>JAKOOJ010000010.1:46394891-47883224 GCA_022577455.1 Arizona elegans
ATATCGTTGTGGAGGGATCCCTTTTGTGACCCTCTTGGAACGTCTTGGAACAACTGTCCAATCTTCTTCTGGTTCGTCCTCGTCCTCACTTTCGTTGCTAGCGTGAGCATCCGCGGCTTGCGAAGACGGAACATTGGGTTGAGAAGAATCAGTGGAATCTTGATCATCAATCTGCGTGGCATCAGCAGTATCATCTCTAGGAAAATAAACTCCAGGATCATTGGAATGAATCCTGGACCAGTCAATATCTTCTTCAAATTTAGCAGATTGGGAAATCACAATTACATGTTTAGAGTCAATAAATCTGCTCCATTTTGAGTTATCATCAATACCCATAAATCTCAGTCTCTTTGCTGCTGGACTTCCTTTTCTTCTTTGAGCTAAGGGAATGTTCACCATAGCATATGAACCAAAAATATGGATGTTTTTAAGATCGGGCTTGTAGCCATACAACATGAAGAAAGGAGTCTGATTTGTTACACTGCTCCAAGTACGGTTGACAATGTAATTTGCATACTTGATAGCTTCACCCTAGTATATCTTACCAAGGTTGGCGTCTTCTAGGAGACAACACATCATGGTTTGCAGTACCCCTTGTCTTCGTTCTGTGACTCCATTGTGAGCCGGTGTGTAAGGGGCCGAAGTCTGTTGAATAATTCCATTCTTACGCATCCAGTCCTGGAAACGCTGAGACATGAATTCGGCACCACGATCACTCTGGATTCTGGCGATGTGAACTTGGTGTTGGGTAGAAACAAGGGTTGCAAAGTCTTTAAAGATCTGAAAAGTCTCTGATTTTTCTTTCATAGGATACACATATCCATATCTAGAGTAATTATCAACAATTGTTAGAAAATAGTTTCTACCACCAAAATGATGGCGGGAAAGGACCAACTATGTCAATGTGAACCAAATCAAAAATGTGTGTTGACAGGCGTGTAGCGCGTTTGGGAATGGCTGCTGCTTTGGATTTGGCCTTCTTGCAGACAGCACAATCCAAAAACACCTTACACCCCTTTAGATCCAAACCTTTTGCGAACTCCAGCATCTTCCTAAGAACACGGAAACTGGCACGCCCCAATCTTCTATGCCATTTGTGGATACACCTGGAATGCAAAGGTTTACCAGTTAGTGTATTCTCAACATTAACATTTTTATGCGGAACCTCAGGCTTGCTCTGAGCAACCTGTTTACCAATTCTATTTTTGTTGGCTTTAGGAGCCTTAGGAATAGCAACAGGATCTCTCACTGGAGCATCTCTCTCTGGGCCTGTGCTCTCCCTTTTTGGAGTTTGCATACTTGCCTGTGTTTGTGTTTTAGGCTTTGGCTTTAAGTAATAAACACCACCAATTAATATGGTTCCAGCAACAATATCTCCATTTCTAACTATGTAACTTGGATTTTCAAGGTGGTGAACCTGGAATTTTAACATTCTAGACAAGTGACTCTGACTAAGCAAATTACTGGTTGCTGTTGGTATGTAATAAACATCAGGAATGAATGCATCGAGCTCTTCAACATAAACAGTTCCTTTTCCTTTGACCTGACAAGGATGATTGGAAAAAGAATAAAGTTCACGTAGTTCTGGTTCAGGCTCGTGCATTTCTGTGAAAAGTTCCTTTCTGTAGGTAACGTGCAATGCTGCACCACTGTCCAAAGTCCACAGGAGTCGTCTGTCGTACTCTGGTTGAGGTTGTGGATCATTGGTTAAAGCCAATGTGGCGAGTGGAGTTTGTGGATCACGCCGGGGACCACGACGACCTTGTCTTCCGCCTCTGCCTCTGCCTCTGGAGTCTGTTCCTCTGGGCTGGTACGTGACGGGAGCTGGAACTCGTTGGGGACAATCCCGGGCGGCATGTCCCACACGATTGCAGGTGTTGCATCTTGGCATCCTTGGAGCGTAGGTCCTTCCTCGGAAGGGGCGTCTAGCTGGAGCTCTTGATGCGGGTGGTCCTCTCAAATGTAGCGTGGCCAACATGAATGCCTCTTCTTCAATTTAAAGTCTACAGACATTGTCCACTGTGTGTTGAGCAATCGGGACTTGGTTAATTTTTGTAACAGCATCTTTCCATTCATAATTCAAAGAGTTAATGATGATGCTGATCATTTGAATATCTTCAATGTTATGGCCTCTTTCTCTCAATTCTGTTCTCAGTCCTTTCAGTTTGGTCAAATGCCCTCCAATTTGTTCACCAGGTTTCAATCTCGAACTGTGGAGTTCAGACATGAGTAAACATGAAGATTCAATTGAGATAGGCCTGTAGCAATTTTCCAATTCAGCCCAAATTTGTTGGGCTGTTGTATTTGGTGGAAAAGTGACCTGCAGTTCAGTATCCATGGACATCAATAATGTTGTGCTAGCCCTTATCTCTAAATCTCTTATTGCATAAGTCCAAGGTTGAGCAGGAGGATTAAAAACGATGCAGTGAGTGCCTTCTCTAAGAAGCAATAGTCTAATCTCACTGACCCAGGCTTTGTAATTATGTCCTGACATTTTTAGTTTTGACTCACCAGTTAGTGGAGAGACAGAAAATGCCTGGTAAGGAGCCTGCATTTGGTACGCTGGCTGTGCTGGCAGGAATGTCTGTGGTATTTGCTGTGCCTGTTGTGGACCTAAAATGGTCTTGGTTGTGCCATTGGAGGTGGGCCAGGAGGTGGCCCTATTTGCACTTGTGGCTGGGGCACATATGCAGGCATTTGTAGCTGCTGTGGCTGATGCACTGGAATCTGCTGTATTCCAGTTGCCATTTGTGCTTGATCTGCAATATTGGCATGACCTGCTGGAGATGCAGTCATTTGCCTTTGCTGCATAAAGTTTGGCTGTGTTCCATCTAAAAAGACACCAACACCACCAGGGGGTGTTTGAGTTTGGGCCTGTGGAAACACTTGTGGCATTTCAGCTTCTTGTAGTAAATTACTTTCACCAGCAGATGGTGCTGCACCTTTAGCTTCGGGCAGCTTTGCATACGTGGCATTGTATGCTTTAGAGTAGGAGTGGTTATGTAAGACATGTGTAACTTGATCAGGGAGACTTTCATGTGACGTATGCAGTGCTCTTTGCCTTAATTGGCCTGACACAAAATCCACCAGGGGGAGTGTCTTTGGCTCCGGAGAAGAAGGCAATATGGCGCTTTTTGAAAATCTTAAGTTATCTCCCTTATCTTGCTCAAGCATAGATATAGCCATTTTTGCCTGGGATAGCTCCTGTTCATAGAATTTTATACGGTCACGATAGGCTTTCATAGCCAGCTCATCCAGGGTGAGCTTAGAGCTTCGAGGAGAATAATGAATTGTTTCTCTCTCTGCGTGGAAGTAATTTTGCTCGGCAGTTTGCTTTGGCCTTGCACCGAGCGTTACAAATTCAGAAGGTTCTGGGAAGACTTTTTTTGAGCTTTGAAAATCAGAAGAAAATGTTACTGACCTCAGTTGTAAATCATCATCTTCAAAAACAGCTTATGTCTTATCTCCCTCCATTTCTGTTCCCACGGCTTCTTCTTGTTCCAGGCGTGTGGCTGTAGTAAGGGGCTGGAAATCTGAAAATCTCCTGTCTGCCACCTCTTCGTTGGAAAGATCAATCAAATCATTTACGAAGAGTGGTCTTAGTTTCATTTTGCCTTTTTTCTTCTGTTTCGGCATTTTAGCAAAAATAATTAGCGTACCTCAGTAGCTAAAAACTAATTGCCTATGCGCTCTTATCAGAAATAACAAAACAAGGAAAAAAGCCATAAATCAACCGTCTGAGCTACCAAATGTCAGGGCATTGATTAATCCCATGTTTGGCTCTGGGACAAATCACCCTGGTTAATTAGAGGATGGATCGTGGCTCCTCCTTGTTTGCAATATTCTGAAAAAAAAAACACGAAGAAAAGTTTCTAATAAAACTCATTTATTTGTTATAAAGAAAATAAAACACCTCACTAACTAAGAAAAGTAATTGCTACATTTTTGAAATAATTCTTGCTGGCTATTTCTCAGCTGGACCTTGCTGGCAAGAGAACAAAGGAAAGAATGTAAAGGAATGTGGGTGGATGGACATGCGTAGTAGCTTTTGATAACAATTCTTGGCAAGGTACGGAAAGTCAGATAGTCCAGAAATGATGAGCTCAGCTGGTAAATAAAATAATGCAGTGACAATCTGTGCCTTAGGATCGACACCCGGTTGCAGATACGGACCACTCGCCGTGCCTGCCAGGAGACCCGGGTGGTACCAGTCATGCGTGAGACCCCAGCTCCACGGGAGGAGCCCATGGAAATAGGTGCAGCCAGACCCCGGCTGCCAGTGGCCAAGAAAAACAGACGGCGCTCAGGGGGGTTGTGTTTGTATTGCGGGGAACCTGGGCACATCGCCGCCTCTTGCCTCAAGATGCAATGAGGGGAGTTGGCTCCTGGGCCTGCCCCACAGCCACAGAAAACCCTGTCGGGAAATGCCCCGAGCCCAATCTAGGGGAGACCCTGGGTCAGGCACGCACCAACACTGAATGACACCCAGTGGACGTGGAGCCCGGAACCCCACTTGATCCTGGCAGCATGAGTATTCTTGTCCAGTAGTCCACAGGGGATTCCAGCTCATGCCTTGGTTGACTCCGGAGCTACAACTAACTTTATGGACGCGGCGTTTGTAGCCAAATATGCAGTCCCTCAGTGTCCAGTGGATCCTCCCATGCTTGTGGAGACCATTGACGGCCGGGTGATTCTGTCTGGGCCTATTAAGGCCGCCACGCAACCCTTGCGCCTGACCATCAGTTCTCATGAGGAGGCCATCCAGTTTTATATTACCTCCAGCCTGCATTTTCCCATGGTCTGAGGCTTGGCTTGGCTCCAGACACACAATCTACAGATCTACTGGTCCCAGAACTTCAGCTCTTTTCCGAGCCTGCAATACGTGGACCACACCCGCCAAGTCTGTGCAGGCCAGTTGCTGGGTCCATCCAGGGTGTCCTTGCCTTCTGACCTAGCGGACTTCATGGATGTCTTCAGTGAGCAGGAGGCGGTCCAATTACCCCCGCACTGGCCATACGACTGCCCCATTGATTTGATTCCGGACGCGCTGCTCCCAGTGGGGCGTTTGTATTCAATGTTGGACCCTGAGTTGGCCGCATTGCGGGACTTTGTGGACAAAAATCTGGCTCAGGGTTTTATCCGGCCCTTGTCGTTGCCACTGTCCGTCCCGGTCCTGTTCATGAAAAAGAAGACTGGAGACTTGCGGCTTTGTTGCGACTACCGCAAGTTAAACGCCATCACGGTGCGCAACTGGTATCCTATGCCCCTTATTCCTGAACTGTTGGAATGGCTCCGGGAGGCTACCGTGTTCACCAAATTAGACCTGCGCAAATCTTATAATCTTGTTTGGATCCGTCCTGGGGATGAATGGAAGACAGCATTTGGCACCAGGTACGGACATTTCGAGTATACTGTCATGCTGTTTGGGCTGACCAATGCTCCCGCCATCTTCCAACATTTTATGAATGACATTTTTAGGGACCTCTTGGACACGTTTGTTATGATTTACTTGGACGACATTCTGATCTACTCTCCCTCTTGGGAGAGCCACCAACAGCACCTCTGCCTGGTCCTGCAATGTCTTCGGGAGCATCACTTGTATGCTAAACTGGAAAAATGCCAGTTTTTCCAGTCCACCATCGAGTTCCTCTCCCGAGGGCATTGCCATGGAGCCGAGCAAGGTCAAGTCTTTGCATAGTTGGCAACCTCCTCGCCGAGTGAAGGATGTCCAGAGACTCCTCGGGTTCGCCAACTACTATCAGACCTTTATCCCCAGCTTTGCTTCCTTGACCACGCCCCTCACTTGGCTCCTGCAGAAAAAGGTCCTGTTCCAGTGGAGTACCCCTGAGCAGGAGACATTCCAGGCCTTGAAGCAGGCCTTCATGAAGGAGCCCATCTTGAAGCATTCTGACCCCCACTGTCCATTTGTAGTGGAAGCGGATGCATCGGATGTTGCTGTTGGAGCGGTGTTACTCCAGGCTCATGCATCCGGTGGTACCCTCTTCCCTTGCACGTATTATTTGTGGAAGCTCAACCCTTCCGAGCACAGTTACGCCATCTGGGAGAAGGAGCTACTAGCCATTAAGATGGCATTTGAGGCCTGGAGACATCTTCTGGAGGGGGCCCGGCATCAAATTGAAGTCCAGACGGACCACAAAAACCTTGAGTTTCTGCAGACTGCCCAGAAACTGAACCAATGCCAGTTTCGGTGGTCCCTCTTCTTTGCCTGGTTCAATTTCCTGCCTCACCTACATCCCTAGTGGTTGCAACCAAAGGGCGGATGTGCTCTCGCGGAAACCAGAGTATTCCCATATCGAAGACCCACTTCCACTCCAGACAGTTTTGCCTGTAGAGTCTTTCTCCATGGTTCAGGAACCAGTGGACTTACTGTTGTGACCTAGGCTTACAGGTTCAGATATGGGAAGTGCAGCAGCACGATGCTTATGTGGAGCAACTGAAGGAGGAGGTAGGGCCCGCCTCTCCATGGATGTTTACTGAGGACCTCTTGCGGTACCGAGACAGGCTATACATGCCAGTGGGGCCACTCCGGGGACTTGTCGCAGTGACATGATAATCCTGCAGCGGGGCACTTTGGCCTCTTTAAGACATTGAATCTAGTTTCTCACACCTTTTGGTGGCCCCAATTGTGACAAGTTGTTCAGGCCTACGTCATGTCCTGTGTTCACTGCCAACAGGCCAAGTCGGCAACAGGAGCCCCCCCCCCCCCCCCAGGGCTGCTCCAGCCATTGCCGACACCAGAGAGACCCTGGGGTGCCATTTCCATGGACTTCTTGATGGATTTACCTCTGTCTTCTGGATTCATGACCGTGTTCATGGTGGTAGACATGCTGACGAAGATGGTGCATTTCATTCCATGTCGTGGGTTACCGACGGCTCGCACCACCGCCTGCATGTTTATCCAACACATCTTCCAGCTGCACGGCCTACCTGATAGGGTCGTTTCGGACAGAGGGGCTCAATTTACAGCCCAGTTTTGGAAAGGGCTGATGACGGTCTTAGATGTGAAAATCTGCCTGTAGTCGGCGCATCATCTGGAAACCAACGGCAGGATTGAGAAAGTCATTGGGATCCTGCAGCAATACCTGTGCTGCTTTGTAAACCAGCAACAAGACAATTGGTTGGATTATTTGGCAGTAGCAGAGTTCGTGTTCAACAACTCACAGCACACCTCCACGCAAACTACCCCTTTCTTGGCCAATGTGGGATATCATCCTCAGTTCTTTCCCCTCATGCAACTCGACTCACCAGTTCTGGTGGCTAATGACTATCTGTCTGAGTTGCAGGCCATCCATCAGTTGGTGCGACGGTATCTGGAGAAAGCCAAGGAGGACTATAAAAGAGCCTTGGACTGATCTCGGTGGGTGACGACGCCATTGGCTGTGGGGGATTGGGTATGGTTGTCCACCAGGCACCTTCCGTCAGACCGGCTGGTCAGGAAGCTAGACCACCAGTACCTTGGCCCGTTCCCTGTTGAGGCGGTTATTAACCTGGTCGCCTACCATCTGACATTGCCACGCTCAATGCGTGTCCACCCAGTCTTCCATAGGTCCCTCCTTGTTCCAGAATGGCCAGCCTGTCCACTCCCCCAACCTGACCATCCCCAACCAGCGCCACGTGATGGAGATGGACCGCCTGAGTATGAGGTTGCCAGCATTCGGGACTCCAGGTGGCTGAAAGGACGGTTCATTGGATCTCATTGAGTGGAAGGGATATGGACTGGAGGATTTCACCTGGGAGGATGCAACCTCCATGCATGCACCTGCTTTGGTGAAAGCATTCCACGACCAATTCCCGTCACAGCTGCATCCAGATCGCCAGACCCAGGGGAAGGGCCCTGCAGTGAGGGATAGTGTTATGGTCCGCCAGCAGCCCGTGGAGCTGGCAGCAGAGTTGGACAGTGAGGAGTCTGGGGAGAAACATGGGCCAGTCCTGGAGTCTGGGGAAGGCTTGGACGAGGGCTCTGTGTCGGTGGCAGAGATGGGGCCAGGGCCATCTGGGAGTTATGTGCGGACTCCGGAGCCTCCAGAGTCGGACATCAGAGAGGCAGAGGAACAGGGGGAGCCTGTTCCTATTGTGTGCACGTGCAGAGCTGCCAGAAGGCAAGAACAGTTAAAACAAAAGGGACGACTCAGGAGTAAGGCTTGGAGATGATTGGCCCCTCCCATAAGACATAAAGGAAGAGCAAAGGCATGTGGGCCTTTGCAGGTAGCAACATTGTGGATGGTGTTGGTTTGTACTTTGAAGCTCCATTTCTGAGACTGTGTTTCCGTGTGGCCTTGCCAAGATAATTGCCAATTAGGTCTTTGGCAGCGTGTCAAAGAAGATAAAGGTGGGTGTTTACCAGCCTTATCCGAAGGACTGTGGCAGACATCTGTTGGACTATTTATAAACTCTTGGTGATTCAGCACGTGCTGTGAATGAAAGGAATTCACAGCCGTTAAAATAAAAAAGGGGTTTTGGGGACTAATTGTGTGCTTTTTACTATATCAGGAAGCCTAGGTCAGAACAGGAAGCTTTCAGATTCTGGTTTTCCCAGATGTGCCAATATGACATCTCTAATAAAATGTAACTTTGAGGAAACTCAAGCCTCGGAATTTTCTTTCATTGCAGGTGTTACTTGGAACCAGATAAACAAATTGTCCTCACTGGGCTCACTCTCAGAGATGTATCTGAATTCCTCCTGTGGTGCTGCTGAAAGTCCCAATGAGTCAGTGTTTCCTCCAGCCTCCATGGACCCCCTAACTCTAACCTGATTTTAGGATTTTCCTATGGAATTTATTTTATTTATTTTATTTTTATTTTATTTTTATTTTATTTTTATTTTTATATGCCGCCCTTCTCCGGAGACTCAGGGCGGCTTACAATGCGTTAAGCAATAGCCTTCATACTTTTGTATATTTTATACAAAGTCAGTTTATTGCCCCCACAAACCGGGTCCTCATTTTACCCACCTTAGAAAGGATGGAAGGCTGAGTCGACCTTGAGCCTGGTGAGAATTGAACTCGCAGTAATTGCAGGCAGCTGGATGTTAAATGCTGCCTTAGTAGGAGGCATTAGCCTCCTACGCCACTCAGGCTCCCTAACACTCCAGAAGATAGACTCAAGATCCAGAAGGATCTTGACAGACTTGAACACTGGGCCCTATCTAACAAAATGAAATTCAATGGTGAGAAAAATAAGGTTCTACATCTAGGCAAGAAGAACTAAATGCACAGGTATAGAATAGGTGGTACCTGGCTCAATAGTAGTAACTGTGAAAAGGATCTTACAGTCTTAGTGGACAATCACTTAAATATGAGCCAGCAGTGTGCTGCAGCTGCCAAAAAAGCCAAAGCAGCTCTAGGCTGCATTAAACAGAGGGATAGAATCAAGATAATGTGAAGTGTTAGTACCACTTTATAATGCCTTGGTAAGACCACATTTGGAATATTGCATCCAATTTTGGTTGCCATGATATAAAAAAGATGTTGAGACTCTAGAAAGAGTGCAGAGAAGAGCAACAATGATGATTAGGGACTGGAGGCTAAAACATACGATGAACGGATGCAGGAACTGGGCATGGCTAGTCTAGTGAAGAGAAGGACCAGGGGAGACATGATAGCAGTGTTCCAATATTTGAGGGGCTGCCACAAAGAAGAGGGGATCAACCTATTCTCCAAAGCACCTGAAGGCAGGACAAGAAGCAATGGATGGAAACTAATCAAGGAGAGAAGCAATTTAGAACTAAGGAGAAATTTCCTGACAGTGAGAACAATTAATCAGTGGAACAGCTTGCCTTCAGAAGTTGTGGGTGCTTCATCACTTTTTTAAAATATTTTTTTCAAATAATTTTTATTTATTTATTTATTCATTTTATTAGATTTTTATACTGCCCTTCGCCCTTCTCCCACTGGACTCAGGGCGGTGAACAGCCAAGAATAAAAACATCACATACAAAAATTTTTTTTTTTTTTAAAAAAAGAATTAAACGAATTTTAATTTGTTAACAAACAAATAAATTTAAAACACCCCAACTAAAATCAATTAACAATTTTAAATAAGAGGTTGGACAAAAATTTGTCTGAAATGGTATAGGACCATGATGGTGAACCTATGGCACGTGTACCAGAAGTGGCACGCAGAGCCATCTCTCTGGGCACGTGAACTGTCGCCCATTGCTTTTCTGGGTTCCGGCACACCAGCCAGCTGTTTTCACATGTGCAGGAGCGCCAGAAACCAGAAGAGCAGCTGCCCGCGATGCATGCACACGCTGGGAAAATGATCTTCCGGTTTCCAGCGTGTGCATGTGCACCGGACACCTGGTCTTCTGGTTTCTGGGATGCATGCGTGCGCGAAGACCAGCTGGCCGGTATGCATGCGCACGCCAGAAACCGGAAGATCTTCACGGTGCATGCCTCCAAGGTCC
Source organism: Arizona elegans (assembly GCA_022577455.1). Taxonomy (NCBI): domain Eukaryota; kingdom Metazoa; phylum Chordata; class Lepidosauria; order Squamata; family Colubridae; genus Arizona; species Arizona elegans. Next base: position 46,405,318 of record JAKOOJ010000010.1, read on the forward strand.
CTTCCAATTCTGTTATTTGTTATTTCTGAACCATGCAGTATATGCACAATCCAGTTCTTTGCTTCATGCTCTTTGAATATGTCAATGACACCAAAGATTGGAAACTGCTGATGTGTAGTGTGGGTGGACAACTTAGTGTATGGGAAAGGGAATGGATTGCCAGTTTCCTGCTGCAAGAGGAAATCAGCAATCTTCAGGGCATTCCTGGGTAGAAGGAGGAAACTCTGTTATGTTTTCTCTCCCCCCGCCCCAACTCCTGATCTGTGCAGATTTTCTGAAGCCCTTTGTTAAATAAAACCACAAAGTGTAGAGGAACATGGAATTAACCCTGAAGAAGAATGCAAGAATAGTTAAACTTCTACTATAAGTAAAGATGAGAATGAAACTAAAGATAACCCCACCTTGATTCTTTTTAGTATAAGAAGGAGCAGAAGGAAACTTTATGAACCTTTCAATATTCTCTTATGAACCCTACAACAATACAATAATCCTTGTGGAGTCTGATTCCTAACCTTAATGTAATGAAGCGGGCTCTGATAGATGACCACTAGATGACCACTTTCTATTCACTCTATTCTAAAAAGCAATGCATCCGGTTGGAAAAAGTACAAACTCAGCCAAAATCCTTTTGGTTCCTCTAGGAGGCCTCTAAGTTGTCAGAAGAAAGGAACATTCTAATGACATACAGCTTAAAGGTTGGTTAGGTCAAGGGGATCCACATGAGTTAAAAGTTGTCTATCGTCAAAAGCTGATTTGAATCTATGCTTCAGTAACTGTTTGCAAAGAAACTCTGTAATAAGGAAATGTCAATTAAAAATGATAAATGTATATGACCATATGAATTGCTGAGTTAACAGAATCCTTTGTCTAGAAGGGTATAAAACCATTGTACTTAATTTCTGTCTTTGTTCAACGCTTCATGTACAGAGCCTTGAACCTATTGCGCAATATATATAAATCTGTCTCTGATTAATCTAAAAGTTGTGTTTGTCTTATTAAATCCACAACAACCTGGCTGACCTTGAAAGGCTGACATACAACTAAAAATGGCCATTTTACTACAACATTTCAGAAATGGATGCTAAGGGGCTATAAAAACTACAACAATGGAGCTAGGAGGCCCTTTAGCTGCAGACAGCCAGATATTATGATACCATACTTATGTTTCATGTAGAGTAAGTAAGCACACTACAAGCAATCACTGTGCAGAAACCATTTTACTAGAGAGTGAGTAATACAACAGGAACAGGAAATGCATCACAGGAACAATAGAGATGAATCCTAGAATGGTAATGTGATACAGGAAACAACTACAATAGAGAGGAATGATAGAGCTGCATATAAGGTAGACATAACACCTGTAACATCTTCCCTTTTTCATGAGACAATGAGTCTTTCTTGATTAGCCCTTGGGCCATATTGTTGTAGAAATAAGGAGCTGAAGCACATTCCTGGGTCAGACAGATCTGTTTATTTGCGCAAAGATTCAGGGCTTTGTTTGAATTTTGCAACCTGAATGAAGATGGGTCATTTTTCTATTACTTAAATATGTTTTCAAGACAAAGAGTTCCATGAGCCTTTTCCGGCTTCCATATATGGTTACATTAAAAATACATTTCACTTACATTACACTTTACTAATTATCAAACCATTACCTATTACTTAATACAATTATTTTGGCTATACATTTTCACTACTCCATGATTAAACCATTACAACTCTAACTAACCCATCACTTTATGTTTTACAACTATTCTTTAAAAGCTGTAATGTGTAAATGCAGAAATTATGACTATACTTTTAAACAATAAATAACCTTTTGCATCCCCTGTATCCGTCCAGATGTTCACATTTGATTCTGTTAAGAAGATGTATAGAATCAGAGAGTTTGACACAGGGCCATAGGTCAAGTGATTATGGGGACATCCATGAACTAATTGCTTAGTTCTATTCACCAAACTCCACTCTTAACTTTTCTGCTGGATGACAGTTGAGCCTCATCAGAAGATATATTTGACTAATAAGGCAGTCCAGCTGCCTTTAGCCAGCACGTATCTTTAAGTGAATAGATGAGCTCATTCAAAGGTTGCTTAGAATTCATAGGATTTGATCTGACTTTATATACCTGACTTGGAATAATTATTTCTTTTATTCACCTTTTATTTTCTCTTATTTATCCTGATTCCATCTCATATTCCCCCCTTATGGAAGTTTTTCCATGCATAAACTTTCATTACTGCTTACACAACATTCTATGTCTTCTAATACACAAAGCTAATATCTACCATTCCACACAATACATAACATATGATTAATCTAAGCAAGATAGTACTCTCTCCACTCTTTTCCAGACCCCATTTCGACATATGTGTCTGTATCATGAACTTTTTCTTCAATCAAGCGCTCTGTTAACACGAACGCCTTCTCCTTTTGCATCTCTTTTACTGCTCTGATAGATAGCTGTCTTAGCACAGGGATTACACAAGGAATAAAAACCAAGCCTGCTACAGAACAAATCAACAAAAACAATATTTGCTTAATCCACCCGGACCCAGGCACCCAAGAAAACCACATGTCCGGTGTTTGTAATCTTTGACCTATCTTGGATACCCTATCCTGTAAATCCTTGGCAATTCCTCTGACCACAACTGATTTATTCATGTAGAAGCAACAATCTTCTCCCAGAAATAAACACACACCTCCTCTTTCTGCGGTTAGGAGGTCTAAGGCACGTCGGTTTTGTAAGACCACTGCAGCCAATGAGTCTATTTGATCTTGGACTTCTACTAACGTCCCAGCTATTTGATTCAAACTTTCTTGAAATTCTTCTGATAGTTGTTGAAACTGAACTACTGAGTGTGTTAAACCACCTATCCCTGTACCCACTGCAGTTCCTATTCCCATGACTACTAATAGTGGGATTAGGATGGGTACCCGTTTTTGAACATGTCCCATGAGAGGAACAGGGATGGTGTGTTCTCCACTGACAACACCTATTTTAGGAAAAAGGTGTACTAGTGTGCATGTTCCAGTCCAATTTGTTGGTAAACATAAATACACATTTGTCCCACAATAAAAGAAAACTCCCTTTTCCCCTACACACACACCTATGTTCATGGAGAAAGCATGGGCCCGATGGTCTTTTACATTAGTCCAGACTCCCAAAGTCCCTGCTACAAACATTCCGGCCAGAGGCTGTAATGGGACTTCTAGGGAAGGGTCCCTTTGCTTATCTCTGATGATTGGGCCTTCTAGAAGATATCGGGAGGTATTATTCCCAGGGGGAAAGAGGACACACAGGCCAGTGCTGGATCTAATGGAGAGCCAGAGAGGGAAACGAGGGGGTTGAAATGGACTGGGGCACCTTTCCAGGGAGGCATTTCCAGATCCCTTCCATCCTCCCCATCTTGTGATGAAGGCAGTTGGTGGTGGGGAGAAAGAGACCTTATGACGAGATGAGTGATGTGCAGAAGGAAAAAGATCTTTGCTTAGTTTTACATCCATAAGGTCTGTTTTAGGACCAAAGGAAACTTCTGATGGACATTGTTCTTCTGTGAGGGATCCTACAGGCCTACCAGGTTTCTGATATCTCTTTACACACAGTGAAGGTGTTCCTATGAGTTCCACACCCGTGGCTATTGGGCCAGCAATAGGGAGGCGGCTTTTTCCCAGCTGTTGGAATGCCTTAAAAAAATCTCCTTGTATTGGAGATACTGGTACTTTATTCCTACTATCTTTTTCAAGGACTATTGTAGCTTTTGTCCTTGCCCAGAGTTGTGGTTTGACAGGAACTGCATGATAAGATGAGGGGCTGCCAGATAAACACAACCAGCATTTTTCACCAAGGTTAGGGTCATACTGATTAACAAGGTCTTGACCCACTTCCAGTATCTTTGATATGTAGTCTCCTCTTCTCAGTTGTTGCATGGGCCCATTCTCCTTTTCTATTCCCCCCGGTACTGGGATTGTTAAACTCTTGACTTCAGGTTTAGGAGTGGGTTTAGGTCTAAGGCTCCCTCCCCACCTTATGATACCACGCTGTTGGCGGGAGCGGACTTTATCCAAAGGGTCCCCATTCAGTGTTGTGATGCTGTTGTTTCCCCTGGGATTTTTGACATCTTCAATTCCTTCTACTGAGACAGAGGGAATTTCTTGAACATCCACACAACATGGGGAACTACTGTTCAAGCTAGCATCACTCACTAGACCCTTGGCTAATAGTACCCACAACCCCAAATAAATCATATTGACTTTATTCCCACACCCACAGGGCCTTTAAGAGTGCAAGACCCGAATTTTACACGTTCACCAGGTCCGGAAGAGCTGTAGAAGTGTATGTAACTTGGGTGAGGTCAATTTCAGCTGGATCCCTGGGTTTCCCACAGAGCAGGTCCTTGTACATATAAAACAATACTCCCAGAAGTACCAAACCAGTGGTGGCCCAGAGTCCCCACACCCAATCTTCCCAAACCATGAGTGTGTATGTTTTTGATAAGTGCTTGCTGAATACTATCACTGTTAATGGGTGTTACATTACAATTTACAATTGTGGAATGTTGTCTTTCTCCGTTCCAAGCTTCGGCTGTGCGTAGAGAACCAGCTTCCGGGGTGGTTCAGCAAAGCTTGACAATCACCACTGTGCGTTGAGAGCCCGTTGCCGGTAGGGCTCAGCAGGGTGTATTCTTCTTGAACCTCAACACCAACGGCCGGTCAGTTGTTGTCACCTGGTATGTGGCTGGATCACTTTGGTCTGCGGGCTTCAGTCTCGTCCAGTGGATCCAGGACCGTCCTTCCAGGGTCTTAACTGCAAGAGGTGAACACATCACAACAGTATATGGCCCTTTCCATCTAGGTTTTAAAGGCTCATTTTTCCAATGTATTATCCATACTCTATCTCCTGGTTTGTAGTTGTGACCTGCAGTGGTAATAGGAGGGGGTCTGCATTCCTGCATATAATGCCTCAGTTTGTTGACATGATTGTTGTGCTGTTGTAACTGCAAAAGTAATTTTCTTGCTTCTACCCCCCCCCCCCCCCGCTTTTTGCACTAAATCTGGCCAGCCTTGAAAGTGGTGCTTGAACAATGCAGGGGGTCTCCCATACAGAAGTTCGAAAGGAGACAGCTGGTATTTGGTTCGAGGGGCTGTTCTGAAAATGTACAAGGCCATGGGGAAAACTTGAAGCCATGGCAAGTGGGTTTCTAAGCACAGTTTTGTAATGATTGCTTTCAATGAGCGATTAGCCCTCTCACATTTCCCGCCAGATTGAGGCCGAAATGAACAATGATACCTCCATTTCAGGCCTGCAGCTTCAGCCAAGTGGCGATTTATATGTTGCACAAATTCTGGGCCATTGTCAGAGCTGATGGTAGATGGACATCCAAATCTAGGGATTATTTCCTTTAAAAGAAAGCGTGCTACATGTATAGCTAACTTATTTCGAGTGGGGAAGGCCTCTATCCATCCAGAGTAAGTGTCAATGAAAATGAGCAACGCTTTATAACCATGGCATTTGGGCACGTCAGTAAAATCCACCATTAAATAGTCCATGGGTAAGTAGGAGATTGGCTGCTGTCCTGGTGGTAAACGTGGTCCTTGCTTAGCATTCACTTGTGCGCACGTAGGACATTGGGAAGTTGCTTTGGCAACCAGACTCTGCAAGTTGGGTATGTAGAATGTTGCTTGCAACTGTTGGGCCAAAGCAGTCTTGCCACTATGTGAGGTTTGGTGTGCCTCTGATACTAAAGGCCAAGCTAGTGAAACTGGTACCACTAGGCGATTGTCTGGAAGAGTATACCATCCCCTCACCAAGTTGGCTTTCAAATCTCCTTCAGCTTTTTCCTTCTCTACCTGAGTATAGGTGGGATAAGATCTTTCAATGTAGGATTCAACTTCTTGTGCCATATAGAGATAATAATCATTCCTATCCAGAGGCAGGTGTGCTGCCAATTTGGCCTCTCTATCAGCAAATCGATTGCCTTGTGCAACGAGTGTGTCCGTCTTCTGATGACCCGGACAATGGATGACAGCTAAAGATTTGGGAAGTTGTGCAGCAGAAATCAGTCTTTTAATTAAAGGGGCATGTTGAATTGGTTTGCCTGTAGAGTCAGTGAAGCCCCTTTCCTTGTAAATAGCTGCATGTGCTTGAATAGTCAAAAAGGCATATTTACTGTCCGTGTACACATTAATAGTCTTTTCTGTGGCTAATTCTAATGCTCGGATGAGTCCCCACAATTCAGCTGCTTGGGCACTGGTACCCACTGGAAGAGAGGCACTTTCAATAACTGCGTGTTGGCTAACTATAGCATATCCTGCATAACGAGCTCCATTCTCCATAAAGCATGACCCATCAGTGAACCATGTAAGCTGAGCATTTGGAAGAGGGGTGTCAGTCACATCTGGTCTACAGGAATACTGATGATCTAACACATGTAGACAGTCATGCAGCGGGAGGGATGCATCAGGGATAGGCATAAGGGTAGCTGGATTGATAGTGGCACATTGGTGAAGACTTATCTGGGGGTTTTCTAACAGCAGAGCCTGATATTTATGCAATCTCTGGTTACTTATCCACAAGTGTCCTTTGTTTTCTAGGATAGTTTGCAACGCATGGGATGTGTAGACTGCTACTTCTGAGGTAAAAGTCAGTTTGTTTGTGTCTCTCATAAGTTCTGCCACAGCGGCCAAAATTTTAAGACAGTGTGGCCAGCCTTGAGCCGGGCTGTCCAATTGTTTGGATAAGTAAGCCACTGGCCGTTGCCATGATCCTTGCTGTTGAGTTAATACCCCTAGTGTCACATTCTGATGGACATCCACATAAAGACGGAAGGGTTTGGAAAGGTCTGGCAACCCTAAAGCTGGAGAGGATGTAAGTGCTTCCTTTAAATGACTTAATGCATTTGTTTGTTCTTTGCCCCATTCAAACGGGTCTGTTTCTGCTCCCTGGGTTGAAGAGTACAGGGGTTTGGCAAGTAAGGCAAAATTGGGAATCCATAAGCGACAAAAGCCCATGACTCCCAAAATGCCTCGCAGTTCTCTTCGATTTTTCGGCGGGGGCAGTTGCAAGATCGCCTGTTTCCTAGGCAAGCCTAAATTCCTCTGACCTTGAGACAGAGTGTATCCTAAATATGTAACCTCTTTCTTTACTAATTGAGCCTTTTTCCTTGAAGCTCTGTATCCACAGTCTTTCAGTAATTCAAGGAGGGTTTGGGTATTTTTGAAACAGTTATCCTGAGTGGTTCCTGTTACTAACACATCATCTACATACTGAAGGAGACAGTCCCCTTCCTGAACAGGTTGGAAGTATTGCAAGTCCTGAGCCAAGGCGTGCCCAAAAAGGGTAGGAGAGTTCTTAAAGCCTTGGGGTAATCTTGTCCAGGTATACTGACAATGTCTACGCAATTTAGAGTCTTTCCACTCAAAAGCAAACAAGTCTTGGCTATCTGGGTGTAAGGGTATAGTGAAGAAAGCATCTTTCAGGTCTATGACGGAAAACCATGCGGCTGAAGGAGGGATGGTCCCCAGCAAAATGTAGGGATTAGGCACGATTGCGTGTAGCGTGACCACGGCGTTGTTTATTAGGCGTAAATCTTGCGCCGGTCTCCACCCCCATCTGTTTTTTTTATGGGCAAAATTGCTGTATTCCATGGGGATTGAGTTTGTCTGAGTATCCCAGCGGCTAAGTATTTGTCAATTAAAACTTGAATGGCTTCTGCCGCTTCTTGAGGAACATAATACTGAGGTACTCTGATGGGCTTGTATCCTAATTTCAGTTTAACTTCTACTGGGGAGGCAAATTTTGCTAGCCCAGGGGGGTTATCTTCTGCCCACAGAGTAGGAACATTAAATTCTTTCCATATACTTTCCTGAGTTGAATCTTGCATTAACATTAATCGCCAAGTTTCTTCCACTGGATGTGACACTGTCAAGTACTGTCCATTTTCATTGAAGGACATGGTGGCTCTTAATTTAAAAAGTAGATCTCTACCTAATAGAGGAACTGGGCATTCAGGCATATACAAGAATTGGTGTTCTACTAGGCCGTTCCCAACCTTGCATTTAACTGGTTTCAGGAGGCTGTGTGTGGCTGGTGTGCCTGACACTCCTTGGACTCTGACTTTCTCCTTTGACAAAGGGGCTACTTGTTTATTAACTACTGATCGGCTGGCTCCGGTATCAATCATCATGCGGACTTGACGTCCTCCCACCCATAAATCCATCATGGGCTCCGGGGGTGGGTCCGTGGGGCCCTGGCCTCTTCAGTCATCCCATTCTATTTCAGCCAGGCTGATTACTTCCTCATTCCGGTGTGACTGGCTGGGTGGAATGAATTGCCTGTCAGCCCCCCTTCTTCCTCTGCAATCTCCTCTATTTCCTCTCATGTTTCGTCCTCGAAAGACACCTCTCTGATTTCCTCTCATCATCTGTGACCCACGCCCGTAGGATTCTTCTCTGGATTCGCTTCTTCTACGGGGACATTCTCTCTGCCAATGCCCCTCCTCTTTACAAATTGCACATTGATTGGGTCCCAAAATGACCCCCTCGAGTGCCAGAGCTAACATCTCTGTCTTCTTTCTCTCTTTAGCAGCTTGTCTTTTTTCCTCTTCTTTCTCTCTGTTCAGATATACTTTTCTAGCAACTTCTAAAAGCTCCGTTGTGTTCTTGCCTACTGCTCCTTCCAGACGTTGTAATTTTTTTCTAATGTCTGGAGCACTCTGGCTTATAAAACGTTCATTTAACATGAATCTATTTGCTGGATCTTCTATGGGTATTCCCGTATTTATTTTATAAGTTTCTACTAATCTGGTTAAAAAACTTTCAGGACTTTCATCTCTTTCTTGAAATATTGTTGCAGTCTTAGCGTAATTAACAGGACCTTTTGCAGCTTCTCTTAAACTGTTTAAGCATAAGAGGCGGTAGTCATGTAATTGAGTTAAATGCTGAGCATTGTTTGCGTCCCACTGGGGGTCATTCTCAGCCCTTGCTCTAGTCTTGTCAGCTGCTTGATTCATATCAGGAAACATACGAGTTAATACCTTTTCTTTAGCAATCTTGAATTTTTCTCTATCTTCCATGGAGAGTAAGGTATTTAACAGTTGTTGAATATCTCCCCAGGTGGGCTTATGAGTTTGCATAATGGTGTTAAAAAGGTCTATAATTTCATATGGCTTTCGGCTAAACGGCCCATACTGTTGTTTCCAGTTGAGCAGGTCTGTAGTTGTAAATGGCTGGTATTGAAACAATGAACGAATGACAGGGGGCCCTTGACCATTCATTTCATGAGTTAACATCTCCCTTAAGGGGACCAGCATTTCTGCTTTCTTAAGACTGGTTTGACTTCTAGTTCTGGAGCTTATAGGTTGAGATTCTCCATCTGTTTCTTCCCCTTCGCTTTTGACTTCTCTTTTGACTTGCAAATGACACTTCTGAGGTTGAATAGTTCTTGGCGTTTCATTTGCTGGCAGTGGTGGGGAAAGGTTTTGTCTTGGGGGTATAGGATGAGGGGGAGCGTAAGGGGGGGGGGCGACTAACTTCTTCTTCCTCCTCCTGACTGAAAACTTTGTTTTTAGATATCTTTCTGTTGGTTTTATTTTTCTCTTTCATCAAGCACACTTTCACACACTCCTGCTGACATTTCTTAAGCCATGGGGGGGCTGCCTTTTGAGAAATCTGCCACTGGTCTATGTATGGAAACTGGTCCCAATGGCCCTCTCGAGTAATGACCCGATGTGCCTTGGATATCACTATTGGATCCACCGATCCTTCTTCTGACCACCCTATGCCAAGAGCTGGCCATGTTTCTTTACATAACATCTCCAAGGTTTCGGGATTACACTGGGAGTCACCATAAGTTCCACTGTAGGCACTTTTGAAATTGGCTAACATACACTGCAACGGTGTCCTGGGGACACTGCTGTTGACCCCCCCCCCCATCCTAACAACACTACCACTGGCCCACGACGCTGGACGTTCCAACAGTCGTCTTTTGGAACCGCAATTGTTTAACCACCCACGCCAAAAGAAATTCCTCACTGGGACCTTTGGAATGACACCTTGCTCCCTGGGGGGTCGATCACGCCCCCCCCCTTCCACCCAAAAGGGGTAGGTAAACCTTTTTACTTATACTTGCCTGATGCTTTTCTTGTCCTGGTGGCCACCTGTAGAAAGGTACGGATCTGGTCTGACCTGAGGATCCTTGACTGGTCTGCTTCTTCACAGCAGGGCTCACGGCGTCTTCTCAGCGAAAGATTCTTTAGACTTCAATGGAGTCTTTGTGGCCGGCCTGTGAACATTTCCCTGGAAAGGCGTCGAATCCTGCCGGTAGCAGCCGTCAGGCAGAACAAGTGTCTTTGTTCCTCAGTCCCTTCGTGGTAACGCCAGAAAATGTTGTAGAAATAAGGAGCTGAAGCACATTCCTGGGTCAGACAGATCTGTTTATTTGCGCAAAGATTCAGGGCTTTGTTTGAATTTTGCAACCTGAATGAAGATGGGTCATTTTTCTATTACTTAAATATGTTTTCAAGACAAAGAGTTCCATGAGCCTTTTCCGGCTTCCATATATGGTTACATTAAAAATACATTTCACTTACATTACACTTTACTAATTATCAAACCATTACCTATTACTTAATACAATTATTTTGGCTATACATTTTCACTACTCCATGATTAAACCATTACAACTCTAACTAACCCATCACTTTATGTTTTACAACTATTCTTTAAAAGCTGTAATGTGTAAATGCAGAAATTATGACTATACTTTTAAACAATAAATAACCTTTTGCATCCCCTGTATCCGTCCAGATGTTCACATTTGATTCTGTTAAGAAGATGTATAGAATCAGAGAGTTTGACACAGGGCCATAGGTCAAGTGATTATGGGGACATCCATGAATTAATTGCTTAGTTCTATTCACCAAACTCCACTCTTAACTTTTCTGCTGGATGACAGTTGAGCCTCATCAGAAGATATATTTGACTAATAAGGCAGTCCAGCTGCCTTTAGCCAGCACGTATCTTTAAGTGAATAGATGAGCTCATTCAAAGGTTGCTTAGAATTCATAGGATTTGATCTGACTTTATATACCTGACTTGGAATAATTATTTCTTTTATTCACCTTTTATTTTCTCTTATTTATCCTGATTCCATCTCAATATCAAAGTGCAAAGTTCCAGAAACAAATTACTAAAATTTGATAAAAGCAATTTAAAATGGAATTGGATAAAATACAATTTAAAATGAAATTGGAATAAAATATAGTCTAAAATAAAATTGGAATAGAATACAATAATTTAAGATATAGATAAAATATGATAAAATTATATTTCGGTGTCACCCCTGCAATCTACCCCAATCAGTCCCACATACGCAGATCTCAAATGAACCATTTTGCTTAAGTACTGTGCTGTGTTAAATGTTATTTTCAGATTCTGGCCGCACATAAGGTAAGTTGTTTTGACATGGGGATCCCAATGGGTTATTCGTTTGGTATATAGACCGAGGTACCTGTCTCTCACCCTCTTGTACAGGCAACAGTCAAATAGGATGTGAACCAGGTCTTCTACCTCTGCTGCTCCGCAAATGCAGAGACGTTCATTGTAGGGTATAGAATGGAATCTCCCATATCTGACCATTGTGTCAAGCTGTTCGAATCTCGCTCGCGTAAATATCTCCCTTAGATGTTTGGCAGTTGTAACTTCAAATAGCTTCTATTTGAAAAGTACGTTTGTATTTGCTCAGCCATTTCAAGTTACCCACCTTACTAAGGATAGCTATGTCATTTTGTGTTTCTATATCCTTAATTCTTTGGGCAACTCTTTTTTTAAATCATTCTCCTGTTACGCAAGAGACAGGAAGGCCACAGCTTCTGACAAAATTTGTTAGTTTGGTGATTCAGGAGATTTGTGATTGTGATTTTATTTGCTCTAGTAGACATAACTTGAGGAGTCTATCAGTCTCCATTTCATTGACTTTGTGCCAGAAGTTATATGCTCTAATTTTGGATAGTGCATGAATTATATGAATTCCCAATTCAGCTCTAACTGCTGCAGCAGATATTCTTAGATCTACACCCAAAATACATCTCAAAAAAAAAATATTTTTATTTATTTATTTGTCAAGCATATATAAGATAACAGATAAAAGTATAAACATGAATTATGAATGCATGAAATGGATACGAATAAAAAGGGATATTAGAACAGGGACGGTAGGCACATTTGTGCACTTATGCACGCCCCTTACAGACCTCTTAGGAATGGGGTGAGGTCAACAGTAGACAGTCTAAGGTTAAGGGTTTGGGGGTTTGGGGAAGAAACCACAGAGTCAGGTAGTGCATTCCAGGCATTGACCACTCTGTTGCTGAAGTCATATTTTCTACAATTGAGTTTGGAGCGGTTTACCTTAAGTTTGAATCTATTGTGTGCTCGTGTATTGTTGTGGTTGAAGCCGAAGTAGTCATTGACAGGTAGGACATTGTAGCAGATAATTTTATAAATTTTATAATTTTAGTTCTAAATTGTCTAAGCCCAAAATTTCAAGTCTGGTGGCATAAGGAATTCTATTGCAAGCAGATGAGTGGAGGACTCTTCTCGAGAAATATCTCTGGACTCTCTCAATTGTATTAATGTCCGATATGCAGTGCGGGTTCCAGACAGATGAGCTGTATTCAAGAATTGGTCTAGCAAATATTTTGTATGCTGTAGTTAGTAGTACAATATTACCAGAGAAGAAACTACACAAGATTAGGTTAACGGCTCTTAATGCCTTTTTGGCAATGTTGTTACAGTGGGCTCTGGCACTTAGATCTTTAGAAATGAGTACTCCAAGGTCCTTGACAGAGTGAGGGTCGTCTACAAGGTCATGTCCATCTAGCTTGTATTTGATGTTCTGGGATTTTTTATTTTTATTTTTTTTTTGCCAATGTGTAAGACAGAGGATTTGTTGGTTGAGATTTGAAGTTGCTACTTGTTTGACCAATCTGACACATAGTCAAGGTCTTTTTGAAGGGTAGCAGCATTGTCGCTGGTGTTGAATAGTTTTACATCATCAGCGAAGAGAATGCAGTTGCTTTTAATATGATCCCAAAGGTCATTTATGTAAAGTATAAAGAGTGTTGGTCCTAAAACACTGCCTTGGGGAACACTGCTGTTTACAGGTACAGGATTTGATAGAGTGCTTCCTATTTTGACCACTTGTTGTCTGTTTGACAGGAAAGCAGCTATCCATTTATGCAGGAGTCTAGAAATGCCATAAGATTTTAGTTTTAGAAGTAGTTTGTCGTGTACCACTGAATCAAAGGCTTTACAGAAGTCTATGTAAATTGCGTCTATTGCTTTGCCCTGATCGAGATGTGTAGTCCATATGTTTTTGCAGTGTAGTAGTTGCAGATTACAGGATACATTTTTTCTGAAACCAAATTGCTTGTTGGAGAGTAGGTTGTTTGTCTCTAGGTGGAGGGTAATGGATTGGTTAATGATTGATTCCATGACTTTGCAGGTGACGCAACATAAAGAGATTTGTCAGAGTTTCTTGCAAAATCAAATCCAGAAGCACACACAGATAACTGATTCAGCTGGATTCATTAACTTCTTTATATACATAATAACAGATGAAGTATTTACAATACCAATAGTTGAGTTTTTTCAATGTGGTAACAAGTAGAGAGAGCAATTTCCAGTTTCATTTCAGCAGAGCAGACAAGCAAGTTCACACACACTGGTTTCAGTTTCTCTTTACAGACTCAGAATTTGCAGACTAAGACACGCCCTGGCTCCAGTCTGTCTCAGCTCCCAATTGGCTGACTTAGTTGCTATGCCTATTCATTGGCTGACCTTGTTACCATGTCTTCCTAGTCATGAATATTCTGACACTCCTCCCTTCATGACTGGAAGAGACATAAAACCAATTAACTTAATATTCTCCCCATGGTGCACTCCACCCAATGGCTTGGTCATTATGTCTGCCAAATTGTCCTCTGAAGAACAGTGAAGCAAGCTAATCAATTTAGATTTTATGGCTTCCCTGACATTACAATATTTAATGTCCACATGCTTGCTTCTATTCTTTACTCTGTCACCTGTTGCCATTTTAATGCAGGCAACATTATCTTCATACACCGTTACAGCTTCATTTACCTTTACATTTAAATCCTGTAACAGCTGTATATACCAGGTTACCTCTGAACAGAGTTCAGACAAAGCAATAAATTCTGCCTCCGCAGTTGAAATGGCAACAGTTGTTTGCTTCCTGGACTTCCAACCAATTAAAGCCTCTCCAAACAATACCACAATCCCAGAATTGGACTTTCTGGTTTTTACATCATTTGCATAATCACTATCAACATAGCATTTCAATTTTAATTCTTCAGAGACCTGTATTTGAAGACCCAAATTCACAGTTCCCTTCAAATACCTGAGAATCTTTTTTACACCCATCCAATGCAATTGCATTGGTGCAGCAGTAAAGCAACTCAAAATGCTTACTGCACAAGCTATGTCTGGTCTGGAGTACTGTGACAGATATAACAGGCTCCCTATTGCTGACTGATATATTTATTTATTTATTTATTTATTTATTTATTTATTTATTTATTTATTTATTAGTTCAATTTATATGCCACCCTTCTCTGAAGACTCAGGGCGGCTTACAATGCACTTATAGAAATAGCCTTCATTCTTTTGTATATACCTGTTTATTAGGGCTTTTGGCCCCCCATAAGCGGTGTTTCTACAAAGTCAGCTTATTGCCCCCACAATCCGGGTCCTCAATTTACCTACCTTGGAAGGATGGAAGGCTGAGTCAACCTTGAGCCTGGTGAGATTTGAACTCGCACTAATTGTAGGCAGCTGGCAGCTAAGTGCTACATAACAGCACTTAGTCTGCTGCACCACCAAGGCTCTTTTAAATATATCTCTTGATCCAGGGGTGGGTTCCACTTACCTTTACTACCAGTTCACAGCAGGAGCATGCGCGCATGCGCAGAAGCTTCTGCGCATGCGCAGATCACCCATGATGACATCATGGCGGGTGGGCAGAGCCTCCCGCCGATTTTACTACCGGTTCTACAGAACCAGACCGAACCGGGAGCAACCCACCACTGTCTTGATCACAGGCTTCACTTTCGTCCTCACCCAAACTGTTATGAAAATCTGTGCTCATAGGTGTTGGAGCAGTATTACAATCTTTCATGTTATATCTCTCCAACAACTGTTCAATTTTTCTTTTTTGACTGAGAACATAACCGCCTTTCTCAGTTTTTTGTATCTCCACACCAAGATAATTTTGTATTTCTCCCAAATTCTTTAGTTCAAATTTCTTCTCCAACTTATTAGCAAATTCTTTTACCTGTGATACATCCTTTGCAATGAAGCAAAGATCATCCACAAATGCTAATAGTTGACAATCCCCACCTTTTAACTTTCCAGTGTATATGCAACCATCAGCCTTGCAACTCTTGAATCCAAGATCCTTCAATGCAGTATCTAAACAGATATTCCAATTCCTGGCTGACTGCTTCCGTCCATAAATGGCCTTGTTCAATTTATACACCGTGTTAGGCTTTTTACTTTCATACCCTGGTGCTTGAACCATGTAAATTTCTTCCTCTAATTCTGCATTGAGGGATGCAGTGGTTATGTCAAAATGCCAAATTTTATGGCCATGTGCCGCTCCCAACGCTAGTGCAAGCCTTATGCTTTCACTCTTTACTGTTGGCACGAATAGCTCATCATAGTGCACATTTTTCTTCTGTGTAAAACCTTGTGCCACTAACCTTGCTTTATACTGGACCTCATTATTGGGCAGTACTTTCTTCTTGTATACCCATTTGCATCCTACAGCTTTGCTACCCTGTGGCAAAGTCATAGATGTGAACACATTATGTTCACCCATCAATTTCATTTCTTTGTCCATGGCTTCTTTCCATTTTATTTGAACAATTTTAGGTAATGCCAATACTTCCTCATAGTTCCTTGGCTCATACCACATATTACACACTTTAACTTTACTAGTAGAATACCTGTCAGGTGGAATCCCCTTGTTCCATCGCTCTGACCTGCGTGGCATTCACTGCTCCTGTGCTTCAACTGTCTGTTGCTTCACAGCCTTTTCAGCTTCTCCTCCCTGAACGCTGACACCGTCACTAAGTGAGTTACCATCACTAAGTGAGTTACCATCACTAAATGGATCACCATCACTAAGCGAATCATTCCAAAAATTTGCATCAATTCTTTTCCAATTTTGCTCTGCAAAACTAGCTGACCTGGAAATCACTATTCTTTTGCTCCCATTGCTAAAGCAATAGCTTTTTGAACCTGGCTCATCGCCCATAAACCTGAGCTTTCTAGCCTTTGGTTGCCCCTTTCTTCTAATTGCTTTTGGAATATGCACCCACACATTACTTCCAAAAACCCTTAAATGTGCCAGAGATGGTTTTCTCCCATATAACACTGCATATAGAGTATCATTAATGGATGAACTCCACAGCCTATTGATTAAATAATTAGCAGTCAACAGGGCTTCACCCCAATATGACCTGCTCAGACCAGAGTCCTCCAGCAGTGAGTCCTTCATGGTTTGTAAGACTCCATTCCGCCTGTCAACAACACCATTCTCAGCTGCTGTGTATGGATTTGTGTATCTCTGTTTTATACCTAACTGTCCCAACCATTGTTGAAAACATGTTGACATGAATTCTGAACCTCTGTCAGTTTGCAGCTGACATACCTGCTGTTTATATCTCCTTTCCACAAAGCTTACCCATTGCTTAAATTTCTGTAGCACCTCTATTTTACTCTTTAGTAAATAGCAGAACCCAAACCTGCTGTAGTCATCTACAATGACCAGCGCATACTTAGCTCCTCCCAAACTGGCTTGCATTGGCCCAACCAAATCTGCATGTACCAGCTCTAGTGGTCTTGTTGTCTGCCTTGTGCTACTTTTGCTTACTGGGAATGTTTTGGACTTTGATGATTTGCATACTGCACAGTCCAAATATGCCTTACATCCCTTTAAATTCAACCCTTCTGCAAACTATTGCATTTGTTGGAAAACTCTGAAGCTAGCATGGCCAAGCTTCCTGTGCAAGAGATGAACACATGAATCATGTAGTGCCTCATTTCCAAATGTTTTGGCACATTGAACCTTTTGTTCCTGCAACACATAAAGATTATCCTCTTTTATGCCCTGTGCACATACATTCTTTGGCCCCCACAGAAAGGGCTCACAATCTGGGAGTCCTCCTGGATATGCAGCTGTCCTTGGAGGAACATCTGACAGCTGTAACCAGGGGGACCTTTTGTCGGGTTTGCCTGATTCGCCAGTTGCGGCCCTTTCTTGATCGGGATTCCCTGTGCACAGTCACTCACGCCCTCGTCACCTCTCGCCTTGACTACTGCAACGCTCTCTACATGGGGCTCCCCTTGAGGAGCACCCGGAGGCTCCAGCTGGTCCAGAACGCAGCAGCGCGGGTAGTGACGGGAGCAGCATGGCGCTCCCATGTAACACTGCTCCTGCGCGAGCTGCACTGGCTCCCGGTGGTCTTCTGGGTGCGCTTCAAGGTGTTGGTTATCACCTTTAAAGCGCTCCATGGCATAGGGCCTAGCTATCTTCGAGACCACCTGCTGCTACCGACGACCTCCCATCGACCCGTGCGCTCCCACAGAGAGGGCCTCCTCGGGGTGCCATCAGCCAAACAGTGCAGGCTGGTGACCCCCAGGGGGAGGGCCTTCTCTGTGGGGGCACCTACCCTCTGGAATCAGCTGCCCCCAGAGATAAGGAGAATCCAAGACCTCAGTGCCTTCTGCCGTGCCCTTAAAACCCATTTTTTCCAGCAAGCCGGGCTGGCTTAAGAAGAAATTTTTAAATTTTTAAAATGTTTTAATTGGTGTGTGATTTTTAAATTTTTGGGCCAAATTTATATATATTTTAATTGTTCTTGGTATTTGTTGTTCATGTTCTTAGTTCTGGCTGTGCACCGCCCTGAGTCCTTAGGGAGAAGGGTGGTATATAAATTGAAAAATAAAATAAAATAAAATAAATAAATTCCCATTTCTCTTAGGGTTGCCAGATCTGCTTCCAAAAAATAGCGGACGGGGTGGTGGTGGTGGTGGTGGTGGTGTTAAGTAGTAAAAAAATAAAATAAAATTTACAATTAAATTATATATTTTCTTACAAACATTTTAACACGTATTAAAATAATCACTTCAAAACTTTACTTAAAATTCAAAACATCAAATATATTATAATAATATGTAAAATATTAAATTACATTTTACTTTGCTGTCGTGTGTATTTTTTATTTGACTGCGCAGCTTTGATCAATTCTTTGTGTTTAAGGAATAATTCTTTAATTTCAGTACAACATTGAGAAATATTAAAAAATATACAAAGTTCACTTCAAACTGATACAAGCAGTCGGTTACGTTTGTCAGTCCACAAATTTCCCATGACACTGAAAATTCGTTCAACGTTTGCATTTGATACCGGAATTGATGCACAGTACTGGAACAGTTTCAGTAAACTCGGAGCTGGCTCTTTCTTGAAAAAGTACGTCCACTTATCAAGGGATGAATCGCCTTGTAGATGAACATAAACTTCTTCTAAGGCAGAAATTTCATCGAAGAGAGTGTTGGGTGGAAGTGCTTCTCGCCATGGTGATAATAACCAGATGTTTGTCACTTCTTCTAAAGTTGGAGGATTATTGCAATCAATTAGATTGAAACAACTTAGCGTCTCATATACTGAATCGGTGAAATTATACCACTTTTCTAGGTACGCAATGGCTCTTTGATACACGTTGATGGCTTCTTTCTTGAACTTTTGCACGGCATTCTCAGGCAAATGTTTTTTACGTAAGGCAAATAAAACTTTCATTCCCAAAAACTGCTCATCGTATTTTTTTTGCAAAGAATCACGCAGCTTACACATGCCACCCCAACGATGCCCTTGAAGTGATGTCCCAGTGCCTGGAGGCTGTGTGGATCTGGATGGGGAGGAACAGGCTCAAGCTCAACCCTTCCAAGACAGAGTGGCTGTGGCTCCCGGCATCCCGATATAGTCAGATGACTCCATAACTGACTATTGGGGGCGAGTCGTTGGCCCCCACAGAGAGGGCTTGCAATCTGGGAGTCCTCCTGGATATGCAGCTGTCCTTGGAGGAACATCTGACAGCTGTAACCAGGGGGACCTTTTGTCGGGTTCGCCTGATTCGCCAGTTGCGGCCCTTTCTTGATCGGGATTCCCTGTGCACAGTCACTCATGCCCTCGTCACCTCTCGCCTTGACTACTGCAACGCTCTCTACATGGGGCTCCCCTTGAGGAGCACCCGGAGGCTCCAGCTGGTCCAGAATGCAGCAGCGCGGGTAGTGACGGGAGCAGCATGGCGCTCCCATGTAACACCGCTCCTGCGCGAGCTGCACTGGCTCCCGGTGGTCTTCTGGGTGCGCTTCAAGGTGTTGGTTATCACCTTTAAAGTGCTCCATGGCATAGGGCCTAGCTATCTTCGAGACCACCTGCTGCTACCGACGACCTCCCATCGACCCGTGCGCTCCCACAGAGAGGGCCTCCTCGGGGTGCCATCAGCCAAACAGTGCAGGCTGGTGACCCCCAGGGGGAGGGCCTTCTCTGTGGGGGCACCTACCCTCTGGAATCAGCTGCCCCCAGAGATAAGGAGAATCCAAGACCTCAGTGCCTTCCGTCGGGCCCTTAAAACCCATTTTTTCAAGCAAGCCGGGCTGGCTTAAGAAGAAATTTTTAAATGTTTTAATTGGTAGTGAGTTTTAATTGGGCCAAATTTATATATCTTTTAATTGTTTTTTTAATATTTGTATTGCATGTTTTTAAATTCTGGCTGTACACCGCCCTGAGTCCTCAGGGAGAAGGGCGGTATAGAAATTTGATAATAAATAAATAAATAAATAAATAAATAAATAAATAAATAAATAAATGATAATGTGAAGATCACATGCAAGAATTTTCTTGCTTTCCAGCTTCAGTAGGGTGTCTTGCATTATTGACATGAAGAAGTGCGTGAAATATAAATACAATTCTGAAATTGTTGGTTCATCGTCCTTTGCGAGTTCATTTTCCTGATCCGAAATAAGGTTCCAGATAACCTTATGGCACTCATCAGATCCAAGAGAAATAAAATACGATTTTAGAGGTATCCAGTTTAAAAGAAGTCTTTCGACCGCTTTAAACAAACTTAACCAACATGGTGGAACATGGCGCAAAACTTCATGGAATTCTGACTCACAAAACTCAAAAAATGATTTCAACTCTTCTCGTTTCTTCGCAGAATTCGAAAATTTGGCAAAAACCTTCAGCACTACATTTTCGATATCAAAAGATAACTGCTTTAATGCATTTTTTGCGCTGTTGTGTAAAATGTGATTATTGCAATGAGCATTCAATCTTTGTCTCATTCTAACTTATGAAAAAAAAGACAAAATGCGATTCTCCTATCCTTATTCTCTTAGACTGTACAGTTTTAGATTACGTACCATTTCATCATAAAGCTTTTGAATTAAAAAAACGTCCACTATTTTGTGAAAAAAAATAGTGAACATAATGTGAAAAAAGTGGACTGTCCGCTCAAATAGTGGACACCTGGCAACCCTAATTTCTCTTTATGAGACACCTCCCATTTGCAAGTGTGGTCTCAAATCCTTGCTTGTCTAAACTAGAGACACTCAGCAAATTATGCTCCATTTCAGACACATAATATATTATTAAACCTTGTTTCCAAATATGGAATTTGCACACTGCCTCTTCCAATGACTTTAGCCTTCTGGCCACTTGCCAAGGCTACTGCATTTCCAGCAGCTGAATCCAACCTGTAAAACAATTTAGAATTATTAACAATTGTTTGACTTGCCCCACTGTCAATCAACCATTTGTCTCTGCTATTGTAATAGCCAACTTTTGCAACAGCAACCTGTCCATCTTGTAATTTTCCTTGCAAACAGTTCCTGTCTTGCAAATATTTTTTTCTTTGCAAACAATCCTTCTTTAAATGTGTTCTTTCACCATAATTGAAGCACCTCTAATGTTGCTGGGCTGTAATCTAATATCTTCTGCTGCTACTTATCTCTTTAGAGACATCTTGTCTGTTGCTAGGCTCCTTGGAGAAAGCCAGTCTATGGAATTTTCCATTCTTCTCTCTCTGCTCCTTGGGCCCCCACCTCAGTGATTTCTCCTCGTGGCTTTTTCTATAATGGCGTTTCTGCTCCTCAGCAATCAAACAAGCCTTTGACGCCTCCAAACGCAACTCCTGCTCTGGTTTGCACTCAAACACTGCAGAAACAATCTCCCAAGTTTCATCCAGACTATTTAACACTAGCAGCACCTTTTGGGAGTCAGGAAACTGCAATCCACGCTGTTCCAATTCCACAAATAAAGTTTGCATTTGTACAAAATGCTGTTCCACAGATTCTCCTGGTGGCAAACGGGCTCTGTATAACTTTCTTGATAACTGAACAATATTGCATGCTGACACACTCACATGCACATTTCTTAATTTCAGCCAGACCTCCTTTGCTGTCTTTAAATCAGCCACATTGATAAACTGCTCGTCTTCTAAACTCAATGTTATGTATTGATACTTTTAAGCGGGAGTTTCAAACCTGCCTACGTTTCTGATTGGCTGACAGTCTCCCCAGGATTGTATATAAGGAGGACTGCAGCCTCTGAGTTTTTGCTGAAGTCTCACTGTATATTAAAGAGCTGTTGTCACTTGCTTGCTTGTGCCTCTCATCATTCCCGAACCACTTCATTGGCGACGAGGGTGGGATTGAGGCTACAAGAAGTCAACCAGTGAGACCACGAGCTTCAGCTAGGCGACGAGGCGAACCACAGGAGACATACCGGACATGTCTGCCTATGTTCCGCCCAAGCCTTTTGATCCGACCCGCGAAAAATGGGTCTCGTACCTAACAAGGTTTGAATGCTCGCTAGAAGCCAGCGACATGCAGGGCCTCTCGGCTAATCGAAAGACAGCCCTATTCCTAAGCCACTGCGGACCGGACGTGTTCGAGATGGCCGAGTCACTGTGTGAGCCAACGCCGGTTCAAACAGTCTCATGGGACACCTTGATGGCAACTCTCCGGGCTCACTATGCTCCCGTCCCCTCCAAGTTCGTGCAGCGATACCAACTGAGGCAGCGCGTCCAACGAGAGGGAGAGCCGGTCAGCGCGTACATGGCCAGCCTGAGAAAAGCCGCAACTCATTGCGACTACAGAGACTTGGATGATGCGTTGCTTGAGCAACTGATCTGTGGTGTTCGGGACATTAGGCTGCAACGGCGTCTGCTCGCCAAGCCTGATCTGACGCTTGCCGGAGCCCTTGACGAGGCCAGGGCTCACGAAGCCTCCACAAAGGCCGCTGAAACGCTACAGCGCCCGCCGACCAGCAAAGACAGCCCCAAGTCTGCCCCGGTGCACAGAGAAGACGCCGGATCCAGCTCGGAGTCCGAGTCGGATGAGGACGTCTTCCGAACAGAGCACCGGAGAAAAGACACTGGCAGCCCCCGGCGAAGCTGTCCCAGCTGTGGCGGGCACCATGATAGACTGTCCTGCAAATACAGAGAGGCTATTTGCAGGCGTTGCGAGAAAAAGGGGCACTTAGCGCGAGTCTGCAGAGCCATTCTGCCCAGAAGACTCAAACCACGTGAGCGCCGCAGCCAACCGGAATCAGCGCGCCAGAAGCAGCCAACGAGAGAGGGCGGCGCGAAAAAACGGCGCGAATTTGAACCGCGAGATGGCCGCAGCATACACATCGACCAGGCCAGCACAACGGTCGAGGACAAAGTCAGCACGGTGGTCGAGATCAACGGAAGACCGTGCTCGATGGAGATCGACACCGGATCAGCTCTCTCCATCATGTCGTGGACAACCCTAAAGACCCTCCTGCCGTCGTTCCGGAAGGATCAACTCTCCAGACAGAGACTGCGCATCCTAGACTACCAGGGGAACCGAGTCCCCCTCGAAGGCGTGGGCACGTTCCGGGTCACCTACGGAGACTACGAAAGAGACCTGCCGCTGACCATCGTCACGAAGCAGCTGCCGAGCCTCCTGGGCATGGGGTGGTTCCGAGCCCTTGGCATGGGCTTCACCGGCGTCCACCTGATGTCCAAGTCAACCCTGAAAGACAGCCTCCTGTCCGAGTTCCAGGACGTTTTCGGGGACACGTTGGGCAAGTATGTGGGGACCCCTATTTCACTAAACTTAGACCCCAACGTAGCCCAAGTAAGACTAAAGGCCAGACGAGTGCCGTTCGCATTGAAACCAAAGATCGATGCAGAACTGGACAAACTGATTAAGCAAGGGGTGTTGGTTCCCATTGACCATGCCAAGTGGGAGACCCCCATAGTCACCCCAGTTAAGTCCGACGGCTCAATCAGAATTTGCGCCGACTACAAGTGCACGATCAACAAGGCTTTGCAGCCGAGCGCCTATCCGGTGCCGATCGTGCACCATCTACTACACTCCCTGGGCCCCGGAAAAATTTTTGCCAAATTAGACCTGGCCCAAGCCTATCAACAGTTACCGGTCGACGACGCCACGGCAGAGGCGCAAACGATCGTGACTCATAGGGGTGCATTTAAATGCACCAGGCTCCAATTTGGGGTGAGCGTCGCACCCGGCTTATTTCAAAGCACCATGGAGCGCCTGTTGCAAGGACTTCCGGGAGTAGTCCCCTATTTCGATGACGTCTTAGTCAGCGCCCAAGACGAACACCAGCTAGGGGACAGGGTACGGAACGTCCTGTCCAGATTCAGAGAAGCGGGACTAAGACTTAAAAAGAACAAGTGCAGGATAGCGGTCCCCTCGGTAGAATTTCTGGGGTACAGGGTGGACGGCACAGGCATCCACCCTACCGAAAGCAAGGTGAGGGCCATCAAAAGCGCACCAGCCCCCAAATCCAAAGCTGAGCTCCAAGCCTTCCTTGGACTGCTCAATTTCTACTCAATGTTCCTAAGAGATAAGGCCACGGTCGCTGATCCCCTTCACAAACTCTTAGGGAAGAATGTACCATGGGTCTGGGGGAAACCGCAAGCGGCCGCTTTTGAGGCAGTAAAAAAACTCCTATCTGAGGACAGTTTCCTGATCCAATACAATGCAGAGCTGCCGCTCGTCTTAGTTTGCGACGCCTCCCCCGTAGGAGTTGGTGCCGTCCTAGGCCATAGACTGCCGAACGGCCTAGAGGCACCTATTGCCTTCTACTCCCGAACTCTGTCCAGCACAGAACGAAACTATAGCCAATTGGACAGAGAGGCTCTGGCTGCGATTGCGGGGGTTAAGAAGTTCCACGAATACCTCTATGGCCGAAAATTCGAACTTGTGACTGACCATAGACCGTTGCTAGGACTGCTAGCAGGCGACAGGCCAACCCCCGCTGCCCTCTCCCCCCGTTTAACAAGATGGGCGATTTTCTTATCGGCCTACTCGTACCAGCTCGTCCATCGGCCTGGGCGGACCCTGGGTCATGCGGATGCCCTTAGCCGTTGCCCCCTTCCCGACCTGCTGGACAACCCAACACCGGAAACCTCCGTCCTGTTGTTGGACACGTTAACCTTGGGGCCCATCTCCTCCGGCGAGGTGGCGAAGGCATCAAATAGAGACCCTGTTATCCGGACTGTTATGGGTTGGGTTTTGAAAGGGTGGCCGGACAAGGTGGTCGGGGAGGAGTACCAAGGTTTTGCCAACAAACGAAATGAACTGTTTACGCAAGGGGGGTGCTTACTGTGGGGTGACAGAGTGGTAATTCCAGCAAAACTACGAGATAGAGTTTTAGAGTTATTGCACGAAGGGCATCCCGGCATCGTTAGGATGAAGTGCTTAGCCCGCAGCTATGTCTGGTGGCCCAACATGGACCAGGTCATTTCCGAGTGGGTGGGGAAGTGCAGACCCTGCCAGGAGTCTCGCCCCGATCCCCCAGTAGCGCCCATCCGAGAGTGGGAGAAACCAAAAGGCCCATGGGGGAGGATCCACATTGATTTTGCCGGCCCGTTCCATGGCCAAACGTTTTTAATAGTAGTGGATGCCTTTTCAAAATGGCTCGAAATTGTATTAATGCCATCCACAACGGCCGAAGCGGTTATCAAGGCCCTAAGAAAGTTGTTTGCCACCCACGGCCTGCCGGATACCTTGGTGTCGGACAATGGGCCCCAATTTACAGCAACCCTTTTCGAAGGCTACTTGGCCGGCCTGGGAATCCGCCATGCCCTATCAGCCCCATTTCACCCGGCTTCCAACGGATTGGCTGAACGATTTGTCAGGACAGCCAAGGAAGCACTGTCCAGATTAGACAATGGGGACTGGCAGGCCAGGATAGATCAATTCCTTGCGGTTCAGCATGCATCACCATGCACGGCAACCGGGAGAAGCCCAGCAGAGCTCCTCATGGGGAGAAAGCTCCGGTGCGTGTTGGACAGGCTTCACCCTAACTATTCGCACGAAAACTTTAAGGGAGAGACCTGTGGCTTAAGGCAGTTTCAGGTTGGGTCCCCGGTGTTCGCTCGCAATTATGCCAGCGGTCCTCTGTGGGTTGCAGGAACCATAGTGGGGATAACAGGTCCAAAATCATACACGGTGGACGTGGGGGTAGATAGACTCTGGAAGCGCCACATAGACCAACTGAGGAAACGGGTGGTTGGCGAGGCAAACATCAACGCAGACATGTCCGAGCCTAACTATGACCACTTCTCCAAAACAGCTAACTCAAGCCCGGGGCCGCGAGAATACTTAGCTGACAAGCCCTGGTTCCAGCGCCGCCCCAGCGAGTCGCCACTCCCAGCCGGGGATAACCACGCCCCGGACAAAATCCAGGAGGTTCCATTGGCGGAGCCGGGAGAGACAAAGAGTCCCTCCGACCAGCTCGACGCCTCACCAAACACTGAACTGCGCAGGTCAACTAGGGCGAGAACTCAGCCTAAGCACCTGTGAGACTTTGTTTGTACATATGTTAATTTTTGAGTGTTAGTGCCTTCTGGGAAGGGAGGGGTGTTATGTATTGATACTTTTAAGCGGGAGTTTCAAACCTGCCTACGTTTCTGATTGGCTGACAGTCTCCCCAGGATTGTATATAAGGAGGACTGCAGCCTCTGAGTTTTTGCTGAAGTCTCACTGTATATTAAAGAGCTGTTGTCACTTGCTTGCTTGTGCCTCTCATCATTCCCGAACCACTTCACTCAAGATGATATAAGCCATTGCTTTATCATGCTGCCTCTGCTCTGCAGCTGTGGTGGATTAATAACCATATCCCAGAGCTCCTTAGCCTTCAGAAAACATTCCATCTTTGCAGCCCAAATTATATAGTTCTTCTGTCCCAAACGAGGCAGAGAGCTCTCCTTAAATTCAAAAGCAGCCATCCTGGAAGCTTACTGCCTTGTTTCTCCTTTTAAACACAGGCAGTCTTTCAGCTTAATTACAATTCAGTCTTCTGTGTGCTCTGGGCCCATAACTTCTCAGAGTTTCTTGCAAAATCAAATCCAGAAGCACACACAGATAATTGATTCAGCTGGATTCATTAACTTCTTTATATACATAATAACAGATGAAGTATTTACAATACCAATAGTTGAGTTATTTCAACGTGGTAACAAGTAGAGAGAGCAATTTCCAGTTTCATTTCAGCAGAGCAGACAAGCAAGTTCACACACACTGGTTTCAGTTTCTCTTTACAGACTCAGAAGCTACAGACTAAGACACACCCTGGCTCCAGTCTGTCTCAGCTCTCAATTAGCTGACTTAGTTGCTATGCCTATTCATTGGCTGACCTTGTTACCATGTCTTCCCAGTCATGAATATTCTGACAAGATTGGTCTGTAATTTTCAACTAGGCTGGGGTCTTCCTTTTTGAAGATAGGTGTTGTGGTCCGCCAGCAGCCTGCGGAGCTGGCAGCGGAGTCTGTTATGTAAATAGGTTTCTTGGTAGGAAGTTTGAACTAACTGACCATCAGCTGATTGGCTGACCACCACAGCTGCAAGGTATATAAAGGGAGCTGTTTCCCTAGGTCAGTTGCTGGGTTCTCACCCTACAATAAAGAGCTGTTGTCACTCACTGCCTGGCTTGCTGCGTCCTCATTCACCCAACTTAACATTGGTGACGAAGGTGGTATCTGAGGCCAGAAGCCAAGGAAAGAGCTGAAGCCACAGCCGAGAAAGAGCTGAGGCCATGGAAAGAGCTGAAGCAATGAGCCGAGAGAGAAGCGGAACGCCCGAATCCAGAATCCAGCCAGGTGAGCGAGCGGAGCACCGGAGAAGCAAGAAACGATGTCTGCCTACACACCGCCAGCGCCTTTCAACCCCAAGGAAGAAAAGTGGGGATCCTACATGCCCAGTTCAAGTGTTTCATGGTGGCCAACGACCTGCAAGGGCTACCGGACGTGCGGAAAAAGGCCCTGTTCCTGAGCCACTGCGGACCACGGGTGTTCGACACGGCCAAAGCCGAATTCGGTCCACACCATATCATGGTCAACGCTGCAGACCCTGCTGAAAGACCACTATGCCCCAACGCTTTCGAAGTACGTCCAGCGGTATGAGTTCTGGCAAAGACTGCAGTAGGACGGAGAGTCGATCAGCGAGTACGTCACTACCCTACGTAAGGCCACAAACCAGTGCGAATACAGAGACTTGGATGAAATGCTCCTAGAGCAACTAATTTGCAGAGTGAGGGACGGCCGGCTACAGAGGAGGCTACTCGCGAGGTTGAACCTGACCCTGCATATCGCACTAGACAAAGCCAGAGCCCAAGAATCTTCGGTTAAGGCCGCCAAAAGATTGCAAGGGACCATCCAGGGCCGGGCAACGCAGAGGTCGGTGACGGTGCACTGTGAAGCCATAAGCACCGAGAGTGAAGGGGAGTCCGAGGAGGAGGTCTACCACACTGAGCAGTCAAGAATGAACCGACAGGGACCCCGGGACGACTGCGCCAGCTGCAGGGGACCCCATTCCCGACAGAACTGTAAGTTCAGGGATGCCATCTGCCGTTTCTGTGAGAAGAAGGGCCACATTGCCTGAGTCTGCAGGGCTAAGCAGGCACAAGGCTACAAACCACATGGCCAAGCCAGCCAATCCAAGACAGCGCCGCGCCGGAGGCCCAATAAAGATGGCGGAAGCCGGAAGGGTGCGAAATCTGAAGACATCAAGGCCTACACTATCCAAATCGGCCAGACCTGCACATCTCCCGGAGAAAAGTCCTACACCGCGGTTGAGATTGAGGGACGTGAGTGCCAGATGGAGATCGACACAGGATCCCCCATAACCATCATGTCGTGGGACAATCTAAAGAAGGCCATCCCCAGCGTACACAAGCGGCAGTTCCAACCACAGCGGCGCAGACTGAAAGACTACCAGGGGAACCGCATCCCCGTAGAAGGAATCGGCGAGTTCCAAGTGCAATACGGGGAATTCCGCGAGAAGCTTCCCCTCACCATCATCAGCAGCAAGCTCCCAAGCCTCCTGGGCATGGACTGGTTTCGAGCCCTGGGCATGGGATTCACCGGAGTCCGCAACGTACGAAGCACCCTGAAGGACAACCTGATGCAGGAGTTCCAGGACGTGTTCGACGAGCGGCTCGGCAAGTATGTGGGGACCCCTATCTCATTCAACCTCAACCCCAACATTGCCCCAATCCGATTGAAACCAAGGAGGGTACCATTTGCCCTGAAAACCAAAATAGACGTCGAGCTGGACAAATTAATCAAGCAGGGGGTGCTTGTGCCAATCGACCACGCCAGATGGGAGACCCCAATTGTGACACCCATAAAGCCGGATGGGTCAGTGCGCATATGCGCAGACTATAAGTGTACAATTAAGGCTCTTCAACAGAGCGCTTACCCGGTTCCAATTGTACACCATTTACTGCATTCCCTAGGCCCCGGCAAGATATTCGCTAAACTTGATCTTGCACAGGTGTACCAGCAGCTGCCGGTAGATGGCGCTACTGCGGAAGCACAGACCATTGTAACTCACAGAGGTGCCTTCAAATGCACCCGCCTGCAGTTTGGAGTTAGCATAGCCCCGGGACTATTTCAAAGCACTATGGAGCGGCTGTTGCAAGGGATCCCCGGGGTGGTCCCATATTTTGATGATGTACTTGTCACCGCTGAAGATGAACAACAACTAGGGGGGAGGCTCAGAAAAGTCCTGGAAAAATTCAGGAATGTTGGACTCAGGGTCAAATGCAACAAGTGTATGATCGCGGTCCCCTCCGTAGAATTCCTGGGGTACCGAGTAGACGGCACTGGCATACACCCTACCGAGAGTAAGATCAGGGCGATCCAGAAGGCCCCTACCCCAAAAGACAAGGCGGAACTGCAGGCGTTTCTGGGACTTTTAAATTTCTACGCGATTTTCTTGAAGGACAAGGCAACAGTGGCTGAACCCCTGCACAGACTGTTAGCTAAGAAGTCCACTTGGAAATGGGGGAAGGCCGAGACTATTGCATTCGCGAACATAAAAAAACTGCTGTCAGCCGAGAGTTTCTTAATACAATACAACTCTATGCTTCCCCTTGTTTTAGCTTGTGATGAGTCCCCTTCCGGCGTGGGAGCTGTTCTAAGCCATAGACTGCCTAACAGCCTAGAGGCACCCATCGCCTACTACTCCCGGACACTGTCCAGCACCGAGCGGAACTACAGCCAGCTGGACAAAGAGGCCCTCGCTGCCATCTCGGGGGTAAAGAAATTCCATGAGTATCTATTCGGGAGGGACTTCGACCTAATCACCGACCATCACCTGCTTCTGGGTCTCATCGCAGGAGACCGACCAACACCGGCAGCCCTATCGCCCAGGATGACACGCTGGGCCATCTTCTTAGCAGCCTACTCTTATCGATTGATACATCGTCCAGGAGCAGACATGGGCAATGCCGACGCACTCAGCCAATGCCCATTACCAGATAAGCTAGAAGACCCCACACCCAGCATCCCCATCCTGCTGATAGACGTATTGGACTCGGGACCTATCACATCAGTAGAAGTAGCGAGAGCCTCAACCAAGGACCACGTGATCCGGACGCTCGCGAGTTGGGTGACGAGGGGGTGTCCGGAGAAGACTGAGGGCAGGGAATTTAAACAATATGCGAGCAAATGGGACGAACTAACCATGCAAGGGGGGTGTCTGTTATGGGGCGATCGGGTTATTGTTCCCTTGTGCCTAAGGGAAAAGTTTTTTTTTTTTAATTGAAAAAGTTTTTCAAATACAGATTTTCCCCCTTTTTTCCCCCCTCCTCCCTAACCCCCCCTCACCCTCCCCTTCCCCTTCCCCTGTGACTTCTTCATAATAAAACCCAAATTCATAACAGATTATATCATACTTTACCATCCACTTACTCCATCTCCATATGCTGACCCTTTCTTTCTAATAAAATTATCATATCCCCCTTATACTATACTATACATTTCAAAGTAACATTCTATTATAACATTATCTAATAACTCCTAATTTAACATAATAATATTATTATATCTCCCAATTTAGCGATTTCCGCTCATAATCTACCCTTTTACTACCCCCCATACGTATATCTCTTAAGTCAAATCTTTTATGTATATTAATATAACATTTCAAAACAACCTTCCACTATAAGACTATATAGTAAATCCTAATTTAACATTTATTCAGTTCAGCTACCCATTTCCTTCCCCCGCATCGTTACTCAAATCTTTTACATATATTCACATCTAAACATAATATCCCTTTTCTTTAAACTAAACAATCAATAACCTAACCTATCTTCACCCACTAATTATTCTTAATATCTTTATTCTTCTGCCCACTCCACTAGAAAAATATTCCCTTATGTAAATAAAATCCTAAAAAAAACCTTTAAGCTTGTAATCCATATGGTATCTTCTGTAATGTCTTTCAGCTGGATGATAAACTCCATCGCTCATGTTAGGGTAACATCGCATCCTAATTCCAACAGTATTTTCAGTATCTTCAATTACCATCTGCCCCCATCAGTAACAAATATCTTCATATTGAAAAAAAAACACAACAACCACCCGAGTGACTTTATATTTATATTCCATATAATGTCTATAGAGGTGTCTTTTATCCAGATTATTAATTCCAACCACCATAATAGGGTAACAACCAGATCTTCTGTGTGCCCCAGTCCAGTAAATCTCTTGCCATGTAACTCAGCATAAACGTAATATATTTATCAAGAAATCCAAAAAACCGAAAAGGATATTTCCAATCCATTCGATTTAAGGCCCTTTTCACATCCCAAAAGTTCAGCACTGCAGAGATCTGTCACTCTCCTCAGGATAAAATAAACCAATACTTTGCCCATTATCTTTTCATATATTCAGTCCTCTCATAAATAACTGGCATTACACTGTTGTTTAGTTTAAAAGTTTTTGTTTTTGTGAGACCTACTTCTTCTTTTCTTGACTTTTTGTGGGTTGGATCTCCATCCTGAATTCCTTTCTGTAGATTGTGTATCGACTATTTGGTTTTCATGCTGATCTATAACTTGATCTTGTTGGTTTTGCTTTTGTGGCTTAGTTCTTTCTGATTCTGTAAATTGTATATCAACTGATTGACTTCCATGCTGGTTTGTGGCTTGATAAATCATTACATTAGAATCCGGAACCGCCTCTCTTATATTAAATAGACCAGCTGAGACCTCTGAGAAAGAATCCAAAAGCGGCTCATCTGTGGAGACCTCTGTGACTTGTTGTTTCTTCATTACTTGCATCTCCTTCTGCTTTTCTTGAGTTTCTGTCTCTTGTTGATTTTGCTTTTTAAGGACCTTGTAGTAAAATTCTTCCGCTTTTTCAACAGTATTTAACTAATATCTTACTCCTTGATATCTCAATATTATACCCACTGGGACATCCCACCTGAATAAAATATTTTGTTTTCTTAGCTCAGTCACCCAAAGTCCAAATTTCTTTCTATCTCTTAACATCTTAGGCGGCAATTCTTTATATATCCAAATTTTTCTCCCATACAGTTGTAGAGTAGAATTAAAGGATTTTTGCATAATATCATTTCTTATTTCTTATCTGTAAAGTAAATCACCACATCTCTAGGCAGTTGCCTTTGCTTTGCAATCCAAGAATTTACTCTATAGGCCTTATCAATTTTACAGAATACCTCCTCAGGATGAACCTTTAAGATCCCAGCCAGAACTTGAGCAGATATTTTTCTTAGGTCATCACTGTTATTTTCCTGTAAGCCTCTGATTCTGATTGCAAATTCTGTAAGCTTATGTTGCATCATTACAACTTCTCTTTCAATCCCTTGCTTTATATCTTCTGCATTATAAGTCTCGTGACCAGCTTCCTCTTTGGACTTTACTTCTAAACTATTGTCTTGAATATTTATTAAATCCTTTTCAATTCTTAGTATTTTATTGTCCAAATTATAAATCTTATCATCAATTTCCTCCATTTTAGACTCTAGTAATTTAATATTTGTGTCCAACTTTATAACAACTTCTGAAAAACCATTAGTCACTGTTACAATCTTTTGTTGCAAGTTATCATACTTTAATTGTATCATTTCTTTAATTTCCTGCCTTAATTTTTCAAATTTCTGGTTCACAGTCTCATGATATTTTGCCATTTCCTCCTGAAGATATTCTTTTAAGTTAAAACCATTCTGCAAAGTCTGTAGGCTCAAAGCTTGTTCAAACAGATGTGGGTGGGGGAGCACCCCCCCCTGCTTGTCTATCAGGCTTTATAAGTTTTAACGCCATCCTGCCAGCAAACTCTTTTTTTCCCCCAAACAAGATCAAGTACAAATCTCCAAGAAGAAAGGAACTTAAAATAACTAATTTTCTTCCAAATTGTAGCCAGCACTATATATTCCGCTACTTTGTATCTGTTACGGAAGGACTCTCACTTTCGGCTTTCTTCTACTTCCCAAGCCTCAGCGGTCGCCATTTTAAAGTTTTTTTCTCTTTCGCTCTGAAATGCTTAAAAATTCATTAAGGATACTTGCAATTTAGGGTCCCAAGTCCAAGTCTCATCTTTTTTTAATAAATCCATCTGTTAGGTTCGTTGATTAATCCGGTTCCAGCGCCTAGCTCTGCAAAAAGGCAGAGTTCTCCCGATGCCCGGAGCGATGGCGAGTGGGAATAGGGAGCCTCAACCTGCTCGTCCCCAAGAGTTAAAAAAACCCTCTGCGGACTTCGCAGAGGGCTCTACCTGCCCTTGCCTGCTCTGACTCACATTTCCGTCAGGAAATGGAGTTTTTCGAGCTGCCTTTCAGGTTTAAAGGCGGCTCTTTACACGCAACAGGGCTGGCGGTCACGGAGGACCGTCTGGCGGCGCCGGAAGCCAGACAGGAAGTCCCCTAAGGGAAAAGATTTTAATGCTGTTGCGTGAGGGGCACCCTGGGATCGTTCGGATGAAGGGACTAGCCAGGAGCTACGTCTGGTGGCCTAACATGGACATAGACATTACCGAGTGGGTGGGGAGATGCCAGCCCTGCCAGGAGTCTAAGCCAGATCCACCGACAGCACTGGTGAGGGAGTGGGAAAGACCCAAGGGCCCCTGGTCCAGGATTCATATAGACTTCGCAGCACGCTCGACAATGCTACCATGCGATAACAGCAGCAAGGAACATACATAAGATATACATACACACGGGGTGATGGTGACACTGGGTGCAGGCGGTTGCGTGCGGGGTGTGGGGTGGAGGTGTCGTGTGCGACGGGTGTAGGGCGGTTCATGAACGTTGCTGCGGAAGAACGCTCCAGAGCACACTGAAGCCCGATACGCTGATGAGGGAGGGTGTGGTACTAATAACAAGGGCGTGGTATTAAGGAGGAAATGGAGGTAATGAACGGGCGGGCTATTTAAATGCTCACCGTCAGGAATCCATAGCGCTGATTTCGTTTGTTTTTGCGAATCGCAGCATGTGTCTGGAAGCCGACGTGAATAAACCAGCATTTTGCAAAGAGCTGAACTGTGTTTGCTGAGTTTTGCTTGCGTCTTGCACGGAACTACTGAGATGCTGGCCCATTTCAAGGGCAGATCTTTATGGACGCATTTTCTAAGTGGCTAGAGATTAAGCTCATGAGGGCCACTACCACCGACGCGGTTATTAAGGAACTGAGACAGTTGTTCGCCACCCATGGGTTACCAGATATCTTAGTTTCAGACAACGGGCCCCAATTCATGGCCACACAATTCGAGGGGTACCTAGCGGACCTGGGGGTCAGACACATACTCTCTGCCCCGTTCCATCCGGCTAGTAATGGACAGGCTGAGAGATTTGTAAGAACGGCCAAGGAGGCCCTCTCACGCCTAGGCCCCGGGGATTGGCAGGAAAGAATAGATCGATTTCTAACAGCCCAGCACACCACACCTTGTACCACCACAGGCCGAAGCCCGGCAGAGTTATTAATGGGAAGGACGCTCCGAGGGGTACTGGACAGGCTAAACCCCAACTACTCCCCTGACATTTTCAAGGGGGGGGGAGAGGAAACTCAGGGAGTTCACCATAGGGACTCCAGTCCATGCCAGAAACTATGGGAAGGGCCCACTCTAGGAAGCAGGAACAATCACAGAAATCACGGGGCCCAAATCATACAGAGTAGACATGGGGGAGAGTTTGGCGCAGACACATAGACCAACTGAGGAAACGGATAGCCACAGACGCCGAGGAAAGTTCTAATGAACCGCTCCCTGACTACCAACCACAACCACAAACTACATCAAACCCGAGTACAGCGGAAGACTTAGCTGTCGATTCTGGCGTCCAGCACCGCCCCATCAAAGAGGTTCGACCAACCGGAGAAGTCACTGCCCACAAAGAAATCTCGGAGGTTCCATTGGTGGAGCAGGGAGAGACAGGGAGTCCCTCCGACCTGCTCGACGCCTCCCCTCTGACTGAACTGCGCAGGTCGACCAGGATACGTACACACCCTGGTCACCTGAGAGACTTTGTATGCTAATACTAACCCCAAGTGACTTCTGGGAGGGGAGGAGTGTTATGTAAATAGGTTTCTTGGTGGGAAGTTTGAACTAACTGACCATCAGCTGATTGGCTGACCACCACAGCTGCAAGGTATATAAAGGGAGCTGTTTCCCTAAGTCAGTTGCTGGGTTCTCACCCTACAATAAAGAGCTATTGTCACTCACTGCCTGGCTTGCTGCGTCCTCATTCACCCAACTTAACAGAGTCGGACAGTGAGGAGGCTGAGGAAGAACATGGGCCAGTCCTGGAGGCTGGGGAAGGCCAGGATGAGGGCTCTGCGTCGGAGGCAGAGCTGGGGCCAGGGCCATCTGGGAGTGATGTGCGGACTCCGGAGCCTCCAGAGGCTGACAGCAGAGAGGCAGAGGAACATGAGAAGAGCTGCCAGAAGAGCAGCTAAAGCAAAAAGGACAACTCGGGAGTAAGGCCAAGAGATGATTGGCCCCTCCCATAAGGCTTAAAAGACCAGCAACGGCTCTTGGGCTCTTTGTTGGAAAACAACATTGATAGATTTGTTTCTTGTCTTGCTGCATTTATTTCTTGTCGGCGTCTTCTGCTTCTGAACTTTTGCCAAGAAAAGCCTTTGGCAGGTTGCCTAATTAGACCAAGGTTGGTGATAAGGCTGAAGAATTGTGTTATGAAGAATTTGTTTTGAATTAGTTTGGACTATGCTGAGAATGAGTTACTTCTCAGCTGTTCTAATAAAGTCTGTTTGTTTCGAACTGTTTGCATCTGATAATACCTACTTGGGCCTGGGTCACAACAATAGGAATGACCATGGCTAGTGACCATTGGTTGGGCAAGGAGCTGGTCCTGAAAGATTTTTCAAAGATTATGCCTAGAGGTTCTGCTATTGCAGTGGAAAGCTTTTTTAAGAAGTAGGCACATAGTCCATCAGGTCCAATAGATAGAGTTATTTTTAGACTGCGTAGCACCTTTTCAACATTGTCTTCTGTAAAATCGATATGTATTAGATCATTGTAATCATTGTAATTATTTGTGGTACGACTGGGAAATATTGGGTATGTGCTGTTGCTGTTTACAAAGACTGAGCCGAAGAATGTGTTAAAGAGGTTGGCTTTAACGGTTTCATCATTACAGTCTTTATCGTTTGGTCCTTTTAGGTGTGGGATGGATTATAGAAGGCACGGGTGGGATTTTGTGCACAGAAGGTTTTCCTCTTGTTTGATGTGATAATTGGTGCATTCAGTCTTTATCTGGTGGCATAGGTTTTTGTAGCGGCTTTTAAAGTTAGCTACATAGTTAGCTTTGTTTTTTTGCCAAAGAGATTTTTTTTTTAGATTGGAGCTTCCTTATTGTTATGGGTAATTTGTGTTTTCTGGTTTTGGGGGTTATTAGTGGTACGTATACCCTGTTTTCCCCAAAGTAAGACATCCCCTGATAATAAGCCCAATCGGGGTTTTGAGCGCATGGCAATAAGGCCAAGCGCTTATTTCAGAGTTCAAAAATATATAAGTCAGGGTCTTATTTTCATGGAAACACGGTAGTTTAATGATTCTTTTGACTTCGAACAAAAAAGTTCGAACAAAAAAAAATATGCTGGGACTGTGGTTGTTCTAGGACTGTGGTTGAGTATAGACCCCAAACATCTGATCCATACAAGAGCATAGGGGTAACTTTAGCTTTATATACTTTAATTAATGGAGCTAGGGACCCTGGGTAACTATGATTCTTTAGTTTAAGCAGTAAATTCAAATGAGCTTTTGCTCTAAGTGTACTCCGTTGATGATGGCAAGCCCAAGATCCAGTCTTGGAAAAAGTTACGCCTAAATATACAAAGGTGTTAACCTGTTCAATTGGTTCACCGTCTAATTGCCATCTATGTCTCTGATGATGTTTTCCAAACACCATGTTTTTTTTTATTTAGATTTACTAATGGTTAGGGAGTTCTCCTGGCAATAAGAGCTGAATCTTCTTAATAGCCTACATAATCCTACTTGTGAGTAGGATAATAAAATCATATCATCAGCATAGAGCAAGCTGTTACAGTATGTATTTAGGATCATCGGCATGTGTATCAGGGGTGGGTTCTACTTACCTTTACTACTAGTTCGCAACGGGATCCAGTACACTGCTTGAATGGGCCGAGTGGTATGTGTAAGGATACGTGTAATTCTTATCCTTACCTCCCAGAATTTGGAGATTACCCTTAAAGATTAAGGAGACTAGGAGCAGGCCAGCAGTGTTACTTTTGCGGTCTCTCGAGAGCCACTGAGGATGGTTATGAAAAAACTCCCCTGGTACTCCCTTCTTCTGGGTAAACTCATACAAAGAGGGCCCCAACCTAGTAATACTACTATTGACTGAGGGTATTATACAGATATATCATCTAGGATAACTTCCAAACCTATCCAGTATTCAGAGTTATAATACCGGGATGTGTTTGGAGGGATATACACATTTACCAGTATTAACTCAAACTCTTTATATCCAAATTTAACAGCTAGGAAATATGAATACTTGTCTTCATTATATAGTTTCTTCCCCTGCCATTGCAATTCTTGCTTTATAAGACTGCATAACCCACCAGAGGTTCTCCCTTTGTTTTTTGTTTTTTGGGCTGGGGAAGCCCATCCCTGAAAGCCTGGCAGTTGTACTGGTTTGTCCACTTCGGTTAACCAGGTTTCCTGAATGGCTATTACATCAAATCTAGGGAGGAAGTTCATTAATCCACTATTGTTCTGCCCCATCTACAGATCCCAAAGAACACAGGACACACAAACTCTGAACAAAACTTAGTTTACTCAAAAACGCAGTTTTAGCAAATGCCGGCTGTTAATAAGGCGTTCTTAACAGCCTGCCAGAATTCCATAGATAAGATATTCAGAGTCTTACTGGAGTTGGCAGAAAGCCCAGAAACAAGGTTTGCAGAGACATCCCAACATGATGGTTAGCGAACTAAAGTTGTTTCCTGCAGCTTGTTACCAGCTGTGTACTTTCTTAAATAGGCTAACGGAGTGGCCAATTAGCCCCAAGCCTTACTCTTGAGGAGACCTCCTCCTGAGGAGCCACTCCTGCCTTTTGGCAGCTCTGTGTGCCCATGCATTGAGAAGAGGCTCCTCCTCTTCATCCTCTTCACTTAAAGGAGCCTCTGGAGGTTCTGAAGGCCCTGACTGAATCCCTGCCTCTGGCACCACCTCTTCTTCAGCCTCCTCACTGTCCGACTCGAGCACCACACCAGCTTCCTCATCGTCGGGATCAGCAACAATCCGCGCAGGCCGCTGGCGGGCCACAACAACTATCAACTATAGCTTTCCAGCCAGCCACATTCCAGGTCAGTATCTGTATGGGATTCCCAGGGACAAGATGGTCTGGCTAGGTGGTAAGAATGCCGGATGTCAACTTGACATTGGAGCTGGGTCGATATTAACTATGCTTCCCATATAAACACAGTTATTGTGAGGTTTGATATTTCTCCTTGTGAGTTGCAGAACTTGTTGCTCCTCTTTATCTTTTTTTTTATTTAAAAAGTTTTACAAATACATTTTCTCCCCAGTTCCCCCCCCAAACCCTCCCTAACCCTCCCCTCCCCCCAAGACTTCCTCAAGATGAAATCCAAATCAAAATCACATTTTATGAAACTTAAACCCCTCCATCCCCTGTGTACTGTTTATATCTTCATAAAATTCAGTTAATCTATCCCTGCATAATACATTCAGCTAAAAGCTATCTGATATTTCTTAGTTTGATATTTATTCTGGACATAATCTATCCACTTCTTCCACTCCCAAACATAAGTCTCTTGAGTCCGATCTTTTAGATACGCTGAGATCTTCGCCATCTCTGCAAAACTGGCCATCTTCAAAGTCCATTCTTCAATAGTAGGCATAACATCGTTTTTCCAATATTGACCTATCAATAATCTCGCTGCTGTCACCATATACAATATCAATTTTGTTTCTCCCACTGAAAAGCCCTTAACTATACCCAGTAAAAACAATTGTGGAGAGAATTGAATTTTTTTCTTCAAAACATTTTGCATAACCCACCAAATTTTTATCCAAAAAGCCTTCACTTTCTTGCAAGTCCACCAAATATGATAATATGTAGCATCTAAACAATCACATCTCCAACATTTTGGTTGAACATTAGGATACATGCACGACAGTTTCTTAGGATCTAAATGCCACCTATAGAACATTTTATAAAAATTTTCCCTCAAATTCTGTGACTGTGTAAATTTGACATTCTGGACCCATATTTTTTCCCATGTTTCCAACATCACTGGTTCTGCAAAATTTTGCGCCCACTTTATCATGCAATCTTTAACCAATTCATTTTCCGAATCTCTTTCTAACAAAACATTATAAACCCTCTTAATATGCATTGGGCCTTTCTCTTTTATATGTCTAACCAATTCTTCTTCGTGCATCATTATACCAGTTTTTTGATCTTCTTTCCATCTCAGTTGAAGTTGATTATACTGTAGCCAAGTTAAATTAATCCCTTCTTCCAACAGTATTTCTAATGTCTTTAATTGCCATCTGCCCCCATCCATAAAAAGAACTTCTTTGTATAACAACCCCCCGAGTGACATTATATTTGTATTCCACATAATATGACCAAGATCCAGCCATAACGGTATTTTGTAATCCCATTTGAATCGGTGCTTCTTCCAGACTCTCATCAAAGAGTTCCTAAGTATGTGGCTTTTGAATACTTTATCCACTTCGTTCTCATTGAATAAATATGCATGCCAACCAAATTCAAGATCATGACTTTCTATATTCAATATTCCAGTTTTTATCCTTCCAAACCAATCACTTGCTTGCGTCAAGGCTGCTGCTTTGTAATACAATTGTAGGTTTGGAAGTTTAAGGCCACCCCTTTCTGGAACATCTTGCATAATTTTCAGTTTAACTCTCGGCTTTTTCTCATTCCAGACAAACTTATTCACTCCTCTTTGCCATTCTGTCAGTTGTTTATCACTTTTAAGCACCGGGATCATTTGAAACAAAAAAAGAAATCTAGGTAGAACGTTCATCTTAACTGCTGCTATTCTTCCAAGTAAAGACAGCTGCAGTTTTTTCCAAGTCTCCATATCCTTTTGTACCTCTCGCCACAACACCTCATAATTATTTTGGAACAATTTTATATTTGAGTCTGCAACTTGAACTCCTAGATATTTAACCTTTGATACTATTTTGAAGCCTGCCTTACTTTCAAGTTCCTGTTTTCGATCTTGTGTCATATTTTTAACTATCATCTTAGTTTTTTTCTGGTTCAGTCTAAATCCTGATACCATACCATATTGTTCTATAATGTCTTTCATCTGGATTATTGATTCCATCGGCTGTGTTAGGGTAACAACCAGATCATCTGCAAATGCCCTTGTTCTATAATCCTCTTGCCTTATCACTATTCCCTTCAAAATACTCGAATCCCGTATTGTGTTCAGCAAGACTTCTAATGTTAAAATAAATAACAATGGGGATAGCGGACAACCTTGTCTTGTTCCTTTTTCAATACTAAAATTTGTAGTCAGACTTCCATTAATAATAATTTGTGCCATTTGTTGTTGATAAATTGCTGCAACCGCCTGTATAAACTGATCCCCAAAGTCCATTTTTCTTAAAGTCTTTAATAGAAAGTTCCAATCCACTCTATCAAAGGCCTTCTCTGCATCCAAAAACACCAGCACTGCAGAGATCTGTTTATTCTTTTCAAGATATTACAATAAGACTATTATTTGCCTTACATTATACTTCATGTATCTGCCTTCTATAAATCCTGCTTGATCATGATGAATCACCTCTTGAATAACTGGCATTAACCTGTTGGCTAATACTTTTGCAAAAATTTTATAGTCATTATTCAGAAGAGATATTGGTCTAAAATTCTCAGGTTTTTAGGACCTGCTTGCTCTTTTGGTATTAATGAAATATAAGCTGCTTTCCATGAAGGAGGTATTTTACCCCCTTGTTGTATACTACAAAATAAATCTTTAAGGTGTTCGATCATTTCTGCTTGTAAAGTTTTATAGTACACCGCAGTTAAACCATCCGTCCCCGGTGCTTTAGCTGTTTTCAGTTGTTTAATTGCGGCAGTAATCTCCTCAACTGTTATAGGTTGACTCATTCTTTCCTTTTGATCACTAGAAATTTTCATAACTCTTCTTTCTTCTAAATATTTATGTATAAGTCTAGTCTTTATATCATCTTTAGCGTATAATTTGGTATAATAATCCAAGAAAGCTTCTTTAATTAGTTTTTGTTGAAAAATTTCCTTCCCTCCACTCTCAATGCTGCCAATAACCCGTGTACTCTGTCGCTTCCTCAATGTGTAAGCCAACCATCTGCCCGGTTTATTAGTGTTGCAGAATGTATTATGTTTTGCAAATTGTAGGTTAATTGCTGTTTGTTCCGCCATAAGCATATGAAATTGATCTTTCAAAAGTTTTATAGCTCCTCGTATTCTTTCATCTGTTGGATTTTTTATGAGTAGCTGTTCTTTTTTCTTTATCTCTGCTTCCATTTCAAGTCTTTTCTTTTGTCGGTTTAATTTATGTTTAGAATTCATATAAATGAGTACCCCTCTCATATATGCCTTGCTCGCATCCCACACAATTTCAATAGGGGTACCCTTATTCAAATTCATTTCAAAAAATTCTTTCATTTGCTTTTTAAGTTCATTTACATTCTTTTTATATCTAAACAAATTT
The DNA here is from genome assembly GCA_022577455.1 of Arizona elegans. NCBI lineage: Eukaryota > Metazoa > Chordata > Lepidosauria > Squamata > Colubridae > Arizona > Arizona elegans. The sequence continues at coordinate 46,446,941 of JAKOOJ010000010.1, forward strand.
TCATTTACTCTCCATAATCTTCTCTCAATCTTTCCCATTTCAATTTCTATCCATACCGGGCTATGGTCAGTTAGAGTCCTTGGAAAAATCTTTGGTTTTTTTTTTTTTTTTGTTTTGTTTTAACAAGTAGATCAGATGATAATAAAATAAAATCAATCCTAGAGAAGGATCTGTGTCTGTCTGAAAAGAAAGTAAAGTCCAAATCTTTTGGGTTATGTATTCTCCAAATATCTTTTAATTCCAAATCTTCTTTCATATCAAAAAAAATCTGTGGTAGTCTAATCTTTGACTTTGCCAAACTCTTTTTATCTATTTTGGGATCAATTACTCCATTCCAATCTCCCATAATTAGAATAGATCTGTAATCCCATTGCAATATTTTAGAATACAATGTTTTATAAAAAATTTCTTGTTGTTGATTAGGAGCATAAATTCCAATCACCAAAATTGGACCATTTTCTGTATAAATTTCAATTGCTATAAACCTCCCACAGTCATCTGCTTCTACAATTTTAGCTGACAATCTTTTATTTACGTAGATCACTATGCCATTCTTTTTTTCCAAATTCGAAGCTATAAATTGTGTTCCTAATCTAGAATTTACTAAGTATTTTTGATCTTGTATTCGAATATGAGTTTCTTGTAGGCAAATAATATCATTGTTAAATTGTCTCAGATAATTAAATAATTTCTTCCTTTTCTGTGGTGAGTTTAATCCATTCACATTCCAAGATAAAAACTTAATTGTCATCTGGAGCTTCTTGAAGCGATAAGAACATTTGCTAAAGGCTTTCTTCCAAATTGATAGTCTTCGGCTTAGCTCCTCCCATGGCTTCACATACTTGTATATTGCCCTTAGCTGCCTTCTTATCTTGCTGTGGCTTGGACCTTCCCTGTTGTTGTTTTTCTTTGATTTGCTTATAAGCTGCTCGAGTTATACGCTGATCTTTAGCTTCACACATCCGGGCTAGGTCCAGAGCCACTTCTCTTGTGTTTTTAGGTGGTCCAGTTACAGTTTCCAGAGGGAGATCTAACAGGGGCTCATCCAGAAATCCCCCTGTAGCTCCCTGAAATTCTCCATTGTTTGGTGGAGACAGCAGCCAGCATGGGTAGTACTCGCCCAATCAGCTGAAGGACTGAGTCAGCCAATCGTGTTAAGTCCGCCCTTGTTGCCGGGCAGATCCAGCTTTTGACTCAGTCCTTTCAGTTGATCGGGTGTGTGGGTTATTGGCTCTGTCTGTATTCCACCTTTCTATTGTTATTTCTCAAGATTGCTTACTGGTTTGACCTCGGATTGATTACATTTCGTCTTCTGGCTAATTGGATTTGGATTGTTTGTCTGCTTCTTGTCTCCTCGTGAATGACTATTGGACTGGCTTTGGACATTGTGAGTTGCATCTGCCCCTTTTACTGACTTTGGTGCCTTTTGGACTTTTAGCCCCTTTGTCTTCCTTCCCTGACCAGGGTGGTGGTGGTGGTGGTGGTTCATTTGCTGTGTTGGGGGGAGGCGAACTGTTTCTGCTCCCCTAATTGCCGTTTCAGCCGCCCGATAGTTAAAACAGCAGGAAAATTCCTTGCGAACACTTGCAGCCGCCATTTTGGATCGTAATTCAAACGGCGCCTTTTTTCTTCACTGACCGGATTGCTGGAGGCTTGCTTTTTCTCAATTCTTGCGTTGCTGGGATGGCGGATTCCCCCTGTCAGCTGGTGGTTTCTAGGCTCTCTGCCTCTCTACTGAATTGCGAAGAGGAGACCTTGCTTCTAATCACCCCCTTGCCGGCTGTCTGCATTGCTCCGATTTGAGGCTTGGCGATTTCCCTCCTGTCAGCTGGTGGCTTCTTCGTGATCATCGCTGGTGTTTTTTCTCCTTCTGCCTTCCTCTCCTGATCAAGTTCTTCATTAACCCTATTCCATGTGGACGTTTGAGGCCAGTGAGTTGGCGAACCGCCATTTTGTTTCAAATTTTAATTGCGGTGGCCATTTTGTGTGTCTGCTGAACTTATCTCTCCTTATTGGGGCTTGTGGAGTGATAGCGCTCCCTCTGGGCTATCAGGGCTGGACTGTGGACTTTTACGCCCGTTTATCATTCTTGATTGCTGGCTGCAGTTTGGTTACAGTACGAGCTAGTGGAGCTTTTACGTCCCCTCCGTCTCGCTTAACGTCGCTTTCGGAGGTGATTGCCATTTCCAGTCGCTTTTCTGCACCTCTTACCTCTGCCTGGCGGAACTTTCATCGGATCCTACAACATTGCATTGCAGCCATGCCAAAAGCCCTGTCAAAATCAAAACATGGCCGTTTGGCCAGTGATGTTGCCCATGATCAGTCGCACCCTGTCTCTCACGTTAGGCCCCATGAAGCCGCGACTTCTGAAAAGTCTCCGCCTTCGACTGATCCTGCTAAATCTCACCACAAGGGCCACAAACATGGTGGATCCTCGAGAGCTGAGAGGCGTAGAGACAAAGTTTTGACAAAGCTTTGCGAGAAAGCGACTGCTGATGTTGCTACAAAGAGTGTGGTTCACACTCCTGTGGCTGACAACCCGCCTGAACCGGTGGCTGGACCTGATACACCTGATCAGTTGTCCTTGCGTGATTGTCCGGTGACTATTTCCTCTTCGGCATTGTGGGGTTCTTCTGATATTCCTCCACCTGAGACGTCCGCATCGGAAGTTTGGCTTCCTTCCGACTCTGCTCCTGCCACGACATCCTCCACGGCGGCCATTTTGTGTCAATTACTTCCCGAGCAACTTGAACTCCTTATTGAGAACGTGGTTCAAAGGTCCTTGGCCGCACGGGACCGTTCTTGTAGCCGTTCGGCATCTGTACGGTCGGTTTCTTCTGTGTCCCCCGATCGGGAACCCATGGGAGATCTCCAATCCAGGGCTCCGGATTCGCCTACCTGTTCTCATTCAACTCAACATTCTGTTTTGACGGATGTGGACTATGATGATGCCACTTTATCTGACGACGACAACTTACCCCAGGAGCAACCGGCCTTTACTGGACTCTTTCCTCAGGCCTTATTCAAATCTCTCTTGTTTAAGGCTGTTAATACTGCTCGTTTGTCCTCACCAGCGGCAGACCCAGCCCCTGCTTCCGGGGCTCTGGACCCCATGTTTGCCGAGCCTGCTAGGCCTATCACCTCCATTCCGACTCCTCCTTTATTTGTGGACGTGGTGAAACGACAGTGGTCTTCACCAGGCACGGCTCCTTCTCTATCGTCGAACGACCGTAAGAACTTCCAGGTCGCAAGTGAACTGGACTCCCTTCTTCAGGTACCATCGATTGAGGCCCCTATTGCCGCCTTGTTACCCAACGCAAACGTCCCAAGGGATCCTGATGAGGGCCTACGCCCGGATGAGCGTCGTGCTGATTTAGTTTTCCAGCGGGCACATCAAGGTTCCGCCTGGGCCATCAAAGCTGTGACTACGGCATCGTTTTTTAATTGCACCACCTTGCTTTGGCTTCGCCAGCTCCAGGAGAAGCTCCCTCCGGAAGACACCCGCGCCCGACAGGACTTGAACAAAATTGTCGCGGCCTTGCAATTTTCGGCGGACTCCACTTTGAACGCCGCTCGTTTCGCTTCCAAGGCCCTTGCATCCATGGTCGCGGCCCATCGCCTAGTCTGGCTCTGCCACTGGCAAGCGGACGCCCGCCATAAGTGGCACTTGGCCTCAGTTCCCTTTGGTGGATCTCAGCTTTTTGGTTCTGCCCTGGAGCCGTTCCTCACCGAGACCAGGGACAAAAAGAAGATCTTGGCTCCTGTACATCAACGGGAGGACTCCCGATTTGCTCCTTATCCCCCTCGTCCTCACGTCCGAGGTGCTGATAGTTTTGGTTCGGCTTCCTTCTCTTCCTCTAGACCGTACAGTGGGTTTAACAGGCAGAGGGGGTCCCTAGATAGGTCCCTGCGTGGCAGACCCTCTGTGTCTAGGCGGCCCTTTTGTGGGGGAGGAGGTCGTTCCTACGGACGCCGTCGCTAATTGCATCGCTTCTCCTCCCATCGGTGGCAGATTGGCTCTTTTCGCCGCCATTTGGGAAAAGTCAACTTCCGATAAGTGGGTCCTGGCTACCTTAAGATCAGGGTTGGCCATTGAATTTCTTTCCCATCCTCCAAGCTCCTTTGTTTGCTGTCCAATTTCTCGTAATCCGGTGAAAAGAGCGCGCATGGACGCGGCGGTACAGCATCTTCTTTCCATCAGGGCTATCCAACCTGTTCCACCCGAGCAAATCGGGTCGGGCTTCTATTCCCGGGTTTTTCTAGTCCCTAAGGCCTCGGGGGGGGGGGGTGGAGACCCATTTTGGACCTAAAACAGCTTAATCGGTATGTCGTATACCGTAAATTTAAGATGCAATCGTTGAAATCCATCCTTGACGGTGTTCGGAGGGGCGATCTCCTGTCTTCTATTGACCTTACTGAAGCCTATTTGCATATCCCTATCCTCCCTTCTCATAGAAGGTATTTACGTTTTTGTTACGGAAAGGTTCATTATCAGTATAGGGCATTACCCTTTGGCCTTTCATCAGCACCTCGTACCTTTACAAAGGTGTTGGCGGCTTTGGCGGCTTCCCTTCGAGTTCAGTCGGTTAGACTGTTATGTTACTTGGACGACATTTTGGTGTTGTCCTCGTCGACTGATCAGGCTGTCCGGGACATTAGACTCACGTTAGATACGCTAGCTTCCCACGGATTCTCTGTGAATCTGGAAAAGAGTAGCTTGGTTCCTTCCACCTCCTTAGTTCATTTAGGGGCCCTCATTGATTCTGTTCAGGGTAGGGTGTTCCTCTCCCGTGACCGCCAGGTTAGCCTGCGAGACTTAGTGGCTCGGGTTGAGAGGTGTCGGACTTCGTCACCTTATGTGCTTTCTCAGTTATTGGGGAAGATGATTTCGGCTATAGCCATTGTTCCCTGGGCTCAGCTCCACTCCCGGGAACTTCAATGGTTTCTATTGCCTTTACAGAAATCGGGCAAAGGCACGTCCCTCAGGCCGGTTCCCATCCCGTCCTCGGTCCTCAGATCCCTTCGGTGGTGGCGGTCCCCAGCAATTTCAGCGGGCAGCCTCTTCCTAGAACCTCAAAGGGTGGTGGTGACCTCCGACGCCAGTCTTCGGGGCTGGGGTGCCCATTGTCAAGGCCATCTGACTCAGGGGACGTGGAGCGCAGCGGACACCCATCGTCCAATCAATTGGCTGGAGCTACAGGCAGTCTTCCTCGCGCTCAAGGCCTTTCGTCATTTCCTCTCCAGTGCTCATGTACTTGTCCTGACAGACAATGTGACCGCCAAGGCACATCTCAACAAGTTAGGGGGTACCAGATCCAAGTCCCTTTTGTCTCTGGCCATGAAGATCGGTCTTTGGGCGGAACGTCATCTGGGGTCTCTACGGGCGGAGCACATTTCCGGTGTCGCCAACACTCAGGCAGATTGGTTGAGCTGTCAGGAGGTGGACAATGCGGAATGGCGGCTCCATCCCAGGATATTTCAATCCCTGATTCATTGGTTCGGGACGCCAGTTGTGGACCTGTTTGCAACACGTGTCAATGCTCAACTACCCCGTTTCTTTGCCCGTTTTCCAGAGCCGCAGGCAGAAGCCATCGATGCACTTCGGGCTCCGTGGCCGAAGGGCCTGTTGTACGCTTTCCCTCCAACCTCCTTACTACCCAGGGTCATCCGCAGGATTCTGGACAAACGGGCAGAGGTAATTCTCTTGGCTCCTCATTGGCCGCGCAGAGCATGGTTTGCGGACTTAGTCTCCCTCTCTGTCGCTCCCTCCTGGCGCATTCCTTTCGAGGCGGACGCTCTGATGCAGGGGGCACTGAGCCACCCGGACCTTCCCTGGCTCAACCTGACCGCCTGGAGATTGAGCGGCTCTCTCTGAGAAGTGCTCTGGCACCAGAGGACGTGATTCGGATGATCCAGGCGGTGAGACGTTCCTCCACTGACAGAATTTATTCTGCGACTTGGCAGGCTTTCGGCTCATGGTGCGACCGGACAGGTGTGAATGTTCTCCAACCCTCTATTATTCACATTCTTGTTTTTCTACAACGGGGTCTCTCCGATGGCCTTGCCCCTAACACGTTACGTCGGCAGATGGCCGCCATTTCCTCTGTACTTACCTGCGGTTCACTGTCATCTCTCGCTCAACATCCTCTGATTAGACGTTTTCTTCGGGGCGCAACGAACCTGTCTCCTCCGGTCTTGCATCATTACCCTACCTGGGACCTTCCGTTGGTGCTTGAGTCCCTCATGGGTCCTCCGTATGAACCTCTACAGACGGCCTCTCTACGACTGCTTTCTTGCAAAGTTGCCTTCTTGGTGACTGTAACCTCGGCTCGCCGTATCTCGGAGGTGGCGGCTTTGTCCATCCGGGCTGATCTCTGCGTGTTTCACGCGGACCGTGTTGTCCTCTGATTGGATCCTACCTTCGTGCCGAAGGTTAACTCCATTTTCCACCGGGCACAAGAACTTATTCTGCCAAATTTCTGCCCGCGTCCTTCTCATCCTCGAGAGCGCCGTTGGCATACTCTGGACGCCCGACGGGCTCTGCGAATTTACATCAAGCGGACTGTTGCTATTCGCCGGTCGGAAGCTTTATTTGTCTCCTTCCTTCCTGTCTCCTTGGGTCTCAAGGTGTCTTCCTCTATTATAGGACGCTGGATTCGTCAGACCATCGCTTCAGCGTATGACCTTCGTTCCTTGCCGCGGCCTTCTCGAGTGATGGCCCATTCCACCCGTAGCGCGGCTACGTCGGCGGCCTGGGCTACTCAAGCTCCGTTGTTGGAGATTTGCCATGCGGCTACCTGGGCCTCGCCCGCACCGTTCATACGACACTATAAACTGGACAAGTTTGCTTCGGCTGAGGCCGCCTTCGGTCGTCAGGTGTTACAACAGGTTGTGGCCGGTGACGTGGTTTCGGACCAGCCTGGCCCCTCCCAGACTTCGGGACAGTGAACTGGGGTATGTCCCATGCTGGCTGCTGTCTCCACCAAACAATGGAGAAGGGGCGTTGGTCCTACCTGATACGCTCCTTCTCGTTGTGTGGAGACAGAAGCCAGACCCTCCCTTTGCCTGTCTGGTCCTCTTGTGTTTTTTCTTCTTGGGTCTTTTCCTTTCTGCCTACCCACACGCCGAGTCTGCCATTATAGTCCTTCCTCAAAAGCTGGATCTGCCCGGCAACAAGGGCGGACTTAACACGATTGGCTGACTCAGTCCTTCAGCTGATTGGGCGAGTACTACCCATGCTGGCTGCTGTCTCCACACAACGAGAAGGAGCGTATCAGGTAGGACCAACGCCCCTTCCATTGCCTCCCGCTCCATCTGCTTACACTGCTCTTCAGTCTCTTGTTCAAACTGCTTCTCCTTATCACTCTCCTTTATCTCCAACACTGAAGATGTACGTGGGGATGTTGAACCTGTTTTAAAAACTGTAGAGTAAAATTCTTCTGCTTTCTCAACAGTATTCAATTGGTATCTTTCTCCTTCAAATCTCAATATTATGCCAGTTGGAGCATCCCACCTGAATGGGATTTGCTGTTTCTTTAATTCAGTCACTAAAAATCCAAAATCCTTTCTGTCTTTTAACATCTTAGGCGGCAACTCTTTATAAACTCCAATTTCCCTTCCATCCACTTGCACAGCAGAGACAAAGGACCTTTGCAAAATATCATTTCTTATTCTTCTATCTGTAAAGTATATCACCACATCTCTAGGCAATTGTCTTTGTTTGGCCACCCAAGAATTCACTCTGTAAACTTTATCCATCTTGCAGAAAATCTCTTCAGGGCTAATCTTTAACATCACAGCTAAAGCATCAGCACAAATCCTTCTCAGGTCTTCTCTGCTATTCTCTTTTATACCTCTAAGTCTTATAGCAAATTCCATAGACCTGAATTGCATCATTGTCATCTCATTTTCTATTCTTCTGTGCATGCCCAAGTTGGCGCTCCGATGCTGAGTCTCGGCTTCTTGGGGGTGATGCCTCGGCTTGTGGGGGCTCAGGGGGGTCATTTCGAACATCTATGACCCCCCGCCTGGGCGAAGCAACATCTAAGGAGCCCGTTGGGAGCTTTGGCAGCTCCCCGGACCATCCCAGCGCTGAGGGGGATGACGTCAGGACGGCGGTGGGTGACAGCGGTCTGCAGCCAGCAGGGGAGTGGCACCGGCGGCGGCGGTCGCGGGCGGTCATGGCGGCGGCAGCTCCTGGACGACATCAGCGTTGTGAGGCCCCTACGGAGGTTCCCCACGCCCCTGGATGCCTCGAGGTGGATTTCTGGAGGCAGGGGGCGGCTGGGGACGTCCGTGGGGGGGCCGATGGCGACGATGACGATGGGGACTGCGGAGGCCGCGGCGGTGACCGTGGCGGGGGCGCCTAAGGTTGGGGCGGCTCCCAAGGGCCTACAGACTTCCAGACGGACGGCCCAGGACTCTTCAGCAGTGGTTTTAGATCTGATTTTGGGGTGACTGGAGAGTATATGACCCTTGAGGGAAGGGTTACCTCCAGGGAGACCCAGAGACACCCCCCCCGGGTGAGCTGGATGGGGGGGGCGAAATGGGGGAGATTCAACCACTAGAATGGAAGGTTGAGGGTTTTGGGGCCGGAAAATGACTACAAACTTATGCGGTTTGAACCCCCCCCTCCTTCCTTCGGACTGAGTTTGGCCTTTTGGCCTATTACGATCATAGCTTCCCATCCATCTTGGCCTGCTGAACTACTCCTAATTTTTCCCCATTTCCATCTGGCCTGTCTGGATTCCCTACCATGTAGAACTTCTTTGACGAACATTTACGAACTTAAACCTCCTTTGAGCTGGATATTGGATTCCCTGATGCTGCTAATCCCAGGAGGGATACTGGTTCTATGGACATGAGGCCTGAGGAGGCGGAACATGGCTATCCTCACCCTTGAGTTTTCTATCAAAGTCTCCATGGATTGGCCTGGTGAGAGACGGCCGCCCTGGAAACTTTCGGGGCCGAATGATATGCACCTCCTTAGCCACTGTCATGAGAGGACAGTGGAGTTTGGCAGCCTGACCATGGACTGGAATTTTCCCTACGCTTGTAACATCAGCGGTCCCCCACCCTTGGACTGTTTCCCCTGATGGCTATATGTATTCGGTGTCGGAACTCCTCGCCCTGTGAGATTCTCCCCTCTCGCAGGTTTGGCCCCCCACATTATCGAGGGCCTATCTCGATGATGGACTTTGGAGTCCGGAGAGATGGCATGGAGCAAGGAAGAATTTATGGGGCTTTTTAGGGAAATTTTTAAAGATTTTAAGGGGTTCTGGGGGAGGGGGTTGTAATTATTCTTTTAAAGATACTGGGAAGACGACTATGGCGGATGGGGGGGGGAAATCCACCAGGGTCAGAGCCGTGCCCGGCACAGGGTAATGATCCGGGAGGCACCGGACGAGGGATTGGAAAAGGGATGGGGGCGATATCTATGAGGGCTGTACCATCGGCATGGTGAATGGGAGGGGCAGATATGGCGGGAGCAGGGGACCACATCAGGTGTTGGGGGCTCGCACTTGCTGTTTGAGAGCAATTGCCTGCCCCGGTCCCCAAGGCTTTGCTTGGATACTAGGTGGCTTAGATACTCAGGAGCTGGGCCTTCGGCTGACGCTGTGCAATGCCAGGTCCGTGGTCAATAAGGCCCCCCTCATTCACGATCCTATACAAGAGGGAGGAGCGGACCTGGCGGGTATTACGGAGACCTGGTTGGGCCCGGAGGGTGGCGTCCCTCTGGTTGAAATGTGCCCACCAGGCTTCAGAGCATTCCATCAGCCGAGGGCCCAGGGGAGGGGCGGGGGGGTGGCGGTTATTATTAACGAGGATCTGGGTCCGAGGGAGACCACTGTGCCTCAGATAGCCGGATGTGAGTCCCTCCTTGTGAGGTGGGGCCGTGGGGTTCAGATGGGCTTGTTGCTTACGTACCTGGCTCCCTGCCGCGTGGCAACAGCCCTACCTGAGCTACTCGATGTGATAGCCACGGTGGCAGTAGATACACCCAGGCTTTTAGTCATGGGTGATTTCAACTTGCCATCCGTCGGTGAAACGTCTGAGGTGGCTCGGGAGTTCATGGCTTCCATGACGGCCATGGACCGGACCCAGTTAGTTCATGGCCCTACTCACAGGGGAGGTCACACTCTGGATCTGATTTTTGTCTCTGGCCAGTGGTTGAGTGGTCTTGTTATAGGGGATATAGACATGGAACCCTTGTCATGGACTGACCACTCACTCCTTCGCCTAGATCTTCGAACCGCGACCCCTCGCCGCAGGGAGGCGGACCCAATTAGATGGATCCGCCCCAGGTGCCTGATGGATCCTGATAGGTTCCAGACGGAGCTTGGGCCATTTCCTGAGGATCTAGCACATGACTCGGCCGAGGACCTGGTAGCCGCCTGGGATCGGGCGGCTGGTGGGGCCTTGGACCGAGTTGTGCCTTTGCGGCCTCTGACCCGATGCCGATCCCGTGCGGCTCCTTGGTTTACTGAGGAGCTGAGGGAAATGAAGCGCCGGAAAAGACGCCTGGAGAGCGGTTGGAGGGCCAGTCTCGCTGAATCTGATCGAACACTGGTAAGGTCGCATATTAAGGCCTACCTAGTGGCGATAAAGACGGCAAAGTCTAACTACTTTTCCGCCTCTATTGCGTCATCAGGGAATCGTCCGGCCGCCCTGTTTAGGGTGATCCGCACCCTGCTCCATCTGGGAGTGCGGGAGGATCCCTTAGAAGGGAGGGCGGAGGATTTCGGACAATACCTGTATGACAAAATCGCTCAGATCCGGGGGGATCTGGACTCTGACCGGGTAGATCAGGGCAGGGTGACGAGGAACAGTCTTGAGAATGTTATCTGGGAGGAGTTTGATGCTGTGACTCCCGATGATGTGGACAGGACTTTGGGGAGACTTAGTGCGGCCACATGTTTACTGGACCCGTGTCCCTCCTGGTTGGTACTGGCTTCCCGGGAGGTTACACGAGGCTGGCTCCAGGGTGTCATTAATACTTCGTTGAGTGAGGGTCACTTCCCCGCCGCCCTGAAAGAGGCGGTGGTGAGGCCTCTCCTCAAGAAGCCATCCCTGGATCCAGCAATATTGGCCAACTATCGTCCTGTCTCCAACCTTCGCTTCATTGCGAAGGTTGTTGAGAGTGTGGTCGCGCAACAGTTTCCGCAATTCCTGGAGGAAACATCCTATCTAGATCCGTTCCAGTCGGGTTTCAGGTCTGGGCACAGCACGGAAACGGCATTGGTCGCGTTGGTGGATGATCTCTGGAGGGCTCGGGACAGGGGTTATTCCTCTGTTCTGGTCCTATTAGATCTCTCAGCGGCTTTTGATACCATCGACCATGGTATCATGCTGCACCGGCTGGAAGAGTTGGGGGTGGGAGGCACCGTGTTGCGGTGGTTCTCCTCCTTTCTCTCCGACCGGTCGCAGTTTGTGTTGGCAGGGGGGCAGAGGTCGACCTCGAGGCCTCTCATCTGTGGCGTGCCTCAGGGGTCGGTCCTCTCGCCCCTTCTGTTCAACACTTATGTGAAGCCGCTGGGCGAGATCATCCGTGGCTTTGGGGTGAGATACCACCAGTACGCTGATGACACCCAGCTGTACATCTCCACCCCAGGCCACCCCAACGATGCCCTTGAAGTGATGTCCCAGTGCCTGGAGGCTGTGCGGATCTGGATGGGGAGGAACAGGCTCAAACTCAACCCTTCCAAGACTGAGTGGCTGTGGCTCCCGGCATCCCGATATAGTCAGTTGACTCCATCACTGACTATTGGGGGCGAGTCTTTGGCCCCCACAGAGAGGGCTCGCAATCTGGGAGTCCTCCTGGATATGCAGCTGTCCTTGGAGGAACATCTGACGGCTGTAACCAGGGGGAACTTTTGTCAGGTTCGCCTGATTCGCCAGTTGCGGCCCTTTCTTGATCGGGATTCCCTGTGCACAGTCACTCATGCCCTCGTCACCTCTCGCCTTGACTACTGCAATGCTCTCTACATGGGGCTCCCCTTGAAGAGCACCCGGAGGCTCCAACTGGTCCAGAACGCAGCAGCGCAGGTAGTGATGGGAGCAGCATGGCACTCCCATGTAACACCGCTCCTGCGTGAGCTGCACTGGCTCCCGGTGGTCTTCCGGGTGCGCTTCAAGGTGTTGGTCATCACCTTTAAAGCACTCCATGGCATAGGGCCTAGCTATCTTTGAGACCGCCTGCTGCTACCGACGACCTCCCATCGACCCGTGCGCTCCCACAGAGAGGGCCTCCTCGGGGTGCCATCAGCCAAACAGTGTAGGCTGGTGACCCCCAGGGGGAGGGCCTTCTCTGTGGGGGCACCTACCCTCTGGAATCAGTTGCCCCCAGAGATAAGGAGAATCCAAGACCTCAGTGCCTTCTGCCGTGCCCTTAAAACCCATTTTTTTCCAGGAAGCCAGGCTGGCTTAAGAAGAAAATTTTAAATGTTTTAATTGGTAGTGATTTTTAATCTTTGGGCCAAATTTATAGATATTTTAATTGTTTTTTAATATTTGTATTGCATGTTTTTAATTCTTTGCTGTACACCACCCTGAGTCCTTAGGGAGAAGGGCGGTATAGAAATTGGAAATAAAATAAAATAAAAAAATAAAATAAATATGCCTTTGCTTTTGCTGTAAGATTGACATTTCTTCAGGTGGGCGGGTACTCCAGCTTTCCCTCTCCTTGTCTAGTTGTCCTACTGGATGGTCAGTTTGGACTTGTACTACCAAGTCCCGTTGGACGTCCCTTTCCTCCTCTTTTTGTTTTGGACTGGTACACCTTCTCTTTTTATTTATTGGGGCTTGAGTGCTTTCAGAAGCTGGACTTGATAGCAATTCCATGGAGGAGCTGCCAGAAGGAAGCAAAACATTCAAGCTTTCTGTTGCACCAGCTGCCAACCTCAATGCTTGACCAATTACCTCAATCTTCTCCAGTATCATCTCTTGGTCTCCTGGGCAAAGGGTAGCAAACTGGTGGAGTAGCTCTTCCTCATCATCCATGAACTGAAGCTTTCCATTGTGTAGGTTTAAATATTCTTTTTTATTGTCCTTATCTTTTCCTAACCTTGTTAGTTGAGGGCTTATTTGTTTGGCTGTTGGTATTTTGGAGTTCCCAAGATTAATGTCGACCTCCCTCACTGTCTTGGTTCTCTGCCCAGACTTCAACAGGGACTGAATTTGGGTTGTATGAAATACCCGTCTTGGCCAAATACAGAGTTTCTTTAGTGAGGTCTCAAGCCTGAGTAACATTGATGGTAGTACAATCTGCCCAAAGGTTAGCAATATTCTTTTGCAGCCTTGTCTGTCGGGGAGCCAAGAAATCTCTATTAGCTCATTAGAGTGTAATGACACCTACAGCATAACAGTTGGGATAGAGAGATCAAAACCACTCTCCTGTTGTGCCACCTGCCCCTGTTCAGAGGAGTGTTAGCAACTTGGAGTAGGATCCATTGTCTCTGCAAGACCAGCCTCTCCACTGCATCCTCTTCGCCCTGAGACCCCCAGTCCACACAGGCTGGCCGAACATCATGGGTAAGCTTTGGAATGTGAGCTTTTCTATTTACTTCAGCTAGCTTATTGATGTGTTTTCCCATTAGAGACTTTAATTCTTTAATCCCTCCATTTGCTTCTAGGAGCTGGTCAAATATAGCAGACTGTTTGTGCTGTTAGTAGGCAATTCTTAGCAACCAAATCCAAGTCTCCTTTAAAATTGTTCCTAATATTATTCTTGTTCTCCCCTCCAACTCCTACTGGAATTGCAACTTCCTCCTCCACAGAGAAGCAGTCGTCCTCTTCCCTATCCAGAAGGGGGCTAGGTTTGTTTACCAGGGTCACAAGAGGGGAAGAAAAAAGAAAAGGAGACTTACTTGCAGTGTCCGTTATCTGAAAAAAGTCTTTTATCTTGGGTTGTCTGGGTGTTGTCGCAGCCATGTTTTAGCTGGTTTTGTTTACTTAGTAGAGAAAACTTCCCTCTCATTCAGTAAATGCTTTATTAGCTGGAGTAAAAAGCTGGAGTAAAAGCCAAACCTCTCAAGTGGTGAAATTGAAACTTTTTAAATTTAAAATTTTAAAGTTAAAATTTGATTTAAAAGTAGAAAGAGTATTTAAAAAAGAGTAAAATTAGACAATAAAAAGGAGAGCAAAGATCAAAGCTGCTGCTCACTGTCACCATCTTGGGCTCCACCCAATTCTATATTGGGGAATGCATCCCCCTTTTCATGTTAACCAAACAACATTGTGACGGCCATGACCGGGAGGATCTTTCATCAGGTTCGCCTGATTCACCAGTTGCGTCCCTTTCTGGATCGGGACTCCCTACACACAGTCACTCATGCCCTCGTCACCTCCCGCCTGGACTATTGTAACACTCTCTACATGGGGCTCCCCTTGAGGAGCACCCGGAGGCTCCAACTGGCGCAGAGTGCGGTCGCGCGGGTGGTTATGGGAGCAACATGGCGCTCCTGTGTGACACCTCTCCTGCGCGAGCTGCACTGGCTCCCGGTGGTCTTCCGGGTGCACTTCAAGGTTTTGGTCACCACCTTTAGAGCGCTCCATGGCTTAGGACCTGGCTACTTACGGGACCGCCTACTACCACAAACAGCCTCCCACCGGCCGGTACGCTCTCATAGAGAGGGGCTCCTCCAGGTGCCGTCAGCCAAACAATGTTGACTGGCGGCCCCTAGGGGGAGGGCCTTCTCTGTGGGAGCACCTACTATCTGGAACGAGCTCCCCCCAGCGTTACGGAGGATCCCGGATCTGCGCACCTTCCGCCGTGCTTTGAAGACACTCCTATTCCAGCAGGCTGGCCTGGCCTAATTTTCTCCCCTTCTTTTAAATTTTTTAATTGAAATTTCAATTTGTTTTAAATTATTGGGAATTTTAATTGTCTCGGGCAAAATTATTTAATTTGGTTTTATTATGTTTTTTAACTTTTGTATTTATGTGTTTTATTTTGTGCCTGTTCACCGCCCTGAGTCCTTCAGGAGTAGGGCGGTATACAAATTTAATAAAATGAAATGAAATGAAAATGAAAATTTCAGATGAGAACCAGTATGAACACATACTACAGGTCAAGTCTGTTGGGTGATTGTGAACGTCTGCCACTACAGGTGAAGACTGGCCCTCTTTGTCCTGAGAGCTACTCTGACCTCTCTGAGTTTGCTGGGCTCTTCCCCCCACTTATTGGGACATTCTGTGTTTGACTGCCATCAGGTATACCAACTCACTCACAATTGTCATTAACATTGGTCTGTGGTATCGACACTGTGCATTCCCTATTGTCAGTGGGTAAGTGTGGCCCGGTAATAACAGGTAAGTCTGGCCCATCCACTGGATATGGAGAGTCAAGCTGCTCAGCCACATGCAGATCCACACGATTGCGATAATAGAGAGTTCCCTCAACGCAGGGGTGAAATGCTCCCGGTTCGGATCAGCTCAGCCGAGTAGGTAGCGATGGCGGCAGGCAGTTTGGAGAACCGGTAGCAAAAATCCCTGCCCCCGCCCCCCCATGCCCAGCTGAGCCACGCAATCATCAGAGCCTTTTTTTTCTTTTAAATGGCTCTGACCAGCCAAGCTCTGACGATCCCAGCTGAGTTGCCTGCTAATCAGGCAACACAGCTTGGATCGCCAGAGCCATGTAAAAGAAAAAAACTTTTTTCCTTTTAAATGGCTCGTAGCAAAAATCCCTCCCCCTCCCCGCCTCAGCTTGCTTACCTTACAGTCAGGTCCATAAATATTGGGACATAGACACAATTCTAACATCTTTGGCTCTATACACCACCACAATGGAGTTGGAATGAAACAAACACAATGTGCTTTAACTGCAGACTGTCAGCTTTAATTTAAGGGTATGTACATCCAACTCAGGTGAATGGTGTAGGACTTACAGCAGTTTGCATATGTGCCTCCCACTTGTTAAGGGACCAAAAGTAATGGGACAGAATAATAATCATAAATCAAACTTTCCCTTCTTAATATTTGGTTGCAAATCCTTTGCAGTCAATCACAGCCTGAAGTTTGGAACGCATAGACATCACCAGACTGGGTTTCATCCCTGGTGATGCTCTGCCAGGCCTCTACTGCAACTGTCTTCAGTTCCTGCTTGTTCTTGGGGCATTTTCCCTTCAGTTTTGTCTTCAGTAAGTGAAATGCATGCTCAATGGGATTCAGGTCAGGTGATTGACTTGGCCATTGCATAACATTCCACTTCTGTCCGTTCAAAAACTCTTTGGTTGCTTTTGCAGTATGCTTTGGGTCATTGTCCATCTGCACTGTGAAGCGCTATCCAATGAATTCTGCAGCATTTGGCTGAATGTGAGCAGATAATATTGCCCGAAACACTTCAGAATTCATCCTGCTGCTTTTGTCAGCAGTCACATCATCAATAAATACAAGAGAACCAGTTCCATTGGCAGCCATACATGCCCACGCCATGACGCTACCACCACCATGCTTCACTGATAAGGTGGTATGCTTAGGATCATGAGCAGTTCCTTTCCTTCTCCATACTCTTCTCTTCCCATCACTCTGGTACAAGTTGATCTTGGTCTCATCTGTCCATAGGATCTTGTTCCAGAACTGTGAAGGCTTTGTTAGATGTTGTTTGGCAAACTCTAATCTGGCCTTCCTGTTTTTGAGGCTCACCAATGGTTTACATCTTGTGGTGAACCCTCTGTATTCACTCTGGTGAAGTCTTCTCTTGATTGTTGACTTTGACACACATACACCTACCTCCTGGAGAGTATTCTTGATCTGGCCAACTGTTGTGAAGGGTGTTTTCTTCACCAGGGAAAGAATTCTTCGGTCATCCACCACACTTGTTTTCCGTGGCCTCTCAGGTCTTTTGGTGTTGTTGAGCTCACCGGTGCATTCCTTCTTTTTGAGAATGTTTCAAACAGTTGTTTTGGCCACGCCTAATGTTCTTGCTATCTCTCTGATGGGTTTGTTTTGTTTCTTCAGCCTAATGATGGCTTGCTTCACTGATAGTGACAGTTCTTTGGATCTCATCTTGAGAGTTGACAGCAACAGATTCCAAATGCAAATAGCACACTTGAAATGAACTCTGGGCCTTTTATCTGCACATTGTAATTGGGGTAATGAGGGAATATCACACACCTGGCCATGGAACAGCTGAGACGCCAATTATCCCATTATTTTTGGTCCCTTAACAAGTGGGAGGCACATATGCAAACTGCTGTAAGTCCTACACCGTTCACCTGAGTTGGATGTACATACCCTCAAATTAAAGCTGACAGTCTGCAGTTAAAGCACATTGTGTTTGTTTCATTCCAACTCCATTGTGGTGGTGTATAGAGCCAAAGATGTTAGAATTGTGTCGATGTCCCAATATTTATGGACCTGACTGTAGCTGCAATCAAGCAGGCAGGGAGTTGTGAACTTCAACTCCCAGAATTCCTCAGCCAGCAAAGCAAAGCTGGCTGAGGAATTGTGGGAGTTGAAGTCTACAAGTCTTAAAGTTGCCAAGGTTGGAGACCCCTGTTCTATTGGGTAAGTTTTTTTCCCCTTTGGGAGCTTTAAAAAAATAGTTAATTGGGGTTTTTTTAGTTGTTCTTTTTTTAGACCTAGCCATTTAAAGTTTAGGAAGTTTTAAATTTAGCTGCTTTTATATAAAAATAAAAATAAAATAAAATAAAATAAAATAATATTTGTGCAGCTTTCTGAGATTTAGTGTGTTTCTGTAGTGTTTCACTCTAACTACACAAACACACAAAATCTCACAAAGCTGTATGTGGAATTTTGTGTGTGTAAAGTGTGAAAGTTGGTTTTTTGGGCTTTTTGTAGCTGTGTGAGGTTCCTGCTTGTTGAAGGGGCCATTTTGAGTCTAGCACAGCTGCTTTTACATTGTAGGTGAGCCAGTTGTGTTGTGTTGTGTTTTGTAGGTTAAAAATGGGCAAAGAAGTGACATTGACTTGGCCACGCCCACCTGGCCAACAAGCCACGCCCTCCCAGTCACCTTACCACCAAGCCCTACCCACTAATTAAGCCACGCCCACAGAACCGGTAGCAAAAAATTTTAGATTTCACCCCTGCCTCAACGTCCACTAGATAGGAATGTGGTGCCACCTGTTGTAAGCAAATACCCATTTTCCAGCAACCTGTTCAATCTCCAGGCAGCGGTCTCATGCAGATTCATTCCCCAATATTCAATTCTAGCAAATCTCTGGCTGATTTGTCATATCTTGCCTTGAATACTTGTCTCTTAAGATGTAACTTTTCTGGGACACCTTGTATCACAGAGGGCTCAAGCAACTTATTTGCCACTGGTAAGGAAGTCTTTATTTATTTATTTATTTATTTAATCAAATTTCTATACCGCCCTACTCCAGAAGGACTCAGGGCGGTGAACAGCCAAGATAAAATACAGATAATACATATATTAAAAATCCCTTAAAATTATTAAATATTTTGGCCAAAACACAGATTAAAACACCCAATTTATAATATCACAAATTAAAAAAAATTAAAATTTAAAAAATTTAAAAGAGGGGAGTTAGGCCAGGCCAGCTTTAGTCTCCTTGACATCAGTCTCTGCGCTGGACTACTGTCCATGCCCTCCGTTGGAGTATTTCTCCAATGTAGAATGGCCTTCCATGGGTCTTTACCATCACTCTGTGCCAGGGGTGAAATCTAAAAATTTTCGCTACCGGTTCTGTGGCCGTGGCTTAATTAGTGGGTGGGGCTTGTTGGTCAGGTGACTGGGTGGGCGTGGCTTGTTGGTCAGGTGGGTGTGGCCAAGTCGACGTCACTTCTTTGCCCTTTTTTGACCTACAAAAAGAAGATATACCAATTATTTCATGCAATAAATTCTTAAATAATAAATGAAGTACACAAAACGATAAGAGGTACACAAATACTTACATAAGAGCCATAAAAATGTTGTCTTCAGCGTCGCTTCTTGCACCAATGATAATAATGACCTACAAGGAGATATAACGATATACAAATTTAACCATTTAATACGTAAATAAGATTAACAGAAGTACACAAAACAATAAAAAACAATAAAAGAGGTACATAAATACTTATATAAAACTGTTAGTCATCTTTAGCTTTGAGATGTTTCCACATAGCTATTTCAGTGGCACTCTCCTCACTTCCACTTTTCTTGCACTTGATGCGCGGATCATTGGCTGAGCGATGGTGTTCTCTGAACCATTTTTTCACTGCAGGAATAGGGTCCCATTTTGGAAGAGGTAGCCCGATAACGCTGATGGTCATGAGGTTGTTTAGATTGGAAACGGCTAGGCAACTTCTGGTCTCTGAACATATCAGGTTCATTTTCGAAAAACCCCTTTCTGCTTCTGCAGAACTCACTCCAATTGTTCTGACAATATCTTTTGCTTTTTTGATACTGTCAGGAATTGCATACCTCTTTGAATCTTTTAAGACATTCTCCACAAAATCTCTATAGTCGTTGATGTCAATGTTGTAGTTGAAAATGTCAGTAAATGTGCGCAGTTGTTCTTCAGCTGCTGCCCATGGAACAACTATTTCCTCGAAATCCCTGTACTCTGGCACCAAAAACTGTAGAAACTGTAGTTTGTTTGTGGTGTCTTGCAGTTGGTTCCCAGTTTTTAAATGCTCACAGTCCATCAGTCGTTTCTGCAAATTTTTGATGATACTTTGTAAAAGTCTTTCTCGATGAAGACCAACAAATCGATGGTTTTCTATGAAGTTTATATTCCTGAGGTAATTAGTTCTTCAACTTTTCTTTCGTATGGGCCCTTTCCCTTTGTTAGCAGTTCAAATGCCTTTACTGATCTTCTCACCAGTTTTTCAGCTTTTATTATGTCCATATTGTGTGCTTGCAGTGCAGTTGAAAGAAGTGAAATTTCCTCCAAAATGTCTATCATCAATGCCAAATTGTTTAAGAAATATTTATTTTCCAGACGGGCAGCCATACCTGAGTATTTTGCACTCCCATGAAAATATTGATGTAACACAGGATAAGCACGCCACACAGCTATGGTTGCCGGTAAACTACAGGCAGCCCATCTTGGCCCAAAAACTCAACCAATCCTTATGATGTTAATTTCAAGTTCTTCAGATGTTTCGTCAAGTTCCATTCGGTTTTTATTGGACTGCTGGAAAATAGAGCATATCTTATCAATAAAAATTTTAAAATGATTTACTTGTTTAATTTCTTTTATGGCGTCATCTAAAACAAGTTGGAGGCGATGGTTCAAGCAGTGCCATATGATGATGTTTGGAAACTTGTTTGCTATTCTGGTGCTCACTCCAGATTTTCTCCCAAGCATAACGCTGGCACCATCAGAGCAGAATGCTATCAAATTTTCTTGTAGGTAGTCCCAGGTAAAGCCAACCTTATGTAAACTTTCAAAAACTGCAGAACATATTGTCTCTGCATCTTGTTTCTTCAACTCAACAAGCTCGACAAAAATAGTTGGTGGGTCCTCTGAGTCCTCAACTTTTAAGAAAACTATCAGAACCGGTTTGCAGGATACTGTTGAGGCTTCATCAATAATCAGACATATCTTCAGATTCCGTGCAATGATGCTGGAAAACATTTGGTTTTTAATTTCATTTGCAATGCACTCAACTATTTTCACAACTGTTGGCCTTGAATGCAATCCTACTCCAAGATCTACTCCATTTTCAGTTTGTAATTCTATCAATTCCTCTATGCTTGAAATTGGTCTGCATGCTTTTGCCAGGCTGTAAACAGTTTTGAACATTTTAGAAGTGGTGCCAAATTGCCTTTCAGAAATCTTGTCCACTGCTTTTTTTTTTTTTAATAAAAAGTTTTTATTTTCTGATCAAACGAGTATACAATATAAACATTCATTCAAACTATCATCAAGAAAAAGAGAAAAAAAAAATTCAATCCTTGGTAAACTCAATCTTCAACCCCTCCTCACCACCCCCCACCCCGACTTCCCAGAACAAAAACAGGGCATAGATTTCACCAAACATTCGCTAAAATAAACTAGCTAACTGCAAGATTTAATAACTCCCAAAACCCCTTAACTCCCCTTTTATAATTTCATCAACCTCCCTTCTTATAAACTCAAAATAGCGTATAATCCAATAACTCTAAGAATTTTAAAACCTTTAACAAATATTAAACATTCAAACCTTAAAAATTCTCTTAATATATCAGTAAAGTATTCAATTGATTTACAAAAACATTTTCCCCCTCTTACTTTTCTCAAAATTCAGATATTTTGAAATCTCATAGCAGAAAATAAACCTTAGGTATTCACTAATTAAATTTCTACATTTTTTAAATTTCTAAATTTCCCCCCTTCATTATTCCTCCCTCCAACTTTTAAAATTTTAAAAGATAATCATCAACATAATTAACCATTAATACATAAACTAAAAAACCAAAAAAGATTAATCTTACATTCAACCATTAATGCATCATATTTAAAAATCAATATTTAACTTTATACTTTTTCCCCCTCAGTAGTTATAACACCTAAAACATAATCATTTTTAACCATAAGTAGAACAACTGCAAAGCCAAAAGAAAAGGTTAATCTTCCATTCTTGCTTTCTTTTTATATTTTTTCCAGTCTTTCTGCATCCCTCCTAATTCTATTTTGAGGAGGTTTTTCATTTTAATTTGAGGTTGATGTAACTTCAAAGATTGTCCCCTTTTTGAGAAAATTTCCTCTGATTTAGAGCCCCCAAATCGCCTCTTCTTGCTTATATAAATCAGTTCATTCCTTCGCCTGTAGGACCAAAGTTTGTCAAGAGTTTGTGAAAAAAAGTTCAGTTGTTTCTTTTCTATTAAATGTATAAATGCCACTGGCAAATCTCCTTCATCTTCTGAAACCTCGAAAGTCTGGTCATTTACTACTTTTTTCCAAACCAAGTCATAATTTTGAAAGATTCTATCAATTTTTCCAAAAAGAGCAGAGAATAAGCTCGAAAATTCTTGAGAAGATTCTTCCACCTTCTCTGCTGCAATCAGAATATCTCCTGAATTGTCATCATGCTCCGTACTTGTTTTTGTCTCCTCAGTCATTTCTGTTGTTGTCCCTCCACTGCTTTTGTTATGGCTTCCTGCTCAGCTTGTTTTATGTTGTCTCTACAAATGGTGTGTGATTTCGATACGAAATGTTCTCTCATTTTCTTCCGGAGAGACGCCTGATGCACTTCCTTGTTTTTCCCTGTCGGCTCAATCTTGAAAAGCTTCCACTCTTTGGACACATGAATACCACTCTCCATTGCAAAGGCATGTTTCGCACAGTATGTACAACCCAGTTTCTTGTTTGAAACTTCTAAGCCGTCATACTTCTCTTGGAAGTAGCCGTACTGTTGCATGGTCCAGCAGTCTGGAAGAATGTGTCAAGCCCGGCATGCTCGACACACTGACAGGACGAGAAGGAGGAACGGTGAAGGATATAACCCACAGGACCCCCTCTGGTGGGGCAACGAAACCTTATAGTGGTGGAGGTGGCACAGGGTGTAGGCGATGCGGAATCAGGTGGTGGGGCGTTGGGGGTAGGTCCACAATCAAAGATAACCGCTGCGCTCGGAGAGGAGGACGCTGGATTACCGGAGGCGGAGCCCCGGAACAAGACTCCACAGCTGACAGACAACGCCCGGCCATTACAGGAGGGGCGGGGCACCGAGATAAAAGCGCTACGAGGCAGATGCTCGTAGCGCCAACTTTGAAAGGCTTTGAAAGGCTTTGTAGCTCAGCGTTGTCTCGTATCTGACGAAAGCATTAAACCAGCATTCAACCTCTGTTTGATGTGTCCAGCTGTGTTCTCTTGCTGTCTCCGTGCTGTGCGGGATAAGGAGCTGAGAGAAAGTTGGCGCTCCCTTCATTCCAGTTTCATTCTCGAGGTACGGCTGGATATTTGGAATGGCGGAGGGTACGGACCCCGAGGCGGAGGTGTTAGCGGAGATGCTGACGGAGGAAGTGAGCGTACGGCCAGTGGTCCAGGCCGAGTTGCAGCCCGTGGTGAGACCGAAGGAACGGCCTACAAAACAAGGCGAGGATGGCGGAGGGGCGGATGAAACGGAGACAAAGCCCACGGAGGTGCCTTCTGCGTCAGGAGAATGGTGGCACAGCTCGGCGTTGGACGGCCCTGGGGGAGGTGGGAAGGCTCCTGTGACTTCCCCGTCGGACGAGCCTTTCCAGTGCTGGAGAGAAAGACGCTGGGTGGATGACGACGAAGGAGGAGAGTGGAGCTATTCTACTGGCCTCGGTTCTTCCACTATGGATATTCTGAGGGACCGGTTTGGGGAAAATAGCTTTAGAGATGCTTCGTTGTGGCAACCATGGGCCACAGGGGTGGAACCCCTTTCTACCTGGCAAAGTTCTGGGACTTCTGGGACAACTCGGTTTTGTTTGGCTAGCCCCAAGTTGCAGATTGACACACCTGCAAGCAGAGCAAGGAACCCGGACCGGGTGAAAACTGAGACCCATCCTCCATCTGGGGGGGGGGGATTTGGGGACCGCTGACCAGGGTAGGAGGCATGCCCCTATGTCCCTCTTGGGTGACAGATGACAGAACAGCATGGGGCGTGTTACGGAGACCCAAGACCATCAAGCAAAACAACCACCTCCCCAGGGCCACCCCGGTCACGGGTATGCGGGCCCCCTGGGTCAGGGTCCGTGGCCACCGCAACCAATGTGGGGCCCACCTCCTCTGCAGGCGTCGTTTGATGGCAGCTCGGACAGAGTGGCCATTTTCCTAAGCCAGGTCATATATGGACAGTTTTACCCCACCCAGTGGTCCATGGTGGTAGCAATCACGACAGTATTGCAAGGGGAAGAAGCAGATTGGGTGGCTGACCTCCATAGCGACCACGCCCGGGAGCTGACAGACATGGGTCTGTTTCTGGAGGGTCTTCGGGCACGTTTTGAGGATGATTCCCATATACAGCAGGCAGAGGGGGAGTTAGTGTCTCTACGACAAAGGGGCCGTCCAGCCAGGGAATATGTGAAGGACTTCCACTCAATTGCAGGTAGACTACGGGCATGGCCAGAATGGATGCTAGTCCACCAGTTCCACCTTGGCTTGGATAGGGAGTTACGACAGGCTTGCGTGTACCGGGGACTCCCGCCCCAGTTGGCGGAATGGTTCAAGGCAGCCATCGACCTGGATTTAGGTCTGAAGGAGTTTGGGTTTAAAGGGACCACTGGAGTTGCACAAGTAAGAAGAATACCTGAGAGGCCACCTGCTCTTAGGGACTCGGGAAGACCAACCCCTACTCCTGGAACCATAGGACCCGCTCAAAAAGCTCCCTTTAGATGTTTCCGGTGCAACCAAGTCGGACATAGGGCCACATAATGTCCGTTCCCACCGCCTCAACCTCCCGCAGGGTGCACCCCAGACCGATCCGGCGGTAAAGAGAGGACACGAATGACTCCTGAACGATCCCGAGTGGCCTCGCAGACCTTGCCAATGGACAGCGACACCCCAACCAAGGAGGAAGGGAGCTCGACTGGACCCGGGGACTTACCTGTGGTGTTGGGAGATAGTGACGAGGAAGACAACCACGATCCAATGGTGAGTGCACCCATACGCCCTTTCATTATCCAGGTTGGCCTTCGGAATCCTCGCACCAATGCAATGGTGTATCAAGGGGCACTGATCGACTCTGGGTGTACCAGGTGCCTGATGTGGGCTTCCCTATCCAGCCAACTGGGGCTTCGTTTAGCCCGGTTGAAGACTCCCATCCATTTTGAACAGATGGACAGGTCTATCTTACGGGGTTCACCAGCAACATAGGTGACGGAACCGATAAGGCTTGAGATAGGAGAACATTGGGAGCTCATACGCGTTGTAGTAGTGGACAACATAATAGAGCCACTCATATTAGGTCTAGGGTGGTTAGATAAGTGGAGACCCACCATATGGTGGGAGGGTGGGTATAGGAAATTATGTCTGGAACTAGGCCCTGAGCCAAGAATGGAGAGCCCTAACAAACAGACAAAGAGTATCCACTTACAAACGAAACCCCAGCAAGAGAAACCCCAAGTACCAGGGGTTCCGGAGGTATACGCGGATCTATTGGACGTTTTTAGCAAAGATCAATGTGACACCCTCCCACCACACCGGGCCACCGATTGTGCGATAGAATTAATCCCTGGAGCCAAATTGCCCAAACCCCGCATGTACGCCATGACTCCCAAGGAGGTGGAGGAATTGCGTAGATATATTGACAGTAATCTAGCCAGGGGTTTTATTTCTCCTAGTCGAGCTCCTATGGCAGCCCCGGTTCTCTTTCGAGAAAAGAAAGACGGCGGGCTATGCCTCTGCGTTGATTTTCATGGCCTGAACCCCGTGAGTGTTGAACCCCTATACCCATTACCGTTAATAAAGGATCTCTTAGCAACATTGGCTACCGGCCATATCTTTACCAAATTGAATCTAAGAGAAGCATATTACCGTATCCGTATTAAAGAGGGGGATGAGTGGAAAACCACTTTCAACTGCCCCCTTGGCAGTTATAAATTTCGAGTTATGCCGTTCGGCTTACAAGGAGCCCCAGCGGTTTTCATGCAACTCATCAATGAGGTATTGCATGAATACCTATATCGAGGAGTGTTAGTATATCTTGATGATATCCTTATCTACACTAACACTATGGAGGAGTACATACGATTAGTCTGCCGAGTACTGGAAAAATTACTAGCAGCCAAACTATTTGTTAAAATATCGAAATGTGAGTTTCATCGCATCGAGCTGGATTATTTGGGGTATAGAATCTCGAAGTGGGGTTTACGGATGGATCCCAAAAAGGTAGTGGCAGTTATGGAATGGCAAGCACCAAAGATGAGGAAACAGGTGCAAAATTTCCTCAGATTCGCTAACTTTTACCGCCAATTCATCCCAGCATTTGCCCATATAGCATTACCTCTCACCAACCTTTTACGCACAAAAGGGAGCATTACCCCTGTGAAACCGAGTCAACGTATCACATGGACTACAGAATGCCAGAAGGCCTTCGAGACTTTGAAAACCTTGTTCGCACAAGAACCCATCTTGCAACACCCCAACCAAGATAAACCGTTCATAGTACAAACAGATGCAAGCGACGTGGCTGTTGGTGCTGTCTTGCTACAACCTAACGATCAAGGCCAATTGCAACCATGCACCTACACGTCAAAAAAATTCACCCCAACCAAACGCGGGTGGGCTATTTGGGAGAAAGAGGCATTTGCAGTTCGGTGGGCACTTCTTACATGGAGGCACATCCTGGAAGGGGCGAAGTCTCAACTCGAAGTATGGACGGACCATCGGAACCTAATATCTCTGCAGACTCCATGAAAATTATCCCCCAAACAGGTGCGGTGGGCCCAATACTTCCAACGGTTCAACTTCACACTAAAGTATGTTCCTGCAGGAAAGAATTTTCTGGCTGATGCCCTGTCCCGAATGCCACAATACCATAGCCAGAGGGATGAAATCGTACAAGCTATGGTACCCACTAAGCATATAGTGGGAGGGAGTTTGGCACTAGCAGGGCCCTCACAAGGGTGGGGGAACAAACTCCGAGATGCTTTGTTAACAGATGACTAGTTATTAGGACATCGCCAGCTCTTCACGTTTAAGGATGGGTACGCTTGGAAAGAGGATAAGTTATATATCTCCATAGCTCTACGAAACGACGTATTACAGCAATGCCATGATGTCAAAGCGGCTGGACATTTTGGATTTCTTAAGACCCTACATCTGACAAGACGTCAATTTTGGTGGCCGCATATGCGACAAGAGATAGAGGAATATGTAAACAGTTGTGTAACCTGCGCCAAAGCAAAACCCAGACCTGGAAAACCTCTTGGTCTGTTACAAACCGTGGCCAACCCTATGAGACCATGGAAAGAGATAGCCATGGATTTTATCGTAGACCTACCACAAAGCAATGGCTGTAATGTTATCTGGACTGTTATAGATCTTTTTTCTAAACAGGCTCATTTCATACCATGCAATGGACTACCATTGGCCCGTCGGTTAACCAAACTATTCATCCAACACGTCTATTGACTACACGGAGTGCCTCGTAGAATCTTTTCAGATAGGGGGGTACAGTTTACGGCACGGTTCTGGCGAAACTTTCTTCAGTTGATAGGATCCACTCAGGGACTTAGTTCAGCATTCCACCCTAGCACCAATGGCGCAGCTGAAAGAGCTAATGCGATGGTGGAGTTCTATCTAAGAAGCTATGTTTCATACCAACAAACGGACTGGTCGGCATTACTACTGTTCACTGAGGTGGCATATAACAATGCAGTACACCGGAGTACTGGCTGCACCCCATTCCGAATAGTCACTGGGCAAGAATTCGTTGCCATCCCGGAACTTAAAACTTTACAAACTGGAGTGGCCCCTAGCGAATGGGGGGAGAAAATACGAGCTCTGTGGCCACAAGTTAAGGCAGCACTTGATAAGGCTACGGCCGAATATAAAAATCAGGCTGATAAGAAACGGGCCACCATGAAACCTTTTAGAGTGGGGGATATGGTATACCTGTCCACTAAGTATATCAAACTACGGATACCTAGCCGGAAGTTAGAACCGAAATATCTGGGTCCCTTTCCCATTAGCAAAATTATTAATCCAGTTACGGTGGTTTTGAAACTGCCACCCCTGTTAGGGAAAATCCACCCGGTATTTCACAGTAGCCTCCTGAAACCCATAGGCACCATTAGACCCACACCATCCCCTTCCCCTCCTGTGCATGGTGAACATTATGAGGTAGAGGATATACTAGATTCTCGGCTCCATCGGGGAAAACTGCAGTATCTAGTAAGATGGAGGGGCTATCCATTAGAGGAAGCCACCTGGGTCTTAGCAAAAGACACCGCAGCTAACCGTCTTGTACGGCGATTCCATAGGAAATATCCATGGAAACCATCGACCGAAAGTAATATGTCTACTTTGTCTTCCAGAGAGGTCCCTGGTGAAGGGGAGCCGCCTGTCGAGCCCGGCGTGCTCGACACACTGACGGGACGGGAAGGAGGAAAGGTGAAGGGGGCAGGGCAAAGAAACCTTATAGCAGTGGAGGTGGCACAGGGTGTAGGCGACGTGGAATCAGGTGGTGGGGCTTCGGGGGTAGGTCCACAATCAAAGATAACCACTGCGCTCGGAGAGGAGGACGCTGAATTACCGGAGGTGGAGCCCCGGAACAAGCCTCCACAGCTGATAGACGACGCCCAGCCATTACAGGAGGGGCGGAGCCCCGAGATAAAAGCGCTACGAGGCAGATGCTCGTAGCGCCAACTTTGAAAGACTTTGAAAGGCTTTGTAACTCAGCGTTGTCTCGTATCTGACGAAAGCATTAAACCAGCATTCAACCTCTGTTTGATGTGTCCAGCTGTGTTCTCTTGCTGTCTCCGTGCTGTGCAGGATAAGGAGCTGAGAGAATGCTTCTGATTTCGGGTGCAGCGGGTGACTCTATGCTTGATTTGCTGCTTTCTTCGATTTCAGGTGGTGGTGCTTGTGGCACAGGAGATGGTTTTTGTTCCACTTCTGCTGGTGGTTGTTCAAGTTTTGGTTTCTTGGCCAAGAAACCCATCAAAGTCTGTTGTCTTTTCATCCTTCCTGTTAAAGGTGGCATCTACTGCAAAAAGAAAAAAAAAGCAGCTTTGTTAGCTGATGACACACAATGTAAAAGCATACAGAACACCTCAAAAAGCCCCAAAAACTGACCTTCACACAACACAACACAACTGGCTCACCCACAATGCAAAAGCAGCTGTGCCAGACCCAAAATGGCCCCTGCAACAAGCAGGAACCTCACACAGCCACAAAAAGCCCAAAAAACCAACTTTCACACTTTACACACACACAACGCAACACACTTCACACACACAAAATTCCACATACAGCTTTGTGAGATTTTGTGTGTTTGTGTAGTTAGAGTGAAACACTACAGAAACACACAAAAACTCACAAAGCTGCACAAATATTATTTTATTTTATTTTATTTTTATATAAAAGCAGCTAAATTTAAAACTTCCTAAACTTTAAATGGCTAGGTCTAAAAAAAGAACAACTACCCCCCCAATTAACTATTTTTTTAAAGCTCCCAAAGGGGAAAAAAACTTACCCAATTGAAGGAGAAGGCAGGCAGGCAGATAGAGCTGCTCACCGATGAGCTTGATTGCAGGCAGGGAGATTCAGTTGCTTGCTGATGCAATGGATTACAGCAAGTGAAGCAAGGCAGGCGTTGCGACCAGCGGCTCAGGATTCGGTCCGAAGAGCGAAAGTAAGCAAGCTGGAGGCTGGGGGGGAAGGTGGGTGGTTAGCTAGGCAGCTTAGCTAGGACAGGCATGGGGACCCGGGGCCCAGGGGGGTAGTATGAGGCCCGCAAACAATCCCAAGTGGCTGCGCGAACTACGCAAGCCTGGGGATTTGGGGGGGGCGGAATGCTAGGCCGCAACCGGCAAAGCTTACCTTTTTGAGTGAGCAGCAGTCAGCGAGGCGTCTGAGCGAGGCGAGGTGAGGTCCGAGCAGGCAGGCGAACGTCTGGGTGAAGTAGCTGGGCAGCGTAGAAAAAGAGGAATTTATACAGGCCAGGGGTGGGCTGGGTGGGCCGGAAGGAAGAGTCGAGTGGCTGGAAAAGCGACTGGTGCTGAGTGGCGGGAAAAGTGAGTGAGCAGTCAAGCAGGCAAGCAGGTGACTCGGCGATTGGGTGGGCATGAGCAGGGGGCCAGGGATTTTTGCTACTGGTTCTCTGAACTGCCCGCTGCCATCGCTACCTACTAGGCCGAGCCGGTCCGAACTGGGAGCATTTCACCCCTGCTCTGTGCTTTCTTGCATAAATTCTTAACAATCTTCACAGCTGATTCAGCTTTGCCATTAGATTGTGGGTGATGTGGTGAGGAAGTCACATGCTCAAACTCCCACTTCGTGGCAAATTTCCTAAATTGTAGGCTTGCAAACTGAGGGCCATTATCAGAGATCACTTTATCTGGTTGGCCATGACGTGCAAACTGAGCCTTGCATCTCCTAATAGTAGTTTCAGCAGACAAGTCAGGAAGAAGTTCAATTTCCCAGAAGTCTGAATAATGATCAACTAATATCAGGTACTCTTTTCCTGCATAGTTGAACAAGTCTATACTGATGATCTGCCAAGGACGTGAGGGCATTTCATGTGACATCATGGTTTCTTTTTGTTGCAAACGTGCATATTCATTGGAAGTGGGACAATTGCTAACAAAGTCTTTGATTTCGCCTTGCATGTTAGGCCAGTAAAGAGTATCATGAGCTTGTCTGTAGCATGCCTCACCCCCAATGTGGCTTGAGTGTATGTGCAATAACATCTCTGCTCTCAATCAGAGGTGGTATTCAACCGGTTCAGACCGGTTCAGGCAAACTGGTACCGGAAATTTGACCTGGTTCGCTGAAACGGTAAATACCAGAGGTAAATACCACCTCTGCCTGGACCTGCCCCGCCCGCCTGCTCACCTGCTCGCCGCTTGCTCGCCTGCTCGTCTCTCCCACACCATATGTTGCCTTTGCCACACAGCCCAGCTAATCACCTCGCCTTGCCAGTCGCCTCTGCGCCTCGCCTGCTCTGCTCAGCTGACCAAAGGTAAGCATGCCGCCTGCTCGCCTTTCGCCTTGGGTCGGGGCCCAGGACCCAGGGACGTGCCATTCCCTGAGGCCCTGGAGCCTCCGCCCGCTCCCCGTTCGCCTTGGCCAGGTCGGGGAACACGCCATTCCTCGGCTCCGGCCTTGACCCGGAACCACTGCCTGCTTGCCACCTGCCTTGGCCAGGTCAGGGAATGCACCATTGCCTGGCACCAGCCTTCCTGGGGCCTCCTCCTGCATGCCACCTGGCCTGCTCTCCCTTCACCACGCGTCACCCCATTTTACCTCCTTCAGAGGCCCCAGCCGTTACTCAATCTCCCCGCTTCCTCCCCCATGACCGCCTCTTTCTTCGTCCTGCGGCTGCGACCTTACCTTCCTCCCGTGGCTGGCTGCCAGGGAAAGCAAGCCAGGGCTGAGCCAAGCCGTCGCCACTAGGCTCCACTGGCGCCTGCATCTCGCCCCCCCCTTTGTCACGAGATGCCTGCAACAGCAGCCTCTTTTTTTGGGTGCGAGAAGTCTTCCAGCTGCCTCCTTCTCGGCCTTAACATGTGTGAGCAAACACGCACACCATGAGGTGTCTGTGACTGTGTGTGTTTGCTCTGTGTGTATGTTTGAGGCTGAGAAGGAGAAGACTTGGCTGAACTTTGGAAGAACTTTGCCCAGGACTTCTCATGTATTCAGGGGCTAGCCTACACCTCTCCCAACAATGAGTTTGGTGGCGATCTAAGGAAACGTCTTCCAGCTCTTCAAGATTGACTTTAAGAGTGCTGAGAAGCCGAGAGCAAAGTAGCAGCGGCGGGGGCAACAGGGGCATGTGTGTGTGTCCCCCTCTGCAAGTAGAGTGAAGGGAGGCAGACACCGCACCTCTGAGGAAAAGAGGAGGCGCTGGCAATTGACTTTAAGAGCACTGAAAAGCTGAGAGGAAAAGTAACGGTGGTGGTGGCAACAGGGGCTTGTGTGTGTATCCCCCTCTGCAAGGACTTGGAGGCAGACACCGCGCCTCTGAGGAAAAGAGGAGGCGACAAAACCCTGGCTGTCATCCAGGAGGAGACCACGGAGGGACACATCACATGTCCCTGTCGCCCTCACTGCCGCTACTTTTGCTCTCGGCTTCTCGGTGTGGTGTCTGCCTCCCTTCACACTCCTTGCGCATGCTGGGAGCGCCGAACCAGAGCGAGAAAGTGCACACGGGAGCAAGAGCGCACAAAGTTGGCCACTATGGGGCGAGCACCTTGGCTTCCCCTCTTGCTCCTCACAGTCGCCCTGAGCTGAGCTGGTGCAGTTCTTTACTTGGGCAGCCCTCACGGGTGCAGCAGCACCAAGCAGTGCCGAAACAATGTGGTACAGTAAGATTTGGCAGTGCAGAAATCGTTCCGTAAAAAATAGTGCATCTCCAAGGGGCTTCTGGCAAAAAACAAAAAACAAAAAAAAACAAAAAACAAAAAACAAAAACAAAAACCACCACCCCAAAACAAAACCCAGGCTTGCAGCAACAGTTTGGAGCTTGTTAAGGAGGACCGTTCCTCTGTTTCAGCCATGCGTTTTCCAGTCCGGGCTGCTCGGCAGGCACGCTTTTGTTTTGTCAGCCCAAGGGAGCAGGGAGGAGGGAGGTACATAGGAAATTGCCCTGTCTCTGCAGCATCGGTCATGTGACTGAGTGGCCATGGCCAACTCGATATCACTCACAGCAAGGTGCCACCCCACCTTGCTGTGAGTGACGACAAGTTGGCCATGCTCACTCAGTTACATGACCCACCAAGCCACACCTACCAAGCCACGCCCACAGAACCGGTAGTAAAAAAAATTGAATCCCAGCATTGCTCTCAATGACTTTGGCACTATGACTCTTGGACCTTTGTACAAGATACCATTTTGTACGGTGATCTCATCTTTTACAAACAACAAATTTTTCCCCCTTTCCCCCCCATCCTTCCCCAGCCCCCCCCAAACCCTCCCTCCCCATGACTTCCCCAAGGTGAAATCCATCCACATTATATTATGTCATACTTTACCACCCCTCTATTCCCCTCCCTGTGCACTATAAATCTTTACATCACGATAAACTATTTTGCCCCCTATAAACTTTACATTCCTACACAACATTTAGCTAAAAACTATCTGGTACTTCCTGGTTTGGTATTTATTCTGCACATAATCTATCCAATTCTTCCACTCCCATACGTAACTCTATTGAGTCTGGTCTTTTAAGTATGCTGATATCTTCGCCATTTCTGCGAAACTGGCCATCTTCAAGGTCCATTCTTGAATTTTAGGCACATCAACCCTTTTCCAATATTGACCAATCAGTAACCTGGCTGCTGTCACCATATACAATATCAATTTTGTTTCACCCACTGAAAAACCGTTAACTATACCCAATAAGAACAAATGAGGAGGAAATTTAATTTTTTTCTTTAAAACGTTTTGCATAACCCACCAAATTTTTATCCCAAAAGCCTTAACTTTCTTGCGTGTCCACCATATATGATAATATGTAGCATCTAAACAATCACATCTCCAACATTTCGGTTGAACATTAGGATACATACATGACAATTTCTTAGGATCTAAATGCCACCTATAAAACATTTTATAAAAATTTTCCCTTAAATTCTGCGACTGTGTAAACTTAACATTCTGAACCCATATTTTTTCCCATGTTTCCATCATAACTGGTTCTCCAAAATTTTGCGCCCATTTTATCATACAATCTTTAACCAATTCATTTTCTGAATCTCTCTCTAACAAAACATTATAAATCCTCTTAATATGCATTGGGCCTTTCTCTTTTATCTGTCTAACCAATTCTTCTTCATGCAGCATTAAACCAGTTTTTTGATCTTCTCTCCATCTCAATTGAAGTTGATTATACTGTAACCAAGTTAAATTAATCCCTTCTTCCAGCAGAGTCTTCAATGTCTTTAGTTGCAATCCGCCCCCATCATTAAAAAGTACTTCTTTATATAAAACCCCCCTGAGTGACTTTATATTTATATTCCGTATGATGTGACCAAGATCCAACCACAACGGTATTTTATAATCCCATTTGAATCGGTGCTTCTTCCATACTCTCATCAAGGAGCTTCTAAGTATATGGCTATTAAATACTTTATCAACCTTGTTTTCATAAAATAAATATGCATGCCAGCCAAATTCAAGATCGTTGCTTTCTATATTCAAAATTCCAGTCTTTGTCCTTCCAAACCAATCACTTGCTTGTGTAAACGCTGCAGCTTCATAATATAATCTCAGGTTTGGAAGTTTAAGACCACCCCTTTCACAAACATCTTGCATAATTTTCAGTTTAACTCTTGGCTTTTTCTCATTCCAAACAAACTTGTTCACTCCTTTTTGCCATTCAATCAGATATTTATCACTTTTAAGCACCGAAATCATTTGGAACAAAAATAAAAATCTAGGTAGAACATTCATTTTAACTGCTGCTATTCTTCCGAGTAAAGACAGCTGCAGTTTTTTCCAGGTTTCCATATCCTTTTGTACCTTTCGCCACAGCACTTCATAATTATTTTGAAACAGTTTTATATTTAAGTCGGTGATTTCATCTTTGAAGGACCAATATTCCCTCACAATTGCAGGAACTGCCTCCTTCTCATCTGGCCACCCATTCAGAACGATAGCATTCAATGCCTGTAAGGCTGCATCCGCGTCTGTGTGCTGCATGAGCTGATGTAGCCGCTGCTTAGTGACATTCAAATAGTCTGCTTGATTGACTTCAGCAAAGAGGGTTTGTTCCTGTTGCAACCAACAAACCGTATGATGCTCGTGCTCTCCTCCCGGTGATGCCTGATCTGGTGTAGCCCTGCTCAGGGTATCACTGGTAATTTTTTAATATTTTTTTTATTTATTTAAATTTCTATACCGCCCTACTCCCGAAGGACTCAGGGCGGTGAACAGCCACAGGATAAAACGCATAAATACAAAACTTTAAAATAGAATAAAAACAAATTAAATAATTTGTCTGAACAAATTTAAAATACCCCATAATTTAAAACAAATTAAAATTTACATTTAAAAAGGGGAGAAGATTTAGGCCAGGCCGGCTTGATGAAATAAAAAAGTCTTAAGCGTGCGACGGAAGGTGCGCAGATCCAGGATCCTCCGTATCTCCGGGGGGAGCTCGTTCCAGATAGTAGGTGCCCCCACAGAGAAGGCTCTCCCCCTAGGGGCCGCCAGTCGACATTGTTTGGCCGACAGCACCCGGAGGAGCCCCTCTCTATGGGAGCGTACTGGCCGGTGGGAGGCTATTGGTGGTAGCAGGCGGTCCCATAGATAACCAGGTCCTAAGCCATGGAGCGCTTTAAAGATGATAACCAGAACCTTGAAGCGCACTCGGAAGACCACCGGGAGCCAGTGCAGCTCGCGCAGGAGAGGTGTTACATGGGAACTCCACGTCGCTCCCATAACCACCCAGAATCCTGTCCACGTCATCTGGGGTCACAGGATCAAACTCATCCCAGATAACATTCTCAAGACCTGCCTCCGTCACCCTCACTGGACCTACCCAGTCGGAGTCCAGACCTTCCCAAATCTGAGTGATCATGCAGATACTGAACAAAATCCTCGGCTGTTCCCTCCAAGGGGTCCTCCCGCGCTTCCTGGTGGAGCAGGGAGCGGGTCACCCTAAACAGGGCGGCCAGGCAATTATCTGATGATGCAATAAGAACAGCAAAATGAGTACATTTTGCTGCTTTTATTGCCACTAGGTAATTCTTTATATGAGATCTTACCAGTGTCCGGTCCGATTCAGAAAGACTGGCCCTCCAACTACTCTCTAGGCGTCTTTTCCGGTGCTTCATCTCCCTCAGCTCCTCGGTGAACCAAGGAGCCAGGTGAGATTGGCACCGGGTCAGAGGCCGCAAAGGCACGACTCGATCCAGAGCTCCAGCGCCCACCCTGTCCCAGGCGGCCACTAGGTCTCCAGTCAAGGCATGAGCCAGAACCTTGGGGATTGGCCCAAGCTCCATCTGGAACCTATCAGGTTCCATCAGGGGCCTGGGGCGGCACCATCTTATCGGTTCCGCCTCCCTGCGGCGGGGTACTGCGGTTCAAAGGTGAAGGCGAAGGAGAGAGTGATCCGACCATGACAAGGGCTCGATGACTATGTCCCCTATCTCGAGATCACTCAACCACTGTCCAGAGACAAAAACCAAGTCCAGTGTGTTTCCCCCCGTGTGTGTAGGGCCATGAATTAGCTGGGTCAGGTCCATGGCCGTCATGGAAGCCATGAACTCCCGAGCCACCTCAGACGCCTCACCCACGGACGGCAGGTTAAAATCCCCCATGACCATAAGTCTGGGGGTATCAACCGCCACCGCGGCGATAACGTTGAGTAGCTCGGGCAGGGCTGCAGCCATGTGGCAGGGAGCCAGGTACGTGATCAGCAAACCCATCTGAACTCCATGGCCCCACTTCACAAGGAGGGACTCACAGCCGGCCATCTGAGGAACAGTGGTCTCCCTCGGCCTAAGGCCTTCTCTAATAATAACCGCTATTCCCCCGCCCCTCCCCTGTGGCCTCGGCTGATGGAATGCGTGGAAGCCTGGTGGGCACATTTCTACCAGAGGGACCCTGAGGTTGTAATGCTGCAATGTAAGCATCATTCTCTGCAAATGCTTGGGAGCACACAGAAGGGGCTTCTTGAATATGGCTATTAGCCGCTTGTGATCAGTTTCAGGTGTGATTGTATCCTGGCCATAAAGATAATGATGGAAATGCTGGCAAGCAAATACAATACTTAAACATTCCTTTTCAATTTGAGCATAACTTAGCTCAGCAGATGAAAGAGCCCTGGACACATATGCAACTGGCTGACCGTCTTTCAATAAGCAACATCCTAGGCCATTTTTGCTTGAGTCACCTTGAATTGTAACAGGCTTTGTGACATCATAGTATTTCAACACTGGGGCAGTGGTGACCAAGCATTTTATCTTCTTTACTGGCGAACCCACGGGGGAGGGCCTTCTCTGTGGCTGCCCCAGCTCTCTGGAACCAATTACCTCCTGAAGTCTGGACCGCCCCCACCCTATTGGCCTTCCGGAAAGCGGTGAAGACCTGGCTCTTCCGGCAGGCCTGGGGCTGTTGATCTCGCTACGGTGATCTTGCGAGACCCGGCCACAAATTGAAGTGTATGTGTTTTAACATTTTAATGTTTTAATGTCGTCTTTTAACTTTTGTATGGGATATTGTTGCATTGTTTTATTCTCTGTTGTAAGCCGCCCAGAGTCCCTTGGGAGTTGGGCAGCATAGAAATGCGACAAAATAAAATAATAAATAAATAAATTTACTGCCTGGTCATGCTTGGGAAGCCAATGCCAAATTGCATCTTTGTCCAGAAGACGTCTCAATGGCTGACACACCTCAGAAAGGTGCGGCAGGAATTTTGCTAAATATGTGACAAAACTGATAAATCTCTGCACCGATTTGGCATTGGCAGGCAGTGGCATGTCTACAATGGCTCTAATCATATCCGGGTCAGCTTTTAAGCCTTGTGAGACAGGGTATGTCCATGGAAACGGACTTCTTGCACTTTGAACTGCAATTTCTTTGCACTGAGCCTCAGCCTCACCTGCCTACACCGGTCTAGTAGTGCTATGAGCTTCTCATCATGGTCATGCTCAGCTTCTTCATCTGTATCACCACAGCCAACTACAAGAATGTCATCAGCTATTGGCTCAATTCCACTGAGCCCACTTAATAGTTCATGCTGCTTTTGTTGGTACATCTCTGGTGCTACAGAGGCTCCAAAGGGTAGTTTGAGCCATCTCTTTCTGCCCCAAGGAGTCCAGAATGTGGTCATGAGCCTACTCTTTTCATCCAGTTTGCACTGTAAAAAGGCATCTCTGGTGTCAACAAGCGTGAAAACCTGTTCTTTGGGTAGTTTGTGCAAAATGTCATCAAGTGTTGGCATTAGGTAGTGTGACCATTTCAGGGCCATATTCAGAAACTTGGGATCAATGCAAATTCTGATCCTCTCAGGCTTCCTAATAACAACCATGTTGCTTATCCAATTGGTGGGCTCAGATACTGAAGTAATATGTCCTTCAGCTTCATACTTGTCCAGTTGCGCTTTGACCTGCGGCGTAATGGCTATTGGTACATTGAGCGGGGCACATTGTACAGACGAAATGGCAGGATCAAGTTCAAAATGAACCTCTTCTGGAACAGATACTATGGGGCCCTCAAAAACCTCATTGCAGACTCGAAGGATTTGCTGTTTTGTCAGTGGCCTCGCCAACGGTTTTGAAGGGTGAATCCTAATGTTGTGTAACTCAGCCAGAATGGTGAACTGCATCAAACCCAGAGACTCACACATTGGTCCTGACAATAGCGGTTTCTGATTGGCTTCCACAATCTCAAATTCAAGTTTGTGAATACCCCCACGTATGCTGCATTCTGTTGGGAAAAGTCCCAATGACTCCATTAGTTCCCCTGAATATAATTTCAGTTTGGTGCTGCTAGGCCGAAGAGGCATCTCAGGTGCCAGTTTCATTTTGTCCTTTAAACTCATGACATCACATGTTGCACCTGAGTCCAGCTGGCAGTGTTGGGTTATATTGTTAAATCTGGGGTTTACAAGCCATTTTTTGCCCTAAGAGTGTACTGCACCAATGCATTATTTTATGTAAACCACATCAGTGGTAAACAAGTGTGCATCCTCAGGATCTGACATTTGCTCAGTTGTGTGCAGCTTCCTCACTTCCATTTTACTTGAGAGACACACTCCTGCAAAATGATTTGGTCTCCCACATGCTCTGCAGATTTTCCCATATGCGGGACACTGCTCCTTCTCTCGTACATGCACACTGCCACAGTACTTACATTTATTTATTTATTTATTTATTTATTTATTTATTTATTTATTTATTATTGTGATTTATATGCTGCCATTCTCCCGAGGGACTCAGGGCGGCTTACAGAAACAATATCCAATACAAATCACAATAAAATTAAAATCAACAACCCAATTAAAACAATTTAAAATTATAACAATGTACACCCATAACGGATCAGTTAAGTTGACGAAAGAGCCACGTCTTCAACTCACGACGGAAGGAAAGGAGGTCGGGGGCTGTCCTGAGTTCGGTGGGCAAATCATTCCAGAGGGTCGGGGTTCATACAGAGAACGCTTTCCTCCTGGGGGCCGTCAGCCGACATTATTTGGCTGAAGGCACCCTGAGGAGGCCCACTCTGTGAGAGCGCACAGGACGGTGGGAGAGCAGCTGGAGATGGTCCTGCAAGTACCCCAGGCCTAAGCCATGAAAGGCTTTATAGGTAAGCACCAGCACCTTGAAACAAATCCGGAACACCACCGGCAGCCAGTGCAGCTCGCACAGGAGAGGTGTTACATGGGAGTATCGAGAAGCCCCCATAATTACCTGCGTGGACGCATTCTGGACTAGCTGGAGCCTCCGGATGCATCCCAAGGGCAGCCCCATGTAGAGGGTGTTACAGTAGTCCAACCTAGAGGTAATGAGGGCGTGAGTGACCGTGGTGAGGGCATCCCGGTCTAGAAAAGGGCGCAACTGGCGCACAAGACGCACCTGTGCGAAGGCCCCCCTGGTTACGGCCATCAGATGGTCATCCAAGGACAGCCAAGAATCCAGGAGGACACCCAGATTGCGAACCCTATCGGAGGGAGTAAGAGTCTCCCCCTGATCATTAAAGTTGGAACCTCCAGTTCCCGAGATGCCGGCATCCACAGCCACTCAGTCTTGGAAGGGTTGAGTCTGAGTCTGTTCCTCCCCATCCAAACCCGCACCACTTCCAGGCAATGGGACATCACGGAAAGGGCATCACTAGGGTGGTCAGGGGTGGAGATGTAAAGCTGGGTATCATCAGCATATTGATGATACCTCGCCCCAAAACCACGAATGAGCTCACCCAGCGGTTTCATATAGATGTTAAAGAGCAGGGGAGAGAGAACCGATCCCTGAGGCACCCCACAAATACTGGGCAGAGTCTACCGAGGAGACAAAGGCTTGTCTTGAAGGTAACATCTGGGTTGGGTTTGAGCCTGTTTCGGTGGATGAAGTGAACAGGATTGTGGGTCGACTCGGTGCCTCCACGTGTTTATTGGACCCTTGTCCCTCCTGGCTTGTTTCTGCAGCCAGAGAGGTGACTGGAGGCTGGATCCAGACTGTTGTCAACGCTTCTATTTCTATTATTTCTCTTAGAAATAATAGAAATAGAAATAATAGAAATGGAAAGAGAAATAATAGAAATAGAAACAGAAGAAATAAAAATAATAGAAACAGAAATAAAAGAAATATGAATAAGAGAAATCGAAATAAGAGAAATAAAGATAATAGAAATAGAAATGAAAATAATAGAAATAATGGAAATAATAGATATATGAATAAGAGAAATAACATAATACATATAGAAATACTACACATAGAAATAACAGAAATAGAAATAAAAGAAATAGAAATAAAAATAAAAATAAAAATAAAAGAAATAGAAATAGAAATAGAAGAAATAGAAATAGAAATAAGAGAAATAGAAATAAAAGTAATAGAAATAGAAATAATAGAATTAGAAATAGAAGAAATAGAAATAATACAAATAGAAACAAAAGAAATAATAGAAATAGAAATAAAAGAAATAGAAATAATAAAAATAAAAGAAATAGAAATAGAAATAAAAGTAATAGAAATAATACAAATAGAAACAATACAAATAGAAACAAAAGAAATAATAGAAAGAGAAAGAGAAATAAAAGAAATATGACTAATAGAAATAGAAATAAGAGAAATAAAAATAATAGGAATAGAAATAATAGAAATAGAAATAATGATAGAAATAATAGAAATAAAAATAATAGAAATGGAAAGAGAAATAATAGAAATAGAAACAGAAGAAATAGAAATAATACAAATAGAAACAAAAGAAATAATAGAAATAGAAATAAAAGAAATAGAAATAATAAAAATAAAAGAAATAGAAATAGAAATAAAAGTAATAGAAATAACACAAATAGAAACAATACAAATAGAAACAAAAGAAATAATAGAAAGAGAAAGAGAAATAAAAGAAATATGACTAATAGAAATAGAAATAAGAGAAATAAAAATAATAGGAATAGAAATAATAGAAATAGAAATAATGATAGAAATAATAGAAATAGAAATAATAGAAATGGAAAGAGAAATAATAGAAATAGAAACAGAAGAAATAGAAATAATAGAAATAGAAATAAAAGAAATATGAATAAGAGAAATCGAAATAAGAGAAATAAAGATAATAGAAATAGAAATGGAAATAATAGATATATGAATAAGAGAAATAACATAATACATATAGAAATACTACACATAGAAATAACAGAAATAGAAATAAAAGAAATAGAAATAGAAATAGAAGAAATAGAAATAGAAATAGAAATAAGAGAAATAGAAATAGAAATAAAAGTAATAGAAATAGAAATAATAGAATTAGAAATAGAAGAAATAGAAACAAAAGAAATAATAGAAATAGAAATAAAAGAAATAGAAATAATAAAAATAAAAGAAACAGAAATAGAAATAAAAGTAATAGAAATAACACAAATAGAAACAATACAAATAGAAACAAAAGAAATAATAGAAAGAGAAAGAGAAATAAAAGAAATATGACTAATAGAAATAGAAATAAGAGAAATAAAAATAATAGGAATAGAAATAAAAATAATGATAGAAATAAAAGAAATAGAAATAATAGAAAAAGAAATAGAAATAGAAATAGAAGAAATAGAAGAAATAGAAATAATAGAAATAGAAATACTAGAAATAAAAATAATAGAAATAGAAATAATAGAAATAGAAATAATAGAAATAAAAATAAACATAATAGAAATAGAAATATAAGAAATAGAAATAAAAGAAATAGGAAAAATAGAAATAGAAATAAAAGAAATAGAAATAAAAATAAAAATAAAAGAAATAGAAATAGAAATAGAAATAATAGAAATAAAAGAAATAGAAATAGAAATAATAGAAATAGAAATAAAAGAAATAGATATAGAAATAGAAATAATTGAATTTGAAATAATTGAAATACTAGAAATAGAAATAATAGTAGAAATAATAGAAATAGAAATACTTGAAATATAAATATAAATAATAGAAATATAAATAATAGAAGTAGAAATAATAGAAAGAGAAATAAAAGAAAGTGAAATAAAAGAAATAGAAATAGAAGAAATAGAAAGAATAGAAGTAGAAATAATGAAATAGTAATCCTAGAAATAGAAATAAAAATAGAAATACTAGAAATAGAAATTAAAAAATAGAAATAATAATCAACCTGACCTCAATACCAGGGAAGATTCTGGAAAAGATAATAAAATAACGAATCATCCAACACCTCGAAGCAAACCATGTAATAACCAAAAGCCAACATGGGTTTGTCAAAAACAGATCATGCCAGACTAATCGTATTGCATTCTTTGACAAAGTGACAAAATTAGTGGACCAGAGGAATGCTGTCGATATAATTTACTTGGACTTTAGTAAAGCATTTGATAAAGTAGACCATAACCTGCTACTAGGTAAAGTAGAAAAATGTGGGTTAGACAGCATCACCACCAGATGGATTCGTAACTGGCTGACCAACCACACTGTTGTGGCCCGCCAGCGGCCTGCGCGGATTGTGGCTGATCCCGACGACAAGGAGTGTGTGGTGTTGTGCCAGCAGCCTGTGCAGCCGGTGCTCGAGTCAGACAGCGAGGAGGCTGAAGAGGATGTGGTGCCAGAGGCAGAGACTCAGCCAGGGCCTTCAGAACCTCCAGAGGCTCCTTCAAGTGAAGAGAGTGAAGTGGAGGAGCCTCTTCTCAATGCTTGAGCACGCAGGGCTGCCAAAAGGCAGGAGTGGCTACTCAGGAGGAGGTCTCCTCGAGAGTAAGGCTTGGGGTTCATTAGCCTATTTAAGTTCGCACACAGATAGCAAATGTTGCTGGAAACAACAGTTTGGTCCTACGCAGAGCAATTTGAGAGTGTTTTTTTTTGGTTTCTGGGCTATTCAGGGTGACTCGCTCCCTCCTTTATGTAGGGGGAGTGGAGGAGCCCTTGCAGGGTAGAGCTGAGGAGTTTGTGCAGTTTCTGTCGGATAAAGTTGCTCAGATTCGGATGGACCTGGACTCTGATTGGGCAATTCCGACCGAGATGACGGGGCCAGGTCTTAGTCCTATTGTGTGGGATGAGTTTGAGCCTGTGACTCCTGAGGAAGTGGACAAGGCTGTAGGAGTGATGAGTTCCTCCACTTGTTTGTTGGACCCGTGCCCCTCCTGACTGGTTTCGGCCAGCAGGGAGGTGACATGAGGCTGGCTCCAGGCTTTAGTTAACGCGTCCTTGAGGGAAGGGGCCTTCCCGCAACCATTAAAGGAGGCAATTGTAAGGCCCCTCCTCAAGAGGCCTTCCCTGGATCCAGCAGAATTAAAGAACTTTCGTCCAGTCTCCAAGCTACCCTTTGTGGGAAAGGTTGTAGAGAAAGTGGTGGCACTTCAGGGGGTCATTCCTCCATCTTGGTGCTACTTGACCTCTCAGCGGCTTTCGATACCATTGACCATGGTATCGTTCTGGGACGACTAAGGGAGCTGGGAGTGGGAGGCACCGTGTTACGGTGGTTCTCCTCCTATCTCTCTGGTCGATCACAGTCGGTGTTGGTAGGAGGACAGAGGTCGACCCCTAGGCCCCTCGTTTGCGGGGTGCCTCAGGGCTCAGTCCTCTCTCCCCTCCTATTTAATATCTACATGAAGCTGCTGGGTGAGATCATCCGACGATATGGGGTGAGGTATCAGCAATACGTTGATGATACCCAGCTGTATATCTCTACCCCGCGTCAATTCAGT
Organism: Arizona elegans; assembly: GCA_022577455.1. NCBI lineage: Eukaryota > Metazoa > Chordata > Lepidosauria > Squamata > Colubridae > Arizona > Arizona elegans. The sequence goes on from JAKOOJ010000010.1 coordinate 46,490,333, forward strand.
GATGCGGTGGATGTGATGTGCCAGTGCCTGGAGACTGTGAGGGTCTGGATGGGAGTCAACAGGCTCAGACTTAACCCAGACAAGACCGAGTGGCTGTGGGTATTGCCTCCTAAAGACTATGTTGATTGTCCATCCTTGGTTCTGGGGGGGGAGAAATTGTCCCCCTCAGAACGGGTTCTCAATTTGGGTGTCCTCCTAGACTCACAGCTAAGATTAGAGCAACATCTGACAGCTGTGGCTAGGGTGACCTTTGCACAGGTTCACCTGGTGCACCAATTGCGACCCTACTTGGATCAGGAGGCGCTCCTCACAGTCACTCATGCCCTTGTCACCTCACGGTTAGATTATTGCAACGCGCTCTACATGGGGCTACCCTTGAAAAGTGTTCGGAGACTGCAGCTGGTCCAGAATGCAGCCGTGCGAGCTGTTGTGCGTGCACCTAGATACACCCACATTACACCAATTCTCTGCGAGCTGCACTGGCTCCCTATTGGTCTCTGGGCACAATTCAAGGTGTTGTTATTACCTTTAAAGCCCTACATGGTTCAGGGCCAGGTTATCTTTGAGACCGCCTTCTACCACATAGCTCCCAGCGACTGGTAAGATCCCACAGAGTTGGTCTCCTCCGGGTCCCGTCAGCTAAACAATGCCGGCTGGCAGGCCCGCATGGGAGGGCCTTCTCTGTGGCTGCCCCAGCTCTCTCGAACCAGTTACCTCCTGAGGTCCGGACCACCCCCACCCTATTGGCCTTCCAAAAAGAGGTGAAGACCTGGCTTTTCCGGCAGGCCTGGGGCCGTTGATCTCGCTCTTGCGATCCGGCGAGATCCGGCCATGAATGGTGTGAATGAGTTTAATTGGGTTTTTTTTTAATTTGATTTATATGCCGCCCTTCTCTGGAGACTCAGGGCGGCTTACAATGTGCTCAGCAATAGCCTTCATCCTTTTTGTATATTTATACAAAGTCAGCTTATTGCCCCCACAACTGGCTCCTCAATTTACCTACCTTAGAAAGGATGGAAGGCTGAGTCAACCTTGAGCCTTGGCGCGATTCAAACCTGCAGTAATTGCAGGCAGCTGGTCTTAATAACCAGGGTGCCTTAGACCACTGTACTACCAAGGCTCTTGGCAGTACAGTTTTTACTGTTTTTAATTTTTAAATGTTTTTTATAATGATTTTAAATGCATTGTGAGCCACCCTGAGTCTTCAGAGAGGGGCGGCATACAAATTGAATTAATAAATAATAAATAAATAAATAATTGCCAACCCTTGTCGGACTTTGTTTAATCTCTGTAATTCATAGCAGGCTGATAAGGACATTTGTGGTTAAAGCCTGCATTTTGAAAGGGGTCTGTTTGTATTAAGTTTTTGGAGCTGTGTGTGTGTGCTACACTTCTTGGAACCCCTAGCTGGGGCAGAACAGTTTGTTTCCAGCCTGAAAAAACACACACAACAGCTTTGAATACGATGGAGCAGCTGAGGGAAGAGAATGTGCAGCTTCGGCAGCAGTTAACTTTGATGGCTGCTCAGATAGCTCAGCTTCAACACCAAATGGCTTCATCTCCTCCTCCACCTCCTCTGCCGCCTCCTCCTCCTCAGAGAAACTGTCCAGTAGCTGTGCCTGATAAATTTGCCGGTAACGTGGAAATGTTTCTGGCTTTTTTTGGACAATGCCAGCTGTTTATGAGTTTGCGAGCTGAAGATTTTCCCCAGGACCGAGATAAAGTCGGATTTATTATCAGCTTGCTCTCCGGCTCTTCAGCTCGTTGGGCCACGCCCCTCTTGGTCCAGAACAGTGCGTTGCTTAATGACTTTCGGGGGTTTTGTGAGCACTTGAGGCTGATGTATGAGGATCCTATTAAAGCCCAAACCTCTACCAGATGCTTGAAGTCCTTGAAGCAAGGCCGGCTACCCCTTCAGGAATACATCAGTGAGTTCCGTTTGATAAGCCAGGACTCAGCGTGGAATGAGGCAGCACTTATGGATGCATTCCAGGAGGGTTTGTCGGACGCGTTACAGGACGAGTTGGCCAGAAAGGAAATTCCTCCGACTCTTAATGAGCTGTGTCGTCTGTGCCTCAGGATCGATGTGAGGTTACAGTGTCGGCCCTCTCGTCATGCCCCTCAAGAACCCCGTGTGGCCCCAGTTGTACCTGAGGCTCCGGCTCCAAGGGAGGAGCCCATGGAGATCGGTGCAGTTAGACCCAGCCTGTCCAGAGCTGAGAAGGACAGACGCTGGGCAGGGGGGGTTGTGTTTATATTGTGGGGAGCCTGGACATTTCGCTGCCTCTTGCACCAAGAAGAGAGACAGCCCACCGGCTCCTGGTCCTGTACCACAGCCAATGCTTAACCTGTCAGAAAACGGGCAGAGCCCAATCTAGAGGAGACCCTGGGTCGGGCACGTACCAACATTGACTCACGCCCTGCGGAGGTGGATTCTGGACCCCCTCGCCATTTGATTTAAAACACTAAAATCTTCCTTGCCGACAACCCCCAAGGGATCCCAGCTCATGCTTTGGTGGACTCCGGTGCAACGACCAACTTCATGGACGAGGCGTTCGCCACTCACTTTGCCGTTCCCCTGTGTCCCGTGAATCCTCCCATGGTTGTGGAGACCATTGATGGTCGGGTGCTTCTGTCTGGGCCAATTAAGGCCGCCACTCAGCCTGTGCGCCTGACCATCGGTAAGCATGAGGAGGCTATCCAATTTTACGTCACGTCCAGACTGCATTTCCCCTTAGTTTTGGGCCTGGCTTGGCTTCGGACTCATGATCCACACATTCTTTGGTCCCAGAATTTCATGTCGAGCCTGCAGTGTGTGGATCATACTCGCCAAGTGTGCACAGGCCAGGTGCAGGGTCCACCTGCGGTATCTTTGCCAGCCGACCTCTCGGACTTCGCCGACATCTTTAGTGAGAAAGAGGCGGACCAATTGCCCCACACCGGCTGTACGATTGTCCCATTGACTTAATCCCAGATGCACCGCTCCCTGTAGGGAGGTTGTACTCTATGTTGGACCCTGAATTGGTGGCATTAAGGGAATTCGTGGACAAAAACCTGGCCCGGGGTTTTATCCAGCCCTCATCATCGCCCTTGTCTGCTCTGGTCCTCTTCGTCAAGAAGAAAACCGGAGACTTGCGTCTGTGCTGTGACTACCGGAAGCTGAACGCCATTATGGTGCGGAACCGGTACCCTTTACCCTTGATCCCTGAACTCTTAGAGAGACTCCGGGGGGCTACCGTGTTTACCAAGCTGGACCTGCGTGGCGCCTACAATCTGGTTTGGGTCCGAGAAGGGGATGAGTGGAAGACAACGTTCGGCACCAGGTATGGCCACTTTGAATATACAGTCATGCCGTTTGGACTAACCAACGCTCCCGCTGTCTTCCAGCATTTTATGATCAATATTTTCCAGGATCTTTTGGACCAGTTTGTGGTGGTGTACCTTGATGACATCCTGATTTAGTCCACATCCCGGAAAAGTCATCTCCAACATCTCTGTCTGGTCTTGCAACAGCTTCGAGAACACCAGTTATATGCCAAGCTGGAGAAGTGCCAGTTCTTCCAGTCGACCATCGACTTCTTGGGCCATCGCATTTCTCCCGAGGGCATCGCAATGGATCGGAGCAAGGTCGAGGCGTTGAGAATTTGGCAACCTCCCCATTGGGTGAAAGATGTTCAGTGACTCCTCGGGTTCGCTAACTATTACCGGACTTTCATCCCTGGCTTTGCCACTCTGACCGCACCCCTCACCTGACTCCTGCAGAAGAAAGTCCCGTTCCTGTGGGGCGACCCCGAGCAGCAGGCGTTCTTGGCCTTAAAGCAGGCCTTCATGTCTGAGCTGATCCTCAAGCATCCTGACCCGCAGCGTCCGTTTGTGGTAGAAACGGACACGTCGCATATCGCGGTCAGAGCAATGTTACTCCAGGCTCGCGTGGATTGCGGTACTCTTTTCCCTTGCGCTTACTACTCCCGGAAACTGAATCCTTCTGAACGCAACTATACCATCTGGGAAAAAGAGCTCCTGGCCATTAAGACCACGTTCGAGACCTGGAGACATCACCTCGAGGGGGCCCGACATCAGGTGGAAGTCCGGACGGACCACAAGAATCTGGAGTTTCTGCAGACCGCGCAGAAGCTCAATCAACGTCAGATCCGGTGGTCCTTCTTCTTTACCCATTTTAATTTTAAAGTCACCTACATCCCGAGTGGGCGCAATCAACGGGCAGATGCGCTCTCCAGGAAACCTGACTATGCCCAAGCCAAGGACCTGCTTCCGCCTCAGACGATTCTTCCCATTGAGTCATTCGCTGCCGTCCAGGAACCTGTCGACCTACGGGGTCAGATCCGGGAGGCACAGAGGCAGGACGCCTTTGTCAACCTTCGGAAGCAGGAAGTAGGGCCCGACTCTTCCTGGACATTTACCGACGACCTCTTGAGGTACCGGGAGAGACTTTATGTTCCATCGGGGCTGCTTAGGGGTCTTATTTTGTCCCAGTGCCATGACAACCCTGCGGCGGGGCATTTCGGTTTGTTTAAAACCCTGAATCTCGTGTCACGGACCTTCTGGTGGCTTCGTCTCTATCATGATGTGCAGACCTATGTGACGTCTTGCGTCCCTTGTCGACAGGCCAAGTCAGACACGGGCGCTCCTCCAGGACTACTTCAGCCCTTGCCAACACCCGAGAGACCTTGGGGTATCATCTCGATGGACTTTCTCACGGACTTGCCCCTGTCCTCGGGTTTCACAACGGTGTTTGTGGTGGTGGACATGTTGACAAAGATAGCGCATTTCGTACCCTGTCGGGGACTGCCGACAGCTCGCGCCACCACCCGCATGTTCATCCAGCATGTCTTTCGGCTTCATGGACTACCGGATAGGGTTGTGTTGGACAGAGGGACCCAGTTCACCGCCCAGTTCTGGAAAGGGGTGATGTCGGCCTTGGATGTTAAGATCTGCTTATCGTTGGCTCATCACCCCGAAACTGATGGTGGGACTGAAAAGGTCATTGGGATATTGGAGCAATACCTGCGGTGGTTTGTCAATCAACAACAGGAAAATTGGACAGAGTACCTAGAAGTCGCGGAGTTTGCTTTCAATAATTCCCAGCACACCTCCACCCAGACCACCCCTTTCTTAGCCAATCGGGGCTATCACCCGCGCTTCTTCCCAATCACGCCCCTGGACTCCCCAGTTCCAGCAGTGGATGACTTCTTGGCTAAGCTACAGGCCATTCATCAGCTGGTGAAACGGTACCTCAACAAGGCCAAGGACGATTACAAAAGGGTCCAGATCGCTCTCGGTGAGCAACACCCCCGTTGGCTGTTGGGGATTGTCTGTGGTTGTCAATGAAGCATCTTCCCTCAGACCGGCCAGTGAGAAAACTGGACCATTGGTTCATTGGACCTTTCCCTGTAGAGGCGGTCATCAATCCAGTGGCCTACCGCCTGACCCTGCCTCGGTCTTTGAGAATCCACCCGGTGTTTCACCAATCACTCCTGGTTCCCGAACGGCCTACTTGTCCACTCTGTCAACTGGACTGTCCTCAGCCAGCGCCCCGTGACAGGAATGGATCGCCGGAGTACGAGGTGGTGAGTATTAGAAACTCCCGGTGGTTGAAGGGTCGGTTTCAATTCCTCATTGAGTGGAAGGGGTATGAGCCAGAGGACTTCACATGGGAGGATGTGGCCTCTGTTCATGCTTCGGACCTGGTTCACGCCTTTCACGAGAAGTTCCCATTCTGACCGCATCCAGATCAACAGACTCAGGGGAAGGGCCCTGTGGTGAGGGATAGTGTTGTGGCCTGCCAGCGGCCTGCGTGGATTGTGGCTGATCCTGACGATGAGGAGGCTGGTGTGGTATCATGCCAGCAGACTGTGCAGCTGGCGCTCGAGTCAGACAGCGAGGAGGCTGAAGAGGATGTGGTGCCAGAGGTAGAGACTAAGCCAGGGCCTTCAGAACCTCCAGAGGCTCCTTCAAGTGAAGAGAGTGAAGTGGAGGAGCCTCTTCTCAATGCTCAAGCACGCAGGGCTGCCAAAAGGCAGGAGTGGCTACTCAGGAGGAGGTCTCCTCGAGAGTAAAGCTTGGGGTTCATTGGCCACTCCCTTAGCCTATTTAAGTTCGCACACAGATAGCAAATGTTGCTGGAAACAACAGTTTGGTCCTACGCAGAGTAATCTGAGAGTGAGTTTTTTGGTTTCTGGGCTGATTGCCAACCCTTGTCGGACTTTGTTTAATCTCTGTAATTCATAGCAGGCTGATAAGGACATTTGTGGTTAAAGCCTGCATTTTGAAAGGGGTCTGTTTGTATTAAACCGAGTTTTTGGAGCTGTGTGTGTGTGCTACACTTCTTGGGACCCGTAGCTGGGGCAGAACATGCACTCAATGTGTAGTCCTCAATGGAACTGCAACTACATGGAGGGAAGTATGCAGTGGAGTACCCCAGGGCTCTGTTTTAGGCCCAGTGCTCTTCAACATCTTCATCAATGACTTAGACGAGGGGATTGATGGGGAACTCATCAAATTTGCAGATGACACCAAGCTGGCAGGAATAGCCAACACTCCAGAAAATAGGCTCAAGCTGCAGAAGGATCTTGACAGACTTGAACATTGGGCGCTATCTAACAAAATGAAATTCAACCATGAAAAAAGCAAGGTTCTACATTTAGGGAAGAAAAACAAAATGCGCAGGTACCGTATATGTGGTACCTTGCTCAATAGTAGTAACTGTGAGAGGGATCTTGGAGTCCTAGTGGACAACCATTTAGATATGAGCCAACAGTGTGCAGCAGCTGCCAAAAAAGCCAACACAGTTCTAGGCTGCATAAACAGAGGGATAGAATCAAGGTCACGTGAAGTGTTAATACCAATTTATAATGCCTTGGTAAGGCCACACTTGGAATATTGCATTCAGTTTTGGTCGCCACTATGTAAAAAATATGTTGAGACTCTAGAAAGAGTACAGAGAAGAGCAACAAAGATGATTAGGGGACTGGAGGCTAAAACATATGAAGAATGGTTGCAGGAACTGGGTATGTCTAGTTTGATGAAGACAAGGACTAGGGGAGACATGATAGTAGTGTTCCAATATCTCAGGGGTTGCCACAAAGAAGAGGGAGTCAAGCTATTCTTCAAAACACCTGAGGGTAGAACAAGAAGCAATGGGTGGAAACTAATCAAGGAGAGAAGCAATTTAGAACTAAGGAGAAGTTTCCTGACAGTTAGAACAATTAATAAGTGGAACAACTTGCCTGCAGAAGTTGTGAATGCCCCAACACTGGAAATTTTTAAGAAGATGTTGGATAACCATTTGTCTGAAGTGGTGTAGGGTTTCCTGCCTGGGCAGGGAGTTGGACTAGAAGATCTCCAAGGTCCCTTCCAACTCTGTTATTCTATTCTATTCTATTCTATTCTATTCTATTCTATTCTATTCTGTTCTATTCTATTCTATTCTATTCTATTCTATTCTATTCTATTCTATTCTATTCTATTCTATTCTTATCTAATACTAGAAATAGAAATAGAAATCCTAGAAATAGAAATCCTAGAAATAGAAATAATAAAAATAGAAATAAATAGAAATACTAAAAATAGAAATAATAATAGAACTAGAAACAATAGAACTAGAAATAGAAATAATAGAAGTAGAAATAATAAAAATAAAAATAATAGAAATAGAAATAATCAAAATCTGAAAGCTTGCAGGTTTCCCCCACCCAGCTAAGAGTTCACAGACCTGCCCCACACACACAAGTTCATCACATTGTCCAAACAGCTCTTCACACTCCACCGGATACAGTCTTCATATAGCCTGCATCAAATGCCGACAAAAGTCCTTGAGTACGGAATATTGTTATTACTAACTTTGTACCGCTCCAACAACAACCCCCTCCCAACTTCCCCAGCTAAAATATGTTGCAGTTTTAAAAGCAAAAAGAAAATTGTCTTCCAAAACTGACAAGAAATAGAAATAGAAGAAATAGAAATAATAGAAAAAGAATTAATAGAAATAGAAATAATAGAAATAAAAAAAATAGCAATAATAGAAATAGAAATCCCCCCCCCCCATTTGTGATCTTATTCAGGAGGGGGGAGCGGACCTGGCGGGTATTACGGAGACCTGGTTGGGCCTGGAGGGAGGGGTCACTCTGGTAGAAATGTGCCCACCAGGCTTCCACGCATTCCATAAGCTGAGGTCACAGGGGAGGGGTGGGGGGAGTAGCGGTTGTTATTAGAGAAGGCCTTAGGCCGAGGGAGGCCACTGTCCCTCAGACGGCCGGCTGTGAGTCTCTCCTTGTGAAGTGGGGTCATGGGGTTCAGATGGGTTTGCTGATCACGTACCTGGCTCCCTGCCTCGTGGCAGCAGCTCTGCCCGAGCTTCTCAACGTTATTGCCGCGGTGGCGGTTGATACCCCCAGACTTATGGTCATGGGGGATTTCAACCTGCTGTCCGTGGGTGAGGCGTCTGAGGCGGCTCGGGAGTTCATGGCTTCCATGACGGCTATGGACCTAACCCAGTTAATTCATGGCCCTACACACGTGGGGGGAAACACGCTGGACTTGGCTTTTTTCTCTGGACAGTGGCTGAGTGATCTTGAGATAGGGGATATAGTCATCGAGCCCTTGTCATGGTTGGATCACTCTCTCCTTCGTTTTGACCTTCGAACCGCTGCACCCCGCCGCAGGGAGGTGGAACCAACAAGATGGTACTGCCCCAGGCACCTGATGGAACCTGACAGGTTCCAGATGGAGCTTGGGCCAATCCCCGAGGTTCTGGCTCATGCCTCGACTGGAGACCTAGTGGCCGCCTGGGATAGGGCTGCCACTGGAGCTCTGGATCGAGTCGTGCCTTTGCGGCCTCTGACCCGGCGCCGATATCACCTGGCTCCTTGGTTCACCGAGGAGCTGAGGGAGATGAAGCACCGGAAAAGACGCCTAGAGAGTAGTTGGAGGGCCAGTCGTACTGAATCTGACCGGACACTGGTAAGATCTCATATAAAGAATTACCTAGTGGCAATAAAAGCAGCAAAATGTACCCATTTCGCTGCTCTTATTGCGTCATCAGATAAGTGCCTGGCTGCCCTGTTTAGGGTGACCCGCTCCCTGCTCCACCAGAAAGCGCGGGAGGACCCCTTGGAGGGAAGAGCCGAGGATTTTGTTCAGTATCTGTATGACAAAATCACTCAGATTCGGGAAGATCTGGACTCCGACTGGGTAGATCCAGCGGGGATGGATCCTGTTAGATCTCTCAGCGGCTTTTGATACCATCGACCATGGTATCATGCTGCACCAGTTGGAAGAGTTGGGGATGGGAGGCACCGTACTACGGTGGTTCTCCTCCTTTCTTTCCGACTGGTCGCAGTCTGTGTTGACGGGGGGGCAGAGGTCGACCCCGAGGCCCCTTATATGTGGGGTGCCACAAGGATCGGTCCTCTCGCCCCTTTTGTTCAACATTTATGTAAAGCCGCTGGGTGAGATCATCCGTGGTTTCGGGGTGGAGTACCATCAGTATGCTGGTGACACCCAGCTGTACATCTCCGCTCTCTACATGGGGCTCCCCTTGAGGAGCACTCGGAGGCTCCAACTGGCACAGAGTGCGGCCGCACGGGTGGTGACGGGAGCGACGTGGTGCTCCCATGTAACATCTCTCCTGCGTGAGCTGCACTGGCTCCCGGTGGTCTTCTGAGTGCGCTTCAAGGTTTTGGTTATCACCCTTAGGGCGCTCCATGGCTTACGACCTGGTTATTTACGGGACCGCCTGCTACCACCAATAGCCTCCCACCGACCAGTACGCTCCCATAGAGAGGGGCTCCTCCGGGTGCCGTCGGCCAAACAATGTCGACTGGCGGCCCAAAGGGGGAGAGCCTTCTCTGTGGGGGCACCTACTATCTGGAACGAGCTCCCCCCGGAGATACGGAGGATCCCGGATCTGCGTACCTTCCGTTGCGCACTCAAGACTTTCTTATTTCATCAAGCTGGCCTGACCTAAGTCTTTCCCCTTTTTAAATGGAAATTTTAAATTTGGTTTTAAATTATTGCGGTTTTAAATTTGTTCAGTCAAATTATTTAATTCGTTTTAGTTTATTTTTAATTTTTGTATCTATATGTTTTATTCTATAGCTGTTCACCGCCCTGAGTCCTTTGGGCGTAGGGCGGTATACAAATTCAATAAAATAAAATAAAATAAAATAAAATAAAATAAAATAAAATAAAATAAAATAAAATAAAATAAAATAAAATAAAATAAAATAAAATAATAAAATAAAATAAAATAAAATAAAATAATAAAATAAAATAATAAAATAAAATAAAATAAAATAAAATAATAAAATAAAATTAAAATAAAATAAAATAAAATAAAATAAAATAAAATAAAATAAAATAATAAAATAAAATAATAAAATAAAATAAAATAATAAAATAAAATAATAAAATAAAATAAAATAAAATAAAATAAAATAATAAAATAATAAAATAAAATAAAATAAAATAATAAAATAAATAAAATAAAATAAAATAATAAAATAAAATAATAAAATAAAATAAAATAATAAAATAAAATCATAGAAATCATAGAAATAGCAATAATAGAAGTAGAAATCAAAGAAATAGAAATAAAAAAATAGAAATAGGAGAAATACAAATTCAAATAGAGGAAATAGAAATAATAAAAATAGTAGAAATAGAAATAATTCAAATAATAGAAATATAAATAATAGAAGTAGAAATAATAGCAATAGAAATAATAGAAACAGAATTAATAGAAATAGAAATAATAGAAATATAAATAATAGAAGTAGAAATAATAGAAATAGAAATCATAGAAATAGAAATAATTGAAATAAAAGAAATAGAACTAGAAGAAATAGAAATAAAAGAAACAGAAATAAAAGAAATAGAAATCAATGAAATAGAAAAAAAAAGAAATAGAAATAGAAATAAAAAATAGAAATAGGAGAAATACAAAAAGAAATAGAAATCATAGAAATCATAGAAATAGAAATAAAAGAAATAAAAGAAATAGTAGAAGAAATAGAAATAAAAGAAATAGAACTAGAAGAAATAGAAATAAAACAAGTAGAAATAATAGACATAGAAATGATAGAAATAGAAATAATAGAAATATAAATAATAGAAGTAGAAATCAAAGAAATAGAAATCAAGGAAATAGAAATCAAAGAAATAGAAATAGAAATAGGAGAAATACAAACAGAAATAGAAATAATAGAAATACAAATAGAAGAAATAGAAATAATAGAAATAGGAGAAATAGAAATAATTCAAATACTAGAAATATAAATACTAGAAATACTAGAAATATAAATACTAGAAATAGAAACAATAGAAATAGAAACAATAGAAATAGAAATAAAAAATCTAAATAAAGAAATAGGAGGAATACAAATAGAAATAATAGAAATAGAAGAAATAGTAGAAATAGAAATAATAGAAATAGTAGAAATAGAAATAATAGAAATATAAATAATAGAAGTAGAAATAATAGCAATAGAAATCATAGAAATAGAAATCATAGAAATAGATATAGAAAAAGAAATAATAGAATTTGAAATAATTGAAATACTAGATATAGAAATAATAGAAGTAGAAATAATAGAAATAGAAATAATAGAAATATAAATAATAGAAATATAAATAATACAAAGAGAAATAAAAGAAAAAGGGAAAGAAAAGAAAGAAAAAGAGAAATAAAAGAAATAGAAATAATAGAAGTAGAAATAAAAAAATAGAAAAAGTAATAATAGAAGTAGAAATAATAAAAATATAAAATACTAGAAATAGAAATAAAAAAATAGAAACAGAAATAATAGCAATGAAGAAATAGAAATAGAAATAAAAGAAATAGAAATAGAAATAAAAGCTAGAAATAGGAGAAATAGGAGAAATACAAACAGAAATAGAAGAAATAGAAATAATAGAAAAAGAATTAATAGAAATAGAAATCATAGAAATAGTAATAATGGAAATAGAAATCATAGAAATAGAAATAATTTGAAATACTAGAAATAGATATAATAGAAGTAGAAATAATAGAAACAGAAATACTAGAAATGAAAATAGAAATACTAGAAATGAAAATAGAAATCAGAAATAGAAATCATAGAAATAGAAATAAAAGAAATAGAAATAGTAGAAATAGAAATAATTCAAATAATAGAAATATAAATAATAGAAGTAGAAATAATAGAAATAGAAATAATAGTAATAGCCTATTACTAAGAGCCTTGGTGGTGCAGCAGACTAAAGTGCTGTTAAGTAGCACCAGCTGCCTGCAATTACTGCAAGTTCAAATCTCACCAGGCTCAAGGTTGGCTCAGCCTTCCATCCTTTCGAGGTAGGTAAAATGAGGACCCGGATTGTGGGGGCAATAAGCTGACTTTGTATAAAAAAGAACACCGCTTTGGGGGGGCGAAAGCCGCTCTGTTTCTGTTTCTGTTTCTGTTTCTGTTTCTGTTTCTGTTTCTGTTTCTGTTTCTGTTTCTGTTTCTGTTTCTGTTTCTGTTTCTGTTTCTGTTTCTGTTTCTGTTTCATTTATTTATTTATTTATTTATTTATTTATTTATTTATTGGTTTGATTTATATGCCGCCCTTTCTCCGGAGACTCAGGGCGGCATACAATGCGTTAAGTAATAGCCTTCATACTTTTGTATATACCTGCTTAGTAGGGCTTTCGGCATATAACCGAATTAGAAACTTGTATAGTCTACTTATTAGTTTTTGATCATTCCCTAGTATGATTTTATCTAATTCTGTTTCTTCTAGTCGAACTTGATCTTTTTTTATATCCTCTGTGTACTTTGAATTTATCTGCAGATATGTCCACCATTACACTTCTCTTCCTAAGTCCAGTTCCAATTCATTTCTAGTTTTTTATATTCCCCTCTTGGTTATTAGGTCTCTATATCTAATTAATTTTGTCCAGTCTACTAAATTTGGATATGTTAAAGTTTCCTCTGGGGAAATCCAAGACGGGATTTGTATATAATGTTGTTTTTTAATTTTATTCCAAATTATTAGTAAAGAATTCCTAATTGTGTGTCTTCTAAAGTATCCATAAATATTTTGTTTTCCTCTCCACAAATATGAGTGCCACCCTATAGTTAGATCATGTCCTTCTAATGTTAGCAGCCTTTTATTTTCCAATTCCATCCACTCCTTTATCCAAACTAATCCTGCTGCTTGATAGTAGGTCTCCCAATCTGGGAGGGCGGCTCCTCCTCTCTCTCTGGTATCTTGTAATACTTTTAACCTAATTCTAGGCTTCTTTTCTTGCCAAATAAATTTTGTAGTTAATCTATTTAATAAGTCAAAAAAAAAATTCCCCATTTTTATCGGAGTAGTCTGGAAGAGGAATAAAATTTTGGGCAAGATGTTCATTTTTATTACTGCCACTCTTCCCATCCATGAAATCTGCAACTTTGTCCAGTTTTCCAAATCTTTCCTAATTTGCTCAGTTAATTTATCATAATTTTCTTTTTTAATTGAGGAACTTCTTGCCGTGAGCCAGATTCCCAAATATTTAATTTTGTTTGTTGCTTGGATATTCATAATCCTTTCTAATTCTGTCTCCTGTTTTTTTGTAAGATTTTTAGATAGTAATTTTGATTTATTCTTATTAATTTTTAACCCTGCTACTTCACCAAATTCTTCTATTTTTCTAATCAGTTTGGGGCCAGATTCCAAAGGTTCCTCAATTATAAAGACCATATCGTCTGCATATGCCTGGACTTCGTACTCCTCACTTTTAATTCTCAGGCCCTTTATTTCCTTATCTTCCCTAATTTTATTTAAAAGTGGCTCCAGTGCTAGAATAAAAAGAAGTGGGGAGAGTGGGCAGCCTTGTCTTACTCCTTTTGTTATTTCAAAGCCTTTTGTCATATCCTGATTAACCAATGCCTTTGCCGTCTGTGTTGAATACATTTTCCCAATCATTTGTCCAAATTTTTGTCCATAGTCCAATTTCTGTATTAATTGTATCATGAAGTTCCAGTTCAAATTGTCAAAGGCCTTTTGCGCATCAAGGAAAACCAGTGAAAATTGTTTCTCTGCGTGTACCTCATAATACTCTAGTATATCTTTGTCTCTTGCAATACTTCATTAAATATTTCTAACATAAGTTCTCCAGTCTGTTCTATCATATTTTTATATAGTTCTATCGGTAATCCATCTGGGGATTTATTATTTTTTTGTTTTTTGTTGTTTTTTCATTGCCATTCCAAATTCGGTTTCGGAGATTGGTCTATTTATTTATTGGAGAGCGAGTCTGGCCCTCCAACCGCTCTCCAGGCGTCTTTTCCGGCGCTTCATCTCCCTCAGCTCCTCGGTAAACCAAGGAGCCGTGAGGGATCGGCATTGGGTCACAGCGGCTTTTGATACCATCGACCATGGTATCATGCTGCACCGGTTAGAGGAGTTAGGGGTGGGGGGCACCGTCCTACGGTGGTTCTTTCTCTCTGACCGGTCGCAGTCCATGTTGACAGGGGGGCAGAGGTCGACCCCGAGGCCCCTTGTATGTGGGGTGCCGCAAGGGTCAGTCCTCTCGCCCCTTCTGTTCAACATTTATGTGAAGCCGCTGGGTGAGATCATCCATGGTTTTGGGGTGAAGTTCCATCAGTACGCTGATGATACTCAGCTGTACATCTCCACCCCGGACCACCCCAATGATGCCCTTGACGTGATGTCCCGTTGCCTGGAGGCCGTGCGGATCTGGATGGGGAGAAACAAGCTCAGACTCAACCCCTCCAAGACCGAGTGGCTGTGGTTTCCGGCGTCCCGTTATAGCCAGCTGGTTCCATCGCTGACTATTGGGGGTAGGATTTTGGCCCCCTCAGAGAGGACTCGCAACTTGGGTGTTCTCCTGGATGCACGGCTGTCTCTAGAAGATCATGTGACAGCTGTGGCCAGGGGGGCTTTTTATCAGGTTCGCCTGATCCACCAGTTGCGTCCCTTTCTGGACCGGGACTCCTTGCGCACAGTCACTCATGCCCTCATCACTTCCCGTCTGGACTACTGTAATGCTCTCTACATGGGGCTCCCCTTGAAGAGCACTCGGAGGCTCCAACTGGTCCAGAATGCGGCTGCGCGGGTGATTATGGGAGTGACACGGCGCACCCATGTAACACCTCTCCTGCGCGAGCTGCACTGGCTCCCAGTGGTATTCTGTGTGTGATTCAACGTGTTGGTTACCATCTTCAAAGTGCTCCATGGCTTAGGACCTGGGTACTTACGAGATCGCCTTCTGCCACTGATAGCCTCCCACCGGCTAATACGCTCCCACAGAGAGGGACTCCTCAGGGTGCCGTCGGTCAAACAATGTTGACTGGCGACCCCCAGGGGGAGAGCCTTCTCTGTGAGTGCACCTGCCCTCTGGAATGAATTGCCCCCGGAGATACGTATGATCCCTGACCTACGCACCTTTTGCCGTGCCCTCAAGACATTATTGTTTCAACAAGCTGGGCTGGCTTACACGTGAATTTTAATGGTTTGTTTAGTTTTTAATAATATTGGGGCCAAATTATTTAATATGTTTTTAAACTGTTTTTTAAATTTTATGGATATATGTGTTTTATAGTTGGCTGTGCACCGCCCTGAGTCCCTCGGGAGAAGGGCGGTATAAAAATTTAAATAAATTAAATAAATAAATAAATAAATAAATAAATAATGAATTGAAAACAGATATCCAGTCCTTGGACGGCAAAGTGAATGACATTCAAGTTTCAATTCATAAAAACGAACAAAAAATAAAGGATGTAGAAATCAAAGTGGAATGAAATGAAAGGAAATTGGAACTGGTTGACCAAAAACTGATGGCTCAGAATGATTGCAGAGGCCCTACAGAGGGACAAGCAAGAAATAATTACAGAATTGGACGAGGTATACCAGGTCCAGACAAACTATGCTAGAAGGCATAAGCTCCCAAGAGAGGTCCACATTAGATTTGCAAGGAAAAAAGTCCGTGACATCCTGTATAATATAACCAGAGAAGAACCGATGATGTATAAGGGGAAGGAGGTTATAACATTAAAACAAGTCCCCAGGAGAGTAAGGGAGCTACGAAGAGACTATTGCTTCCTTGCCATGCAATTAAACAAAAGAAATATACTATTTAGATGGACACTGCCGGAAGGAATGTTAATCACATGGCAAGGGGAAAAAATAAAGATAGATAGTTAAATGACAGCGCAAGACTTCCTAGACCAACTGATAGGAATGGAAGAAGAACAGAGTAGCAAGGAAGAAGTGGAGACAATAACTCAGGAAGAAGAAACTCCTGACCAACGAGAACCTAAAGAAGGACCTTTGGAGAAGAAAGACACAGAAGAAAAAGAGAACAGAGACACAAAAGGAAAGAAACTAAGAACACAAAGGGTCACAAGGGCAAATAAATACTAACTCCTGTTAGGAAGCCCAAAAAATGGATGATTGGAAATTATTATCGATTAACGTAAATGGATTGAATGAGATTAAAAAGAGGAGACAGATATTCACAAAATTAGCCAAACAAAACTCTGACATAATATGCCTTCAGGAGGTTCACATACGGAAACAAGATGTAAGATACCTAGAATATAGCAAATTAGGGAAAGTATACACTGCATTAGCGGGGGGGGGGGGGGGTAGCAATATACATTAAGGGAGGGATTGTTGCCGAACAAAAAAATGCAGATCCCAAAGGAAGAGCATTAATGATAGAAATAAAGAGAGGATATTTACCAATATTACTAGTAGCTACAGTCAGGTCCAGAAATATTGGGACATCGACACAATTCTAACATCTTTGGCTCTATACACCACCACAATGGAGTTGGAATGAAACAAACACAATGTGCGTTAACTGCAGACTGTCAGCTTTAATTTGAGGGTATGTACATCCAACTCAGGTGAACGGTGTAGGATTTACAGCAGTTTGTATATGTGCCTCCCACTTGTTAAGGGACCAAAAGTAATGGGACAATTGGCTTCTCAGCTGTTCCATGGCCAGGTGTGTGATATTCCCTCATTACCCCAATTACAATGTGCAGATAAAAGGCCCAGAGTTCATTTCAAGTGTGCTATTTGCATTTGGAATCTGTTGCTGTCAACTCTCAAGATGAGATCCAAAGAGCTGTCACTATCAGTGAAGCAAGCCATCATTAGGCTGAAGAAACAAAACAAACCCATCAGAGAGATAGCAAGAACATTAGGCGTGGCCAAAACAACTGTTTGAAACATTCTCAAAAAGAAGGAATGCACTGGTGAGCTCAGCAACACCAAAAGACCTGGGAGACCATGGAAAACAAGTGTGGTGGATGACCGAAGAATTCTTTCCCTGGTGAAGAAAACACCCTTCACAACATTTGGCCAGATCAAGAACACTCTCCAGGAGGTAGGTGTATGTGTGTCGAAGTCAACAATCAAGAGAAGACTTCACCAGAGTGAATACAGAGGGTTCACCACAAGATGTAAACCATTGGTGAGCCTCAAAAACAGGAAGGCCAGATTAGAATTTGCCAAACAACATCTAACAAAGCCTTCACAGTTCTGGAACAAGATCCTATGGACAGATGAGACCAAGATCAACTTGTACCAGAGTGATGGGAAGAGAAGAGTATGGAGAAGGAAAGGAATTGCTCATGATCCTAAGCATACCACCTCATCAGTGAAGCATGGTGGTGGTAGTGTCATGGCGTGGGCATGTATGGCTGCCAATGGAACTGGTTCTCTTGTATTTATTGAAGATGTGATTGCTGACAAAAGCAGCAGGATGAATTCTGAAGTGTTTTGGGCAATATTATCTGCTCACATTCAGCCAAATGCTGCAGAACTCATTGGACGGCGCTTCACAGTGCAGATGGACAATGACCCAAAGCATACTGCAAAAGCAACCAAAGAGTTTTTGAACGGACAAAAGTGGAATGTTATGCAATGGCCAAGTCAATCACCTGACCTGAATCCCATTGAGCATGCATTTCACTTGCTGAAGACAAAACTGAAGGGAAAATGCCCCAAGAACAAGCAGGAACTGAAGACAGTTGCAGTAGAGGCCTGGCAGAGCATCATCAGGGATGAAACCCAGCCTCTGGTGATGTCTATGCATTCCAGACTTCAGGCTGTGATTGACTGCAAAGGATTTGCAACCAAGTATTAAGAAGGGAAAGTTTGATTTATGATTATTATTCTGTCCCATTACTTTTGGTCCCTTAACAAGTGGGAGGCACATATGCAAACTGCTGTAAGTCCTACACCGTTCACCTGAGTTGGATGTACATACCCTCAAATTAAAGCTGATAGTCTGCAGTTAAAGCACATTGTGTTTGTTTCATTCCAACTCCATTGTGGTGGTGTATAGAGCCAAAGATGTTAGAATTGTGTCGATGTCCCAATATTTCTGGACCTGACTGTATTTATGCCCCCAATAAAAATCAGGGAGAATATTACAAAAAATTACACGAACGGATAATTAAAATGGAATACAGGAATATTTGTAGAGTAGGGGACTTTAACGGGATAATAGATACAGAAAAAGATTATAAGTGCAGCAAAGACAATTAAAAAAAGGGACAAATTACCTAAATCCTTCTTTAACATGATAGAAGAATTAAATCTAATAGACATTTGGAGGACCTTGCACCCAAATGAGAGAAAGTACACTTTTTACTCTAACCCCCAAACATCATGGTCCAGAATAGATATGTTATGGGCAAATAAAGAATTAGGATTGGAACTGGAAACAGTAGAAATCAATCCCAATATATGGGCAGACCATAATCCCCTGGAAGCAAAATGGAGGGCCCCAAAAAGAAAGAAGATTAGGAGATGGAGACTACATTTAAAAGTTTTAAGAGAGAAGGAATATATAGAAAAGATAACGGGAGAACTGAGATTATTTTTCAAAGAAAATAAAAAGCAACATACCTCCCTAACTAATCTATGGGATACGATGAAAGCGTACCTAAGGGGGATAACAATAACATATAATGCCCATAAAAACAAAGAAAAATGGAAGGCACATAACACTCTCTAAGAAGAAACTGGAAATATGGAAAAGAAACTCCAACTAAGCCCTGGAGACAAAATGGTCAAAGAGAAATTAACAGTACTGAGGCATAAAATGAATATATTAGACCAGGAGGAAACGGCAAATAAACTCAGACAATCCAACCAATATTATTTTGAGAACGCAAACAAGACGGGCAGATGGTTGGCCTATAAATTAAAGAAAGAATACAAAAGGTGGATCATCCAACAACTGGAAGACAAGAAAGGAAACTTGCAGAATAAAGAAGAGGACAAAATCAAAATTGCTCAAGAATACTACACAGAGCTTTATAATAAGGAGGATGTATTAATAGAAAAGATTGAAGAATATTTACAGGAGGAAGAGTCCCTACAAGTAGGAGAGGAGGAGAGAGAAAGGCTAAACAGAGAAATTACAATTGAAGAATTAAGAGTGGCAATTTCAAAACTTAAAAATAACAAAACACCAGGCCCGGATGGTCTCCCTGGAGAAATTTACAAAAGAAATGATGAAATAATAACACCAAAACTATTGGAGATATGTAATGAGGCCCTATTGGAAGCAAAAATACCAGATTCATGGAGGGAGGCATATATCACACTACTTCCAAAAGAAGGTACAGACCAAAAACAAATTAAAAATTACAGACCGATCTCCCTTTTAAACACAGATTATAAAATTTTCATGATCATAATTGCGGAAAGACTGAAAAGAATATTAAATTCCATTATACACCCGGATCAGAACGGCTTTTTACCTGATAGACAAATAAGGAATAACATAAGAATAGTTGTGGATGCTCTCGAATATTATGAAGCCCACCCGGAGAAGCAAATGGCTCTTGTATTTTTAGACGCCCAAAAAGCTTTTGATAACCTTAATTGGAAATTCTTGATTGAACAAATTAAAATAATGAAATTCGGAACGAATTTTGAGAAAATGATAGAAACAATTTATAAATTACAAAGGGCGAGAATAATAATAAATGGAGATATGACAAATTCATTTCAAATCAAGAAAGGTGTAAGACAAGGATGCCCATTATCACCTCTGCTATTCATCTTGACATTAGAAACCCTATTAAATAGAATTAGAAAAAACAGCGAAATAAAAGGATTAAAGATTAGGGGAGAGGAGTATAAGACCCAGGCTTTTGAGGATGATATAGTACTCATCATAGAGGAACCGTTAAAAACGGGCCCGAGAATTTTGGAGGAAATAGGAAGGTATGGGGAGGTAGCCGGACTTGAATTGAATAAAGGGAAAACTAAATTGTTAGTCAAAAATTTAACAGAAATGCAAAAGAAAGAATTAGAAAAGGAATTAGACCTACAAATAGTAAAAAAAATTAAATATTTAGGGATATGGATATCAGCTAGATGCTCAGCTCTGAAAGAAGATAACTACATACCTCTGGTTAAAAGAATAAAACAGGATTTGGAAAAATGGGAGAAAAATGGGAGAAAGTGCAATTATCACTTTTGGGCAGGATAGCCTTGATAAAGATGAATATTCTGCCCAAATTACTATACCTATTCCAAACGATACCCGTTATCTTAGACAAAAAATTTTTCACAGAAATTAACAGAAGTATTAGGAAATTCATTTGGGCTGGGAAAAAAACAAGAATAAATTTGTGATCACTACAAGACAACAGAAGCAGGGGAGGTTTTGGACTCCCAGCGTGGGAAGTATATTACAAAGCGGCCATCCTAGTATGAATAAGGGAATGGGTTAATTTAAGAAACAAAAGAATCCTAATTTTGGAAGGGCACGACCTACAAAAAGGGTGGCACACCTTCTTGTGGGACAAAAAGAAAAAGACCAAAACGTATTTCCATAGACACAGGATAAGAGAAGTATTAATACAAGTTTGGGAGGAAATCAGAAGAAAACAATACATGAAAATCCTGAATTGGCTATCGACGATGGAAGCTAATACATTAGAGATTAATAAAATGATTAGCTATAAAGAGCTTCTAGATAATCAAGGAAATCTTATAAGTAATCAATTGCTAGGCGAACAGGGAATACATATTGACTGGTGGCCATACTTACAGATTCAATCTAGGTACAAAAAAAGATAAGGAAGAATTTGGCATTGAGATGGAAACAAACAGATTAGACAAATTACTGATAGGCCCAGAAAAAAAAGTACTATCTAGACTATATAATTACTTATTAGAATTCGATAGGGCGGAAGAGGTAGTAAAAGAGCCAATGATAGCGTGGGCCAAAATATTGGACATAATATAAATTTGGACAAATGGGAGATGATTTGGAATAGAAACTATAAATTAACAAAAGCGGCAACATACAAAGAAAACCAATATAAAATGCTATACAGATGGCACCTAGCGCCCGCGAGATTAGCAAAAATTTATCCAAATGTAAGCCACAAATGTTGGAAGTGTGGATGTCACCAAGGTACCTTCTTTCACATGTGGTGTTCTTGTCCCGAAGTGATGAGGTATTGGAGAAAAATTCAAAACTGGCTACAAGAATCAACCAATGAAAAAATTGAATTGATACCTGAAACATTTCTCCTGGGAATACTAAAGATGAAATACCAGGGAGAAAAAAGATATTTAATCATACATATACTCACTGCAGCAAGAATAGCCTACACCCAATATTGGAAAGGAAAGGACACACCACCAGAGGAACACATTATCCAGAAGGTTCTAGAATGTGCCGAAATGAACAAATTAACGTTAGAATTAAATGAGGAAGAATACTCGGAATATTATACGGTGTGGGATGATTGGTACAGGTGGATTGACAATAGAATAAAGACTAGATAAAAGTTAATATAAATTTTAAGATGCATATGTAAATTACGTTATATTACGATGAAATGTAAAACAAGAATCAATCACACCTGTGTAGAAAAATAACACTGTCTGACTGATTGTATTGTATTGTATTATAATAAATTTCAATAATTTTTTAAAAAAAATAGAAATACAAATAATAGAAATACAAATAAAAGAAATAGAAATAGAAATACTAGTAGAAATAATAGAAATAGAAATAACAGAAATAGAAATCAAAGAAACAAAAATAATAGAAATAGAAACAAAAGAAATAGAAATAGATATAAAAGAAATAGAAATAAAAATAAAAAATAGAAATAGGAGAAATACAAATAGAAATAGAAATAGAAATAGAAATAATAGAAATAGAAATAGAAATACTAGTAGAAATAATAGAAATAGAAATAACAGAAATAGAAATCAAAGAAACAAAAATAATAGAAATAGAAACAAAAGAAATAGAAATAGATATAAAAGAAATAGAAATAAAAATAAAAAATAGAAATAGGAGAAATACAAATAGAAATAGAAATAGAAATAGAAATAATAGAAATAGAAATAGAAATAAAAGAAATAGAAACAGAAATCCTAGAAATAGAAATAATAGAAATAGAAATCATAGAAATATAAATAATAGAAGTAGATATAATAGAAATAGAAATCATAGAAATAGAAATAGTCAAAATAGAAATCATGAAATAGTAATCCTAGAAATAGACATAATAAAAATAGAAACAGAAATAATAGAAATAGAAATAGAAATAATAGAAATAGAAATAGTAGAAATAGAAATAAAAGAAATAGAAATAGAAATAAAAGAAATAGAAATAAAAGGGATAGAAATAATAGAAATAGTAATACTAGAAATAGAAATAATAGAAATACTAGAAATAGAAATACTAGAAGTAGAAATAATAGAAATAGAAATACTAGAAATATAAATAATAGAGATATAAATAATATAAATATAAATAATAGAAGTAGAAATAAAAGAAAGAGAAAGAGAAATGAAAGAATTAGAACTAGAAGAAATAGAAACAATAGAAGTAGAAATCATGAAATAGTAATCCTACAAATAGAAATAATAAAAATAGAAATCCTAGAAATAGAAATAATAAAAATAGAAATAATAAAAATAGGAATAAAAGAAATAGAAATAGAAATAATAGAAATAGAAATCCTAGAAATAGAAACAGAAATCATAGAAATAGAAATCATAGAAATAGAAATAGAAATCATAGAAACAGAATTAATAGAAATAGAAATAATAGAAATAATAGAAATAGTAATAGTAGAAATAGAAATAACAGAAATAGACTTCTGGCAGTGACGTAGGGTCGTGGCGGCACGGGAAAAGAAGCGCTCTGTTCCCAGGGCCAAATCTCTAAGTTTTTGGTGCCCTTCTGGGCGAAGATCGGTCCTGGAGGGATCGGCAGTAAGGAGGGGAATCTTGGGAGGAGGTGAGGAGAGGTGCAATCTCCCGCCACACCAAGAAGGACCCTCATTCCAAGCTTAGAAGAAGCCAGCCGGTGTGGCTGACTCAGAGGCCCGACGCCCTGAGCGAGACCAACGGGAAGCAGAAGAGTGAGTACGGTGCAAAGATCGGTGGTGTGAGCAGATTGCGAACAATTTAAACTATCTTTATTTCGGTGGAAAACCGAAGGGGAGAAGGTGATTTTTGGAGGGGCAGCGGGCAAGAGAGAAACTCAGAGCTTAAATGGGCGGCAAACAACGAGGAGAGTAAAACGGAAGAGGACGAATTTTAGACCAGATGAAAAAAAATTAAAAAACTGAAACGCTAATATACTAAAATATAGAGTGTGGAGAGAGGTTTATTTGAATAGCTGGATTGAGAAGCGAATTGGACACTATATCCATCCGCTTTTTAGCTGCATTCTAGTTTTTTATAATAATTATTATCTATTATAATTAAACAGCTAGTTTCTGAGAGAGATTGCAATTTGGATGTTTGAGCTGGTGAGGTCCCAGCACTTTTAGTGACAATAGTCTTTACTTGTTCTGAAGGCATTTTTAGTTTCCAATTTGAATTTATTTAGCAGCCAGAACAACAAATCCACCAAAAATTCCCAGTCTTTAAATGATATCAATCCTTTTTTAAAAAAATCACTGCTGTAGTCTTTTTAGCCTTTAATCTTTTTTTTTTTTTTGAAGCAAAAATCTCTAATTTTGAACAGGGGCTACCAGCGCTAAACGAAACTTTCCTCTTTAACTTTCGCTTTCATGCCCCATTAAAGCTCAATCGCCATCTTGGTTTCACTTTCTCCCCTTAATGAGTCAGAAGGAAGTAATACACATTTGGAGTTAAAGTTCAGTACTTGCAAATCTGATCTCTCCTGAGTTTGCTCAGCCTGCTTCCGAAAGATGTTTATTCCAAGCATTGTTTGCAGGGGTGGTCGCGGCGTCTTCTTCTGCTTAAAGCAGAAACATCCCGGATCCGGAGCTCCGTCGGGCTTCCAGGGAGCTCTCACCCTTCGAGCCCCAGAATTGTTCCTGGGGCTTCTTGGGGAGCTCTACCTGCACCCGTCTACTCTCTTCCTCCCCTTTTCCCGGGGAGAAAGTTTCCAAGCCGCTAGACAGCTGATTTGTGCTGTTCTAGCGGCTTTACGAGATCGCGGGGCTGGCGCTCGCAAAAGGAGCGTCTTTGGCGTCTGCGGTGCCACCGGAAGTCCCTAGTATTTCTATTTCTTTATTTCTACTACTATTTCTATTTCTTGTATTTCAATTATTTCTATTTCTATTTCTATGATTTCTATTTCTATGATTTCTATTTTTATTATTACCATTTCTATTATTTCTATTTCTATTAATTCTGTTTCTATTATTTCTACTTCTATTAATTCTACTTCTATTATTTCTAATAGTTCAATTATTTCTATTTCTATTATTTCTATTTAATTGTTTCTATTTCTATTATTACTATTTCTATTATTTCTACTCTGATTTATATTTCTATTATTTCTATTTCTAGTATTTCTATTTCTTTATTTCTATATCTTTTATTTCTATTTTTTATTTCTATTTCTATTTAATTATATTTCTATGATTTCTATTTCTATTATATCTATTTCTATTATTTCTATGATTTCTATTTTTATTCTTATTTATTTTATTTCTATTTCAATTTCTTTGATTTCTATTTCCATTTTTATTTTTATTTTTATTATTTCTATTTTTATTATTTCTATTTCTATGATTTCTATTTCTAGTATTTCTATTTCTAGTATTTCTATGATTTCTATTTCTATGATTTCTATTTCTGTGATTTCTATTTCTTTTATTTCTATTTCTATTATTTCTATTACTATTTCTTTTATGTCTATTTCTATTATTTCTATTTGTACTTGTATTTCTATTATTTCTATTTCTATTATTTTGATTTCTATTTCTTCTATTTCTATTTCTATGATTTCTATTTCTGTGATTTCTATTTCTATTATTTCTTATTCTATTATTTCTATTTCTATTTCTGTGATTTCTATTTCTATTATTTCTATTTGTACTTGTATTTCAATTATTTCTATTTCTTCTATTTCTATTTCTATGATTTCTATTTCTATGATTTCTATTTCTATTTCTTTTATTTCTATTTCTATTATTTCTATTTCTATTTGACAGACTATCCAGCATATAGTGAGGGAAGGTATCCAGGAGATTCTAGGGACTTCCTGTCACGAGTGTTTCCAGGATTGCTGTGGCTATCTGCCTACTCACAAACAGTATGTTTTTAAGCCAGCCATCTCCTGTTTGTAATTACCTGCAAGCCTTCCCCGCCCTAGATAATTGCAGGTTGACTCCTTATATAAGCAAGGACCTTTCGCTTGCTACTCGGGCCTAGACTTCTAGGCCTAAATGCACAGCTCCTGCAGGAAGTTTGGTGCAATGCCGCAGATGGGAGAAGAATGCAGATAAGGACTCCAGATGCTGTTACAGAGAAACTCCCACAGATGCTTGCCTTTTGCTGTTTTGTAGCACGCAAGCTATCATCGGGACTGCTGTTGCTGGACCTTCTTCCTCCCACAAGCTTCAAGCAATGTTTGCTGTTTGAACTGTTTTTACTTCAGGTGACTTTTAGCTGTGAAGCTTGTGCTGCCCCCATTATGATTGCCTTGATGATGTATCGACGCCGAAGCTGCTTACCTTCATGCTAGCTTTATTCTTTTGTGAACTGTTTCGGTATTGTGGAGAGGGATCTAGGGAGATAGCCTTGCTTCACATACCCAGATAAGACTTTGTTTTTAATGTGCTTTCTTAAAGACATAGTGCTTTTTAAATGTTTTAAAGTAAATTATATTTTTACACAAGACGCCTCTGTCAGAATTATTTCAGTCTCAGTGTGTTTACTCATGAGCTGGTTCACAGTCCGGGGTACCCCTCAACCCCATTTCGTAACAGTTGGTAGCAGAGGATGGTTTAACGAACCTACGCTCATGTGGTAACGCGCTAGACTGGAATGTCTGCAGTTGAATAGATGTTGACTAGGGCAGCAGCAGCAGTAAAAAGTATGAAGTCACAAACTGGACTGTCTGGGGCTCAGGCCAAAAATGTTTTGGCTGAAAAACCCCAAACTCTAATTGATTTAGAGAATAGTGGAGCTGTAAGTTTTGGAGCAGAGGCCTCAACTTCTGAAGGGCCTAAGATAGTGAATAAGCCATCATCACCTAAAGAAGTAGAGACTGGAAGAACGCCACTTCAGGTCTTGAAAACAAATACAGAGGTGGATGATGAGTTTAGGAAGGCAATCCTTCAGTTTTTAGGTTTGCCCACAGTAAGTCAGAACCCGACTGCTGATTCTAGCGGATTATTAAAGAATCCAGCCATGAAAGGAAAGAAGATCGAAGTCCTAGAAAACACCGGATTGGTAAGAAACTTTCAATCTTTTCCTAAAACCCCCACCTCAGACCATAAGTGGAAAATGGGGGATAACAGACTGCCTGATCCGAATGTTCCTGCTTCTTTGTTAAACCAGCATGGCCAAGTTGATATTGCGCCACCTGCTGTTGAAGCCATCATAGATCAGGCCATAAAGACTTTAGCTCCCTTGATGACATCAGTGACTTCTGCTAAAAATTTAAGAGACTCTCATGTTGAGCGTAAGGTTGCAAGTGTGATAGAAACTTTGGCAACCATTTTAGGCGATGGTTTGCAGGCACCATCGGCTCAACAAATAGGAGCTGCACATACCAAAGCACCCCTGATGTCTGCGACTAATTCAGCGCACGCCACGAGTGGGATATATCCATCCGTGATGACATCGACATCCAGGACGGTTTCGGAGGCTGCCTCAACTGAAGATAGGAATTTGGGAGCGCGTCCAAAAATTCCTAGAGATGTGCACCAGAGAGGACCCTCGACCTTTTGTGATCAAACCAGGATGAGCTTTGCATCCGCACAACCTGAAGTTTTAATCCCTCCCATTGGGGAGGAACGATTGTCAGAATGCCTGATGGAAGACACTGTGCTGTGTGCTTCCATTCCAATGCCTTATTGCCCGTTCCAGGATGGACCACATTTTGAACATCAATTAATGTCTGTTTCCATGTTTAATAATGTACAGGTCCTTCCTCCTAATTTTAAAAGTTTAAGTGTGGGTGGAGGAAATTTTAAGGAATGGGTTAAAAGTATTCAAGTAATTTTAATGAAAGAGAATGTTTTATCGTTGTTGTTAAAACCCCCACTTAGACCATGGTCCTTAGAAGTTGATCTTTTACATCATAAGGCCTTTTGTATTTTATTGATGTCCATTAACCCTGCACTATATCCCAGTATACCTAGTAACCTGACCGTAACAGAAGTTTGGGTGAAACTGCATAAGCTATTTTGTTCAAAAAGCTCCCATGTTACAAACAGAGTTTATAGGGAGTTCTATTCCGCAAGGTTGAAGGCGGGAGTAGATATTAATGAACACTTATGTGAGTTAAACAGGTTAAGGCAGGAATTGATGTTGAGGGGGGAAACAGTGTCTGAACAAACCCTCATTACTGTTATACTCAATTCCCTTGACCCTAGCTGGGATAATTTTATATCGCAACTGGATAATGTTAGTTGTAATAACTTATCTTTAGAAGTGTTATCTGGCAGATTGATTGCAGAAGATAACTTGCGAAAATGCAGGGCGGCTTTTCATAAAAAGGAAAAACCTTTAAGAAGGCCCGATAGTTCAGATAGAGCATATGCTATTGGAGAATGCTTCATTTGTGGTTCAAAAGAACATTATAGAAGGGATTGCCCACAAAATGTAAATGCTAGGGCAAGTGTAAAGACACCTTCTGATAATAAATGTAAAAGGAGGTCACTTCCTCCAGGCAGAAAGCCAAGTGGAGATGTTCCTAACCACAGAAGGGATAAAAAGCCGAATGAAGGCAACAAAGGGAACAAACCCAGGTTTAATGATAGCTCTGTAGGTATAGTGGAAATTACTGAGTCAGAGCTTACAAGGGAACAGCGAGAGCAACTATGGTTAATGGACAGTGGAGCCAGTAACCATGTTGTCAGTGACCGAAGGTTGTTTGTTAATATGAGAAGGCATCAATCCATGGTCAAAGTTGCAAACGGTAAAAAGGTGAATGTTGTTGGCATTGGAGATGTTTATATTCCTGGGATAGGAAAGATTCATGGAGCATTGTATGTACCAGAGATAGATCATAATTTGCTAAGCCTAATGAGGATATGTGAGAACCCTAGAATGGAGATTCTGTTCTCAGGAGGAACAGCTGTGATCAAAAACAACAAATGTGTGATTGGGGAGGTTTTGAAGATAGGTGGCTTGCCTTATTATTCCCCCAATACGAATGCTGAGACCTGTAGTGATAGCAATTATACTATCTCATTTGGTAGTAACAATGAATCACAGTTAGAACTAGGTGATGAGGATCAAGACTTTCACCAGAGGAAGCCTTGTAAAGACAAATGTAAAGTTAATAAAAAGTTTTTAAATTTTAATTTAGAGTCAGATAGTAGGGAACCTGAAAATGCTAATGCAATTGCTATAGGTGAGCTGCTGCATAATGAATGTGCTCACTTGATGCATCGCAGGCTAGGTCATGTGAGTTTTCCTATAGTGAAAAAGGTAACCGAACACTCAAGGGGAACCAAGATCAATGATTGTAACACATTTCTAGATTGTTCAATTTGTAGGAGTGCAAAGTTGAAGGTGAAATTTGCACCCAAGAGGTCTCAGAGGTACTCTGAACACCCGTTTCAGCTCGTCCACATGGATTTGGTGGGTCCATTCGCACCTTCTGTGGGTAAGAGACGGTACTTTCTTACCATAGTAGACGACCATAGCAGATTTGGATTCGTTTTTCCCCTAATGTCTAAGAGTGAAACGTTGACTAAGTTTAAGGAATTTTGTAACTTAGTCCAGAACCAGCACCAGGTCAGAGTTAAGAAGATCTTAACTGACAGGGGGACTGAATTTAATTTCAGGCAGTTCTCCAGTTGGTTGAGGAGTAAGGGCATAGTCCACTTACGCACCGCGCCCTACTCTAAGTTTCAAAATGGCGTTGCAGAACAGCGCAGCGACATATTACAAACAATGATGCGGTGCGCCCTAGAGGATTCCGGACTAGACTTCGCATATTGGGTAGAAGCAATTAGATACGCGAACTACACCTTGAACCGAGTGTGGTCTAGCATGGTGCAGAAGACCCCATACGAGGTGCTATACGGCCATAAGCCTAGCTTGACACACCTCCATGTTTTCGGGGTGATGGCCGATGTTCATGTCCCGAAGGAGCTCAGGAGAAAGGGAGACCGGATCTCTGTTAAACTGAGATTTGTTGGTTATGAGCAGGGCTCCAAGGCATTTAGGTTTGCCTACCCTAACGGGAAATTAATGATATCAAGGTCTGCCACTTTTCACGAAGGGGCCAATTGGAGTAAGATCCATGCCAATGAGATTCTTACTCAGAACCCTTCCCGCAGTTGTCATAGGCAATCGGAGGATGTATCGGAGAACCTATCCAATGATAGGGATACATCTGGTTCTGGGAAGCGTGCATCCCAGGCACCCTTGAAAGGGGTATTGAAGCGTAAGATGGGGGTAGCCAGGAAGGATAGGCACCCAGCTTCTGAGACGCATAGTGTTAGTCACGAGGTAGATGAATCATCGGACGACTCTGATGTGAGTGACTCTCCTAAAGGCAGACCAGTTAGGGTTACCAGGGGCAATAAGCCTAAGAGGTACGACGAATTTGTTACCTCAGTCGACCAGGTTTTGGCCACCCCTCAGAGATATGAGGATGTGTTGGCCTTACCTGACCATGAACGACAGAAGTGGCTGGCCGCCATGGATACGGAATTAGACAGCCTGAAAAGGCTGGATGTATTCATGCCAACAAGATTGCCCAAGGACAAGAGGGTGATCGGCACCAGGTGGCTTTTCAAACAAAAGCCCATTGAAGGTGGGGGCTTTATCTATAAGGCGAGACTAGTGGCGCAGGGATTCTCGCAGAGATTCCCTGACGATTATGAGGACACCTTCTCACCCACGGTGCGCCCTGAGAGCGTGAGAACAGCTCTCACCATCGCTATCATGCGAGGCGAACATGTATATCAGTTCGATATTCAGACCGCGTACCTGCACGCCCAGTTAGATAAAGAGCTGTACGTGAGGATTCCTCAGGGAGTAAGCCATCGGGAAGATGATGTGTGGTTGTTGAACAAGAGCCTATATGGCTTAAAACAATCTGGTAAACGATGGTACGAGTGTCTCACAAAAAGCCTGAGAGAGATGGGCTTTTTACCATCATCAGCTGACGAGTATGTTTTTGTCAAGGAAGATCAGGGCATTAGGGAAACGGTACTGTTGTACGTTGATGACATCTTATATATTTGCAGATCAGAGAACAGGCATAAGAAGTTCTCTGAGGACCTAAGTAAGAGTTTCACCCTAAAACCACTAGGTCACATTAGCAAATTTTTAGGGGTGCAATTCGTAAAAACTGAGAAGGGGTTTCGGCTCTCTCAGGAAGATAAAATCCAGGAATTGCTTAAAAAGTGTAGCATGGTAGAGGCGAAGCCATGCGATACCCCTATGGCAACAGACTTCCTTAAGAATATGTACACTGAGAGCACGGAGTTTGAGGATAAGACCCTTTACAAGTCCGTGATTGGGTCGTTGTTGTACATTGCAAATTGGACTAGACCGGACATCAGTCTAAGTGTAAATGTCTTATCTAGACATTCTGAACATCCCACACAGTACCATTGGAGCGGAATTAAACGACTCCTGAGATACTTAAAGGGTACTGTGAACTATTCATTGTTATTGGAACCAGAAGCAACTAGAGAATTAAGATTGAGTTGTTTTTCGGATGCCGATTGGGCAGGGGATGTTAGATCTAGAAAAAGTACCTCGGGGTACATTGTATACCTAAATAGTAGCCCCGTGTATTGGTACTCTGGGAAGCAGAAGTTAATTGCAACCTCCACAGCGGAAGCTGAGTATGTGAGTTTGTCCAAAGCTTCCAATAACCTAGTTTGGTTTGACGATCTTCTGGTAAGCTTATGGAGGCAGCCCATGCAACCTATAAAAGTCTATGAGGATAACATGGCTGCCATTAACATATCGGAAGCCGATGCTGTAGGCCAGAGATCACGCCATATTGATATACAAAACAAACATGTGAGGCAATTGGTGAAAACAGGTTTCATTAAGACTGTGTATTGTGAAACCAAGGAACAGGTAGCGGACGTGTTTACCAAACCGCTGCCCCGTGACCAACACCTCTATCTTCTGGGTAAAATGTCGATGGCTATGTGAATGTACTTACCATTGATGTATATATGTACCCAATGTAGAATGTATGTTTGTTAACGAGTCAAATAGCCGCAGAGAAGGGGATTGTCACGAGTGTTTCCAGGATTGCTGTGGCTATCTGCCTACTCACAAACAGTATGTTTTTAAGCCAGCCATCTCCTGTTTGTAATTACCTGCAAGCCTTCCCCGCCCTAGATAATTGCAGGTTGACTCCTTATATAAGCAAGGACCTTTCGCTTGCTACTCGGGCCTAGACTTCTAGGCCTAAATGCACAGCTCCTGCAGGAAGTTTGGTGCAATGCCGCAGATGGGAGAAGAATGCAGATAAGGACTCCAGATGCTGTTACAGAGAAACTCCCACAGATGCTTGCCTTTTGCTGTTTTGTAGCACGCAAGCTATCATCGGGACTGCTGTTGCTGGACCTTCTTCCTCCCACAAGCTTCAAGCAATGTTTGCTGTTTGAACTGTTTTTACTTCAGGTGACTTTTAGCTGTGAAGCTTGTGCTGCCCCCATTATGATTGCCTTGATGATGTATTGACGCCGAAGCTGCTTACCTTCATGCTAGCTTTATTCTTTTGTGAACTGTTTCGGTATTGTGGAGAGGGATCTAGGGAGATAGCCTTGCTTCACATACCCAGATAAGACTTTGTTTTTAATGTGCTTTCTTAAAGACATAGTGCTTTTTAAATGTTTTAAAGTAAATTATATTTTTACACAAGATGCCTCTGTCAGAATTATTTCAGTCTCAGTGTGTTTACTCATGAGCTGGTTCACGGTCCGGGGTACCCCTCAACCCCATTTCGTAACACTTGCTCTGCATAACAACGGCAGCTACTGACTGGATCTCCAAACTCGACATTAAACTTTGAAATGTTATTTCTGTTTTCCTTTTAGGTTTTCTTACTGCTTTTTTATTGTTTTAATTGTTTTTAACCTGTAAAAATGAAGTGTTTTAATACTGTGTGTGACCAACCATACGCTAAATAAATAAATATTTCTATTATTTTTATTTCTATTTCTTTTATTTCTATTTCTAGGATTTCTATTTCTTTATTTCTACTATTATTTCTATTTCTTGTATTTCAATTATTTCTATTTCTATTTCTTGTATTTCAATTATTTCTATTTCTATTTCTATTTCTTGTATTTCAATTATTTCTATTTCTATTTCTTGTATTTCAATTATTTCTATTTCTATTTCAATGATTTCTATTTCTATTTCTATTATTTCTATTTTTATTATTACCATTTCTTTTATTTCTATTATTTCTATTTCTATTTTTATGGTTTTTTTCTTTTATTTCTATTTCTATATTTCTATTTCTATTTCTATGATTTCTATTTCTATTTCTAATATTTCTATTTAATGATTTCAATTTCTATTATTTCTTTTTTATTATTTCTATTTCTTTTATTTCTATTTCTATATTTCTATTTCTATTTCTATGATTTCTATTTCTATTTCTAATATTTCTATTTAATGATTTCAATTTCTATTATTTCTTTTTTTATTATTTCTATTTCTTTTATTTCTATTTCTATATTTCTATTTCTATTTCTATTATTTCTATTTCTATTTCTAATATTTCTATTTAATGATTTCAATTTCTATTATTTCTTTTTTTATTATTTCTATTTCTTTTATTTCTATTTCTATTTTTTTATTTCTATTTCTATTATTTCTATTTGTACTTGTATTTCTACTATTTCTGTTTCTATTACTTTTATTTCTATTTCTTTTATATCTATTTCTCTTTCTTTTATTTCTCTTATTTCTCTTATTTCTATTTCTAGAATTTCTATTTCTATTATTTCTATTTCAATTTCTCCTATTTCTTTTATTTCAATTTCTTCTATTTCTATTTCTGTTATTTTTATTTCTATGATTTCTATTTGTATTATTTTAGTTTAGTTTAGTTTAGTTTATTATATTTATATACCGCCCTTCTCCCGAGGGACTCAGGGTGGTGAACAGCCATGGTAAAAGCAATATACAACAAAAATTTAAAAACTTAATTAAAATAATTCAATCATTGGCCGAATTTAAAACACCCAACTGGTGTTAGCTGGCTATATCGGGCCGTCGGGAGCCACAGCCACTCAGTCTTGGAGGGTTGAGTCTGAGCCTGTTCCTCCCCATCCAGATCCACACGGCCTCCAGACAGCGGGACATCACATCAAGGGCATCATTGGGTGGCCTGGGGTTGAAATGTACAACTGTGTGTCATTGGCATACAGTTGACACTTCACCCCAAAGCCACAGATGATCTCACCCAGCAGCTTCACATAAATGTTAAACAGAAGGGGCAAGAGGACTGACCCTTGTGGCACCCCACAAGTGAGGAACCTCGAGGTCGACCTCTGCCCCCCCGTCAACACAGACTGCGTGCGGTCAGAGAGGAAGGAGGAGATCCACCGTAGCATGGTGCCCCCCACTCCCACCCCCTCCAGCTGACGCAGCATGATACCATGATCGATGGTATCAAAAGCCGCTGAGAGATCTAGGAGGACCAGGACAGAGGAGCAACCCCTGTCCCGGGCCCTCCAGAGATCATCGACCAATGCGATCAATGCCGTTTCCGTGCTGTATCCTGCCCTGAAGCCCAACTGGCACAGATCTAGATAGACAGCTTCATCCAGGAATCGAGGAAGTTGTCCCGCCACCACACTCTCAACAACCTTCGCCGCGAAGCAGAGGTTGGAGACAGGACGATAGTTAGCTAATACAGCCGAGTCCAGGGAAGGCTTCTTGAGGAGGGGCCTCACCACCGCCTCTTTCAGAGCGGCTGGGAAGACACCCTCACTCAATGAGGCGTTGGTAATCTCCTGAAACCAGCCTCGTGTAACCTCCCGGGAGGCCAGCACCAACCAGGAAGGACACGGGTCCAGTAAACATGTGGTAGTGTTAAGCCTCCCCAAAATCCTGTCCATGTCCTCAGGAGTCACATGGTCAAACTCTTCCCAGGTAACACTCTCAAGACTCACCTCCGTCATCCCGTCCGAGGCTGTCCAATCAGAGTCCAGGCCGGCCCAAATCTGAGCGATTTTATCATGCAGGAATTGTCCAAAATCCTCAGCTCTACCCTGCAAGGGATCCTCCCTCGCTCCCACCTGTAGAAGAGAGCGGGTCACCCTGAACAGGGCAGCTGGGCAGTTCTCTGCAGATGCAATAAGAGTGGAAAAATAATTAGATTTCGCCACTCTTATTGCCACTAGGTAGGTCTTGATATAAGACCTCACCAGTGTCCGGTCAGATTCGGTATGGCTGGACCTCCAATCGCTCTCTAGGCGTCTTTTCCAGCGCTTCATCTCTCTCAGCTCCTCGGAGAACCAAGGAGCCAATTGAGAACGGCACTGAGTTAGAGGCCACAAAGGCGTGACGCGGTCCAAGGCTCCGGCAGCCGCCCTATCCCAGGCGGCCGCCAGTTCCTCAGCCGAGCCGTGAGTCTTTATTTCCCTTATTCATATTTCTATTATTTCTATTATTTCTATTATCTCTATTTCTTTTATTTCTATTTCTATTATTTCTATTTGTACTTGTATTTGGCTTTGTACATTGGCTTCCAGTGGTCTTCCAGGTGCGCTTCAAGGTACTGGTTCTCATCTTCAAAGCGCTCCATGGCTTAGGGCCCGGTTATTTACGAGACCACCTTCTGCCACTGATAACCTCCCACCGGCCAATACGCTCCCACAGAGAGGGTCTCCTCAGGGTGCCGTCGGTCAGGCAATGTCGACTGGTGACCCCCCGGGGAAGAGCCTTCTCTGTGGGGGCACCCGCCCTCTGGAATGAGCTACCCCCAGGGATACGACTGATCCCGGACCTCCGAACCTTTCACCGGGCTCTGAAAACGTTTCTATTTCGGCAAGCCGGGCTGGCTTAAAAATTTTTATTGGTGAATTTTATGGGTAAGGGGTTTTAAATTGGGGAAAGCCATTAGGGATTTAATTTTGTTTTAAATGTATTTTAATGTTTATATTGTATGTTTTTTAATCTTGGCTGTTCACCGCCCCAAGTCCTTCGGGAGAGGGGGCGGTATAAAAATTTAATAAATAAATAAATAAATAAATAAATAAATTTCTACTATTTCTATTTTTATTACTTTCACTTCTATTTCTTTATTATCTATATCTATTTCTCTTTCTCTTTTATTTCTAATTCTATTTCTATTTCTATTATTTCTATTTCTATTATTTCTATTTCTATTAATACTATTTCTATTATTTCTATTTCTAGGATTTATTCTTCTAGGATTTCTATTTCTAGTATTTATTCTTCTATTATTTCTATTTCTATTATTTCTATATCTTTTATTTGTTTTTTTATTTCTCTTTCTATTTAATTATATTTCTATTATTTCTATTTCTATTATATCTATTTTTATTATTTCTATTTCTTTTATTTCTATTTTTTATTTCTATTTCAATTTCTTTGATTTCTATTTCCATTTTTTATTTCCATTTTTATTATTTCTATTTCTATTATTTCTATTTCTATTATTTCTATTTCTTTATTTCTATTTCTTGTATTTCTACTTATATGATTGATATTTCTATTATATCTATTTCTATTATTTGAATTATTTCTATTTCTCCTATTTGTATAATTTCTATTTCTGTTATTTCTATTTCTATTATTTCTACTTCTATTATTTCTACTTCTATTTTTTCTATTTCAATTATTTAGTATTTCTATTATTTTTATATTTCTATTTCTATTTCTATGATTTCTATTTCTGTGATTCTATTTCTATTATTTCTATTTGTACTTGTATTTCTATTATTTATATTTCTATTTCTTCGATTTCTATTTCTATTTCTATGATTTCTATTTCTATTTCTATTATTTCTATTTGTACTTGTATTTCTACTATTTCTATTTCTATTACTTTCATTTCTATTTCTTTTATATCTATATCTATTTCTCTTTCTCTTTCTTTTATTTCTAATTCTATTTCTATTTCTATTATTTCTATTTCTCTTATACCTATCTCTATTATTTCTATTTTTATTATTATTTCTTTTATTTCTATTTCTATTTTTTATTTCTATTACAATTTCTTGGATTTCTATTTCCATTTTTTATTTCTATTTTTATTATTTCTATTTCTATTATTTCTATTTGTACTTGTATTTCTACTATTTCTGTTTCTATTACTTTTACTTCCATTTCTTTTATATCTATTTCTTTTATATAAATATAAAAGAAATATAGATATAAAGATATCTATATCTTTTATTTCTCTTTCAATTTATTTCTATTTCTATTATTTCTATTTCTACTTCTATTATTTCTATTATCTTTATTTCTTATTTCTATTTCTATTTCTTTTATTTCTATTTCTACTTATAGTTTTTTAAATTTTTATTATTTCTATTTCTAGTATTTCTACTTCTATTATTTCTATTTCTTCTGTTTCTATTTGTATTTTGGCTATTTCAATTTCTTTGATTTCTATTTCCATTTTTTATTTCCATTTTTATTATTTCTATTTCTAGTATTTCTATTTCTTTATTTCTATTTCTTGTATTTCTACTTATATGATTGATATTTCTATTATTTCTATTTCTAGTAGTTATACTTCTAGGATTTCTATTTCTAGTATTTATACCTCTATTATTTCTATTTCTTTTACTTATATTTCTATATCTATTATTTCTATATGTTTTATTTCTATTTTTTATTTTTATTTCTATTTAATTATATTTCTATTATTTCTATTTCTATTATTTCTATATCTATTATTTCTATTTCTATTATTTCTATATCTATTATTTCTATTTCTATTATTTCTATTTCTGTTATTTCTATTTCTATTTCTATTATTTCTATTTCTATTATTATTTCTATTTCTAGGATTTCTATTTCTAGTATTTTCTATTTTTATTATTTCTATTTCTAGGATTTCTATTTCAATTATTTCTATATCTATTATTTCTATTTCTGTAATTTTTATTTCTATTTCTGTTATTTCTACTTCTATTTCTTTTATTTCTATTTCTAGTATTTCTATTACTATTTCTTTTATTTCTATTTCTATTATTTCTATTTGTACTTGCATTTCTATTATTTATATTTCTATTATTTTTATTTCTATTTCTTCTATTTCTATTTCTATGATTTATATTTCTGTGATTTCTATTTCTATTTCTTGTATTTCTATTTCTGTGATTTCTATTTCTATTTCTTTTATTTCTATTTCTATTATTTCTACTTCTATTATTTATATTTATACAGTATTTCTATTTCTATTATTTCTATTTGTACTTGTATTTCTATTATTTCTATTTCTATTATTTCTATTTCTATTATTTCTATTTCTATTATTTCTATTTCTATTATTTCTATTTCTATTATTATTATTTCTATTTCTTTTATTTCTATTTCTAGTATTTTCTATTTTTGTTATTTCTATTTCTAGGATTTCTATTTCAATTATTTCTATATCTATTATTTCTATTTCTGTGATTTTTATTTCTATTTCTATTACTTCTACTTCTATGATTTCTATTTCTATTTCTAGGATTTCTATTTCTATGATTTCTATTTTTATTATTTTTATTTCTATTTCTTTTATTTCTATTTCTAGTATTTCTATTATTTCTATTTCTATTTCTATGATTTCTATGATTCTATTCCTATTTCTATGATTTCTGTTTTATTATTACCATTTCTATTATTTCTATTATTTATATTTCTATTAATTATGTTTCTATTATTTCTACTTCTATTAATTCTACTTCTATTATTTCTATTTCTAGTATTTCTATTATTTCTATTTCAATTTCTAGTATTTCTATTTCTATGATTTCTATTTTTATTTCTATTTCTAGTATATTCTATTTCTAGTATTTTTATTTCTATTATTTCTATTTCTTTTATTTCAATTTCTATTACTTCTATTTTTATTATTTCTATTTCTAGTATTTTATATTTTTATTATTTCTATTTCTTCTATTTGTATTTTTATTTTTATTTCAAATTCAATTATTTCTATTTCTATATCTATATCTATTTATTATTTCTACTTCTATTATTTATATTTATATTATTACTATTTCTAGTATTTCTATTTCTATGATTTCTATGATTTCTATTTCTATTTCTATGATTTCTATTTCTGTGATTTTTAGTTCTATTTCTTTATTTCTATTATTATTTCTATTTCTTGTATTTCAATTATTTCTATTTGAATGATTTCTATTATTTCTATTTCTATTATTTCTATTTCTATTATTTCTATTTTTATTATTACCATTTCTATAATTTCTATTATTTATATTTCTATTAATTCTGTTTCTATTATTTCTACTTCTATTTTTTCTATTTCAATTATTTAGTATTTCTATGACTTCTATGATTTCTATTTCTATGATTTCTATTTATACGATTTCTATTTATTTCTATTTTTTATTTCTATTTCTATTTTTTATTTCTATTTCTATTTAATAATATTTCTATTATTTCTATTTCTATTATATCTATTTTTTGATTTCTATTTCTATTATTTCTATTTTTATTATTTCTATTTCTATTTCTTATTTCTATTTCAATTTCTTTGATTTCTATTTCCATTTTTTATTTCTTTTTTATTATTTCTATTTCT
This sequence comes from Arizona elegans, assembly GCA_022577455.1. Taxonomy (NCBI): domain Eukaryota; kingdom Metazoa; phylum Chordata; class Lepidosauria; order Squamata; family Colubridae; genus Arizona; species Arizona elegans. The sequence continues at coordinate 46,529,548 of JAKOOJ010000010.1, forward strand.
GGGATTTCTATTTGTACTTGCATTTCTACTATTTCTGTTTCTATTACTTTTACTTCTATTTCTTTTATATCTATTTCTCTTTCTTTTATTTCTCTTTCTATTTATTTCTCTTTCTATTATTTCTATTTTTATTATTTCTAGGATTTCTATTTCTATTATTTCTACTTCTATTATTTCTATTTCTTCTATTTCTATTTGTATTTCTCCTATTTAGATTTTTATTTTTGATTTTCTATTTTAATTTCTTTTCTTACTATTTTTTTCTTCTTTCTCTTCTATTTCTATTAATTCTGTTTCTACTATTTCTATTATTTCTATTTCTTCTATTTGTATTTGTATTTCTCCTATTTTTATTGCTATTTTTATTACTATTTCTTTTATTTCTATAATTTCTATTTCTTCTATTTGTATTAGTATTTCTCCTATTTCTATTTTTATTTCTATTATTTCTATTTCTATTATTTCTATTTCTATTTATATTATTTCTATATCTATTATTTCTATATCTATTATTTCTATATCTATTATTTCTATTTCTATTTCTATTATTTTTATTTCTATTTCAATATTTTCTATTTTTGTGATTTCTATTTATATTTCTTTTATTTATATTTCTATTATTTCTATTTGTACTTGTATTTCGATTATTTCTATTTCTATTATTTCTATTTCTATTTCTTCTATTTCTATTTCTATGATTTCTATTTCTGTGATTTCTATTTCTATTTCTTTTATTTCTATTTCTAGTATTTCTATTTCTTTTATTTCTATTTCTAGTATTTTATATTTTTATTATTTCTATTTCTATTATTTCTACTTCTATTATTTTTATTTCTTCTATTTCTGTTTGTATTTCTCCTATTTCTATTTCTATTTTTTATTTCTATTTCTATTATTTCTATTTCTATTATTTCTACTTCTATTTCTATTATTTCTATTTCTATTTCTGTGATTTCTATTTCTGTGATTTCTATTTCTATTTCTGTGATTTCTATTTCTATTATTTCTATTATTTCTATTTGTACTTGTATTTTAATTATTTCTACTTTTTTATTTATTTATTTATTTATTTTATTGAATTTGTATACCGCCCTACTCCCGAAGGACTCATTTTCATTTCATTTCATTTTCATTTTATTAAATTTGTATACCGCCCTACTCCCGAAGGACTCAGGGCGGTGAACAGCCATAAAATAAAACATATAAAGTACAAAATTTAAAAGAGAGATAAAACAGATTAAATAAATTTGGCTGACCATATTAAAACCCCAAATAATTTAAAACCAAATTTAAAATACCCATTTAAAAGAGGAGAAAGTTTAGGTCAGGCCAGCTTGTTGGAATAGGAACGTCTTAAGCATGCGACGGAAGGTATGCAGATCCGGAATCCTCCGTATCTCGGGGGGGAGCTCGTTCCAGATCGTAGGTGCCCCCACAGAGAAGGCTCTCCCCCTGGGGGCCGCCAGTCGACATTGTTTGGCCGACGGCACCCGGAGGAGCCCCTCTCTATGGGAGCGTACTGGTCGGTGGGAGGCTATTGGTGGTAGCAGGCAGTCCCGTAAATAACCAGGTCCTAAGCCATGGAGCGCTCTAAAGGTGATAACCAAAACCTTGAAGCGTACTCGGAAGACCACCGGGAGCCAGTGCAGCTCGCGCAGGAGAGATGTTACATGGGAGCGCCACGTCGCTCCCATAACCACCCGTGCGGCCGCACTCTGCGCCAGTTGGAGCCTCCGAGTGCACCTCAAGGGGAGCCCCATGTAGAGAGCGTTACAATAGTCCAGACGGGAGGTGACGAGGGCAGGAGTGACCGTGCGTAACGAGTCCCGATCCAGAAAGGGACGCAACTGGCGGATCAGGCGAACCTGATGAAAAATCCTCCCGGTCACGGCCGTCAAGTGCTCTTCTAAAGACAGCCGTGAGTCCAGGAGGACACCCAAGTTGCGAGCCCTTTCCGTGGGGGCCAATGATTCACCCCCAATAGTCAGCGATGGCACCAGCTGACTATATCGGGATGTCGGAAACCACAGCCACTCGGTCTTGGATGGGTTGAGCCTGAGCCTGTTCCTCCCCATCCAGATCCGTACGGCCTCCAGGCACTGGAACATCACGTCAAGGGCATCGTTGGGGTGGTCTGGGGTGGAGATGTACAGCTGGGTGTCGTCAGCGTACTGATGGTACTCCACCCCGAAACCACGGATGATCTCACCCAGCGGCTTTACATAAATGTTGAACAAAAGGGGCGAGAGGACCGATCCTTGTGGCACCCCACATATAAGGGGCCTCGGGGTCGACCTCTGCCCCCCCATCAACACAGACTGCGACCGGTCAGAGAGAAAGGAGGAGAACCACTGTAATACGGTGCCTCCCACCCCCAACTCTTCCAACCGGTGTAGCATGATACCATGGTTGATGGTATCAAAAGCCGCTGAGAGATCTAACAGGACCAAGACAGAGGAGCACCCCCTGTCCCGAGCCCTCCAGAGATCATCCACCAACGCGACCAATGCCGTTTCCATGCTGTACCCAGGCCTGAAGCCCAACTGGAACGGATCTAGATACATCATTTCATCCAGGTACTGGGGGAGCTGTCGCGCAACCACACTCTCAACAACCTTCGCCACAAAGTGAAGGTTGGAGACTGGACGATAGTTAGCCAATACTGCCGGGTCCAGGGAAGGCTTCTTGAGTAGGTAATTCTAGGTAATTCTTAATATGAGATCTTACCAGTGTCCGGTCCGATTCAGAAAGACTGGCCCTCCAACTACTCTCTAGGCGTCTTTTCCGGTGCTTCATCTCCCTCAGCTCCTCGGTGAACCAAGGAGCCAGGTGAGATTGGCACCGGGTCAGAGGCCGCAAAGGCACGACTCGATCCAGAGCTCCAGCGCCCACCCTGTCCCAGGCGGCCACTAGGTCTCCAGTCGAGGCGTGAGCCAGAACCTCAGGGATTGGCCCAAGCTCCATCTGGAACCTGTCAGGTTCCATCAGGTGCCTGGGGCAGTACCATCTTGTTGGTTCCGCCTCCCTGCGGCGGGGTGCAGTGGTTCGAAGGTCAAGGCGAAGGAGAGAGTGATCCGACCATGACTAGGGCTCGATGACTATATCCCCTATCTCGAGATCACTCAGCCACTGTCCAGAGACAAAAACCAAGTCCAGCGTGTTTCCCCCCACGTGTGTAGGGCCATGAATTAACTGGGTTAGGTCCATAGCCGTCATGGAAGCCATGAACTCCCGAGCCGCCTCAGATGCCTCACCCACGGACGGCAGGTTGAAATCCCCCATGACCATAAGTCTGGGGGTATCAACCGCCACCGCGGCGATGACATTGAGAAGCTCGGGCAGGGCTGCTGCCACATGGCAGGGAGCCAGGTACGTGATCAGCAAACCTATCTGAACCCCATGACCCCACTTCACGAGGAGAGACTCACAGCCGGCCGTCTTCTATTATTTCTATTTCTATTATTTATATTTATATTTATATTTCTTTTATTTCTATTTCTATTATTTATATTTATATTATTTTAATTATTAAGTATTTGTATTTCTCCTTTTTCTCCTATTTTTATTTTTTATTTCTCTTATTTCTATTTCTCTTATTACTATTTCTCTTATTTATATTTATATTTCTATTATTTCTGTTTTTATTATTTCTATTTCTAGTATTTCTATTTCTAGGATTTCTATGATTTCTATTTCTATTTCTATGATTTCTATTTCTGTGATTTCTATTTCTATTATTTTTATTTCTATTTCTTTTATTTCTATTTCTATTATTTTTATTTTTATTTCTTCTATTTCTATTTCTATGGTTTCTATTTCTAGGATTTCTATTTCTATTTCTTTTATTTCTATTTCTATTTTTATTATTTCTATTTCTAGGATTTCTATTTCTATTATTTCTACTTGTATTATTTCTATTTCTTCTATTTCTGTTTGTATTTCTCCTATTTCTATTTCTATTTTTTATTTCTATTTCTTTTATTTCTATTTCTATTATTTCTATTTGTACTTGTAATTCAATTATTTCTACTTCTATTATTTATATTTCTATTATTTATATTTCTATTATTTGAATTATTTCTATTTCTATAATTTCTATTTCTTCTATTTGTATTTGTATTTCTCCTATTTCTATTTTTTATTGCTATTATTTCTATTTCTATTATTTCTATTTCTATTTCTTCTATTTCTTTTTTTAAAATTTATAAACTTTATTAAAACATAAATATAACACATATAAAAACATTTACACAACATACAACATAAAAATAGATTATTCTTTTAAAGCATTGTTTCATAGTGGTTCTTCAACTAATACAGTTATAGTTTATTCCCCTTATTCTTAGCCTAGTAATTTATTCTTTTTCTTTCCCCACCTTCTTTTTCCCCCCCTTAGAATTCCCCTTAACAATCTATATATTTGGATTATACCATTTTTTTGGATTTCCATATTCATATTTATATGCCCATAAGAGATTATTTATATACATATTTACATCTTTGTTCTATCTTTCTTGTATCTACATTTCTTTAGTAGTAGTCTTATGCCAATGATACCATTTATTCCATATTCTATAGTACTCTGTCTCTTCTTTTTCCTTAAACTCTTTTGTGAATCTGTCCATTTCAGCGCACTGTGCGATTTTATCTATTAGTTCTTCTTCTGTTGGGATTTTTTCCTGCTATCAGTTTTTTGCGTACGTTATCCGAGCTGCTGTTAGAATTATCAGGTATTTTATTTCTTTGGGGTATGTTTTTGTGAAGATTCCTAACAGGAAGGTTTCTGGTTTCTTCTCTATTTGTAGTTTTGTTATTTGTTCCAACCATTTCTTGATATTAGACCAAAATTTCTTTGCTGCCGGGCACGTCCACCATAAATGATAAAAGGTACCTGGTAATTTTTTGCATTTCCAACATAATGAACTGTTTTTCGGGTGCATTTTTGCCAGTCTTGTGGGCGACATATGCTGTTGTGGCCCCGCCCTCTGAGCCTGTCCCATCGGAGGAAGAAAGCTCCGAGCATGAGGAAGAGGAGTCAGCCAGGCCTCCCTCTCCAGGCCCCTCCCCTCTGGCATTGTCTCAGGTGCTGGCCGAGGGAGAGGAGATTAGCAGGGAGACAGCTGGTTCGGATCAGAGTGACAAAGAAACATCATTCCTGGACGCACGCCTCCAAAGGCGTGATAAACGACTGCAGCAGCTTAGGAGGTGTGCTAGGGATTAGAACTGAGTCACTGGACCACACCCCAGAGACTATATAATAGAGGGTAGTGGTCAGGGATCCTTGTGACGAACAAAAGTAAACCTTGGATAGTCACTAAAGCCTCGTCCGGAACTGCTGGGAGAAATATTATTTCTGCTTGGACTTTTTGTACGTTAAGTACCTTATCTTTCTGTTTGTGAAAATAAAGGCATTTGGCAGACGGTGTGTCTATCGCTGCCAAGTGGGAGATAAGACCTGGGTGCGTTCCAAAGTGTTTCCTTAACCCTCGGCTGGCTGTGTTTGTGTGTGTGTGGGGACGGGGACAGATCATATGCCACCTATAAAACATCTTCAGCTGGTTTTCTTTATATGCCACCGCTAATGTTAATTTTGTATTCACTTGCCATAATTCTTCCCACTTCTCCAAATCTATTGTATATTTAAAGTTTTGCATCCATTTAATGATTGTACTCTTTACTGTTTCCTCCTCCATTTTATATCGCAATAGAAATTTATAGATTTTGCTAATTAGTTTCTCTTCTGAGTCCAATATAATTTTGTCTAGTTCCTGTTTGTCCCTATATATTTCGTATGTTTTTGTGTGTTCCTTATTTTTAGATTGGATCTGTGTAAAAGTCCACCAGTCAATTTCCCTATTCAGGTCTATTTCCAATTGTTGTTTGGTTTTCAATTTCCCTTGATGTTCAATTAGATCTTTATATCTAATTATATTTTTAGGTTCTGTTAAGTTTGGGTGTCTTACCGCCTCTGATGGTGATAGCCAACTTGGAATTTTTGTATATTGTTGTTTTTTAATTTTTAGCCATATTTGTAATAATGCATTCCTAATTGTGTCTCTTTTAAAATAATTATGTGTTTTATATCTTTCGTCCCATAAGAAGGAATGCCAGCCCGCTTGTAGTTCACACCAGGAAAAGCAAGGGAATTCTATAACGTGCACTTCAGCCAGGAGGAGGAGGAACAGGAAAGTAAAGAAGAAATAGAAAGTAGAAGTCAGGAAGAGGAGCAAACAGAAACGGTGCAAGAGAAAGAAGGCCTCACCACCGCCTCTTGAAAGAGGTGGTGGTGAGGCCCCTCCTCAAGAAGCCATCCCTGGACCCGGCTCTATTAGCAAATTACCATCCTGTCTCCAACCTTCGTTTTGTGGCGAAGGTTGTTGAGAGTGTGGTGGCACGACAGCTACCCCAGTACCTGGAGGAAGCGGTCTATCTGGACCCGTACCAGTCGGGCTTCAGGTGGGGGTACAGCACAGAATCGGCATTGGTCGCGTTGGTGGATGATCTCCGGAGGGCTCGGGACAGGGGTTGCTCCTCTGTCCTGGTCCTATTAGATGTCTCAACGGCTTTTGATACCATCGACCATGGTATCCTGCTGCAGCGGTTGAGGGGGTTAGGAATTGGAGGCACCATGTTACGGTGGTTCTCCTACCTCTCTGACCGCTCGCAGTTTGTGTTGGCAGGGGGGCAGAGGTCGACCTCGAGGCGCCTCGCTTGGGGAGTGCTGCAGGGGTCGGTCCTCTCGCCCCTTCTATTCAACATTTATGTGAAGCCGCTGGGTGAGATCATCCATGGTTTTGGGGTGAGAGTCCACCAGTATGCTGATGACACCCAGCTGTACATCTCCACCCCAAACCACCCCAATGATGCCCTTGATGTGATGTCCCGCTGCCTGGAGGCCGTGCGGGTCTGGATGGAGAAAAATAGGCTCAAGCTCAAGCCTTCCAAGACTGAATGGCTGTGGCTCCCAGCGTCCCGGTATAGTCAGCTGGTGCCATCGCTGACTATTGGGGGTGAATCTCTACCCCCCACAGAGAGGGCTCGCAATCTGGGTGTCCTCCTGGACTCACGGCTGTCTTTAGAAGAGCATATGACGGCCGTAGCCAGGGGGGCTTTTTATCAGGTTCGCCTGATCCGCCAGTTGCGTCCCTTTCTGAACCGGGACGCCTTGCGCACGGTCACTCACACCCTTGTCACCTCCCGTCTGGACTATTGTAACGCTCTCTACATGGGGCTCCCCTTGAAGAGCACTCGGAGGCTCCAACTGGTCCAGAATGCAGCCGCGCGGGTGGTTATGGGCGCACCTCGTTATGCCCATGTAACACCTCTCCTGCGCGAGCTGCACTGGCTCCCAGTGGTCTTCCGAGTGCAATTCAAGTTGTTGGTCACCACCTTTAAAGCGCTCCATGGCATAGGACCAGGATATCTACGGGACCGCCTTCTGCCACAAACAGCCTCCCACCAACCAGTTCGCTCCCACAGAGAAGGACTCCTCAGGGTGCCGTCAGCCAAGTTATGTCGGCTGGCGACATCCAGGAGGAGAGCCTTCTCTGTGGGAGCTCCTGCCCTCTGGAATGAATTGCCCCCGGATATTCGTAACATTTCTGACCTCCGGGTTTTTCGCTGCACCCTCAAGACCCTACTGTTCCGACAGGCAGGGCTATCAAATTGATTGATTTTAAATTGGCTTTTAATTTTGGGTTTTAAAATTCGGCCCAAACTATTTAATGATTTTAATTAATTTTAACTAGATTTTGTATATTTGTATTTTAATTTTGGCTGTACACCGCCCTGAGTCCTTCGGGAGAATGGGCGGTATATAAATAAAATTATTATTATTATTATTATTATTATTATTATTATTATTATTATTATTATTATTAGTTAATATTTAGTGAGATTCACAGCCTTTGAGGCTGGTTAATAGCTCAGCAGCTCGAGTCCTAACCAAGGACCTAGGAACTGTTAAGGTATCGTCGGAGGATGTAAGCTGTTCCGAGTAAGGTGGTTTTTTTGTAAAGTCAAAATGTTCAAGTCCGGCAAATTTAGAATTTCTAAATAGCGGGGTAGCCCTTTGGGTATTGCTCCAAGGGCTCCAATTACAATCGGGACAACACACGATTTCTTTTTCCACAGTCGCTCAACTTCAATTTGCAAGTCCCGGTACTTTGTGATTTTTTCTTGCTGCTTATCTTCAATCCTTGCATCACCAGGTATTGCAATGTCAATGAACCATACTTTTTTCTTTTCAACTATTGTTATGTCAGGTGTGTTGTGGACCAAGTGCCTGTCAGTCTGAATCCTAAAGTCCCACAAGATCTTGAGTTTCTCATTCTCTAAAACTTTCTCAACTGATGTTCCCAGTGGTTTTTGCTGTACTCAAATCCAAACTTCTGGCACAATTTCCAGTGAATTATCTTAGCAACACGGTCATGGCGTTGTAGGTAGTCAGTTTGTGAAATTTTGCTACACCCACTGATCAGGTGGTCGACTGTCTCATCTTTCTCATTACAGAGGCGGCATTTGCTGTTGATGGTAACATGTTGAATTTTTGCCTTCATGCAGTTTGTGGCTAGGGCTTGTTCTTGAGCTGCCAAAATAAAGCTTTCTGTTTCTTTTTTCAGTACTCCTGATCTTAACCAGTTCCAAGTTAGTTTCTGGTCAGCTTTGCCTTCAATACTTTTCAAGTATTGGCTATGCAGAGCTTTGTGTTTCCAATTTTCAGCTCGCTGCTCAATTACTTCTTTCTTATATTCTGCTTTTGTTTTAGTTGTCTTTAAAAGGCCTCCTTTATTTACTTCCTTAATCATTGGTTCTTCACTTTTCTGGATGTAATCATTCAAGCTGCGTTTTTCTTCTTCCACAGTCTGCTTTACTTGTAGGAGTCCTCGACCACCCTCTGCTCTTGGTAAATATAATCGGTCAACATCACTTTTAGGGTGCAAGGCATGATTCATTGTCATAAGCTTCCTTGTTTTTCTGTCCAAATTGTCTAACTCCATCTGGGTCCAGTCAATTATTCCTGCAGAGTATCTAATCACAGGTATAGCCCAGGTATTTATGGCTTTTATGATGTTTCCTCCACTCAATTTGGACATTAATATCTTACGAATTCGTTGAATGTACTTGGCTGAAGTTAATTCCTTGACTTTATTATGCATTAAGTCAGAGGCTTCTAATATCCCCAAGTACTTGTAGCCTTCTTCTGATTTTACTGCCTTTATCATTTCTTCATTCTCTAGTTCTATTCCATCCTCTTCTATGATCTTGCCTGCTTTGGTTGCTATTGTTGCACATTTGTCAATTCCAAACTGCATACCGATGTCTTGGCTGAATTCTTTTGTGTTTTCAATTAATAAATTCAGTTCAGCTTTTGTTTTACCAAACAGCTTCAAATCATCCATGTACATCAAGTGCGAGATTTTCAGTCCTTTCTTTGCAAGTTCGTATCCACAGTTCATCTTCTTCAAAATGATTGTCAGTGGTAGCATTGCGAGTATAAAAAGTAGGGGTGAAAGGGAATCGCCCTGGAAAATGCCTCATTTAATTTCAACTTGACCCAGTTCTTCTTCATTAGCCATAAGTTTTGTTTTCCAGAGGTTCATTGAAGATTCCATGAATTTTTGTATGTTGCTGCTGATGCCTAAGATTTCCAGGCATTTCTTGATCCAGCTATGGGGAACTGAATCAAATGCTTTCTTATAGTCTATCCAAGCCATGAACAGGTTGATTCGTCTTTTCTTTGAGTTCTTTAGGATTAGCTTGTCGATCAGCAATTGATCCTTTGTTCCTCTTGAGTTTTTGCAGCATCCTTTCTGTTCTGCAGGAAGCAAGTTATTTCTTTCCAGGTATCCATAAATTTGGTTTGCAATGATACCAGTAAGAAGCTTGTATGTTGTTGGCAAACAGGTGATTGGCCTATAGTTTCCAGGGTCCTTTCCTTTTTCTTTATCTTTTTGGATCAAAAATGTCCTTCCAGTTGTCATCCATTCATCATTTTCAGGTGTTTTTAGGGTCTGGTTCATCTGGATTGCCAATCTTTTGTGCAGACTTGTAAGTGCCTTTAACCAGAAGCCATGCAGCTCATCCGGTCCAGGTGCACTCCAGTTCTTCACTTTTCTTGACTGTCTTTGCACCATTGCTTTTGTTATTTTCACATCTTCCATTTTATGCACTTTAATAGAGTCCTCAACCTGTTTGATCCATTTTGCATTTCTGTTGTGCTTCTTGTTGTTTTCCCACAAATTCTTCCAGAATTTCAGAGCTTTCTCTTTATCAGGCTTTTCATTTGTTGTTACTCCGTCTCTATTTGATAAACTCTTATAAAACTGGTGCTGATTTGCTCTGAACTGTGAGTTTTCCTTGAACTGAGTTACTCGGTTTTCATACCTTTTAATCTTTTCAGCGATGGCAACAACCCTCTGCTTCAGCTCTTCAATTACTACCGCAATCTCCTTATTCCTCATATCGTATCTTGCTTCCAGGCTGCTTTTGACCTGCTTGTTCTTTAGCTGACCTTGCCTTAGGTTCTTCAAGTTGCTCAAATCTCCACGTACTTTTTTGATCTTCAGTTCTAACCGAATTTTCCACTTAGGCTTCCCCTTTTTACCTCTTTGGTTCTTTTGTATTTTCAACCCCAGTTCTTTGGTGGTTATGACGGCTGCTGCATACATCAGTTGGTTTGTTTCGGCTAATGTAGTGGTTTGAATAGTTTGCACAGCCTCATTGACCTTTTTTAGTACATTTCTCAATTCTTTCCGGTTCACTTGGTTGAGCTTTGGCAAACGTGTTCTTTCAGCATCTTCCATTTGGTGCTTTATTTTTCCAGCTAATTGAGCACTATCTGTTGATGTTTGTTCTTTAGTGCTTTCTTGTTCTTTATCTTCATCCATTTCAGTATCCTCTTCTTCCCTTTCTTCCTCAATTTGCTTTTGAGTCTGGAAATCATTCTTGATGTTACTCTTCTTTGTTGATGTACTCAGACCATTAATTGCTTTCTCTTCTATTGCTATTAATTTTTCTGTAGTGAAAAATTTGTGGTTTAGGATTACACGTCGTTGGTCCATTAACCTTTGTTCACTGGTGTCACAGTCCGTATGGTTCATCTTCCAAATCTGATACATTCGTTTTTGAAATCCATGTTTTGCTGGCTCAGATTGATAGTAAGCTTCCATAATAGAGGTGTTTTCTTCCCTGGTCCAGATTTTTCGCTTTTTGGGTTTTTCTTCCAGTAGCTTGTCAACTCCATGCCCTGGTTGCCTAGCAGAGGGAGCTGAGCCCTGTAACTCATTTTGCGTAGAATGCCCAGGAGCCATAGCATCCAACGGAACCCTTGTTAATCCGGGCGACGGTTCAGCCGGCATAAATTTCATTTTTTCTGTATTCACCATGTTTGAATGGGTTGTGGAGCAGATTTTGTCTGGCCCTTCACCTAAGGTCTGTCTGATATGGTTGCACCTGTTCAGCATAGCCCTTAGGATCACTAGAGCACGCAGGCCCCTCCACCACGACAAGGTAGAGCTCCTCGGAGGGGTTATTATTATTATTATTATTATTATTATTATTATTATTATTATTATTATTATTATTATGTAAGGAAAAGCCAAGAGAAAGAAAGAGAGGAAAGAGAAGGTGCAAAATCAATAACGCGGATATCTATTTCTCTTTCTCTTTCTTTTATTTCTAATTCTATTTCTATTATTTCTATTTCTATTATTACTATTTCTATTATTTCTACTCTATGATTTATATTTCTATTATTTCTATTTCTAGTATTTCTATTTCTTTATTTCTATATCTTTTATTTCTATTTTTTATTTCTATTTCTATTTAATTATATTTCTATTATTTCTATTTCTATTATATCTATTTCTATTATTTCTATTTCTATTATTTCTATTTTTATTATTTTTATTTCTTTTATTTCTATTTCTATTTATTTCTATTTCTATTTCTTTGATTTCTATTTCCATTTTTATTTCTATTTTTTATTTCTATTTCTATTTAATTATATTTCTATTATATCTATTTCTATTATTTCTATTTCTATTATTTCTATTTCTATTATTTCTATTTTTATTATTCTTATTTCTTTTATTTCTATTTTTTATTTCTATTTCAATTTCTTTGATTTCAATTTCCATTTTTTATTTCTATTTTTATTATTTCTCTTTCTATTATTTCTATTTTTATTATTTCTATTTCCTTTATTTCTATTTCTAGTATTTTATATTTTTATTATTTCTATTTCTAGGATTTCTATTTCTATTATTTCTACTTCTATTATTTCTATTTCTTCTATTTCTATTTGTATTTCTCCTATTTCTATTTTTATTTTTGATTTCTATTTTAATTTGAGGACCCAGTTTGTGGGGGCAATAAGCTGACTTTGTATAAATATAAAAAAGTATGAAGGCTATTGCTTAACGCATTGTAAGCCACCCTGAGTCTCCGGAGAAGGGCGGCATATAAATCAATTTTTTTTTTAAAAAAAAAAATCTTTTATTACTATTTCTCTTCTTTCTCTTCTTTCTATTTCTATTAATTCTGTTTCTACTATTTCTATTATTTCTATTATTTCTATTTCTTCTATTTGTATTTCTCCTATTTCTATTTCTATTTTTTATTAATATTTCTTTTATTTCTATAATTTCTATTTCTTCTGTTTGTATTAGTATTTCTCCTATTTCTATTTTTTATTTCTATTATTTCTGTTTCTATTTCTATTATTTCTATTTCTATTTCTATTATTTCTATTTCTATTATTTCTATTTCTGTGATTTCTATTTCTATTATTTCTACTTCTATGATTTCTATTTCTATTTCTATTATTTTTATTTCTATTTCTTTTATTTCTATTTCTAGTATTTCTATTTCTTTATTACTACTTCTATTATTTCTATTTGTTTTGTTTGTTTTGTTTTGTTTTATTAGATTTATATACCGCCCTACTCCCGAAGGACTCAGGGCAGTGAACAGGCATAAAATAAAATACATAGATACAAAAGTTAAAAGTCATAATTAAAACCAGATCAAATAATTTAGCCCGAGACAATTAAAAATCCCAATAATTTAAAACAGATTAAAATTTCAATTTAAAAGAATTTTAAAACGGGGAGAAAATTAGGCCAGGCCGGCTTGCTGGAATAGGAGAGTCTTAAGAGCACGGCGGAAAGTGCGCAGATCCGGGATCCTCCGTATCTCTGGGGGGAGCTCGTTCCAGATAGTGGGTGCCCCCACAGAGAAGGCCCTCCCCCTGGGGGCCGCCAGTCAACATTGTTTAGCTGACGGCTTGAATTTCAATTATTTCTATTTCTATGATTTCTATTTTTATTATTAGCATTTCTATTATTTCTATTATTTATATTTCTATTAATTCTGTTTCTATTATTTCTACTTCTATTAATTCTACTTCTATTAATTCTATTTCTAGTATTTCAATTATTTCTGTTTCTATGATTTCTATTTCTATTTTTATGATTTCTTTTTCTTTTATTTCTATTTCTAGTATTTTTATTTCTATTATTTCTATTTCTTTTATTTCAATTTCTATTATTTCAATTTTTATTATTTGTATTTCTAGTATTTTATATTTTTATTATTTCTATTTCTTCTATTTGTAATTGTATTTCTCCTATTTCTTTTTCTATTTTTTATTTCTATTTCTTTTATTTCTATTTCTTTTTCTTTTATTTCTATTTCTATTTCTATTATTTCTATTTCTATTATTTCTACTTCTATTATTTATATTTATATTACTATTTCTAGTATTATTATTTCTATGATTTCTATTTCTGTGATTTCTATTTCTATTTCTTTTATTTCTATTTCTATTATTTCTATTACTATTATTTTGATTTCTATTTCTTTTATTTCTATTTCTATTTCTAGTATTTCTATTTCTTTATTTCTACTATTATTTCTATTTCTTGTATTTCAATTATTTCTATTTGAATGATTTCAATTTCTATTTCTATGATTTCTATTTTTATTATTACCATTTCTATTATTTCTATTATTTCTATTTCTATTAATTATGTTTCTATTATTTCTACTTCTATTAATTCTACTTCTATTATTTCTATTTCTAGTATTTCTATTATTTCTATTTCTACTTCTATTATTTCTATTTCTAGTATTTCTATTTCTATTTCTATGATTTCTTTGATTTCTATTTTTATTATTACCATTTCTATTATTTCTATTCCTATTAATTCTGTTTCTATTAGTTCTACTTCTATTAATTCTACTTCTATTGTTTCTATTTCTAGTATTTCAATTATTTTTATTTCTATTTCTATTATTTCTATTTCTATTTTTATAATTTGTTTTTCTTTTATTTCTATTTTTTTATTTCTATTTCTATTATTTCTATTTCTACTTGTATTTCTACTATTTCTGTTTCTATTACTTTTATTTCTATTTCTTTTATATCTATTTCTCTTTCTTTTATTTCTCTTTCTATTATTTCTCTTTCTCTTTCTTATTTATATTATTTATATTTGTATTATTTTATTTTATTATTTCTATTTCTTTTATTTCTATTTCTTTTCTTTCTATTTCTATTATTTCTGTTTCTATTTCTTTCATTTCTATTTCTTTTGTTTCTATTTTTTTTTATTTCTATTTCTAGTATTTTATATTTTTATTATTTCTATTTCTAGGATTACTATTTTTATTATTGTTAGGAAATTGTTATTACCCAACTGGTTGGTCAGGAAATATATAAACCAACATTGTGTCTTTGTAGCTAAAAGTATTATGTAGCTTTAAAAACTGTGTTGCATCATCATGTATCCTGATTGGCTGAGCTCTGTAGCCAATGTACTTAAGGAGAGCTGAATTTGTTTGTGTGGACACTACACCATTTTACCTGCTGATATGCTGTAACTCTATATTTGATCTCTCTGCATAATCATTGCTTGATCATGGCTATTTATTGCTTTTCTAATATTTATTGACTGTTTTTATATTGAACTGTGTTCCTGAATGAAACTAAAGAAGATCTGTTTTATTGTATTTTTCTACAACTGGTAAGAAGACTTTATATTTGGAAAATATCCCTGGACTGATCTTTATCTCAGTTTATATGTGTATGAATTTGAATGTTTTTGGATTACGTTTTTGCTTTTTCCCTAAAAGTAAAATATTTCCCTTTGTTTTATTTCTATTTCTATTTTTTCTACTTCTAGTATTTATATTTCTATTATTTATATTTCTACTTCTATTATTTCTCTTATTCCTATTTCTAGGATTTCTGTTTCTATTTCTATTATTTCTATTTGTACTTGTATTTCTACTATCTCTATTTTTATTACTTTCATTTCTATTTCTTTAATATCTATCTATTTCTCTTTCTCTTTCTTTTATTTCTATTTCTATTATTTCTATTTCTATTTTTATTATTACTATTTCTATTATTTCTATCCTTTTTATTTCTATTATTTCTACTTCTATTTCTATTATTTATATTTATACAGTATTTCTATTTCTATTATTTCTATTTGTACTTGTATTTCTACTATTTCTACTTCTATTATTTATATTTCTATTATTTCTATTTCTATTATTTGAATTATTTCTATTATTACTATTTCTATAATTTCTCTTTCTTCTATTTCTATTTCTATTTCATCTATTTCTCCTATTTCTATTTTTTATTTCTATTATTTTTATTTCTATTTCTTCTTTTCTATTTCTATTATTTCTATTTCTATTTCTATTATTTCTATTTCTACTTTTTGTACTTGTATTTCTACTATTTCTGTTTCTATTACTTTTATTTCTATTTCTTTTATATCTATTTCTCTTTTTCTTTTATTTCTCTTTCAATTTATTTATTTCCATTTATTTCTCCTTTTCGAAGCGTGAATCAGCTTCGTTCTCCCCCCCCTGGGGAAACTGTAATTAATTAGAGGTGACTGAATCTTGTTTTCCATGGTGCATACTCCCAGAGAAAGAAAACCCGAAGTATATATTCTAAGAAACATTTTATTATGAAAGTAAAACAAACTAGCTAACTACATCGTTACCGGACAAAGGAAAATCAGGAAGTTAGAAAAGAAAGAATGCAGACATGCGCAGTAGTCCAATGTCTCACAAGACCAGCCTTATCTCAGCTACAGATAAGTTCCCTGGCCAGGCTACCGTAAGTCTTAGAATGGGAGCTCAGCTGGCAAACACTTAATGCAGTGACAACCCCTTCTTTGTCAGTTGAGCGGACATCAGGTACTGCCATCAAATAAGGCACATCTTCTTACACAGATACTCGTGCTGAGCTGCTGGAAGTGGTTTGTTGAGCATGTCAGCAATCTGATCATGTGTAGGCACATACTGCAATTTTACAAAACCTTGTTTCACTAATTGTTTTATATTTTTGTAACGGATGTCAATGTGTCTGGACCTAGAACCCGTGAAAGGTGATTCAGAAATATAAACCACAGATTCATTGTCTTCCATCACTGTGATTGGTCAGCTCGGGTGTGTCTAGATATCTGTGACCAAAGCATCAAACCACGTTAGAGAATTACATGCATCTGAAACACAAGCATATTCAGCTTCAGTAGATGAACAAGAAACAAAATTCTGTTTTCACACATGCCAGTAAACAGGACATCCATTTAAGAACATCATGTAACCTGAAGTATTTTTACATGTTTTCTTATTACTCGCCCAATCAGAATCTGCATAACAACGTAATTCTGCATAATCAGTACATATCGGTTCTAACAATAACCTCATATGTTTAGTGTGTTTTAGGTATTTCAATAATTTCTTAACACATGTCCAATGAAACTGTTTTGCCGTACCTACGTGTCGAGACAAGAGATTAACACTAAGTGCAATGTCAGGTCTAGTCCAACTACTAATATACAACAGTGACCCAATAACTGAACGATAAAGTGTTTGATCCTCGAACTCAGGACTTGGTTCATGTGTCAAGTTGTGAAAATTTGTTTGCATGGGTGTGCGTCCTGTATTAGCATCTTTCATGTTGCAATGATGCAAAATTTGTTCAATTTTATCCTCTTGTGAAAGACTAAACCCCTTCTGTGTTTTGTCAATCTGAACACCTAAATAAGTGCTAATGTGACCTAATGAATTCAATGTGAAGTATCTCTGCAAAGCTTTGGCAAAAATTTCACCCATCTGCTTATTTGGACCAATATAAACAATATCATCAACATAAACAAGAACTATCTCATACATATTATCAGATCTTTTTGTAAACACGCATTCATCAGTTTTGGACTTAAAGCCCATTGAATTTAGTTTGTCAGTAAGACATAAGTACCACTAGACTTTTTCAGACCATAAAGACTTTTGTTTAGAAACCAGGTATCCCCTTCTTGCTGTTGGAACCCTGGAGGACCTCTCACGTAGATCTCCTCATCCAGGTCAGCATGTAGATAAGCCGTGTCAACATCGAACTGGAAAGCTTCTAAACCAAGAATAGTGGCAGTGGCTAAAGCAATTTTTACACTCTCAGTTCGGACTGTCGGTGAGTAGGTATTTGTGTAGTCCTCAGGATAACGTTGAGCAAAACCCTGAGCTACAAGTCTGGCCTTGTACAATGACTCACCATTTGGCTTCTTTTTGATTCTGTAGACCCATCGAGTGCCAATGACTTTTTTGTTTACTGGAGGTTTTGCAGGCGTAAACACCTTAAGTTTCTTTAGACTGTCCATTTCAGCCTGCATTGCCCCATACCACTTTTCTTGCTCTGAGTCAGGAAGATGCTTGATTTGTGTGAACTTATCAGGAGGAAGTGTTACAGTACAAATCAATGGCAAGGGTGCTTTTGTCAGTTGCCACGAATATCGCTGTGGAGGGATCCCCTTTGTGGCCCTCTTGGAACACCTTGGAACAACCGTCCATTCTTCTTCTCTTTCGTCCTCGTCTTCACCATCGTCGCTAGAGTCAGCATCCGCGGCTTGCGAAGACGGAACATCAGGTTGAGAAGAACTAGTGGCTGGAACATTCGCCTGTGAATCTCGATCATCAGACTGTGTGGCATCAGCAACATCATCTCTAGGAAAATAAACTCCAGGATCATTGGAGTGAATCCTGGACCAGTCAGCATCTTCCTCAAAATTAGCGGATTGGGAAATCACTATTACATGTTTAGAGTCAATAAATTTGCTCCACTTTGAATTATCATCAATACCCATAAATCTCAGTCTCTTTGCTGCTGGACCTCCTTTCCTTCTATGAGCTAAGGGAATGTTCACCATAGCGTATGAACCAAAAATATGGAGGTTTTTGAGATCGGGCTTGTAACCATACAACATGAAGAAAGGAGTCTGATTTATTACACTGCTCCAAGTACGGTTGACAATGTAATTTGCATATTTAATAGCTTCATACCAGTATGTGATACTGAGGTTGGCGTCTTCTAGGAGACAACGCATCCTGGTTTGCAGGACCCCTTGTCATCTTTCTACCACCCCGTTATGAGCCGGTGTGTAAGGGGCCGAGGTCTGATGAAGGATCCCATTCTTACTCATCCAGTCCTGGAATCGCTGAGACATGAATTCAGCACCACGATCACTTTGAATTCTGGCGATGCTTACTCCATGTTGGGTATAAACAAGAGCGGCAAAGTCTTTAAAGATCTGAAAGGTCTCAGATTTTTCTTTCATAGGATATACATATCCATATCTAGAGTAATTATCAACAATTGTTAGAAAATATTTTTTACCAGCAAGTGTTGGCGTAAAAAGACCTACTATGTCAGTGTGTACCAAATCAAAAATGCATGTTGACAGGCATGTAGCGCGTTTTGGAACGGCTGCTGCTTTGGATTTGGCTTTCTTGCAGACAGCACAATCCAAAAACACCTTACACCCCTTTAGATCCAAACCTTTTGCAAACTCCGGCATCTTTCTAAGAATACGGAAACTGGCATGCTCCAGTCTTCTATGCCACTTATGGATACACCTGGAATGCAAAGGTTTACCAGTTAGTGAATTTTCAACATTAACAGTTTTATGAGGAACCTCAGGCTTGCTCTGAGCAACCTGTTTCCTAATTTTCTTTTTGTTGGCTTTAGGAGCCTTTGGAGTAGCAACAGGATCTTTCACTGGAACATCTCTCTCTGGGTCTGTGCTCTCCCTTTTTAGAGTCTGTATACTTGCCTGTGCTTGTGTTTTAGACTTTGGCTTTATGTAATAAACACCACCAATTAACATGGTTTCAGCAACAATATCTCCATTTTTAACTATATAACTTGCTTTTTCAAGGTGGTGGACCTGGAACTTTAATACTCTAGACAAATGACTCTGACTAAGCAGACTACTATTTGCTGTTGGTATGTAATAAACATCAGGAATGAATGTATCGAGCTCTTCAACATAAACAGTTCCTTTTCCTTTGACCTGACAAGGATGATTGGAAAAAGAATAAAGTTCACGTAGTTCAGGTTCAGGCTCGTGCATCTCTGTGAAAAGTTCTTTTCTGTAGGTAACATGCAATGCTGCGCCACTATCCAAAGTCCATAGAAGTTGTCTGTCGTATTCTGGATGAGGTTGTGGATCGTTGGTTAAAGCCAATGTGGCGAGTGGAGCTTGCGGATCATGCCTTGGACCACGACGACCTTGTCTTCCGCCTCTGCCTCTGCCTCCTCTGGAGTCTGCTCCTCTGGGCTGGTACATGACAGGAGCTGGAAATCGTTGGGGACAATCCCGGGTGGCATATCTCACACGATTACAGATGTAGCATCTTGGCATCCTTGGAACGTAGGCTCTTCCTCAGAAGGGGCGCCTCACTGGAGCTCTTGATGCAAGTGGTCCTCTCAAATGTGGTGTGGCAAGCATAAATGCCTCTTCTTTGGTTAAAATTCTGCATACATGATCCACTGTGCGTTGAGGAATGGGCAGTTGATTAATCTTTGTAATGGCATCTTTCCATTCATAATTCAATGAGTTAATAATAATGCTGATCATTTGAAAATTATCAATATTTTTTTTTATTGAAAAAAGTTTTCAAATACAAGTTTTTCCCCCTTTCCCCCCCCTTCCCTAACCCCCCCTCACCACCCATCCCCCCGTGACTTCTTCACAACAATAGGCTATTTCATAACTAATTACATACATAATATCTTTCCTTTCCCTTACTCCCTCCTCAGAATACTGACCCTTAACATATTATTCTTATAACTCCCATTTTTACGATAATCTGCCCTTTTTCTCCTCCCCTAAACTTATAATGTATTATTACAATTTAACATTTAATCTTTTATATATATTAATATAACATTTTAAAGCAGCCTTCTCCCTACATCCAGATTTAACGTTTATTCAGTTCTATCCAATTCCTCCACTCCCCTAAATATATGACTTAAGGATCCTTTTTCTTAGACTAATCAATCAGTAAACTAACCTATTTCAACCCTTCAATTCCTACAAAATCATGCAATACAATTCTAAATATAACCCACTGCCCACTTTACTAAAATATACACATATCTATATATGCATTCCATTTTATAAAAAAAAAAAAAGACAATAACTTTAAATTTATAATCCATATAATATCTTCTTTGATGTCTTTCCACTGGATCGTTAAATCCATCACCCATAATAGGGTAAAATAACATGCTGGTGCAACAGTTTGTTCAAAATCTTCAATCATCTTCTGCCCCCATCAGTAGTAGATATCCTCGTATATATATAAAAGTAAAAACAACCACCCGAGTGACATTATAATTATATCCATATAGTTATAGTTGTGGTATTCATCAGGATTGTTGATTCCCATCATCCTAATGGGTAACAGCCAGATCTTCTGCATGCCCCAGCGTGACTCTCTTGCCTTGTAACTCAAAATAATCATAATATATTCACCAGTAAAAGAAATCCAGAGTAGATAATTCAAATCCAACAAGGTAAGGCTCTTTTCACATCCCAAAATCACGGCATTACAGAGATCTGCCTCAGTCCTCAGGATAGTATTAAACAATTGTTCGCCTCCACTATCTTTTCAGATGTTCATTCATTTTTTAAAGTCCCTGGCTTCACTGTTGCTTGGTTTAGAAATTGCTGTTTCTATGAGATCTATTTCTTTTCTTTTTCTTTTGCGGGTTGAATTTCCATCCTCGTTTCGTGCCTACCAATTGTGTATCGGCTGATCGATTTTCATTCTGCTTTGTGAGTTGATCTTGTTGGGTTAGTTTTATCATCTCATCTTTCTTCTCCATCACTTGTATATCAACTGGTTGATTTGCGCACTTGTCTGTGACTTGATGGTTCATCACATTGGAGTCGGATGACACTGCTCTCTTATTTATAGACAGTCCAGCTGGGGTATCCAGAGAATCCAAAGACAACTTATCCACCACAGCCTCTGTAATTTGGTATTTTCTTTTTGTTTCCAACTCCTTTTGCTTATCCTGTATTATGCCTAAAGATGTTAAATTCATTTTTAAAATTTTTTGATAAAATTCTTCCGCTTTTTCAACAGTGTTCAGTTGATATCTTACTCCTTGGTATCTCAATATTAAACCAACTGGGGCATTCCACCTAAATAGGATATTTCTTTTTTTTAACTCAGTCACTAAAAAGCCAAATTTCTTCCTCTCCATTAACATCTTAGTTGGGAGCTCCTTAAAAATCCAAATCTTTCTTCCATGAAATTGCAAAGTAGAATTAAAAGAGTTCTGCACAATATTATTCCTAATTTCTTTATCTGTAAAATAGATCACCACGTCTCTAGGCAATTGCCTTTGCTTTGCCAACCAGGAGTTTATTCTGTAAATTCTATCAATCCTGCAATACACTTCATCAGGTTGAACCTTTAAAATCCCAGCCAGAATTTCAGAAGATATTTTCCTTAGGTCATCTCTATTATTTTCCTGCAAACCTCTCAGTCTAATTGCATATTCTGTAAAATTATATTGAATCATTAAAACTTCTCTTTCAATCCTCTGTTGCACATTTTCTTCATTACCAATCTTTTGGTCAACCTCCATTTTAGGTTTGTCTTCTGAGCTATTATCCTGAATGTTTACCAAATCCTTTTTAATTTTTTGAGTCATGTCATCCAAATTCTCCTCAGTTTCCTTCATTTTAGACTCTAATAATTTAGTCTTTGCATCCACCCGAATCAGAAAGTCTGATAAACCATTAGCTGTTTTTAAAATCTTTCGATTCAAAAAGTCAAACTTTGATTTCACCAGTTCACCAATTTCTTTAATTTCCTGCTTAAATTTTTCGAGTTGCTGGTTCACAATCTCATCCCTTCTTACAATCTCATCAAGAAGAAATTCTATTATATTAAAATCAGGTTTCTGGCACTGGAGAGTTAAAACTTGTTGGTGTAATTTATTAATGGGGGAGATTCCACCCCCCCCCCGTTTGTCTAGCTGTGTGAGTCCCGGTGCCATTTCCCACACAGACAAGATTTAGTGGAAAAGAGAGAAAAAAAAAAGCTTGTTTCCAACCAAGATCAATATCAGATCCCCCCCAAAAAAAAGGAAAAAAAAAAGCAAGAGTGGGAGTGAGGTTTTGCCTCAATTACGGCCAAAAGTATTCATTCCGCTACTTTGTAATAGAAAGCGGAAGGACTTTCCCTTTTCAGCCTCTCTTCAAGCCGCAGCTTTCAGCCCTTCTCCAGCCACGGCAGACGCCATTTTAAAAGACTCTTCTTCCCCCTTTCCTCTCATCTTTTCTCTTAAATAGTTTTTTAAAGGGTAAAATACTTGCGATTCAATATTAAGGGTCCAGCTCGCCTCTTCTTTGATTATTCTGTTCAGTTCGCAGGCTTGCTCTTGACGCCTGGCTCTGCATAAGCAGAGGTCTCCCAAAGCCCGGAGCAGCGGCAGGGGATATGGGGCTTCTCATCCGCTCCGTCCCAAAAGTAAAAAAAAAACTTTTGGGACTCTGCAGAGAGTTCTACCCACCCCTGCCGGCTCTATCTCCGTTTCCTCTTGGAAACGGAGTTTTTTCGAGCCACCATTCCGCTGTGAAGGCGGCTCTGACAGGCAATGGAAGCTGACGATCCCAAAGGAACGTCTGGCGGCGGCCAGCAGCAAACCGGAAGTCGAAAATTATCAATATTATAGCCTCTTTCGCCCAATTCTTTTCTCATTCCTTTCATTTTAGTTAAATGTTCTCCAATATATTCACCAGGTTTTAATCTTGAACCATGGAACTCAGACAAGAGCAAACATGTAGATTCAATTGAAACAGGCCGGTAGCAAGTTTCCAATTGAGCCCAAATTTGTTGGGCAGTTGCATCAGGTGGAAAAGTAACCTGCAGTTCAGTATCCATGGACATCAATAATGTTGTGCATGCTTTAGTATCTAAGTCTCTTATTGCAGGAGTCCATGGCTGGTCAGGAGGATTAAACACCATGCAATGGGTACCTTCTCTATGGAGCAACAGTCCAACCTCACTGACCCAAGCCTTATAATTTTGTGCTGAACGCTTTAATTTTGAATCACCAGCCAGTGGAACAATAGAAGTTGCATGTTAAGGAAACACCTGTGGTACCATTGGAACAGGCGCTGGTTCTGGCTGAGCGGGCTGTCCAGCTAAAGGCACTTGTGGTTGTTGTACTTGAATCTGTGGCTGCTGTATTGCAGCTGCCATTGGTGCTTGAGCTGCAATATTAATATGGCCTGCTGGAGACGCTGGCACTTGTCTTTGCTGCATTAAGCATTGCTGTGCTCCATCTAAATTAGGAATCTGGACAAAAACGTCATCAGTACCACCAGGGGGTGCTGATGATTGAGCCTGTGGAGGCTCGGTTGCAGCCTGAAGAACTGATTGATTTAGAGACATCGTTGAAACAGTTTGATGTAATTTTCTTAACTGCTTTTGCATCGTTCTGTGCATTTCAGCTTTATCTTGTAAATTACTTTCGCCAGCAGGTGGTGCTGCAGTTTCAGGCATCTCAGAAAACCTTTCTTCTCTATCAACATCATGTGAAATCTGAGAAGGGACAACAGCACTAGGCACATGTGACGTGTACACAGCTCTCTGTTCTGATTTGCCTGACACAAGACCCTCCTGGGGGTGTGGCTTTGGCTTTGGAGAAGGAGACAAGATGGAGGACTTAGGAATTTGAAAAAGACGAGAGTCCCCTCTTATCTGGTTTGAGCATAGAAACAAATGCTTTTGCCTTGTGCAGTTCATGTTCTAGAAACTCTATTTGATCACAATAACCTCACACAACCTTATCATGCACAGTTTCTTCAGGGGTAGGAGGAGAATAGTGAATATCACCTCTCTCTGTGGGTAAAGAAAACTCAGCCGCTTGTGGAATTTTAGGTTTGGCACCAAGCCTTTCAAATTCCTGGGCTAATAGGAACTAATTGGGGGCATGAAGAAAGATAAGTGGGTGTCACTGACCTCAGCACGTCGTCTTCATGATAAGCTTCCCCAACAGGTTCTCCAACAGCACCTTCCTCCAGTCTGGTTGCTGAAGCAAGCGGTGTTTGAAAAGTTGAAAGCCTCATTAAAATTCTTTTAGCCACTTCATCAGAGAGATCAGAGAGATCTATGTCCTCAGCAGACAGTGTTCTGTATTTTGTTTTCATTTTTTTTCTCGGCATATTTGCAGTAAATAATCATATTCTGCAGTCGCCGACTAATTGCCTAAATAGCCTATTCGCTTATCAGTTAAGTAACATCCAAGGAAAACAAAATAAATCAAACCATCCTCTGCTACCATTGTCGAAGCGTGAATCAGCTTCGTTCCCCCCCCTGGGGAAACTGTAATTAATTAGAGGTGACTGAATCTTGTTTTCCATGGTGCATACTCCCAAAGAAAGAAAACCCGAAATATATATTCTAAGAAACATTTTATTATGAAAGTAAAACAAACTAGCTAACTACATCGTTACTGGACAAAGGAAAATCAGGAAGTTAGAAAAGAAAGAATGCAGACATGCGCAGTAGTCCAATGTCTCACAAGACCAGCCTTATCTCAGCTACAGATAAATTCCCTGGCCAGGCTACCGTAAGTCTTAGAATGGGAGCTCAGCTGGCAAACACTTAACGCAGTGATACTCCTTCTTTTATTTCTATTTTTATTATTTCTATTTCTTTTATTTCTAAGATTTCTATTTCTAGTATTTTATATTTTTATTACCGTATTTTCCGGCGTATAAGACGACTTTTTAACACATGAAAATCTTCTCAAAATCAGGGGTCGTCTTATACGCTGGGTGTTGTTCTCCTGTAACCAGGCAGACCAGCCCGAAAGACTCTGACGAGCCTTAAATGGCTCTGGCGATCCAAGCTCTGACGATCCCAGCTGAGTTGCCTGCTAATCAGGCAACTCAGCTGGGATCGCCAGAGCCAAGAGGCCTGTAAAAGAAAAAAAGTTTTTCCCCTCCAGCTTGCTTACCTTAGCAACTTGTCTTGCCTTGCTTCGCTTGCCTGAATCAATTCCATCAGCAAGCAACTCCCTGCCTGCAATCAAGCAGGCAGGAGTTGTGGACTTCAACTCCCAGAATTCCTCAGCCAGCAAAACAAAGCTGGCTGAGGAATTCTGGGAGTTGAAGTCTACAAGTCTTAAAGTTGCCAAGGTTGGAGACCTCTGTTCTATTGGGTAAGTTTTTTTCCCCTTTGGGAGCTTTAAAAAAAATAGTTAATTGGGGTTTTTTTTAGTTGTTCTTTTTTAGACCTAGCCATTTAAAGTTTAGGAAGTTTTAAATTTAGTTTTCATATAAAAATAAAAATAAAATAATATTTGTACAGCTTTCTGAGATTTAGTGTGTTTCTGTAGTGTTTCACTCTAACTACACAAACACACAAAATCTCACAAAGCTGTATGTGGAATTTTGTGTGTGCAAAGTGTGAAAGTTGTTTTTGGGGGCTTTTGGGGGCTGTGTGAGGTTCCTGCTTTTTGCAGGGGCCATTTTGGGTCTAGCACAGCTGCTTTTACATTGTGGGTGAGCCAGTTGTGTTGTGTTGTGTGTGTGTAAAGTGTGAAAGTTGTTTTTTGGGGCTTTTTTTGGCTGTGTTGTTGTGGATTTAATAAGACAAACACAACTTTTGGATTAATCAGAGACAATTTTATATATTCCGCAATAGGTTCAAGGCTCTGTACATGAAGCATTGAACAAAGACAGAAATTAGGTACAATGGTTTTATACCCTTCTAGACAAAGGATTCTGTTAACTCAGCAATTCATATGGTCATATACATTTGTCATTTTTAATTGACATTTCCTAATTACTGAGTTTCTTTGCAAAACAGTTATAATTCTTTTTGTAGATTACTGAAGCATAGACTCAAATCATCTTCTGCCGATAGACAACTTTTAACTCATGTGGATCCCCTTGACCTAACCAACCTTTAAGCTGTATGTCATTAGAATGTTCCTTTCTTCTGACAATTTAGAGGCCTCCTAGAGGAACCAAAAGGATTTTGGCTGAGTTTGTACTTTTTCCAACCGGATGCATTGCTTTTTAGAATAGAGTGAATAGAAAGTTATCCAGTGGTCATCTATCAGAGCCCGCTTCATTTACATTATTCCCCCCTCTGAAAGTTTTTCAATGCAGAAACTTTCACTATTCTCATATAAGTTTAACTTCTGAGTATACAAGGTTCCAATAAACAAATCTACCATATATAGGGTCTAACAAAAGATAATTAATAAAAGTAAAGGATAGGTAGTTCTTGATTGTTTTTTTTACTCTCTTGATTCTTGGGGAGATTCTCTACCTCTTTCTACAGGTTCCATTTCCTCATATGGGTCTGCCTCAGAATCTTTATGTTCTTCCACAGGATAGGGACCAAGTTGATTAAGAAAATGTTCTGTCAAAGCTAGTTCCTTTTCAACTTGAATCTCCTTTACTGCTCTTATTGATAGATGTTTCAGCATAGGGATTGCACAAGGAATAAAAGCTAGGCCTGCCACAGCCATATTAATCCACCCAGATCCAGACAACCAAGAAAACCACATGTCAGTTGTTTATAACCTCTGACCTATCTTGGAAGCCCTATCCTGCAATTCCTTGGCAATTTCTCTGACCACACCTGATTCGTTACATGTTCCTGTCCAGTTTGTTGGTAAACACAAATATGCATCCTTTCCACATAAGAAGATTTATGGAAAAGGCATGCACTCAATAGTTTCTTGCATTAGTCCAGACCCCTAAGTCCCTGCCACAAACATTCCTGCCAGTGGTTGCAATGGGACTTCCAGTGAGGGGTCCTTCTGTTTATCTCTGAGAATTGGTCCTTCAAAAACATATCGAGAGGTAGTATTTCCAGGTGGAAAAAGGATACACAAACCTGATTTGGACTTTAAGTTGAACCAGAGCGGAAATTCTGGAGGTTGAAATGGTCTTGGACAGATTCCATCCACCCCACTTTCCCTTCTTAAAGTTTATTTCTGGTAGCCTTTGTTCTAACCCAGAGTTGTGGTTTGACAGGAACAGCATGATAAGATGCAGGGCTAGCAGATAAACATAAGCAGCATTTCTGACCTAGGGTAGGGTCATACTGTTTAACAAGATCTTGACTTTATTCCAAAATCCGTGATATATAGTCTCCTCTATGCAATTGTTGTAGAGGCCCATTTTCCTTATCTATTCCCCCCTCAGCTGGGAATGTCAATAGTGCAACCTTAGGTGGTGGAGTTGACTTAGGTCTAAAGTAAGAACCTCGTGCATAGACAATGCGTTTTTGGCGGGAGCAAACTTGACCTAAAGTGTCTCTACTTGGGGAATCAATGTTCATCTTATGTTCACTTGAGAGTCCTAGTGTGAATAATGTCCAAAGCCATAAACAAATCATAATCAACTATGGTGTGAAGCTCACTACATCAGGGAAAGGGTTAGTGGTGTGTGTGGTTTGGGATATAGCAGTAGCAAGAAAAATCCTAGGTCTACCACAAAACCGTTTCTTATATATGTAAAACAAGAGTATTAGTAAGGCTAGAAAAGCAACTACCCACAGAACCCACACCCAAACTCCCTCTAACATTAGTATGTGTAAGAAAGTGTTATATTACAGCTAATAATATGTATATGTACAATGTGAAGGCAGTTGTCCTCTTTACAAATCTTCTGCCGTGTGTTGAGAATCAGCTTCCGGAGTGATTCAGCAAGGCTGATGATCACCACCGTGCGTAGAGAGCCCGTTGCCGGTAGGACTCAGCAGGGTGTATTCTTCTTAAACTTCCGCGCCAATGGCCTGTCAGTTTTTTGTTACCTGGTATCAGTCTCATCCAGTGGATCCAGGATCGTCCTCCTAAGATCTTAAAAGCACAATTACAAAACCAATACATCTGGGCTAGTGCGCAAAGGAATCTGAGCAGTTGTAGTCCTTTTCAGTTGGGAAACAGCGTAGGCAACCACTGAATCCTAAGAAAGAAAAAATACAAAAATAGTCCAGATGATGAAGAACGCTATTCCCACTGGTGGCTGCCTACCAGTCCCTTGGATCCTTTGGATCATCAACTTCAATGGACCTTCTTGATGAGATTGGGCCCGTTCACTTGGGGTCTAACTTCCGTCCAGTTTGGATTAACATCCAATCATCGTGGTGGAATTTGTGGACTGGAAACTTCAAAGGTGGTGTTTGGGCTAATAGTCCTTGTTTCCTAAAAACTTCAAAATATCTGGACAGGTTATACACATATTGTTTCAATACTTTGTCTCTGGTTTCCAGGGAATTAATGCATATGCTTCCTGTAGTGAAAACTACTCCAAGCAACAGTTCATATGATGATAATCTGTCTAGGTTGACACCACTGTTGCTGTAGCATTACTGCAAATAAAAGCTGCAACCCACCCTGTGAGGTGGTTCACTATGACTAATAAATATTTTACACTCCCCACTTTTGGTAATTCTGTAAAATCCACATGAATACATTGAAATGGTCTTAAAGCTGGTGGTACCTCTTACCCATCTGTTGTTTTCTGACAGCATGTTCATTCACCTTTTTACAAACCAAACATTTGTTTATAATTGATGTTACTAAAGGATATATCCCAATACAACCATAGCTTTTTTAAAAGTTCATGTACAATAGCTTGAAGTCCCCAATGACTCCACCCATATTTTGCCAAATGATGTCCAGAGACTAAGGGTTACAATGCATTAAGCAATAGCCGTCATAAAGTCAGCTTATTGCCCCCCACAAACTGGGTCTTCAATTCACCTACCTTAGAAAGGATGGAAGGCTGAGTCAACCTTGAGCCTGGTGAGATTCGAATTTACAGTAATTGCAGACAGCTGGTGTTAAATTACAATGCATTTATCCACTGAGCTATCCAGGCTCCCTGTCCATAGAGCTTAATTTAATGAATACAATTCAAAGGTTTGAGCAGACCAATTTTGAGGCAATTTGTCTCCAGGGGGTGTCCCTCCAAATTAGGTCTTATTTTTGTATGGAAACCAATTATTTCAACACCATAATGTTCTCATCCAAGGTGATCCACTGATCTGGTGTTGGCTAAGAATTGTGCTTGATTCAAATTGTGATCTGTAGGTAAAATCAAATCTGTCTGCTGCATTAAAATTGTTTCATTTTTGTTTAGAATCTTGAATCAGATAACCACCACTGAAGGATAGTTCTGACTTGATGTGGGGTGCTTACAATGAGGGCTCCCCCAAAGGTCAATTTCCTACTTTCTGAGCCAACACCCCTCGTGCAATTCAGTTTGTGTGTGTGTGTGTGTGTGTGTGTGTGTGTGTGTGTGCCTACAAAGAGACCGAATGGCTTTTCCAAATTTGGCAAACCCAATACAGGAGCCCTGGTTAAAGCCTGTTTCAAATTTTCAAGGTTTCCTCTTTCATGTTCCTCCCATTTCAAACTCCAAGGTCCAGATTCAATTAATTTTGCATAGAATTATCTTAATTCTTGCTTGCTTATAGATGGAGGCGGAGACACCACCCCTCCTTTCTATCAGGAGTGATTTTTATTTATTTTTTTACTACTCCTGTGGGGGAGGGGGAGTCTTTCCCCTTAAAGATTGCTGAAAGGCAGAGCTTTCCCTTCCTGAATTCAAAACTCCTGGAATCAGTTTATTGTTCCTAGTAAGGCAAGCAAGAAACAAACACATCGTTTATTCTTCCTTTGTTGTGGAAAATAAGGTGGTGTCTCAGTTTCTTAATGGCCCATTGGTAAAGGTGGGGGCTGAACTCTGCCTGAGTTTCTGCTCATTTTCTTTAGGGGAATTTTCTTGTGCTTTTAATATTGAGCTTCTCAAATCTTCCAACACTCCCTTCACTGATTAAGTGTATTCAAATGCTTTGTCCACTTAATCTGATCTCTGTCAATTAAAAACACCACTTCCTCTTCTTTGGATCGGGCAATCTTTAACGCTGTCTTCCCTGCCCATATCACCACTTCTTCCCATTATCACTTGGTTCCACTCTCACATTCCTTTCTTCCTTCCCCGTCCAAAGGTTATACAACATCCATAACCTTCCAAAAACAAATCACATACCTTCTCCTTTCCATCAATTCTACTTTCTCTAACTCCTTCTTATACAATTCTCCTACCGCTGTCAGCACAAGTCTGTGTAGACAAACTTCTGGCTCCCACTAAACTTCCTCTCTTCCTTCAACTATTGTATATCCCTCTATAAACAAATTAGCTACTCAGCACCAATATCTGATCTCCTTGTAAACTGAAGTGAACAAAAACAAGCATACTCTCGAGGCAGAATCTAACATTTTAGACAAAAATGCCACTGAATCTCTCTTACTACATATTGTAATTTCTAACTCATCACTGTAACAATTCCTAAAAGGGCAGTAATTTTAGCTGCAAAATGTAATTCTCTGCCTCCCGGAAATGCAAGTCAGATTCAAAAAATCTTTCAAAATCATTTATTTGAGATAGAATAAAAATAAGAATAAAAATAATTTTATTTCTATACCACCCTTCTCCCGAAGGACTCAAGGTGGTGTACAGCCTATTTTTGAAAACAAAACAAGACAAACACCAATTTAAAATAATTAAAAATATTAAATGGATTCGGCTCAATTTAAAACCCCAGAAATTTAAAACATCCAATTTAAAATTATGTTGCCAATCCAGCTTGGCGAAACAACAAGATTCTGAGTCTGCATAGCTTTCATATGTTAATGAAAGAGGCTTCGCAGAAAGAGGAGGAGGGGTGGGGGGTGAGAGAAAGGAGAAAAAAGTTAAAAGGAACTGTTTCTCTCTTACAAAGGAAAAGTGGGGGAGAGGAAAAAAATGTTTTACAGCACGCAAGGAAGCACGCCTCGCTTCCCTCCTCCATTCAGCATTCTTACAACAAAGCAACACATTCAGTATTTCTCTAATTTCTCACTTTATCAACACACAGGCTTTTCATTTTTGTACTGCAATCAGACTTCTTGTTTAAACCAATTTCACATACAAAAAAATCCCACCATTACAATCATCTCAAACATCTCCCACAGCCTCAAGCACAAATCTACTCACTTTGCTGGCAGCCACACATTTCACAATCAATTCAATTCCATTCAATTTTACACTCTATCATTATATATATACATATATATATTTAACAGAAGTCACACCAAATTGATCAAGTCATATTATCTGTTTTCCCATTTAGACAGGCTTTTACCTTTTTACTGCCTGCTAAACCCCGGGAGGGAAGAACAGTAAACAATGTCTTATTTATTCTTAGTTCTTTCAGAGTTCTCTGGCTGTTTAAGAATGTCAGTTTATCAGAAAATTTATAACACTGCAATTGGTTCTTCTCTTACCACACATAAGATTACACACAATACTTAGTTCCTTAATTCCAATACTTAAATACTTAATTCCAGAGACTTCAGGATGCCACCTGGTCCCTTAGGGGGGTGATCAAGCCCCACTCTTCTACCCCTCAAAGAGTAGGCACCTCTAAACAGAGAGACTTTAACTCTCTGATTTATACTTACCTGTTTTCTTTTCCTCTTTCTTTCTTTCTTTCTTTCTTTCTTTTTTATGTATTTATGTTGAGTCTCTGTGTCTGATTAACCTTCAAGGATTCTTGATTGGCCTGTTTTTGTCAGCGGGTTTACGGCACCTCCTCACTGAATCTCCGTGGACTTCAAAGGAGTCCTAATGGCCGGCCAGTGGATTTTCCTTGGAGAGGCGTCGATTCCCGCTGAGGCAGGCTGTCTGGTAGAACAAAAGTTCCTCCTTTTAGTCCCATCTGGAGGGTGCCATAAATGTTGTGGATTTAATAAGACAAACACAACTTTTGGATTAATCAGAGACAATTTTATATATTGCGCAATAGGTTCAAGGCTCTGTACATGAAGCGTTGAACAAAGACAGAAATTAGGTACAATGGTTTTATACCCTTCTAGACAAAGGATTCTGTTAACTCAGCAATTCATATGGTCATATACATTTGCCATTTTTAATTGACATTTCCTAATTACTGAGTTTCTTTGCAAAACAGTTATAATTCTTTTTGTAGATTACTGAAGCATAGACTCAAATCATCTTCTGACGATAGACAACTTTTAACTCATGTGGATCCCCTTGACCTAACCAACCCTTAAACTGTATGTCATTAGAATGTTCCTTTCTTCTGACAACTTAGAGGCCTCCTAGAGGAACCAAAAGGATTTTGGCTGAGTTTGTACTTTTTCCAACCGGATGCATTGCTTTTTAGAATAGAGTGAATAGAAAGTTATCCAGTGGTCATCTATCAGAGCCCGCTTCATTTACATTAGTGTGAGGTTCCTGCTTGTTGCAGGGGCCATTTTGGGTCTAGCACATCTGCTTTTGCATTGTGGGTGAGCCTGTTGTGTTTTGTTGTGTGTGTGTAAAGTGTGAAAGTTGTTTTTTTGGGCTTTTTGTGGCTGTGTGAGGTTCCTGCTTGTTGCAGGGGCCATTTTGGGTCTAGCACAGCTGCTTTTACATTGTGGGTGAGCCAGTTGATGTTTTTTAATTTTTATTTGGTGTGCGTTGGAAGAGGGGTAGTCTTATACGGTGAGTATAGCCAAACCCTATATTTTAACAGGAAAAGTCAGGGTCGTCTTATATGCCCAGTCGTCTTATACGCCGGAAAATACGGTATTTCTATTTCTAAGATTTCTATTTCTATTATTTCTACTTCTATTATTTCTATTTCTTCTATTTCTATTTGTATTTTGGCTATTTCTATTTTTTATTTTTTTTTCTATTTAAATTTCTTTGATTTCTATTTCTATTTTTTTATTTCTATTTTTATTATTTCTATTTCTATTATTTCTATTTGTACTTGTATTTCTACTATTTCTGTTTCTATTACTTTTATTTCTATTTCTTTTATATCTATTTCTCTTTTTCTTTTATTTCTCTTTCGATTTATTTCTCTTTCTATTTATTTCTCCTTCTTTTATTTCTCTTTCTATTATTTCTCTTTCTTTTATTTCTATTTCTATTTTTTTATTTCTATTTCTAGGATTTTATATTTTTATTATTTCTATTTCTAGGATTTCTACTTCTATTATTTCTATTTCTTCTATTTTTATTTGTATTTCTCCTATTTCTATTTCTATTTTTTATTTCTATTTCTATTTCTTTTATTACTATTTCTATTCTTTCTATTCTATTTCTTTTTTTTTTAATTTGATTTATATGCCGCCCTTCTCCAGAGACTCAGGGCGGCTTACAATACGCTAAGCAATAGCCTTCATCCTTTTGTAGATTTATAGAAAGTCAGCTTATTGCCCCCCACAACTGGGTCCTCAATTTACCTACCTTAGAAAGGATGGAAGGCTGAGTCAACCTTGAGCCTGGCGAGATTCGAACCTGCAGTAATTGCAGGCAGCTGGTCTTAATAACAGGGTGCTTTAGACCACTGTACTACCAAGGCTCTTAAATTTTCTTTTTAAATTTCTTTTTAAATTTTATTAACGATAAACAAACATACATATACAAACATACACACATAAAAACAAACTATACATAAACAAACTGTACACTAAAATCAAGTCATGCAACTTGAGCTTTGTGAATAGAGCTACATTGGTAATTTGTATATCCATATATATATATATATATATATATATATATCTCCTTCATTATATAACGATATTTATGTAATGATACTAATTTTGGTTCCTCATTTTTGTGTCCTTGAGTGGTATTCCCTTATTTCGTCTTCTTTTTCTCTAACCAATCGTACCATTTTTGCCAAATCAAATAGTAATCTGAGTCGTCTTTTTCTTGAATTTCTTTGGTAAGTCTGTCCATCTCTGCACAT
Source organism: Arizona elegans (assembly GCA_022577455.1). Taxonomy (NCBI): domain Eukaryota; kingdom Metazoa; phylum Chordata; class Lepidosauria; order Squamata; family Colubridae; genus Arizona; species Arizona elegans. Next base: position 46,563,712 of record JAKOOJ010000010.1, read on the forward strand.
TCCAATGTTTTTTGTATTGTTCTCTCTTCTAATGGCGTGTCTTCCAATTTCCACATTTGTGCAAAAGTAATTCTGGCTGCTGTAAGAATGTGTATTATCAAATATTGTATTTCTTTTTTGTAGTCTTTTGTCAATATTCCTAATAAATAAGTTTCTGGTCGAAGAGGCACTTTCTGTGTAGTAATTTCTTCCAGTTGTTTTTGGATCATTTTCCAGAATGTTTTAACCTTTGGGCATGACCACCACATGTGGTAATAGGTCCCTTTGTGTGTTTTACATTTCCAACAGTTCTGTGTGGTGTTTGGGAACATCTTTGCCAGACGTGCAGGGGGGAGGTGCCACCTGTAGAACATCTTGTATGTATTTTCTTTGTAAGGTACGGACATTGTCAATTTGGTGTTTATTTTCCATATTCTATCCAATTTTCTAATTTGATATTGTATCCAAAATTCTTGGCCCACGTAATCATATTTTCCTTCACTACTTCTTCCTCTAATTTGTATTTTAATAAATAATTATATATTTTGGTTATTAATCTATCGTCAGATTGCAGTATAATTTTGTCTAATTCATTCCATTCTTTTTGGATTCCAAATTTTTCCCTATCCATTTTATATCTTGATTTTATCTGTAGGTACGGCCACCAATCAATGTCCATACCTTGCTGTCTGAGCTCTTCTCTTGATTTAATTTCTCCTTTTGTGTTCAACAATTCATCATATGTTTTCATTTTATCTATATCCATTGTATTCGGGTAAATTTGGGCTTCCATGGTTGATATCCATCTTGGGATTTTGTCGTAGTGGTTTCTCCTTATTTCCGTCCAGATTTTTGCCAATGCATCTCTAATATAATGTCTCTGTCAGGTATGCTTCCTTCAAAATCCAGGAAAGAATGACCCAAACTCCATATTTTTAAGAGATTAGTACTTTTACTGAATATGAAATGATCGCAACCCAGGTAAAGCTGGAAGTGAGCAAAACGCGCGAAATAGCATCTAGTAAGCTTCTCCCCCCCCCCCCCGTGTCCATTGACCATCATCCAATCCAAAGGTCTCCCAAAGGTCAGGTGGAATCACGTCTGGCAATGTCATTCATCAGGAATGTAGGGCAGTTGGTCAGCCGGCCCCTTTGGAGATTCAGTTTCGTTTCTTGGAAAGACACCTCCTGCATTGGAAAGACACCTCCTGCAATCTTCCCCCCCCCCTCGCCCCCTTAACTGGTCCCTCCCCCCGTTTCTTATGGCAGCTGAAGCAGGCAAAGCAGATGCTGACATTCGGCCCCTCTTGCAGAAGAGATGTTATTCCTAGATAAGAGGAAAGAAAAGGAGAGAGAGAAACAGAATATATACAAGAATTATGGTTTATCTGGGTATTTGGTATAGAATTGCTGTACTTTCTTGGGAGCTCGGACATCCCGTTTATTTACCCATTTGGCCTGAGACAAAGGGAAATGTTTCCAGGCTATCAGATATTGGACTTTACCATGGTGTTTCCTAGAGTCTAAGATTTCCTTAACTTCAAAATGTTGCTCCCCCTCTATGAGAATGGGAACTGGAGGGGAGCTTTGGTCATCCCTTAGGGGAGACGAGTGTTCAGGTTTTAATAAACTAACATGAAATACAGGGTGTATACGTCTCAACGTTTTTGGTAAGTCCAACTCAACTGTTACTGGATTAATCAGTCTAATCACACGAAATGGTCCCACATACTTAGGGCCCAGCTTTTTTGACTTCTGGGTAGTCTGTAAGTATTTAGTAGTCAAGTAGACTTTATCACCCACTTTATAGATGTGAGCTGGGGACCTTTTCTTATCGGCTTGCGCCTTATGGGCCCGGTGTGCCTCATCTAATGCCTTCCGAGTTACTGCCCATGTGCTCTTTAATTGTTCAATCCAATCCATCAAGGAGGGATTCTGGGGATCATCTTGTGGTAGCTCGGGAATGGGTACGAAATCTTGGCCCGATGCGACCTTAAAAGGAGTGAAACCGGTGCTACTGTGTATGGAATTATTATATGCCACTTCTGCAAATGGCAACAGGTCTACCCAATTGTCTTGCTGGTAATTTACGTAACACCTCAGGTATTGTTCTAGAACCCCATTGGTTCTTTCACAGGCCCCATTTGTTTGAGGGTGGTGACTGGAACTCAGCCCCTGGGTGGAGCCTATCAACTTCAAAAACTCTTTCCAGAAACTGGAAGTAAATTGCACACCCCTGTCAGAAATTATTCTTTTTGGAGCTCCATGTAGTCGGTAAATCTGCCGAATAAATAGTTTTGCAAGGGTTTTTGCTGAAGGGATCTTTGAGCAAGGGATGAAATGTACTTGTTTGGAAAACAAATCTGTTACTACCCAAATGACAGTGCACCCTTCACTCTCTGGTAGGTCCACAATAAAATCCATAGATATTTCTTTCCATGGGGCATTCGGTCTAGCCACACTTTGAAGTAATCCAGGGGGTTTTCCTGGGGGTCTTTTAGCCGAGGCACATACTGGACAGCTAGCCACATATGCTTCTATGTCCTTTTTGAGTGCAGGCCACCAAAATTGCCTCTTAACAAGATGTAGAGTCTTAACAAATGCAAAGTGTCCTGCGGCCTTGGCGTCATGGGCATATTTCAATACGGTTATTCTTAATGTGGTCGGAACATACAATTTCGTTCCAATCCAAACTAGTCCATCACGAAGTGTACATTCATTCGAGTGGTTCTTAAACCACTCGTCAGTTTCTAGCGCTTCTCGCAATTTTTTGAGTAAATCTCCCGAGAGTTCTGGCTGGGTTTTTGCCTGCGCTCTGGTAGTAGCTGGTATTGCCAATTGTGTCGAGGGGATCATGGGTTGAACCACCTCCTTCTTGATGCTGTTGTACTGAGGCAATCTGGAAAGTGCATCTGCCATGAAGTTCTTTCCACCAGGAAGGTAACGTAGGGTGAAATTGAAACGATTGAAATGTTGGGCCCAACGAGCCTGTTTTGGTGACAGTTTGCATGGTGTTTTTAATGCCTCTAAATTCTTGTGATCAGTCCAAACTTCGAAAGGGTGCTTCGCTCCTTCTAAAAATTGTCTCCATGTTAACAGCGCCCATCTAACTGCAAAAGCCTCCTTCTCCCATATGGCCCATCTCCTTTCCGTTTCTGATAGTTTACGGGACGTGTAGGCACAGGGTTGTAATTCCCCCTTTTCATTCTTTTGCAAGAGTATTGCTCCTACAGCTACGTCGCTGGCATCAGCTTGTACTACAAAAGGTTGTTCCATGTCTGGGTGTTTGAGTACTGGTTCAGCCGCAAACAGCCGTTTCAATTTTTCGAAAGCGGCTTGACAGTCCATAGTCCATTCCAGTGGTTTCGAGGGTTTGGGCTTTACTTCCCCTTTCGTTTTTAGCAAGTCTGTAATTGGTAGTGCGATTTTTGCGAACGAGGGGATAAATTGTCTATAAAAGTTAGCAAACCCCAAGAAGCTCTGTAATTGTTTACGGGTGCGTGGTGCAGCCCATTCCAACACTGCCCGAACTTTTTCAGGGTCCATCTCTATTCCCTCATGCAATATACGATATCCAAGATAGTCGATTTTGTCTTGGTGGAATTCACATTTAGAAAGTTTGGCATAGAGTTCAGCAGCTCTGAGTTTCTTCAGGACCGTCTGCACCAATTTTACATGGTCGGCCATGTTGTCAGAATAGATCAGAATGTCATCCAAGTAGACCAGCACCCCCTTATACAGGTGTTCATGCAATACTTCGTTGATCAACTGCATGAATACAGCAGGGGCTCCTTGTACTCCAAAAGGGAGCACTCTGAACTGGAAGCATCCCAGTGGGCAATTAAATGCTGTTTTCCATTCATCTCCCTCTTTTATTCTCACTCGGTAGTATGCCTCTCTTAAATCAAGTTTAGTGAAAACTTTTCCCTTCCCTAAATGGGCTAACATGTCCTTCATAAGTGGGAGGGGGTAGACATTTTCTACGCAAATAGCGTTGATATTTCTATAATCGACCACCAAACGAAAGGATCCATCTTTCTTTTCGCGGAACATTACTGGCGCCGCCACCTTGGGTTTGGCTCGTTTGATGAATCCCCGTTCTAGGTTCTTGTCAATAAAATTTCGCAATTCCCCTAATTCTCGAGGTGTCATGGGGTAATTTTTTGGTTTGGGAAGCTTCACCCCAGGGAGTATTTCAATGGTGCAGTCGGTAGCCCTGTGGGGAGGCAGAGAATCCAATGCCTTTTCGCTAAAGACTTCCTTGAGATCCCAATATTCCTTTGGAATCTTCTCTTCTCCCTCAATATAGTCAATGGCTACTGCCGCCCTTTCTGGTTTTATGTCTTCCCTCAAGGGTGAGCCTTCCTTCTCTGGATTTGGTTCTGCCGTGCGGATGCGCAGGACCCCCGTCTTCCAATTTACCCGAGGGTTCCATTTTTGAAGCCAGGGCAGTCCTAGAATGAGGGGTCTCTCCATGCCAGGGGCCACAATAAATCTGAGATTCTCTACATGATTCCCCAGCTGCAATTCAAGGGGTTCGGTCATAAAACTAGCTGGGCCCCCTCCTGCAATCGACCCGTCTAACTGACAGAATGCAATGGGTCTTTTTAATGTTTTCAGTCTCAGACCCATTTCCTCCACCACCTTGGGGCTAATTATGCACCTAGTGCACCCCGAGTCCAATAGGGCTAACATTTGAGCATGGGCCCCTGTGGATGGCACCCTTACTTCTACGGGGATGAGCAAGGGTTCTTCCGTGTGACTCACCCGATCGTCGGTGTCGGAGTCGGAGTCCGTCTCGCTGTCGTCATCGTGGGTCGGAGTTCCCAACTCACCCTGGTGTCGGGGAGCAAACTCAACGACTTCTCCTTTCAGGGCAGTGCCGCGGGTCTTGGCGGGTATTTTGTCGCCTTTCTTTGGCCCGGCCCTGGCAGCTTTTGGCAATGGTTTGGAGAAGCATTTGGCATCCCGGTGTCCTTCCTTCCCACATTTGAAACAGGTGAAGGGCTTTGACTTGGGTTTGAATTCGGCCTTCCCCCCAGCCATCTTTGGTGCTCCCTTACGGTGGAAGGAAGATGACTGGTCCCCCATATGCCCTCCTCGGAGTTGGCTCTGTCTCAGTTCGATCTCCACATCCTCAGCTACTATGTACCATCTCTGCAAGTCTTCGGGAACCCCCATACTTCTACAGTCTCGATATATCTCTTCATTCAACTCATCCTTGAAACTCTCCAACAGAGCCATTTCTGACCAGCCTGTCATATAGGGTGCCAGTTCACGAAAATCTTGGATATACTCTGCCACCGGTCTCCGGCCCTGCTGGATGCCCTTCATCCTGAGTCTCGCCTTTCGTTCAGCTAAGTGGTCTTCAAAACGCCTCCTAAGGGCCCCCATGAACTGGTTGTAATTTCTCAGCAAAGGGGAGTTGTTATTGTGGAGAACCACCATCCATTCAGCGGCTAATCCCTCTAAGGCATTCGTGACACTTCTCACTCTGGCAGCATCTGATACGTAGTCCTCCCCACAATCCTGCATGTGGTTCCACACTTGGGTCAGGAAAAATCCCAAGGTTTTCGGATTTCCATCATACTTCCCGGGGGGGGGGGATTTTTGGCTTTTTACGTCTGTGAGGGGGGGCCTGCAAGGCTGGGGTTCTCTGGCTGGCTGCATCTCTCCCTTGAGCTGCCGAAGCCTGGGATGTTTCTTCCTCAAAATCTTCCTCTCCCCCACAGGCTGTCTCTTCTGGCTCCCCCCTGGGGCCTTCTCCTCCCTTCTCCACAGGAATCCCAAAAGACTCACAGTTCTTCCTGCTTTCTTCCACATCACGGATAAGTTGCAAGGCTTGTTCCATCATGAGACGTTCCTTTTGCTCCTGCATCCACACTGCCTCTTTCTTACGGGGTCTGGAAGTGGTCACTCCCCGCCCCCCCCCCGCCCCCCCGTCCGGTAGCCTCCCCACTCCTTTCGACCATCTGGCTTCTTCAGGCTCTAACCGGAGTTTTCCCAACCATTCCGCATTCTCTTTCTCCACTTGGAGGGCGGCTGCCGTTGAACTCGCTGCCCCCATCTGTTCTCCGTCACTCTCTCAATCTGACATAATTTGGATTTACAGTCCCCTCGGTTTTTGTCCGGGATGACTGGAGTGACTTCCAGCTTAATGTCAGGTATGCTTCCTTCAAAATCCAGGAAAGAATGACCCAAACTCCATATTTTTAAGAGATTAGTACTTTTACTGAATATGAAATGATCGCAACCCAGGTAAAGCTGGAAGTGAGCAAAACGCGCGAAATAGCATCTAGTAAGCTTCTCCCCCCCCCCCGTGTCCATTGACCATCATCCAATCCAAAGGTCTCCCAAAGGTCAGGTGGAATCACGTCTAGCAACATCATTCATCAGGAATGTAGGGCAGTTGGTCAGCCAGCCCCTTTGGAGATTCAGTTTCGTTTCTTGGAAAGACACCTCCTGCATTGGAAAGACACCTCCTGCAATCTTCCCCCCCACCTCGCCCCCTTAACTGGTCCCTCCCCCCATTTCTTATGGCAGCTGAAACAGGCAAAGCGGAGGCTGACAGTCTCCTAAAATGTTCATGTTGCCTGGGTTTTTCCTCCCATAAGAATGCGTGCCATCCTTTTAACAGATCGAATCCTTCTAATGCTAACATGCGTTTGTTTTTGAGTGTTATCCAGTCCTTTATCCAAGTTAATGCTGTTGCATTATAGTAAGTTAGCCAGTCCGGTAATCCTAGACCACCCCTCTCTCTGGTATCTTGCAGATGTTTCAATTTAATCCTAGCTCTCTTTCCTTGCCATATGTATTTTAAGATCATTTTGTCAAGGTCTTTGAAATATGATTTTCCTGGATTTATTGGTATTGTTCTAAATAAATATAATAATTTTGGTAGGACTGTCATTTTGATTGAGGCGATTTTACCTAAAAGTGATAGTCTCAGTTTACTCCATACCTCTAAGTCTTTTTGAATTTGTTTGGCCAGTTTGTTGTAATTATCTTCTTTAAGAGTTGAAACTTTATTGGTGAGCCAAATTCCAAGGTATTTTATTTTGGTTGTTGTTTGTATTTCTAACGTCTCTTCTAATTCTTTCTCCTGTGTTTTCGTCAAATTTTTAGTTAATAATTTTGTTTTCTGTCTATTAATTTTCAGTCCTGCCACTTCACCGTATTGTTCTATTTTCCTTAATAGTTTTATTCCTGATTGTTTTGGGCGTTCTAAAATAAATACTACATCGTCGGCGAATGCTTGCAATTTGTACTCTTGGTTTTTTGTTCTTAATCCTTTTATATCCTTATCATTCCTAATTTCGTTCAACAATGTTTCCAATGCTAATATAAATAATATAGGGGATAAAGGACATCCTTGTCTCACCCCCTTAGATATTTTGAATTGGTCTGTTGTCTCTCCGTTTATCCATATTTTCGCGAATTGATTGGAGTATATTGTTTTAATCATATTTAAAAATTTGTCGCCTGTTCCCATTTTTTCTAATTGTAATATTAAGAATGTCCAATTGAGGTTATCAAACGCCTTTTGTGCGTCGAGGAAGAGTAAGGCCATTTGTTCATCTGATTTTTGCTCGTAATAGTCCAGAACGTCAATTATTGTTCTTGTATTGTTTTTGATCTGTCTGTTTGGAATGAATCCATTTTGATCTGGGTGGATATAATCAACAATAAGATTCTTCATTCTCTGTGCCATAATTGATGTAAATAGTTTATAGTCCACGTTCAGAAGCAATATGGGTCTGTAATTTTTAATTTGGGTGGAGTCTGAATCTTCCTTGGGTATCAATGTGATAATCGTCACTGTCCATGATTTGGGGATTTTGGCTTCTAGAATTGCTTCATTCAGGACCAGTAGTAAGATGTTATCTATTGACTGATTTTCTTTTCTTTTTTTTTTAAATACTTTATTGAATTTTCCAAAATAAAAAGAAAATATACAATCTCTATCTCCTTTCGGAGGTACAGTGTTTGTACAATTTAGTGAGACAAATGTTAAATAAGCTTCATCCTTAACTATACACTATTCTATACAATATAACTTTAATTCAAGTACAAAACAGGTCATATCCTAAAGTCATGTTTTTATCTTGTTCTTCAACCAATTATACCAATTTCCCCATACGTCATAATATTTAGAATTGTCCTCATTATTTAACTCACTCGTCAGTTTCGCCATTTCTGTGCACTCTAGGATTTTATTTATTAGAGTTTCTTCTGAGGGTATAGATTTATTTTTCCAGCATTTTGCAAAGGCTAATCTAGCCGCGGTTGTGATCTGGATTATAAATTGGGTTTTGTTGTTATTAAGGCCATCTTCAGTTATGCCGAGGAGGAAAAATTCTGGAGCTAGGACTACCTCCTGTCCCGTTATTTCACAGAGCCAGTGTCGGATTTTGGACCAGTACTTTTGGTCTCTGGACAAGTCCATCATAAATGATAGAAGGTGCCAACCATTTTTCCACATTTCCAACATGTGGGTGAGAGATTTGGAAACATTTTCGCTAGCCTAGCTGGGGCTAGGTACCACCTGTGTAACATTTTATAGTGGTTTTCTCTAAATGTTGCCGATTTCGTTATTTTGTAGTTCCTATTCCAGGCTATCTCCCAATCGTTAAAATTTAGTCTATATCCCAGGTTTTTTCCCCAGATATTTAGTTGATTTTTTGCTATGATCTCTGCCCTATCCTCATCTAATAGGAAGTTGTAAATTTTTGTTAACATTTTCTTATCTATTCCCCAAATAATTTTGTCAAAATTTCCGTGTTTAGCTTCTATACCAAATTTGTCTCTATCTTTTTGGAATCTTGAATTAATCTGAAGATAGTTCCACCAATCCAAGTTAAAACCCTGGTCCCTCTATAAATCCAGCGATTTAAGTTTCCCTTCTTCATCAAGGATGTCCTTGCATGTGCCCAGTTTATAATCGTCTCTCCTGTTTGGAGCCGCCAACGCTTCCATAATGAAAAGCCAGTTGGGTACCTTAGTATAAATCCTCTGTCTAATTTCCTCCCATGTGCGAATAAGAGTCTCCCTGATTTTGTGTTTATGGAAATAGGATTTTTTCTTGTTCTTTATATCCCAGAGGTAGGAGTGCCATCCTTCTAGAAGTTCGTGTCCTTCCAAAGTCAGGATTCTCCTATCTTGTAACTTGATCCACTCCTTGATCCAAATTATTTTTGCCGCCTATTGATATAATTCCCAATCAGGGAGCCCAAATCCTCTCAAATTCCTTTTCCCTTGGAGTGTCTTAAAAGAAATCCTCGATTTCTTGCCCTCCCACAGAAAGTTTCTAATATGTTTGTTCAAGTCCAGAAAGAATTTTTTATCTAATGATATCGGAATGTTTTGGAATAGGAACAAAATTTTAGGTAAGATGTTCATTTTAATCGCTGCAATTTTACCAATCAGGGACAATTTGAGCCTTTTCCATCTTTCAAGGTCTTGATGTATTTTCTGCAGTAGGGGGATATAGCTATCGTCTTTTAATGAGGAGAATCTCGCAGTGATCCATATTCCCAAATATTTTATTTTCCTAACTGCCTGGAGGCCTAATAAATCTTCCAATTCTTCCTTTTGTAGATCTGTCATGTTTTTCACTTTTATTTTAGTTTTATCCTTATTGAGTTTAAGGCCCGCCACTTCTCCATAATCCTGTATTTCCTGCATTAATTTTAAACCGGTTTCTAATGGATCTTCTATTATGAGGGCTACGTCGTCAGCAAAAGCTTGGGTTTTGAATGTTTCCTTCCTAATCTTTAATCCTTTAATATCTTTATTAGCTCTAATCTTTCTAAGTAGCACCTCTAGCGCCAAAATATAAAGTAAGGGAGATAAGGGGCATCCCTGCCTCACTCCTTTTTGGATCTGAAACACCTGAGTTCTGTCTCCATTCACTAATATGTTTGCCCTCTGGTTTTTGTAGATATTCTCGATCATCTTCCTAAAGTTGGTCCCGAATCCCATTAGGTCAATTTGATTTATCATAAAGGTCCAATTCAAATTGTCGAATGCCTTTTGGGCATCGACGAACATTAAGGCCAGCTGTTTTTCAGGGTGTTGTTCATAATATTCTATGGTGTTTAAAACTATTCTCAAATTGTCTCTGATCTGTCTCCCTGGGAGAAAACCGTTTTGATCTTTATGTATCCACCGATTTAAAATTTTTTTGAACCTCTCCGCAATTATATTCATGAACAATTTGTAATCTGCATTCAGCAATGAGATGGGTCTGTAATTTGATATCTGCTTCGGGTCGGCACCTTCTTTCAGTATGAGCGTCAAATACGCTTCCCTCCAAGAATCTGGAATTGTTATACCAGCAAGAGCCTCATTTAGTATTTCTAATAATTCTAGTTTCAGGACATCATCGAATTTTTGATATATTTCCCCGGGGAGACCATCTGGGCCTGGGGTTTTGTTCTTCTTTATTTTAGAGAGGGCAGTTTTTAATTCCTCTATAGTAATCTTTTCATTTAACATTTCCTTTTCTTCTTCAGAGATTAGGGGTACTTTGGCTTCCAACAAATACTGTTCTACCTTGTTTAACTCAATTCCTTCATTTTTGTATAGACCTTCGTAAAATTTTCTTATGCTCTCTAATTTGTCTTCTTCCTTCGTCAGAAGGTTACCCTAAGAGTCTTCTAATACTAATATTTGGTTTTTTTCCTTCTCTTTTTTTAATTTATACGCCAGCCATCTCCCCGACTTATTAGCGTTCTCAAAACAATAATCCTTGGATCTTTTTATTTTTTGTGCCATCTCCTCCTGGTCCAATAAATTCAATCTGTGTCTCGTCATCGACCACTGTTGTTTAATCGCCTCATCTCCCGGGCATTGCTGGAGTTCATCTTCAGCTTGTGATAGCTTTTTGGTAAGCTCTTCTCTGGTCTTTCTTTTTTCCTTGTTTTTGAAGGCGGTATATGAGATGGCTACCCCTCTCACATAAGCCTTCATGGTGTCCCACACAATTTCTTTGGCTGTCTCTCGATTCCCATTTTCTATGAAGAAGCGTTTGACTTCTTCGTTCAATTTCAGTGTAAACTTTTTTTCATTTAGCAAATTAGTCCTTAAACTCCATCTCTGTTGTATTTTCTTGGTATCGTGATGCCAACTAATTTCAAGGAACTTATGGTCTGCCCAAGCATTTGTGCACATATTAACCTTTTTAATTTCTAGACCCAGTTTGCGTACTGGCCAGTGAGAGGCTACTGGTGGCAGCAGGCGGTCCCATAAGTATCCAGGTCCTAAGCCATGGAGCGCTCTAAAGGTGGTAACCAAAACCTTGAAGTACACCTGGAAGACCACTGGGAGCCAGTGCAGCTCGCGCAGGAGAGGTGTTACATGGGAATGCCATGTCGCTCCCATAACCACCCACGCAGCCGCACTCTGCACCAATTGGAGCCTCCGGGTGCTCCTCAAGGGGAGCCCCATGTAGAGAGCATTACAGTAGTCCAGGTGGGAAGTGACGAGGGCATGAGTGACCATGCGTAAGGAGTCCCGATCCAGAAAGGGACGCAACTGGCGGATCAGGCGAACCTGATAGAAAGTCCTCCCAGCCACAGCCGTCAAATGCTCTTCTAAAGACAGCCGTGAATCCAGGAGGACACCCAAGTTGCGAGCCCTCTCCGTGGGTGCCAACGACTCGCCCCCAATAGTCAGTGATGGCACCAACTGACTATATCGGGACGCCGGAAACCACAGCCACTCGGTCTTGGATGGGTTGAGCCTGAGTCTGTTTCTCCCCATCCAGATCCTCACGGCCTCCAGGCACCGGGACATCACTTCAAGGGCATCATTGGGGTGGTCCAGGGTGGAGATGTACAGCTGGGTGTCATCAGCGTACTGATGGTACTTCACCCCAAAACCACGGATGATCTCACCCAGGGGCTTCACATAAATGTTGAACAGAAGGGGCGAGAGGACCGACCCCTGTGGCACCACACATATAAGGGGCCTCGGGGTCGACCTCTGTCCCTCTGCCAACACAGACTGCGACCGGTCGGAGAGAAAGGAGGAGAACCACCGCAACACGGTGCCCCCCACCCCCAACTCTTCCAACCGGTGCAGCATGATACCATGGTCGATGGTATCAAAAGCCGCTGAGAGGTCTAACAGTACCAGGACAGAGGAGCAACCCCTGTCCCGAGCCCGCCAGAGATCATCAACCAACGCAACCAATGCCGTTTCCATGCTATACCCAGGCCTGAAGCCCAACTGGAACGGATCCAGATAAACCGTTTCATCCAGGTGCTGGGGAAGCTGTCGCGCGACCACACTCTCAACAACCTTCGCCACAAAGCAAAGGTTGGAGACTGGACGATAGTTAGCTAACACTGCCAGGTCCAGTTTCTATTTTTATTATTTCTACTTCTAGTATTTGTATTTCTAGTATTTCAATTATTTCTATTTCTATTTCTACTATTTCTATAATTTCTATTTCTTCTGTTTGTATTTGTATTTGTCCTATTTGTCCTATTTCTATTTTTTATTTCTATTTCTAGTATTTCTATTTTTATTATTTCTATTTCTAGGATTTCTATTTCTAGGATTTCAATTATTTCTATTTCTATTTCTATTATTTCTACAATTTCTATATTATTTATATTTCTACGATTTCTATTTCTATTATTTCTATTTCTATTATTTCTATTTCTATTATTTCTATTTCTTTTATTTCTATTTCTATTTCTTTATTTCTATTATTTCTGTTTCTTTTTTTATTTCTATTTCTAGGATTTCTAGGATTATTATTTCATTATTTCTACTTCTATTATTTCTATTTCTTCTAGTTCTCTTTCTTTTATTTCTCTTTTTCTTTTATTTCTCTTTCTATTATTTCTACTTTTATTATTTATATTTATATATTTTTATTATTTCTTTTTCTAGTATTTCTATTTCTAGTATTTCTATTTGTAGTATTTCAATTATTTCTATTTCTATTTCTATTATTTCTACTTCTATTATTTATATTTCTATTTGAATTATTTCAATTTCTTCTATTTGTATTTGTTTTTCTCCTATTTCTCCTATTTCTATTTTTAATTTTTATTTCTATTTCTATTTTTACTATTTCTATTATTTCTATCCCTTTTATTTCTATTTCTATTATTTCTACTTCTGTTTCTATTATTTCTATTTCTATTATTTCTATTTATATTATTTCTATTTCTATTATTTCTATTTCTATTATTTCTACTTTTATTATTTATATTTATATTTATATTATTTCTTTTTCTATTATTTCTATTTCTATTATTTCTACTTCTTCTATTTCTATTTGTATTTCTCCTATTTGTATTTCTATTTTTTATTTCTATTTCTATTTCTTTGATTTCTATTTCTATTATTTCTATTTTTATTATTTCTATTTCTATTATTTCTATTTGTACTTGTATTTCTACTATTTCTATTTCTGTTTTTTATTTCTATTTCTGTTTCTAATTTTTTTCTTTCTATTTCTAGTATTTGATATTTTTATTATTTCTATTTCTAGAATTGCTATTACTATTATTTCTACTTCTACAATTTCTATTTCTTTGATTTCTATTTCTTTGATTTCTTTTTCTCTTTCTTTTATTTCTCTTCCTATTATTTCTACTTCTGCTATTTATATTTCTATTATTTATATTTCTACTTCTATTATTTATATTTCTATTATTTATATTTCAGGATTTCTATTTCTATTTCTATTATTTCTACTTCTAGTATACTATTTCTATTATTTCTATTTCTTTTATTTCTATTTCTACTATTTCTATTTCTGTTATTTATATTTATATTTCTTTTATTTCTATTTCATTGATTTCTATTTTAATATTTCTATTTCTATTATTTCTATTTCTATTATTTCTATTTCTACTATTTCTATTTCTATTATTTATATTTATATTTCTTTGATTTCTATTTCATTGATTTCTATTTCTAACATTTTTATTTCTATTATTTCTATTTCTATTATTTCTATTTCTATTTCTATTTCTATTATTTCTATTTCTATTATTTCTATTTCTATTATTTCTCTTTCTACTATTTCTCTTTCTATTATTTCTATTTCTTTGATTTCTATTTCATTGATTTCTATTTCTTTCTGACGTCAGTGAAACATCAGAAGCAGCTCGGGAGTTCATGGCTTCCATGACAGCCATGGACCTGACCCGGTGTCAGTGTCTCACCCCTGGCATAGAGAGGAGAGAGATACGCCCTGAACTTTTGCCTGCTAAATCCCTTTGAAGCTGGGTCGTCGTGGAAATGAAGGGAGGGGGGAACATTCCTGTGAAATGACGAGACAAGAAGTCAGGAGAGTGACTTGGAAGATAGCCAATGAGAAGCAGATAATTGGGGATCGGAAAGGGAGGGATTGGGGGGCAAAAGGTCAGTCTTGTCCTCATCGAGTCATGATCCGGTTGCTGTGCTCAAATAAAGAGAAGATTTCCTTAAAGATTGGCAGTTTGGAAATTCATTTATTTTGAGATAGCATCAAAGTCTGACAGACGGACAAGACTCACAACTTTCCAAGCCAAACTGGCAAACCTCCAGCCCTCCATTTCCCTACCAAATGTTTGGACGGATTGGAGGCAAGGTTCTGAAGCCATGGCAGCAAGCCAGCTCTCTACTGAAAGTCTACTCCAAACGGCTGTGAACCAGCCACCCCTCCCTACTCAAGCCAGCTTGGATGCAATGGGGCCACCCCCTCCCCCAGCAAAGCTGAAACCCCCCTTCCCCCCCCACTGCCACAGAATTACCAAGGACAGACGATCGTGCTCCAGCCCAAGAGAAGAAAAAATGATGAACCTTGGTGGACTTTGCCAAAATCTGCAGAAGCTGAATTCCCCTAAGGGGAAGCCCCTGAGTGAATTGGGAAGGGCGGATTGGTTATGGGATTGGCAGAAGGCCAGACAGAAAAAAACTTCAACCCTGCCACTCGAAAGCCCCATGGAGGAGTTAAAGCAAGATTTTGAACGTGCCGTCAGCCTGAAAGACGGTCCATCCTGCAGGCCCAAAGATAGAAGGAGGCCAGCTGACCCTGTTGAACTAAGTCACCATAGACGGGGGCCCAGCCCACCCCCCTCCCACACCAGAAGGAGAGAAAGTCCCAGTGTGCATCCATGGGTTCCTCCTCTGCCCAGCAAGAATACCAGCCTATGCAAGGCATCACCCCCCCGCCCCCGAATGAGAGATGAGGAAGAAACCCAACGATACCCTAGACAGGCACACAGAGCCCCACTATGGGAGGAGGGGCCACCAAGGGCAGAGCCACCCCGGTTCAGAGGGAAGTTTGATGGGGATCCAGACCAGGTGGTGCAGTTCCTCGACGCAGCTGAGGTCTATATCGAGCGCTATGGGCACCTTTACCCATTCCCCAGAGCCCTGGTCAATGCCATTTCAGAAGGGCTGGAGGGAGAAGCAAAGACTTGGTCATCAGCCCTCTACAAGAATAGAGCCCCCCTGCATAAGCAGAGGTCTCCCAAAGCCCGGAGCAGCGGCTAGGGATATGGGGAGTCTCATCTGCTCCGTCCCAAAAGTAAAAACAAAACTTTTGGGACTATGCAGAGAGCTCTACCCACCCCAGCCGGCTCTATCTCCATTTCCTCATGGAAACGGAGTTTTTTCGAGCCGCCATTCCATTGTGAAGGCGGCTCTTTACAGGCAGTGGGGCTGGTGATCCCGAGAGATCATCTGGCGGCAACAAGCAGCAAACCGGAAGTCTTCAGGTTGCAGAGCTAGGCGACAAGAGCAAGCCTACAAATTTAACAGATTAATTAAAGAGGACGTGAACTGGACCTGTGATCCTGAATCGCAAGTATCTCATTTATTTTACAAAAGTTATTCAAGAAAGAAAGAAGGGGAAAAAAAAAGAAAAAAGATTTTTTAAAATGGCGACTGCCACGGCTTGAGAAGGGGCTGAAAGGGAAAGTCCTTCCATTTTCTATTACTACAAAGTAGCGGAATAAATACTCTTGGCTACAACTGAAGATAAAACTTCACTTTTGTGTTTTTTTTTTCTCCTGGAGATCTGATATTGATCTTGGTTGGAAAGAAGTTTTTTTTCTCTGCGTTTCTTCTCTTTTCTAAAAAAGTTTGTCTGGACGGAAACATGGCATTGAGACTTATAAAGTCAGACAAACAAGCAGTGGGGGGGATTTCCCCATTAATAAATTACATGAACAAGTTCTAAGTCTCCAGTCTCAGAAACCTGATTTTAACATAATAGAATTTCTCTTAGAGGAGATTGTAAGAAGGGATGAGATTGTGAATCAACACTTTGAAAAATTTAAGCAGGAAATTAAAGAATTGATGCAATCAAAGTTTGATTTTTTGGAACGAAAGATTATAAAAATGGCTAATGGTTTTTCAGAATTTATGATCCAGTTGGATGCAAATACTAAGTTATTAGAGTCTAAAATGGAAGAAACTGAGGACAATTTGGACAATAGAATACAAAAAATTGAAAATGATTTGACAAATACTCAAGATAATAGCTCAGAAGAAAAACCTAAAATGGAGGCTGATCAAAAGACTTGTAATGCAGAAAGTTTGCAACAAAGGATTGAAAGAGAAGTTTTAATGATGCAATATAATCTCACTGAATATGCGATTAGATTGAGAGGACTGCAGGAAAACAACAGAGATGGTTTAAGGAAAATATCTTCTGAAATTCTGGCTGGGATTTTAAAGGTTCAACCTGAGGAAGTATTTTGTAGGATTGATAGAGTTTATAGAATAAATTCCTGGACTGCAAAGCAAAGGCAACTGCCTAGAGATGTGGTGATTTATTTTACAGACAAGGAGATAAGAAATAATATTGTGCAAAATTCTTACAATTCTACTTTGCAATGGTTTGGAAGAAAGATTTGGATATACAAAGAGCTCCCGCCCAAGATGTTATTGGAAAGAAAGAAATTTGGTTTTCTGGTGACTGAATTTAAAAAAAGAAATATTCTATTCAGGTGGGACGCCCCAGTCGGTATTATATTGAGATATCAAGGAGAAAGATATCAATTAAATACTGTTGAAAAAGCGGAAGAATTTTATCAAAAAACTTTGAAAATGAATTTAACATCTTTATGCACAATACAGGATAAGCAGAAGGAATTGGAAATAAAGGGAAAACTTCGAATTATAGAGGCTTCTGTAGACAAATTGCCTTTGGATTCTTTAGATACCCCAGCTGGATTATTTATAAATAAAAGAGAAGTGGCATCGGATTCTAATGTGATTATGATTCATCAAGTCACAGACAAGCATGGAAATCAATTAGCTGATATACAGTTGTCAGAAAAGAAATATGGGTTAAAGCAAAACCAACAAGATCAAGTCATAAAGCAGAATGAAAATCGCCCAGTCGATATACAACTTGCAGAAAGGAAACCAGGATGGAGAACAAACCCACAAAAGAAAAAGAGAAAAAGAAATAGGTCTCACAAAAATAAAAATTTCTAAATTAAGCAACAGTGACGCCAGTTTTTTTTTGTTTTTTTTTTTTAAATGAACGAATATGTGAAAAGACAGTTGAGGCGAAGTATTGGTTAACAATATCCTGAGGAGGACTTCCGGTTTCCTCGTCTTCGGCGGCGACGGTGCTTTCTTTTAGCACCGCCACCCCCGCCGCTTGTAGAGCCG
Source organism: Arizona elegans (assembly GCA_022577455.1). Taxonomy (NCBI): domain Eukaryota; kingdom Metazoa; phylum Chordata; class Lepidosauria; order Squamata; family Colubridae; genus Arizona; species Arizona elegans. Next base: position 46,581,327 of record JAKOOJ010000010.1, read on the forward strand.
CTTCCTGACTGCGAAGCGGCTCGAAATCTTCGAAATCCTCAGGATTAAAGAAGAAGAGGCAGCAGGGCACAGGTAGAGCCCCTGCAACCCCCCCAGGGAACTGTTTCTGGGGAGGAAGCAGGCGCGGCTCCCTTACAACCCGCTGAAACTCCGGGCGGCGTGGGACGTCTTCTGCTTTTGCAGAACAAGCCGACCTCAGGAAACCTTTAAAGAGCGAGGAAATAACTCAAATAAACATCCGCAATCCACCTGAACCCTGAAATTTTGAACTGCAAGTATTAGTCCTTTGCTGAACTTTTTTACTGAAGTGAAAGTCTCGGAATGAGTGAAAGTGATTGAAAAAATATGGCGCTCAGCAAATGAATTAGTGGGTGTGGATTGGTGAAGCTATCTTGTCTTGCTACAAAGTTAAAAAGTTGTTACAGAGTTGCTCCGGCTGCAACAGAAATAAGAGGAAAATCTCTCCCTTTTACTTGTCTTTGCTGCATTATAGCTTTGTCTTGAGTAATTCTGGGGGACTTTTTTAGAAGGTATTGTGGAGGTGGCAGAAGAGGCGGACCCTCCCTTTTTAAGAAAGCTAGCTTACGTGGCAGGATGGCTTCAAAAAAGCAGGAAGGCAAAACAGGGGGGGAATCCCCCCCACGTAAGCAGGATACACAGTCACAAGCCCAAAAAAAAGATTTGGATATGGGAGAATTGAAAGAATTCATCTCAAATATTTTGGATGAGAAATTTCAAGACATGGATGATAAAATAAATAAAATAGATGAAAAAATTCAAAAGTCACAACAGGAAATTATGCAGGAAATGCAGCAGAGCCAAAAGATGGTGACCAAAAAAATAACGGATGTGGCGTCTGGTCTGGCAGGATTTATTATGAAAGTTGAGACAAAAGTGGATGAATTTAAATTAGAAGTTAATGCTAAGATGAAAAATAATGATCATAAATTTCTTGATGTTGATGACAAGATGCAGAGAGTTGAGAATGATATTGTTATGATGCAATTTCGTGCAATGGAATTTGCTATAAGGCTTCGAGGAATTAGAGAAGAGGAGAGACAAGATTTGAGACAGATCTGTGCCGAAGCCCTAGCTGTGATTTTAAAAGTTGAACCTGAGATGGTTTTTTGTAAAATAGATAAAATCTATAGAGTTAACTCGTGGGTGGCCAGACAAAGACAACTGCCTAGAGATGTGGTCATATATTTTACAGACAGAGCAATAAGAAATGACATTTTGCAAAAATCTTTTCTCACTTCTGTGCAAGTGAGCGGATCCAAGATTACAGTTTACAAGGAGCTCCCACCTAAGATGTTGAAATCTAGAAAAGAGTATGGTTTTCTTGTTAAAGAACTGCAGAGTAATCAAATCCCATTTCGTTGGGACGCCCCAACTGGCATAATTTTGAGATATAAGGGAGAGAAACACCGTCTGAATACTGTGGAGAAGGCGGAGCAATTTTATAATGACATCTTTAAAGAAAGAACTCCATCCCCACGCACATCTACAGTTTTGGAGATTAAAGAGAGTGATAAGAAGCAACCTCAAGAATGGCAACAACAATCTAAGCAGGAATTAGCAGAGTTGAAGGGTGCTGAAGGAGGTTTTCTGGATGAGCCTTTGCTGGAACCTTCCCCAATCTCGGAGCTGGCTTGGGCGGCTGAAGTTAAGGATCAGCGTATAACTCGAGCAAAAGCCAAGGAACTTAAAGAAAAGTTACAGCAGGAGAGACAAGACAAGGCTGGGGCTGTGGGAAATGCAGGACAGAGGATCTCAGATGAAATCCTAAGGTTCTGCGCTTCGCTCCAGAAGGAGAATAATGATGATTAAATGTTTATCTTGGAATGTGAATGGGTTGAATGTAACACAAAAAAGGAAGAAAGTATTTGCATATTTAAAACAACATAATAATGATATAATTTGTTTACAAGAAACGCATATTACAGTTCAAGATCAAAACTATTTGAAAAATTCCAAATTAGGAACACATTTTATATCTTCAACTAACCAAAAAAAGAATGGTGTGGTTATTTATGTAAACAAAAAATTAACAGCCAAACTTATAGAAGCTGATCAAGATGGTAGGTTTGTAGCAATTGAATTACTTTCTGCTAATAGTCAAATTCTTTTGATAGGAATTTATGCTCCTAATCAACAACAGGACTATTTTTATAAAATGCTGCATACTAAAATACTTCAATGGGATTATAGATCTATTTTAATTATGGGAGACTGGAATGGAGTAATTGACTCTAAATTAGATAAAAAGACTTTGGCAAAATCAAGAATTAGATTACCACAGACTTTTTTTGATATGAAAGAAGACCTGGAATTAAAAGATATTTGGAGAATATATAACCCAAAAGAACTGGACTATACTTTCTTCTCTGACAGACATAGATCCTTTTCCAGGATTGATTTTATTTTGCTGTCTGATGATTTACTTGTTAGGACAAAAAGAACAAAGATTCTGCCAAGAACTTTGACTGATCATAGCCCAGTCTGGATAGAAATCGAGACATGTAAGAATGAGAGACGCTCTTGGAGATTAAATGAAAACTTGTTTAGATATGAGAAAAATATAATAGAACTTAAAAAGCATCTGAAAGAGTTTTTTGAAATGAACTTGAATAAAGGCACCCCAATGGAAATTGTGTGGGACGCAAGCAAAGCTTATATGAGAGGGGTGCTTATACATATGAACTCTAAACACAAGCGGATTCGACAAAAGAAAAGACTTGAACTGGAAGCAGAAATAAAGGACAAAGAACAGTTACTTATTAAAAATCCAACAGATGAAAGAATACTTAGTGTTATAAAACTTCTGAAAGACCAATTTCAAATGCTTATAGCGGAACAAGTTGCAACAAACTTACAATATGCGAAGCATAATACATTCTGCAATGCTAATAAACCAGGCAGGTGGTTGGCTTACACATTAAGGAAGAAACAAAGCATACGGACTATTGATAGTGTTGATATTGGGGGGAAAGAAGTTTTTCAACAGAATTTAATAAAAGAAGCTTTTCTTCAATATTACACTAAACTATATGCCAGAGAGGAGGTGCAGAATGGACTTATAGAAAAATATTTGGACAATAAAAGAGTTACAAAAATCACTGAGCAACAAAAGGAAAGAATGGATTATCCCATAACAGAGGAGGAGATAATAGCAGCAATAAAACAATTAAAAACAGCCAAAGCTCCTGGAACGGATGGTCTGACAGCAGTGTATTATAAAACTTTACAGGCAGAAATGGTGGAACAACTCAGAGACTTATTTTGCAACATACAACAAGGGGGAAAAGTACCTCCATCGTGGACTACAGCTTATATTTCTTTGATACCAAAAGAGCAAGCAGGTCCTAAAAAACCGGAGAATTACAGACCAATATCTCTTTTGAATACGGATTATAAAATTTACGCAAAAGTATTAGCCAACAGACTGATGCCAGTAATTCAAAAGGTGATTCATGATGACCAAGCGGGATTTATTGAGGGTAGGCACATGAAGGACAATGTAAGGCAAGTAATAGATTTATTGGAATATCTTGAGAAGAATAAACAGATCCCTGCAGTGCTGGTCTTTCTGGATGCAGAGAAGGCCTTTGATAGAGTGGATTGGAATTTTCTATTAAAGACATTAAAAAAGATGGACTTTGGGGACCAATATATACAGGCGGTCTCAGCAATTTATCAAGAGCAAAAGGCACAGATCATTATCAATGGAAGTTTGACAACAGAGTTTAAAATTGAAAAAGGAACAAGACAGGGATGTCCACTGTCCCCATTGTTGTTCATTTTAACACTAGAAGTCTTGTTAAATACAATAAGGGATTCTAACACATTGAAAGGTATAATGATAAGGCAAGAGGATTACAGAATAAAGGCATTTGCAGACGATCTGGTTGTTACCCTAACACAGTCAATGGAATCGATAATCCAGATGAAGGACATTATACAAGACTTTGGTAAAGTTTCAGGTTTCAGATTGAATCAGAGAAAAACTAAGATGGTAGTTAAAAATATGACACAAGATCGTAAACTGGAGTTAGAAAGGAGGGCAGGTTTTGAGATTGTACCAAAGGTAAAATACCTAGGAGTTCAGGTTGCAGAATCAAATATGAAATTGTTTCAAAATAACTATGAGGCGTTGTGGCGAGAGGTGCAAAAAGATATGGAGACTTGGAAAAAACTGCAGCTGTCCTTACTTGGAAGAATAGCAGCAGTTAAGATGAACATTTTGCCAAGATTTCTTTTTTTGTTTCAAACGATTCCGGTGCTCAAAAATGATAAACAACTAAAAGCATGGCAAACTGGTGTCAACAAATTTGTCTGGAACGAGAAAAAACCAAGAGTAAAAATGAAAATTATGCAAGACATTCCAGAAAGGGGAGGTCTCAAACTTCCAAACCTACAATTATATTATGATGCAACAGCTTTGACTTTAGTAAGTGATTGGTTTGGAGGAAAAAAGACTGGAATATTGAATGCAGAAAGTTTTGATCTGGAATTTGGATGGCACGCTTACTTATTCTATGACAGCAAAGTGGATAAAGTATTTAAAAGCCATATACTTAGAGATTCTTTGCTGAGAGTTTGGAAGAAGCACCGAAACAACTGGAATTATAAAATACCGCTATGGCTGGATCTTGGTCATACCTTGTGGAATACAAATATAATGTCACTCGGGGGGTTTTTATATAAAGAGGTTCTTTTTACAGATGCGGGCAGATGGCAGCTGAAGACATTACAGACATTGTTGGCTGAAGGGATTAATTTAACTTGGTTACAATATAATCAACTGCAATTGAGATGGAAAGAGGACCAAAAAACTGGTATTATGATGTATGAGGAAGAATTAGTTAGACATATAAAAGAGAAAGGCCCAATGCATATTAAAAGACTTTATAATGTCTTGTTAGAAAGGGATTCAGAAACTGAACTAGTTAAAGACTGCATGGTTAAGTGGGCACAAAATTTTGAGGAACCAGTGATGTTGGAAACATGGGAAAAAATTTGGGTTCAGAATGTTAAATTTACACAGTCGCAGAATCTGCGGGAAAATTTCTATAAAATGTTTTATAGATGGCATTTAGATCCAAAAAAATTGTCGTGTATGTACCCTAGTGTCCAGCCTAAATGTTGGAGATGTGATTGCTTAGACGCTACATATTATCATGTTTGGTGGACCTGTAAGAAAGTTAAGGCTTTTTGGGTAAAAATTTGGTGGGTCATGCAGAATGTTTTGAAGAAAAAAATTCAATTTTCTCCACAACTGTTTTTATTGGGTATAGTTAAGGGTTTTACATTGGGGGAAACAAAATTGATATTGTACATGATAACTGCAGCAAGATTGTTGATAGGTAAATACTGGAAAAATGAAGCGCTGCCTACGATTGAGGAATGGACTTTGAAGATGGCCAGTTTTGCAGAGATGGCGAAGATTTCAGCATATCTAAAAGATTGTTCTCAAGAGACCTATGAATGGGAATGGAAGAAGTGGATAAATTATGTTCAGCACAAATATCAAACTAGGAAGTATCAAATAGCCTTTATTTAAAAATGTTATATAAGATAGAAACATTTTAGGGTTGAGGATAAAAATTTGCTAGAAAATGTTATATTAAGATAGAAATATTTTAAGGTTAAGGATGAAAACTTGTTAGAAAATGTTATATTATGATAGAAATATTTTTAAGGTAATCAGGATGAAAATTTATCTGAAAATGTTATACCAAGATAGAAATAGGTTAATGTAATGAAGATGAAAATTTGTAAGGGGGAGGGAGGGGTTCAAGTTTTATATACAAAGGAGGGTTTTTTCCTTTTATCTGACATGAGCATACTAGGAAGTCTGGGGGGAGGGGAGGGTTAGGGTGGGCTGGGGAGGTTGGGAAGTCTGGGGGGGGGTAGTGGGGGGGGAAAAAGGGGGTGAAAATGTAATTGTAAAACTTTTGCAATAAAAAAAAAAAAACAATATCCTGAGGAGAGTGTCAGACCTCTGCAATGCCGTAACTTTGGGATGTGAAAAGAGCCTTAAACTGGTTGGATTGGAATTATCTATTTTGGAGTTTATGTATTATATTTATGTCGAGCTATAAGGCAAGAGAATTACGCTGGGGCATGCAGAAGATCTGGTTGTTACCCATTATGATGATGGGAATTAATATCCTGAAGAAAACCACAATTACAGATATTGTATGGAATATAATTATAATGTCACTCGGGTGGTTTTTTTCTTTTTTTTATATATATAGGAGGAGATTTATTACTGATGGGGGCAGAAGACAACTGAGGATTTGGAACAATCTGTTGCAACTAGGATGCTATGTTACCCTAATATGGATGATGTACTCAACAATCTAGTGGACAGACACTAAAGAAGATATTATATGGATTATAAATTTAAAGTTATTGATTTGGAATATTTTTTTTTCTTTTAGTAGGGTGGGTAGTAGATTAAAGATATCAAGAATTGTTGTGTATGGCAACTTTGTAGGAAAGTGGGTGGAGATAGGTTAGTTTACAGATTGTTTAGTTTAAGAAAAGGGATGTTTAAGTGATATACCTATGGGAGTGGAGTAAATGGATGGAGCTGAATAAATGTTAAATTAGGATTTATGGGGAATGCTGCTTTGAAATGTTATATTAATATATATAAAAGATTAAATGTTAAAGCAGGATTTATTACATAGTTTTAAAAGGGAAGGTTGTTTTGAAATGTTGTATTAACATACAGATATAAGCATGGGGAGGAGAAATAGGGCAGATCACTGTTAAATTGGGAGTTATAATAATATTATTATGTTAAATTAGAAGTTATGCGATGCTATAGTAAAATGATATTTGAAATGTATGGTAAAAGGGGGAAGTAATAATATTAATATTATTAATAATATTATTAGTAAATAAGGGTCAGTATTTAGAGGATAGAGTAAGGGGATGGTAAAGTAAAATATTATATAATCTGTTATGAATTAGGTTTTTGTTGTGAGGAAGTCATGTGGGGGATGGGTGGTGAGGGTGGTTAGGGAAGGGGGGGAGAAATTGTGGGGAAAAAAATTGTATTTGAAAACTTTTTCAATTAAAAAAAAAAAGAATAGAGCCCCCCCAACTGCAAGATGCAGATGATTTCTTGCAACTACTGTGGGCGAGGTTCGAGGAAGTAGGGGAGGACCCATATGTGGAAGACAAACTCAGAAGCCTAATGCAGAGAGGGAAGCCCATCAAGGAGCACATTTGTGAGTTCCGAAGAGTCGGGGGCACCTTGCCTCCCCTACCTGAGCGACTGCTAGTGTATTTTTTCAGAACGAGCCTCTTATCGGGACATCCCAAACCGACTCTCTGAATGGTTCCACATGGCGATGCAAGTTGAAAGGGGACTGCGCGCCAACGACATGCTAAAGCAACCAGAGACCAGGGAGAGATACCAATCGGACCTGAGGCCACAGATCAGACGAGGAACCATGGCACCACGGCCTACCCAAAGGCCTTTCGTTCCGCGGAGCCCAATGAGATGCTACAGATGTGGAGGAATGGTCCATCTAGCAGCAGCCTGTGGAACCCCGAGCCCGAGGCCAAACCCTCAGCCAAAGGCACGACAAGAACGGGGCCCCAAGTGAGCCACCGAGGTGCCACGAAGTCTCCCCCTGGCACAGAGGTCTTCGCCCACCTGACCGAGACAAGGGGAGTCCCGGATGATGGAGACCAATCCCCCGACTCGTATGACAGCGAGGACGAGGGTGAAGACAACCCAATGGTGAGCGGACCCATCCACCCTTTCCTTTTCCCCATATGCCTAACAGCCCCAAAGACAGGTACCCAAGAGACTTTCCAAGCCCTGATAGACTCGGGCTGCACTAGGTGCCTGATTAATCTACCCACAGTCCTAAAATTGGGGATCCGAGCTAAGAAGCTCAACCACCCAATTCGATTTGAGCAAGTTGATGGGACCCTAGTAGGCGGAACTTGCGCCACACACCTGACCGAACCAGTGAAGCTAGAACTAGGGGATCACTGGGAGACGATACGGTTCATAATAGCCCCCAAGATGGCCGATCCAGTCATACTGGGACTTTCCTGGCTAGACAAGTGGGGTCCAATTATCTGGTGGCAAGAGGGGACCCGCAGATTGAGGATAGCCAAAGGGCCCCAACCTCTGCCATTCCAACCAGAACAAACACCCCCCCCACACTCGAGCCCCAACGTCTCACACCTGAACAAAAAAAGATGGCACCGACGCAAGGGCCCCTCCCAAAGGGCACCGCGAAGCAGCTGGGGCCCACATCCAACAACACCCATGAAACAGAGCAGATTCCAAAAGACTACCAAGACCTAGCAGAGGTATTTAGCAAGACCGAGTGTGACGTCCTACCTCCCCACCGCGATGCCGACTGCGCCATCGAAATCATCCCTGGGGCGAAACTACCTAAACCTAAATTGTATGCCATGACGCCCCATGAAATGCAAGAAATGCGAAACTACATAGACAAGAACCTGCGAAGGGGTTTCATTGAGCCAGTCAAACCGCGGGTCGCGGCACTGGTCCTTTTCAAAGAGAAGAAAGACGGCTCTATGCATCTGGTAGTCGACTTCCGGGGATCAATGCAATCTGCGTACACAACTTATACCCCCTCCCCCTCATGAAAGACATGCTAGCCCACCTGGCCAAAGGGAAGATTTTCACCAAACTAGACCTCCACGAAGCCTACTACCGAGTACACATCAGGGAAGGAGACGAGTGGAAGACAGCATTCAACTGCCCCCTGGGAAGTTACCAATTCAAGGTGATGCCATTTGGGCTACAGGGAGCCCCAGCCGTGTTCATGCAATTGATAAACGAATTTCTACATGACCACTTGTACAAAGGGGTCCTCGTCTACCTAGATGACATTCTCATTTACACGGAGACCATAGACGAACACATATCCCTCGTACGCAAAGTGCTGGAAAAACTGCTGAAAGCGAACCTCTATGTCAAACTGTCAAAATGCGAGTTCCACCAATCGCAGCTAGACTATTTAGGTTACCGAGTGTCAAACGAGGGGATAGAGATGGACCCGGCTAAAGTACAATCAGTCCTAGACTGGCGACCCCCTCACACCCGCAGGCAACTACAAAGCTTCCTGGGGTTCGCGAATTTCTACAGGCAATTCATCCCCTCCTTTGCAAGAATTGCCAAACCTCTGACGGACCTCCTAAAGACAGGAAGTCCGACAACGAAACCCCGCCCGGGACAGCCTCTACAGTGGGACCCAGCCTGCCAACAGGCATTCGAGACACTAAAACAAATGTTTGCAAAAGAACCGGTCTTGAAGCATCCTGACCCCGAACAACCCTTCGTCATCCAAGCAGATGCCAGCAATGTGGCAGTAGGGGCAGTCCTACTCCAAAAGAACAGCCAGGGGGACCTGCAACCTTGTGCCTACACATCCCGCAAACTCACCGACACAGAAAGACGATGGGCGGCGTGGGAAAAAGAAGCATTCGTGGTGAGATGGGCGCTGTTAACCTGGCGACACCTGCTAGAAGGAGGCCAGACACCATTCGAAGTTTGCACTGACCACAAAAACCTGGAGGCCCTCAAGACCCCACGGAAGTTATCGCCCAGGCAAGTCCGGTGGGCCCAATACTTCAATCGTTTCAACTTCGAGCTGAAGCACATCCCAGGGGGGAAGAACTTTCTGGCCAACGCCCTCTCCCGAATGCCTCAATACAACACTGAACGTGAGCAGATAGTGAATCCCATCATCCCTCCTGCCCAAGGAGTGGGCCAAGTAACCACCAGACGACAGCATCGAGACCAGCAGGGCCAACCCGCCAGTGACCTAATGACCAGGCTCAAGGCAGAAACGTTGGTGGACCCCTGGTTCTGAGACAATCAACATCTCTTGACAAAGAGAGATGGCCTAGCATGGAGAGGGACGAAACTTTATGTCCCAGAGGCCTTACGCACCTTGGTCCTCAAGAGAAGTCACGATGTCAAACCAGCGGGATATTTTGGCTTCCTAAAGACTCCGCACTTAGCACGGAGACAGTTTTGGTGGCCCCACATGAGAAAAGATGTAGACAGCTATGTAAAAAGTTGTACCATCTGTGCCACGATGAAAACCCGACCAGGAAGGCCCCTGGGGCTGCTGCAGCCAGTAGCTGAACCGTCAAGGCCATGGGAGGAGATTGCTATGGACTTCATAGTTGAACTGCCGAGGAGCAGTGGAAGCACAGTGATCTGGACTGTAATAGACTTATTCTCCAAACAGGCACATTTCATACCCTGCAGCGGACTACCCTCAGCCCGCCAATTGGCCAAACTGTTCGTAAAACACATCTACCACCTGCACGGAGTACCCAGAAGAATCATCTCCAATCGAGGTGTCCAGTTTACAGCGAAGTTCTGGAGGGAATTCCTTTGATCCATAGGATCATCCCAAGGTCTCAGATCGGCGTTTCACCCGAGCACCAATGGTGGGGCGGAGAGGTTGAATGCCATGATAGAGCAATACCTGAGGTGCTACGTGGACTACCAACAATCGAACTGGGCGGACCTCTTATCGTTTGCGGAGGTCACATATAACAATGCTGTCCACAGTAGTACAGGACTAACCCCATTTAAGATAGTGAGCGGCATCGATTTCATCCCCATGCCAGAATACCCAAGGGAGCCTCCTTCCTCAGTTACCTTAACCGAATGGATGGCAGTGTTGAGAGAAACCTGGGAGAACGTCAAGAGGGCATTAGACAAGGCAGCACGGTCTTATAAGAAACAAGCAGATAAGCACTGAGCCCCCCCGAGGCCGTTCCAAGTAGGGGAGAAGGTCTACCTCTCCACCAAGTATTTAAAACTCAGACTCCCAACCAGAAAATTTTGTTCAATCAAGCCGGCCTGACTGAATAAGTTAATTTTAATGGGTTTTAATTGGTTTTAAAGGGGTTTTAGCTAAGGGTTTTAATAACGGCCAAATTGCTTCAATTTATTTTAATGGTTTTTAATTTTTGTGATGGGTTTGTTTTAATATGGCTGTACACCGCCCTGAGTCCTTTGGGAGAAGGGCGGTATAGAAATGAAATGAAATCAAATCAAATCAAATCAAATCTTTGATTTTCTATTTCTTTGATTTCCATTTCTTTGATTTCTATTTCTATTATTACTATTTCTATTATTTCCATTATTACTATTTCTATTACTTATATTTTTATTATTTCTATTTCTATTATTTCCACTTCTATTATTTCTATTTCTTCTATTTGTATTTGTATTTCTCCTATTTCTCCTATTTCTATTTTTTATTTCTATTTCTATTTCTTTTATTTTTATTTCTATTATTTCTATTACTATTATTACTATTTCTATTATTTCTATTTATTCCTATCTTTATTATTTCTATTTTTATTATTTCTATTTCTAGGATTTCTATTTCTAGGATTTCTATTTCTATTTCTATTTCTAATATTTCTATTTCTATTATTTATATTTCTATTTCTTTTATTTCTATTTCTATTATTTCTATTTCTATTTCTTTTATTTCTATTTCTATTTCTAGTATTTATATTTCTATTATTTCTACTTCTAGTATTTCTATTTCTAGTATTTCAATTATTTCTATTTCTATTATTTATACTCTAATATTTGTATTTGTATTTCTTCTATTTCTCCTATTTGTATTTTTTCTTTCTATTTCTATTTCTTTGATTTCTATTTCTATTATTTCCATTTCTATTATTTTTATTTTTATTATTTCTATTTCTATTATTTCTATTTCTTCTATTTGTATTTATATTTCTCCTAATTCTCCTATTTCTATTTTTTATTTTTATTTCTTTTATTTTTATTTTTATTATTTCTATTTCTAGGATTACTATTTCATTATTTCTACTTGTATTCTTTCTATTTCTTCTATTTCTATTTCTTTTATTTCTCTTTCTCTTTCTTTTATTTCTCTTTCTATTATTTCTACTATTATTTCTATTTCTAGTATTTCTATTTCTAGTATTTCAATTATTTCTATTTCTATGATTTCTATTTCCATTATTACTATTTCTATTATTTCTATTTCAATTATTTCTACTTCTATTATTTCTATTTCTATGATTTCTATTTCTATGATTTATATTCCTCCTATTTCTTTTTTTCTATTTTCTTATTTCTATTTCTATTGTTTGTATTTCTATTATTTCTATTTCTATGATTTCTATTTCTATGATTTCTATGTCTATGATTTCTACTTCTATTATTTATAAAATAGAAATTTTATATTTCTATTATTTGAATTATTTCTATTTCTACTATTTCTACTATTTCTATTTCTTCTATTTGTATTTGTATTTCTCCTATTTCTCCTGTTTCTATTTTTTATTTCTATTTCTATTTCTTTTATTTCTATTCCTATTTCTATTATTTCTATTTGTATTATTTATATTTCTACTTCTATTATTTCTTTTATTTATATTTCTAGTATTTGTATTTCAGGATTTCTATTTCTATTATTTATATTTCTACACACCCCCCCATGGGGTGCCGCCTTGACGTGGTGGGGGGCTTAACTGCTCCAATGACACTGAGAGCTGTGTTGGCGGTAGTGTAAACTACCAGCAGGTCCAACCATGCCAGAGAGGTCTAGGCTGAGGAACAGAACTGAGTGTACCCAACAACCCATGCAATGAATCATGATGAAACACAACCAAACAAAGCCTATACCAGCTCGGTCGTCGCCTGGGTTAACAAGGACCGCGTCAGGTGTTGGGGAACCTGGACATCCATTGACAAGTGGGCTACAGGTCACAGGTCCCATAGCTGAGCAACCAGGGCATGGGCCTGCAGAGTGACTGGAAGATGAACAACCTCAGAAGCGGCAGAAATACACCATGTCAGAGAACCGCAATGTAATGAAATGCTAATTCAAAGCAGAACCAGAACAACGAGGCTACCAAAAAAGGATGTGCCAATTATGGAAACAAGAATACCCAGACTCAAGGATAACTGAATTACGATTAGCCGATCAGTGACGATTCATCACTCAGAACAAAGTGCTTAGTGAAGTCGAACTTGAAGAAATACAGAAAAATTGTGAAACAGGAACACAGACTGCTGAACAGCAGACTGCTGGAGTGGCAGCAGAAAATACTCCAATAACATCTGGAGCAACTGAGCAGCCTGAATTCGAAAAAAAATGCAGATATTTTGCAAGAACAGGATCAGCAAGGGCCTGAAGTCATCATTGAAACATCAGGAGTACGCAATGCCAGGCAGCAAGAACTGAAAGCTAAAATCTTGGCACATGCTGCAATAAATGCAGAAAGGAGAAGGCTTCCAACATTGAAGACTATCCCTAGAAAACATTTGGCACCATTGCTGATAGATGTGAACTATGCACTTGCAGCAGTCCAGATAACATCAATTGAACAAACAAATCAGCTTGCCTATAGTACAGCAGCCATAGTAACGGAAGAACTGGGGATTCAACAGCTGCAGGCCCCTAGAAAATCGACTGGAAAACCGCAATGGAAAATCAGGTTGGAGTTGAAAATCAAGAGCCTGCGAGCAGATGCAAGCAACCTGAAGAATTTGCAGGAGAAAAAGCTGAAGAACAGCAAGATCAAGAAACACCTGGGGACTTCCGGTTTGCTGGACTCCAGTGAAGACGGTCTGTTTTTAAGGACCGCCAGCCCCGCCGTCTGTAGAGCCGCTTCGATATCGAGAAGCGGCTTGAAAACTCTGAAATCCGTAGGATTGTAGGAGGAGAGTAGGCAAGGTACAGGTTGAGCCCCTGTGAGCCCCCAGAAATTCGTCACTGGGGAGAAACAGGCGCGGCTCCCTTTCAACTTGCCAGACTCCGGACGGCGTGGGACGATTCTGCTCCCTGCAGAACAAGCCGGCTGCAGCAAACATTTAAATCGATTGAAACCAACCTTAACAAACAGCGGAAATATCAACTTGAACCCTCAAACTTGGAAACCGCAAGTATTAATGCTTTGGTGACTTTTTAACTTAAGAGAAAGTACGAACAAGTGAAAGTGATTTGAAAAAAAAAATGGCGCCCAGCAGCAGAGTTAACGAGCTAGCGAGAGTGGATCTGTGAAGTTACTTTGATCTGTTACAAAGTTGCACTGCCTGTAATAAAGAGGAACAGGAGAAGAGGAAAAAATTCTTTTTTAAAAAATCTGAGTCTGCTTCAGTCTAGTTTCTGTCCCCAGTTTGTTTAAACCTGGGGGACTTTTTCAGAGGACTTTGTGGAGGTGGAAAAGGAAAAAGGATTTCCCTTTTCAGAAAATCTAGCTTACGTGGCAGGATGGCTTCAAAGAAGCAGGAAGGAAAGGCAGCAGGGGGGGATCCCCCACACACAAACATGAACAGCAGCTTCCTCCTGTTCAACAGACTCAGAAAAAAGATTTTGATTTTGAAAATTTAAAAGAATTTATCTCTCAGGCTTTGGATGATAAATTTCAAAAATCTCAACAGGAAATAGATGATAAACTTCAAAAATCTCAACAGGAAATTATGCAGGAAATTAATGAAATTAAAAATATGGTGAAACAGGATTATGGCAAGGTGACTAAAAAAATATTGGATGTTGCGTCTGGCCTCTCAGAATTTATTATTAAAGTGGATTCCAAATTGGAAGAATTTAAATCAGAAGTCAATGTCAAGATTAAGGATACTGATTATAAAATTTCTGATGCTGATGATAAAATGCAGAGAGTTGAAAATGAAATTACGATGATGCAATTCCGGGCCATGGTATTCGCTATAAGGCTCAGAGGAATCAGAGAGAATCATAGACAGGATTTGAGACAACTTTGTGCTGATGCCTTGGCTGTGTTATTAAAAATTAATCCTGAAGTGGTTTTTTATAAAATAGACAAAATTTACAGAGTGAACTCCTGGGTGGCCAGACAAAGACAATTGCCTAGAGATGTGGTGATCTATTTTACAGACAGAACAATAAGAAATGATATCCTGCAAAAATCTTTTCTTTCCTCTGTGCAAGTGGAGGGGGCTCAAATTGGAATTTATAAAGAATTGCCACCCAAAATGTTGAAAGATAGAAAAGATTTTGGTTTTCTAGTGAATGAATTGAAAAAACAACAGATACCATTCCGGTGGGATGCCCCAATTGGTATAATTCTGAAATACAATGGAGAAAGATATCGGCTGAACACCGTTGAGAAGGCGGAACATTTTTATTCTACTGTTCTTAAAGAGAGAACACCATCTCCACGTACATCTACAGTGCTGGAGATTAAGGAGAGTGATAAGAAGCAACTCCAGCAAGAGGTGCAAGAACAGTCTAAGCAGGCGGAGCCAGAGGAAATGCAGGATGCTGCAGGAGGCTTTCTGGAGGAGCACCTGTTAGAATCTTCTCCAATCTTGGACCCGGTTCGGATGGTTGAAGTCAAAGACCAGCGTATAACTCGTGCAAAATCTAAGCAACTTAAAGAAAAGCAACAACAGGAAAGACAATACAAAAAGGGAGCTAAGAGTACCACACAAGAGATTGAAGTCATGGGGGGAGCAAAACCGAAGATTTCGGAAGATCTTCAGCTATTCTGCTCGTCACTTCGAAAAGATGAAGATGACAATTAAGTGCTTATCTTGGAATGTGAATCGGTTGAATTCATTACAGAAAAGGAAGAAGTTATTCACATATTTGAGACAATTTAATAATGATATAATCTGTTTACAAGAAACTCATATTAGAACTCAAGATCAAAAATACTTGATAAACTCTAAATTAGGAACACATTTTATAGCTTCAACTTTGCAAAAAAAGAATGGTGTGGTTATTTATGTAAATAAAAGATTTACAGCTAAAATTATAGAAGCAGATGAAGATGGTAGGTTTATAGCAACTGAATTGCTTACAGTAAATGGCCAAATTCTTTTGATTGGAATTTATGCTCCCAACCAACAACAGGATCATTTCTATAAAATGTTACACACTAAAATATTGCAATGGGACTATAGATCTATTTTAATTATGGGAGATTGGAATGGAGTAATTGATTCTAAATTAGATAAAAAGAGTTTGGCGAAATCAAGGATCAGATTACCACAGACTTTTTTTGATATGAAAGAAGATTTGGAATTAAAAGATATTTGGAGAATACATAATCCAAAAGAATTGGATTATACTTTTTTTTCCGATAGACATAGGTCCTTCTCTAGGATTGATTTTATTTTGTTGTCAGATGTTCTACTTGTTAAGACAAAAAGAACAAAGATATTTCCAAGAACTTTGACCGACCATAGCCCAGTATGGATAGAAATTGAGATGGGTAAAATTGAGAGACGATCATGGAGATTAAATGAAAACTTGTTCAGATATGAAAAAAATATAACAGAACTTAAAAAGCAGTTGAAAGAATTTTTTGAAATAAACTTAAATAAGGGTACTCCAATTGAAATTGTGTGGGATGCGAGCAAAGCTTACATGAGAGGGGTACTCATTTATATGAATTCTAAACATAGACTGAATCGACAAAAGAAAAGATCTGAACTGGAAGCAGAAATAAAGAATAAAGAACAGTTACTTATTAAAAATCCAACAGATGAAAGAATACGTGGTGCTATAAAACTTTTGAAAGATCAATTCCAAATGTTTATGGCGGAACAAGTTGCAACAAATCTACAATATGCGAGGCATAATACATTTTGCAACGCCAATAAACCGGGCAGATGGTTGGCCTATACATTAAGGAAGAAGCAGAGTATACAGACTATTGATAGTATTGATATTGGAGGGAAAGAAATTTTTCAACAAAAATTAATTAAAGAAGCGTTTGTAGACTATTATACTGAACTATATGCTAAAGATGATATGCAGAATGGACTTATAGAAAAATATCTAGATAATAAAAGAGTCACGAAAATTACTAATCAACAAAAGGAAAGAACGAATTATCCTATAACAGAGGAGGAGATTATAGTAGCAATTAAACAACTAAAAACAGCTAAAGCTCCTGGAACGGATGGTTTGACTGCAGTGTATCATAAAACTTTGCAAGCAGAAATGGTGGAACAACTCAGAGACTTATTTTGTAACATACAACAAGGGGGTAAAATACCCCCATCATGGAAAACAGCTTACATTTCTTTGATACCAAAAGAGCAAGTAGGTCCTAAAAAACCAGAGAATTATAGACCAATATCTCTTCTGAATAATGACTATAAAATTTATGCAAAAGTACTAGCCAACAGGTTGATGCCAGTAATTCAAGAGGTGATTCACGATGATCAAGCGGGATTTATTGAGGGCAGATATATGAAGGACAATGTAAGGCAAGTTATAGATTTATTGGAATATCTCGAGAAGAATAAACAGATCCCTGCAGTGCTGGTCTTTCTGGATGCAGAAAAGGCCTTTGATAGAGTGGATTGGAATTTTCTATTAAAGACTTTAAAAAAGATGGACTTTGGGGACCAATTTATATAGGCGGTTTCAGCAATTTACCAAGAGCAAAAGGCACAGATTATTATTAATGGAAGTTTGACAACAGATTTTAAAATTGAAAAAGGAACAAGACAGGGATGTCCGTTATCCCCACTGCTATTCATTTTAACACTAGAAGTCTTGTTAAATACAATACGGGACTCTAATATCTTGAAAGGTATAATGATAAGGCAAGAGGATTACAGAATAAAGGCATTTGCAGATGATCTGGTTGTTACCCTAACACAGCCAATGAAATCAATAATCCAGATGAAAGACATTATACAAGACTATGGTAAATTCTCAGGTTTTAGACTGAACCAGAAAAAAACTAAGATGATAGTTAAAAATATGACACAAGATCGTAAACACGAGCTTGAAAGGAGGGCAGGTTTTGAGATTGTACCAAAGGTAAAATATCTAGGAGTTCAGGTTGCAGAATCAAATAAGAAATTGTTTCAAAATAATTATGAGGTGTTGTGGCGAGATGTGCAGAAAGATATGGAGACTTGGAAAAAACTGCAGCTGTCTCTACTCGGAAGAATAGCAGCAGTTAAGATGAATATTTTGCCAAGATTTCTTTTTTTGTTTCGAACGATTCCGGTGCTTAAAAGCAATAAACAATTGAAAGAGTGGCAAAGTGGATTGAATAAGTTTGTTTGGAACGAGAAAAAACCGAGAGTGAAATTAAAAATTATGCAAGATGTTCCAGAACGGGGAGGTCTTAAACTTCCAAATCTACAGTTATATTATGAAGCAGCAGCTTTATCTCAAGCAAGTGATTGGTTTGGAAGGAAAAAGACTGGAATATTGAATATAGAAAGTTCTGATCTTGAATTTGAATGGCATGCTTACTTATTTTATGAAAACAAAGTGGATAAAGTATTTAAAAGTCATATACTTAGAGACTCCCTGATGAGAGTTTGGAAGAAGCACCGTCTCAAATGGGATTATAAAATACCGCTATGGCTGGATCTTGGTCATATTATTTGGAATACAAATATAATGTCACTTGGGGGGTTTTTATATAAATAGGTTCTTTTTACAGATGCGGGCAGATGGCAGTTGAAGACATTAGAGACATTGTTGGATGAAGGGATTAACTTAACTTGGTTACAATATAATCAACTTCAACTGAGATGGAAAGAGGACCAAAAAATTGGTATTATGTTGCACGAGGAAGAACTGGTTAGACATATAAAAGAGAAAGGTCCAATGCATATTAAAAGGCTTTACAATGTTTTGTTAGAATGAGATTCAAAAACTGTATTGGTTAAAGATTGTATGATTAAGTGGGTACAGAATTTTGAAGAACCTGTGATGTTGGAAACATGGGAAAAAATTTGGGTTCAGAATGTTAAATTTACACAGTCACAGAATTTGAGGGAAAATTTTTATAAAATGTTTTATAGATGGCATTTAGATCCTAAGAAACTGTCATGCATGTACCCTAATGCTCAGCCAAAATGTTGGAGATGTGATTGTTTAGATGCTACATATTATCATGTCTGGTGGACTTGCAAGGAAGTTAAAGCTTTTTGGATAAAAATTTGGTGGGTTATGCAGAATGTTTTGAAGAAAAAAAATCAATTTTCTCCACAATTGTTTTTACTGGGTATAGTTAAGGGTTTTACATTGGGTGAAACAAAGTTGATACTGTATATGATAACAGCAGCTAGATTACTGATAGGTAAATACTGGAAAAATGAAGCTCTGCCCACTATCGAGGAATGGACTTTGAAGATGGCCAGTTTTGCAGAGATGGCGAAGATTTCAGCATACTTAAAGGATTGCTCACAAGAGTCTTACGAGTGGGAATGGAAAAAGTGGATAGATTATGTGCAGAACAAATATCAGACAAAGAAGTATCAAATAGCTTTTAATTGAAAATGTTATACTAAGATAGAAATATTTTAATTTAGTTAAGATAAAAAATTATTTGGGGGATGGAGGGGTTCAAGTCTTATATAAAGGGGTTTTTTTATGTGAGTATATTCTGTGGAAGTCCGAGGGGAGGGGAGGGTTAGGGAGGGTTAGGGAGGATGAGGTTGGGGAGTTTGGGGTGGGTTGAGGGGGGGGGGGTAACGGGTGAAAATGTAATTGTAAAACTTTTGCAATAAAAAAAAAAAGAAAAGAAAGAAACACCTGATAAAAAAATACGGGCTCAGCACAAGAAGAAATGACGAAGCATTGGAAATTGTGAAGCAGCAGATAACAGCAACAGCAAGAAAAATTGAAAGATACGAAGCCAAAGTCATCCACTACAAACAAAATCAATTGTTCCAATCAGACCACAGATGGTTCTATCAGAGTCTGAATCAGATGGGGGATACGAAAATTGAAAAACCTGAGAAAATGGCAACTACTCAGTTTTGGAAAGACCTGAGGGAGACTGAGAAATGTTACAACAAAAATGCTGGGTGGATCAGAGACTTTGAGACGAAATTCTCCAAGAACAAAATGGACCAACTGAAAATAACTACTGAAATGATAAGCAATAGAGACTTCTGGTTTGGTTCCTGTCGCCAAAAGACAGTCTTTTTTCGGACCGCCAGTCCCGTTGCCTGTTAGAGCCGCTTCGAACAAAAGAAGCAGCTCGGAAAATTCCGAATCCTGAAGGAATCGCAAATAGAGCTGGCGAGAGGCAGGTAGAGACCCTGTGAGCCCCCAGATAGCACCCCTTTTGCTTCTGGGGAGGAAACAGGCCCGGCTCCCTATTCAGCTCGCCGAGGCTCCGGACAGCGAGGACAATTCTACACATTGTAGAACAAGGCGGCGGGACCAACCTTTTCATCGAGAACGAAGAGAATTCTCCAAACAAACAGGGTGGAACTGAAACTTGAACCACGAAAATGGAAGTATTTACATTAGCCCTGTGAATAACTTTAACATAAAGATTGAAAGTCTCTTGAAAATGGCGCCCGGCTTCAGCGTTAGCGAGAGCTGAAAGCGAGAGTGGATTTGTACAGCTACTTCAACAAGTTACAAAGTAGCATTGTTTGTAACAAGCGAAGGAAAAGTGAATCTCTTTTAAAATAAGCCTGATTTTGATTCAACTTCATCTTTAATTTGACCAAACCTGGGGGACTTTGTCAGAGGACTTTGCGGAGGAGGAAAGGGAAAAAAGACTTCCTTTCTTGAGAAAGTTAGAATACGTGGCAGAATGGCTTCTAAGCAGACTAAACAGGATGTGAAGGCGGTGGGGGGGGGATCCCCCACACACAAACCTGAACAGCAGCCTCCCAGCCAGCAGAGCCAGAAAAAAGAGATTGATCTTGAAAGCTTAAAGGATTTTATTGGGCAGGCTTTAATGAGGCAAGATGAAAATTTGGATGAGAAGTTTAAAAAGTCACAACAGGAAATTAAGCAGGAGATTAAAGAAATTAAAGAGGTGGTGCAAGAAAAATATGACAAGGTGACTAAAAATTAATGACAGTTGTGACTGGATTGTCAGAAGCAATTATTAAAACTGATAAAGTGGAGGAACTCAGATCAGAAATGGATGTCAAAAAGAAGGAGACTGATTATAAAATCTTTGATGTTGACAATAAAATGCAGAGACTTGAAAATGAGATTACAATGATGCAGTTCAGGTCTATGGAATTTGCCATAAGGCTGAGAGGCTTAAAAGAGAATGATAGGGAATACCTGAGAAAGATCTGTGCTGATGCATTAGCTGTGATGTTAAAGATTAGTTCTGAAGACATTTTTTGTAAAATGGACAAAGTGTACAGAGTGAATTCTTGGGTGGCCAGACAAAGACAATTGCCTAGAGATGTGGTGATATATTTTACAGACAGAAAAATGAGAAAAGATATTCTGCAAAAGTCCTTTGTCTCTGCTGTGCAAGTGGATGGAAAGGAGATTGGAGTTTATAAAGAGCTACCACCTAAGATGTTAAAAGATAGAAAGGACTTTGGAATTCTAGTGAATGAATTAAAAAAACAACAAATTCCATTTAGGTGGGATGCTCCAACTGGTATAATCTTGAGATATAAAGGAGAAAGATACCGATTAAATACTGTTGAGAATTTTATTCTAATTTTTTTAAAGCAAGTACACCATCCCCACGTACATCTTCTGTGTTGGAGACAAAGGAGAGTGATAAGGAGAAGCAATTTCAGCAAGAGATGGAAGAGCAGTCTAAGCAGCTGGAACTGGAGGCAATGGAAATGCAGGGAGCTACAGGAGGATTTCTGGATGCGCCCCTGTTAGACCTTCCTTCGGAAATTGTAAATGCACCACCCAAGACTACAAGAGAAGTGGATTTGGACCTAGCCCGGATGTGTGAAGCTAAAGATCAGCGCATAACTCGAGCAGTTTCTAAGCAAATTAAAGAAAAACAACAACAGGAAAGGCCCAAGCCACAGCAATACAAGAAAGGAGTCAAGGGCAATATACAAGAATCTGAAGCCATGGGAGGAGCAAAGCCGAAGACCACTGACTCGGAAAATCTTCAGCACGTGTTCTTGTCGCTTCAAGAAAGTATAGATGACGATTAAATTTTTATCTTGGAACGTGAATGGATTAAACTCACCACAGAAAAGGAAGAAAATATTTAACTATTTGAGACAATTTAATAATGATATAATTTGTTTACAAGAAACTCATATTAGAATACAAGATCAAAAATATTTGATAAACTCAAGATTAGGAGCACATTTTATAGCTTCGAATTTGGAAAAAAAAGAATGGTGTAGTGGTTTATATAAATAAAAGACTGTCAGCTAAAATTATAGAAGCAGATGACTGTGGCAGGTTTATAGCAATTGAACTCTATACAGCAAATGGCCCAGTTTTGGTGATTGGAATTTATGCTCCTAATCAACAACAAGAAATTTTTTATAAAACTTTGCATTCTAAAATATTGCAATGGGATTATAGATCTATGTTAATCATGGGAGATTGGAATGGAGTAATTGATCCAAAAATAGACAAAAAGAGTTTGGCAAAGTCAAGGATTAGATTACCACAGACTTTTTTGATATCAAAGAAGATTTGGAACTAAAAGATATTTGGAGAATACATAACCCAAAAGATTTGGACTTTACTTTCGTTTCAGATAGACACAGATCCTTTTCTAGGATCGACTTTATTTTACTATCATCTGATTTGCTTGTAAAAACGAAAAGAACAAAGATTTTTCCAAGGACTTTAACTGACCATAGCCCAGTATGGATAGAAATTGAGATGGGAAAGAGTGAGAGAAGATCATGGAGAGTAAATGAAAATTTGTTTAGATATGAAAAGAACATAACAGAACTTAAAAAGCAGATGAAAGAATTTTTTGAAATGAACTTGAATAAGGGTACCCCTATTGAAATTGTGTGGGATGCGAGTAAAGCATATATGAGAGGGGTACTCATTTATATGAACTCTAAACATAAATTAAATCAACAAAAGAAAAGTTTTGAAATGGAAGCAGAAATAAAGAACAAGGAACAGTTACTTATAAAAGACCCAACAGATGAAAGAATACGAGGAGCTATAAAACTTCTGAAAGATCAATTTCAAATGCTTATGGCGGAACAAACAGCAACAAATTTACAATTTGCGAAACATAACACATTTTGTAACGCTAACAAACCGGGCAGATGGTTGGCTTATACACTAAGGAAGAGGCAGAGTACACGGGTCATTGATAGTATTGATAGTGGAGGGAAGGAAATTTCTCAACAAAAATTAATTAAAGAAGGTTTTTTAGATTATTATACTAAATTATATGCTAAAGATGATATACAGAATGGACTTATAGAGAAATATTTAGAAAAAAGAAGAGTTACAAAAATTTCTAGTCAACAAAAGGAGAGAATGAATCATACTATAACAGCTGAGGAGATTATTGCCGCAATTAAACAACTGAAAACAGCTAAAGCACCAGGGACGGATGGTTTGACTGCGGTGTATTATAAAACTTTACAAGCAGAAATGATTGAACATCTTAAAGATCTATTTTGTAGTATACAACAAGGGGGTAAAATACCCCCATCATGGAAAACAGCTTATATTTCACTGATACCGAAAGAGCAAGTAGGTCCTAAAAAAACTGAGAATTTTAGACCAATATCTCTTCTGAATAATGATTATAAAATATTTGCAAAAGTATTAGCCAACAGGTTGATGCCAGTTATTCAAGAGGTGATTCATTGTGATCAAGCGGGATTTATAGAAGGCAGATATATGAAGGATAATGTAAGGCAAATTATAGATTTACTGGAATATCTTGAAAAGAATAAACAGATCCCTGCAGTGCTGGTCTTCTTGGATGCGGAGAAGGCCTTTGATAGTGTGGATTGGAACTTTCTACTAAAGACTTTAAGAAAGATGGATTTTGGGGACCAATTTATACAGGCGGTTTCAGCAATTTATCAAGAACAAATGGCACAAATTATTATTAATGGAAGTTTGACAACAAATTTTTGTATTGAAAAAGGAACAAGACAAGGTTGTCCGCTATCCCCATTGTTATTTATTTTAACATTAGAAGTCTTGTTGAACACAATACGGGACTTGAGTACCTTGAAGGGAATAGTGATAAGGCAAGAGGATTACAGAATAAGGGCATTTGCAGATGATCTGGTTGTTACCCTAACACAGCCAATGAAATCAATAATCCAGATGAAAGACATTATACAAGACTATGGTAAATTCTCAGGTTTTAGACTGAACCAGAAAAAAACTAAGATGATAGTCAAAAATATGACACAAGATCGAAAACAGGAACTTGAAAGCAAGGCAGGTTTTGAGATAGTACCAAAGGTTAAATATCTAGGAGTTCAGGTTGCAGAATCAAATATGAAATTGTTTCAAAATAATTATGAGGTGTTGTGGCGAGAGGTACAGAAAGATATGGAGACTTGGAAAAAACTGCAGCTGTCTCTACTTGGAAGAATAGCAGCAGTTAAGATGAACGTTTTGCCAAGATTTCTTTTTTATTTCAAATGATTCCGGTGCTTAAAAGTGATAAACAACTAAGAGAATGGCAAAGTGGAGTGAATAAGTTTGTATGGAATGAGAAAAAACCGAGAGTTAAGCTGAAAATAATGCAAGATGTTCCAGAAAGGGGAGGCCTTAAACTTCCAAACCTACAATTATACTATGAAGCAGCAGCCTTGACGCAAGCAAGTGATTGGTTTGGAAGAAAAAAGACTGGAATATTGAATATAGAAAGTTATGATCTTGAACTTGGTTGGCATGCATACTTATTTTATGAGAACAAAGTGGATAAAGTATTTAAAAGCCACATAGAAATTCTTTGATGAGAGTTTGGAGGAAGCACCGACTCAAATGGGATTATAAAATACCGGTATGGCTGGATCTTGGTCATATCATGTGGAATACAAGTATAATGTCACTGGGGGGGGGGGGGGGGGTTATATAAAGAAGTTCTTTTTACAGATGCGGGCAGATGACAACTGAAGACATTAGAAACGCTGTTGGCAGAAGGGATTAATTAACTTGGTTACAGTATAATCAGCTTCAATTGAGATGGAAAGAGGACCAAAAAACTGGTATAATGATGCATGAAGAAGAATTGGTTAGACATATAAAAGAGAAAGGTCCAATTCATATTAAAAGGGTTTATAATGTTTTGCTAGAAAGGGATTCAGAAACTGAACTGGTTAAAGATTGTATGATAAAGTGGGCACAAAATTTTGCAGAACCAGTGATGTTGGAAACATGGGAAAAAATATGGGTCCAGAATGTTAAATTTACACAGTCGCAGAACTTGAGGGAAAATTTTTATAAAATGTTTTATAGGTGGCATTTAGATCCTAAGAAATTATCGTGTATGTATCCTAATGTTCAACCAAAATGCTGGAGATGTGATTGCTTAGATGCCACATATTACCATATGTGGTGGACTTGTAAGAAAGTGAAGGCTTTTTGGATAAAAATTTGGTGGGTCATGCAAAATGTTTTGAAGAAAAAAATTCAGTTCTCTCCACAATTGTTTTTACTGGGTATAGTTAAGGGTTTTACATTGGGTGAAGTAAAGCTGATATTGTATATGATAACAGCAGCGAGATTACTGATAGGTCAATATTGGAAAAATGAAGCTATGCCCACTATTGAAGAATGGACTTTGAAGATGGCCAGCTTTGCAGAGATGGCGAAGATTTCAGCATATCTAAAAGATCGGACACAAGAGACTTATGTGTGGGAGTGGAAAAAGTGGATAGATTATGTGCAGAATAAATATCAAACTAGGAAATATCAGATAGCTTTCAACTGAATGTATTATATAGGGATAGAATAACTGAATTGTGAAGATGTGAAAAATATATAGGGGGTGGAGGGGTTCAAGTTTTATAAAATGTGTTTTTGATTTGGATTATATTTTGTGGAAGTCCTGGGGGGAGGGGAGGGTTAGGGGGGGTTAGGGAGGGTTAGGGGGGATAGGGAGGGCTGTGGGGGGGGAACTGGGGAGAAAATGTATTTGTAAAACTTTTTCAATAAAAAAAAAATAAAAAAAAGAAAAAAGAAAAAAAGAAATGATAAGCAATAGAGTGAAAAAGTCAAGAACAGGACATCACCGGGCAATGATCAACTGCATGGCTTTTGGCTCAAATACCTGACCAGCCTGCATGGAAAAATGGCCAAACAATTCAATGAGATGCTGCAAACAGGAAACATCAGTGAATGGTTAACAGCTGGGAAAACCTACTTGATACAGAAGGATCCAGCAAAAGGGGCAACACCTGCAAATTACAGGCCAATAACGTGTCTGCCAACCATGTTCAACCTACTGACTGGCATTATAGCTGACAGGATCCAGGACTACCTATAAGCAAAGATCACCTTGCCAGTAGAGCAGAAAGGAAACAAGCGAGGGAGCAGAGGCACGAAAGATCAGCTCCTGCTCGACAAAATGATTCTAGAGAATTGCAAAAGCCGAAAAACAAATCTGCATACAACTTGGATTGACTACAAGAAAGCATTCGACTCACTACCGCACAGCTGGATCATCAAGTGCCTGGATGTCATCGGAATATGCAAGTGCACTGGTACTTTCATTGTAAATACGATGAAGCACTGGAAAAGAGCCTTGGTAGTACAGGGGTTTAAGGCACCCTGTTATTAAGCTGGTTATTAAGACCAGCTGCCTGCAATTACTGCAGGGTTCGAATCTCGCCAAGGCTCAAGGTTGACTCAGCCTTCCATCCTTTCTAAGGTAGGTGAAATGAGGACCCAGTTGTGGGGGCAATAAGCTGACTTTGTATAAATATACAAAAGGATGAAGGCTATTGCTGAGCACATTGTAAGCCGCCCTGAGTCTTCGGAGAAGGGTGGCATATAAATCAAATTTAAAAAAAAACAAAACAGAACTGTTTATTGGAAGTGAAAGCTACGGACTGGTCAACATCAAAAGGAGGATTTTCCAGGGTGATTCTTTGTCACCTCTGTTGTTCATCATCGCCATGACCCCTCTGTCAACAATTTTACAGAAAACTAACCTGGGTTATCAAACTGCTAAAAATTCACAGAAAATCTCTCACCTGCTGTACATGGATGACCTGAAGTTATACGGAAAATCAGAAACTGAAATCCAGTCACTGACCAATACAGTTCGAATGTTCAGTACTGACATCAGCATGGAGTTCGGCCTGGACAAATGCGCCACAGTGGCACTGAAGAAAGGGAAGATCATAGAAAGTGATGGAATTGAAATGCCCAATGGACAAACCATCAAGTGCCACCAACCCAAAGCCTACAAATACCTGGGCATACTGCAGCTGGACAATATCAAGCACGGGCAAGTGAAGAATGTGGTCAGCAAAGAATACACACAAAGGGTCAGGAAACTTCAAAAACCAAACTGAATGGCGGTAACACTATCAAGGCTATAAATACCTGGGCCATACCTGTCATCAGATATACTGCTGGGATCGTAAACTGGACACAGGCAGAGCTGGACAGCCTGGATAGGAAAACAAGAAAACTGATGACCATACACTATGCGCTGCACCCGTGTAGTGATGTCGACAGGCTATATTTGACCAGAAAAGCAGGCAGCAGAGGACTTCTGCAAGTGAAGCAGACAGTCGAAGAAGAGAAGCATGCTCTGGCAGATTATGTGAAAGACAGTGTTGAACCAGCTCTGCTGGAGGTCAACAAGAGGAAGCTGCTCAAAGTGCAGCAAACCAAGACTCAATATAGGAAAACAGCAATGCAAACTCGGGCTGACAGCTGGTGTAACAAAGCACTGCATGGACAGTTCCTTGAGAAGATCCAGGGAAAAGTAGATAAGGAAAAGATCTGGTTATGGCTGACCAACGGAACACTGAAGAAAGAGACAGAAGGCTTGATTCTTGCAGCCCAGGAACAAGCCATCAGAACGAATGTAATCAAAGCCAGAATAGAAAAATCTGCTGATGACCCCAAATGCAAACTCTGCAAAGAAGCGGATGAAACCATTGATCATATATTGAGCAGTTGCAAGACAATAGCTCAGACTGACTACAAACAACGTCATAACACAGTCGCTCAGATGGTCCACTGGAACTTGTGTCACAACTACCATCTGCCTGTAGCAAAGAACTGGTGGGATCATAAGCCTGAAAAAGTGGTTGAAAATGAGCATGCAAAACTACTGTGGGACTTTTGAATACAGACTGACAAAGTTTTGGAACACAATACCCCGGATATCACGATTGTGGAGAAGAAAAAAGTGTGGATCGTTGACATTGCTATACCTGGTGACAGCAGAATCGAAGAGAAAAAACTTGAAAAAGTCACCAGATATCAGGACTTGAGACTCGAACTGCAGAGACTCTGGCATAAACCAGTGCAGGTGGTTCCAGTGGTACTTGGCACACTGGGTGCTGTGCCTAAAGACCTAGGCAAGCACTTAAAAACAATTGGCGCTGACAAGATCACCATTGGTCAGCTGCAGAAGGCCACCTTACTGGGATCTGCTCGCATAATCCACTGATACATCACACAGTCCTAAACGCTTGGGAAGTGTTTGACTAGTGATTTGGGATACGAAATCCAGCATGGTCATCTCGTTTGCTGTGTATACTGTCTATAATAATAATAATAATAATTTTATTGTCATTGTACGTATATACACAGTATACCCATACAACGAAATTCACTTAACACCCAAAGACCAGGTCCAACACACATAACAATCCCCAAACACCCCCCCACACACCACAAATTCTCTGCCCCTAAACCACCCAAACATCCACACAGCAGACCAAGTAATGCTGTCCAACAGCTCACTGATGGTGGCCCTTTAGTTCATTGTTGAGTGCAATTATAGCTCTGAGATAAAAACTATTCAGAAAATGAGTGGTCTGAGTTTTAATTGTTCTGTATCTTCTGCCAGAAGGCAACAGTCCAAAAAGATTGTAAGCAGGATGGGAAGAGTCTCTGAGAATGTTATGCAACTTTCTCAAACAGCGAGATTTGAAGATGTCGTCCAGGGCTGGTAGCTGGAGCCCGATGATATTCTGGGCAGTTTTAATGATTCTCTGTAGAGCTTTTTTGTCCGCTACAGAGCTGCTCCCATACCATGCAAGAATGCCGTATGTCAGGACACTCTCAATGGTGCTGCGATAGTAGGACAGAAGTAGATGCTGAGATAGATTTATCTTCCTGAGCATTCTCAGGAAGTACAGCCTCTTCTGTGCCTTCTTCACAAGCATGTTAGCATTCATAGTCCATGAGAGGTCCTCCTAGATATAAATGCCCAGAAATTTAAAACTATCCACCCTCTCCACCTCCTCACCATTTATGAACAATGGTAAATGTACGTCTCTCTTCCTCCTGAAGTCAATTATAAGTTCTTTAGATTTTTTGGCGTTAAGTGTAAGATTATTTTCTTTACACCACAATGTCAGCCCTTGTACT
Source organism: Arizona elegans (assembly GCA_022577455.1). Classification (NCBI taxonomy): domain Eukaryota; kingdom Metazoa; phylum Chordata; class Lepidosauria; order Squamata; family Colubridae; genus Arizona; species Arizona elegans. Next base: position 46,610,618 of record JAKOOJ010000010.1, read on the forward strand.
TCCTTTCTATAAGCAGACTCATTGTTCTTATTAATGAGCCCCACCACTGTTGTGTCATCTGCAAAATTAATAATTGTGTTGGTGTTATACAATGGGGTGCAGTCATGTGTATACAAGGAATAAAGGAAAGGGCTTAGCACACAACCCTGGGGGGCTCCTGTGCTTAGTATCAGAGTAGAAGAATGGTGAGATCCCATCCTTACTGACTGTGGCCTATCTGTCAGAAAATCCTTCATCCACAAACAAATCCTCTGATTTATACCCAAATTGGACATTTTAAGAAACAACCTGTTGGGTAGAATGGTATTGAAGGCAGAGCTATAATCCACAAATAACAGCCTCACATATGTTCCCTGTTCCAAATGATTCAATACAGTATGGACAACAATAGACATAGCATCGTCAGTTGATCTATTACTCCTATATGCAAATTGGTATGGGTCCAAAGTAGATGGAAGACTAGCCTTAATATAGTTCAACACCAGCCTCTCAAAACATTTCATGACAACAGATGTTAAAGCTACTGGTCTATAATCATTAAGAGATACCACTACTGTCTGCTTAGGGACTGGCACTATAATAGATGTCTTCAGGCAGGTAGGGATAGAGCACTGCGACAGGGATAGATTGAAAATATCTGTGAACATTCCAGCTAGCTCTGCAGCGCAGTCCCTAACAACTCATCCCATGATTCCATCAGGCCCTGCTGCCTTCCGGATATTAACATTCTGGAAAGTGCGTCTCACATCAGAGATCTGCAGTAGAAGTGGTGGAATGATGGTTGTTCCTGTTTCCACCTCAAAACGGCTGAGGAATTGATTTAGCTGCTCAGCCAAAGAGTCACTACTGCTAGACAAACTATTTTTATTGCTCTGCCCTGTGATTTGTTGCAGGCCTTGACATACCCGACTAGAGTCCGAGTTCTCAAAAAGATGTTCAATCCTCTGTCTGTACGTAGCTTTAGCATCCCTGACACCCTTTTTCAACTTAGCTCTTGCCTCGCTATACTGTAGTGCATCACCAGAATGGAAAGCAGCATTTCTAGCTCTTAATAAAAGACACACTTCTCTATTTATCCAGGGCTTGTTGTTAGAGAACACCTGTACTTGTCTGGTGGTAGTGACAACATCAATGCACCACGAGACGGACTGCGCCATGAAAATCATCCCCAGGGCAAAATTACCCAAACCCAAACTGTATGCCATGACGCCCTTGGAAATGCAAGAAATGCACAAATACATAGACAAAAATCTAGCAAGGGGGTTCATCGAGCCAGCCAAGCCACGGGTCGCAGCCCCAGTCCTATTTAAAGAAAAAAAAGATGGAAGTATGAGATTATGCGTGGATTTTAGAGATATAAACTCTCTGTGTGTGCACAACCTGTACCACCTCCCTCTCATGAAGGACATGCTGTCTCACATAGCCAAGGGAAAAGTCTTTACTAAATTAGACCTCAGAGAAGCATACTACTGAGTCCGCATCAGGGAGGCAGATGAATGGAAAACAGCATTCAACTGCCCCCTAGGGAGCTTCCAATTCAAAGTAATGCCTTTCGGACTGCAGGGCCTCTATAATGGGGTCCTTGTCTACCTGAACGACATCCTCATCTACACTGAGACCATGGAGGACCACATACCCCTAGTCCGCCAGGTACTGGAAAAACTGCTGACGGCAAACCTGTACGTCAAGCTGTCAAAATGCGAATTTCACCGTGCACAGCTAGACTACCTGGGCTATGAGGGCATAGAGATGGACCCAGCCAAAGTACAAGCCGTCCTAGACTGGAAGCCCCCTTGCACCCGCAGACAGCTACAACGCTTCCTAGGATTCGCAAACTTTTACAGGCAATTCATCCCCTCCTTCACGAGGGGAAGGACAACCCCTACAGTGGGACCTAACCTGCCAAAAGGCATTTGAAACACTAAAAGAACTTTTTGCAAAGGAACCGGTGCTGAAGCATCCTGACCCTGAACAACCCTTTGACATCCAAGCAGACGCCAGCAACGTGGCAGTGGGAGCAGTGCTACTCCAAAGAAATAGTCAAGGGAAATTACAGCCCTCCCGCAAACTCACAGACACAGAGAGGTGATGGGCCACATGGGGAAAGGGCTTTTGCGGTAAGATGGGTGCTGCTAACCTGGCCCCACCTGCTGGAAAGGGGGGGGGGGAGAAACCGTTTGAAGTCTGGACTGACCACAAAAATCTGGAGGCCCTTAGGACCCCATGGAAACTATTGCCCAAACAAGTCTGCTGGGCTCAACACTTCAACTGATTCAATTTCATGCTAAAGCACATGCCAGGGGAGGAATTTCATAGCTGATGCCCTCTCCCGCATGCCCCAGTACAAATGCAAATGGGAGGAGGTAGTAGACCCCATCATCCACCCTACCCAAACAGCAACCCAAGTGACCACCAGACAACAACGCCATGACTGGCAAGTCTGACCCGCAAGTGATCTAACCATGAAACTCAAAACCGAACTGCTAGGAGACCCCTGGTTCCGTGACAACCAACATATCCTGACAAAAAGGGAGGACCTAGTGTGGAAAGGGATGAAACTCTACATCCCAGATTTCCTACGCACTTTAAACCTCCAGAGAAGCCACAATGTCAAATCTTTGGGTTCTGGTGGCCCGGCATGAAGAAAGATGTGGACAGTTATGTGAAAAGTTGCACTGTCTGCACCACTATGAAAAAGCAGCCAGGAAAACCCCCCAGACTGCTGCAACTGGTGGCAGAGCCAACGAGGTCATGGGAGGACATCGCAATGGACTTTATAGTGAAGTTGCCAAAGAGCGGGGGGAACACTGTGATCTGGACTGTGATTGACTTATTCTCCAAGCAGGCACACTTCATACCCTGCAGTGGACTACCCTCAGCCCACCAACTAGCCAAACTGTTCCTGAAGCACATCTACTGCCTGCACAGAGTGCCACGAAGAATCATCTCAGACAGAGGGTTCCAGTTCACAGTTATGTTCTGGAGGGAGTTCCTGCAGTCCATTGGGTCATCCCAGGGACTCAGCTCGGCTTTTCATCCAAGCACCGGGGGGAGGGGGGGCAGAATGTCTGAATGTCATGGTTGAGCAGTACCTGAGGTGCTATGTGAACTATCAGAAGTCCAATTGGGTGGACCTCCTGCCTTTCGCTGAGGTCACGTACAATAATGCTTTTCACAGTAGCATGGGACTAACTCCGTTCAAAGTAGTGAATGGCATGGACTTTGTCCCAATGCCAGAATACCCAAGGGATTCCACCCCCCAGTCAGCTTGACAGACTGTCGACGCTAAAAGCAGCATGGGAAAATGTCAAGAAAGCACTAGCTAAAGCAGCGCAGACCTATAAGAAAAAGTCAGACAAACACTGAGCCCCACAATGGCTATTTCAGCTGGGGGAACAGGTCTACCTCTCCACAAAATACTTGAGGTTAAAACTCCCCAGCAAGAAGCTGGGACCCAAGTTCATGGGGCCATTTCCCATAGTGAAGATTATCAACCCAGTCACAGTGCAATTAAAATTGCCCCAACTGTTAAGGAAGATACACCCAACATTCCATAGCAGTCTCTTAAAACCCGTGGTCAGGTCAACCCTGAGACCACTACCCCATGAGCCCCTGGATCCAGTGGTCATAGGGGGCCAAACCCATTATGAGGTGCAACACATCCTCGACTCGAGGTGGCAAAGGAGACAGCTCCAATACCCAATCAAGTGGAAGGGCTAACCCTTATCAGAGGCGTCTTGGGTAAAGAGCAGAAACATCCAAGCTGACTGCCTCATAACTAAATTCCATGAAGACAACCCAACAAAGCCTGGTTGGGGGGGGGGGGTTGCACCGTTAAAGTCTATATGTCAACTCACGAAGCATCCTTGACCTGCTCTTGAGTTGCCATAGGCAAGGGGGATGGGGAATCGAACCTTGCAGCTGCATCAAGGAACTTGCATTTCAGTCAAAACAAAGCACATTCCAGCTGGCGACGTCAAGGTTATCTCCATGGAGCCCCACAGTGGCCAGAGGGAGTGACTTCTACAACCCGTGAAATTGCTTCGTTGGGGAATGTGACTGATGGCACACCTTGCGGGGAGGGGGGAAACAGGGTCAGAGCCAAGGAACAAATTAAGTGAGGACAGGGTTGGCTTCACTTGGTTTATGCCGATATGAAGCTTCTAATAAATAACTGGATTTCTTTTGAAGCTTGGCTTGTGGCTCATGATTTAATTAGGGCATCAGTCGGGACTCATTTTTGCATCCATTCTCCCAGCTGGAGAAGTGAGCCTGACTTTTTCCTTTCAACAACCAGTTGTGCCCTTTCCTGGATTGGGAGTCCCTGTGCTCAGTCACTCAAGCCCTGGTATTCTTATGCTTGGGCTATTGCAATCCACTCTACATGGGGCTAACCTTGAAGAGCATTCAGAAGCTACAACTGGTGCAGAGTGTGGTGGCACAGGCAGTTCTTGGGGCCCCTAGAGTGGCCCATATTAAACCACTGTTCTGCGAGCTGCACTGGCTGCCAGTTTGCTTCCATGTGCAATTCAAGGTGTTGGTTGTCACCTTTAAAGCCCTGCAATGGCATGGGTCCAGGCTATCTGAGGAACAATCTCTCCCAAATGGGACTGGCCTAACCCACCCATGCCAGCAGATGGGGCATGCTGCGGGCCCCATTGTTCATGGAATTTCAGCTGTCAGGGTCTAGGAGACTTTTCTGCCGTGACACCTGCCCTTTGGAAAATCTTGCCCCCCGCCCCACAAGGTGGGAGTTGGTCCTACCCTTCTGACCTTCTGTAAGGACATGAAGACCTGACTCTGCAGTTGGCTTGGAGTCCCAATAGGTGTGTATCACACTGGAAGTGGTTGATGGATTAAGAAAAGACCCCACTTCCCCCCGTGCACATCCTGCTCCCTTCCTCCCCAACTTTTTAATTGAAATTTATTACTTTTATTAAGTATATTTATTGTTCATGGTTTTAGTGGCTTTTAATGTTTGTAAGCTGCCCAGAGTTGCCTTGAAGCGAGACGGGTGGCAAACAAATCTAATACATAAACTGTTCTGGCATGTATTAACAGTAATTAAACATTCTCCCTTAAAACAAACCTTTTAAACAATTCTGAAATGGAGACATCAGCTAAACCAGCTGATGTCATATGCTTGCTAGGTCCTAAAAAAAGAAAACAATTGTCCCTTATAACACCCTTAATAACAATTCTTATTGTTGACATGTTTGTTTAAACAAAGATAAAAAAATACAAATGAAACACAATCTAGTACTTGGAAAAAATCTAGAAAACACCCCCTCCAGTGTTTGTATATAAAAGTGAAAAAAATGGAATATTGGGAGAGAAATAGAACAATTTCACTTGCAATTTTACCCTTTTCAGTGAAGTATTTTAAATGTAGTACACATCCTTTCCAAAGTCAGATGTGTACCATTTACAATCTATTTTATGTCAACATTAGACTGCTTGACCTACATAAATATATACAAAGAGTAACACTGTATGAGAACAAATTCACATATTGGAACTGATACTATTTAATCCAGCACTAGTATTTCAGAGTAGATATAAAGGAATGACCTGATACTTGGGTTATCCAGAAGGCACTCTTCTACATAAATGAACAGATTAACACAAATCTGATATTGGAAAAGATAATTTACAAAAATCACAAGGAAAACATAGTGTACATGCAAGGTGATGAAGCTATACTTAACTGTGAGAAGGGTCTGTGGTCCAGAAATTTGTACAATTGGCACCTGAAATGAATCTGTCGAGCCCTGGACTGCTGATACTTTGTGTGAATACCTTCCTGGCCACAGCTGCCACTTTCTCTTTAGGCAAAACCTGAGTCCAGGTAGAGTCCCAACTTGCTGTAATGAGAGCAAAGAATAACTCTGAGGAAAAAGAGGATAACATGCAACCAAGACAACAGTCAGACAAAAGAAATCTGAGTCCAGGGAAGAAATATAATTTGAGAAACCATCTCAGACATGACCATCCCAGTTCTCATGAAGATAAAGGGAGGGGGGATTGTATTCAGACTTGTAAATTTCTGTTACTGTTACCTTATAATAAAAATAGTATTAGCATTAGAATGTACTGAGCATTAGAATGTACTGATGGAAGGATACAAACTATTCAAAAGAAACAGACCTAACAAAAGAGGAGGTGGAGTTGCATTACATATAAAGGATCACTACATCTCTACAGAAATCCACAAAACCAAGGATGAAAACTTCCTAGAATCCATATGGGTCAATATAAAAGGAAAAAAGAATGACATTGATGTATATGACTGTATAGGTGTATAATACAGGCCACCCAACCAAGCAGATGAAATAGATGAACTTTTTGCGAAACAACTAATAAATGTATGTAGGAAATATACCACAGTAATAATGGGAGACTTTAACTACCTTGATATCAACTGGGAGACAAACTCTGCAGCAAGTGGGAGATCGAACAGATTCCTAACCAATTTAGCTGACAACTTTGTCATCCAAAAGGTAGAGGAGGGAACTAGAGGAAAAGCTACTAGACCTAATTCTTACTACTAGAGAAGAAGTGATTGAGGGAGTTGAAATTGCCAGAACTTTGGGCAAGAGTGACCACATCATATTGGAATTCAATATAATGCAAACACAAGCAATAGAACATAATACAGCCAGTGTCTTAAACTTTAAAAGAGCTGATTTTAACAAACTCAAAGAGAGCCTAAGAAAAATTCCATGGATGAAAATCCTAAAGGGGAAAACAACCCAAGAAGCATGGGAAACTCTGAAAAATATGTTCATAAAAATCCAGTCCAACATAATACCATTGAAAAAGAAAAACAAGAAATCCAAGAAAAAAACAGCATGGTTGCATAAAGATCTCTCTCATAAACTGAAAGAAAAAAATGTATAAGTACAAAAAATGGAAAGAGAGACACATAACTAAGGCAGAGTATCAGCAGATGGCCCAAATCTGCAAAGATGAAGTCAGGAAAGCAAGGGCTCAGAATGAACAAAGACTTGCAACAGAAGTCAAAGATAATTTTTTAAAAAGTTTCAACATATAAATAACAAGAAAAAAGTCAAGGAAACAGTCGGTTCACTTAAGAGAGAAGATGGCAAGGATGTAACAAGCAGTAGAGAGAAAGCAGAGCTGCTTAACTCATTCTTTGCATCAGTCTTCATGCAAAATAAACTATAACCCAACCTACTAGAAATAAAAATTAAAATAAGCAAGTAAATGGTAAGAGAACACCTGTCTGACTTTGATGAATATAAATCACCGGCACCTGATGGATTGCATCCCAGAGTTCTGAAGGAGCTGGCAGATGTTATCTCAGAACCATTGTATCGTATCTTTAAAAAATCTTGGAGCACTGGGGAACTACCAGAAGATTGGAAAAGAGCTGATGTGGTTCCCATCTTCAAAAAAAAAAAAAAAGTGGGGGGGGAAACAGACCCAGGAAACTACAGACCAATCAGCCTAACATCAATACCTGAGAAGCTACTGGAAAAGATAATCGAAAAACAGATTTGTGAACAACTAGAAACAAATGCAGTTGTAACTAGAAGCCAGCATGGGTTTGTTAAAAACAGATCATGCCAAACCAATCTTATTTCATTCTTTGACAAAGTGACTAAATTAGTAGACCAGCAAAATGCTGTGGACATAGTATACTTAGACTTCAGCAAGGTAAAGTAGACCACAACCTACTTCTTGGTAAACTAGAAAAATGTGGGATAGACAACATCACCACCAGATGGATTTGTAGCTGGCTGACAAACTGTACACAAGTTGTTCTTTTTTTATTTTTAAATAATTTTTTATTACATTTTCAACATTAAAAAACAAAAGACAAATTTTCACTTCTTACAGCATTTCCATATTGGTGTCAATATCATCCATAACATTGAAATTTACATAAGTTCTATTTCTATGGTTCATTATCCTATATTATACAGTTGTTTGAATTGTAGTAGTATTTACACATAGATACAATGCAATCCTATTATCATCAATATTATTTAGTTCTTATACAATAGTTTTACCCCTGTTCTCTAACCATATATACCATCTACTCCAAACTTGGTAGTACTCCGAGTCTTCTCTCTCTTTCAATTCCATTGTCAACCTATCCATCTCTGCACATTCATATACCTTTCTTATTATCATTGCCTCTAGAGGGATATTAGTCTGTTTCCAATTTTGTGCAAAAACGATTCTGGTTGCCATTAATATGTGTAATATTATATATTGGAGCTTCTTTGCCATTTTCCCATCTAAAATACCCAATAGGAATAGTTCTGGCTTCAAATCAATCTTTTGTTCAGAAATTTCTTCCAACCACTCCCTTATTTTATGCCAATACTATCTGGCTTTAGGGCAGGTCCACCACATGTGGTAGAAAGTTCCCTGTTTATATTTACATCTCCAGCATTCAGGTGAGCGGTTTGGAAACATTTTGGCCAATCTCGCTGGGGACAAATACAAATGGTAAAACATCTTATAGAGGTTCTCCTTGTAGGCTGCTGACATCGTTAGTGTATAATTTTTCTCCCATAATTTATCCCAATGGTCCAATTCAATACTATGCCCAAAATTTCTAGCCCAACTTATCATTGTCTCCTTCACAGTTTCTTTTTCCATTTTGAATCTTAGGAAAAAATTGTATGTATTTTGTAATCATTTCCCCCTCCCCCCGTCCCTAGCAGTATTTTATCCAATTCCAATTGCTTTCCATAAATGCCATACTGTTTTAAATCTTTTTTATACCTTGTCCTAATTTGAAGGTAGGGCTACCAATCAATCTTTATTCCTTGATTCCTTAGTTCCTGATCAGATTTTAATTCTCCTCGTTCATCCAATAATTCTATGTATCTCACCACCTTGTTTAGATCTAATACATTTGGATAGACCATTGCCTCCACTGTTGATATCCAAATTGGAATTTTCATGTAATGATTTTTCCTAATTTTTTCCCAGATGCTTATCAAGGCATCCCTAAGTGTCTCTGAAAATACACATGGGCTTTGTTTTTCCCTTCCCAGAGGAATGCGTGCCAGCCGAGTTGGAGATCGTGGCCCTCTAATGTTAACACCCTTTTATTGTTCAATTGAATTCAATCTTTAAGCCACGTCATGGCTGACGCATGATAAAGGAGGCCAAAACCCCCTTTATTTCTAGAATCTTGTAGAAGTTTGAGTTTTATTCAGGCTTTTCCCCCCAACCAAATAAATTTTGTTATTATTTTATTTAATTGTTCAAAAAAAATTCCCTAATTTTATTGGTACCATTTGGAAGAGATACAAAAATTTAGGTAATATATTCATTTTTATTGTAGCAATTCTGCCAATTAAAGAAATTTGTAATTTCGCCCATTCATCCAAATCTTACAAGAAGTTGTTCTTAATGGTACTACATCTACATGGAGGAACATAAGCAGTGGGGTGCCACAGGATTCCGTCTTAGGCCCAGTACTTTTCAATATCTTCATAAATGACTTAGATGAGGGAATAGAAGGGAAACTCATCAAATTTGCAGATGACACTAAACTGGCAGGAATAGCCAATACCCCAGAAGACAAGTTGAGGATCCAAAAAGATCTTGACAGATTTGAACAATGGGCTCTATCCAACAACATGAAATTTAATGTGGAGAAAAGCAAGTTTTAACACTTAGGCAGGAAAAACCAAAGGTACAAGTACAGATTAGACGAAACCTGGCTCAAAAACAGTAACTATGAGAGGGATCTTGGAGTCCTAGTAGTCAATCACTTAAATATGAGCCAGTAGTGTGCGGCAGCAGCCAAATAAGCTAATATAATCCTTGGTTGTATAAACAGAGGCATAGAATCAAAATCACATGAAGTATTAGTACCGCCTTATAAAGCCTTAGTAAGACCACACCAGGAATACTGCATCCAGTTTTGGTTACCACATGAGAAAAAAGATGTTGACAGTTTAGAAAAAGTTCAGAGAAGAACAACTAAGATGATTAAAGGCCTGGAGAGAAAAACATATGAAGAACGGTTGCAGAAATTGGGTATGGGTAGTCTAGAGAAAAGAAAGACTAGGAGTGACATGATAGCAGTATTCCAGTATTTGAGGGGCTGCCACAAAGAAGAGGGCATCAATTTATTTTCCAAAGCACCAGAAGGCAAGACAAGAAACAATGGATGGAAACTAATCCAGGAGAGAAGCAACCTGGAATTAAGGAAAAACTTCCTAACAGCCTTCCATCCTTGACTCAGCCTTCCATCCTTCCGGGGTTGGTAAAATGAGGACCCAGATTTATTTATTTATTTATTTATTTATTTATTTATTTATTTATTTGTCAAACATGTACAAGATAGCAGGTATGAATATGAACATGGACATGAATGAAGGAAATGAATGCAAATAAATGGGGACATTTATTGAGCAAGATGCTCTTGCTCAATGGAGTTAACCTGAAAACTGGGGCTCAACCTCCATTGAGTATGCTTCCCCTTGAAAACATCATTTGGGTATTTTTCTAGACCAGACCTCAAACATGGATGCTCAGTTTTTGATAAAGACAAACAATTTTGTTCACTTGCCTCCACCAACAACAGTGGTTGCACCTAGAGTGAAGCATACTTTAGTTTCATTGCTTGTGAATTCTTAAAACATGCTGTTCACACAGTTGCTAAGGATAATGTGATATACACTATATTATAATTTTTGTGATTCATCTACTAATTCAGTCTTCCATCAGAGACCCCTATGCATGGCCTCCATCTCTGTAGAACTATAATTCCCGCCATCCCAATACTAAGCATGAACAAATGGTAGGAAATGTATCAAATACTATTCAACTGTGAATACATTGACTATGAAACGTAATTTGCTGTCACAACAGAGCCAGGCAAAGCTTTTGCTGAATGTCTTCCATGCATAAAAAAATGCTATTCTCAATAATATCATTACAATGTAATTCAACAGATATAAAATTCAGGATATTACTTAACTTTTTACAGTAGACCTACAGACTAATTTTAGTTCACCAGTTATGTTCCCATGTCTGAATCAGAAAAACTATGCTCTAGTTATTTTTACACTGCACAAAAAAACAACAACAGATCAACAGACCATTCAGATCATCATTATGCTTATACAGGAGCAATCTATAATTACATATCACCTATTTGATCAAGCCAAACCATACAAATAATAGATTATGTATTCCATGGTGCCATCTTGACCAAAACCCAGGCATGGATCACTGTGGATCCTCAGTTTAAAGAATCTTGTATTTCACTGCTCCCATGGTGGAAAAACATCATAAATCCTCTGAGTTTGTAGAGTGTATTACCACAAATGAACACTCAAAAGAGCTCCTCTCTGAGGGAGATGGGTGGTTAAGAAGCATGAAAATTAAATAAAAATGACAAATAACAAATTGCGCTTTTCATGTAGTCCTCTACATCAGCTTTCATTTTTGGCCACCAAAATTGCCTCCTGGCCAAATGTAGGGTCTTTAAGAATCCGAAATGACCGGCCAACCTGGAGTCGTGGCTGCGTTGTAATACTTCCAGCCTCAAACTGTTGGGGACATATAGTTTTGGACCCTTCCAAGCCAGTCCATCCCTTATGGTTAAGATGTCTCTATTATCAATGAACCATGGGTCAGCTGGGAGCACTGCCTTCAGTGCTGCCGTCAGCTTGTGTCAGCTGGGGTCGGGTTGTCTTCTGGCTTGGCCCCTGGTGGTAACTTGTGAGGCTGATTGTGAGGGGGGAATGATGGGGTGGACGACTTCTTCCCTGCAGCTATCGAATTGAGGTTTTCTTGACAGGGCATCGGCTAGTAGATTCTTTTCTGCTGGGATGTACTTCAGCTTGAATTTAAACCGCCTGAAGTACTGTGCCCAGCGGACTTGTTTGGGAGACAATTTCCTAGGGGTCTTTAGAGCTTCGAGGTTTTTGTGATCAGTCCAGACCTCGAAGGGCTCTTTACCTCCTTCTAGAAAGTGCCTCCAGGAGAGGAGAGCCCAGTGGACTACATAGGCTTCTTTCTCCCAGATAGCCCACCTCCAGGGGTGAAATGCTCCCGGTTCGGACCAGATCGGGCGATCTGGTAGCGATGGTGGTGGGAAGTTAGGAGAACCAGTAGCAAAAATCCCTGTCCGCCCCCCGCTCATGCTCACCCAATCGCCCGGTCACCTGCTTGCCCGCTTGGCCATTTGTCACTCATTCGCTTTTCCTGCCACTCAGCACTTCCGGCCCACCCACCCCACCCCCGGCCTATATAAGTTCCTCTTTCTACGTGGCCCAGATACTTCGCCCAGAAGTTTGCCTGGCCACTCAGACCTCGCCTCGCCTCACCTCACCTTGCCTCGCTTGTACGCCTCGCTGACTGCTGCTTGCTCAAAAAGGTAAGCATTGCCGGTTTCGGCCTAGTGTGCCGCCCCTCCCCAATCCCCGGGTCGCGTAGTTCGCGCAGCCGCTGGGATCATTTGTGGGCCTCGTGCTACCCCCCTGGTCCCCGGGTCCCCATGCTTGCCTGCCTGGCCTGGCTAAACCACCTAGCTAACCACCCACCTTCCCCCCACCCCCCCCAGCTTCCAGCTTGCTTATCTTTGCTCTTCGGACCGAATCCCGAGCCGCTGGTCACAATGCCTGCCTTGCTTCACTTGCTGCAATCCCTGCAATCCATTGCATCAGCAAGCAACTGAATCTCCCTGCCTCCAATCAAGCTCATCAGTGAGCAACTCAATCTGCCTGCCTGCCTGCCTGCCTGCCTGCCTTGTCCCTTCAATTGGGTAAGTTTTTTTTTTCCTTTGGGAGCTTTAAAAAAAATAGTTAATTGGGGATTTTTTTTAGGAGTTTTTTTTTAGACCTAGCCATTTAAAGTTTAGGAAGTTTTAAATTTAGCTGCTTTTATCTAAAAATAAAAATAAAAAAAATAAAATAAAATAATATTTGTGCAGCTTTCTTAGATTTGGTGTGTTTCTGTAGAGTTTCACTCTAACTACACAAACACACAAAATCTCACAAAGCTGTATGTGGCATTTTGTGTGGAAAAAGTGTGAAAGTTGGTTTTTTGGGCTTTTTGTGGCTGTGTGAGGTTCCTGCTTGTTGCAGGGGCCATTTTTGGTCAAGCACAGCTGCTTTTACATTGTGGGTGAGCCAGTTGTGTTGTGTTGTGTTGTGTTGTGTTGTGTGTAAAGTGTGGAAGCTGGGTTTTGGGCTTTTTGAAGCTTTTTGTGTGCTTTCACATTGTGTGTCATCAGCTAACAAAGCTGCTTTTTTTTCTTTTTGCAGTAGCTGCTGCCTTTAACAGGAAGGATGAAAAGGCAACAGACTTTGATGGGTTTCTTGGCCAAGAAACCAAAATTTGAACAACCACCAGCAGAAGTGGAACAAAAACCATCCCCTGTGCCACAAGCACCACCACCTGAAACCGGAGAAAGCAGCAAATCAAGTATAGAGTCACTCGCCGCACCCAAAATCAGAAGCATTCTTCCAGACTGCTGGACCATGCAACAGTACAGCTACTTCCAAGAGAAATATGATGGGTTGGAAGTTTCAAACAAGAAACTGGGTTGTACATACTGTGCTGTTGTAGGAGAAAAAACGGAAACTAGGCCAAGCTCTTCGATGCAAGAAAAAGTTTATTGTGCACGGTTCAAACAGTCCAAAGACAAGAAAAGGGTCTGAACAATGATGGCTGCTTTTGGCCAGATATTTATACAGTATAAAGGCAAAGTTATTACGAAGAGTGAGACATTTCACACGTAGAGGTTACCCTTTAATCTATCTCTAGGAAAGACATAACAACCCTTTTCCCACAGGCTCAGGTTCTCAGCTCCGGAGCTCAAGACATAATAAAGAGGAGATAAGGGGCTCAAAGGCGCCTCAAGAGCAGTAAAGAGGACAGTAAGGGAAACAGTATTTCTTCTCTAGGATATACATGACATTTGGGGTGTAATAAACATTAAACAACAGGATGTATCTGTTTAGGGTCAGTTTGCCCTTTTACAATTCTGTACCTACGTCAAATACCTTTTGCCATCTTAGCACCTTGGCACGGAAGAGGCACTTCTGTCTTGACCAAAGATTTGGATTTCTAATATTTGAGTTTTATCCCAATATCGAATCTTAGCCTGGCTCAGTGCGAAACATGGCTTTGCAATGGAGAGTGGTATTCATATGTCCAAAGAGTGGAAGCTTTTCAAGATTGAGCCGGCTGGGAAAAACAAGGAAGTGCACCAGGCGTCTCTCCAGAAGAAAATGAGAGAACATTTCATATTGAAATTGCACACCATTTGTAGAGACAACGTAAAACAAACTGAGCAGGAAGCCATAACTAGCTACCCCCAGGGATACGACTGATCCCGGACCTCCGTACTTTCCGCCGGGCACTGAAGACTTTCTTATTTCAGCAAGCCGGGCTGGCCTAAAATTTTTTTAATGGGTTAATTTTATGGGTAAGGGGTTTTAAATTGGGGAAGCCAAATTGATTTAATTATTTTTTAAAACTATTTTAATTTTCATATTGTATGTATTTTAATCTTGGCTGTTCACCGCCCTGAGTCCTTCGGGAGAAGGGCGGTATAAAAATTTAATAAATAAATAAATAAATAAATAAATAAATAAATAAATAAATAAATAACAAAAGCAATGGACAAGATTTCTGAAAGGCAATTTGGCACCACTTCTAAAATGTTCAAAACTGTTTACAGCCTGGCAAAAGCATGCAGGCCAATTTCAAGCATAGAGGAATTGATAGAATTGCAAACTGAAAATGGAGTAGATCTGGGAGTAGGATTGCATTCAAGGCCAACAGTTGTGAAAATAGTTGTGTGCATTGCAAACAAAATCAAAACCCAAATGTTTTCCAGCATCATTGCACGGAATCTGAAGATATGTCTGATCACTGATGAAGCCTCAACAGTATCCTGCAAACTAGTTCTGATAGTTTTCTTAAAAGTTGAGGACTCAGAGGACCCACCAACTATTTTTGTCGAGCTTGTTGAATTGAAGAAACAAGATGCAGAGACAATATGTTCAGCAGTTTTTGAAAGTTTACATAAGGTTGGCTTTACCCGGGACTACCTACAAAAAAATGTGTTCTGCTCTGATGGTGCCAGCGTTATGCTTGGGAGAAAAACTGGAGTGAGCACCAGAATAGCAAACGAGTTTCCAAACATCATCATATGGCACTGCTTGAACCATCGCCTCCAACTTGTTTTAGATGACGCCATAAAGGAAATAAAGCAAGTAAATCATTTTAAAATTTTTATTGATAAAATATGCTCTATTTTCCAGCAATCCAATAAAATCCAAATTGAACTTGACAAAACATCTGAAGAACTTGAAATTAACATCATAAGGATTGGTCGAGTTTTTGGGCCAAGATGGGCTGCCTGTAGTTTACCGGCAACCATAGCTGTGTGGCGTGCTTATCCTGTGCGACATCAACATTTTCATGGGAATGCAAAATACTCAGGTATGGCTGCCCGTCTGGAAAATAAACATTTCTTAAACGATTTGGCATTGATGATAGACATTTTGGAGGAAATTTCACTTCTTTCAACTGCACTGCAAACACGCAATACGGACATAATAAAAGCTGAAAAACTGGTGAGAAGACCAATAAAGGCATTTGAACTGCTAACAAAGGGAAAGGGCCCATACAAAAGAAAAGTTGAAGGACTCATTACCTCAGAAACCTTCAGGAATATAAACTTCATAGAAAACCATCGATTTGTTGGTCTTCATTTAGAAAGACTTTTACAAAGTATCATCAAAAATTTGCAGAAACGACTGATGGACTGTGAGCATTTAAAAACTGGGAACCAACTGCAAAACACCACAAATAAACTACAGTTTCTACAATTTTTGGTGCCAGAGTACGGGGATTTCGAGGAAATAGTCGTTCCATGAGCAGCAGCTGAAGAACAACTGCGCACATTTAGTGACTTTTTCAACTACAACATTGACATTAACGACTATAGAGATTTTGTGGAGAATGTCTTAAAAGATTCGAAGAGGTATGCAATTCCTGACAGTATCAAAAAAGCAAAAGATATTGTCAGAACAATTGCAGTGAGTTCTGCAGAAGCAGAAAGGGTTTTTTTGAAAATGAACCTGATATGTTCAGATAGCAGAAGTCGCCTAGCCGTTTCTAATCTAACCAACCTCATGACCATCAGCGTTACCAGACTACCTCTTCCAAAATGGGACCCTATTCCTGCAGTGAAAAAATGGTTCAGAGAACACCATCGCTCAGCCAATGATCCGTGCATCAAGTGCAAGAAAAGTGAAAGTGAGGAGAATGCCACTGAAATAGCTATGTGGAAACATCTCAAAGCTAAAGATGACTAACAGTTTTATGTAAGTATTTATGTACCTCTTTTATTGTTTTTTTATTGCTTTGTGTACTTCTGTTATTCTTATTTACGTATTAAATGGTTAAATTTGTATATGATGTTATATCTCCTTGTAGGTCATTATTATCATTGGTGCAAGAAGCGATGTTGAAGACAACACTTTTATTGCTCTTATGTAAGTATTTGTGTACCTCTTATTGTTTTGTGTGCTTCGTTTATTTAAGAATTGATTGCATGAAATAATTGGTATATCTTCTTTTTGTAGGTCAAAAAAGGGCAAAGAAGTGACGTCGACTTGGCCATGCCCACCTGACCACCAAGCCACACTCACCGGGTCACCTGACCACCAAGCCACACCCACCAATTAAGCCATGCCCACAGAACTGGTAGCGAAAATTTTTAGATTTCACCCCTGCCCACCTCCTCTCGGTGTCGGTTAATTTCTTGGACACATAGGCACAGGGTAAGAGCTGTCCCTGGGGGGTCTTCCTCGTCTTCAGCGAAGACGGTGCCTTTTTAAGCACCGCCAGCCCAGCCGCTTGTAGAGCCGCTTCCCGATCGTGAAGCGGCTTGAAAGCTTCAAAATCCTCAGGATTTTTGAAGAAGAGGCAGCAGGGCACAGGTCGAGCCCCTGCAACCCCCCCAGGGAATTGTTTCTGGGGAGGAAACAGGCGCGGCTCCCTCCCAACCTGCTGAGACTCCGGGCGGCGTGGGACATCTCTGCTTTCGCAGAACAAGCCGGCTGCAGGAAACTTCAAAAGAGAAAGGAAACAACCCAAACAAGCAGCCGAAATCTACTTGAACCCTGAAATTCTGAACTGCAAGTATTAGCACTTTGCTGATCTTTTATTTTGAAGGGAAAACTTCTGAATGAGTGAAAAGTGACTGGAAAAAATATGGCGCTCAGCATTAGAGTAAATGAATCAGCGAGTGTGGATTGGTGAAGTCATCTTGCTTTGTTACAAAGTTAATAAGTTGCTATAAAGTTGCTTCGGCTGTAATAACAGGAACAAGAGGAAAATCTCTCCCTTTTACTTGACTTTGCTTCACCACAGTTTTGTCCTGATTAAATCTGGGGGACTTTTTTAGAAGGCTTTGTGGAGGTGGCAGAAGAAGAGGAACCTCCCTCTTCAGAAAAGCTAGCCTACGCGGCAGGATGGCCTCAAAGAAGCAGGAAGGCAAAACGGGGGGGGGATCCCCCACACACAAACAGGACACACAGTCACAAGCTCAGAAAAAAGATTTTGATATGGGAGATTTAAAAGAATTTATTTCAAAAATCCTGGATGACAAATTTCAAAAGTCTCAACAGGAAATTATGCAGGAAATGCAGCAGAACCAAAAGAAGGTGACCAAAAAAATAACAGATGTGGCGTCTGGCCTGGCAGGATTTATTATGAAAGTTGAGTCAAAAGTGGATGAATTTAAATCAGAAGTTAATGCTAAGATGAAAAACAATGATCATAAATTTTTTGATGTTGATGATAAGATGCAGAGAGTTGAGAACGAGATTGTCATGATGCAATTCCGGGCAATGGAATTCGCTATACGGCTTCGAGGAATTAGAGAAGAGGAGAGACAAGATTTGAGACAGGTCTGTGCTGAAGCCCTAGCTGTGATCTTAAAAATTAACCCTGATATGGTTTTCTGTAAAACAGACAAAATTTACAGAGTCAATTCCTGGGTGGCCAGACAAAGACAATTGCCTAGAGATGTGGTCATATATTTTACAGACAGAGCAATAAGAAATGATATCCTGCAAAAATCTTTTCTTACTTCTGTGCAAGTGGGAGGATCAAAGATTACAGTTTACAAAGAGCTTCCACCTAAGATGTTGAAATCTAGAAAAGACTTTGGCTTTCTTGTTAAAGAACTGCAGAATAACCAAATTCCATTTCGTTGGGATGCTCCAACTGGCATAATTTTGAGATATAAGGGAGAGAGACACCGTTTGAATACTGTGGAGAAGGCGGAGCAATTTTATACTGATATCTTTAAAGAAAGAACACCATCCCCACGTACATCCACAGTTTTGGAGATTAAGGAGAGTGATAAGAAGCAACTTCAAGAACCGCAACAACAATCTAAGCAGGAATCAGAGGAGTTGAAGGGCGTTGAAGGAGGTTTCCTGGATGATCCTTTGCTGGAACCTTCTCCAATCTTGGAGCCGGTTTGGATGGCTGAAGTCAAGGACCAGCGTATAACCCGAGCAAAATCCAAGCAATTTAAAGAAAAGTTACAGCAGGAAAGACAAGATGAAAAGGGGGCAAAGACTATACAAGAGACTGGGGCCGTGGGGAAGGCAGGACAGAAGATTTCAGATGAAATCCGATTATTCTGTTCTTTGCTCCAGAAAGAGAATAATGATGATTAAATGTTTATCTTGGAATGTGAATGGGTTGAATGCAACACAGAAAAGGAAGAAAGTATTTGCATATTTAAAACAACATAATAATGATATAATCTGTCTACAAGAAACGCATATTACAGTTCAAGATCAAAATTATTTGAAAAATTCCAAATTAGGAACACATTTTATATCTTCAACTAACCAAAAAAAGAATGGTGTGGTTATTTATGTAAATAAAAAATTAACAGCCAAACTTATAGAAGGTGATCAAGATGGCAGGTTTGTAGCAATTGAATTACTTTCTGCTAATAGTCAAATTCTTTTGATAGGAATTTATGCTCCCAATCAACAACAGGACTATTTTTATAAAATGTGACATACTAAAATACTACAATGGGATTATAGATCTATTTTAATTATGGGAGATTGGAATGGAGTAATTGATTCTAAATTAGATAAAAAGACTTTGGTGAAGTAAAGGATTAGATTACCACAGACTTTCTTTGATATGGAAGAAGACTTGGAATTAAAAGATATTTGGAGAATACATAACCCAAAAGAACTGGATTATACTTTCTTTTCTGATAGACATAGATCCTTCTCTAGGATTGATTTCATTTTGTTGTCAGATGACTTACTTGTTAGGACAAAAAGAACAAAGATTTTGCCAAGAACTTTGACTGATCATAGCCCAGTGTGGATAGAAATTGAGACATGCAAGACTGAGAGACGCTCTTGGAGATTAAATGAAAACTTGTTCAGATATGAAAAAAATATAATAGAACTTAAAAAGTATTTGAAAGAGTTTTTTGAAATGAATTTGAATAAAGGCACTCCAATGGAAATTGTGTGGGACGCAAGCAAAGCTTACATGAGAGGGGTGCTTATTTATATGAACTCTAAACATAGATTGATCCGACAAAAGAAAAGACTTGAATTGGAAGCAGAAATAAAGAATAAAGAACAGTTACTCATTAAAAATCCAACAGATGAAAGAATACGTGGTGTCATAAAACTTTTGAAAGATCAATTCCAAATGCTTATAGCGGAACAAGTTGCAACAAATTTACAATACGCGAAGCATAACACATTCTGCAACGCCAATAAACCGGGCAGGTGGTTGGCCTACACATTGAGGAAGAAACAGAGCATACGGACTATTGATAGTATTGATATCGGAGGGAAAGAAGTTTTTCAACAGAAATTAATTAAAGAAGCCTTTCTTGAATATTACACTAAACTATATGCCAGAGAGGAGGTGCAGAATGGACTTATAGAAAAATATTTAGACAACAAAAGAGTTACAAAAATTACTGAGCAACAAAAGGAAAGAATGAATTATCCTATAACAGAGGAGGAGATAATAGCAGCAATAAAACAATTAAAAACAGCCAAAGCTCCTGGAACGGATGGTCTGACTGCAGTGTACTATAAAACTTTGCAGGCAGAAATGGTGGAACAACTCAGAGACTTATTTTGTAATATACAACAAGGGGGAAAAGTACCCCCATCATGGACTACAGCTTATATTTCTTTGATACCAAAAGAACAAGCAGGTCCCAAAAAACCGGAGAATTACAGACCAATATCTCTTTTGAATACGGATTATAAAATTTATGCAAAAGTACTAGCCAACAGATTGATGCCAGTAATTCAAAAGGTGATTCATGATGACCAAGCGGGATTTATTGAGGGTAGGCACATGAATGACAATGTAAGGCAAGTAATAGACTTATTGGAATATCTTGAGAAGAATAAACAGATTCCTGCAGTGCTGGTTTTCTTGGATGCAGAGAAGGCCTTTGATAAAGTGGACTGGAATTTTCTACTAAAGACTTTAAAAAAGATGGACTTTGGGGACCAATTTATACAGGCGGTCTCAGCAATTTATCAAGAGCAAAAGGCACAGATTATTATTAATGGAAGTTTGACAACAGAGTTTAAAATCAAAAAAGGAACAAGACAGGGATGTCTGTTGTCCCCATTGTTGTTTATTTTAACACTAGAAGTCTTGTTAAATACAATAAGGGACTCTAATATCTTGAAAGGTATAATGATAAGGCAAGAGGATTACAGAATAAAGGCATTTGCAGAAGATCTGGTTGTTACCCTAACACAGCCAATGGAATCAATAATCCAGATGAAGGACATTATACAAGACTATGGTAAAGTCTCAGGTTTTAGATTGAACCAGAAAAAAACTAAGATGATAGTCAAAAATATGACACAAGATCATAAACACGAGCTTGAAAGGAGGGCAGGTTTTGATATTGTACCAAAGGTAAAATATCTAGGAGTTCAGGTTGCAGAATCAAATATGAAATTGTTTCAAAATAATTATGAGGTGTTGTGGCGAGAGGTGCAAAAAGACATGGAGACTTGGAAAAAACTGCAGCTGTCTTTACTTGGAAGAATAGCAGCAGTTAAGATGAATATTTTGCCAAGATTTCTCTTTTTGTTTCAAATGATTCCGGTGCTTAAAAATGATAAGCAACTAAAAGTATGGCAAACTGGAGTGAACAAGTTTGTCTGGAACGAGAAAAAACCAAGAGTAAAATTGAAAATTATGCAAGATGTTCCAGAAAGGGAGGTCTTAAACTTCCAAACCTACAGTTATATTATGATGCAGCAGCTTTGACTTTAACAAGTGATTGGTTTGGAGGAAAAAAGACTGGAATATTAAATGCAGAAAGTTTTGATTTGGAATTTGGATGGCACGCTTACTTATTTTATGACAGCAAAGTGGACAAAGTATTTAAAAGCCATGTACTTAGAGATTCTTTGTTGAGAGTTTGGAAGAAGCACCGAATCAAATGGGATTATAAAATACCGCTATGGCTGGATCTTGGTCATACTTTGTGGAATACAAATATAATGTCACTCGGGGGGGTTTTATATAAAGAGGTTCTTTTTACAGATGCGGGCAGATGGCAGCTGAAGACATTACAGACATTGTTGGCTGAAGGGATTAATCTAACTTGGTTACAATATAATCAATTGCAATTGAGATGGAAAGAGGACCAAAAAACTGGTATTATGGAGTATGAGGAAGAATTGGTCAGACATATAAAAGAGAAAGGTCCAATGCATATTAAAAGACTTTATAATGTTTTGTTAGAAAGGGATTCAGAAACTGAACTAGTTAAAGATTGTATGATTAAATGGGCACAAAATTTTGAGGAACCAGTTATGTTGGAAACATGGGAAAAAATTTGGGTTCAGAATGTTAAATTTACACAGTCGCAGAATTTGAGGGAAAATTTTTATAAAATGTTTTACAGATGGCATTTAGACCCCAAAAAATTGTCGTGTATGTACCCTAATGTGCAGCCTAAATGTTGGAGATGTGATTGTCTAGATGCTACATATTATCATGTTTGGTGGACCTGTAAGAAAGTTAAGGCTTTTTGGATAAAAATTTGGTGGGTCATGCAGAATGTTCTGAAGAAAAAAATTCAATTTTCTCCACAATTGTTTTTATTGGGTATAGCTAAGGGTTTTACATTGGGTGAAACAAAACTGATATTGTATATGATAACAGCAGCAAGATTGTTGATAGGTAAATACTGGAAAAATGAAGCGCTGCCCACGATTGAGGAATGGACTTTGAAGATGGCCAGTTTTGCAGAGATGGCGAAGATTTCAGCATATCTAAAAGATTGTTCACAAGAGACTTATGAATGGGAATGGAAGAGGTGGATAGATTATGTTCAGAACAAATATCAAACTAGGAAGTATCAAATAGCTTTTATTTGAAAATGTTATATTAAGATAGAAATATTTTAAGGTAATGAGGATGAAAAATTTATTTGAAAATGTTATATTAAGATAGAAATATTTTAAGGTAATGAGGATGAAAATTTATTTGAAAATGTTATATTAAGATAGAAATAGGTTAATGTAATGAAGATGAAAATTTATAAGGGGGAGGGAGGGGTTCAAGTTTTATATACAAAGGAGGGTTTTTCCTTTTACTTGATATGAGTATACTGTGTGGAAGTCTGGGGGGGAGGGGAGGGTTAGGGTGGGTTAGGGAGGTTGGGAAGTTTGGGGTGGGATGAGGGGGGAAAAAAAGGGGTGAAAATGTAATTGTAAAACTTTTGCAATAAAAAAAAAAGAGCTGTCCCTGGGGGTCTTTTTGCAGGAGCACTGCTGCCACTGCCATGTTGCTGGCATCCACTTGGATTATGAATTGCCGTTCTGGGTCCAGGTGCTGGAGGATCGGTTCTTCAGCGAAGAGTCGTTTTAATTTCTCAAAGGATTTTTGACAGTCCATTGACCAAGTGAGTGGTTGGCTTGGTCGTGGCTTCACAGGGGTTGGCCCCATTTTTAACAGTTTTGTTAGGGGCAAGGCGACTTCTGCGAATGCTGGTATAAACTGTCTGTAAAAATTTGCAAATCCCAGGAAGCTTTGCAGCTGTTTGCAGGTGCGTGGGGGTTGCCAGTCTAGCACCACTTTTACTTTTCCTGGGTCCATTTCCACCCCTCCGCTGGATATTCGGTAGCCTAGGTAGTCAAAGGATGTCTTGTGGAATTCATATTTTGACAGTTTTGCATAGAGCTTAGCGGCCAGGAGTTTTTCAGCACTTGCCGCACCAGCTTTATGTGTTCTTCGAGGGTCTCGCTGAATATGAGAATGTCATTCAGGTAAACTAGGCCGTGACCGGGAGGATTTTTCATCAGGTTTGCCTGATTCGCCAGTTGCGTCCCTTTCTGGATCGGGACTCCTTACGCACGGTCACTCATGCCCTCGTCACCTCCCGCCTGGACTATTGTAACGCTCTCTACATGGGGCTCCCCTTGAGGAGCACCCGGAGGCTCCAACTGGCGCAGAGTGCGGCCGCGCGGGTGGTAATGGGAGCGACATGGCGTTCCCATGTAACACCCCTCCTGCGCGAGCTGCACTGGCTCCCAGTGGTCTTCCAGGTGTACTTCAAGGTTTTGGTTACCACCTTTAGAGCGCTCCATGGCTCAGGACCTGGGTACTTGCGGGACCGCCTACTACCACCAATAGCCTCCCACCGGCTGGTACGCTGTCATAGAGAGAGGCTCCTCCGGGTGCCGTCGGCCAAACAATGTCGACTGGCGGCCCCTAGGGGGAGAGCCTTCTCTGTGGGGGCACCTACTATCTGGAACGAGCACCCCCCGGAGATACGGAGGATCCCGGATCTGCGCACCTTCCGCCGCGCTCTAAAGACCTTTTTATTTCACCAGGCGGGCCTGGCCTAACTTTCTCCCTCTTTTTAAACATTTTTAATATTTTTAATATTTTTTAGTATTTTTAATATTCAAAGTTTAAATTTGTTTTAAATTGATTGGGGTTTTAAATCTGTCTGGGCCAAACTATTTAATTCATTCTCTTTCTTTCTTTCTTTCTTTCTTTCTTTCTTTCTTTCTTTCTTTCTTTCTTTTGCAGCAGCCCCCCCACCCCCCGTTTTTGGCCTAGCAGGCTTCAGGGAAGCCTCCTGGGAGCAAAAATGGACCCCCTCCCCCAACCAGGAGTGAAATGCTACCGATGATGGTGTGGCACAGCTGATCGTCTGAATTTTTTTTTTTTACTTTTTAAAGCATTTTTTTACTACCTATTCGGGGAAGTCCATTTTTGCTCCCAGGAGGCTTCCCTGAAACCTGCTAGGCCAAAAACAGGGGGGTGGGGAAGTCCGTTTTTGCTCCCAGGAGGCTTCCCTGAAGCCTGCTAGGCCAAAAACGGGGTGGGGGGGGGGGTGTCCGTTTTTGCTCCCAGGAGGCTTCCCTGAAGGAAGTAAAAAATGGAATGAGAATCCAACGTTTTCTCCCTCCTTTCACAGTGGAGCTACTGCAGCCTGTCTGCAGCAGAGAGAATCTGAAGTTTTCTCCCACAGCGGCTGCATCTCTCCCAAGGGCCAGCCGCCCACCTGCTGGCTGGGCCGGGCCAGAAGCGGCGCGTCTCCCATCACAGGCTGGCGTAACCTGACCTTGGAAGGCAAGCGGGTGTGGGGGACCGCCGGGAAGGCTGCGTGGAAGGCAGGCAAGCATGGCAGGGCTGCGGGGAAGGGAGTAAGCTGCTAACTCCCTTCCCCGCGGCCGGGCAGCCCCGACATGCTTGCCTGCCTTCCACGCGGCCTTCCCAGCAGTCCCTGTGACCAGGCCCGCTTCTTAGCCTTCGCAAGCTGCTCACAGGGATGCCAGGAAGGCCATGTGGAAGGCAGGCAAGCATATTGGGGCCACCAGGCCACGGAGAATGGAGTAGGGGAGGCCTTCGCAAGCTTACCTGGTCATGGGGACCGCCGGGAAGGCTGTGTGGAAGGCAGAGAAGCATGGCAGGGCTGCAGGCCACAACTCACAGGCTTACCTGGCAGGCAGATCAGGTCCGCTCAGTTGGGGTGCAGCACTTCAGGCAGGCAAGCTGCAGAGCAGAGACTATGCACAAGCAAGGACCCACATAGTAGTGAGGAGTGACTTGGCTGGGCAGGGCAGGCGACCGGCGACCAGGAGACTGGTTTGGGGGCGTGGCCAGCCAGCACTTGCGACCCAGGCCAAATGTCCGCTACCTGTTTGCCTGAACTGGTCCAAACCATTTGGATTTCACCCCTGGCCGTAAAACTCCAGCTCCCTCTGTCACTTTCTCCCAGGTAACTTTATGACTCTCAGCTCACAGTCACTGATCTAATGACTCAGGATCGCTCGCTCTGATCACTTGCCCAGACACCTCCACTCTCTCAGCTCAGTTCACCTCTGCTGTCCACCTGATGTGTCTGGCGCCTCTGTCTGGTCGCTGGCTCTCTCTGTCTCACCTGGACCTACTCTTCCCTGAAGCTTCCAGATGTTTCTGGCACCTCCCATCACTCTCAGATTGGCTCTCCTCTACAGCCTCCTGGTGTGTCTGGTGCCCCTCAGTTTTGCCCTCTCTCCCTCTCTCTCTCTAGCTCTCTATTGAGACCATCCAAGGCTTGGGAGGTCGAATTCAGACTTTTGGCTAATATGCAGGCTAAACTATTGAGGTTTCTAGAATTCCACACTACAAGTGCTGGTACCCCCACCAATGATACTGCCAGGGCTACATATTCGGCTTCTGAGTAGGGCTGTTTGGGAGTCACAGTCAAGTGTCAAAAGCTGGAGGTCCCTTTTCTGCCATCTCTGCAGGGAGGGCATAAAAATTGTTAGTTGTCCCAGGGTGCAAGGTCCCCTGGTGGAATTTGCAGGGAGGTAGGAGTACGTTCTTGTGCCACAGAATATGAACCACCCCAGAGGGAGTTTAATATGGCTGTATTTGAAAGGGATAATTTCAGTGTGATTGCAGGTGAGGACAGTATTGTCTATGTTCTCACAATCAAGCACTTTGTGGGGTATGCAGCCCTCCATTCTGAAAAATAGAGGCTTCTCTTATCACTATGGTGGTATATAGTACAAACATGGTCTTATCCTTAGAATCAGTGCTAGGTCCCCAGTCAAAAATGGTAGCGTACGAAGGTGTTAATTGGAAATCCCTGAGCCTGGTAAAATGCTGAATGGCTTGTGGGTGTGTTGCTACCCCTATGAGGCAAGTTGATAACATATCCTTGACTGATTTCCCCCCTTTTAAGCAAAATTCAGTTGTGTTTAACACTTCCCTTGTTAAATAGCCCCAAACATTCCCTTTGTCAGGCAGTAAGTTTGTTTCCATAAATCCATAAGACAGATGGTTTGCAGGATAAATTAGACACAGCATTAAAATGAGTTCCCATTTCTTCCCCATCATTTTTATCACAAAACAGAGTTTTTAATGCCCACTCATTAGTTTCTGGGTTTCATTGTAGTCTCAGATGTGGAACCTTCTGTGTTGGGGCTGGTTCTGTGGTGTGGATGAAGACTGCAGGTTTAATGTGTGTCCAATGTATCCAAGCGTCCTTTTTGGCTATCTTCCCTGCTGTCTGGGTTGTGAGGATGATCTGGAAGGGCCCCTTCCACTTAGGTTGTAATGGTGACTTCTGGATGAATGACTTGATCCAGATCCAATCTCCAGGCTTGAAGGGATTAAGGTTTTCCTTGAGCGGCAGGGTCTGGGTCAAGGTGCTGTGCTTCCACAATCTGCGGAGATGTTCATGTAAGGCTGAAAGATATGATGATAAGACCACCTCCCTCCTTTCCAGACTAAGAGGATGGGGGGTCTAAACCCTTTAGAGTATCTGGAAGGCGACCAAAGAGCAGTTCAAATGGGGATATGGCCAAGTCCCACCGGGGCTTGGTTCTAAGGTGGAACAAAGCTATGGGTAGAACCTGGGGCCATGGTAAACGTGTATCCTGGCATAGTTTGCCCAGGAGTGTCTTAAGCTCTCTGTTCTGGTGTTCTACACCACCACCCCGATGAACATGGGTGCCAAAGTGTGTGAAGGTTTTGGGAGTTCCCAAGAGCCTGGAGGACATGAATAATGACTTGTGACACAAAATGTGTCCCTCAGTCCATGTCTAGGGCACTTGGTACTCCGAACCTGGGCACTATGTCCTTCAATAGGTGTCATGGTGACAGGGAAAAGCTTCCACCCAGTGGGTGAGCTGGTCCCTGCAAACTAAAGCATATTGAAAGCTGTTTGCTCTAGGTAACTGAATGAAGTCCAGCTTTAGGTTTTTGAAAGGGTGTTGTGCCCATGGCCCCACTCCCTCATGGATTGCCTTTCTGGATGAAGCAATGTTAGCTTGGCAGGTCTGGCAACATTTGGCTACTTGTGCAGCCTCGCTCTATGCCCCAGGTGAGTACCAGACCCATCTGATCTCTTCTACAATGGCTTGGACCCCACAGTGACCCTTGGAGTGCAATTGCTGACATATGAGTCTTAAGAGGCAATGTGGGGGGCAATAGGTCTCCCATCAGGGACTCACCAGAATCCTGCCTGGAAGGTTGCTTCATATTTTCCCACCCATAATTCTTCCTCCCCCATTTCTAGGAAATCTTGCTAGGGGATCTTGCTATGTGCTTTTATTGTGGGGGCAACCAGGGGTGTGGGCTTGGGTTGCATGGTGGTCCATTTGGCAGTGTGGTCCGCATATTGATTAAATCTAGTGATCTGGGTGTCATCCTTCTGGTGGGCCCAGCAATGTACAATAGCTACAGCTGAGGGCAATTGTATTGTTTTTAATAGTTTGGAGACCAAGGCTGCATGGGCAATTGGGTGTCCAGTTGAAGTGAGAAATCCCGCTGCTTCCACAGAGCCTCAGTGGCATGGCAAACCCCAAAAGCGTATCTCAAATCCATATATAAGTTGGTAGACTGGTCCTTTGTGGCTTGAGTCAGTGCTACCAATTCAGCGGCTTGGGCGCTGTAAGAGGGTGATAATGGGGAAGCCCAAACAATCTCGTGGAGGGAAGACAGCTGCAGCGCCAGTGACCTGGGTCCTGTCACACAGGTAGGATGACCCATCAGTGAAGAGCTCCAGGTCCGGGTTCTGCAAGAGCACGTCTGTCAGGTCAGATCGTGGCAGCTCAGCATCATGGACCATGTGTACACAGTTGTGCAGGATGGTGTCTGAACATTCCATTGGCAACAGGGTGGCTGGCTTCAATGTGGAACATCATTCGAAGGTGATGTGGTCGGTGGTGAAGAGCTCAGCCTCATATTGTGTCAGCAGCTGCTGAGTGAACGTCTGGGTTTGGGACTTTAGAAGCATGGTGAATAAATTATGTGGGACCCTTAGTGTGAGGGGATGGGTGAGGATGGTGTCCTTTGATCGCTTGACAATCTCCATGGTTGCTGCCACCACTTGCAGGCAGGGGACGGTCCCCCGGGCTACCAGGTCTAGTTGGACTGAGTAATAAACTACTGGCCGAAGTATGGGGCTGAGTTCCTGTGCTAGTACTCCCAAACCCATTACCTGGTTCTCGTGGATAAAGAGTATAAAAGGCTTTGAATAGTTAGGTAAGCTCAAGGCTGGGGCTGAAGACAGGGGTTGCTTTATTTTTTTGAAAGCCTGGTTCAGTGGTTTAGTCCATTCAACAGAGTCTGCCATCTCCGACATTGTTAGTTGGACAAAAGATCTAGCTAATTCTCCAAATGATGGGATCCAGGGCTGGCAGAACCCTAGAACTCCCAAGAGGGCTCTGACCTGCCACTTAGTTCTCAGGGGTTTCATGCTCAGTATGGTTTTTACTCACTCCGGGGCTAGCTTATGGGTCCCTGGAGAGATAACATAGACCAGATAAGTCACCCCTTTTTGCAGATATTGGAGCTTGGTAGGTGATGCCTTGTGCCCCCTCTCTGCTAGGCAGTGGAGTAGGTGATGGGTGTCAGCTGTAGGCTTCAGTCTCTGAAGCTAGCAATAAATCATTCATGTATTGGACCAGGGTGGAGTTTTGTGGCAAAAGGATGGATGACAGGTCATGTCAGGCATGCCTCCTTTCAGATTTCAGGAAAGAATGACCCCGACTCCATTTTCATAGATAAAGGTACTTTTACTAAAATTGAACTGAATGCAGCCAAAAAAAGCAAGATCTGAGGCAATAGGCACAAAAATCACATATACAAAGCATCCCCTCCCACTGTCCAGCATAAATCATCCAATCCAAAGGTCCTCCAGAGGTCAGGTGGAATCACACGTCTGGCAGTGTCATCAATCTGGAATGTCAGGACCGTTGACTCGATAGCAGCTTCAAAGGCACAGGACTGCAGCTAAGTTTCACTTTCGTTTCCCCTGTCATCCCATCCTCCAGCACACTTCCCCGTCTAGCAACTTCCTCGCTCCCCCTCCCCCATTACCATAGCAGCTGACAAGCAAGCATTGAAAGAGCGGAGGCTGACAGGTCTGCTTTTAGGATTTATTTATTTATTTATTTATTTTATTATATTTCTATACCGCCCTTCTCCTGCGGGACTCAGGGCGGTGTACAGCCAGAATAAAACATAACATATAAAATTTAAAAACATTTTAAAAAACAATTAAATAATTTTGGCCCGAATTTAAAACAACCCAATTAAAACCGAAATTCGATTAAAAAACTAAGAGGATGGGATCAAGCCAGCCCAGCTAGATGGAACAAGTGTGTCTTCAGGGCCCGACGAAAAGTCCGGACGTCTGATATTGTGCGTATCTCAGGGGGCAGGTCATTTGAGAGAAAAGGGTGGGTGACTCAGTGTACCCCTGTGGAAGGTGAGTCCAGGTATATTGCTGGTCTTCCCATGTGAAAGTAAATAGGTATTGGGAGGCTGGATCCACAGGGATACTGAAGAAAGCCGCACAGAGGTCAATTACGGTGAAGATAGTTGCTGTGGCTGATATTCCAGTGACTATGGTGGCTGGGTTTGGTACCACCAGGGCTCTGGGTATTACATATGTATTTATGAGCCTGAGGTCGTACACCAAGTGAAAAATATGCTTGCCTTAAGAATCAGTCCAGGGTTTTTGAACAGGAAAGATTGAGGTATTGCAAGGGGAGGTGCATTTCCGGACTCCCTGCTCCACGTATGCCTTGATTAGCATCCTAATTGGTTCAATTGCCTCAGCCACAATTCTATACTGGGGAATACATGGTGGGGGTTCTCTTTTAACCTGAATCTTGACTGGTGTAGCTCCTTTTAAAAACCCTACTTCGGTGGGGTCCCAGCCCCACAGGGAAAGGGGCAGATCCTGTAGGTCTGGGTGCAGGAGTTGGGGGGGGGGTTGAAGTAATCATGGCAAGGGTTTTTCTGGGATATCTCAGGTTAGTCCTTCAGGGGAGCACTTTATAGTGGCCCCCAGCTTACATAGCAGATCTCTGCCCAGTAATGACATGGGAGATTGGAGGCAGATGTTGAAATGGTCCAGAAAAAGGGGTCCTATTTCCACTCACATATCATTGGTGAATTTCACAGGAATTATTTTCCTGCCTACCCCAATGATATTATCCCTGGCTCCTGGCACTACTGACCCTCTAAATGGGGATCCTGTGATTAATGAAGTTTGCCCCTGTGTCAACCAGGCATTCGTATGTCTTTCCCCCTATAGTGAGGGAAAGGGGCTCACCTTCTCGACCATTCCTTAAGGGAATGGCAAGGACGGTGAAGGTTGCCCTGTATTCTGCTGGCTCCTGGCTGAGTCATAAGGTGTCGAAGCTGTCCTCAAATTGCACATGGCGAGGTGGCCTGGGGTTTCCATTCCCACTTAAGGCAGAAGGTCCTCTGGGGAATGGGGCTTTTGGAGGGGGGGTGGTATCTCCTAGACCCAGGAAAGTTATCCCTGCAGTCTCTCAAGTATCCCCTTCTTCCACACCTGAAACAATGGGAGCATCTGGTCCCTCGTTCCCCTATCACCTTGCACCAGGGACACCTGAACCATCCCTCTGATGGTGGAGGGTTTGGGTGTCTCCTGTCATTATGCATAGCAGCAAACATTTTTAAATCTTCCTTTCTTTCTGTCCTCCTTCTCCTTTCCTTTTCCTTTTCCCTTTCTGCCTCCTTTCTTTTTCTTCTTCCCCTTAGTCTGTCTCTCTGGTCAAATATGAAATTGGTTATTCCCCATAACTCTGATACCTCTAAGCTAGACCAATTAGACACAATTCAATGGAAGTGGTCTCAGATGTCATTGGCTGACTGGTCAATGAATGCAGAGGCCAAAATTTGTTGGTCTTTAGGGTTGTTTACATCTAGGTGGGCAAAAGTGACCCCCACTTCTAGGAAGTGGACCCAGAAAGCATCTGGCATCTCACCTTACCTTTGTACTTTTGTAAGGCGCCTTGAGTCCCCAGGGAGAAAGGCGGCATATAAATCGCAATAATAAATAAATAAATAAATACTGTGTGCTGAAAATCAGGCCAGTTTAGAGGTTTTCGCCCTATCTCCCGCCTCTAGCAGGTTTTCTTTTGCCCTGCCATATTCGTCCCAATGGGTGGCTGTGTTACAGTCCCAATCAGGGTGGTTCAGGGACCAAGCAACTCTTACTGGGGTCACCTGTCCCAGTGTTGTGATAATTGGCCATTTTGCAATTTCCTCCATTTTTTCAAATAGTTTCATGATCTCATCCTTCATGAGGAAGATATGGAGTAATTGGGTCATATCTCCCCGCGATGGACTGTGACTCTCAATAATGGACTGGAGCAGTGGTGGAATTCAAATTTTTTTACTACCAGTTCTATGGGCATTGCTTGGTGGGAGTGGTGTGGCTTGGTGGGCGTGGCAGGGGAAGGATACTGCAAAATCTCCATTCTCACCCCACTCTGGGGCCAGCCAGAGGTGGTATTTGACGGTTCTCCGTGTCACTGCGTTTTTGTATTTACCAGATGAGCTCTTATTTTTGAACTTTCAGACTTACCGTAGCTTGCCAAGTTCTTATCAGTAACTACTGCGCATGTCTACATTCTTTCACTTTCTTCTCTCTTTCTTTGTTCTCCGGCCAAGAGAGGTCCGGCAGGAATGCTGCCAAGATGTAATTAATTAGCTAGTAAGATGTTTTTACTTCTTTATAATAAAATGTGTTTATTAGAATATATCTCGGTTTTATTTTCTTAAAGTATACTTCAAGGAAAGGTCACGATCCATTCTCTAATCAAGGTGCAATTACCCAAAAGCAGAATGGGACTAATTGCCACCCTGACATGTGGTAGCAGAAGGACGGTTTGAAATTAGGGCTTTTTCCTTGCTTGTTACTTTGATAATTAGACCTCTAGGCTAGTTTAGCCAGATGATTATTTTTGGCGACTGAGGAACGCTGATTATTTTTTTTGCGAATATGCCGAGAAAGAAAAAGAAATACAGAACGCATTCTGCCAAAGATATAGATATCTCTGATCTCTCTAATGAAGAAGCGAAAAGAATTTTAAAGAGGCTTTCAACTTTTCAAACACCGCTTGCTTCAGCAACCAGAATTGATGGAGGTGCTGTTGGGGGAGCTGCTTTTGAAGGCAACGTGCTGCAACTGAGGTCAGTGATGTCTCCTTCTGAATATGCATGCTCTCAAACAGTCCTCCCAGAACCTTCTGAATTTGAAACGCTTGGTGCAAGGCCAAAGTTTTCACAAACTGCTGAGCATT
The DNA here is from genome assembly GCA_022577455.1 of Arizona elegans. Classification (NCBI taxonomy): domain Eukaryota; kingdom Metazoa; phylum Chordata; class Lepidosauria; order Squamata; family Colubridae; genus Arizona; species Arizona elegans. The sequence goes on from JAKOOJ010000010.1 coordinate 46,643,257, forward strand.
TTTCCTCCCACGCAGAGAGAGAAGTAATCTATTATTCTCCTCTAAGGTCTGAGCTCACCCTGGATAAGCAAACTATAAAAGCTTATCATGACCAAATAGAATTTTTTGAACATGAGCTATCCCAGGCAAAAATGGCTTTATTTATGCTCGAGCAAGATAAGAGAAAGTCTCATGCTTTCAAAATTCCTGAAACCGCCATCTTAGCTTCTTCTTCAGAGCTAAAGACACACCCCCTAGAGGATATTGTGTCAGGCCAATCAGAACAGAGAGCTGTACTCACGTCACATTTGCCTCGTGATCTGGTGTCTCCTCAAATTACACATGCCACGAAGGCGGAAAAATTATCTGAGCTGCCTGAAACTAAAGTTGCAGCACCATCTGCTGGCGAAAGTAATTTACTAGAGAAAGCTGAAATGCATCGCAATTTGAAAGAGCAATTACAATTGTTGCAGCAGACTTTATCAGAAATGTCCTTAACTCACCCAGATATTCAGGCTGCAGTGCAACAAGTGTCTCCACAGGCTCAAACTTCAGCACCCCCTGGTGGTACTGGTGTCCTTTTAGATGGAGCACAACAACGCTTAATGCAGCAAAGGCAAATGACTGCGTCTCCAGCAGGCCATGTTAATATTGCAGCTCAAATGCAACAGCTCCAAGCTCAAGCACAAATAGCAGCTGGAGCACAGCAGATCCCACTGCAACAGCCTCACCCACAAGTGCACGCACAAGTGCCTCCAGCCGTGCAACCAGGACCATTTGTTGGTCCACAACAAGCACAGCAAATACCACAGGTATTTTTACCGGCACAGCCAGCATACCAAATGCATGTTCCTCACCAGGCATTTTCTGTTGCTCCACTAGCTGGTGAGTCGAAATTAAAGATGTCAGGACAAAATTATAAGGCCTGGGTCAGTGAGATTGGATTGTTACTTTGCAGAGAAGGTACTCACTGTATGGTTTTTAATCCTAATGCTCAGCCATGGACTCCTGCAATAAGAGACTTAGAGACTAAAGCTTGCACAACATTATTGATGTCCATGGATACTGAACTGCAGGTCACCTTTCCGCCTGATGCAACAGCCCAACAAATTTGGGTCCAATTGGAAAATTGCTACAGGCCTGTTTCAATTGAATCTTCATGTTTGCTCATGTCTGAGTTCCATGGTTCGAGATTGAAACCTGGTGAACAAATTGGAGGACATTTAACCAAACTGAAAGGACTGAGAACAGAATTGAGAGAAAGAGGCTATCTTATTGATGGTATTCAAATGATCAGCATTATTATTAACTCACTGAATTATGAATGGAAAGATGCCATTACAAAGATTAATCATGTACCTATTGCTCAATGCACAGTGGACCATGTGTGCAGACTTTTAATTGAAGAAGAAGCACTTATGTTAGCTACCCCACATTTGAGAGGACCCCCCGCATCAAGAGCTCCAGCGAGGCACCCCTTCCGAGGAAGAGCCTATGTTCCAAGGATGCCAAGATGCAACATCTGTAATCGTGTGGGACATGCCATCCGGGATTGTCCCCAACGAGTTCCAGCTCCCATCTCGTACCAGCCCAGAAGAACAGATTCCAGCAGAGGCAGAGGCAGAGGCGGAAGACAAGGTCATCGTGGTCCCAGGCGTGATCCACAAGATCCACTCGCCACATTGGCTTTAACCAATGATCCACAACCTCAACCAGAGTACGACAGACGACTCCTGTGGACTTTGGACGGTGGTGCAGTGTTGCATGTTACTTACAGAAAGGAACTTTTTACAGAGATGCATGAACCTGAACCTGAACTACGTGAACTTTATTCTTTTTCAAATCATCCTTGTCAGGTCAAAGGAAAAGGAACTGTTTATGTTGAAGAGCTCGATGCATTCATTCCTGATGTTTATTATATACCAACAGCAACTAGTAATTTGCTTAGTCAGAGTCACTTGTCTAGAGCATTAAAGTTCCAGGTTCACCACCTTGAAAAAGCAAGTTACATAGTTAAAAATGGAGATATTGTTGCTGAAACCACGTTAATTGGTGGTGTTTATTACTTAAAGCCAAAGCCTAAAACACAAACACAGGCAAGTATGCAAACTCCAAAAAGGGAGAGCACAGGCCCAGATAGAGATGCTCCAGAGAGAGATCCTGTTGCTATTCCGAAGGGTCCTAAAGCCAACAAAAAGAGAATTGGTAAACAGGTTGCTCAGAGCAAGCCTGAGGTTCCGCATAAAAATGTTAATGTTGAGAATTCACTAACTGGTAAACCTTTGCATTCCAGGTGTATCCACAAATGGCATAGAAGATTGGGGCATACCAGTTTCCGTGTTCTTAGGAAGATGCCGGAGTTCACAAAAGGTTTGGATCTAAAGGGGTGTAAGGTGTTTTTGGATTGTGCTGTCTGCAAAAAGGCCAAATCCAAAGCAGCAGCCATTCCCAAACGCGCTACACGCCTGTCAACATGCATTTTTGATTTGGTTCACACTGACATAGTTGGTCCTTTTCCACCAACACTTGGTGGTAGAAAATATTTTCTAACAATTGTTGATAATTACTCTAGATATGGATATGTATATCCTATGAAAGAAAAATCTGAGACTTTTCAGATCTTTAAAGATTTTGCAACCCTTGTTTCTACCCAACACCAAGTTCGCATCGCCAGAATCCAGAGTGATCGTGGTGCTGAATTCATGTCTCAGCGTTTCCAGGACTGGATGCGTAAGAATGGAATTCTTCATCAGACGTCGGCTCCTTACACACCGGCTCGCAACGGAGTCGTAGAACGACGACAAGGGGTCCTGCAAACCATGATGCGTTGTCTCCTAGAAGACGCCAACCTTAGTATGCCATACTGGGGTGAAGCTATCAAATATGCAAATTACATTGTCAACCGTACTTGGAGCAGTGTAATAAATCAGACTCCTTTTTTCATGTTGTACGGGTACAAGCCCGATCTCAAAAACATCCATATTTTTGGTTCATACGCTATGGTGAACATTCCCTTAGCTCAAAGAAGAAAAGGAGGTCCAGCAGCAAAGAGACTGAGATTTATGGGTATTGATGATAATTCAATATGGAGCAAATTCATTGACTCCAAACATGTAATTGTGATTTCCCAATCTGCTAATTTTGAGGAAGATGTTGACTGGTCCAGGATTCATTCCAATGATCCTGGAGTTTATTTTCCTAGAGATGATACTACTAATGCGGCACAGATTGATGATCAAGATTCCACTAGTTCTTCTCAACCTGATGTTCCGTCTTCGCAAGCCGCGGATGCTAACGCTAGTGACGAATGTGAGGACGAGGACGAAGCAGAAGAAGAATGGACTGTTGTTCCGAGACGTTCCAAGAGGGTCACAAAGGGGATCCCTCACAACGATATTCATGGCAACTGACAAAAGCACCCTTGCCATTGATTTGTACTGTTACACTTCCTCCTGATAAGTTCACACAAATCAAGCATCTTCCTGACTCAGAGCAAGAAAAGTGGTATGGGGCAATGCAGGCTGAAATGGACAGTCTAAAGAAACTTAAGGTGTTTACGCCTGCAAAACCTCCAGCAAACAAAAAAGTCATTGGCACTCGATGGGTCTACAGAATCAAAAAGAAGCCAAATGGTGAGTCATTGTACAAGGCCAGACTTGTAGCTCAGGGTTTTGCTCAACGTTATCCTGAGGACTACACAATACCTATTCACCGACAGTCCGAACTGAGAGTGTAAAAATTGCTTTAGCAACAGCAACTATCCTTGGTTTAGAAGTTTTCCAGTTCGATGTTGACACAGCTTATCTACATGCTGACCTAGATGAAGAAATCTACGTGAGAGGCCCTCCAGGATTCCGACAGCAAGAAGGGGATACCTGGTTTCTAAACAAAAGTCTTTATGGTCTGAAACAGTGTGGTTTAATGTGGTACTTATGTCTTACTGACAAACTAAATTCAATGGGCTTTATTAAGTCCAAAACTGATGAGTGCGTGTTCACAAAAAGATCTAACAATGCATATGAGATAGTTCTTGTTTATGTTGATGATATTGTTTGTATTGGTCCAAATAAGAAAATGAGTGAAATTTTTGCCAAAGCTTTGCAGAGATACTTCACATTGAAATCATTGGGTCATATTAGCACTTATTTAGGTGTTCAGATTGACAAAACACAGAAGGGGTTTAGTCTTTCACAAGAGGATAAAATTGAACAAGTTTTGCATCATTGCAACATGAAGGATGCTAACACAACAAAGACACCCATGCAAACAGATTTTCACAACTTGACACATGAAGCAAGTCCTGAGTTCGAGGATCAAACACTTTATCGTTCAGTTATTGGGTCACTGTTGTATATTAGTAGTTGGACCAGACCCGACATTGCACTTAGTGTTAATCTCTTGTCTCGACACGTAGGTAAGGCAAAACAGTTTAATTGGACATGTGTTAAGAAATTATTGAAATACCTAAAACACACTAAACATATGAAGTTATTGTTAGAACCAACACATACTGATTATGCAGAATTATGTTGTTATGCAGATTCTGATTGGGCAAGTGATAAGAAATCATGTAAAAGTACTTCAGGTTATATGATATTCTTAAATGGATGTCCTGTTTATTGGCAAGTGCGTAAACAGAATTTTGTTTCTTGTTCATCTACTGAAGCTGAATATGCTTGTGTTTCAGATGCATGTAATTCTCTAACATGGTTTGATGCTTTGGTCACAGATATCTGGACACACCCGATCAGACCGATCACAGTGATGGAAGACAATGAATTGGTGGTTTATATTTCTGAATCACATTTCACAGGTTCTAGGTCCAGACACATTGACATCCGTTATCAAAACATAAAACAATTAGTGAAAAAAGGTTTTGTTAAATTGCAGTATGTATCTACACATGATCAAATTGCTGATATGCCCAACAAACCGCTTCCAGCAGCTCAACACGAGTATCTGCGTAAGAAGATGTGCCTTATTTGATGATGTACCTGATATTCGCTCAACTGGCAAAGAAGGGGTTGTCACTGCGTTTTTGTATTTACCAGATGAGCTCTTATTTTTGTACTTTCAGACTTACCGTAGCTTGCCAAGTTCTTATCAGTAACTACTGCGCATGTCTACATTCTTTCACTTTCTTCTATCTTTCTTTGTTCTCCGGCCAAGAGAGGTCCAGCAGGAACGCTGCCAAGATGTAATTAATTAGTTAGTAAGATGTTTTTACTTCTTTATAATAAAATGTGTTTATTAGAATACAGGTGAAACTCGAAAAATTAGAATATCGTGCAAAAATTCATTTATTTCAGTAATGCAACTTAAAAGGTAAAACCAATATATGAGATAGACTCATTACATGCAAAGCGAGATAGTTCAAGTCTTGATTTGTCATACTTTTGATGATTATGGCTTACAGTTCATGAAAACCCCAAATTCACAATCTCAGAAAATTAGAATATTGTGAAAAGGTTCAATATTCTAGGCTCAAAGTGTCCCACTCTAATCAGCTAATTAAGCCATAACACCTGCAAAGGGTTCCTGAGCCTTTAAATGGTCTCTCAGTCTGGTTCAGTAGGAATCACAATCATGGGAAAGACTGCTGACCTGACAGTTGTGCAGAAAACCATCATTGACACCCTCCATAAGGAGGGAAAGCCTCAAAAGGTAATTGCAAAAGAAGTTGGATGTTCCCAAAGTGCTATATCAAAGCACATTAATAGAAAGTTATGTGGAAGGGAAAAGTGTGGAAGAAAAAGGTGCACAAGCAGCAGGGATGACCGCAGCCTGGAGAAGATTGTCAGGAAAAGGCCATTCAAAAGTGTTGGGGACTTTCACAAGGAGAGGACTGAGGCTGGAGTCAGTGCATCAAGAGCCACCACACACAGACGGATCCTGGACTTGGGCTTCAAATGTCGTATTCCTCTTGTCAAGCTGTTCCTGAACAACAAACAACGTCAGAAGCGTCTTACCTGGGCTAAAGAAAAAAAGAACTGGTCTGTTGCTCAGTGGTCCAAAGTCCTCTTTTCTGATGAGAGCAACTTTTGCATCTCATTTGGAAACCAAGGACCCAGAGTCTGGAGGAAGAATGGAGAGGCACACACTGCAAGATGCTTGAAGTCCAGTGTGAAGTTTCCACAGTCTGTGTTGATTTGGGGAGCCATGTCATCTGCTGGTGTTGGTCCACTGTGCTTCATTAAGTCCAGGGTCAACGCAGCCATCTACCAGGAGATTTTGGAGCACTTCATGCTTCCTTCTGCAGACGAGCTTTATGGGGATGCTGACTTCATTTTCCAGCAGGACTTGGCACCTGCCCACACTGCCAAAAGTACCAAAACCTGGTTCAATGACCATGGGATTACTGTGCTTGATTGGCCAGCAAACTCGCCTGACCTGAACCCCATAGAGAATCTATGGGGCATTGCCAAGAGAAAGATGAGAGACATGAGACTGAACAATGCAGAAGAGCTGAAGGCCGCTATTGAAGCATCCTGGTCTTCCATAACACCTCAGCAGTGCCACAGGCTGATAGCATCCATGCCACGCCGCATTGAGGCAGTAATTGATGCAAAAGGGGCCCAAACCAAGTACTGAGTACATATGCATGCTTATACTTTTCAGAGGTCCGATATTGTTCTATGTACAATCCTTGTTTTATTGATTTCATGTAATATTCTAATTTTCTGAGATTGTGAATTTGGGGTTTTCATGAGCTGTAAGCCATAATCATCAAAAGTATGACAAATCAAGGCTTGAACTATCTCGCTTTGCATGTAATGAGTCTATCTCATATATTAGTTTCACCTTTTAAGTTGCATTACTGAAATAAATGAACTTTTGCACAATATTCTAATTTTTCAAGTTTCACCTGTATATCTCGGTTTTATTTTCTTAAAGTATACTTCAAGGAAAGGTCACAATCCATTCTCTAATCAAGGTGCAATTACCCAAAAGCAGAATGGGACTAATTGCCACCCTGACAACCCGAACTACTCAAAATTTCCGCTACCGGTTCTCCAGAACCTGTCAGAGCCTTCTGAATAGCACCCCTGGACTGGAGGGCTTTGATGACCATTTGAGGATCAGATCAGAAGGAGGGTGTGTCCTTCTTCCATATCACCAAATCAGAAGGGGAAAAGGGGGTATGGGTGAGGACATACTCAAGTTGTCCCCTGCTTCGCCTAGGGATGGGTTTCTGCAGAAGGGGGCCCATGAGTCTGGCCTCGGAATTCTCCTTTAAGGGAGGTTTATCAATATCTGACTGATTTGGCTGGGACTCCTCACTCTTCCCTTCCTTGAGATTTTCCAGGTGTGACAGCTCTGCCCAGCAATACCAATACGGCAGGTGGGAGGGCTTCAATCTAGGTCTGAGCTCTTTCAATATTCTATAATCAAAAGTACCACCCTTGGGCCAGATTTGATTCCCAGCTTCATCGCTGAGCAGAGTCCACTTCTCACACAATCTGTGTGCACACTCTCTTCTCATCCCATCCTGGATGGGCAATTTTTCCCAGCTCCAGGCTTCCATCAGTCTCCCTAGGGGAGATCTTGGTGGGATCCTTGACTCGGAGCTCCCCATTCTTGAGCTGCTCTTCCCACTATCTGCAATGAGACTTCGAGGTTCTTTCCTGGGTCTCTCGCAATCCGCAGATTTACTCTGCACCACGAGGTGAAGGTACCCTTCAGCCTGCGGTCTGCTGCCCTGGGATTTCAGGCAAATGGCCTGGGAGGACTCTGTCTGCCAAAATTAATCAGAGTACGGGCCCCTACTTTTCTGATTAGGACTCTGCCCAGTGATTTCAGCAAGCTGCCCAGGAGTGAACTTCTCACTTTCCTTTAATCAATTACTTCCTCACACACTATCTCTTCCCTTAGCAGAAGGTCCTGCGCTCTGGCCAAACCCTCTTGCTTTCCAGAGCCTGTCAGTCACAGTCCTGTGGGACTAGGAACGGATCTGGGTGCAGCTAGGAAAGGCACAGAGGAAGCAGGATCCAGCTGTGTGCACATATACACACTCTCATTCACCTCCTGGGCTTTTAAGTCTATCAAAGTTTTGTGGTACTTACCTCCTTTTGAGCAGCCTTCAAGTGCAAAAAAGCTTCAAAACTCCCTTTACTACCCTGTGCCACCCGGTCAGGGTCCGTAGAGCACACCCACAGATGAAAGGATTCTGTTGCCAGCAGGGTGGTGACTCTCCAGGCCTGGTCCAATGGCTGGGTTAGATGGGAGTCCCTTTGTAGTTACCAAACCATTGGAATAAAATTTGGGGTTCATTTTTCCCGCCTGGAGAATGTACAGGAGAAGGGGAAAAAAACCGCCACCGTCACTGAAATTAAAAGATCAAAGCCAGCTGCTCGGAAGGAGGTTTATTTCAGAAGCAAAGTGACATTCAGCAATTCCGTTCTGGGGTAGCTGAGCAATTGGCTGGGTGAGTGCATTTTTATGGGGTTCTAAGGCTTTGTAATTGAGATGCTCCAGGGGGTTGTGCAATGTGGTGAGCCTTGTGTCTTTTGCTATTCTAATGGTGGTGGGTAAATCCTATTATGACTTAAAGGTCCTGTCCTGTCCTTGGAATTGGGTAGGGGAATGTAGATTTTAAATCCCATCATTTCCTTATTCTTAGTCTGTCCAGTTTGTTGCGGAGGCTTTGGTAGCGTTTGGTTATGAATGGGCTATAGCTGATTAGTTTAGTTTAGTTTATTTGATTTGTATACCGCCCTACTCCCGAAGGACTCAGGGCGGTGAACAGCCACAAGATAAAAACACATAAATACAAAATTTAAAAACAGAATAAAACCGAATTAAACAATTTGGCCGAAGACAGATTTAAAACACCCCAATAAATTAAAAATGAATTAAAAATTTGTGTTTTAAAAGGGAAAAAGGGAAAAAATCAGGCCAGGCCAGCCTGATGGAATAAAAAGGTTTTAAGAGCGCGGCGGAAGGTGCGTAGATCCGGGATCCTCCATATCTCCGGGGGAAGCTCATTCCAGATAGTAGGTGCCCCCACAGAGAAGGCTCTCCCCCTGGGGGCCACCAGTCGACATTGTTTGGCCGACGGCACCCGGAGGAGCCCCTCTCTATGCGAGCGTACCGGCCGGTGGGAGGCTACTGGTGGCAGCAGGCAGTCTCGTAGATAACCAGGTCCTAAGCCATGGAGCGCTCTAAAGGTGGTAACCAAGACCTTGAAGCGCACACAGAAGACCACCGGGAGCCAGTGCAGCTCGCGCAGGAGAGGTGTTACATGGGAGTGCCACGTTGCTCCCATAACCACCCGCGCGGCTGCACTCTGCGCCAGTTGGAGCCTCCGGGTGCTCCTCAAGGGGAGCCCCATGTAGAGAGCGTTGCAGTAGTCCAGGCGGGAAGTGATGAGGGCATGAGTGACTGTGCGTAACAAGTCCCGATCCAGAAAGGGACGCAACTGGCGAATCAGGCGAACCTGATGAAAAATCCTCCCAGTCACAGCCGTCAAATGCTCTTCTAAAGACAGCCGTGAATCCAGGAGGACGCCCAAGTTGCGAGCCCTCTCCGTGGGGCCAGCGATTCGCCCCCAATAGTCAGTGATGGCACCAACTGACTATATCGGGACGTCGGAAACCACAGCCACTCGGTCTTGGATGGGTTGAGCCTGAGCCTGTTTCTCCCCATCCAGATCCGCACGGCCTTGATAGTGCTTGTTTCCTTACCAATGGGGCTGTCTACATAGGTGGCATCTGTTTGCAATAAGCGTTGTTACAATGTATCTTTTGTAAGCGCTTGGCTTGTTGCCAAATTTGCCTCGGGCACTTTCCCTATTAGCGGCTTGACTTTTGTATTTTCCGAGGCACTTCTTATGGCTGGATTTTAGCTAGGGAAAAGGAGGGAGTGGGGTGGGTATGATGGCTTCCTATGCTCCCTTATATCCACCTTTTTCCTGGACTTCCCCTCCCACCCCTCCCACCCTAATTTCTGGCCAGCGTCTATGGGATGCTATGCAGTGGTTGGGAGCCCTGGGCCACCCACGCCACTCAGCTGGAGCCCTGGGATTCCCTGCACCGCCCAGCTGATTGCACTGATCAGCTGTTGTGGCCCGCCAGCACAGCTGGCGGCAGACTCAAATGATGAGGAGGTTGGGGAAGAACTTGGGCCAGTTCTGCAGCCTGGGGAAGGCTCTGATGGATGCTCAGCGTCGGACACAGAGATAGAGCCAAGGCCGTCCAGCATTTCCCAGCCACTGGAGAGGCAGCTGCCTTTGGAGTCAGAGATGAGTGAGGAGGAAGAACAGCTGGGGCCTGTTCCAGATGCACATATGCGCGGAGCAGATAGGAGAGGTGAACAACGGAGGACAAGGAGTCAACTCGGGAAGCAAAACAGAAGAGCCTGTAGTACAGTGGACTAAAGCACTGTTATTAACATCTGCTGCTTGCAATTACTGCAAGTTCAAATCTCACCAGGTTCAAGGTTGACTCAGCCTTCCATCCTTTCAAAGGTAGGTGAAATGAGGACCCAGATTGTGGGGGCAATAAGGTGACTTTGTATAAATATACAAAAGTATGAAGGCTATTGCTTAACGCATTGTAAGCCGCCCTGAGTCTCCGGAGAAGGGTGGCATATAAATTAAAGCAAAAACAACAACAACAAACAAACATGGCTGCTGAATGGCCCCTCCCTGGCTGGGGAATAAATAGGAGGAAAGGGGAGTGGTGGTTGTAGCAGACAACCATTCACATTTCTGGAGATTTTGTTCATTGTGACTGCCTTGCCAGAACTGAGTTTTGTTTATTTGAACTGACTTAATTTGCAGCCTTTCGGCTGGGACCTCACGGCCTTGCAATTATTGTAACAAGCTGCTAAGGCCTATTGCTTCAGTTAACTCCTTGCCTGGACTTTGTGGGTGAATGCAGTTAATTCACAAGGTGTAAATAAAGAGGGGGTTTTCTTTGCGAGTTCTCCGTGCAGAGAATGCTCAGCTCACCCAACAGGTGGCCTTGCTGGCAGCACAAGTTACACAGCTTCAGCCTCATGCTGCTCCATCTCCCCGGAGGAAATGCCTGGTGGCAGTGCCTGGTAAATTTGATGGCAACCAAGCTACGTTTCCAGCATTTTGGGGACAATGCCAGCTCTTTATCAGCCTGAGAGCTGAGGACTTCCCCACTGACTGGGATAAAGTGGGGTTTATGATTAGCCTTCTCTCTGGCGCTGCGGCCCACTGGGCCACACCCCTGCTGGTTCAGGCTAGCCCTTTGCTGGATGATTTCCGGGGGGGTTGTGACCACCTCAGGCTGATGTACGAGGACCCCATTAAGACTCAGACCGCTACCCGACGCCTGAAAACCGTGAAGCATCTAAGGTGTAAGGATGCTTAAAACTTCCCAAACTTCAGTACTAACAGTTCTAGAAAGCCAAAAAGAAAATACACAATGATCATCATCATTTCAGCCTCACTACTAAGGAAGAAATTCTTCCCACAAAATATTAAAATTATGCAGGCTTTTCAAACCTAAAATGGTGTTCTTCAGTATGGATATAAGGCCTATTATGCAAATCATAGTGAATAATAACTCTGCTCCAGGAATTCTTTCATTTTGATTATAAGTATAATTCATATATTTTGGCACTGTAGGACACCCCTCCCCCCCAAATGCCATCTGTATGGTGGGGAGGAAGGAGAGCATGGTCTGGAGAATTGTTTTTCCATTTCTTTCAATTGGCAAAGGATGAAAAGAAATTAGGTTCATTCATCTTTGCCTGTTTGTACTGTAAGGTCCCAAAATATACTTGAGTCACTAGAATGCCAAAAAGAGAGACTCAAGACAAGGCTTGCAAAAAGAAGATGCTTTTATTTATGGCCAAAAACAAAATACTGGATGAGACTATATCCAGAACATACAGATACAATGCATGTGAGGAGATAGCCACACCTTGGGGAAGGCATGGCATCCTTTTTATACCCTCAGAGGCATCAGCTTAGTACCCAATTCTGGCCTCCTAGTTTAGGTTTGTGTATTCCTTGTTGCCCTGCAAAGGAATAGAAGCCTCCCAATTAGTGTTATCTCTTCCTTGAGCATTCCTTTGTTCTCCCAATTGCTCATTTGGCCCCCTGGTTCTGCAAGGAAGGACCTTATACAGATAAAAGGTGTAAATTAGGGCTGAAGTGTAAATTATCTCCCAGATGATGTCTGCAGTTCCAACTGAGATAGGTACCATGCTCTTAGATGGCACGATAAAAACAGGAAGAAGATTGATATGGGTTCAGATCAAATGACAGGAACATATTTTTGACAAATACCAGATACATTACAGAGGCCTAGGCGATACAAACATAAAGGCATAATATATGTGATACAAATACAAAGAGATATTTGTGTTACAGATATAAAGGTACAATATATGTGTGTTATACAAATACAAAGGCTATATATGTATTACAGGAACCTAATGGTTACAGAATAACAAGTTTCTACTAATTCTAGTATACCAGTATATCATATTCTAGTATTATTTATTATATCCTTATTACTGTTTCCCTTCAGTATGTTAAGGCATCACATTGACTATTTTTAGCTTCTCCCCATCCCCCCTCACAGACACACACAACCCAATTCCTCATAATTTCTAATTGCACTTTGGCAGGTCTTTAAAACTTGCGTTTGTGTATTAGAATTGGCTTTGACAGGCAAATCCAGGAGGTGATTGGCTCTACTGGAGATGATGCCGTTAACAAGAAAGGTGTAGCTGGAAAAAAAATTAGATTTAAAAAATAGAGAAAGCAAAATATTTTTTTTTGTAAATGTTTTTTTTTATTTTTTCCCAAACATAAACATAAAATATAACTTTCAAGAACAGAGTTTCAATCTGGTCATAGATGGTTAACATGCTTACATTCTTTTGACACGCTCTATTCCACTTTTCCATAACATCTTTTAAAAATTTAAAACAATTTAAAATTTAAAACAGAGAGAAGAAAAAAAAAAGAAAAAGAAAAAAAAGAAAAACCAATCTAAACATAAAATTCTAACACATTCATCTAAACAAATCTAATATATCACTACAATTTTAACTTCAAATTAAATTTTAACTCCTTATCTCTGTATCTATATCTCATCAGTATCCAAATAATTATTAACAATATTCTAGTCTCTTATTCTAAATATATACCTTACAATTTTATCACCAAAATTATCAAATTCAATTTCAATATATCTCCATTTTGTTAAGATTTATTGTTGCGATCATCTGGTGGGCTCCCCATGAGGGGTCCAGATTAGAGAAGACACAGACACAGGTGTTTCTCAGGATGAGAGAGCCTCGAGCTGACTCCAGACCTCTCTTTTATTAAACAAGGGTATGGGGCGTATCAGAAGGCATGATTACAGCTATACATTCTCATATTACATTCGTGATTAAAAGGAAAGTATTCAGTTGCTACATAGTTACCCCATATATGGGCATAAGTTTCATATCCTACAATCCCTACAGTAAATCATATGATTTCTAGGAAAGCGATACCTAAGGCAAAAACAAAACTTAAACAGTCTAATGATTCATGATCTCCAAATTATTTCGGTGCCAGGCTCCGCATATGTGTTCCAACCAACCAGTCTGATCTACACATACACCATGGCTACCTCATTCCCACATTTCCTCTGTTTTTGTTTTTAGTCATGTTTTCTTTACGTTTGGCAAACAAGTTTGTCATCATAGCAAATGAAGCAGGAATACATTGGATACTACAACATACAGAAATAAGCAAAGCAATGACCATGAGTACAGTAGACAATATGTTCTTCAGCCATCTGGTTTCTGCAAATGTTTTTAGCTCACCCATCCTTTTATTACGGCGAACAAAGTTAGCGGAAAAGTGGCCAGGAGATGTCAAGCGAGGTAGGTTATCAAGTTTCTGAGTTGTATTCCAGTTATACATTTCCACAAATCGCTCGCACTAATAGTATTCCCATGCCGGTAGAATGAATGTATTCTCAGGGCGGGTGCCAGGCTGTGGAAGAATTTTTGTGCAGGGTCTGTAATGTCCGAGAGCTTCTTTGTGGCAGAATTATTCCGTTTGATGCATAATTCCACAGAAAATGGGATAGAAAGTGTCACTGAGCAAGTTTTGTTCATAGTGGGATAGTTTGTAAAGTCATTTATTATTTTTTCTTTATCTGTGACAACTGAGGGGTGACCGAGGAGCCTCTCTTCACCTCATCTACATCAAAGAAGGAATGTGCCCGCCTACGTGCTGAAGACTTTTACAAGCGTAATTTCTTTAGCACAATATTATGAACAAAGAGGGAACAAAGAGAGCCCTTTAGTGATAGAAACTTTCACTACGTTCTTATGGGGTGACTACTGAATAAACACGTTCCAATAAACAAATCTATAATATAAAAATCCTAACAAAATATAAGAAATAAAGGCACATAAAGGGTATATATGATTGTGTGTATTCTTTTGAGTCTCAGGAAGATTCTCTCCATTATTCCCCTGGTCCCATTACCACATATGGATCTGACTCAGTATCTGTAAGTTCTTCCACAGGGTAGGGACCAAGTTGATTAAGAAAATGTTCTGTCAAAGCTAGTTCCCTCTCAACTTGAATCTCTTTTACAGCTCTGATTGATAATTGTCTAAGGATTGGTATCACACATGGGATGAATGCTAAGCCAGCTATTGCACATATGAACAAAAATATCATTTGTTTAATCCATCCGGATCCAGGCACCCAAGAAAACCACATGTCAGAAGTTTGTAACCTCTGAGTTATTCTGGAAGCCCTATCCTGCAAGTCCCGAGCACCTTCTCTGACCACACCTGATTTGTTCATGTAGAAACAACAATCTTCACCTAAAAATCTACATGTTCCTCCCTTTTCTGCTTTGTTGAGATTGGCTTCCTCCAGTTCCAGAAGGGCTTTGGTTTCACTTATCAGGGCGTCCTTCCTATTGGAGGGAATAAAACCTTTGCACATTTGCAGAAGGGAGGGGAGACATTGGATACAGCAACAAAGCAAAACAAGCAGTACGATTACAGATACAATAGTTGGCATAATTGATTTCCACCAAGAACCATCCGGGAGCCATGACCAAAGGGCAGCCCAGATGTCAATGGCGCCAGATCCATCAGATGATAAGGGATTGTTTTTGATCATGTTTTCCATATGTTCTATGGTGTGAGTGATGTTATACTGATAATCAGATACATAGGTACAACAATGTGAGTGCATGAGGGCACAAACGCCTCCTTTAGCTACTAGCATAATATCTAAGGCATATTGGTTTTGTAAGACCACCTCCCTGATTTCAGCCAGTTCTTTGTTCATCAGCTTCAGCACCTTGATAGTCTCGTTGAACATATGTACTGTCCAGTTATTTAATAAATGAAGATCCCGATAGTTCATTGCCACCCCGGGATTGGGCAAGATGCCTCTGGATATCTGAGTTTTTAATGAGCCACCCAGTGTCAGTGGTGGGTGTGGTTTGGGAAATAGGAGTAGTGGAGTTTGTCCAATTAGCAGCTATTTGAATGTCTTTTATTACTGTCCCATTTCGATTGAATATAGAGGCTGCTGACATGAAGGATCATGAGATGTAGGGGCAATAGATGCAAGATCGTGACTGGTTTCTCCTTCTTTTTGTTGTAAATGATATGGTCTTACGTGTCTTCCGGGGATCCAAATGGTCCAATCGTTATACTGGACAGCAGCGTATCCACAGCCCCAGGTAATAAGGTCAGCGGGCCCTTTCCATGCAGGATCGGGTGGTTGGCGGAAATAGACCTTCGGTTTTGGGGTAGCTGATGGGGAAGCAGAAAAATGACGGGTTGCAGCCAATGTGGGAGGCTGTCCAGTCAGGTTAAGAAAGTTCAAAGTATATAAGCAAAGATTGAGTTTGTTTTGCATGGCTGGGAGGCCGAGGCATTTTTCCTCTTTCAATTTATCCAGGGCGTTTTTCAGGGTCTGATTAGCCCGTTCTGCAATTGCCTGGCCTTGAGAATTGTAGGGTAACCCAAATTTGTGTGTGATGGACCACTTGTTACAAAAGTCTGCAAAGGCAGTACTGGTGAACACAGGTCCATTGTCAGTTTTAAGTTCAATTGGGCGTCCCATCGATGCAAGAGTCCGAATACAATGATTTATTACGTGTTTGGTTGCTTCTCCCCTTTGTGGGGATGCCATGATGAATTCTGAATAAGTATCCATGGAAACGTGCAAATATTTCCATGGGGCAAAGGAAAGGTATTGAGTCACATCCATTTGCCAGATTTCACAAGCTTTGAGACCTCTAGGGTTTACACCCATAGAGATAGAATGAGCTTGTTGACTACAGGTAGGACATTGTTGTATGATGGCAGTCGCTTCGGCTGCCGTGAGACCAAATTGTTTCACCAACGCTTTTTTATTTTGATGAAAATAAGCATGACTGTCCCATGGTGTGATGAGAGACATAACCATGAGTGCAGTTGCAGCAGCATCGGCTTTGTCATTTCCCTCCTGGAGGGGGCCAGGGAAGGGCTGATGACTTCTTATATGGGCCACAAAGAATGGCTGAGTTCTGTCAGAAATAAGTTTCTGTAAAGTGAGCATTAAGGTTAACAGATCAGAATCTAACGCAGGAGACAAATAGGAATAATAAATTTGTTTTATAATTTGAGTAACGTACAGACTGTCCAGGATTAAATTGAAAGGCGTATGAGCAAAGTGCTGAAAGGCCAATATAGCAGCGGCAAGCTCAGCCCGCTGCGCAGATGTTTGGGGTGAAGTAATTTTGGTGTGTCATTGCCCGTCAAAGTTCCAGGCACAAGCACCATATGTTTTGCTACCATCTGCAAATACCGTAAATGTATCCGGTCTTGTAGTAATTGCTGTAAAGTGAGAAATAAAGCCATAAGGTTGGAGTCAATCCTGGGCGTGATATAAGCACCTGGAAGATTAAAAATAAATTGACACACTTACTGAGAGTCAGAGATCAGATTGAAAGGTTGTTGAGAAAAAGTGTGGAAAGCTAAGATAGCCGCAGACAATTAAGATTCTTTCCAGATGTCGTCATGAGAATCCTTGTAAGCAATAGCTCCTCTCGTTCATCCTCCATCAGAAAAAACTGTAAGAGCTTGCGGTAGTGGAGAAGAAGAAAGTAATGAGCGAATAGGAAAGAAGGAAGTCATTAAACAAGCCAACCTAGGATCTTTAGGCAGATGATATGAAATACAGCCTACATAGTCAGTTAGAGCACACTGAAGAGATAAATTATTCTGAAAATAAAAGTGAAAGTCAGATTTTGAGATAGAAAGAACAATATTTATTAAATCAGTTCCATTTCTTCGACAGGCTCGAGTACGCCCCAAGGTTATAATTTCAGCAATGGCTTGAATAAAGGGTAAAACATTTTTAGATAATGAAAATGTATTGAAATAAAGCCATGTATTAAAAATAAAAATGTATTGAAATAAAGCCATTCAATACAATATACTTTTTGCTGTTCTAAAGCAGCCAATACTCCTGTGGGCCGTTTACTAGTAGGAAATATTAACAAAGATAACTGACAATCTCTATGAGGGATTCAATCCACAAACTGAATACTCAAGATGTTATTAATCTTCTCAACTGTAGCAAATACTACAGATGGTACTATAATTAAATCTCCTGGCTTTTTTCCTTTAGTCAATAACTCAAATAATGGACTAAGTAAATGCGTAGGTAAAGAAAAATATGGGCGGACCCAATTAATAGTACCCAGTAATTGTTGCAAATTTACTAAGGAAATAACTTTGGGTAACTTTAAATGAGGAAAAGCCGGAGCAGAAAAAGATTGCAATAGTTTATGCCCTACTTACAGATAAGGAGCGTGCAGCTGTATTTTTTCTGGGGCAATTTGCAATCCATTTACACATAAATCATTTTGTATTTCAAAAAGCCAATTAGGTTGTATTTTTTGCACTCCAATTAAAATGTCATCCATACGATGGTATACCAGGGTTTTGATCCCTGATGAAAGAGAGGGCAAGATGTTACAGACATGCCCCCCCTTGGATTTTTACACTCTCTTTTAAAATAACCAGGTTTTCCACAATCGTAACACTTTCCTTGAGGTTTGCTGCTTGGTGATAAAGCAGTTGCTAACAAATTAGTTTTATAAGAAGATGTTCCTATATCCTGACACACTTTAATCATATCTGCCAAATCAAGATCTTTTCCCAGCCCAACAATTGCTTTTCGGCATTCAGAAGTGGCGTTGTTTTTTGCCATTTGCCTCATGTTAGAGAAGGCTTGTTGACATTTGCCAGAAGCAGGCACTTTTCTGAAGGCTTGATAAGCACATTCAGAAGAAGCTTGCAAAGTTGCAGCCGGCAGACACACAGAAAGCATTTCAGCAATTTCTTCTATATTCCACCCCCTTTCGCTAACTGTTTCTTTAAATTCTGCTTAATGGAGGTGTAACTAGCTCCTTCAGAAGGAACTGGTGGTTCAATTAAAGATGGTTTTGAGGTGACAATTTTAACTTTATAATCAGGTGGAGGGCTTGTAGTTAATTGTTGCCCTTCCAAAGCATCAGAGCCATATTTTCTATTCAAGATGTAAAGCTTGCCCTATCTTTATTATATCTCTCAAACAAGGCGTCCCCTGTTCCGGATAAAAAGGGACAATGTTTCCCTGTCTCAACTATCAGTTTCCTTTTACTGACATTGAGACAGATTGCAGCCCATCACTTATCACTAGGGATCCCGAAGGATGAAAGGCATGCCAGGGGTCTATTCCAGACGATGATAAGGATGTTAAGGATGCTGCTCCCCACAAAGGGTGTCCCTGCTTCGGGCACCAGATGTATTTTAGAAGGTAAATCAAATTTTTAAAAATAGTAATATTGGTCTTGGATATCTCGCCAAGCTCTTGCAGGTGCGCTGCCTGCTGCTTGGAAAGATCTCCTCCCATACTCACGAGAGATTATCGTCGTGTTTCAGGCGAAATCGGGGTACAGCCTCTTCCAGGCGATGAGAACGGGAGTTCCAAGAGACGTATAGCCACGAGGGTTATCACGTCGGGGTCACCAGTTGTTGCGATCATCTGGTGGGCTCCCCATGAGGGGTCCAGATTAGAGAAGACACAGACACAGGTGTTTCTCGGGATGAGAGAGCCTCGAGCTGACTCCAGACCTCTCTTTTATTAAACAAGGGTATGGGGCGTATCAGAAGGCATGATTACAGCTATACATTCTCATATTACATTCGTGATTAAAAGGAAAGTATTCAGTTGCTACATAGTTACCCCATATATGGGCATAAATTTCATATCCTACAATCCCTACAGTAAATCATATGATTTCTAGGAAAGCAATACCTAAGGCAAAAACAAAACTTAAACAGTCTAATGATTCATGATCTCCAAATTATTTCGGTGCCAGGCTCCGCATATGTGTTCCAACCAACCAGTCTGATCTACACATACACCATGGCTACCTCATTTATAAAACACAATTTTATCAACATCTTAGTTATTTGACCCTTTTTATCAAATCAAAATGTCTTAAATTTTCCAATCTAATATCCCACATATTACACAGTTTTATCACAAAAACATATTACTTATTCCTTTTCCAAATTATCAACTCTTTTAAGATTATTCCCAATATTATCTCCTCCCAGTCTCCTAGCATTATTGGCTAATTTCCAGCATATTGTATTTGACTAATTTCTAGCATAATCTTCTCCCAGACTCCCTCCAATGTTTGGCTGACTTCAACATATTTTATTTGGCTAATTTCTAGCATAATCTCCTCCAGAACTCCTTCCATTGTTTGGCTGATTTCCAGCATATTTTTCTCCGACTCTCCTCCTATTGTTTGGCTGATTTCCAGCATTTTGTTGGCTGATTTCCAGCATTTTAATTATTTTCCCACTTATTTCCTCCGAGTCTCTAACTCTTATCTAGTTAGTATCCTTCACCTCATTGTTTTTCCCTTGCATCATAATTATCTATTCGATCTTGTCTCAGCATATTCATCAGTTAATTCTCAATATGTTTCATAATAATCAGCATTTCCCATATTTGTTAAATTAAATCACAATTTATCTCTATCATCTGTGTATTTCATAGTTTCATTCAATAATATATTAATCAATCATAGTCAACAGTCTAGCTTTGTTTGCAAAATATAGTTAAGGCATGTTACAACAAATAATAAATTTTCTTAAAGTTATCTCACATTAGTATACACTTCTCATTGTAATTTTTAACCATTTAGTACATAAGTCCCTATTTCAATTGCCATTTATTATTTTTCCCTTTATTGTTAATCCAAAAAAGAAAAAAAGAAAAAAAAAAGAACCCTTTAGGCTTTTAAACATTACATACCATTTAGTTACATTTAATTTAAATCTATTTTATTTCTTCTTTTTCCTGTCTGTCCATGTGTTCCACTTCAAAGTTCATCTATTCAAATTATAAGTTCTGTATATCACTTTAGTGCTCTTATAAATGTCTGCTTCAAACATGATGTCTTCACTTCCTGTCTTTGTTCATGTACCACACCTTCTTTTTGCTAAGTCTGTAAGTTTCCATTATAGAAAAAGTCCTGGTTCTTTCTTCTTAAAATCACCCAAAACAGGATAGAAATTTCCAAAATCCATTAGTCCAAAATTAATTCCAAAGTAGTCATAATAATCCAAAATAGAAAGCCAATTGGGATATTCCTTTTCCAAGCAGAAAATAAAATCTCTTCAATCCACTTTCCTGTTTAGTCACTGCAGACTTCATGGCAATTTTGTTACCACCCGTCTGTCAATCTTCATTAACTTCGTTAACTTTCACTGGTTTAAATTTCTTCAATCCACTCCAAAAAACAGAAATAAAAAGTCCAATTTTCCAAATTATTAAGAACAAGTTTTTCTAAGCCAATTTAATTAATGCAAAGTTTGTCTCGGGTCTCCATTTTTTCCCCTTTCTTTTAAAACTTCAAGCCCCACGGATCTATAGCCGCTTTTTAAGGTTGGGGTCTTATGTTTTTTAAAAAAATATTCCAAATAGTCTTTATTTGCCTGGGTTGGTGTCACTCACCCGGCTTTGAAACGCTCGCTCTTTCTTCTTCCTCCTGCACGATCTTGTGTCCCGGTCTGCCGCGGCTTCGTGGCAGCCGCCATGGCTGCCTACCCCTGCCGCCGACTTTGAGGATTTCCTCTGGCCTCCAAGGAGCTTGCCTGCTCCTCTTGGCCCTCCGAGGCGCTCCTCTTCACCCCCCATCCCTGCAGGATGGGGGTTGGTCCGAAGACCGATCAGACAGCGGTTCGTCAGTCGGGGTTTCCGCGGGCTCATTAGAGCCCGCTAATTCCCCAACTGTGGCGCCGTGGCTCCAGACCGGAAGTAGAAAGCAAAATATTGTGGGAGAGGAGAAACTTGGCTTTTGAGTGCAATCTACACACGAATGTAATTTTCACGCAACGATTTAGAATCCAATCCCAAAATGTGTGTCAATAAAATCCGACGGGACACAAGGAGTTACAGCCGTTCCTTCCCGCCCCCATTGTTTATAAGGCAAATAGGACCTTTAAAAAAAAAGATCGCTTGTTGCCAAAAATGTCTGCCCTCAGATATAATCTGATGGCATTACACATTGCAGCAGCTAGTGCTCTCCGGTTTGTAATTTTGAAACTCTCCTCTGTCCCCTCCCTGGCTCTTTCAATACTCTCGTTTGAAAGAGGGATGAAGGAGAGGTCGCAGGACAAATTAAAATCAAGTGTGTGTGATTTGCGAGCGTTTTACAAACCCCAAACGAAGGTGATTTGTGGCAAATGTAAGGGGTTTCTCTCCTCCTCCTCCTCCTCGTTTGACTCTTGTTGCAAAAGCAAAGAGCAATAAAAACATACTCTCTCTCTAGAACCTGGAAAGATAGACCCACAACCTGGTGAGATCAAACACAGAAAGCAAGACCGAAGGTGGGTGGGCAAGGAAGGATCAGAGGGAGGGGGGAAGAAGGCACCATCCAGGGCACCGTTGCCTACAGCTGGAGATAGCTTTGCGGCAGTACGAGCGCCTGTGGAGCTCGCAATTAACCCAACACTGCGCTCCGCCATCTGGGGCTGGAGCGAGATGCTTTTGTTACCTCCTCAGCTCCAGCGGTGAAGCAGCGCAGACAGGCGGTACGTTGTGGTGCATCCGTTGCCGGTTTTTCCGTCCATCATCTTCCGTTTCCTCGGTAAGGTTAAAAATAGGGGCTCGATCGAATATTTCGGGGCGCGTACATTAAAAATGCGAAATAACATTTTGACATTTTAATACTTTTTCTCAAACACATTTTAGAGAACCCAGGTGTCTTTTTAACGTCGCCGTATCTAAGAACCCATGTTTTAAAATAGCAAATTTTTTTTTGCAAACGGGTTTGGGGTTGCCTTTTCCCCAAGGAATCCGATCAGAGCCTTGGTAGATGCAATTGAATCTGGGCCCCTTTCCCGTCTTCCGCGCACCTTCTGGATAGGCCGCGCCACGCCATTTGTCCATAAAAGGGTGAAAGCAGAAGGCGGCGGCTGTCTCAGTCACAGCGGAGGTAGATGGAAAAACTAGGCGGTACAGGCTGCAGCGCAGAGCTCCCATTTCTTTTCCTGCTCCAACCCGAGCTGCTTTTAGAACCAAAGGGGCGCTGCCAATGAGCCAGGCTAAGATTCGATATTGGGATAAAACTCAAATATTAGAAATCCAAATCTTTGGTCAAGACAGAAGTGCCTCTTCCGTGCCAAGGTGCTGAGATGACCAACGGTATTTGACGTAGGTACAGAATTGTAAAAGGGCAAACTGACCCTAAACAGATACATCCTGTTGTTTAATGTTTATTACACCCCAAATGTCATGTAGATTCTAGAGAAGAAATACTGCTTCCCTTACTGTCCTCTTTACTGCTCGTGAGGCGCCTTTGAGCCCCTTATCTCCTTTTATGAGCTCTTGAGCTCTTGAGCTCCGGAGCTGAGAACCTGAGCCTGTGGGAAAAGGGCTGTTATGTCTTTCCTAGAGATAGATTAAAGGGTAACTTCTACGTGTGAAATGTCGCACTCTTTGTAATAACTTTGCCTTTATACTGTATAAATATCTGGTCAAAATCAGCCATCTTCGTTCAGACCCTTCGCTGTCTTTGGACTGTTTGAACCTTGCGCAATAAACTCTTTCCTGCATTGAAGAGCTTGACCTAGTCTGTCATTTTTTTCTATAACACCAAAGTGTGAAAGGCATGGTGGAAAGAAGCCTGTCGCCTTGTACGACTCTTCTCCTCGCCTGCATCATGAAAGAAATCAAATGCGGCGGGGGAAGTAATGTAAATGAAGCAGGCTGTGATAGATGACCACTGGATAACTTTCTATTCAGTCTATTCTAAAAAGCAATGCATCCGGTTGGAAAAAGTACAAACTCAGCCAAAATCCTTTTGGTTCCTCTAGGAGGCCTCTAAGTTGTCAGAAGAAAGGAACATTCTAATGACATACAGCTTAAGGGTTGGTTAGGTCAAGGGGATCCACATGAGTTAAAAGTTGTCTATTGTCAAAAGATGATTTGAATCTATGCTTCAGTAATCTACAAAAAGAATTATAACTGTTTTGCAAAGAAACTCAGTAATTAGGAAATGTCAATTAAAAATGACAAATGTATATGACCATATGAATTGCTGAGTTAACAGAATCCTTTGTCTAGAAGGGTATAAAACCATTGTACCTAATTTCTGTCTTTGTTCAACCCTTCATGTACAGAGCCTTGAACCTATTGCGCAATATATAAAATTGTCTCTGATTAATCCAAAAGTTGTGTTTGTCTTATTAAATCCACAACAGAAGTCTTGTTTTTTTCCCGCCTTCCCACGGCTGCTGCACACTGGCTTTGTAAATTACGTGCAAAGCTTTTCATCTCCCGCTTTGGATTCCTCTTACTTTCCCGCGCTGATCATCCTGACGAGGTCGGGCACCAGCATGGCCTTTTGGACCGGTTAGAGCCAGAGCGTTCCGCCATCCGGAGGGTGGATTCATGCAGACGAATTGCTTGGCGTCCCTGTCTCCTCTCTCGACGAGCAGCTTTTTCGCCATCCACCCCCCCACGGCTAGGTGTGGAAAATCGGGTTAACTACTGTAGGTTTGACTCGGCGACTTCCCCTGCTCCCTAGGCAGGCAGGGGGAAGCACTCCCTGGGTGGCTGGGAGCTGGTAGAGGGAAAGGAGGCGGCTGTAGCTGCCGCAGCCAGAACGCGCAGCCCTTCCTTGGCTCTGCCTGGACACCCCTAGCCGGGTATTCATTTCTCCCTCCCGCTAGCCAACCATCCCCGCCCATTCCACCAGCGGCTGTGATGGGGTTGCTGCTGTAGCGGCTCTCCGGCTCCTGCTCCTCCCAACTCGCGACTGCCGCCGCCACGAGGCGGGCTTGTCTCATTAACCGGCTCGGCAACATTATACCGACAGTTGCGGAACTGGCTTGCTGCTCCCCTTTCCTCTGCAACACGCTGGGCGCTGTTCGGCGTCTTCCTCCTGGCCGACTAAGCGTGATCCGCTGCTTCGCGCTCTGGTTCAGGGGTTTGGGGGAACCAAGGCTCGTTCTTAAGTGGCCACGAAAACTGCTTTCACCGTCCGCCTAATCGACGGGGAACCGTGTGGGAGCTTGCCTCCCCCCGTTAGATTGTCCGAAGGGGGAAATAAAGGAACGATTCTCTATCGAAAGCTGCCTTTTTTAGGGATCGTGGGTTGGGCTACGATACGAGTCTTATTGAGATAAAGGGATCTTGCTAGTGAAGGGAGATTCTGGACTTGGGAACCGAGCTGATTTCCTTCAGATTATTTTCTTAGGGTGAGCTCTGTTAACGCGGTTATGTGTATGTGTGGATCTTGAATAAATCCCGTAGAAATTCAGTAGAGCGGATCGGAAGGTGGTAGAGAACGAAATCCTGTGGAGGAAGGGGAAAGATCCTGGAATCCGGCGGTCTCAAAAGTTCTCCCTCCCTGTAAGGGCGACTGAAGTTGGTGGGCGAGGAACGCTGGCACTGCTGAGAGCCGACGGGGTGAGATCATAGCGAAACGCTCCCGACTTTCTCGTCTTCAACCGTCAAGGCGGGGAGGAACGGACATTGGAGGCCGAGTTGGGGTTGAAAAAACTGGGGTGGCAGCAAAATCAGGCGGCGGCGGCGGCATTTCCCATTCGAGGGCGTGCGGAGCGGAAAGAGGCGGGGGGCGTCTCGAAGCAGAAGCAGCTGCACTACCAGCTCTGTCGGTTCAGCTCGGCTCTCCCGCCTGCCTGGAGACAGGCGAAGAGGGGGAGGGCTGCAACTAGCAGCAGCTGCACCTTTTCTGCTGCAGAAAGACGGGGACGGAGATTGGCTGGCGATGGTGCTGCCTCTGAAGAGCTGGTGGAAGTGGGGGGGAGAGAAAGAGGTCTGCAGATCCCTCCCCTTTGCCTGGACTGCCTCCTCTCCACCCCTCCCAACCGATTCGCCTTTACTCCGCTTACCGTGTCGCTGGGCGTTGCGTTGTCTTTCAAAGAATATCCATTCGGCTCGTCCAAGAAAACCAGCTTTTTCATTTGTTTCGCCCATAGATGCGCTCCGGACCTCTATTTTCCTCCCTTCATTAATGCTGGCTGATACCTCACTCCTGTAATAATTCTAGTTTGGTACCGAGGCGCTCGGTCACTTTTTTTCCTTTCGGTTGTGATTCTTTGTCACCTGTCTAAAATTATTTTATTGCCTTTATTATTGCTTCTCCTACAGCTGGAATCTATCTTAACCTTCCTCCGGGGATCTTTGTGAGACAGGTTAGGCGTAACTGTTTCAGTGATCTTGACCTTCCCTAATGCAAGACCAGTAGTAGATTATCTGTACTGATTACCCCATTCCTCTCTTGTAATCCATCTACCCTTCCCCACTTCTGTTTTGGTTTTCTTCCTCACCTGTAAAATGGATTCTGCTTGAAGCAGCTTTCCCCACCACAGCATCACTGGATTTTTTTCCCCCAGTTAAGCAGATTCTACCAAGCCCCATTTCCTCCCCCTCTCCCCCCAATTCTACTTTATAGTTAGGTTTACCAGGTGCAGCCTCGTTTTCTGTTGCAGTATTCTGAAGAAAAGTTTAGGCTGTTCCTGAAACCATCTTAAACCATTAGTAGCTTCCTCAACTTCATAGGAATCTTTTAGCCCTCCCATCAGATACAGGCATTGTGAGGACCTGTTTCCTCTTTTAGCTCCCACTTGCTCTTGAATATCTAAGTAGCTCACAGGTTCAAGGACTGTTTGATCAATCTATTAGTTTCCAGGAACTACTAACCTAAACTCCCATGTTTGTGCTGACGGCTTTTGTACCTTTTTGTGACGGTACCACTGGTAAGCAGAGATCATTATTCCAATTTATCTTTTTCAGGGTCAAAATTGATTGACGCCACTGTGAAGTGGGGGGAGACCCAGGAGGTGTCACCCTTTGGGTCTGAGAGGTGGAGGATGAAAGGAGCAGCAGATAGTCCAACTGATTTAGAAATGACAGCCCCCAAAAATCAAGGTGAGAAGGAATGCTGGAAAGGCCAATGCTACATTAGAAAATTATGCAGAATCCTATTCTTAGCTGCCACTCCTTGAAATATTCAACTTTACTAAATAAGTTGCTTATTAATTTTTAAAGTTGCTTAGTTGCTTTCATTAAAAATCCAAACAGGGCTGAATACTGTTGCTAATAGATAACATGTGGAAAAAAGTTTGAAACGTATGGTTCTTACTCAGATATTTTCTGTGATTACACAAACAAGGTGTAACACTATTCTAGTTTTATCAGCAATGTCATCTCATTTGGCTATTTCTATTCTTGTCTGCATTTAAAGAACACAGTGACTCTGGTTTGTGGTTAACCATGAATACACCTTAAACCTTATTGTTTCGGAAGAAAAAGTAAATCAGAGGCCGGCTACACTCTAAAAGGGCACTTGGGACTACTTAAATGAATTGCAATTAAAAAAAATGCACCCTGGATTGGGCTATTTGAAGAGGAAGTATCTGAACATGCACAATGGCAGTTGGAGCTGAAAATGTTGCCAATCCCTAGAGTAAACCATCTGTATTTACTACCCCTGTGTCTCCCACTACCTTCACCTCAGACTTATAAAGGTAGAGCTACTTACATCAGGTCAGACTTTCAGGTAGATCTTCTTTTTGTGAGTATACCAGAGCTGTTGGGGGGTCTTGGGTTTTTCTGGGATATCAGATTTCTTGGCATTCTGAATGAGGTCAGGGTGGTCTTCCCTTCACAGAACAAGGATGGTAACAGAGGATGGAAAATGTAAGGTATCACCATACTAGAATTAACAAAGCACACTTGCATATAAACCTAAGGCCCTATGTACCAGTCCCCACTCTTGTATGCCAAAAAATCCCCAGACTGTAGGGTGAATTCACCTGCAGGGGAATTTTATTTTCTCTCCATAAAAATGATCCCTCACAATCCTCCAAACATGGACAAAGAGGGCTGTGGGCCTCCCTTCCAATAGTCAACTGCAAGCCTGACCTTCTTCATGACCTCCTTCCTCTCTCATTTTAAAGAGCTGTTAATTATTTGACAAAATGCTAACATCTGTGCTTGCCACAATTACATGGAACCCCCCCTCTTGCTCTGAAAACTTCTAGCATCCAAGAGTTAAGACAGGGACATGGCAAAAAGAAAAGTGTGAGGGCAAAGGCCCTACCCAGACATTCTTGGAGAGTCAAGTGACATGGGTCATGAATATGACAGTGCACCAAAGAAAAAAAAAATCTTCTGCCTAGCAATGAAGGCCAGCAAGAAAGAGAGGAGGAAGTTAAACAACTTGATAGGCCAGTTCAATTGATTGTTGTTCAGTGGTTAAGTCATGTCTGACTCTTCATGACTCAATGGACCATAGTACGCCAGGTCCCCTGTGCTCCACTGTCTCCACAAGTCTGCTCAAACTCATGCCTACTGTGTCGATGATGCTAGTTCAATAAGCCAGTTCAATTAGCAATCACCCAACAGGAATGACCAATAGAAATCATCCAAACAGCTGTTGTCCTAGACAATGGGACAAATTTCCTACATGATTCAGATATTTCCCTTATCAAGAAACATTCTGTAAATACAAATGCTTAGTACATCCACTGTATTTGTCTAAGATTTTATTTTTCAGAAAGTGAAAGTTTAATTACATGCTATACAGCAGGAAAGGGAAGCTCCCTTCAAATCTGGGGAGGGTGGTGGCAGCTGTGCAATGTGGAAAATCTGGCTGGTCTACATTATCCTTTCCCAACTTTGACTCCTCAGCTGTTGTGGTCTATAGTTTTCACAAGTGCAAATAATGTCTTATGTGTCTTCAAATAATGCGAATTATAGTATAACACCGTGATGGTGAACCTGTGGCACATGTGCCACAGGTGGCACACAGAGCCCTCTCTGCGGGCACGCGAACCGTCGCCCCAGCTCAGTTCCACTGTGCATGTGCGCGCACCTCCCATAGGCCAGCTTATTTTCGGGTCTCTGTTGCACATGCGCGGGGGTCGGGGCACATGTGAGAGACACACACGCATGGGGGGGTTGCACACACATGCGCATGCATATGGGACAGGGGGAGTGCAGGGGGGTGCAGCGCCCCCACCCCGCAGCCCGTTTTTGGTCCCAGGAGGCTGCAGGGAGGCCTACTAGGCCAAAAATGGGGCACAAGGGGGTTGCACGTGCATGCGCGGGGGGGCTGGGGGGTTGCGTGCACATGCATGGGGCGGGGCGCGCGGGGGCTTTGCACGCGCATTGCATTATTTATTTATTTTTTGCTTTAATTTATATGCCACCCTTCTCCGGAGACTCAGGGCGGAGATTCAGGGTGGCTTACAATCTGTTAAGCAACAGCCTTCATACTTTTGTATATTTATACAAAGTCAGCTTATTATGGGTGCCGGCACACACGCTTTCAGCACGCGACGACAAAAAGTCAGCCATCACTGGTATAACATCTTTGGATTCAACATATCTCAAGCTATGAACATCTGTTTAGCTAGATCTTTGGTTTAGTTTAACTTTTGTTGAATGCAATATTCACATGGAAAATATTTACCTGCCTTACAAATACATAAATTTATGGATTTTGTTATTCCATCACTTGGCTTTTAAAACAGGAAATTGGGTTTATATGCTACAGAACACAGGTGTCAAACTCACGGCGTCACGTTGCCATCACATGACATATCGTGACATTTTTCCATTCGTGGAGCTGGGGTGGGCGTGGCCTACGTGTGACACATCCGGCCCACAAATTTGACACCCCTGCTACAGAACATACAATTTTTGAAGCCAACGAGCCTTCTAGCTGCACTCATCCTTTCCATCTCTCCTCAGTCACCTCCGAACCAAAGCAGCTGTCACAGTGAAATTCAAAAGAACTTCACTAAATGTGTGCAACTGAAGTCTACAGCTGAGAAGCCTTAGAGTGCTAATGGACACAAACAAGACATTGTTGCTTAAGGTCTCTTACCTAAATCTTGCCAGATTCCGTTCAAAGTCTTGTTTCTCTCGTTGGAAATCCTGAATATACTTCATCTAAAAAAAAACAGAGAAAAGAGGAAATACTCCACAGTTTATGTATGAGGTGTCTATATGAACTTGTTGCACACAAGCCCTCTCAACAAGGGATAGATATTTTTTGACTCTTTATGCCGAATATCTAGTTCCCCTAATTCTATGTTCTGAAATCCCAGTTACATGGTCTGTGTGTGAACAAAATGCCCATCTTGTCTTCCACAGAGCCCTGTGACTGCTCCTTAACTCCAGGAATGGCATGAGAGGTTTAATTTCTTGCCATGCAGAGCTAAACTATCCCAAGCAAGTATACTTCCATTCTGCCCTGAAGGTCAACTGGATGGAGAAAGTCATATCATACTTTCTTTCTGGGTTCCAGACAGGACAAGGACCTTGTTCTTCATTGTTGGAAAATTGGCAAAAAACCCAACATAACAGAGAAGCTGGCAAATAGGCATCAGCCATTTCCTGATTCTATCTAGGCAGGTCCCTTCAAAATACTAAGCAACTTTACAGCTGTAGCATCTTGAGTTCTTAGCTCAGAGCAAGAACTGTGTGAAGTTTAAATGCTCCTCTACTCAGAAATCTTTGCCTGCAGTCAGCAAGGCTTATTACAGGTTAAATTTGTGGCACATTTGCATATACCAGTTCTGTAGAATGTTTTCTTGCTTCCCATTTTGTTAAGCAGAAACTCAGATAAAGGAGGCTTATGTTCATAAAGGTAAGGGTTTTTTTAAAGCAAATGAAATAAAACCAACCTCTTATGAGGAACTTCCTGTTTTCAGCACTAACACTGAGCTGACCCCACTTGTATCTTTCGCTGGTTTCTGCATTTCTTTTATGATCTGGAAAGAGCTCTGTGCTGTTACCATTTAAAATAGGGATGCAGAAATTATGGCCCTGGAGTTCCATGCAGCCTATTTTTAGTGGCCCCAGAAGTAATAGGGCCAAAAATATATTTTGAATTTTTGTTCTTTAGAGTTTCTTTTTTGTATATGGGTAATCTTTGCTTAATGACTGGTCACTTAGCAGCCATTCAAAGTTACGATGGATCTCCAAAAAGGTACTTGCAACCTAGTTCCAGAGTTCTGATGGCCACATTCCCCCCTCCCCAGTCAGGTGATCACATTTTGAACACTTGAAAACTGACTCTCATTTACAGCCATTTGCAAGGTCCTGCAGACACATGACCATGATTTTGGGTGGTTTTTCAGAGTTTCTGGAAAAAAACTCCCATTGGATAAAATGGATTTGTTTAACAACTACAGAATTCGCTTAATAACTGTGGTGTTCACTTAATGACTGCTGCAAAAAAAGTTGGAAAATTGGGCATGGTCACATGGTGACCTGCTTAATGCCTACCACAACTTACAAATGTAATTCCAAGCTCAATTCCAGTTGTAAGTCAAGGACTACCTGTATAGGGGGATTTTAGTAGACAAATGTGCAAATGCTTACATATCTATATCATCTCTTAAAACTCTGCCACTCAAAATGAACCGTACAATACACCAGCTGATTTTTGAAGTGTGGATCTCAACAAGCTATACAAAACATGGTGCAGCCCTCAAGCCATCAGAAGTTGTTCACTGAATGTCAAGTGGTGCCAATTCAGCAGGCAAGTAGAGTCAAGGTCCTTTAGTCACCCACTTTGCCACCCAGATATATAAAGGTTGCAACCAATTCATGGAAGGGTCATTCTAGAACAGAAAGGAATAAAAACAGTCCCTTCACAAGGGAAGCATCCAGCTTTAAGCTCGAGATCCTAACAATATACAGCCATTATTAAACAGTCTAAAGAAATTGTCCTATAAACTCATTCTAAGGTTCATAATTTCTGCTTTACAATGGTAACACATTTGCAGAGCTCTTGAGAAAGGGAATACCCCTTTTTGCAGAAAGCACAAGATCTGTTAAGTTGTAGGTACTAAGTTTCCCAAGAAGGAAATACTAGCTGTATCTTTTCTCTCATTTTCTTACTTGAATAGAGCTTTACTGGAAGTTACAGAAATCTGCCATTCCTGATACCCCTTACCACATTCCTAAATATGTACTGCTCACTTTTTTTTTTCGGGGAGCTCCTTATATTTTTTTGAGAGTATCTTGGTTAGATCCAGGTTGCTCATCTCTGGATGTAGCTTAGCATATTTTGCTCGCTTTTCCATGAAGAAACGGAAATATGGAGTCAAAGGTTTTTTGGGGAAGTCAGGATGCTTCTGAATAGGGGCAAAAGAGAAAGTAAATAAAGAAAAAATATTTTGAGATGATTTGTTTTCCCACAAAAAGCAGGGTTTTACTTAATCTTGTGTGTTTTGTTTTTAACATTTGTTTTCAATAAAAGTTGAGCTGAGCCAAGAATTTGGAATAAGGTGATAGCATATTTAACTAACACCTTCAATTAAACTCAACCATGAAACTCCCCTGATCTAATATAAGATTTCAGATTAACATCTCTATGTGACCACACACAGAAATGCAACTACTTCTGAAGATTCAGTTGCTTCTAGACAAGATGGGCGGCATGCAAAATCAATCGATCAATAAATAAAATAGAAAGAATTTAAATGTTTGTTCTGTCATTGATGTTTGTTATTGTTTTAAACTAGTTGTTCCTAGGCTGAGGTAGGTTACCTTTGTAAGGCAAGCCAGCAAACATTGAAGTCTATCACAGCCTTCCCAACTGTGCATCTGTTCATCTGTTGGGACTGTAACCCCCAGAATTCCCAATCACTTTCCAACACATCTGGAAAGCACCAGGCTAGGGAAGCCCACTGTATGCTATCAAGCACAAGTTGCCACCAACTGGTACCTTCAATTCCTAATTATTATTGATAGAAATTATTTATTATTAGATTTCTCTCCTTTCATTCAAGAGCTCAAGTTGACATGTAGTGTTCCCCTCTCTATTTTCCTATGACAAGAACCTAGCAAGGTAGGTTAGCTTGAGTGCTACTGGCCCAAAATCTCCATGTAAAGCACCTGTGGCATCTCCAATTGTAGGAAGTCCAAGATTCAATCAGAGTTGGCGATATTAGACTAAATGAACAAATCATCCTGGCATAAAGTAGTTCCTACATTCAAAATGCACCACTATAAACCTAAAGGTATGTCCAGAATCCTGAATTTAACATTCATCATTAGTAGCAATGTAAGAAATTGGAAAAGTGTTCTGTTAAACTGCATTTTTTTACAAATCATACAAAACATTTCATTACTGTAGAGCAGGGGTGTCAAACTCACATCGTCACAGTGGTGTCACATTTTTTTCCCCTTCACTAAACCAGGCATGTGCGTGGCCAGCACTTGACGCATCTGGCCCATGGGCTGGGAGTTTGATAGCCCTGCTGTAGAGGCTTCAAAGCTTCAGTGAGCATTGTAGGAATTCAGGGACTGTTAATTTAATACCTGTTAATAACTATGCCACTAAGTCAGTCTTTCTTAAAAAAATGGGTGGTTATGGGAGCGTCATGGCACTCCCATGTAACACCTCTCCTGCGTGAGCTGCACTGGCTCCCGGTGGTCCTCCGGGTGCGATTCAAGGTATTGCTTACCACCTTCAGAGCGCTCCATGGCTTAGGACCTGGGTATTTACAAGACCACCTGCTGCTACCAATAGCCTCCCACCGGCCAATTCGCTCCCACAGAGAGGGGCTCCTCTGGGTGCCGTAGCCCAAGCAATGTCAGCTGGCAACCCCCAGGGGGAGAGCCTTCTCTGGAACCAATTGCCCCCTGAGATGCGGAGGATTCCCGACTTACGCACCTTCCGCCGGGCCCTCAAGAAGCTTTTATTTCAACAAGCCGGGCTGGCCTAATTTTAATTTTTAATTGTTAATTCTTAATTTTAAATGTCTAAATTGGGTAGCTTAATTTTAATTAGATATGGGCCAAACTATTTAATATTTTTAAATTGTTTTTAAATTTTATATTTGTGTGTTTTATGCTGGCTGTACACCGCCCTGAGTCCCTTTGGGAGAAGGGCGGTATATAAAATAAACAAATAAATAAATAAATAAATAAATAAATAAATAGGAAAAGCCCAGCGTATAGCGGAGTTTAATGTGTGGCTAAAGGAATGGTGTAAAAGGGAAGGCTTTGCTTATATTAGTCATGATATCTGCACCTGGTCCAATGAAAAACTGTACAAAAGAGATGGTTTGCATCCATCAAAGAAAGGGACTGAGTTACTTGGCATTAAATTCACAGATTTTCTAGATAAACATTTAAACTGAATAGCAGGGAAAGAGAATTAATACAGAACATTTCTGTCCCCAGTAATCTAAAATTAATAGGGTTATCAGTGCATGAAACATAGATGTTAAGGTGGGTAAGAATATCAACCTTGCTGTCAAGCAAAAACAAGCATTTAATAGCTAGTGCCATACCATGTACACTAATCAAACAGGTGGTAAGGCAGTAGGGGACAACACAGGTTGTGTAGAAAGTAAACACAGGGTCAATCAAAATGCACTCAAATGTCTATACACCAATGCACAGAGTATGAGGAATAAACAGGGTGAATTAGAAATTCAAGTAAATGAGGGCAGATATGATATTGTTGCCATTACGGAAACTTGGTGGGATGAAACCCACAAATGGAACATACAGCTAGAGGGATTTAAATTATTTAAAAGAAATAGACCAAATAAAAGAGGAGATGGAGTTGCACTATATATAAGAAATAACTACATCTCTACAGAAATAGAGCACAAAAATGATGAAAACTGCCAGGAATGCATTTGGGTCAATGTAAAAGGGGGGGGGGGATGACATTGCCATAGGTGTATACTATAGGCCACCCAAGCGAGCAGAGGAAATACACTGCTCAAAAAAATAAAGGGAACACAAAAATAAGACATCCTAGATCTGAATGAATGAAATATTCGTAGTAAATACTTTGTTCATTACATAGTTGAATGTGCTGACAACAAAACTTAACAATGGAAATCAAATTTATCAACCCATGGAGGTCTGGATGTGGAGTTACACTCAAAATTAAAGTGGAAAAAAACACTACAGGCTGATGCAACTTTCCTCTCTTGTAATCCACCTACCCTTCCCCACTTCTGTTTTGGAACAGCAGATAGTCCAACTGATTTAGAAATGACAGCCCCCAAAAATCAAGGTGAGAAGGAATGCTGGAAAGGCCAATGCTACATTAGAAAATTATGCAGAATCCTATTCTTAGCTGCCACTCCTTGAAATATTCAACTTTACTAAATAAGTTGCTTATTAATTTTTAAAGTTGCTTAGTTGCTTTCATTAAAAATCCAAACAGGGCTGAATACTGTTGCTAATAGATAACATGTGGAAAAAAGTTTGAAACGTATGGTTCTTACTCAGATATTTTCTGTGATTACACAAACAAGGTGTAACACTATTCTAGTTTTATCAGCAATGTCATCTCATTTGGCTATTTCTATTCTTGTCTGCATTTAAAGAACACAGTGACTCTGGTTTGTGGTTAACCATGAATACATCTCAGGGCTGCCCACCAACAAACAGTGCAGCTGGAGCCACCCGTATGGGTTATTCTAAGGTTCCTGTATCATCTGAATGTGCCGTGATGAAAATACACTTAAAAACCAACCAAGGGTTCCCTCTCTTGTTTGTGCTGGCTGGAAGAAGCCATTTTGTGCTATATTCAGATGATGCAGGAACTTCAAAACAAACCGTAGAGTTTAAGTTTGCAGCCATACCTCATGTGGAAAGGGAGGAGAAGCCACAGTCTGTAAGTCCATTCACAGCTAAAGTATGTTCACAGCTTAGTTTAGGGTATTGTGTGTGTAGAAACACTGACAGTGCTTGTGTCCTTGCATCTGTAGAAGAGAAGAATTTTCCAGGTGACGGGTGAGCCATAGCGTCTTGGATTTCTCTGGACAACAAAAATTTTGCTTCCTGAACAATTTTGGATGTATCTTAAAAGATGTTTGGCTGCTAATCATGAAAATAACCTGTAATTTAACTTGCCAGGTACCATTTTATAGAAGTCTTCTGTTTTTACACAATGGCATTGTACATCCAGTACCTATTGGCTATGCTGCACCCATAAAAGAAACAATACAAAAACATGGAACTGTTGTTGAAGCACATCCAGTACACCAAGTACAACGAATACCTGTGGAGATCTAAAAGTAGTGGCTCTGCTGCTTGGACTGTAGCTCCAATATAGCAAGTACTGCTGTTACATATGTGAATGGGACAGCTGTGCAAGAGAGTCACATTATATTAAAAGGAAATAGCCACTCCAAAAGAATTTGGTTCCAGGACAGAAAAACATGGAGCATGATCCACTTGTTGACGGCCACTCCAAAAGAATTTGGTTCCAGGACAGAAAAACATGGAGCATGATCCACTTGTTGACCCGACAAAAACATTTTTGTCTCCACTTCACATAAAACTCGACTGATGAAAAATTTTGTGAAAGTGATGAACAAGGAAGGTGAAGGTTTTCATTATTTGAGACGGATGTTTCCAAGAATAACTGATGCATTTAAGGAAGACATTTTTGCTTGTCCACTGATCAGATACATCATCAATTGCATCCAGTTCAAAGTTCTGTTAGTGGGGTCAGACAAATTAACCAGAAAGCATTCAAGGATGTTGTTGAGAATTTTCTTGGCAACTACAGAGCACCAGACTACGTTTGGTGGTTGGCAAACATCTTGCAGAATACAAGACCATGAAGTGCAATGTGTCACTGAAGATTGATTTTTTGCATTTACACTTGGACTTATTTCATGAAAAACCAGGTGCAGTCAGTTACAAACTTGGTGAAAGGTTTCACCAGGACATTGCCACAATGAAAAAACAGTATCAGGGCAACTGGAATCCATCAATGCTGGCTGACTATTATTGTTAGACACTACAGTGAGAGTACAAATGAAAATCGGCAGCAAAACACTTTTAGCCCCATTGAACTGAAGTGTGTCGGAAGCATTGTGCAATTAAAACATAGTCATTAGAAGTTAATTTCATATTTCTCAAGTTTCCTATATGATACAGTCATTCTGAAATTATATTTGTGTTCAGTTTGAGGGGGTCTATCATAATAAAAGTTTTTCAGCAAGCAAAACTTTTGGAAAAAAATTGTTGTCCAGTGAATTAGGGTACAATCTAATTGCTACTTGCTATGCAGCAAGAATAGGCAGCTCATGCCTTTGAAACATTTTGAGCTATAACTTTCATAATCTATTACAGGTAGTCCTTGACTTAGCAATCATTCAAAGTTACAACAGAACCCTCAAAAGCTACTTATGACCCGGTTCTGAACTTCCAACAGCCACCCTGCCCTCCTTATGGTCACATAACCAACCTCATTTTGGGCACTTGGCAACCAGACTGCATTTACACCTGTTTGCAGCTTCCCGTGGTCACGTGACCGTGATTTACATTTTGCTGGAAACTGATGTTTGGTTTCTGGCAAAAAAAACCCCTAGTAAATAATGGGTTCACTTAATGACCATGGTGTTCACTTAATGATTGCCACCAAAAAGGTAAAAACAGGTGTAGTTACATGGTGATCTGCTTTACGACCATCATGACTTACAACCATAATTGCCAGGCTCAATTACAGTCATAAGTTGAGGACTACCTGTATCTTTCATTGCATTTAGTTGGATTTATGGGAAAAGTAGTCCAAATCTAAAGAGTGCCTGGTGCTTCAGAAATTCTAAGACCCACTGACTACTGTGAGGTTCACATTTCAGTAAATATGTCTATACGGTTATACCATTAATCACTGAATAAAGTAAAACAAGGTCAGGGCCCTTAAGAAAATTCAACTTCACTATCTGTTCATGCATTTTCCTCCATGATACAATTCATAATACTCTTGGATTTTCCTTGGCTACCGATTGAGGATGTACTTTAATATTTCCAAACCTATGACTTTGCTTCTATGATCTTGAAGCAGATTGCTTGTTTTTATCAGCAACATTAAGAACTGTATGCTCCAATTTTATAGGTATAAGAATTGGATCCACTGTTTATCATAGCCACAAAAATATGTAAGATTGTAGTCCGAACTGTACATTAAAACTTGTAAAATGTCCACATTTGGATTTTTTTAAAAAAATGTAATATATGGATTGTTTCTCTGTTGCTTGTAATATAAACACCACCACTAGCTGCTGTTAAAACTGTTTTAATGTGAAATGTATTGGAACTATAACTCCCAGAATTCCAAAGACCATGCTGGCCTTGAGCAACCATACCAAGATGTTTGAAGGGCACTAGGTTGGAAATGGCTGCCCTAGTGTGCACATTAAAATGCCTTGTATGATATCTTTCCCTTTTTTGCTTTTCATTCAGACCGATGGACCCAGGAAGACATGTTGACCCTCTTGGAGTGCATGAAAAATAACCTGCCCTCCAATGACGGCAGCAAGTTCAAAACCACCGAATCCCATCTGGACTGGGATAAAGTTGCCTTCAAAGACTTCTCTGGTGATATGTGCAAGATGAAATGGATTGAGATCTCCAATGAGGTAACCGCTTGCAGGGCTCAAGGGGGACTGACATGAAATGATGCTTCACTTAGGTGTGGGCTGGACTTGGAATTCTGTGTTTGTTAATTCAATTTGAGCATTTGATCCAGGAACAGTTCCAGTGTGATGGCAAGGTCTTTTGTGCTGTCTCCCTATAGAAGTTTCCCCATTTGTGTCTTGGGAGCTCTTTCAATATACAGTATTTTATATTCTCAAGCCACTAGAAGTTTTTTCTCTTAGAACTGTATTTCTCTTCTTTCCTCCAATCAAGGCACTCCTATTCCTCTGTCTTTATTTGGCCTTCATGGGTTGTCATATTGCTCGACAGCTATATTGTATTCAGGCTGTAATTCTATATTGAATTACCTGTTGGGATAAGGCTGAAGCTTGCTGTTTGAATAGACAGGCAGGAGATTGCCTTGTTAAGCTTCAAACTATAGAGAAGTACATTGCTATTTCTACAGTTACTGGCCTGATTTGTCTGCAGGGTTGAACCATGATATAGAGCAGGGCTGAGTAACCTATGGAAAATGTGGAGGAACTACAGCTCCCTAGATATCATTAGCAGTGGTGCTAGATGGGATTGTAGGAGTTCATTGATGGCTGAAGAACCCAGTTCCAGTCACCTGATTTAATTCTATGTGGATATGTAGATGTATTGCAACTGTAACTGAGAATTTGCAATCAACTTTATGGTTGTAAATGCATATTGAGCACACCAGGTTGGGGAAAGTTGCTTTTGTTTAATTAATGTATGTTATCAGTAGCACAGAACATAGATTAGTCTTCCCAAATTCAAAGTATAATTATTAGGGCTATCTGTTCAATTGCCTGCATGATAAATGTTCATGGTAAATGTTAATGTTCCAATAACTTCAGCATAGATGTACTTTTTTGGAAATGAAAGGCAAGAAGAAATTTCAGTTCAGTAAAACAAAGAAAAAAACAATTGTCTCATTGGCAGGATAATAATCTTTCTACTATTACTAGTTCCTGCTTAAAGCTGCATAAATAGATTCACAAAATGAAGACCCCACTTGCCAAGTGAACCATTCAGCCCTAATTTTTTTTAATGTGTCAGTTTAAATTAGCAACCTTCAAAATAATCACAACACTGTTCTTTTGTCCTCTCTCTCTCTTTCTTCCTGCTTCATAACAACTATTTTTTATTCTTACAGGTGAGAAAGTTCCGGACCCTGACAGAATTGATCATGGATGCTGAAGAACATGTGAAAAACCCATACAAAGGCAAAAAACTGAAGGTAGGTGTTGGCTTTGAGGAGGATATGATCAGCTAAAGAACTTTATCTTAAATCAAGTTGGCTGCTCAGTTATTGCTTTTGCCCAAATGGCACAAAAATTTGATATGTAACTCCAGTATTTCTCAAGACTCAGATGTGCTTCCATTTTCTTTTTTCTGGTTATCGTTTAGTAATGGATTATAGGGAGTCATAATTGGTAACATGTCACACTCATGGATTTACCCATAACTTTCTCAGCAGATCTTATTTACTTGTAATATTTATACTTCATCTTCCCTCCAGGGGCTCAAGGTGGTTACATGACACTCCTTCCTCCACCATAGCTCTGTGTGTCAGTTTGGGCTAATAGATAGTAACAGACTTAGAGTCACACAGTGAGCTTTCTAGGCATTCTGGGTTTTCATCAAACACCTTAACTATTGCATCAAATGTTCCCCAACTATGGATGTGCACATGGATGCATAATTGTGTATTTGTGTTTCAAGTGTAAGCTTTGCTAAAAGCTATTAAGATCATTCCAATTCAGCTGAATAGGAGAAAATTTAGAAAGGTCCTAAATGTGTGCATAATTCTAAATAAAATCTACCAACACAGTAGCTATTTTATATTGATTAAAACAGAAGTATTAAACTATTCATTGTACAGTATTGGTAAAAGTGGATGATGTGAATATTGAGAGTCACAAGTTTATCGGAGGTCACATTGTGACATGAGTTAATTCCACTAGCATGCACAATTTTTGAATATAGCTTGTTATCTAAGTATGGGGCAGGGGCAGGGTTCCATTTATTTCTGAATTAAAAGATAGAAGCAAATATACCCTTGATGTAGACATTGCTCTTTGAGTGTGAAACATTGAAAATAACTAATCCCAAAATGTATGCTACGAAAGAATTGTTACAGTTATAGTAACAAGTATGTTAATTATTAAAACTGATTGAAAGCCAGAGTGTCCATGCCTGAATGTAAATCATAGAAAAAACAATTACATGGAGCTGGCATTGCCCCCACAATCAGATGCTCTTAGTCTTGCCCCATTATGTACATTAAAACTAGTGAGATACTACTTCTTCCTTGTAAGGATTTGCATGGCCAATTACAGTTTGTGTCTCTGCATAATCGATTGCTTTGGCATTCCATTCTTCTAATCAGAGGACGATGAAGAGAAGGTATTTCTGCCGCCTCTATTTGGAATACAGCTGAATTGTTCAACATTCTCCTGGTGAAGACATTCAACAGAATAACTTTGCCCTTCATGCCTTGTTTGAAATCCAGAATATTAATTGGTGCAGAATTAATAAACATGATGGTGGGTCTCTCTGAGGACAGATAAACTTGGTTTAAGTAATCTCCCTACCCGAGGTCTGCTCATAATGTTTCTTTGTGTGCGTCTTTGCAAATGGTACTATATTACTATGGCCCGGGTACTTACGAGACCACCTTCTGCCACCGATAACCTCCCACCGGCCAATTCGCTCCCACAGAGAGGGTCTCCTCAGGGTGCCGTCGGTCAAGCAATGTCGACTGATGACCCCCAGGGGGAGAGCCTTCTCTGTGGGGGCACCCGCCCTCTGGAACGAACTACCCCCAGGAATACGACTGATCCCGGACCTACGTACTTTCCGCCGAGCGTTAAAGACCTTCTTATTCCAGCAAGCCGGGCTGGCTTAAAATTTTAATGGGTTATTTTATGGGGAAAGGGTTTTAAAATTTAGGGAAGCCAAACTGATTTAATTCTGTTTTAATTCTTTTTAATTTTTATACTGTATGTGTTTTAAATTTTGGCTGTTCACCGCCCTGAGTCCTTCGGGAGAAGGGCGGTATACAAATTTAATAAATAAATAAATAAATAAATAAATAATCTAACTGAACACTTTACAAATAATTGTTGGATGAAATCTGGATAGGGGAATCTGCCTTCATTCTATGATATATTACAGAAAACCAAAACGGAAATTCTCTGTGACTTGTACAGTGGAGGCAGTGGTGGGTTTCAAAAAAATTTACTGCCGGTTCTGTGGGTGTGGCTTGGTGGGCGTGGTGTGGCTTGGTGGGCGTGGCTTGGTGGGCATGGCAGGGGAAGGATACTGTAAAAATCGCCATTCACACCCCACTCCAGGGGAAGGATACTGCAAAATCCCCACTTCCTCCCGATCAGCTGGGACTTGGGAGGCAGAGAATAGAAGGGGGCAGGGCCAGTCAGAATGTTTACTACCGGTTCTCCAAACTACTCAAAATTTCCGCTACCGGTTCTCCAGAACTGGTCAGAACCTGCTGAAACCCACCTCTGAGTGGAAGGTGGGCATTAATTGTCTGGACCAGGAAAAAAAAGATTTGAATGTGTATAGGTATTCCTTGACTTAAGATCACAACTGGGATAAGAATTTCCATTGCTGGGGACTTCCGGTTTGGTGTCGTGGCGAGACAGTCGGGGAAATAGCGGGCTCTGATGAGTCCCAAGAAAACCCCGGCTGCTGAACCGCCGCCGATGGGTCTTCGGACCGGATCCATCCTGTAGGGACGGGGGAAAAGGAGGGGCACCTCAGATGACCAAGAGGAACAGGCAAGTTCCTCGGAGGTCAGAGGAAAACCTCTGTGAGTCGGCGGCGGGGGGAGGCAGCCATGGCGGCTGCCACGAAGCTGTGAAAACCGGGCTAAGAAAAGTGCTGGAGGAAAGCGGAGTGAAACAGAGCTCTTTGAAGCCGGGTGAGTGACAACAAACCTAGGCTTGTAACAACGTGTGGAGCAATATTATTACTTAGAAGACGCCTAGCCTAAAATAGCGGCTGTGCAACAAAGGGGCTTTGGAAAGTTTTAAACTGCAACCTTAAAGAGACAAAGACCCGAGAAACAACTAATTTTTGTATAGAACTAAAGGAATTAATTATTGAGATATGGTAAAAAGACTGGATACTTTAATTTGAATTGGATTCTAAAAAAAAGAAGATTTGGTACTTTTAAAATCAAAAGAAGAATTGAACAAAATGGATGCTTGCATGACTAATGGAAAATGTGGATTGTAGAGAGACACCATCTGGTTTAAAAAGGAACTTTGTAACTTTTTTTTTGTTTTGTTATGGAAAATTCTGAGTTTTACAGATAAAAGCCATGGGACTTTGTGGAGGAGTCTTTTTTTCCTGTCTGCAGACAGTTGGATTTTGGTGAAAAGAAAAGGAACTATAATGGAACTCCTATAGTTGAAACAACAATAATTAAAAATTGGCGCAGGAATAAAAGAAGGAATAAGCGCAGGCCCAAGAGAGGGAGATTTGATACATTATATCCAGAATAAAAATAAGAAAAAGAATAAGAAAAAATAATATGATTTTTGGAGGACAAAACAGAAAATTTTGAAAATGGAAGGAATATATGTTTGCAGGCGAGGAAATGAAGAAGTAAGATAAACACGACTGGAAAAAGAAATAAGATTTAAACAATGTGATTTAAAATAAAACAATTTAAAGGTGGATTGTAATAAGATGTTTGAAGCAAGAACTATGTTTTAATGTTAAATTGTTATGAAAAAGAATAAGGATAAATATGATTAAAATGTTAAGAGGAATTTATAAATACATTTAAAGGTATGATTTAAGCAAGAACCATGTCATGGGAAAGGATAAGGATAAATATCTGAAAATAAGCAATGTATAGATGGATGGGAATAACAAAGAAAGGATTAAGAAGGGATCAATAGTTAAACCAACTATGATTATGCTATGTTTAACAGCCAAAAAATAAAAATAGATATGCTGTGTAACAGCCAGAAAACAAAAAGTGCTATGCTGTATTTAACAGCCAAACAAAAATGACAATGCTGTGTAACAGCCAGAAAACAAAAATGACTATGCTGTATTTAACAGCCAAACAAAAATGATAATGCTGTGTAACAGCCAAAACAAAAATGGATATGCTGTGTAATGGCCAAAAAATAAGAGTATGCTGTGTTTAACAGGCAAGAAAGATTGGTTTAACAACAAAGATAAAGATAAAGATGTTGGGTTGTATCGCAAAAATAAAATGTGGTGGGATAGCCAAAATAAGGAGGAGTATGTTGAGATTAATAGTTAAAATGAAATGAATAAGTTAGGTTTAATAACAGAAATAAAGATTATAAATGTTGAGCTCAATAGTAAGAATAAAATGATTATGTTGGAATTTAATATTTTATGAATGTTTATAATAATTGTATGATTTATATTTTAAAAATATATCCATCTAAGCAAATGAAAGAGAAAAAGGGAATGATAATTAATTAAGATTTAAGTAACAGGTTTTGGGGGATAATGGCATAGTTAAATAATAGATTTGCGGGAAATAACTGAGTAAAATATTAAGTTGTATTAATTGAAAATTAAGATTAAGAATACAGTATTCAGAGGAAATTATGTATTTGCTGTTCAGTTGAGGGCTATTTTTTTTCCAGGTGTCGGGACTAAAGCCCAAAGTAAGTGTAGTTACTTTTTTTCTTTTTGTGATGCTGCTTCCTTTTTCTGCCCGTATAGGTGGGACATAGTTTCTTAAAGGTCTGAACATAACAAAACAATGTATCTTGTAATACTTTGATTTAATATACCTCTTACATTTTCCGATGTTGCTTTTTATATTAGGAAAGTAGAAACCATAATATATAATACCGTGGCAAGGAAAATAGGAAAAAGTACTTAAGAGGTCTACATACCGTGTAAAATTTAAAAAAATAAATAAAAAAACAGCTTAATATATTTAATTTTATAGGAACTGTATCAGTGGCCAATATTTAACAAAAGTAGTCAATAGCAAGAATTAATAAAAATGTCAATCAAATTTGGAAGACCTATGTTGTGGCCTGTCGGCTGCCGGCCCCTCCAGCAACCAAATCAGATGAGGAGGCGGCATGGGAGTCAGGGCCAGCATCAAGGCAACCTGAGAGCTCTGAGGGGGAAGAGGGACTGGAGCTGTCAGAGATAGAGATAGAGACAGAGGCAGAGCCTGGGCCGTCCATCAGCCCTCAGATGGAGAGTCAACAGCCCCCAGGTCTGGAGGTGGCTGATGAATAGAATAGAATAACAGAGTTGGAAGGGACCTTGGAGGTTTTCTAGTCCAACCCCCTACTTAGGCAGGAAACCCTACACCCAGGGGTGAAATGCTACCGGTTCGCACCGGTTCAGATGAACCGGTATTTCTGATGATTAGCTGTGCCACGCAGTTTATATTATAAGCTAAATCGCACGGCACAGCTGTTTCCCCCCCCCCCCGCTGTTCTACTTACTTTCCCAAGCCTCCTTTTTCTGCACGCAGCATGTGTTTGGCGTGCACTGCATATGCATATGCGCGGGCAGCGAACCAGTGGCAATCCGCAGAGGATTTCACCACTGCCTACACCACTTCAGACAAATGGTTATCTAATCTCTTCTTTTTTTATTTTTTTTATTAAAGAGTTTTACAAAAATTTTTACAAATATTTCCTCATCCCCCCTCCCTTCCTTACCCTCCCCCCCCCCCCGAACTTCCCAGAACAAAATACAGGGTATAACAATTAACAATCATATATTCTCCTCCTGTAAATATCTATCTATGTCTATACCTTGAATTGTATCACTAGCATATAACTTTGTATAAAATTCTAAAAAAGCTTTTTTAATCATATTTTGTTGATATACCCCTTTACCTTTGTATTCTATTTTTTCTATGGTACATAGCTCTTGTTTTTTCCTTAGCAAA
Organism: Arizona elegans; assembly: GCA_022577455.1. Classification (NCBI taxonomy): domain Eukaryota; kingdom Metazoa; phylum Chordata; class Lepidosauria; order Squamata; family Colubridae; genus Arizona; species Arizona elegans. The sequence goes on from JAKOOJ010000010.1 coordinate 46,688,160, forward strand.
TAAGCTAACCATCTACCTGGTTTATTCGCATTACAGAAAGTATTATGTTTAGCATATTGTAAATTAGTTGCCACTTGGTCTGCCATCAGCATATTAAACTGCCCTCGCAACAAATTTATTGTTTTCTTTATTTTCTTATCTGTTGGATTCAATATAAGTGCCTGCTCTTTCTTTTTTATTTCCTCTTCTAAATCCCTCCATTTCTTTTCTTGTCTACGTCTATATTTATTATTCAAATGTATTAAAATTCCTCACATATATGCTTTACTTGCATCCCAAACCATTTCCATAGGTGTACCCTTGTGCATATTCATAACAAAAAATTCTTTCATTTGTTTTTTACATTCTTTCACATTTTCCTCATATCTAAACAAATTTTCATTTATCCTCCAAGACCTTCTAGCTTTCTTTTCCTGCTCCAATTCTATCCACAACAGGCTATGATCGGTTAAAGTTCTTGAACGTATCTTCGTCTTATTCACCCTAGAAAAAAAATCATTAGTGATTAATATCTAATCACTATAATATTAGATAATCACGATAATATTAGATATATTAATATCTAATATAGATTAATCTTCCTTCTGCGCATGCCCAAGATGGCGCTCCGACGCTGAGTCTCAGCTTCTTGGGGGGTGATGCCTCGGCTTGGGGGGGCTCAGGGGGGTCATTTCGAACATCTATGACCCCCCGCCCGGGCGAAGCAACACCTAAGGAGCCCGTTGGGAGCTTTGGCAGCTCCCCGGACCATCCCAGCGCTGAGGGGGATGACGTCAGGACGGCAGTGGGCGACGGCAGTCTGCGGCCTGCAGGGGAGCGGCACCGGCGGCGGCGGTCGCGGGCGGTCACGGCGGCGGCGGCGGCAGCTCCTGGACGACATCGGCGTTGTGAGGCCCCTACGGAGGTTCCCCACGCCCCTGGATGCCTCGAGGTGGATCTTTGGAGGCAGGGGGCGGCTGGGGACGTCCGTGGGGGGGCCGATGGCGACGATGGCGGCGGGGACTGCGGAGGCCGCGGCGGTGGTTGTGATGGGGGCGCTTAAGGTTGGGGCGGCTCCCAAGGGCCTACAGACTTCCAAACAGACGGCCCAGGACTCTTCAGCAGTGGTTTTAGATCTGATTTTGGGGTGACTGGAGAGTATATGACCCTTGAGGGAAGGGTTACCTCCAGGGAGACCCTGAGACCCCCCCCCAGGGTGAGCTGGATGGGGGGGGCCAAATAGGGGAGCTTCACCTACTAGAATGGAAGGTTGAGGGTTACTGGGGCCGGAAAATGACTACAAACTTATGCGGTTTGAATCTCCCCCCCACTTCCTTCGGACTGAGTTTGGCCTTTTGGCGAATTACGACCATAGCTTCCCACTCATCTTGGCCTGCTGAACTACTCCTAATTTTTTCCCCACTTCCATCTGGCCTGTCTGGATTCCCTACCATGTAGAACTTCTCTGACGAACATTTACGAACTTAAACCTCCCTTGAGCTGGATATTGGATTCCCTGATGCTGCTAATCCCAGGAGGGATTCTGGTTCTATGGACATGAGGCCTGAGGAGGCGGAATATTGCTATCCTCACCCTGAGCTTTCTATCAAAGTCTCCATGGATTGGCCTGGTGAGAGACGGCCGCCCTGGAAACTTTCGGGGCTGAATGATATGTACCTCCTTAGCCACTGTCGTGAGAGGACAGTGGAGCTTGGCAGCCTGACCTTGGACTGGAATTTTCCCTACGCTTGTAACATCAGCGGTCCCCCACCCTTGGACTGTCTCCCCTGATGGCTATATGTATTCGGTGTCGGAACTCCTCGCCCTGCGAGACTCTCCCCTCTCGCAGGTTTGGCCCCCCACATTATCGAGGGCCTATCTCGATGACGGACTTTGGAGTCCGGAGAGATGGCATGGAGCAAGGAAGAATTTATGGGGCTTTTTAGGGAAATTTTTAAAGATTTTAAGGGGTTCTGGGGGGGGGGTTTGTAATTATTCATTTAAAGATACCGGGAAGACGACTATGGTGGATGGGGGGGGAAATCCACCTGGGTCAGAGCCGTGCCCGGCACAGGGTAATGATCCGGGAGGCACCGGACGAGGGATTGGAAAAGGGATGGGGGGCGATATCTATGAGGGCTGTACCATCGGCACGGTGAATGGGAGGGGCAGATATGGCGGGAGCAGGGGACCACATCAGGTGTTGGGGGCTCGCACTTGCTGTTTGAGAGCAATTGCTTGCCCCGGTCCCCAAGGCTCCGCTCGGATACTAGGTGGCTTAGATATTCAGGAGCTGGGCCTTCGGCTGATGCTGTGCAATGCCAGGTCCGTGGTCAATAAGGCCCCCCTCATTCACGATCTTATACAAGAGGGAGGAGCGGACCTGGTGGGTATTACGGAGACCTGGTTGGGCCCGGAGGGTGGCGTCCCTCTGGTGGAAATGTGCCCACCAGGCTTCAGAGCATTCCATCAGCCGAGGGCCCAGGGGAGGGGCGGGGGGGGTGGCGGTTATTATTAACGAGGATCTGAGTCCGAGGGAGACCACTGTGCCTCAGATAGCCGGATGTGAGTCCCTCCTTGTGAGGTGGGGCCGTGGGGTTCAGATGGGCTTGTTGCTTACGTACCTGGCTCCCTGCCGCGTGGCAACAGCCCTACCTGAGCTACTCGACGTGATAGCCACGGTGGCGGTAGATACACCCAGGCTTTTAGTCATGGGTGATTTCAACTTGCCATCCGTCGGTGAAACGTCTGAGGTGGCTCAGGAGTTCATGGCTTCCATGACGGCCATGGACCTGACCCAGTTAGTTCATGGCCCTACTCACAGGGGAGGTCACACTCTGGATTTGATTTTTGTCTCTGGCCAGTGGTTGAGTGGTCTTGTTATAGGGGATATAGACGTGGAACCCTTGTCATGGACTGACCACTCACTCCTTCGCCTAGATCTTCGAACCGCGACCCCTCGCCGCAGGGAGGCGGACCCAATTAGATGGATCCGCCCCAGGCGCCTGATGGATCCTGATAGGTTCCAGACGGAGCTTGGGCCATTTCCTGAGGATCTAGCACATGACTCGGCCGAGGACCTGGTAGCCGCCTGGGATCGGGCGGCTGGTGGGGCCTTGGACCGAGTTGTGCCTTTGCGGCCTCTGACCCGATGCCGATCCCGTGCGGCTCCTTGGTTTACTGAGGAGCTGAGGGAAATGAAGCGCCGGAAAAGACGCCTGGAGAGCGGTTGGAGGGCCAGTCTCGCTGAATCTGATCGAACACTGGTAAGGTCGCATATTAAGGCCTACCTAGTGGCGATAAAGACGGCAAAGTCTAACTACTTTTCCGCCTCTATTGCGTCATCAGGGAATCGTCCGGCCGCCCTGTTTAGGGTGACCCGCGCCCTGCTCCACCTGGGAGTGCGGGAGGATCCCTTAGAAGGCAGGGCGGAGGATTTCGGACAATACCTGTATGACAAAATCGCTCAGATCCGGGGGGATCTGGACTCTGACTGGGTAGATCAGGGCAGGGTGACGAGGAACAGTCTTGAGAATGTTATCTGGGAGGAGTTTGATGCTGTGACTCCCGATGATGTGGACAGGATTTTGGGGAGACTTAGTGGGGCCACATGTTTACTGGACCCGTGTCCCTCCTGGTTGGTACTGGCTTCCCGGGAGGTTACACGAGGCTGGCTCCAGGGCGTCATTAATGCTTCTTTGAGTGAGGGTCACTTCCCCGCTGCCCTGAAAGAGGCGGTGGTGAGGCCTCTCCTCAAGAAGCCGTCCCTGGATCCAGCAATATTGGCCAACTATCGTCCTGTCTCCAACCTTCGCTTCATTGCGAAGGTTGTTGAGAGTGTGGTCGTGCAACAGTTTCCGCAATTCCTGGAGGAAACATCCTATCTAGATCCGTTCCAGTCGGGTTTCAGGTCTGGGCACAGCACGGAAACGGCATTGGTCGCGTTGGTGGATGATCTCTGGAGGGCTCGGGACAGGGGTTATTCCTCTGTTCTGGTCCTATTAGATCTCTCAGCGGCTTTTGATACCATCGACCATGGTATCATGCTGCACCGGCTGGAAGAGTTGGGGGTGGGAAGCACTGTGTTACGGTGGTTCTCCTCCTTTCTCTCCGACCGGTCGCAGTTTGTGTTGGCAGGGGGGCAGAGGTCGACCTCGAGGCCTCTCATCTGTGGAGTGCCGCAGGGATCGGTCCTCTCGCCCCTTCTGTTCAACATTTATGTGAAGCCGCTGGGCGAGATCATCCGTGGCTTTGGGGTGAGATACCACCAGTACGCTGATGACACCCAGCTGTACATCTCCACCCCAGGCCACCCCAACGATGCCCTTGAAGTGATGTCCCAGTGCCTGGAGGCTGTGCGGATCTGGATGGGGAGGAACAGGCTCAAGCTCAACCCTTCCAAGACTGAGTGGCTGTGGCTCCCGGCATCCCGATATAGTCAGTTGACTCCATCGCTGACTATTGGGGGCGAGTCTCTGGCCCCCTCGGAGAGGGCGCGCAATCTGGGAGTCCTCCTGGATAGGCAGCTGTCCTTGGAGGAACATCTGACGGCTGTTACCAGGGGGACCTTTTATCAGGTTCGCCTGATTCGCCAGTTGCGGCCCTTTCTTGATCGGGATTCCTTGTGCACAGTCACTCATGCCCTCGTCACCTCTCGCCTTGACTACTGCAACGCTCTCTACATGGGGCTCCCCTTGAAGAGCACCCGGAGGCTCCAGCTGGTCCAGAATGCAGCAGCACGGGTAGTGATGGGAGCAACATGGCGCTCCCATGTAACACCGCTCCTGCGCGAGCTGCACTGGCTCCCGGTGGTCTTCCGGGTGCGCTTCAAGGTGTTGGTTATCACCTTTAAAGCGCTCCATGGCATAGGGCCTAGCTATCTCCGAGACCGCCTGCTGCTACCAATGACCTCCCATCGACCCGTGCGCTCCCACAGAGAGGGCCTCCTCAGGGTGCCATCAGCCAAACAATGTAGGCTGGTGGCCCCCAGGGGGAGGGCCTTCTCTGTGGGGGCTCCCACTCTCTGGAATCAGTTGCCCCCGGAGATAAGGAGAATCCATGACCTCAATGCCTTCCGTCGTTCCCTGAAAACCCATCTTTTCCAGCAAGCCGGGTTGGCTTAGAAGAAATTTTTAAATTTTAAATTTTTTAATTAGTTTGTTATTCTTAACTTTCGGCCCAAATCTATATATATTTTTAAATGTTTTAATATTTGTATTCTATGTTTTTTATCTTGGCTGTACACCGCCCTGAGTCCTCAGGGAGAAGGGTGGTATATAAATTGGAAATTAAATTAAATTAAATTAAATATAAAATCAATCCTGGAAAAAGATTGATGTCTATCAGAAAAAAAGTAAAGTCCTTTTCTTCAACATTTCGTTCTCGCCAGATATCTCTCAGCTCCATATCATCCATCATATCAAAAAAAGATTTAGGCAGTCTAGCACGATTTTAAGTATTTTGAAATAATCCTTTTTTGTCCTTTTGAGTATCCAATACTCCATTCCAATCACCCATTAATATACACGATTTGTAATCCAATTGTATTATTTTGGTGTGCAAAAGTTTATAAAATTTTTCTTGCTGTTGATTGGGTGCATATACTCCAATTAAGAGTGTTTTCTTCCCTTCTATTAAAAGTTCAATTGCGATGTATCTTCCTTGAACATCTGCCTCAATTAGTTTGGCTGTTAAATCTGTCTTTAAGTATATAACTATACCGTTTTTCTTCTCTGGAGCAGATGCAACAAAATGTGTTCCCAATCTTGAATTTATCAAATATTTTTGATCTGTCACTCTAATATGTGTTTCTTGTAGACAAATTACATCATTTTTAAACTGTTTCAAATAGTGAAATATTTTCTTCCTCTTTTGTGGTGAATTTAAGCCATTAACATTCCAGGTCAAAAATTTAATTGCCATTCTTGGCACCTTGAAGCTTCTGGAGCGCCAGCTGGAAATCCTCCTGCACCTTTCTCTTCGGCCTTGCTCCTCTCACTGCTTCTGTTTTTGTAGTTTCTTGAACTTTCATTTGGGTTTGCTGTGTCTTTAGGTCTTGTTCTCTTCGTTTGGCTGCAGCTCGGGTCTGTCTTTGATCTTTTGGTTCTTCTCTTTTTTCTACTAATTCCAAAGGTTGAACAGTACCAAAAAGTTGCAATAAATCTTCAATAAGCGAAATCTCTCCTTCAGCTTGTGGCTGTTTACCTTCCTTCTGTCCCTGTATTTTCAGCTCTTCTTTTCTTCTCCTCATTTCCGGAGGTGATGGGCATCCAGCCTTTAATACATTAGTATAAAAATCTTTTGCCTTCCAAATTGTGTTAAGACGATACCTTTCTCCCAAGTAATTCACCACTAGTCCAGCTGGAACATCCCATCTAAACTGGATCTGTCGATTTCTAAGTTCATCCACCAAAAAAGCAAATTCTTTTCTGCTTCTCAACATTTTTGGAGGGATTTCTTTCAGTACTAAAACCTCTTGTCCTGCCAGTTGGAGTTTATTTTTATAGAAGGCTTGTAAAATTTCATTTCGGATCCTCCTCGTTGTAAAATAAATCACAGTATCTCTTGGCAATTGTTTCTGTCTGGCAAACCAGGAATTAACACGATATATTTTGTCAATTTGCAATGAAAGATCTGCTTGTTGCTCTCCAGTTATCTTTGCAAAAGCCTCTGCAAAGATCTCTCTCAAATTCTCTTGATTGTGCTCTCTCAGACCTCTTACTCTCAGGGCAAACTCCATCGCTCTATATTGTAACATCACCACTTCATCGTCTACCCTATCCATCTTGATCTGAACTTCCTCCATTTTATTTTCCAAGTTCACATTAGACTGATTAATTTCTTCTACCCTTTCATCAAACAATTCAATGTGTTTTGCCAGACCCTGAAATGCCATTACAATATCTTCTCTTATTTCCTTATTCAGAGTTTGGATAACCTCCTTAATTTCAGCCATCTCATCAGACACTCCCTTAATTTTTCCCTCTAAAACAGAGGTTTGCTGCTTAAAGGCCTCCTGTAAAGACTCTTGTAGAGCTTCCAAAGTCAATATTTGTGGATTTGGAGTAGACAAAGATTGTAGTTTAGATGGTTGTGCTGGTGATCCTCCAGCACTTTTAAAAGAGCCGGGTTTTGTTTGCTTAGAAGCCATTTTTAACTTTCAATTTATACTTCTTGCAGCAACCAAATCAATAAGTCCAATTGTTTTTAAATCTTTTGTAAATATTGTAATTTATTTAAAGTCCATACTGTAATCTTTCCACTTTAAATCTTTCTTTCTTTAATATAGAATCCAATAATCTTGAACAGCCTTAAGAGCGCTAACAATGTTAATCACTTTCACTATAACTTTCACTTTTCCACGCCCTGTTACAGTTCAGGCACCATTTTTCCTTTCCTTTTTTTAAAATGATCTTAGAAGGAAGAAATATGGATACAGAGGTAAAGTTCAGTACTTGCAGTTACTAGGACTCCTGTTTTTGTTCTGCCTGCTTTGGGATTAATTTAAAACTGAATGTTGATTGCAGGGGTGGTCGCCGCGTCCCGGATCTGGAGCTCTGTCGGGCTACCAGGGAGCTCTCACCCTTCAAGCCCCAGAATTATTCCTAGGGCTTTTGGGGAGCTCGACCTTTGTCCGGCTGCTTGCCTTCCCCTCTTCTCCTGAGAAAATAAAATAGATTTGCGCTTATTTGCGCTATTTTAGCGGTTTTTACGAGATCGCGGGGCTGACCATCCGAAAGGAACGTCTACCAGTGCCTGTGGTGCCACCGGAAGTCGCCTAATCTCTTTTTAAAAACATCCAGTGTTGGAGCATTTACAACTTCTGGAGGCAAGTTGTTCCACTGATTAATTGTTCTAACTCTCAGGAAATTTCTTAGTTCTAAGTTGCTTCTCTCCTTGATTAATTTCCACCCATTGCTTCTTGTTCTACCCTCAGGTGCTTTGGAGAATAGCTTCACTCCCTCTTGTTTATGGTAGCCCCTGAGATATCGGAACACTGCTATCATGTCACCCCTAGTCCTTCTTTTCATAAGACTAGACATATCCATTTCCACCAACCGTTCTTTATATGTTTTATCCTCGAGTCCCCTAATCATCTTTGTTGCTCTTCTCTGCACTCTTTCTAGAGTCTCTACATCTTTTTTACATTGTGGTGACCAAAATTGGATGCAGTATTCCAAGTGTGGCCTTACCAAGGCTTTATAAAGTGGTATTAACACTTCATGTGATCTTGATTCTATCCCTCTGTTTATGCAGCCTAGAACTGTGTTGGCTTTTTTGGCAGCTTCAGCACACTGCTGGCTCATATTTAAGTGATTGTCGAACTAGGACTCCCAAGATCCCTCTCACAGTCACCACTATTGAGCAAGGTACCACATATACTGTACCTGTGCATTTTGTTTTTCTTGCCTAAATGTAGAACCTTAGTTTTTTCACCATTGAATTTCATGTTGTTGGATAGTGCCCAATGTTCAAGTCTGTCAAGATCCTTCTGTATCTTAAGCCTATCTTCTGGAGTGTTGGCTATTACTGCTAGCTTGGTGTCGTCTGCAAATTTGATGAGTTCCCCATCTATCCCCTCGTCCAAATCATTGATGAATACAGTCAGGTCCAGAAATATTGGGACATCGACACAATTCTAACATCTTTGGCTCTATACACCGCCACAATAGAGTTGGAATGAAACAAACACAATGTGCGTTAACTGCAGACTGTCAGCTTTAATTTGAGGGTATGTACATCCAACTCAGGTGAACGGTGTAGGACTTACAGCAGTTTGCATATGTGCCTCCCACTTGTTAAGGGACCAAAGGTAATGGGACAGAATAATAATCATAAATCAAACTTTCCCTTCTTAATACTTGGTTGCAAATCCTTTGCAGTCAATCACAGCCTGAAGTCTGGAACGCATAGACATCACCAGAGGCTGGGTTTCATCCCTGGTGATGCTCTGCCAGGCCTCTACTGCAACTGTCTTCAGTTCCTGCTTGTTCTTGGGGCATTTTCCCTTCAGTTTTGTCTTCAGCAAGTGAAATGCATGCTCAATGGGATTCAGGTCAGGTGATTGACTTGGCCATTGCATAACATTCCACTTCTGTCCCTTCAAAAACTCTTTGGTTGCTTTTGCAGTATGCTTTGGGTCATTGTCCATCTGCACTGTGAAGCGCCGTCCAATGAGTTCTGCAGCATTTGGCTGAATGTGAGCAGATAATATTGCCTGAAACACTTCAGAATTCATCCTGCTGCTTTTGTCAGCAGTCACATCATCAAAAAATACAAGAGAACCAGTTCCATTGGCAGCCATACATGCCCACGCCATGACACTACCACCACTATGCTTCACTGATGAGGTGGTATGCTTAGGATCATGAGCAATTCCTTTCCTTCTCCATCCTCTTCTCTTCCCATCACTCTGGTACAAGTTGATCTTGGTCTCATCTGTCCATAGGATCTTGTTCCAGAACTGTGAAGGCTTTGTTAGATGTTGTTTGGCAAACTCTAATCTGGCCTTCCTGTTTTTGAGGCTCACCAATGGTTTACATCTTGTGGTGAACCCTCTGTATTCACTCTGGTGAAGTCTTCTCTTGATTGTTGACTTCGACACACATACACCTACCTCCTGGAGAGTGTTCTTGATCTGGCCAACTGTTGTGAAGGGTGTTTTCTTCACCAGGGAAAGAATTCTTCGGTCATCCACCACACTTGTTTTCTGTGGTCTCCCAGGTCTTTTGGTGTTGCTGAGCTCACCGGTGCATTCCTTCTTTTTGAGAATGTTTCAAACAGTTGTTTTGGCCCCGCCTAATGTTCTTGTTATCTCTCTGATGGATTTGTTTTGTTTCTTCAGCCGAATGATGGCTTGCTTCACTGATAGTGACAGCTCTTTGGATCTCACCTTGAGAGTTGACAGCAACAGATTCCAAATGCAAATAGCACACTTGAAATGAACTCTGGGCCTTTTATCTGCACATTGTAATTGGGGTAATGAGGGAATATCACACACCTGGCCATGGAACAGCTGAGAAGCCAATTGTCCCATTACTTTTGGTCCCTTAACAAGTGGGAGGCACATATACAAACTGCTGTAAGTCCTACACCGTTCACCTGAGTTGGATGTACATACCCTCAAATTAAAGCTGACAGTCTGCAGTTAACGCACATTGTGTTTGTTTCATTCCAACTCCATTGTGGTGGTATATAGAGCCAAAGATGTTAGAATTGTGTCGATGTCCCAATATTTCTGGACCTGACTGTATGTTGAAGAGTACTGGGCCTAAAACAGAGCCCTGGGGTACCCCACTGCATACCTCCCTCCATGTAGATGCCGTTTCATTGAGGACTACACGTTGAGTGCGGTTGGTCAGCCAGTTATGAATCCATCTGGTGGTGATGCTGTCTAACCCACATTTTTCTATTTTATCAAGTAGTAGGTTATGGTCTACTTTGTCAAATGCCTTACTGAAGTCCAAGTAAATTATATTGACAGCATTCCTCTGGTCCACTAGTTGTGTCACTTTGTCAAAGAATGAAATAAGATCAGTCTGGCATGATCTGTTTTTGACAAACCCATGTTGGCTTTTGGTTACTGTGTTTCCCCGAAACTAAGACCTCTCTGGATAATAAGCCTAATCGGGCTTTTCAGCGCATGTGTTAAAATAAGCCCCCCACCAACTACTTACACGCATGCGCAACTGGTCCTGCCATTGCCTCTGGTTGCTTGCCGCGCAACCAAAACGAGTTGAGGCGAGGCTGGGGAGGGGAGGGGGGAACATGCCCTCCCCTCCCTGTTCTTTGCACTGGCTGAGTGGCTCTCAGCCGCTGCCTTGACATGTCCCGCTGCTGCCTCGTGGAGCAGGACTCTGCAAGGCTTGTGCCCTTGCACGCACGAACTGCAGCACCGCCACGAGCTTCATCATACCAGCAGAGCTGGCGTCCTGCCGTTCGCGGCTGTGCTGGTATGTCAAACCTCGTGGCAGTGCTGCCGTTCGTGCGTGCAAGGGCACAAGCCTTGCAGAGTCCTGCTCCACGAGGCAACTGCGGCATGATGAGTCTCACAAAGACTCATTTCTGACAGGTGGGGCGGGGGAGAAGCGAGACACGTGAAGCGAGACGTGGCTTCCCTTGCCGTCTCTTCTCCCACCCACCCCTCGCCGGGCATGGCACGGCTCCTGCCCCTTGCTTAGCCACCTTCCCCCTTTAGGGATGCAATTTGGGGGTGGCAAGTGGGGTGGGTGAGAAGTGGGACGCGTGTCTTGCCTTTCAAACTCCGTCGCGTTCCTCGCTGTTGTGTCCAGGGAAACACGTAAAAGAAAACTTCTCACAAGTTCGAGAAGTTTGATTGAACTTGTGAGAAGGTTTTTTTTTTACAACGTGTTTCCCTGGTGTATGAAGAAGCTTGTGGCGGTGCTGCAGTTCGTGCATACACGGGCACAAGCCTTGCAGAGTCCTGTTCCATGCGGCGGTGGCGGGACATGTCAGGGCTGTGGCGGCCAGCCACTTGGGCGGCGTGAAGAACAGGGAGGGGAGGCGGCAGCAACGACGGAACATCCAGTCCCATGCTCGCCGCCTCCTCCACCCCCAAAACAATAAGACACCCCCCACCCAGCCCCCCAATAATAAGGCCAAGCCCTTATTTCGGGGTTCAAAAGAAAATAAGACCCTGTCTTATTTTCAGGTAAACACAGTATTACTTCGTTTGCTTCTAGGTGTTTTTTGTTAGTTTTTACTTTTGTCGCAAACCTTTGTTCGTTGTGAGCCTTAGGTTTCCTCCCTTCATCTTTGCAGGCTCGGGTTATTTGCTGATATTCTGCCTTAGTTATGTGACACTTTTTCCACTTTTTATACTTGTCCTTTTTGTCATTCAATTTGTCAGTTCTTTATGCAGCCATGCTGGTTTCTTTTGAGAGCTGTTATTTTTCTTCTTCATTGGTATTGTGCTAGACTGGGCTTTATAATTTCACTTTTCAAAATTTCCCAAGCTTCTTGAGTTGTTTTCCCCTTGAGGATTCTCATCTATGGAATCCTTCCCAAGTGCTCTCTAAGTTTATTGAAATTAGCTCTCTTAAAGTCCAAGACTCTAGTTTGACTTTGTTCTATTGCTTGTGCTTGCATAATGTTGAATTCCAATATTGCATGATCACTTGCCCCCAAGGTTCCTGTAGCTTCAACACCTTCTATCATTTCATCTCTGTTAGTGAGAATTAAGTCCAATATGGCTGATCCCCTTGTTCCCTTCTCTACTTTTTGGGAAACAAAGCTGTCTGCTAGGTTTGTTAGGAACCTGTTGGATCTTCCACTTGGTGCAGAGTTTGTCTCCCAGTTGATGTCAGGGTAGTTAAAATCCCCCATTACTATTGTGATGTGCTTCCTACATACCTTAGTTAAATGACTATTTCATCTACAGTATATTGAAAGAGCTCCCAAGACACAAATGGGGAAACTTCTATAGGGAGACAGCACAAAAGACCTTGCCATCACACTGGAACTGTGAGCCCATTATTTACTAGGGGTGTTTTTTGCCAGAAACCAAACATCAGTTTCCAGCAAAATGTAAATCACGGTCACGTGACCACGGGAAGCTGCAAACAGGTGTAAATGCAGTCTGGTTGCCAAGTGCCCAAAATGAGGTTGGTTATGTGACCATAAGGAGGGCAGGGTGGCTGTTGGAAGTTCAGAACCGGGTCATAAGTAGCTTTTGAGGGTTCTGTTGTAACTTTGAATGATTGCTAAGTCAAGGACTACCTGTAATAGATTATGAAAGTTATAGCTCAAAATGTTTCAAAGGCATGAGCTGCCTATTCTTGCTGCATAGCAAGTAGCAATTAGATTGTACCCTAATTCACTGGACAACAATTTTTTTCCAAAAGTTTTGCTTGCTGAAAAACTTTTATTATGATAGACCCCCTCAAACTGAACACAAATATAATTTCAGAATGACTGTATCATATAGGAAACTTGAGAAATATGAAATTAACTTCTAATGACTATGTTTTAATTGCACAATGCTTCCGACACACTTCAGTTCAATGGGGCTAAAAGTGTTTTGCTGCCGATTTTCATTTGTACTCTCACTGTAGTGTCTAACAATAATAGTCAGCCAGCATTGATGGATTCCAGTTGCCCTGATACTGTTTTTTCATTGTGGCAATGTCCTGGTGAAACCTTTCACCAAGTTTGTAACTGACTGCACCTGGTTTTTCATGAAATAAGTCCAAGTGTAAATGCAAAAAATCAATCTTCAGTGACACATTGCACTTCATGGTCTTGTATTCTGCAAGATGTTTGCCAACCACCAAACGTAGTCTGGTGCTCTGTAGTTGCCAAGAAAATTCTCAACAACATCCTTGAATGCTTTCTGGTTAATTTGTCTGACCCCACTAACAGAACTTTGAACTGGATGCAATTGATGATGTATCTGATCAGTGGACAAGCAAAAATGTCTTCCTTAAATGCATCAGTTATTCTTGGAAACATCCGTCTCAAATAATGAAAACCTTCACCTTCCTTGTTCATCACTTTCACAAAATTTTTCATCAGTCGAGTTTTATGTGAAGTGGAGACAAAAATGTTTTTGTCGGGTCAACAAGTGGATCATGCTCCATGTTTTTCTGTCCTGGAACCAAATTCTTTTGGAGTGGCCGTCAACAAGTGGATCATGCTCCATGTTTTTCTGTCCTGGAACCAAATTCTTTTGGAGTGGCTATTTCCTTTTAATATAATGTGACTCTCTTGCACAGCTGTCCCATTCACATATGTAACAGCAGTACTTGCTATATTGGAGCTACAGTCCAAGCAGCAGAGCCACTACTTTTAGATCTCCACAGGTATTCGTTGTACTTGGTGTACTGGATGTGCTTCAACAACAGTTCCATGTTTTTGTATTGTTTCTTTTATGGGTGCAGCATAGCCAATAGGTACTGGATGTACAATGCCATTGTGTAAAAACAGAAGACTTCTATAAAATGGTACCTGGCAAGTTAAATTACAGGTTATTTTCATGATTAGCAGCCAAACATCTTTTAAGATACATCCAAAATTGTTCAGGAAGCAAAATTTTTGTTGTCCAGAGAAATCCAAGACGCTATGGCTCACCCGTCACCTGGAAAATTCTTCTCTTCTACAGATGCAAGGACACAAGCACTGTCAGTGTTTCTACACACACAATACCCTAAACTAAGCTGTGAACATACTTTAGCTGTGAATGGACTTACAGACTGTGGCTTCTCCTCCCTTTCCACATGAGGTATGGCTGCAAACTTAAACTCTACGGTTTGTTTTGAAGTTCCTGCATCATCTGAATATAGCACAAAATGGCTTCTTCCAGCCAGCACAAACAAGAGAGGGAACCCTTGGTTGGTTTTTAAGTGTATTTTCATCACGGCACATTCAGATGATACAGGAACCTTAGAATAACCCATACGGGTGGCTCCAGCTGCACTGTTTGTTGGTGGGCAGCCCTGAGATGTATTCATGGTTAACCACAAACCAGAGTCACTGTGTTCTTTAAATGCAGACAAGAATAGAAATAGCCAAATGAGATGACATTGCTGATAAAACTAGAATAGTGTTACACCTTGTTTGTGTAATCACAGAAAATATCTGAGTAAGAACCATACGTTTCAAACTTTTTTCCACATGTTATCTATTAGCAACAGTATTCAGCCCTGTTTGGATTTTTAATGAAAGCAACTAAGCAACTTTAAAAATTAATAAGCAACTTATTTAGTAAAGTTGAATATTTCAAGGAGTGGCAGCTAAGAATAGGATTCTGCATAATTTTCTAATGTAGCATTGGCCTTTCCAGCATTCCTTCTCACCTTGATTTTTGGGGGCTGTCATTTCTAAATCAGTTGGACTATCTGCTGTTCCAAAACAGAAGTGGGGAAGGGTAGGTGGATTACAAGAGAGGAAAGTTGCATCAGCCTGTAGTGTTTTTTTCCACTTTAATTTTGAGTGTAACTCCACATCCAGACCTCCATGGGTTGATAAATTTGATTTCCATTGTTAAGTTTTGTTGTCAGCACATTCAACTATGTAATGAACAAAGTATTTACTACGAATATTTCATTCATTCAGATCTAGGATGTCTTATTTTTGTGTTCCCTTTATTTTTTTGAGCAGTGTATTTCCTCTGCTCGCTTGGGTGGCCTATAGTATACACCTATGGCAATGTCATCCCCCCCCCCCTTTTACATTGACCCAAATGCATTCCTGGCAGTTTTCATCATTTTTGTGCTCTATTTCTGTAGAGATGTAGTTATTTCTTATATATAGTGCAACTCCATCTCCTCTTTTATTTGGTCTATTTCTTTTAAATAATTTAAATCCCTCTAGCTGTATGTTCCATTTGTGGGTTTCATCCCACCAAGTTTCCGTAATGGCAACAATATCATATCTGCCCTCATTTACTTGAATTTCTAATTCACCCTGTTTATTCCTCATACTCTGTGCATTGGTGTATAGACATTTGAGTGCATTTTGATTGACCCTGTGTTTACTTTCTACACAACCTGTGTTGTCCCCTACTGCCTTACCACCTGTTTGATTAGTGTACATGGTATGGCACTAGCTATTAAATGCTTGTTTTTGCTTGACAGCAAGGTTGATATTCTTACCCACCTTAACATCTATGTTTCATGCACTGATAACCCTATTAATTTTAGATTACTGGGGACAGAAATGTTCTGTATTAATTCTCTTTCCCTGCTATTCAGTTTAAATGTTTATCTAGAAAATCTGTGAATTTAATGCCAAGTAACTCAGTCCCTTTCTTTGATGGATGCAAACCATCTCTTTTGTACAGTTTTTCATTGGACCAGGTGCAGATATCATGACTAATATAAGCAAAGCCTTCCCTTTTACACCATTCCTTTAGCCACACATTAAACTCCGCTATACGCTGGGCTTTTCCTATTTATTTATTTATTTATTTATTTATTTGTTTGTTTATTTTATATACCGCCCTTCTCCCAAAGGGACTCAGGGCGGTGTACAGCCAGCATAAAACACACAAATATAAAATTTAAAAACAATTTAAAAATATTAAATAGTTTGGCCCATATCTAATTAAAATTAAGCTACCCAATTTAGACATTTAAAATTAAGAATTAACAATTAAAAATTAAAATTAGGCCAGCCCGGCTTGTTGAAATAAAAGCTTCTTGAGGGCCCGGCGGAAGGTGCGTAAGTCGGGAATCCTCCGCATCTCAGGGGGCAATTGGTTCCAGAGAAGGCTCTCCCCCTGGGGGTTGCCAGCTGACATTGCTTGGGCTACGGCACCCAGAGGAGCCCCTCTCTGTGGGAGCGAATTGGCCGGTGGGAGGCTATTGGTAGCAGCAGGTGGTCTTGTAAATACCCAGGTCCTAAGCCATGGAGCGCTCTGAAGGTGGTAAGCAATACCTTGAATCGCACCCGGAGGACCACCGGGAGCCAGTGCAGCTCACGCAGGAGAGGTGTTACATGGGAGTGCCATGACGCTCCCATAACCACCCATTTTTTTAAGAAAGACTGACTTAGTGGCATAGTTATTAACAGGTATTAAATTAACAGTCCCTGAATTCCTACAATGCTCACTGAAGCTTTGAAGCCTCTACAGCAGGGCTATCAAACTCCCAGCCCATGGGCCAGATGCGTCAAGTGCTGGCCACGCACATGCCTGGTTTAGTGAAGGGGAAAAAAATGTGACACCACTGTGACGATGTGAGTTTGACACCCCTGCTCTACAGTAATGAAATGTTTTGTATGATTTGTAAAAAAATGCAGTTTAACAGAACACTTTTCCAATTTCTTACATTGCTACTAATGATGAATGTTAAATTCAGGATTCTGGACATACCTTTAGGTTTATAGTGGTGCATTTTGAATGTAGGAACTACTTTATGCCAGGATGATTTGTTCATTTAGTCTAATATCGCCAACTCTGATTGAATCTTGGACTTCCTACAATTGGAGATGCCACAGGTGCTTTACATGGAGATTTTGGGCCAGTAGCACTCAAGCTAACCTACCTTGCTAGGTTCTTGTCATAGGAAAATAGAGAGGGGAACACTACATGTCAACTTGAGCTCTTGAATGAAAGGAGAGAAATCTAATAATAAATAATTTCTATCAATAATAATTAGGAATTGAAGGTACCAGTTGGTGGCAACTTGTGCTTGATAGCATACAGTGGGCTTCCCTAGCCTGGTGCTTTCCAGATGTGTTGGAAAGTGATTGGGAATTCTGGGGGTTACAGTCCCAACAGATGAACAGATGCACAGTTGGGAAGGCTGTGATAGACTTCAATGTTTGCTGGCTTGCCTTACAAAGGTAACCTACCTCAGCCTAGGAACAACTAGTTTAAAACAATAACAAACATCAATGACAGAACAAACATTTAAATTCTTTCTATTTTATTTATTGATCGATTGATTTTGCATGCCGCCCATCTTGTCTAGAAGCAACTGAATCTTCAGAAGTAGTTGCATTTCTGTGTGTGGTCACATAGAGATGTTAATCTGAAATCTTATATTAGATCAGGGGAGTTTCATGGTTGAGTTTAATTGAAGGTGTTAGTTAAATATGCTATCACCTTATTCCAAATTCTTGGCTCAGCTCAACTTTTATTGAAAACAAATGTTAAAAACAAAACACACAAGATTAAGTAAAACCCTGCTTTTTGTGGGAAAACAAATCATCTCAAAATATTTTTTCTTTATTTACTTTCTCTTTTGCCCCTATTCAGAAGCATCCTGACTTCCCCAAAAAACCTTTGACTCCATATTTCCGTTTCTTCATGGAAAAGCGAGCAAAATATGCTAAGCTACATCCAGAGATGAGCAACCTGGATCTAACCAAGATACTCTCAAAAAAATATAAGGAGCTCCCCGAAAAAAAAAAGTGAGCAGTACATATTTAGGAATGTGGTAAGGGGTATCAGGAATGGCAGATTTCTGTAACTTCCAGTAAAGCTCTATTCAAGTAAGAAAATGAGAGAAAAGATACAGCTAGTATTTCCTTCTTGGGAAACTTAGTACCTACAACTTAACAGATCTTGTGCTTTCTGCAAAAAGGGGTATTCCCTTTCTCAAGAGCTCTGCAAATGTGTTACCATTGTAAAGCAGAAATTATGAACCTTAGAATGAGTTTATAGGACAATTTCTTTAGACTGTTTAATAATGGCTGTATATTGTTAGGATCTCGAGCTTAAAGCTGGATGCTTCCCTTGTGAAGGGACTGTTTTTATTCCTTTCTGTTCTAGAATGACCCTTCCATGAATTGGTTGCAACCTTTATATATCTGGGTGGCAAAGTGGGTGACTAAAGGACCTTGACTCTACTTGCCTGCTGAATTGGCACCACTTGACATTCAGTGAACAACTTCTGATGGCTTGAGGGCTGCACCATGTTTTGTATAGCTTGTTGAGATCCACACTTCAAAAATCAGCTGGTGTATTGTACGGTTCATTTTGAGTGGCAGAGTTTTAAGAGATGATATAGATATGTAAGCATTTGCACATTTGTCTACTAAAATCCCCCTATACAGGTAGTCCTTGACTTACAACTGGAATTGAGCTTGGAATTACATTTGTAAGTTGTGGTAGGCATTAAGCAGGTCACCATGTGACCATGCCCAATTTTCCAACTTTTTTTGCAGCAGTCATTAAGTGAACACCACAGTTATTAAGCGAATTCTGTAGTTGTTAAACAAATCCATTTTATCCAATGGGAGTTTTTTTCCAGAAACTCTGAAAAACCACCCAAAATCATGGTCATGTGTCTGCAGGACCTTGCAAATGGCTGTAAATGAGAGTCAGTTTTCAAGTGTTCAAAATGTGATCACCTGACTGGGGAGGGGGGAATGTGGCCATCAGAACTCTGGAACTAGGTTGCAAGTACCTTTTTGGAGATCCATCGTAACTTTGAATGGCTGCTAAGTGACCAGTCATTAAGCAAAGATTACCCATATACAAAAAAGAAACTCTAAAGAACAAAAATTCAAAATATATTTTTGGCCCTATTACTTCTGGGGCCACTAAAAATAGGCTGCATGGAACTCCAGGGCCATAATTTCTGCATCCCTATTTTAAATGGTAACAGCACAGAGCTCTTTCCAGATCATAAAAGAAATGCAGAAACCAGCGAAAGATACAAGTGGGGTCAGCTCAGTGTTAGTGCTGAAAACAGGAAGTTCCTCATAAGAGGTTGGTTTTATTTCATTTGCTTTAAAAAAACCCTTACCTTTATGAACATAAGCCTCCTTTATCTGAGTTTCTGCTTAACAAAATGGGAAGCAAGAAAACATTCTACAGAACTGGTATATGCAAATGTGCCACAAATTTAACCTGTAATAAGCCTTGCTGACTGCAGGCAAAGATTTCTGAGTAGAGGAGCATTTAAACTTCACACAGTTCTTGCTCTGAGCTAAGAACTCAAGATGCTACAGCTGTAAAGTTGCTTAGTATTTTGAAGGGACCTGCCTAGATAGAATCAGGAAATGGCTGATGCCTATTTGCCAGCTTCTCTGTTATGTTGGGTTTTTTGCCAATTTTCCAACAATGAAGAACAAGGTCCTTGTCCTGTCTGGAACCCAGAAAGAAAGTATGATATGACTTTCTCCATCCAGTTGACCTTCAGGGCAGAATGGAAGTATACTTGCTTGGGATAGTTTAGCTCTGCATGGCAAGAAATTAAACCTCTCATGCCATTCCTGGAGTTAAGGAGCAGTCACAGGGCTCTGTGGAAGACAAGATGGGCATTTTGTTCACACACAGACCATGTAACTGGGATTTCAGAACATAGAATTAGGGGAACTAGATATTCGGCATAAAGAGTCAAAAAATATCTATCCCTTGTTGAGAGGGCTTGTGTGCAACAAGTTCATATAGACACCTCATACATAAACTGTGGAGTATTTCCTCTTTTCTCTGTTTTTTTTTAGATGAAGTATATTCAGGATTTCCAACGAGAGAAACAAGACTTTGAACGGAATCTGGCAAGATTTAGGTAAGAGACCTTAAGCAACAATGTCTTGTTTGTGTCCATTAGCACTCTAAGGCTTCTCAGCTGTAGACTTCAGTTGCACACATTTAGTGAAGTTCTTTTGAATTTCACTGTGACAGCTGCTTTGGTTCGGAGGTGACTGAGGAGAGATGGAAAGGATGAGTGCAGCTAGAAGGCTCGTTGGCTTCAAAAATTGTATGTTCTGTAGCAGGGGTGTCAAATTTGTGGGCCGGATGTGTCACACGTAGGCCACGCCCACCCCAGCTCCACGAATGGAAAAATGTCACGATATGTCATGTGATGGCAACGTGACGCCGTGAGTTTGACACCTGTGTTCTGTAGCATATAAACCCAATTTCCTGTTTTAAAAGCCAAGTGATGGAATAACAAAATCCATAAATTTATGTATTTGTAAGGCAGGTAAATATTTTCCATGTGAATATTGCATTCAACAAAAGTTAAACTAAACCAAAGATCTAGCTAAACAGATGTTCATAGCTTGAGATATGTTGAATCCAAAGATGTTATACCAGTGATGGCTGACTTTTTGTCGTCGCGTGCTGAAAGCGTGTGTGCCGGCACCCATAATAAGCTGACTTTGTATAAATATACAAAAGTATGAAGGCTGTTGCTTAACACATTGTAAGCCACCCTGAATCTCCGCCCTGAGTCTCCGGAGAAGGGTGGCATATAAATTAAAGCAAAAAATAAATAAATAATGCAATGCACGTGCAAAGCCCCCGCGCGCCCCGCCCCGTGCATGTGCACGCAACCCCCCAGCCCCCCCGCGCATGCACGTGCAACCCCCTTGTGCCCCATTTTTGGCCTAGTAGGCCTCCCTGCAGCCTCCTGGGACCAAAAACGGGCTGCGGGGTGGGGGCGCTGCACCCCCCTGCACTCCCCCTGTCCCATATGCATGCGCATGTGTGTGCAACCCCCCCATGCGTGTGTGTCTCTCACATGTGCCCCGACCCCCGCGCATGTGCAACAGAGACCCGAAAATAAGCTGGCCTATGGGAGGTGCGCGCACATGCACAGTGGAACTGAGCTGGGGCGACGGTTCGCGTGCCCGCAGAGAGGGCTCTGTGTGCCACCTGTGGCACATGTGCCACAGGTTCACCATCACGGTGTTATACTATAATTCGCATTATTTGAAGACACATAAGACATTATTTGCACTTGTGAAAACTATAGACCACAACAGCTGAGGAGTCAAAGTTGGGAAAGGATAATGTAGACCAGCCAGATTTTCCACATTGCACAGCTGCCACCACCCTCCCCAGATTTGAAGGGAGCTTCCCTTTCCTGCTGTATAGCATGTAATTAAACTTTCACTTTCTGAAAAATAAAATCTTAGACAAATACAGTGGATGTACTAAGCATTTGTATTTACAGAATGTTTCTTGATAAGGGAAATATCTGAATCATGTAGGAAATTTGTCCCATTGTCTAGGACAACAGCTGTTTGGATGATTTCTATTGGTCATTCCTGTTGGGTGATTGCTAATTGAACTGGCTTATTGAACTAGCATCATCGACACAGTAGGCATGAGTTTGAGCAGACTTGTGGAGACAGTGGAGCACAGGGGACCTGGCGTACTATGGTCCATTGAGTCATGAAGAGTCAGACATGACTTAACCACTGAACAACAATCAATTGAACTGGCCTATCAAGTTGTTTAACTTCCTCCTCTCTTTCTTGCTGGCCTTCATTGCTAGGCAGAAGATTTTTTTTTTCTTTGGTGCACTGTCATATTCATGACCCATGTCACTTGACTCTCCAAGAATGTCTGGGTAGGGCCTTTGCCCTCACACTTTTCTTTTTGCCATGTCCCTGTCTTAACTCTTGGATGCTAGAAGTTTTCAGAGCAAGAGGGGGGGTTCCATGTAATTGTGGCAAGCACAGATGTTAGCATTTTGTCAAATAATTAACAGCTCTTTAAAATGAGAGAGGAAGGAGGTCATGAAGAAGGTCAGGCTTGCAGTTGACTATTGGAAGGGAGGCCCACAGCCCTCTTTGTCCATGTTTGGAGGATTGTGAGGGATCATTTTTATGGAGAGAAAATAAAATTCCCCTGCAGGTGAATTCACCCTACAGTCTGGGGATTTTTTGGCATACAAGAGTGGGGACTGGTACATAGGGCCTTAGGTTTATATGCAAGTGTGCTTTGTTAATTCTAGTATGGTGATACCTTACATTTTCCATCCTCTGTTACCATCCTTGTTCTGTGAAGGGAAGACCACCCTGACCTCATTCAGAATGCCAAGAAATCTGATATCCCAGAAAAACCCAAGACCCCCCAACAGCTCTGGTATACTCACGAAAAGAAGATCTACCTGAAAGTCCGACCTGATGTAAGTAGCTCTACCTTTATAAATCTGAGGTGAAGGTAGTGGGAGACACAGGGGTAGTAAATACAGATGGTTTACTCTAGGGATTGGCAACATTTTCAGCTCCAACTGCCATTGTGCATGTTCAGATACTTCCTCTTCAAATAGCCCAATCCAGGGTGCATTTTTTTTAATTGCAATTCATTTAAGTAGTCCCAAGTGCCCTTTTAGAGTGTAGCCGGCCTCTGATTTACTTTTTCTTCCGAAACAATAAGGTTTAAGGTCATCTAGCTTAACCTAGATGACCTAGCAGTTCAAAAGCACGTAAAAAATGCAAGTAGAAAAATAGGGACCACCTTTGGTGAGAAGGTAACAATGTTTCGTGCGCCTTTGGCGTTTAGTCATGCCGGCCACATGACCACGGAGACGTCTTCAGACAACGCTGGCTCTTTGGCTTTGAAACAGAGATGAGCACTACCCCCTAGAGTCAGGAACGACTAGCACAGATGTGTGAGGGGATATATAGGATAGACAAAGAGTCATTTTCATGCTATGAAGAGTTCATTCATGGAACTCATGGTCACAAGATGATGGTCACACTTACAAATGGCTACATAAAATGTTATATTTGTAAAGAATTGTAAATAGAATGAGACCAGAGAGAGATCACCACAAAAAGCCCCGTGGGTCACTACCTCCCATCTTTGTTGGAGGCATGGAAGGGACGTCTTGGAGGTGTACAAAGACTTCATAAATGAGTGTGATATGCTGCTCTTAGTGTGTGTTTGTAGTATTTGTTTGCTGTTTATATTGTTACCATAATTAACATCCAGACAGTGCTCCTTTTGGTGAGAAAGAGAAGGGTAGAAAGAGAGCAAAGTCGTAAGACCATTACAAATGGCCTACATGTGCTTGGAACCTTTTTAAATATGTATTTAAAGCCAAGAATACTTCAGAATCCTCATAATGGATTCTCTGCATATGCAGCAAATTATATTTTACTTCCCTGCAGGATCAAGAAAAAGATGTTTTAAAAAAACCCACAAAGAACCACATCTTCCCCAAAGTTTAGTTTAATTCACTGTTGTACCACTAGGGTGAGCAGTGTTCCCTCCCCTTCCCCATTTTTTTTTTTCCTTTGTACCTACCGTTTTCCAGAACGCTGCGGATACACTCCAGCATTGGGAAAATCCTCATATCTGACAGCAACTGAGAGACCTTAAATTTAAATTAGCTTGCTACTCTGTGCTCCAACCACGCCCCTTTTGCACTCGAATCTCCAGTCTTTCTCTCAGTTGCTGACAGACTGAGAGGGTTTTCTCTGTGCTCTGGTGTTGCGTGTAGGCTTTTATTTTATTTTTGATTAGCCCCTTTTAGTTTTTTGTATTTCCTTCGTGTATTTAGTTAATTTGTTGTCCTGGTGATTTATCTTCCCCGCCTGACAGCTGTAGGTCGGTCTCGTGCCGGTAAGCAAGGCTGTACCGACGGGAGTGCTGTGAGCGCTTACAGCCGCCGGCCTCTGTCCCTGCGGGGCGGAGCCGGCTTCATTCGGCCGCACAAGGGCTCGGGGCTCGGCGGTTCGCCGTCCTCCCCAGCCGCCCTCGATTCCAGGAGCGCAGCAGCGGTGGGTGGAAGGGCTGACAGAGAGTGTGGGCGCATCGCTCCGGCCTCATTCCGGCGTCCGTCCCATCAGGCCTCTGCGGGCGGCGCCGTTGCTGGATCCGATCCTCGGCACTCGGATCGGTATAAGTGAGTTGCGGTCGGGTGGGGTGTGGTGTGGCTCGCGGTGGCTCGCCACCCCCCCCGCCGTGTGCTTGACGAGTGCTTATCCACTCCCCCACGTGGCGATAGAGGCAGTCACCAGGGGAGTTTAGCGGTTTTTTCACGGCCGGGGGAAGGTTCGCAACCGCGTTTGGTGCCAGCTTGGCGGACCGCCATTTGTCCACGTGGGCGGCCGCCATTTTGAATCCCCTATTGCCGCATCATCGGTGTAGGCCTAGCGGCGAGGGGTGAGCCTTTCGAAGGTGGCCTGGCCCAGCCTTCTTCGAGATTCTTTGGAGGGGGGGGTCATCAGGCCCACAGACCTTCTGGATCATTGTGGGTAGGGCCTTTGGGTGAAGCCTCCCTCTATTCCTGGTCTGAGCACCATTCCATTTCTGGGCCTCCCCCTCCCCTGGAGCAAGTTGAGCCTACTGCTCCGCCTGAGCGAGGCCGCTCTTGCTGTGAGCATTGGTCTCGTCGGGCCTGGCCCCTCATTTAATTAAATAAATAAATTAATTTAAAAAAAAACCCAAATTTGTCCTCATGGCGGACTCCTCTTTCTCCTCTGATGTGGAACTGGAGGCCAGTCCTGTGCGGACCTCCAAGTCTCGCAAAAAGAAATCTCGCAAAACGTCTGCTCCTGGTAGCGCTGGCACACACCTACCTAAGGGTTCCACCACAGCTGACAAAGACGCCCAACGTCGTCACAAGGCCTTGGAATGGCAGTGGGAGAAGGCCAAGCAGGCGGCCGCCTCGTCCCCCAGCCGGGAAGCGGGGCCTTGTCAGCAGTACCCGTCCGCCCCAGAGGAGTCTGTTTCGCGGGCGGCAAATCCAGTTCCCTCGTCTCTACGGAGGGGCATGTCTCACTCTATGCCAGATGTGTCACTCGTTGGCCTGGAATCATGGGAGCCGCCTCGACATCGGCCGTCAGCCACCTTCACTCCTACGGCGGCGGGTCTCCGGTCAGTGGATCCGTCTCCTCCTCAGTCGCAAATGGATTTTCAGTCCATGCTTTCTACGGCCTTGGCATCCATCATGGCAGCGAGCGCACAAACTGCAGCCCAGACTTCCTCGACTGGATCCTCTACGCGAGGATGGTCTGCTTCGACTTCGCGCAGAGCCCGGTCTCCTGCTCGAGAGGAGTCGGATTCATCTGAGAGTTCTGACCGTGGAGAGGAGGAAGTTGATGACCTGGAGTTTTCTGAGGACGAGGGCTTGCAACCGGACACTCCGGCTTTCACGGGATTGTTCCGCCCGGCCTTGTTTAAATCCCTGTTGCACAAGGCTCGTTTGACAACTAATTTGGGATCTGTGGGAGCCCAGCCGCCGGCAGCCCAATCGGAACCGGGGCCACATGATGCCTTGTTCAAGCAAGTCAAGCAGGAGAAGGAGTTTTTACTGTGACCTCAACTGTTCACGGATGTGTTGCAGGCCCCTTGGAGTCAGCCTGGGTCGTCCACCGCACCCAGCAATTTGGACAAGAAATTGTTTTGTCCGGCTCCTGAATTGGAAGCTCTGCTGAATCTGCCTTCTGTGGACGCGCCTGTTGCGGCCCTCACGACTCAGTCGATGGTCTCGTCCGACCCACTGGAAGGTCTCAAGTCGGAGGAGAGGCGTACTGAGTTGGTCTTCCGGAGGGCTCATCAGGCGGTGGCCTGGAACATCAAGACTGCCTCACCCACTTCTTTCTTCAATCGAGCCTCCTTGATCTGGTTACGTCAGCTTCATGACCGCCTCCCTCCGGAGGAGACCCGTTTATGCCATGATGTCAATAAGATCATTGCAGCCACAGAATATTCGGCAAAAATTGCGTAAAATTTGCCTCGCGGGCGATGGCGGCTGGCGTGACTTCAAGACGGCTCTTCTGGCTGCGCCCGTGGAAAGCCGACGTTAAGGCCAAGTGGAAGCTGGCGGCGGCTCCGTACAAGGCCACCAACTTGTTCGGTGACACATTGGAACCAGTCCTTATTGAAGACAAGGATAAGAGAAAAGTGTTACCTTCGTCTCTTCGCAAGCAGGACAGACGTTACACTCCTTATTCGCAACGCCAGCCTTTTCGTCCCTTTTCGGGGTCCGGAGGCCCCGCCACGTTCAGACCATCCTTCCAGTCAGCCGACCGCTTC
Organism: Arizona elegans; assembly: GCA_022577455.1. Lineage (NCBI taxonomy): Eukaryota > Metazoa > Chordata > Lepidosauria > Squamata > Colubridae > Arizona > Arizona elegans. The sequence goes on from JAKOOJ010000010.1 coordinate 46,714,330, forward strand.
ACGGATAGGCAGCGTTTCCGAGACCGCAGCAGACATCAGGCTGCGTCCAAGCACCCCTTCGTGGATCCAACTCCAAGTCATTCCGGAGGGGCAAATGACTCACCGACTCCGGGTCCGGTGGGGGGACGTCTCCGTGCCTTTCATCGCAGATGGGAGATGTCCACTCCGGGTGTGTGGGTGCGTCGTACGATTTCGGAGGGCCTCGCGATAGAATTCACAGATCACCCACCGCGAAGATTCATCCGCTGTCCGGTTCCCTTGTCGGTCGACCGTCGCAGACTCATGAAGGCAGAAATCTCACACTTACTGGACATAAACGCAATAGAACCGGTTCCAACGGGGGACCGGAATCTACTCGATCCTTTTTCTGGTGCCAAAGACCTCGTGAGGCGTCAGAGGGATCCTCAACCTCAAGCAATTGAACCTGACGGTACGTTATCGCCGTTTCAAGATGCGCTCCCTGCGCTCGATCTTGGCTTCAGTCCGCAAAGGGGACTTTCTGCAGTCGGTGGACTTGAAAGAGGCATACCTTCATGTTCCGGTACGTCCCTCGCATCGACAGTTTCTGCGCTTCGAATTTGCGGGCGAGCATTACCAGTATTGTGCAATGCCGTTTGGTCTCTCTTCGGCACCCAGGACATTCACCAAGCTGGTGGCAGTGGTGGCAGCGACTCTCAGTACTGTCCCGGTGAGAGTTTTATGTTACCTGGACGACGTTTTAGTCCTCTCGTCTTCCCGGGGTCAGGCAGTTCGGGACATGGAGCACGTACTGTCGGCCTTCAGGGAGCACGGATTTACGATCAACTTGGAAAAGAGCCATCTCGTCCCGGCTACGTCAATCCTACATCTCGGGACCGTGATCGACACTGTGAAAGGACAGGTGTTCCTGTCACTGGAGAGGGTAAAGAGCATCCGTACGCTGTTGAACCAGGTCCTGCTCCGGAGGTCGGTGCCCCTACTGACCTTGTCGCAGTTATTGGGAAAGCTGGTGTTGTGCTTCCGCATTGTACCATGGGCTCGCCGGCACTCTCGGCCGCTTCAATGGCTGCTCCTTCCCTTTCAGAGGAAAGGTTGTGCCGACTCTCCGCGGAAGGTGATAGTGCCCCCCCAAGTAAGGCTGTCGCTTCGGTGGTGGAAGTCGCCGGCCACCAGAATTGAAAATGATTTGATAAACACTCAAGACAATAGCTTAGAAGAAAAACCTAAAATGGAAGCTGATCAAAAGACTTGTAATACAGAAAACATAAAACAACGGATTGAAAAAGAAGTTTTAATGATGCAATATAATCTCACAGAATATGCGATTAGACTGAGAGGATTACAGGAAAACAACAGAGATGACTTAAGGAAAATATCTTCTGAAATTCTGGCTGGGATCTTAAAGGTTCACCCTGAGGAAGTATTTTGTAGGATTGACAGAGTTTATAGAATAAATTCCTGGATTGCAAAGCAAAGGCAACTGCCTAGAGATGTGGTGATTTATTTTACAGATAAAGAAATAAGAAATAATATTGTGCAAAAATCTTTTAATACTACTTTGCAATTGTTTGGAAGAAAGATTTGGATATACAAAGAGCTACCTCCTAAGATGTTATTGGAAAGAAAGAAATTTGGTTTTCTGGTGACTGAGCTTAAAAAACGAAATATATTATTCAGGTGGGATGCTCCAGTTGGCATAATATTGAGATATCAAGGAGACAGATACCAATTAAATACTGTTGAAAAAGCGGAAGAATTTCACCAAAAAATTTTGAAAATGAACTCAACATCTTTATGCACAACACAAGATAAGCAGAAGGAGTTGGAAATAAAGGAAAAACATCGAGCTACAGAGGCCTTTGTAGATGAATCGCCTTTGGATTCTTTAAACACCTTAGCTGGATTATCTATAAATAAGAGAGATGTGGTATCGGATTCTAACGTGATGATTCATCAAGTCACAGACAAGCATGGAAATCAATTAGTTGATACACAATTTATAGAAAAGAAATATGAGTCACAAAAGCAAAACCAACAAGATCAAGTTATAAATCAGAATGAAAACCGATCAGTCGATATACAACTTGTAGAAAGGAGATTAGGATGGAGATCAAATCCACAAAAAGTCAAGAAAAAAAGAAATAGATCTTGCAAAAACAAAAATTCCTAAATTACGCAACAGTGAAGCCAGTTATTTAAAAGATGACTGAATACATGAAAAGATAGTTGAGGTGAAGTATTGGTTAATATTATCCTGAGGAGAGTGACAGACCTCTGCAATGCTGCAATTTTGGGATGTGAAAAGGGCCTTAAATTGTTGGAGTGGAATTATCTATTTTGGACTTTTTTTTTGATAAATATATCATGTTTATGCTGAGCTATATGGCAAGAGAGCTATGCTGGGGCCTGCAGAAGATCTGGTTGTTACCCCATTAGGATGGTGGGAATTAATAATCCTGAAGAAATCCACTATTACAGATATTATATGGAATACAATTATAATGTCACTCGGGTGGTTGTTTTCTTTTTTTATATACATGAAGATATTTATTACTGATGGGGGCAGATGATAACCGAGGATTTTGAACATTCTGTTGCAATCAGGATGCTACGTTACCCTAATATGGGTGATGGAGTTAATAATCCAGTGGAAAGACATCAAGAAGACATTATATGGATTATAAATTTAAAGTTATTGATTTTATCTATATAAGGGAATATTTTTTTAGTAGGATGGGCAGAAGAACAAAGATATTAAGAATTGTTATGTATGGTAATCTTGTAGGAAAGAGGGTGGAGACAGGCTAGTTTATTGACTGTTTAGTTTAAGAAAAAGGATGTTTAAGAGATATATTTATGGGAGTGGAGGAAATGGATAGACTATGAGTTGAATAAATGTTAAATTAGGATTTATTATATAGTTTCATAGTGGAAGGCTGCTTTGAAATGTTATATTAATATACACAAAAGATTAAATGTTAAATTAGGATTTATTATATAGTCTTAAAGTGGAAGGTTGTTTTGAAATGTTATATTAATATACAGATATATGTATGGGGGAGGAGAAAAAGGGCAGATTATTGCTAAATTGGGAGTTATAATAATATTACTATGCTAAATTAGAAGTTATTATACAATGTTATAGTAGAATGTTATTTTGAAATGTATAGTAAAAGGGGGATGTAATAATATTATTAGAAAGAAAAGGTCAGTATTGGGATGGAGTAAGGGGATGGTAAAGTATTATATAATCTGTTATGAATATGGATCTTACTTTGTAGAAGTCACAGGGGGAGGGGTGGTGAGGGGGGGTTAGGGAGGAGGGGGGAGAAAAAAGGGGGAAAAATTTGTATTTGAAAAACTTTTTCAATTTAAAAAAAAAAAAGAGAGACCCGAGGGGAAGAGGCCACACCAGCTACTCAACCCCCATGCGGCCTCCGCTCGGCCTACTCACGTGCCCAGGGACCAGCAATCAAGGATCGGGACCCACCGCAGCCGCCACGCCGCAGAACCCCAGAAGTCCTCGACTTACGACCGCCTCACCTCCTCGACTCTCTCCAGCCTCCTGCATGGATCCGGATGCCCAGCGATGGATGCCTGCCTCCAGAGATGAAGCCGGACACCCCAGGAGTGAGATGGGACCCCCAACTGGAGGCCTAGGCCGAGGCCTAAGAGCAGCAACAGCCAGCTACTCTCCCATCGGCTACAGACGCGAAATGGGCTTCGCACATGCTCAGTCGGCTCCTGCAAGAAGAGAAGGAGAGAACATAAATCCAAGTCTGTACAGAGCTGCAAAATGCATACCCAAGCCGTATTGTGAGTTCCCTCACCTGAGACACCATGGGCCGCAACAGACTGTGAGTAATTTGTCACACAACTCAGGGAATTTACCAGCTAACTTTCCCACTCTTAAATTAGATGGATCAAACCTCATGCAGTGGAATCACCAACTCCAGGTTTTATTTTTAAAAGAGGATCTACTGTTTTTAGTTGATGACCCCCCCACAAAACCTTGGACTTTAGAAACAGATTGCTTGCATCACAGGGCTTACTATTTAATTATAGCAAGTATCCCACCAGGTGTATACCCCAGCCTAAACCATTATCTGACTGTGTCTGAGATACAGCAGAGAATATTTAATCTGTTCTATAGTAAAAGCGCTGCCACCACAGCAAGGATATCCAGGGAATTCCACTCTGCCAGGCATAAAGCAGGGACTCCCATGGGTGAACATATACTGAACCTGAATGCCACAATAACTGAACTGATACAAAGGGGGGAGGATATATCCGAAGAGAGCATGAAGAGCATTGTCATCAACTCCCTGGACTCCAGCTGGGACAATTTTATAATGCAGCTGGATAGCATAGGCTTAGGCCACCTCACACTCGAGTCACTGACAAATAGGATAATAGAAGAAGATAGCTTAAGGAGGGACCGCTCCATCAGCCGCAGGGACAGCAGGCCAACTAAGAAAGTTGAGTTCCAAACCAGGAACCTAGACTACCCAGAATGTTTCGCTTGTGGTTCAAAGAACCACTATAAACGGGATTGCCCAAAAAACTCAAGGGGAAGGGACCACACCTACCAAAGGGAAAGGGGAGGCAGGAAGCCGGGGCCCCCCGATAGATCCCCATCAGAAAACAGATACAGGCGCAGGGACTCCTCCGACCCAAGGGACAGAAGGGGAAGCAGGGACAGCTCTAGGGAGAGCCGACCAGGATCCATGTATGGGATCGGGGAGAACACACACACACACACACACACAAACTAGAGAAGGAGAAGCATGGCTCATCGACTCGGGAGCCACCAACCACACAACTCATGACAGAAAGATACTGACCTCATTCACAGAGGAAAACTACCACATTAAGGTGGCCAATCAAAACAGGGTCCTGGTAACAGGGAGAGGAAACACTTTCATAAGCGGAATAGGCAAAGTAGAGGGGGTATTACTCATACCCGAAATACCCCACAACATTTTAGCAGCACTTAAACTGAGCAAGGACATGGGCATAGAGATCACCTTCAAAGAGGGAAAAGCCTACATGACCAGAGACAAGGAAAGCATCGGCAAAATAGTCATTGATGGAGGACTAACATACCTCCACCCTAAAAAGAATAACCAGACCCAAGTTATCGCCCAACTAGAAAACACTGAGAATAAAGTCAACACACATGTTGAGGCAGAGGGGGACAGGGAAGATGACCCCACCAAAAACAACACAACACACAGAGGGAAATTGTTAATAGGCAAACCCATTCACGATGACTGCGCCCATTTGCTACATAGAAAATTGGGCCATGCCAGCTTCCCAGTCATCCAAAAAATGACAGAATGTACCAGTGATTTGAAAATAAAAAACAGCAAAAACTACTTAAAGTGTTCTGTATGTAAATCAACTAAGTTAAAAACCAAACCCAGACCTAGAAAAGCCACCTGTACCACCAATTCTATCTTCCACCTGGTACATATGGACATTGTGGGCCCCATGAAGCCCTCTATAAAATACAAAAGGAGATATTTTCTGACAATAGTAGACGACTACAGCCGCTATGGCTTTGTGTATACCATTAATCATAAAGACGAGGTATTCCAAAAATTTAAAGAGTTTTATAAGAGAGTGGAAACGCAACACAACACAAAGATAAGGCAAATAATGACAGATAGGGGGTCTGAGTTCTTATCGAGGGAATTCTCGAACTGGTCAAAGATGCACGGGATAATACACTACAAGACTTCTCCCTTTTCCGCGTTCCAAAATGGAGTCGCAGAGAAGAGGAATGGAGTTCTACAAACAATGATGAGATGCGCCCTAGAGGATGCGGGGTTAGGACAGCCATTCTGGGCGGAAGCTCTCAACTACTCAAATTATACGCTGAACAGACTCTGGTCTAGCGTAATAGGGAAAACACCTTATGAGGTGATATACGACCGAAAGCCAAAGATTGCGCACCTGCACATATTTGGAGTCACGGCGGATGTGCACATCCCCAGGCAACTGAGGCGAAAAGGAGACAAGGTCTCCAGGAGATTAAGGTTCATGGGGTATGAACCAGGCACAAAAGGCTATAGATTCATTGACAGGGACAACAGGTTCATCGTATCCAGAACAGCGGTGTTCCACGAGAACGCCAACTGGTCTAAGATACACCTCAACGAGACACTCATCAGACAGGAAGACACAAACGAATCAAGGGACAAAAGCAAACCCATCACATTAGAAGCAAATACACAAGACAGACAAAGACCAAGACACCATGAGGTAGCCACCAAGGGGTGGAAGGAAGACCACCCCATCATCAAGGTAGACACGGTCACAGAGAAGGAGGCCAAATACATGCACGACACCGACACAAGACCCATGAGACCTATCAGACCCAACAGAAACAAAATGCCCAAGAGATTTGAAGATTATGTCATGTCCATTCACCCAAATAGAACAACACCCAACTCATACGAAGAAATCATTAGCCTGCCGCAGGTAGAGAGAGATAGGTGGGAGCAAGCTATGGAAAGGGAGATGGCTAGCCTGCGTGAACTGAACGTGTACACCCCCTCTAAGGTCCCAGCCGATAAGACACTCATAGGCACGAAGTGGGTTTTCAAAATCAAGGAACTCGAAGACAACAAGGCCCTCTACAAGGCTAGACTCGTAGCTCAGGGGTTCGCCCAAAGGTATCCAGATGACTACACGGATACCTACTCACCCACAGTTAGGGCAGAAAGTGTCAAAAGCGCCCTAGTAGTTGCATCTATCTTAGGCCTAGAAGTCTACCAATTTGACGTTCAAACCGCATACCTCCATGCGAAGTTAGACAAAGAAATATATGTCAGGGCACCCCCAGGGAAAGGCGCGAAAGAAGGAGTCACTTGGCTACTAAACAAAAGTTTGTACGGTTTAAAACAGTCCGGGAAAAGATGGTATGAATGCCTAGCCAAAACACTCAGGGACATGGGTTTTACCGCCACATCAGCAGACCTCTGCCTCTTCGCCAAGAGGGAGGGCACATCGGTCGAATACGCACTCGTTTACGTAGACGACATCCTGTACATGGGGCAGCACAAGCAAAATTGTGATAAATTCGCCAGAGAACTGGGGAAACAATTCACACTCAAGACCCTAGGGAAAGTCAATAAGTATCTAGGAGTACAAATCGAGAAAACAGAGAACGGGTTCAAGGTTTCTCAAAAGGAGAAAATATTAGAACTTATACATAGATGCAACATGAGGGACGCTAAGCCATGCGAAACCCCCATGCAAACAGACTTCTTGAAACATATGCATGAAGAGGGGGAGTCATTTAAGGACAACACCTTGTATAGATCTGTCATTGGATCCCTCCTGTATATTGCCAATTGGACAAGGCCCGATATCAGCTTAGCTGTTAATTTATTATCCAGACATGTCAGTGAACCCAAGGTATACCACTGGGAAGGGGTGAAGCGAGTAATCAGGTACCTGAAACATAGTATAGACGCGTACCTATGCCTGGAACCATCCAAATCCAAAGAACTGGCGCTGACCTGCTATGCGGACGCTGACTGGGCAGGTGATACCAAGAGCAGGAAAAGCACATTAGGTTACGTGTTCCTCATCAATAACTGCCCGGTACACTGGTATACCGGCAAACAGAACCTGGTTGCCACATCCACGGCAGAAGCACAGTACATCTGCCTATCAAAGGCAGCTAACAATTTAGTGTGGTTTGATGACCACCTCTCTGAAATATGGACCGAACCGGCTTACCCTATAACTCTCCACAAGGACAATAAAGCAGCCATAGACATCTCCAACGCAGAAGCAGTGGGTCAGAGGTCCAGACATATCGACATCAAGCATAAGCACGTCAGGCAGTTATCAAATGTAGGTTTCATTAGGGCCATACATTGTGAAACCTCTGAGCAAGTCGCGGACATTCTAACGAAACCATTACCAAACAAGCAACACACATATCTCACATCAAAACTAGGGGTGACCATGTCGGGTACAGAATCAACCCCGAATGTTAGGCATTTAGAGGGGGATTTGTTACGAGTAAATGCCTAACTGTGTATACACCATTGCATAGACTGACCCACTAACCCCTCCTCCCTCACCTAGCCCTTCCCATGACCCCCTCCTTACCTTGACTCCACCTCCTCCATATATAAGGCTGTGCACAGAAGTCCAGGACCAGTTCCAAATGAGTACCTGAAAAGAAAGAAATGGAGTAAATAAATACATTGAACTCAAAGCCTATCGTGTCTGTGATTATTGGGCAAGATCCTTGGAAGACTTACTTCTCAGTCCTGCACTTTTCTTCCAGGGGGAAAGAAACAAGTGGTTATGATCTCTTAAAGGGCCCACCCGGGTTGGATACCTGCCCAGTGCATAAAATGCGGAAGGAGGGACTGATGTGTTCTTATTGGCTTGTTCTAAACTAAACCAAGTTTTATTTCCCCATTTCCCATCAATGTTAGTTCCAGCCAATAAGAACAGGTTCTGGGATATTTGATATTATTTGTTACTTTTCTAGTAAACTGCATAGGAAACCGAAGCCCTTGACTTGGAATTAAAATTTACCATCTGTATCTTCCATTTTCACTAATCATCTCTGTGATTTACTGAGCGGGGCCAGGCAGGATGCAACGAGCTCTGGCCAGAGGGAAAGGAGCGGCAGGAGGGGTGGTAACGACACATGCACTTTTCTTTAACTACCTGCCTCAGCAAGCACCAGAGTCAAAGCTTTTGGGGTGGGGGGGAGAAAACTGGGGTGACTTCTTTTGCAAGCAAGGAATGGCGCAGCAGCAAGAGAAAACATTCCCTAGCCAGCAGCAAAGCCAAGTTTTATTCCCCCTTCCCAACAATGGGAAAGTTTATCCACATTGAAATAACTTTCAAGACCTTGACAGTCTTCCTCCTCTGCTTGATTTTTGTGACCATGTAGTTACTTTCTCCATGCCCCAAGGAATGGCTCCCACTATATAAATGAGTTAGGAAAATTGAATTCTGCATAGTATGCTTTAATCTGTTTTCCTTGTTTGAATGAAAAGTATTGTTCTGTTTGATCATTTCATATACTGAACCATACTTTAGATAAAGCCCCATTTGTCTGTGTAGCTTAGGAAAGCTCTTGCATACATTTCCTTTATTTCTGGTGGAATAAAAACACAATTTTTCTTCTAACCCATCATTTATGTTGTAGTGTATAATGAACAGCCATGCTTCCAAGCTTGTGTGGAGGGTATTTCCCTAGTACAGTGATGGCGAACCTTTTTGGCACTGAGTGCCCAAACTGGAATGCATGTGTGTGCGCTGGAGCACAGGAAACCTGAAGACCAGCTGGCCGGTGCACATGTGTGAGCCAGCCAGCTGCTCTTCTGGTTTCTGGCGTGCACATGCATACCAGCCAGCTGGTCTTCACGAGTGCCAGAGCGCTGGAAACCCGGAGACCAACTGGCTGGTGCGCACATGCACACCAGCCAGCTGGTCTTCGGGTTTCCGGCGCTCTGGCACGCATGAAGACCAGCTGGCCGGTGTGCATGCGCATGCCAGAAACCAGAAGAGCAGCTGGCAACGGCACACATGCCCACAGAGAGGGCTCTGTGTGCCACAGGTTCGCCGTCACGGCCCTAGTCACTCATATTGCTGCAGTCTCCTGATATAAATTAGTATCCAAATGTGAATGAATCCAAATGTATCCTGCTAACTATAACTATTGTTTTGCTGTGATGTTCCTCTGCGAATTGCCGGGGACGGGGGACTAGTGGTGGGCAACCACTGGTGGGGGAAGACTGCCAGTGGAGCGCCAGCCAATGATAAATGCCCGCAATGGTTTGGCTGCAGTGAAGTGGGCATAGCCATGTGCCTGCAGTTAATTGTCCCATTCCATACAATAGGATGTAGGTACAGCAACAGATGCTCCTGTTCCTTGTCCGGCTTTTCTCCAAACTTTTGAGGTTAAAAATTTCAAATCATTCCAGCTGGCTTCTGAAAGGCTATTCAGATAGCAGGCAAGCAGAATTATGGATAGATGTTCCTCACTCCACTCCTCCTTTTTCTGCACTAGTTGCAATTAATGCATTTGCCAGTGACAGAAACCATCTGTTCCTTTTCAGATTTGAGGCACATGTGCTCACATTCATTTTTAGTGTCTAGCTCAGTGTTTCTCAACCTCAACCACTTGAAGATGTTGAAGACTTCAACTCCCAGAATTCCCCAGCCAGTACTGTTTCCCAATTTTTTAACAGTTCTCCTGTTTGATTAATTTGCTGTTATCTTTTTTTTGGGGGTGGGGGCACTCAGGACTTTTGTGGGGGCTGTCTGTGACTAAGGTCTCAAGTAGTGCACATCTATTTTAAATTATCAATGAGAATCCGCACCTGAAGTGAACATTTGTAGATGAAATGGGAATTTATCTCCAAGGGTTATCATGGGAGACATGGAAATATTATCACAGGCATTTGAACGCTGTTGCTTAGTATAGAGCAGTGATGGGTAACCTTTTCCAGACCGAGTGCCCAATGCACGTGCGCCCCGTGCATGCACCCCCCTGCACGAGCCCCACCCCTGCACATGTGCACGCCCCCCACGCGCCCCGTGCATGCGTGGCAGAGACCCGAAGATCAGCTGGCCAGCGGTAGGCGCGCGCAATGCACAGCAGAGCTGAAATGGGGCGATGGCTCACGTGCCATCAGAGAGGGTGCTGCGTGCCACCTCTGGCACCCGTGCCATAGGTTCGCCATCACGGGTATAGAGTGTACCCAATACTAACTCAAAGGAACAGTACTACATAAACTTATTATTTTAGGAATAGTTACTCACTTTACTGTGCTGAGCTGATGGCAAACATGAAAGATGTCACAAGCACAGAACGGATGGTGCTCTGCAGTCAACAGTGGAAACTTCTTTCCCAAAAAGAAAAGGATGCCTACCACAAAAAATGTGATCAGGTAAGCACAGCTAGAGGAGCAAAAATTAAAAATGTTTTCTGGAGAAAAATAGTAAATCCGTTTCCTGATTTCTGATTCAACTGGAGTTGGCTATCTCACTGTTGATAGGGAAATATATTTGCCCACATTCAGAAATGCAATGTGATAGTCCTGTTCAAACTTTTGGAAATCTACTCCAGTGTTCAAAATGCAAATATCTGTCTCTACAGGGTGCAGATAAATTGCATTCTGCTACACATAATGCAAATAATGTGTAAAACTTGATCAATTAGTTGGGCTAGTGACTCACCAATTCCTGGGCAAATGTGATGTTAACAGGCATGCCTTTGGGTGCCTGTCAGTCCTGTGCCATACTTGATTTTCTTTTAATTAAAAATAACAAAAAGGAGACGGACATGTTGTAGTGCAAAGTGCCATCCTCATGATGATGATAATAAAGGACAGTGCCAAGCTGCTACTTTGGAAGTGAGACCACAAAAAAGACAGGTAAACAATATATGGCAGGGAGGTGAAGCTAAAAATCAACCTGACTTAATTGCACTCATTCAACTGTTTTCTATTGTTTTGTCTCTCATGGCAGCCATTTTGTGGAAGGACAGCCATTTTTGTGAGGTGCCCCACAAAATATGCTGCCCATTACTGGAGATATTACTGTGCTTCATTTTGATGGCTGCTATTAAAATGGAAAAAGAAAAGGGAAGAGGAATAAGAGCCATGGTGGTGCAGTGGTTAGAATGCAGTATTGCAGGCTAATTCTGCTGACTGCCGACTGCCAGCAGTTTGGCAGTTTGAATCTCACCGGCTCAAGGTTGACTCAGCCTTCCATCCTTCCAAGGTTGGTAAAATGAGGACCCAGATTGTTGGGGGCAATATGCTGACTCTAAACTGCTTAGAGAGGGCTGTAAAGCACTGAAGCAGTATATAAGTCTAAGTGCTATTGCTATCTCAAATCTGGGACCATTGTGAACTCATGAAAAAATGAAGTTTGCATGAATTCTCAAAGCAAAGGGGAATAAAGGAGAACAACTAAAATTCAGAGATTAAAATGCACCTCTTCTCCCCCACCCTACCCACAATGGAGGAAGTGATGATGATGCAGGTTATATATTCCCTGAACAAAGCAGGCATGTTAGTCATTCAAGTTTCATCTTCCCTGTAGAACAGGAGTATGCTATTTGGACTGCATCAGATGTGTTTAACATGTTGAGGACTGCACTTCAAAAGCAGGCAAAGCGGGATTTTTCTCCCAAATTTTTCTTCCAGAAAAAAACGACATTTTTTCTGCACACAGTCTAGGGGATTATGAGGACCATAAACATGCTGACTGTCTTTCTGTGCCTTGTCTTCTACTATATGATGAAATTCACCCAGCTGCAATCCAGTCTTCTCAATAATAGTCATCTCCTTTGATTTCTCATAAAAACTGGGTATTTTCTCTACCCTTTTTTCCTTGAATTAAATACTTAAAGACTGTGAATGGATACAGGTATTTAGTTTATGCCCATTTGACTGTATTATTTATCAGAATGTTTATTTCAGCTAATAGTTATATTAATCAGTCATCAATTATGATTATCTCACTTTTTTCACTCTTGTTTAATTGACACTGAATTGAGAGTAATGCCTTGTTCAAACACTAGCACACTAAAACCTCAAACAGTAGTCAGTTTAGGATAATAGAAAGGAAAAAAAGCAGAGGAGGGTGATAGAGAACATCTGGTGCAAGGAATTGTGTAAGAAAAATATTGCACTCTTCCCTGTGCACTGATTCTGTTCCTTCAGAACGTCCTCCAACCACTACAGCTGCAGCATCTCCTCCATGAATTTGATACTAACATTTGTAGTGGTGATAGAACAGCCCATTTTGACCCACTTTAAATGCCCAGTGAGGGCAAATGTCATGAAGGTTGACTCAGTCATCCAAGCAGGTTGTTCGTAACTACATTTGGTATAAACTAAAACACATCTCAGCCCTAGACACAGTATAGGAGAACAAACATCAGAACAAGATTCAGCAGTCCATCTGCATTTAAAAGACAAAGGCCACTCTCTTGAAGACAGCAAAGTCCATATTTTGGACAGAGGACTGCTGGTTTGAAAGAGGGGTCAAAGAGGCCATCTATGTCAAAATTGAACAGCCCTCTCTCAACAGGGTGGGATATGACATCTATCTCCAGTTTACAACACAGCCCTTTCAACAGTCCCAAGAAGGCTCCACACCCATTTGCACTAAAGTGACCCTGAAGACACAGACAAACCTCCAGGTGGCCTCAACAACTCTCAAAAACACGGGTGTCAAACTCATGGCGTCACGTTGCTGTCATGTGACGTATTGCAACATTTTTCCCTTCACGGAGCTGGGGTGGGCGTGGCCTGCACATGATGCATCAGGCCTGCAGGCCGCCAGTTTGACACCCCTGCTCTAAATGCAAATGACCAGCTGTCTGCTAGGAATATAAATCCTTCCATTCCCCACCATCCAGTCAGAGCTGAAGAAGCTTCTTGGATGAGAAGCAAAATGTCTTCAAAGAAAAACAAAGTCCAGTTGCCTCTTGGAGAGAAAAAAAAAGCACTTTTGGGAATTTTTGGAAGGCTTTTTGATGCTGAGATTGGTTTGTGGAAGTGGAGTACTATGTTGAGAGGAAGGCAAGATCCATTTCTTTTGCCATTGTTTGTGTAAATTCTTTGTCCTTTAATATGGATTGATTCAACCTCCATCTCAGTTTTTTCTTTTGTCCTTTCCACTTAACTTTTACTGGATTATGGTCCGCCCATATGTTCGATTCTATTTCTATCTCTTGCACATTTGCTCTTAACTCCGGTGACATCCTTATCATATCTATTCTTGACCAAGATTGGTGTGTAGGAAGAAATATCCTTCTGGGTTCAGCTCCAAGTGGGGAAAAAGACACTGGAAACATGGAGACTGCTTGGAAAGATGGTTTAATGGTGGACAGGATCACATGGCTTGAGTTCCTGAACAGAAAAGGGACGAGATACAGCGAGTCCCCGGGTTTTATGCTCTCTCTGGCTTTGAACTTCCTGGGGCCCCGAAAGAGTATCCTGATTGGTTATCAGACTCCCAGGGGGTGGGGTTTTTAGCTAGCCTTGCTGGCTGATGTAATCTTCCCAGGTGCCATGTGGTGAGTTTCTGTTGCTATTGTGTTGCTGATGGGTCCTATTGTCAAAGATTGAGTTTCTGCCTCTGGCCCATTAACAAAGGGGCGGGGAGGCAGGAAGGTGGGAGTTGCTTTGTCTTTAAAACATGTTTCTCCATTTTTCAACCAGAGAAACATAATCTGCCTTTTTAATATTTCCTAAAATATTTCATTCTTCTAGGAAAGGGGTGGGTGCTAACTTCCTACAGGTGTCTATTTGAATAAAATGTATATTGATTTTTCTTAGGGTTTATTTCTCTCCATATATCTTGAATACATACTTCTTCCGCCATTTTAAAGAAAGTTTGTGGAAGAGTTTTCCTTGCCTTTTTGCCTACTTTACTACTTCTATAGTCAAAATTGCGTCTACAATTGCATTGAAGTCCCCTACCACGCAAATATTTCCATAGTCCATTTCTATAATTTTCTATTTTCATAAAATTCTTCTTGTTTATTATTTGGTGCATATATTGCTATCAAAAGTGTTTGTGGTTTATTGTTACCTCCACCATCAAAATTCTCCCATCTTCATCTGTATAAATTTGTCTGGTGTTTATTGTCTCTTTAATATTATAAAACCACCCCTCTTTCGTTCTGCTAGTGAAAAATAACGTTTCTCAATTTTAGGGTGTTCCAGTAATTTGTTGTGTTGTTTTTTAATGTGAACCTCTTGTAGACAAATCTTAGTTTTTGTAATTTGGTAAAAGTTCTTTTCCTTTTCATAGGCAAATTCAATCCATTTATGTTAATTGACAGCATCTTTAGTTTGAGTAACTTTAGTTCTTCTTACATCATTTCACTTATAAATGGGTCTTGTTTTAGTTGATCTTATTTCTCTCTATTCCTTTGCTCTTGCTCCTTCTCGTTCTCCAACGCGCTGCTTGGAGAATCCAAAAGCGAGGGTTATTCATCAGTTCAGTAGTCAGTGCTGAGTGTATGTGTCTTTAAATTTTGTAGCCATGCCTCCTTTGTACGTCAGAATGTCAGTTTTTATTCACTCAGTCAGTTAATCAGACTTTTTTTTTGTTTCTCTTCTGGTGTCTGAACTTTTGAATAAATTATTCGCTTTTGGATTCCCCTCTTCGAACTTGGATTGGATTTGTCATTGCTTTTGGATTAGATTTGGATACCTTCATAGTAAAAAAAAATTTTTTCCTTCTGTCGTTCCCATTAACAATGGCTGGGTAAGTCTTCTGGCCCTTATCCTGTTTGGCCATCCCTATTGCCCCTTAATAAGAAGCTCTGCATTGCCAGGGTACCGTCTTCTGGAATAATTGATTACTTTTGTGTACTGGGGCGGCTGATGAGTCCCTGCCCTGCTCTCAGCGGCAAACTCGAGTTTTTTAAATCATAGCTTGCCGCTTTAGAGTCCCTGCCCTGCTCACAGTGGTAAACTCTTCCAGATAGTTATTTTTCTGGCGCGAGGGCTGCTTTTGAGCAGCTACATGCATATTATGCTGTGGGGGAAGGAGCGAATCGCCGCTGAAGCCGATGCAGGCGATTTCACTCCCATGCCTGTTAAAACATGGTCGCCATAATGGCGGAGCACGTTTCTCTTTCTGGCTGAATTTCTGCCCGGTAACAGGCTTGCGCATGCGCAGCAAGCCTGTAGCTCAAGTTTTACCCGGGAAAGTGCTGCACAGCCGCTGATTGCCTTCCGATGCTAATTCTGACCGGCAACAGCGTCGCAGCCATGCAGGGGCTCCCTGCGCTCTTGTTTAATGCCCCTTACAGCTCTACTGTGGCGAGCTGGGGCAGCTAAAGGTACCTGCCAGCACAGCATCTGTGGCTGGAGGTGACAGGATATGATGAGATATGAGCCAGCTTCCTCATAACAAATCAATAAGGGAATGCTCTGCTGCCCTCTGCTGTTAGCAAGGCAAACTGCAGAATACTGTCTGGGGTTTTTTTTGCCTTAGTTATTATGGATGCAGCCCCTCTTGACTCATGCCTGGCTGGCATATGGTGATTATGGCCAGAGGTTTTTTTGAGTCTCTCTATGCAAAACGTATGAATACATGTATATATATTTATATTTATATAAATAAATAAATAAATAAATATATAAATTAAAAAAAAGGGGTGGGGAGTTTTTCTGTCTCCAAACAGCCTCTTGTAATGAGAAATTTTATATCTGTATATTTACAGTCTAAAATAAATAGAAATCAATCAATCAATAAATAAAAAATTGAATACGAGAAGTTTCAATAAATGAGACATCTCTAATTATCAATGTTACAAACACATACTTACCCTTGATCTCCTCATGTCTTTAGCATTGTCAACATGTCTGACTGTGAGCTCTCCTCTGATTTGGAGCACAGCTCTGCCCCCCCTGAGGCTCCAGCTTCTCCAGGTCCTGCAAGAAAAAAGACAAAAAAGTGGAATAAGACCGGCAAAGCCACCGCTTCTCCTGTCTCAACGAGAAGTTGGACTTCTTCTGCAGCTGCAGCCAAGGATGCCGACAGACGCCATAAGGCGCTCGAGCGACAATTCGATCGGGCTCAACGACAGGCTCAGTTGTCTGCCTCGCCTGCAATCATACCATCTGCTGGCTCTGTGGTGCATTCTGTTCCCCATTCAGGGATCATGACTTCTGTGTACCAAGGCCTCTCTCCAGTGATTGAATCTCCGCTACCTGCAGTAGTACATCTACCTTCTGCCATCTCGCACAACATTGCTGTTCTGGTGGATTTGTCTCAGACTAGACCACCTACTCAGCGCCCTCCTCCAGAGGCTACTTTCACCCCCACGGCTGCAGGGCTCCGCCCTGGGGAAACTTCACATGTCATGCTAGCCTGTGACATTGAGAATCTCATTTCTCAAACTGTATCCAAAACCTTGGCAGCAAGCGCACACCAACCTATATTGTATAGGCCGGTTTCTATGGCTGTTCCGGCTCCTCCTCCTTCTCCTCCTCCTCCTCCTCCTCCACCACCTCTTCCACCACCGCCTCCACCTCGGCCACCTCCACCACCTCCTCTGGCTCCTCGGGGTTCTCTTTCCGATGAACTGGCTGATCGTTATTCGCCTCAGTTGGAGTCTGCACGAGCTGAGGACTCCTCCCTGGAGGATGAGGAGGCCCCAAGGGACATGGAGTTTTCCGATGACGACAATCTCCTCCCAGATAGACCAGCTTTCACTGGACTATTTCGACCGTCTCTGTTTAAGTCCTTACTTCACAAGGCAAAGGCGTCTACTCATATGGCCACCTCGGAGGGTCTCTCTGATCCGCCAATGACGTGATCTGTCCCCGTACCCACACACACACAAACACAGCCAGCCGAAGGTTAAGGAAACACTTTGGAACGCACCCAGGTCTTATCTCCCACTTGGCAGCGATAGACACACCGTCTGCCAAATGCCTTTATTTTCACAAACAGAAAGATAAGATACTTAACGTACAAAAAGTCCAAGCAGAAATAATATTTCTCCCAGCAGTTCCGGACGAGGCTTTAGTGACTATCCAAGGTTTACTTTCGTTCGTCACACAGATCACTGACCACTACCCTCTATTATATAGTCTCTGGGGTGTGGTCCAGTGACTCAGTTCTAATCCCTAGCACGACTCCTAAGCTGCTGCAATCGTTTATCACGCCTTCGGAGGCGTGCGTCCAGGAATGATGTTTCTTCGTCACTCTGATCCGAGCCAGCTGTCTCCCTGCTGATTTCCTCTCCCTCGGCCGGCACCTGAGACAATGCCAGAGGGGAGGGGCCTGGAGAGGGAGGCCTGGCTGACTCCTCTTCCTCATGCTCGGAGCTTTCTTCCTCCGATGGGACAGGCTCAGAGGGCGGGGCCACAACACTATCCCCCACCGCAGGGCCCTTCCCCCGGGTCTGACGGTCGGGATGGGGTCGGGACGGGAACTGTTCGTGGAAAGCCCGCACCACGTCAGGGGCCTGAACGGCAGACGCGTCCACCCAGGAGAAATCCTCGGGCCCGTACCCCTTCCAGGCGATGAGGTATTGGAAGCACCCCTTCAGCCAACGGGAGTCCCGGATACTGTCCACCTCGTACGTCGAGGCGTCGTCCTCGTCGGCTGCGGCTGGGGGGGCAGGCGTCGGCGGGCGGCGGAGATGGCTCGCGGGGGCCTCAGGGACCAGGAGGGACTGATGAAAAACAGGGTGGAGCCGCATGGAGCGGGGTAGAGTCAACCGGTAGGCCACCGGATTGATGACCGCCTCGATAGGGAAGGGACCGATAAAGCGTTGGGCCAGTTTCCTCACCGGCCGGTCCGTGGGGAGGTGTTTCGTGGACAACCACACCCGATCTCCTACTTCCAACGGTGGCGTCGCCCGGCGGGCGCGATCGGCGAACCGTTTATAATCCTCTTTCACCCGGATCAGCTGCCGCCGCACCAGTTGCTGCACCGCCTGCAGCTCCGAGAGGAAGTCCCGGGTCTCGGGAACAGGGGAGTCCATGATGGTCAACGGGAAAAGCCGTGGATGGTATCCGACATTGGCATGGAACGGGGTCATCTGGGTGGAGGTGTGTTGGGAGTTATTAAAAGCGAACTCCGCCAGGGGAAGGTATTCGGCCCAGTTGTCCTGCTGCTGGTTGACAAAACAGCGGAGGTTCTGCTCCAGTATGCCGATGACCTTCTCCGTGCCCCCGTCAGTCTCCGGATGGTGCGACGACGACAGGCACACCTGCACCTCCAGCGCGGCCATCAGGCTTTTCCAGAAGCGGGCCGTGAACTGGGCCCCGCGGTCTGAAACCACCCGGTGCGGCAGGCCGTGGAGGCGGAAGATATGTTGCAGGAACAGGCGAGCCGTGGTGCGGGCCGAGGGCAGGCCGTGGCACGGGATGAAATGTGCCATCTTCGTGAGCACATCCACCACCACGAGGACGGTCGTGTACGTAGCGGACAGGGGCAGGTCTGTCAGGAAGTCCATGGAGATGGCTCCCCACGGTCTCTCCGGTGTCGGCAGCGGCTGGAGGAGTCCAGGAGGGGGGCCAGACACGGCTTTGGCCTGTCGGCACGTCACACAGGACGTCACGTAGGCGTGCACGTCGTGTCATACCCGAGGCCACCAAAAAGTCTGCGTCACCAAGTTCAAAGTCTTAAAGAAGCCGAAGTGCCCCACCGCAGGGTTGTCATGGCACTGGTTCATGACGAGGGCTCGGAGCGGACTTGTGGGCACGTACAGCCGACCCCGGTGTCTGAGCAAGCCCTCCTCCACGGTCCATGGGGACGCGGGGCCGACATCCGCTCTCCGCTGCTGCGACCAGTCGTCCCGTCGCTGCGCTTCCAGCACCTGAGCCCGCAGGTCCACAGGTTCCTGGACCGCGGCCAAGGAGTCCGCTGGCAGCACCGTCCGGGGGGGAAGGGAGTCCTTGGGGCAAAAGTATTCCGGCTTACGGGATAGCGCGTCCGCCCTCTGGTTGAGGTTGCTCGGAATGTATGTGACGTGGAAGTTGAACCGGGCGAAAAACAATGACCACCGGATCTGCCGCTGGTTCAACTTCCTGACCGTGGTGAGTTGCTCCAGGTTCCGATGGTCCGTCCGCACCTCCACCTGGTGTCGGGCCCCCTCGAGGTGATGTCGCCAAGCCTCGAACGCGGCCTTGATGGCCAGCAACTCCTTTTCCCAGATGGTGTAGTTGCGCTCGGAAGGGTTGAGTTTCCGGGAGTAGTATGCGCAGGGAAAAAGAGTGCCGCCATCCACCGGAGCCTGTAGCAGCACCGCCCCAATCGCCACGTTGGACGCGTCCGTCTCCACCACGAACGGACGGTGTGGATTGGGGTGCCTCAGGACTGGCTCCGTGAGGAAGGCCTGCTTGAGGACCTCGAAGGCCTGCTGCTGCGGGGGCCCCCACTGGAACGGGACCTTCTTCCGAAGGAGCTGGGTCAACGGCAAGGTCAGGGTGGCGAAGCCCGGGATGAAGGTCCGATAGTAGTTGGCGAATCCCAACAGACGCTGGACGTCCTTCACCCGACGCGGGGGTTCCCAACTGCGCAAGGCCTCCACCTTGCTCAGGTCCATCGCGATGCCCTCGGGGGTGATGATGTGCCCGAGGAACTCTATGGAAGTCTGGAAGAAGTAGCATTTCTCCAACTTCGCATAGAGCTGGTGCTCCCGCAGGCGCTGCAGGACCTGGCGGACATGCTGGAGGTGACTTTCCGGGGTCCGGGAATAGATCAAAATGTCATCCAAGTAGATCACCACGAACCGATCCAGCATGTCCCAGAACACATCGTTTATCAAGTGCTGGAAGACCGCGGGGGCGTTGGTCAACCCGAACGGCATGACGGTATACTCAAAGTGTCCGTACCGAGTGCCGAACGCCGTCTTCCACTCGTCTCCCTCTCTCACGCGCACCAGGTTGTAGGCCCCTCGGAGATCAAGCTTAGTGAAGATCGAGGCCTCCCGCAACCTCTCCATCAGCTCCGGGATCAGCGGCAGGGGGTAGCGATTTCGCACTGTGATGGCATTCAAGCGGCGGTAGTCGCAACACAGGCGCAAGTCCCCCGTCTTCTTTTTAACGAAGAGGACCGGGGCCGAGAGCGGGGAGGTCGAAGGCCGGATGAACCCACGGGCCAGGTTCTTTTCCAGAAAGTCCCGTAAGGCGGCCAGCTCGGGCTCCGACATGGAGTACAGGCATCCCGAGGGCAGGGGCGCATTGGGCATTAGGTCCACCGCACAGTCGTAGTGTCGGTGCGTGGGCAAGCGGTCCGCCTCCTTCTTGCTGAACACGTCGGCGAAGGGCGTCAGCTCCGGAGGCAAGGAGACGTTTGGGGCAGAGACACACTGCAGGCTCGGGAACGAGATGGCGTTTCTTGACCACGCCACCTGAGGGTCGTGCGCCCGAAGCCAGGCCATCCCCAGGACCAAGGGAAAGTGCAGATCCGCCGTTACGTAAAACTGGATCGCCTCCTCGTGGTTCCCAATGGCGAGGCGCAAGGGCTGGGTAGCGGTTTTGATGGGCGCCGCCACGAGTTCCCGCCCATCTATAGTTTCGACCCTCAACGGAGGGTCCACTGGAACCAAGGGGACTTTGTAATGGGCCACAAAGGCCTGGTCCATAAAGTTCGTGGTGGCCCCCGAGTCCACCAGCGCGTGCGCCTGGAGCCCCTCCGACCGGTTAGCCAACAATACCCGGGTGTTCAAAATCAGGTGCCGAGGGGGCTCACAGTCCACAGCCACCGACTCCGGTGGGGCATGGTCACATGCCTGACCCAGAGTTTCCCCTAGGCCAGGCCTGTCCCGTTTCCTGGCTAGTCACGCCGAGACTCCGGAACAGGCTTGCGCGGTCCACTCCGCTTCCGGGGACACGAGGCGGCAAAATGTCCCGCCTCACCGCAATAGAGGCACAACCCCCCTTGACGTCTCCGCATCCGCTCCTGGGCCGTCAGTTGAGGTCTGGCTGCTCCGAGCTCCATGGGCTCCTCAGCCGTCGCCACAAAACGCTGTGCGGTCCGAAGCACTGTCGGTGCGAAACGCGGGGGTGCCGACGCTGTCGGTGGTTCCGGAAGGGCCCGACGGGGCCGTCGCTGTTGCAGGCGGGCGTCGATGCGCAGGCATTGGGTCACCAGTGCATCGAGGGTCGGTGGCGCCTCCACACGAACCAGCTCGTCCTGCATCTCGTCGGAAAGGCCGTCCTGGAAGGCGTCCATCAGCGCCACCTCATTCCAGGCCGAATCCTGGCCTAGCAGTCGGAACTCTGCAATATAGTCCTGCAGGGGGTGCTTGCCTTGGCGGAGGTCCTTGATGCGCCTCGTTGCCGTCTGCACCCGGAGGGGTCCTCAAACATGGTGCGCAGGTGTTGTAAAAAGCCCTGAAAGTCCAGGAGCAAGGGGCTATCTTGCAACCACAGGGGCATGGCCCATCGGGCGGCAGTGCCAGAGAGGGAGCTGATAACAAATGCCACCCGAGCCCGGACATCCGGAAAATCCTCCGACCTCATCGCCATGAACAGTTGGCATTGTCCCAAGAAGGCCGGAAACATCTCCTGCTGCCCAGAAAACCTATCTGGCACGTTCACTGGGCATCTCGGACGGGGAGGGGGAGGAGGTGGAGCTGCAGGAGCATTTCCCAAAGCAAGTTGGCCAGTTAGCTGTGCTACTTGCTGTTGCAGAAGCTGATTGGCCTCCAGCATCTGCTGTATCTGATGCTGCAGCTGTTGGTCCATCGTGGGTTAACGATGGAGTGTGGGGTGACGAACAAGATGTTCTGTCCCCGTCCCCACACACACACAAACACAGCCAGCCGAGGGTTAAGGAAACACTTTGGAACGCACCCAGGTCTTATCTCCCACTTGGCAGCGATAGACACACCATCTGCCAAATGCCTTTATTTTCACAAACAAAAAGATAAGGTACTTAGCGTACAAAAAGTCCAAGCAGAAATAATATTTCTCTCCGCAGTTCCGGACGAGGCTTTAGTGACTATCCAAGGTTTACTTTTGTTCGTCACAAGGATCCCTGACCTGCCGGACCGGGTGTTTTCGGACCGCGGGGCCCAGTTCACGGCCTGCTTCTGGAAAAGCCTGATGGCCGCTCTGGAGGTGCAGGTGTGCCTGTCGTCGTCGCACCATCCGGAGACTGACGGGGGCACGGAGAAGGTCATCGGCATACTGGAGCAGTACCTCCGCTGTTTTGTCAACCAGCAGCAGGACAACTGGGCCGAGTACCTTCCCCTGGCGGAGGGATTAGAACTGAGTCACTGGACCACACCCCAGAGACTATATAATAGAGGGTGGTGGTCAGTGATCCTTGTGACGAACAAAGCAAACCTTGGATAGTCACTAAAGCCTCGTCTGGAATTGCTGGGAGAAAGATTTCTTGTTGTCGGACATTTGGACTCTTGAGTATCTTTCTGTTTTACTGTGAAAATAAAGGCACTTGGCAGACGGTGTGTCTATCGCTGCCAAGTGGGAGATAAAGAAGCTGGGTGTGTTCCAAAGTGTTTCCCTAACCCTCGGCTGGGTGTTTGTGTGTGTGTGGGTACGGGGAAAGATCAGGTTCGCGGGTCCCTTCGCTGGTGGACCTCGTCGGCTCTAACGAAGGGCTGCACCTTCTTTGAGCCGCATCGTCGCCTCTTAATGACGGATGCCAGCCTGACCGGATGGGGCGCTCACATGCAGTCCCAAGTTGCTCAGGGCAGTTGGTCGCCGTCGGATCGCCAGAACGATATCAACTGGCTCGAACTCCGGGCGGTTCGCCTCGCTCTCCTCCATTTTCAACCATCGGTGGAGGGTCATCATGTGTTAGTCTGGACGGACAATGTGACAACAATGGCACATGTGAACCACGAGGGAGGAACTTGCTCGAAACCTCTGATGGAGGAGGCATCCCAGTTGCTGTCTTGGGCGGAGGGTCACCTCTCCCTATGAGCACAACACATCTCCGGGTCGACAAACTTGACCGCGGACTGGCTGAGCAGAATGCAAATAGACAACTCAGAGTGGCATCTCCATCCAGTAATCTTCCGCGAGTTGTCCCACTGCTTCGGGCTTCCCGTTGTAGACCTGTTCGCCCGTTGGGACAACGCCCAGATCCCTCGGTTCTTCGCTCACCACCCTTGTCCGCACGCGGAAGGGATCGAAGCACTCGCAGTTCCCTGGCCTCCAGGACTGCTATACGCCTTCCCTCTGATTCCGCTCATCCCGCGTCTTGTCCACAAGGTCCTGCGTGAGAAAGCGGAGATTCTGCTAGTCGCTCCACAATGGCCACGGAGGGCCTGGTACGCGGACCTGCTGAATCTGTCTGTCGCTCCTCCATGGCGCATTCCGGACGACAGGATTTATCTCAGCCAGGGGGTCGTGCTGCATCCAGATCCTCAATGGTTGCAACTGACCGCCTGGCGCTTGAGCGGATCCTTCTGAGACGGGACAACATCTCTGGAAAGGCAATCTCTATGATCCAGGCGTCCCAGCGCCCCTCCACGTGTCGCATCTATAATGCCACCTGGTCCTCATTCTGCAATTGGTGCTCCAGAGGCCACGTGGACCCTACATCCGCATCTGTCGCTGAGTTGATAGATTTTCTCCAAGATGGTCTGGACAAGGGACTTGCCCCGAACACACTCCGTCGCCAAGTAGCAGCCTTGTCTACAGTCCTTTCCACCAAGAACGACTTGCCTCTCTCTCACGACACGAAGATTCGAGGGTTTCTCCGGGGTGCTGTGAACCTGAGGCCCCCGGCTGTCCACTGATACCCGACCTGGGACTTGTCATTGGTCCTTCAAGTACTTACACAACCTCCCTTCGAATCGTTAGGTTCCATCAGCCTACGGTTTCTCACCTTAAAAACTGCCTTCCTGGTAGCGATTACCTCGGCCCGCCGCGTTTCCGAACTGGCCGCCTTCTCCGTATGAGAAGACCTCTGCACGTTCTACCCTAACCGGGTGGTCCTTCAACTAGACCCGTCGTTCCTGCCGAAAGTCAACTCCCTCTACCACCGTCAACAGGAGTTGGTTCTTCCGGACCTCTGCCCAGACCCGAGACATCCGCGAGAGGCCCAATGGCACACCTTAGATGTCCGCAGGGCCTTACGCAGGTATATTCGGAGGACTAGCCATTTCCGTAAGTTGGAAGCACTATTCGTCTCTTTTCTGCCAGCGACGATGGGATGGAAGGTTTCATCATCCACCATCGGGAGATGGCTGAAGGCCTGTATCTCCAAGGCGTACATGCTTCTGAACAAACCGGTTTCCGGCAGGATTTTACCGCATTCCACACGAAGTGCTTCCACCACGGCCGCCTGGCGACTCAGGCCACCATAGACGATATCTGCAAGGCAGCAACTTGGACATCACTGAATACGTTCATCCGCCACTATAAAGTTGACTCATTCGCCTCGGCTGACGCCTCCTTTGGCCGGCGGGTTCTGCAATCTGTGTGTTCTGCTCCGGTCACGCAGGTGCAGCCTTCTGTCCCACCCTAATTACAACTTGCTTGGGCATGTTTTGGATTCTCCAAGCAGCGTGCTGGAGAATGGACGTTGCTTACCTGAACGTCCCTTCTAGGCGCGCTGCTGGAGAATCCAACCCGCCCGGTCATGCTGCTAGGAATGGACCTTCTCATGTCTCCTTGAACTAGATTCTTCGTGAACAAAAACTGACCTTCTGACATACAAAGGAGGCATGGCTACAAAATTTAAAGACACATACACTCAGCACTGACTACTGAACTGATGAATAACCCTCGCTTTTGGATTCTCCAGCAGCGCGCCTAGAAGGGACGTTCAGGTAAGCAACGTCCATTCTGCTGATTCTTTTTTTTCAGTTTCACTTTCTTCTTGCTGTGTGTTTCCCCCTCCTGTTAATTCCTCTTGTCCTTTAGTTTCTATTTCCTCTCTTTTCTCTTGTTCCTCATATGGACTAAAGTGGTGATCGTAAAAATCATATGCTTTATCTAAAGAGTCTAATCTGTATCTTTTATTGTTCCAAGTGACTAGTATTCCCTCAGGTGTCAGCCATCTGAAGTTTACACTATATTTAATCAACTGTCCTGTCAGAAATTGATACTGCTTCCGTAGGTCTCTTACTCTTCTCGGTATCTGTTTCAGGACCATAATTTCTTTCAATGGTTCCTCTCTTATTTTTTTAAGTATTTCAGCTCTTATTGTCTTTAACAAACCTCATGTGTACTTCTCTTGGGAGTTTATTCCTTCTCGCATAGCTTGTATGTATTTCAAATGCTATTCAGCCTTCTCCATCTCCAGGGTAATTACTGTTCCCTCTAACTCCTTGTTTTCCTGTGTCAATCTTTGGTTCCTCTCATCCACTTTTTTTTTTTTTAATTTTGAAAGTTTATTATATTACAATACAATACAGTTTAGTTGGTTAGATAGTGGTGTTTTCTGCACAGGATTAGATTCATTCTTTTGTTATAATGCATCCTAATTTAAAATTTACATATTCGTCCTAATATTTACACTATCTCTTATCTCTCCCTTATTCGGTCATCCATCCATCTGTACCAAAGTTCCCACACCGTATAGTATTCCAAATCCTCTTTCTCATTTAGCTTTAGAGTCAGTTTATTCATTTCGGCACACTCTTAACACTTTCTGGATTATATATTCCTCTGGTGGTATCTCCTTTCCTTTCCAGTGTTGTGCGTAAGCTATTCTTGCTGCTGTGATGATATGTATGATTAAATACCTCTTTTTTTTCCCTCATACTTCCTCTTTAGTACTCCCAGGAGAAAGGTTTCAGGTGCCAATTCAATTTTTTCTTTAATTAATTCTTGTAGCCAAATTTGAATTTTCTTCCAGTACCTCATCGCTTCGGGACAGGACCACCACATATAAAAGAAGGTACCCTGGTGGTATCCACATTTCCAGCATTTGGGACTTACGTTTGGATATATTTTGGCTAGTCTTGCAGGGGCTAAGTGCCATCTATATAGCATTTTGTATTGATTTTCCTTATATGATGCTGCTTTTGCTAGTTTGTAATTTCTGTTCCAGATTGTCTCCCACTCATCCAAATTTATGTTGTGTCTGATATTTTTTGCCCAAGCTATCATTGGCTCTTTAACCTCCTCTTCTGCCCTATCGAATTTAGTAAGTAATTCTATAGTCTGGCTAATATTTTTTTTTCTGGGCCTATCAATAATTTACCCAATCTATTTGTTTCCACCTCAATTCCAAATTCTTCCTTGTCTTTTTGGTACCTGGATTTAATCTGCAAGTATGGCCACCAGTCAATATGGATGCCCTGTTCGCCTAGTATTTGATTGGTTTTGAGATTTCCTTGGCTATCTAGAAGCTCTTTATAACTAAACATTTTGTTAGTTTCTAGTGTATTAGGATATATCATAGCTTCCATTGTTGATAGCCAGTTCGGAACCTTCATATATTGTTTATATCTAATTTCCTCCCATATTTGTATTAGTGTATCTCTTATCTTATGTCTGTGGAAATATGTTTTTTTTCTTTTTCTTCTTCTTTTTTTTTAAGTTTTTATTGTTAGAAAATTATAATACAATTCCACCTTTCTGGTGTCATGGTGTTAATAAACACATACATATACATAATATTTACTTATTATTTACATGGTATTACCTAATTATCTTAACTTAAAGAGTACTACCCGTAAGAGTTCTTACTTATATCATACTCCGTTTTATTCCTACTGCCTGTAGTACAACTCATTTCAGTATACCCATTTAATTAATCCTCTGATTAACCTTTAGTTCTCTTACGCTTCACTTCGATTTTCTTTTCTCTAACCACTCATACCACATATCCCACACGCTGTAGTAGTCAGTTTCCTCTCTATCATTGATTTCTGTTGCGATCATCCTGGCGGGCTTCCCATGAGTAGTCCAGATTAGAGAATACACAGGACAAGTGTTTCTCGGGATGAGAGAGCAAAGCACACAGCCTCGCAATCTCTTTTATTAGTAATCAAAGTACAGCGTCATCAGAAGGCGTTATTATGGCTACACATCTCATATTACATGCATGAAAAAAGGAAAGCATCCATATAGGTTTCACATTCTACAATATTACAGTAAATCACGTGAATTCTAGGAAAGCGATACCTAATGTAAAAACAAAACTTAACTCTGCTATGTTATCATATTTGGCTTCGTTCCCAGCATCCTATCACCTGCCAACTGAGAGGCCCCGTTACCAGAGATCTACCTCAGTTGTCAGGAATGTTAGTTCAAAGGGATTGCTACACAGTTTCTGTTCTACAATATTATGAACAAAGAGAGAACGAATAGGGCCCTTCAGTGATCATCTAGCTGAACCCGCTTTTCAACTCAAATTCTTTCGGTGCCAAGCTCCGTACACGTGTCCAACCAGCTAGACTGGTCTACACATATACTATGGCCACCTGATTCCCACATCTCCTCTGTTTTTGTTTTTGTTTTGCAACAGGGTTAGCTGTGTTGTTATGATGTTTTTGTAACACTTGGCAAATATGTTTGTCATCATAGCAAATAAAGCAGGAATACATTGGATACTACAACATACAGAAATAAGCAAAGCAATGATCATGAGTACAGTAGACAATATGTTCTTCAGCCATCCGGTTTCTGCAAATGTTTGTAGCTCACCCATCCTTTTATTACAGTGAACAAAGTTAGTGGAAAAGTGGCCAGGAGATGTCAAGCGAGGTAGGCCATCAAGTTTCTGAGTTGTATTCCAGTTATACATTTCCACAAATCGCTCACACAAATTGTAAATCCATCCTGATCCAGGCACCCAAGAAAACCACATGTCAGGAGTTTGTAACCTCTGAGTTATTCTGGAAGCCCTATCTTGCAAGTCCCGAGCACCTTCTCTGACCGCACCTCATTTGTTCCTCCAGTTCCAGAAGGGCTTTGGTTTCACTTTTCAGGACGTCCTTCCTATTGGAGGGAATAAAACCTTTGCACATTTGCAGAAGGGAGGGGAGACATTGGATACAGCAACAAAGCAAAACAAGCAGTACGATTATAGATACAATATACATAGGTACAACAATGTGAGTATATGAGGGCACAAACGCCTCCTTTAGCTACTAGCATAATATCTAAGGCATATCGGTTTTGTAAGACCACCTCCCTGATTTCAGCCACTTCTTTGTTCATCAGCTTCAGCACCTTGATAGTCTCGTTGAACATATGTACTGTCCAGTTATTTAATAAATGAAGATCCCGATAGTTCATTGCCACCCCGAGATTGGGCAAGATGCCTCTGGATATTTGAGTTTTTAATGAGCCTCCCAGTGTCAGTGGTGGGTGTGGTTTGGGAAATAGGAGTAGTGGAGTTTGTCCGATTAGCAGCTATTTGAATGTCTTTTATTACTGTCCTATCATGATTGAATGTAGAGGCTGCTGACATGAAGGATCATGAGATGTAGGGGCAATAGATGCAAGATCGTGACTTAATTCCAGAATCCGTGATATATAGTCTCCTCTATGCAATTGTTGCAGAGGCCCATTGTCCTTATTCACTCCCCCCTCAGCTGGAAATGTCAATATGGGAAACCTTAGGTGGTGGAGTAGACTTAGGTAGAAAGTAAGGACCTCGTGCATAGACAATGCGTTTTTGGCGGGAGCGTACTTGACTTAAAGTGTATGTATGTGGGGATTTGATATTCCTTACATGGTCACTTGAGAGTCCCAAAGCTAACAATGTCCAAGGCCATAAACAAATCATAGTCACTTATACGTGTGAAACAAAATTACTGGCAAAATTAGAAAAACAATTACCCACAAAACCCACTCCCAAACTTCTTCTAACATTAGTATGTGTAAAAAAGTGTTATATTAAGGCTAATAAAATGTATATGTACAATGTGAAGGTAATTTCCTCCTGATGAATCTTCCGCTGTGCGTTGAGAGTCCGTTGCCGGTAGAACTCAGCAAGGTGTTTTCTTCTTAAATCTCAGCACGAGGGGTTTCTCCTTTTTGTTGTAAATGAAATGGTCTTACATGTCTTCTAGGGATCCAAATGATGCGATCATTGTACTGGACAGCAGCGTATCCACGGCCCCAGGTAATAAGGTCAGCGGGCCCTCTCCATGCAGGATCAGGTAGTTGGTGGAAATAGACCTATGGTTTGGGGTAGCTGATGGAGAAGCAGAAAAATGATGGGTCGCAGCCGATGTGGGAGGCTGTCCAGTCAGGTTAAGGAAGTTCAAAGTATATAAGCAAAGATTGAGTTTGTTTTGCATGGCTGGGAGGCCGAGGCATTTTTCCTCTTTCAATTTATAAGCCAAATTTGTGTGTGATGGACCACTTGTTACAAAAGTCTGCAAAGGCAGTACTGGTGTACGCAGGTCCATTGTCAGTTTTAAGTTCAATTGGGTGTCCCATCGATGCAGAAGTCCGAATACAATGATTTATTACATGTTTGGTTGCTTCCCCACTTTTTGGGGATGCCATAATAAATCCTGAATAAGTATCCACGGAAACATGCAAATATTTCCATGGGGCAAAGGATGGATACTGACTCACATCCATTTGCCAGATTTCACAAGCTTTGAGACCTCTAGGGTTTACACCCATAGGGCTAGAACAAGCTTGTTGACTACAGGTAGGACATTGTTGTATGATGGCAGTTGCTTCGGCTGCCGTGAGACCAAATTGCTTCGCTAATGCTTTTTTATTTTGATGGAAATCTCTGTCTCTGCCACCCACAATATCTATAACCTTCCAATAAACAAATCTCCTTATAACACTAAAGATTCAAGTCCTTTCTCCCACTGCCATTCTGACTTCCAAGCCAGCCCAAGTCTGTGCAAACCAACTTCTTCTCTTACGTCTTCCCATCTATAAACAATTCAACCCCTTCTCAGCACCAATATCTGATTGTCCTTCTAAATCTCCTTGTAAACTGAACTTGATTCAAATAAAAACAAGCATACTTCCTAAAGTCAACTTTCTGCTTTCCTTACTGACTCTCTCTTCCCTCCCCACTTCTGGGTTAAAACCCTCAAAGCCATTCCCTTACATTCCCTGTAACACTGGGTTCTTTGCATACCAGTCTTCATTCAAAATAGCACAATTATCTATTCACAGCCTACAATATCCAGTCAATCCTAAAAATTTCCTCAACTCTTCAGGTGTTATTTTTGTTACTTCTTTCATTAATTAAATGTCCTAAGTATTTTATCTCTATGTCTACATATTGTAATTTCTAACTCATCTCTGTGATAATTCCTAAAAAGGCAGCATCTTATGCTGCTGACAAACAAACAAACAACAAACAAACATACAAATGAACAAACGTGCCATCTGTTAAGTATGCAGAATGCACGCAGACATAAAAACATTAAGGAGTAAGAAAGACAGCTTCAAAAATAAAACAATCTAAATGAGGTATTTTGAGTCAATACTCTGAAACTGCAAAGGCAGGTATCAGATATCACCCTTTACCCCGCCTTTCTCAGGCTGGTTCAACAGAGAAAAAAAAAATGGTGAAAAGAACAAAAAAAAACCGTAGCCCCCCTCTTCGTGCCTCTCACCTCCCAGGAAAAAAAGGAGGGGGTGAGAGAAAGGAAAAAAAAGTTAAAAGGAACTGTTTCTCTCCCCCAAAGGAAAAAAGGAGGGGGGAAGAAGGAAAAAAATGTTTTACAGCACGCAACCAAGCCTCGCTTCCCTCCTCCATTCAGCATACTTGCAACAAAGCAACACGTTCAGTATTTCTCTAATTTCTCACCTTATCAACACACAGGCATTCACATTTGTACTGCAATCAGACCTTTCGTATAAACCACTTTCACATAAAAAAATTCATTTAATGCGTCCTCCATGCAAATCAGTCATTAAAATTATTTCAATGAACTAGCTTATTCCCAAAACAGTGGAAAAATTTCAGGCAGCAGTTTTAATCACAATGGTGATTTTTGGGCCCATAACCATTGCCTGTTTTTCCACAGCTTCAAGCAGAAACCCATCCATTTTTGCTGGCCAGCCAAAAATATCATAATTAATTCAACCACATTCAATTCTACACACTATCATTATAGATGCACATCAACAAAATATTTTTAACAGAAATCACTTCAAGTTGATCAGTTCAAGTCATCTGAGCCTTCCCATTTAGACAGGTTTTACTACCTGCTAAACCCCGGGTGGGAAGAACAATAAACAATTTCTTCTTTCAACCTGACAAACATATTGAGAGTCAGAGGTCAGATTAAAAGGTTGTTGAGAAAAAGTGTGGAAACCTGAGATAGCTGCATAAGTGAAAGTCAGATTTTGAGATAGAAAGAACAATATTTATTAAATCAGTTCCATTTCTTCGACAGGCTGGAGTACGCCCCAAGGTTATAATTTCAGCAATAGCTCGGATAAAGGGTAAAACATTTTTAGATGGTAATGAGACAAATAAAGCCATTCAATACAATATACTTTTTGCTGTTCTAAAGCAGCCAATACTCCTGTGGGTAGCTTACTAGTAGGAAATATTAACTGACAATTTCTATGAGGGATCCAATCCACAAACTGAATACTCAAGATGTTATTAATTTTCTCAACTGTAGCAAACACTAGAGATGGAACTATAATTAAATCTCCTGGCTTTTTTCCTTTAGTCAATAACTCAAATAATGGGCTAAGTAAATGCGTAGGTAAAGAGAAATATGAGCGGACCCAATTAATAGTACCCAGTAATTGGGAGACTTCCGGTTTGCTGTTTGTCCCCACTGGACGCTCCTTTGGGATCGTCCCACCCACTGCCTGTAAAGAGCCGCCTTTATAGCGGAATGGCGGCTCGAAAAAACTCTGTTTCCATGAGGAAACGGAGATAGAGCAGGCTGGGGTGGGTTGAGTCCTCTGCCTAATCCCAAAAGTTTTTTTTTTACTTTTGGGACGGAGCGGAAGAGACTCCCCGTATCCCCAGCCGATGCTCCGGGCTCTGGGAGATCTCTGCTACATGCAGAGCTAAGGGGCAAAAGCAAGCCTGTAAATTTGTTAAATTAACTCAAGAAGACGTCAGTTGGACCTCTGATCCTGAAGCGCAAGTATTCTTTTTATTGGAAAAGTTATTGAAGTTGTTTAAGAAGTGAAAGGAAAAAAGATTTTTAAAATGGCGATTGCTGCTGCGACTGCTGCGGCTTGAAGAGAGGCTGAAAGGGAAAGTCCTTCCGTTTTCTATTACAAAGTAGCGGAATGAATACTTCTGGCCGTAATTGAGGCAAAACCTCACTCTCACTCTTGCTTTTTTTTCCTTTTTTTTTTCTTGGGGATCTGATATTGATCTTGGTTGGAAACAAACTTTTTTTTTCTCTCTTTTCCACTAAATCTTGTCTGTGTGGGAAATGGCACCGGGACTCACACAGCTAGACAAACAGGGGGGGGGGAATCTCCCCCATTAATAAATTACACCAACAAGTTTTAACTCTCCAGTGTCAGAAACCTGATTTTAATATAATAGAATTTCTTCTTGAAGAGATTGTAAGAAGGGATGAGATTGTGAACCAGCAACTCGAAAAATTTAAGCAGGAAATTAAAGAAATTGGTGAACTGGTGAAATCAAAGTTTGACTTTTTGAATCGAAAGATTTTAAAAACAGCTAATGGTTTATCAGACTTTCTGATTCGGGTGGATGCAAAGACTAAATTATTAGAGTCTAAAATGAAGGAAACTGAGGAGAATTTGGATGACAAGATTCAAAAAATTAAAAAGGATTTGGTAAACATTCAGGATAATAGCTCAGAAGACAAACCTAAATTGGAGGTTGACCAAAAGACTGGTAATGAAGAAAATGTGCAACAGAGGATTGAAAGAGAAGTTTTAATGATTCAATATAATTTTACAGAATATGCAATTAGACTGAGAGGTTTGCAGGAAAATAATAGAGATGACTTAAGGAAAATATCTTCTGAAATTCTGGCTGGGATTTTAAAGGTTCA
The DNA here is from genome assembly GCA_022577455.1 of Arizona elegans. Lineage (NCBI taxonomy): Eukaryota > Metazoa > Chordata > Lepidosauria > Squamata > Colubridae > Arizona > Arizona elegans. The sequence continues at coordinate 46,747,712 of JAKOOJ010000010.1, forward strand.
ACCTGATGAAGTGTATTGCAGGATTGATAGAATTTACAGAATAAACTCCTGGTTGGCAAAGCAAAGGCAATTGCCTAGAGATGTGGTGATCTATTTTACAGATAAAGAAATTAGGAATAATATTGTGCAGAACTCTTTTAATTCTACTTTGCAATTTCATGGAAGAAAGATTTGGATTTTTAAGGAGCTCCTGACTAAGATGTTAATGGAGAGGAAGAAATTTGGCTTTCTAGTGACTGAGTTTAAAAAAAGAAATATCCTATTTAGGTGGAATGCCCCAGTTGGTTTAATATTGAGACACCAAGGAGTAAGATATCAACTGAACACTGTTGAAAAAGCGGAAGAATTTTATCAAAAAATTTTAAAAATGAATTTAACATCTTTAGGCATAATACAGGATAAGCAAAAGGAGTTGGAAACAAAAAGAAAATATCAAATTACAGAGGCTGTGGTGGATAAGTTGTCTTTGGACTCTCTGGATACCCCAGCTGGACTGTCTATAAATAAGAGAGCAGTGTCATCCAACTCCAATGTGATGAACCATCAAGTCACAGACAAGTGCGCAAATCAACCAGTTGATATACAAGTGATGGAGAAGAAAGATGAGATGATAAAACTAACCCAACAAGATCAACTCACAAAGCAGAATGAAAATCGATCAGCCGATACACAATTGGTAGGCACGAAACGAGGATGGAAATTCAACCCGCAAAAGAAAAAGAAAAGAAATAGATCTCATAGAAACAGCAATTTCTAAACCAAGCAACAGTGAAGCCAGGGACTTTAAAAAATGAATGAACATCTGAAAAGATAGTGGAGGCGAACAATTGTTTAATACTATCCTGAGGATTGTGGCAGATCTCTGTAATGCCGTGATTTTGGGATGTGAAAAGAGCCTTACCTTGTTGGATTTGAATTATCTACTCTGGATTTCTTTTACTGGTGAATATATTATGATTATTTTGAGTTACAAGGCAAGAGAGTCACGCTGGGGCATGCAGAAGATCTGGTTGTTACCCATTAGGATGATGGGAATCAACAATCCTGATGAATACCACAACTATAACTATATGGATATAATTATAATGTCACTCGGGTGGTTGTTTTTACTTTTATATATATACGAGGATATCTACTACTGATGGGGGCAGAAGATGATTGAAGATTTTGAACAAACTGTTGCACCAGCATGTTATTTTACCCTATTATGGGTGATGGATTTAACGATCCAGTGGAAAGACATCAAAGAAGATATTATATGGATTATAAATTTAAAGTTATTGTCTTTTTTTTTTATAAAATGGAATGCATATATAGATATGTGTATATTTTAGTAAAGTGGGCAGTGGGTTATATTTAGAATTGTATTGCATGATTTTGTAGGAATTGAAGGGTTGAAATAGGTTAGTTTACTGATTGATTAGTCTAAGAAAAAGGATCCTTAAGTCATATATTTAGGGGAGTGGAGGAATTGGATAGAACTGAATAAACGTTAAATCTGGATGTAGGGAGAAGGCTGCTTTAAAATGTTATATTAATATATATAAAAGATTAAATGTTAAATTGTAATAATACACTATAAGTTTAGGGGAGGAGAAAAAGGGCAAATTATCGTAAAAATGGGAGTTATAAGAATAATATGCTAAGGGTCAGTATTCTGAGGAGGGAGTAAGGGAAAGGAAAGATATTATGTATGTAATTAGTTATGAAATAGCCTATTGTTGTGAAGAAGTCACAGGGGGGGATGGGTGGTGAGGGGGGGTTAGGGAAGAGGGGGGGGAAGGGGGAAAAATTGTATTTGAAAACTTTTTCAATAAAAAAAAATAGTACCCAGTAATTGTTGCAAATTTACTAAGGAAATAACTTTGGGTAACTTTAAACAAGGAATAGCCGGAGCAGAAAGAGATTGCACATACAGATAAGGAGTGTACAGCTGTATTTTCTCTGGGGCAATGTGCAATTCATTTACACATAAATCATTTTGTATTTCAAAAAGCCAATTAGGTTGTATTTTTTGTGCTCCAATTAAAATGTCATCTATGCGATGATAACCAGGGTTTTTTATCCCTGATGAAAGAGAGGGCGAGATGTTACAGGCATGCCCCCCTTTTTTGGATTTTTACACTTTCTTTTAACACTTTTCCTTAAGGTTTGCTGCCTTGTGATATAGCAGCTGCTAACAAATTAGTTTTATACGATGTTCCTATATCCTGACACACTTGAATCATATCTGCCAAATCAAGATCTTTTCCCAGCCCAACAATTGCTTTTAAGTGGCGTTTTCTTTAGCTTTTTTTTCCCCCCCTGATGTTAGAGAAGGCTTGTTGACGCTTGCCAGAAACAGGCACTTTTCTGAAGGCTTGATAAGCACATTCAGAAGAAACTTGCAAAGTTGCAGCCGGTAGACAGACAAAGCATTTCAGGAATTTCTTCTATATTCCACCCCCTCCTTTTTTTTTCTAACTGTTTCTTTAATGGGGGTGTTACCAGCTCCTTCAGAAGGAACTGATAGTTCAATTAAAGATGGTTTTGAGGTAACAATTTTAACTTTATAATCAGGTGGAGGGCTTGTCGGGAAACTTATCAGTGTCCTGAAAACTTTCTCATGTATCATTAAACACTCTATAGGCAATCTCCAGAGTGCAAGAATTTTTTCAGGGGCTTGAGGAGATTCGTGGAGGCAGTTTCCCATCTGTTTCCACACTTTCACTTTTAAAGAGCCCTTTTCCGGATAAGCCGGATAATATTGCCAAATGTATTTTAGAAGGTAAATCAAATTCACGGGCAGGACTTTCCCATTATTTTTTAAAATAGTAATATTAGTCTTGGATATCTCACCAAGCTCTTCAGATGCTCCGTCTGCTGCTTGGAAAGACCTCTCCCCATACTCACGAAAGATTATCGTCGTGTTTCAGGCGAAATCGGGGTGCACAGCCTCTTCCAGGCGGTGAGAACGGGGAGTTCCAAGAGACGTATAGCCTCAAGGGTTATCACGTCGGGGTCACCAGATGTTGCGATCATCCTGGCGGGCTTCCCATGAGTAGTCCAGATTAGAGAATACACAGGACAAGTGTTTCTCGGGATGAGAGAGCAAAGCACACAGCCTCGCAATCTCTTTTATTAGTAATCGAAGTACAGCGTCATCAGAAGGCGTTATTATGGCTACACATCTCATATTACATGCATGAAAAAAGGAAAGCATCCATATATGTTTCACATTCTACAATATTACAGTAAATCACGTGAATTCTAGGAAAGCGATACCTAATGTAAAAACAAAACTTAACTCTGCTATGTTATCATATTTGGCTTCGTTCCCAGCATCCCATCACCTGCCAACTGAGAGGCCCCGTTACCAGAGATCTACCTCAGTTGTCAGGAATGTTAGTTCAAAGGGATTGCTACACAGTTTCTGTTCTACAATATTATGAACAAAGAGAGAACGAATAGGGCCCTTCAGTGATCATCTAGCTGAACCCGCTTTTCAACTCAAATTCTTTCGGTGCCAAGCTCCGTACACGTGTCCAACCAGCTAGACTGGTCTACACATATACTATGGCCACCTGATTCCCACAGATTTCTAACGTCAGTTTGTTCATTTCGGCGCATTTCATTATTTTCCTAATTACATGCTCTTTGGTGTCAGTGGTAATTAGCCCCGTTACCTTCCTGGGGTTATTGCCTGGATCGTGGCATTTCCTTGTGTATACTTTTGATAAATAAAACCGGAATACATCTTCTAATAAACTCATATTTATTGTAAAGAAATAAAACATCTAACTATCTAAACATTTAATTGTTACATTGTTGCAAAATTCCTATCGGCTACTTCTCAGCAGCCGGACGTCTCTTGGCAAGAGAAGAAAGAAAAGTGTGAAGTGGAAAGAAAGGAATGCGGATACACGTAGTTAGCTTACTGATAAGAATTTTTGGCAAGCTATGGAAAGTCTGACAGTCCAGAAATAATGAGCTCTGCTGGTAAATACAAAAACGCAGTGACATTTGGGTGGTAACTTTTTCTCTTTCCAGTGTTGAGCGAAGGAGATTCTTGCTGCTGTTATTATATGTACAATAAGATACTTCTTCTTTCTTGCAATTTCTGGCTTCAAGATTCCCAGGAGAAATATTTTTGGTTCTAATTCGATAGTATCTCCTATTATTTCCGACAACCATTTACATATCATCCTCCAAAATTCTTTGGCTTGTGGACAGGTCCACCAGCAATGATAAAAAGTACCTTGCTGGTGGCCACACTTCCAGCAGTTTGGACTCAAATTTGGGTAAATTTTGGCAATCCTGGCTGGTGCTAAGTGCCACTTATAAATCATCTTATATTGGTTTTCTTTATAAGTTGTTGCCCTAGTCATTTTGAGATTGTTGTTCCAAATTTGATCCCACTCATCCAGATTTATGGTTTGTCCAATATTTTTAGCCCATGCTAGCATTGGGTCCTTAACCACCTCCTCTATCAAGTCGTACTCCACCAAATAATTATATAATTTGGCCAATAATTTATTATCCATGCTCATCCATATCTTGTTGAACCCATTGCTGCCTATCTCTATGCCATATTGCTCTTTATCTTTATATCGTGATTTCATTTGTGCATATGTCCACCATTCAATGTGGGTGCCCTGTTCTTTCAATTGTTCCATTGTTTTGAGATTCCCTGCCCCATCTAGTATCTCTTTATATTTTACTATTTTGCCCAATTCCAGGACGTTGGGGTATATTATCGCCTCCATCGTAGATAGCCATCTGGGGACTTTAGTATATTGTTTTTTTCTAATTTCTCCCCATGTTGACATTAACGTGTCCCTTATTTTATGTTTGTGGAAATATGTTTTTGTTCTTTTTCCTGTTTCCCAGAGATAAGCATGCCAACCCTTCTGGAGGTCGTACCCTTCCAGTGTCAAAATTCTCTTGTTTCCCAGAGTTGCCCATTCTTTTAACCAAACTAAGATTGCCACTTTGTGGTAGGTTTCCCAAATTGGGAGTCTGAGACCACCTCTGTCTTTTTTATCTTGTAGGCTCCTAATTGCAATCCTTGGTTTCTTCCCTCCCCAAATGAATTTCCTGATAATAGAATTGAATTCCCGGAAAAATTTCCTATCTAATTTGATTGGGGCGGTTTGGAATAGATACAATAATTTGGGTAGGACGCTCATTTTGATTGCTGCAATCCTCCCTAAAAAGGATATCTGGAGCTTCTCCCACTTCTTTTTTTCTTTTTCTTCTTATCCCATAAAAAGGCATGCCATCCGTTTTGCAGGTCGTGCCTTTCCAGAATTAAAATTCTTTTATTTTTTAGGTTGATCCATTCCCTTATCCAGACTAGGGTAGCCACTTTGTAATAAATTTCCCATGCTGGGAGTCCGAAGCCTCCCCTGTTTCTATTATCTTGTAATGATTGGAGAGAGATTCTTGGTTTTTTCCCGGCCCAAATAAATTTCCTGGTAATTTTATTAAGTTCTGAGAAGAATTTTTTATCTAAGGTGACTGGTGTCGTTTGGAATAAATATAATAGCTTGAGCAGAATATTCATCTTTATTGATGCTATCCTGCCCAGAAGTGATAACTGCAATTTCCCCCATTTATCCAGATCCTGTTTTATTTTTTTAACCAGTGGTGTATAATTGTCTTCTTTCAAGGCCGAGCATCTTGGTGATATCCAGATTCCTAAGTATTTAATTTTTTTAACAATTTGTAAGTCTAATTCCTTTTCTAATTCTTCCTTTTGCCTTTCTGTCAATTTTTTTTTATTGAAAAGTTTTACAAAGAAAATTCCCCCCCCGGCCCCCCTTCCCATCCCACCCTCCCCCCCAGACTTCCCAGAGCAAAATACAGGGTGTTTCAATTAACAATCATAAGCTAACTTAGCCTAACTATTGTTAAACTACCAAATCCCCCCCTGAAACCTTAACTCCACTATGGATAACATAATACTTCTAAAGTTTAACATTCATTCATAAGCTATTTGATATTTTCTTGTCTGATACTTATTTTGAATATAATCAATCCATCTTCTCCATTCCGATATGTATCTTTCTTGTGTATAGTCCTTCAAATATGCTGAAATTTTCGCCATTTCTGCTAAATTCGCTACTTTCAATGTCCATTCTTCAATAGTAGGCAAAGAGTCCTTCTTCCAGTATTGCGCTACCAACAGCCTAGCTGCTGATATTAAGTTCAAAATCAGTTTAGTCTCTAATGCTGTACAATCCGTCGTTATACCCAATAAAACAATTGAGGAGTAAATTTCAACCTTTTTTCAGAATATTCTGCATCACCCACCAAATTTTTATCCAAAATGCCTTGATTTTCTTACAAGTCCACCATATATGATAATAAGTTGCATCATCACATTCACATCTCCAACATTTAGCTTGCAAATTCGGATACATACATGATAATTTTTTAGGATCTAAGTGCCATCTATAAAACATTTTATAAAAATTCTCTCTCAAATTTTGTGCTTGCGTAAACTTAACATTTCTGACCCAAATCCTTTCCCATGTCTCCATCATCACTGGTTCCTGAAAGTTTTGTGCCCATTTTATCATACAATCCTTAACCAATTCCGTTTCTGAATCTATTTCCAATAAAGCGTTATACAACCTTTTAATATGCATCTGACTTTGATCTCTAATCTGTTTTACCAGGTTTTCCTCATTTTGCCTGACACCAATTTTTTGATCTTCCCTCCATCTAGCTTGAAGCTGACCATACTGAAACCAAGTATAAATTATCCCTTCTTCTTTCAATACATTTAAAGATTTCAATTGCAGTTTACCCCTTTCCATAAAAAGAAGCTCTTTATAAGTAATCACCTCCGTTTTTTGTTCTATACTTATATTTTCTATTGCATGTCTGGGATTTGCCCATATAGGTATCTTGTAGTTTAGCTTATATTGATACTTTTTCCAAACCCTCAACAACGCATTTCTAAGTATATGACCCTTAAACACTTTATCCACTTTTTTTTCATATAACAAATAAGCATGCCATCCATATAACAAATCATAAGCTTCTATATTTAACATTCTCTCTTCAGTTAAGTTAAACCAATCGCTAATTTGTGAGAGGGTGGTTGGGTCTTTCCCCCCCCCCCTGGACTGTGGTCGACCTGGAACTTGACCTCGTCCTCTGTTGTGAGGGGACAGTGGACCGGTCTTGTTGAAAATGCTCCTAAAACTCCCATTCCATGTCTCTCCCCTGGACCTTCTATATGGACCCCTAGGATATGGTTGCTCCCATCCTCTGTGGTCAAGATGTATTCCGCAGCAGAGCTTCTTGGTCTGCGAGACTCCCCCCTCTCGCAGGCTTGGCCCTCCACTCTATCGAGGGCCTACCTCAATGACGGGCTTTGGAACCCCGAGAGGTGGCATGCCGCAAAGAGGGGGTTGTGGGGTTTTTTAAAATTGTCTTTTTGTAATCTTTTAAGGGGTTTAGGGCGGGGGGTGGGGAGGGAGGGGCATAGGTCAGGCTTGTTACAGGGGCATGGAACGGAAGGCGGGGAGCGGGGTGTGGAGGAGCTCAGTGTGGATAGGGTGGAGGGCAGTTCTATCAGGACCATGGTTGGGAGGGGCAGATATGGCGGGAGTAGGGGGCCACATCAGGTGGTGGGGGCATGCACCCGCTATCTCCAAGCGGTGGCATGCCTCGGCCCCCATGACTCTTCTCGTCTCCCCGGCTGTCCAGAGTCTCAGAGCCCAGGCCTTAGACTGATGTTGTGCAACGCCAGGTCCGTGGTTAATAAGGCCCCCCTCATTTGTGAGCTAATACAGGAGGGGGGTGCGGACCTGGCAGGTATTACAGAGACCTGGTTGGGCCAAGAGGGGGGGTCCCCCTCGTAGAGATGTGCCCACCAGGTTTCCGCGCATTCCATCAGCCAAGGGCCCAGGGCAGGGGTGGGGGGGTGGCGGTCGTTATAAAGGAAGGTCTTGATCCGAGGGAGGCCACTGTACCTCAGATAGCCAGATGTGAGTCTCTCCTGGTGAAGTGGGGCCATGGGATGCAGGTGGGCCTGCTGATCGTGTACCTGGCTCCCTGCCACGTGACAGCGGCCCTGCCCGAGCTTCTCAACGTTATTGCTGGGGTGGCGGTTGATACCCCCAGACTTTTGGTCATGGGGGATTTCAACCTGCCATCTACCGGTGAGGCGTCTGGGATGGCTCGGGAGTTTATGACTTCCATGACAGCCATGGACCTGACACAATTAATTCATGGCCCCACTCACGTGGGAGGACACACTCTGGACTTGGTTTTTATCTCTGGTCAGTGGCGGAGTGGTCTGGATATAGGGGATATAGTTATTGAACCCCTGTCATGGTCGGACCATTCTCTCCTGAGACTGGACCTTTCGACCGCTGCACCCCACTGCACGGAGGCGGAACCGACCAGGTGGTTCTGCCCCAGGCGCCTGATGGATCCTGATAGGTTCCAGAGGGAGCTTGGGCCAGTTCCTGAAACTCTGGCTCACGACTCGGCTGAAGATCTGGTGGCTGCCTGGGATAGGACAGCCGCCGGTGCTCTGGACCGAGTCGTGCCTTTGCGGCCTCTGACCCGACGCCGAACCTGCCCGGCCCCTTGGTTTTCCGAGGAGCTGAGGGGGATGAAGCGCCGGAAAAGACGCCTAGAGAGTGGTTGGAGGGCCAGTCGCTCCGAATCCGACCGAACACTAGTTAGGTCTCATATTAAGACCTATCTAGTGGCGATAAAAGCGGCAAAGCGTAACCACTTTTCCGCTCTTATTGCATCGGCAGATAATCGCCCAGCCGCCTTGTTTAGGGTGACTCGCTCCCTCCTACATCAGGGAGCGCGGGAAGACCCCTTGCAAGGGCAGGCTGAGGATTTTGCACAGTATCTGCACGATAAAATCGCTCAGATTCGGGAAGGCTTGGACTCTGACTGGGTAGATCCCGGCGGGGTGACTGAAGCTGGTCTTGAGAATGTTATCTGGGATGAGTTCGACCCTGTGACTCCTGAGGACGTGGACAGGATCCTGGGGAGGCTAAACACAACCACATGTTTATTGGACCCGTGCCCCTCCTGGCTGGTACTGGCCACCCGGGAGGTAACACGAGGCTGGCTCCAGAGGATCATAAATGCTTCTTTGAGAGAGGGTTTCTTGCCTCCCGCCTTGAAAGAGGCGGTGGTGAGGCCCCTCCTCAAGAAGCCTTCTCTGGACCCGGCCGTTTTGGCAAACTATCGTCCGGTCTCCAACCTTCGCTTTGTTGCGAAGGTTGTGGAGAGTGTGGTTGCGCGACAGCTCCCACAGTTCCTGGATGAAACCGTCTATCTAGATCCGTGCCAGTCCGGCTTCAGGCCTGGGTACAGCACGGAGACTGCATTGGTCGCATTGGTGGATGATCTCTGGAGGGCTCGGGACAGGGGTTGCTCCTCTGTTCTGGTCCTATTAGACCTCTCAGCGGCTTTTGATACCATCGACCATGGTATCATGCTGCGCCGGCTGGAGGGACTGGGGGTGGGAGGCACCGTGCTGCGGTGGTTCTCCTCCTATCTCTCTGACCGGTCGCAGTCTGTGTTGGCAGGGGGGCAGAGGTCGACCTCGAGGCACCTTGCTTGCGGGGTGCCGCAAGGGTCGGTCCTCTCGCCACTCCTGTTCAACATTTATGTGAAGCCGCTGGGTGAGATCATCCGTGGTTTTGGGGTGCGATGCCATCTGTACGCTGATGACACTCAGCTGTACATTTCCACCCCAGACCACCCCAATGATGCCCTCGAAGTGATGTCCCAGTGTCTGAAGGCTGTGCGGGTCTGGATGGGGAGGAACAGGCTTCGGCTCAACCCTTCCAAGACCGAGTGGCTGTGGATGCCGGCGTCCCGGTATAGCCAGCTGGTGCCATCGCTGGCTATTGGGGGCGAGTCACTGACCCCCACAGAGGGGGCTCGCAACTTGGGCGTCCTCCTGGACACACGGCTGTCTTTAGAAGAGCATATGACGGCCGTGGCCAGGGGGGCTTTTTATCAGGTTCGCCTGATACGCCAGTTGCGCCCCTTTCTGGATCGGGACTCCTTGTGCACAGTCACTCATGCCTTGGTTACGTCACGCCTGGACTACTGTAACGCTCTCTACATGGGGCTCCCCCTGAGGAGCACCCGGAGGCTCCAGCTGGTGCAGAATGCGGCCGCGCGGGTGATTATGGGAGCGACGTGGCGCTCCCACGTAACACCTCTCCTGCGCGAGCTGCATTGGCTCCCAGTGGTCTTCCGGGTGCGCTTTAAGGTGTTGGTTCTCATCTTTAAAGCACTCCATGGCTTAGGGCCAGGGTATTTGCGAGACCGCCTGCTGCTACCGATAACCTCCCACCGGCCAATACGCTCTCACAGAGAGGGCCTCCTCGGGGTGCCGTCGGTCAGGCAATGTCGGCTGGCGGCCCCCAGGGGGCGAGCCTTCTCTGTGGGGGCACCCGCCCTGTGGAATGAGCTGCCTCCCGGAATACGATTGATCCCGGACCTCTGGACCTTCCGTAAAGCCCTGAAGACGTTTTTATTTCATCAAGCCGGCCTAGCCTAAATGGTTTTTAACTGGGATTTTAAATTTTATGGATTTGGGGTTTTAAATTGGGTAGCCAATTATTTAATTTTTTTAATTATCTTAACTTTTGTATTTGTATGTTTTTTAATTTTGGCTGTTCACCGCCCTGAGTCCCTTCTGGGAGAAGGGCGGTATACAAATTAAATTAATAAAATAAATAAATAAATAAAATAAATAAAACAGCTGCTTCATAGTACAATCTTAAGTTAGGCATTTTAAGACCTTCTCTCTCGCGTACATCCTGTATAATTTTCAGTTTCACTCTTGGTTTCTTCCCACCCCAGTTAAAAGTATTAACCCCTTTCTGCCAGTCCCTCAAATTTCCGTCTTTCTTAAGCACTGATATCATTTGAAACAAAAATAAAAACCTAGGTAATACATTCATTTTTATTACTGCTATCCTTCCCAGTAGAGATCTTTGATAAACTTTTTTTTATCTTTCTGTGTGTCTATTACTCCATTCCAATCACCCATTAGGATAAAAGATTTATAGTCCCATTGTATTATTTTAGTATGTAAAAATTTATAAAATTTATTCTGTTGTTGATTAGGTGCATATATTCCAATTAAAAGCATCTTTCCACTCTGAGTTAATAGTTCAATTGTAATATATCTTCCTTGAGTATCTGCCTCAATTAAATTAGCTGATAGTCCTTTCTTTACATATATAACTAACCCATTTTTGTTCTCTGGTACTGATGCCACAAAATGTGTACCTAATCTTGAATTTATCAAATATTTTTGGTCTGATAGTCTAATATGTGTTTCTTGCAAACAAATAACACCGTTCTTAAATTGTTTCAAATAGTGAAATACTTTCTTTCTTTTTTGTGGTGAATTTAAACCATTAACATTCCAGGATAGGAACTTAGTTGCCATCTTTGGCCTTTCGAAGCTTTAAGAGCATCAGCTGAACCTCCTCCTCTACCTTACTCTTCGGCCTAGCCCCCCCCCCCCCACTGCTTCTGTTTTTTGAACTTCTTGAGGTAAATCTTGAAGTTGTTGCACTTTTAATTGTTGTTCTTGATGTTTATAAGTTGCTTGGGTCAGTCGTTGTTCTCTTGACTCATCCTTCTTAAGTGGTTCCAGAGTTGGGGCTGGGCCCCCAAGATCCAAATCTTCTTCCATGGTGGTTCCTCCAGCTGCAACTTCAGCATAAGTTTGTATCTGCTTTCCATCTTTTTCTTGTTATAACATCTCCATTTTCTTTCTACTCCCCACCCCCCGGTGAGGGTGGATGTCCAGCGTTTAGAACATTAACATAAAAATCTTTTGCCTTCCAAACTGTGTTTAACCGGTATCTTTCTCCACTATAATTCACTATTAGACCAGTTGGAACATCCCATCTGTACTGCACTTGTTGGTTTCTCAGTTCATTTACCAAAAAGCCAAAGTCCTTTCTGCTTCTTAACATTTTTGGAGGGATCTCTTTCAGAACCACCACTTCTTGTCCAGCCACTTGAACCTTATTCTTGTAGGAAGCTTGTAAAATATCATTTCTGATCCTCCTGGTTGTAAAATAAATCACCACATCTCTTGGCAACTGCCTTTGTCTTGCCACCCAAGAATTAACCCTGTAGATTTTATCAATTCGACTTGCCACATCATCTGGACTTTCTTTGATTAGCCCTGCAATTGCATCTGCACAAATATCCTTTAAGTTTTCCCGGTTATTTTCTTTTAGCCCTCTCAGTCTCAGGGCAAATTCCATGGATCTGTATTGTAACATTACCAGTTCATCATCCACCTTCTCTGTTTTATTCATAATATCTCCTACTTTGTTTTCCAGGTTCAGATTGGCTTCATTGATTTCTTCCACACTCTCATCCACCTGAGTAATAAGCTTTGCCAATCCTGAGACTGCAAAAACAATATCATCTCTTATTTCATCATGCTTTACTTCAACAACTTCTTTAATTGACTTTATATCCTCCACAAATTTCTTTAATTTCCCTTCCACAATTACTGTTAGGTTATTCATAGCTGCAGTTTGGTTATTCATGGCTTCTTTTATAAATTCTTTGAGTTCATTAAAAGAAGCCTCCTGACTCTGTGAGTCAGCCAGAAGTTGTGCTTTCTGTGTCACTACTGACACTACTGGAGAACCTCCTCTGCCTCTAGCAGCTCCTGGCTTAACTTGTTTAGAAGCCATCTTTTTAAAAAAATCTTTTTTCCCTTTCACAGCCACAAAGTCCCTTGAACAGTTTTCAAAAGCTTGTAATTTATAGTCTATCAAGCAAAATAGTCTTTTCTCTACAAGCTCTCAATTCCCAGCAGCTTTAATCCACTCTCGAAGTGCAAAGTTCTCAATAAATACTTTCGCTTCTAACTTTCACTTTCACACCCATAACAAAGGCGCCATCTTCAGCCTCCAGCTCAGAAAGATTCGATTAGAAACAATGTAAATCCGGAGTTAAGCACTGTTACTTTAAAAACTTGTTCTCCTGTTTCCGCTCTGCCTGCACTTGTATTCAATCAAACTCACTTTTGCTTGCAGGATTGGTCGTGGCGTCTGACTCTGTTTAAAACAGAGTTGTCCCGGATCCGGAGCTTCTTAGTGGGCTGACCGAGGAGCTCTCACCCTCCAAGCCTCTGGAATTATTCCAGAGAGCTTTTGGGGAGCTCTACTCGCACCCACCAGCTCTCCTCTCCTTCTTCTCCCGATGGAGAGGTTTTTCAGCCACCAGACAGCCGATTAGTGCTGTCAAAGCGGCTTTTACGGAATCGCGGGGCTGGCGGTCCGAGGAGACTGTCCACGATGCCTGCGGTGCCAACCGGAAGTCCCTTTCTGTCAAATTTTTGACCACCATTTTGGTTTTTCCTTTATTTCGTTTAAAACCGGATACCTCGCCGTACCTTTCTATTTCCTCAAGGATTTTTTGGCCCATTTCTAGCGGTTCCTCGATAATAAGCACTACATCGTCCACAAAGGCCTGTGTCTTATATTCCTCTCTCCTAATCTTTAAGCCTTTTATTTCACTGTTCCTAATCTTATTTAGCAAGGTTTCTAGTGTCAGAATAAATAATGGTGATAATGGGCACCCTTGTCTTACTCCTTTCTTGATTTGAAACGTTTTGGTCATGTCCCCGTTTATTATTATTCTTGCCCTTTGTTGATTATAAATTGTTTCTATCATTCTCTCGAAATTTATTCCAAATTTCATTGTTTTAATTTGCTTAATCATAAATTTCCAGTTGAGATTGTCAAAGGCTTTTTGGGCATCCAAAAATACTAGGGCCATTTGCTTTTCTGGGTGGGCTTCGTAATATTCTAGAGTGTCTACAACTATTCTTATATTGTTCCTAATTTGTCTATCGGGTAGAAAACCGTTCTGGTCTGAATGTATCATAGAATTTAATATTCCTTTCATTCTTTCAGCCATTATATTCATAAAAATTTTATAGTCTGAATTTAGAAGGGAGAATGGTCTATAATTTTTTATTTGTTTTGGATCAGTACCTTCTTTTGGCAGTAATGTAATATAGGCTTCCCTCCATGAATCGGGTATTTTAGCTTACAATAGGGCCTCATTGCATATCTCCAGTAATTTTGGTAGTATTATTTTATCAAATTTTTTGTATATTTCTCCTGGGAGACCATCCGGACCTGGTGATTTGTTATTTTTTAGTTTTGTTTTTTTTTATTAAAAAGTTTTGTAGAAAATACAAACATTTTCACCCCCCCCACCCTTCCCCCCTCAACCCCTCCCTCCCCTTTCCCACCCCCCCTTTCCCTCCTTCCCCCCCCACCCCCCCTCCCTAGACTTCCCAGAACAAGCACAGGGTATAGCATTCACAAATCAAAAGCTAGAATATGCTAACAAATTGTTACATTTCATATTCTCCCTAGATCCTTAACTCCTTATAATTCAAAAAACAAACATAAACTACTTAAAGTTACTTCATTCATATGCTATATGAATCTTCTTATTTGGATACTTCTTCTGTATGTAATCGATCCATCTTCTCCATTCCGATATATATCTTTCATTTGAATGGTCTTTAAGATATGATGAAATTTTCGCCATTTCTGCCAAATGCACAACTTTTAATGTCCATTCCTCAATGGTGGGTGGATCTTCCTTCTTCCAGTACTGTGCCACCAGTAACCTGGCAGCCGTTATTAAGTTCAAAACCAACTTAGTCTCTATTACAATACAATCCATGACTATTCCCAACAAAAAGAACTGGTGTAAATTTAATTTTTTTCTTTAAATTGTTTTGAATAATCCACCATATTTTTATCCAAAAAGCCTTAATTTTTTTACATGTCCACCATATATGAAAATATGTAGCATCTTCACACTCACATCGCCAACACTTAGGTTGTAAGTTTGGGTACATACATGCTAATTTTTTTGGGTCTAAATGCCATCTATAAAACATTTTATAAAAATTCTCCCTTAAATTTTGTGCTTGTGTAAATCTTACATTTCTAACCCATATCTTTTCCCATGTTTCCATCATTATTGCTTCACCTACGTTTTGTGCCCATTTTATCATACAGTCCTTAACTAACTCTGTTTCTGAATCTATTTCCACTAATGCATTATACAACCTTTTTATATGCATTTGACCTTTATCTCTTGTTTGCTTTATCAAATTCTCATCCTGCTGCAAAATACCAATTTTTTGATCTTCTCTCCATCTGGCCTGCAGCTGTCCATACTGAAACCATGTCCTAATAATTCCTTCTTCTCTTAATTGCTCCATTGATTTTAATTGTAATCTGACTCCTTCCTTATAAAGAAGTTCCTTATATGTAACCTTATCTTGCTTTTGCTCTAAGTTTATATTCTCTATCGCGTGTCTGGGTACTGTCCATATTGGTAACTTATCACTTAATTTATATTTATACTTTTTCCAGACCCGCAATAGAGAATTTCTTAATATATGACTTTTAAAAGCCTTATCTACTTTCTTGTCATAGACTAAATAAGCATGCCAGCCGTAGACCAAACAATATCCTTCAATATTCAATATCTTTTCCTCCGTTAAATTTATCCAGTCTGTAATTGCTGAGAGGGCAGCGGCTTCATAGTACAATCTTAAATTAGGCATTTTAAGACCACCTCTTTCTCGGATATCTTGCATTATCTTTTGTTTAACTCGAGGTTTCTTCCCTGCCCACACAAACTTGTTTATGCCCTTCTGCCATTCCTTCAAATTTTCATCTTTTTTAAGTATAGGTATCATTTGAAAAAGAAATAAAAATTTTGATAAAATATTCATTTTTACAGCGGCTATCCTTCCCAGCAAAGACAATTGTAGTTTTTTCCAATTTTCCATCTCCTTTTGTATTTTGTGCCATAGTGGTTCATAATTGTGCTGATATAATTTCATATTTGCAGTCATAATATAAACCCCTAAGTATTTAACCTTCTTAACTATTTCAAATCCTGTTAACCTTTCTATCTCTTCTTTCTAGCTTCTGACCATATTTTTAGCTATTATTTTCGTTTTGGCTGCATTTATTTTAAAACCAGATACTTGTCCATATGAGCAGGTTATATCCATCAAGGCTGTAATCGATTGTACCAGTTGGGTTAAGGTAACAACCGGGTCATCCGCAAATGCTCGTAACTTATACTCATGCTGTCTAATTTTAATTCCCTTTATTGTGTCCATCTCACGTATTTTACTTAGTAAAACTTCCAGCGTCAACACAAACAATAACGGAGACAAGGGACAACCTTGCCTTGTTCCTTTTTCTATATTAAAAGGATCTGTTAAGCCACCATTAACTATTATTTGCGCTGTTTGTTTTTGATATATTGCCTTAATAGATTGTACAAATTGTTCTCCAAATTGCATCCTTTCTATTAATTTTAATAAAAATTGCCAATTCAGTCTGTCAAAGGCTTTTTCAGCATCCAAAAACACTAGCACTGCGGGGACCTGGTTGTTCCTTCCCAGATACTCTAATAAGTTAACAATTTGCCTTACATTACTCTTCATTTGTCTGCCATTTATAAAACCAGTTTGATCATGGTGAATCATTTGCTGCATAAATGTCATTAATCTATTTGATAAAATTTTAGCAAAAATCTTATAGTCTGTGTTCAGTAATGAAATCGGCCTATAATTTTTAGGATCTGTATCGTCATGCCCTTCTTTTGGGATCAACAAGATAAATGCTGTCTTCCAAGTTGGAGGCACCTCTCCTCCCTGTTGTATATTGTTAAATAATTCTTTCAATGGTTCCACCATTTCCTCCTGTAAAGTTTTATAATAAATAGCTGTCAGACCGTCAGTCCCAGGGGCTTTACCCACTTTCAACTGCTTAATTGCTAACACAATTTCCTCGGAAGTTATCATTTGGTTTAAGCTATCCTTCTGCTCATTTGAGATTGTATAAATATTCTCTTTCTGCAAATATCTATCTATATCTATATCTATCTATATCTATATCTATATCTTTAATTTTATCACCAGTATACAGCCTCGAATAACTCTAAGAAAGATTTTTTAATCAATTGTTGCTCATAAACCTTCTTACCCTTATATCTTATTTTCTCTATTGTCCTTGATTTTTGCTTTTTCCTTAACAGGTACGCTAACCACCTGCCTGGTTTATTGGCATTATAAAAAGTATTATGTTTTGCATATCGTAAATTAGTTGCCACTTGATCTGCTATCAACATGTTAAATTGACCTTTCAATAAATTGTTATTTTTTAGTTTTGAGGTTGCCACTCTTAGTTCTTCTATTGTGATTTCTTTGTTCAGCCTTTCCCTCTCCTCCTCTCCTACCAATGAGGGTTCTTCCTCCAATAAATATTCTTCAATCTTTTTCTCTTGGGGCCTGTTCCTCTTTGTAGAGTTCTGTATAATATTCTTGGGCAATTTCAAGTTTGTCTTCTTCTTTATTCTGTAGGTTTCCCTTCATATCCTCCAATTGTTGGATAATCCGTCTTTCATTTTCTTTCTTTAAATTATAGGCCAGCCATCTACCCGGCTTATTGGCGTTCTCAAAATAGTATTGCTTGGATTGTCTAATTTTATTTGCCAATTCCTCCTGATCTAATATATTCATTTTATGCCTCAACACCATCAATTTCTCTTTAGTCACTTTATCTCCTGGACTTTGTTGAAATTTCTTTTCCATATCTCCAATTTCTTTCTGCAGGGTGTTCTGCGCCTTCCATTTTTCTTTATTCTTATGTGCGTTATATGTTATTGTTATCCCCCTTAAGTATACTTTCATTGTATCCCATAGATTTGTTTGGGATGTGTCTTGGTTTTCGTTTTCTTTGAAGAATAATTTCAATTCTCCCATTGTGTTTTCTATATATTCCTTCTCTCTTAGAATTTGTGAGTTTAATCTCCATCTCCTAAACTTTTTTCTTTGTGGGTTCTTCCATTTTACTTCTAAGGAGCTGTGGTCTGCCCATATGTTAGGGTTAATTTCTGCTGTTTCAATTTCCAGTCCTAATTTTTTACTCGCCCACAGCATGTCTATTCTGGACCATGATGTTTGGGAATTTGAGTAGAAGGTGTATTTTCTCTCATTTGGATGTAGGGTCCTCCAGATATCTATTAGATTTAATTCCTCTATCAGATCAAAAAAAGTTTTAGGTAGCTTGTCTCTTTTTTTTATTGTCTTTGCCGCTCTTGTAGTCTATTTCTCTATCAATTATCCCATTAAAACCGCCCACTATGCAGATATTACTGTATTCCATTTTACATATTCGTTCATGCAGGTTTTTATAATATTCTCCCTGATTTTTATTTGGAGCATAGATGGCTACCAATAGTATAGGTAAATTTCCTCTCTTTATTTCTATCATTAGTATTCTTCCTTTGGCATCAGCATATTTTTGTTCAGCGGCAATCCCTCCCTTAATATATATTGCTACCCCCCTCTTTTTTTTTTTCTGCTAGCACTGTAAATGTTTTCCCTAATTTATTATATTCTAAATGTTTTTCGTCTTGTTTCTGTATATGGACCTCCTGGAGGCATATGATGTCAATGTTTTGTTTAGCTAATTTTGTAAATATCTGTCTCCTCTTTCTACTCTCATTCAGTCCATTAACATTAATCGATATTAGTTTCCAATTTTCCATTTCTGGTTTCTCTAAGCAGAGTTAGTGTTTGTTTGCTCTTGTGACTCTTTGTGTTCTTGTTTTCTTTCCTTTTGTGTCCTTGTCCTCTTTTTCTTCTGTGTTCTTCTTCTCCAAAAGTCCTTCTTTAGGATCTTGTTGATGGGGAGTTTCTTCTTCCTGAGCTATCGTTTCGGTTTCTTCCTTACTGCTCTGTTCTTCTTCCATCCCTAGTAGTTGGTCTAGGAAGTCTTGCGCGGTCACTAGGCTGTTGATCTTTATTTTTTTCCCTTGCCACATAATTAACATGCCTTCTGGCAGAATCCATCTAAATAGGATGTTTCTTTTATTTAGTTGCATAGCGAGGAAACGATAGTCTTTTCATGACTCCCTTACTCTCCTGGGGACTTGTTTCAGTATTGTAACCTCCTTTCCCTTGAAGATCATCGGTTCTTCCCTGGTTATGTTGTACACTATATCCCAGACTTTTTTTCTGGCAAATCTAATGTGGACCTCTCTTGGCAACTTATGCCTTCTGGCGTAGTTTATCTGGACCCAATATACCTCGTCCAGCTCTTTTATTATTTCCTGCTTATCCCTTTGTAGGGCCTCTGCAATCATCTCTGCCATTAATTGTCCCAAATCTTCCTCCTTTCCTTCCGTTACATTCTGGAATCGCAGGTAGAAGGCTGCCTGGTCCATTTCCAACTGAATGATGGAATCTTCAAGTTCTCTGTTTTGGGCCATCAGTTTTTGATCTACCAGTTCGAGTTTCTTTTCATTTTGTTCCACTTTAGTTTCTACGTTCTTTATTTTTTGTTCATTTTTGTGGATTGAGTCTTGGATGTCATTCATTTTGCAGTCCAAAGATTGGATATCTATTTTTAGTTCATTGTGGATGCTGGACATTTTCTCCTGCATTTTCATCATCGTCTCCTGTATCAGTGTTAAAGTAGATTGCATGGCCTGCATCGTTACCACAGATTTTTCAGTCTTTGATAGCCCTTCTGTTGATCGTTGAGTTGCAGGTGATGCCATAGTGATTGTAGGATTTGAGGTGTTTTTTTTCCTGTTTTTATCACTGTTGTGGAGAGACTTGTCATTTCTTTCAGTATCCTCCTTTGATCTCACTATCCTATCTATGTTTCTCCAAACTATCATCCACTGATGATATCTATTTTGCTTTTTCTTGTTCTCCTTATCTATCGTTTTTTGTTGATCTATGGTATCACTAAAAGAGAACCTTCCAGAGTAGTACCCAAAGGGAACTTATATCTATTAAGTCTATACCTTATATTTCCTTATCACTTCTATTTCTTCTATTTCTTATGTTTTGTTTTTCCTACAAAGAGATGTATACACAATCAAAAGTATACTTATAGTCTTAACAAATGATCTTAGGCTTCTATACAGTAATGTCTATATTTAAATATATAAAAAGTGAATTAATCAATATTTAAATCTAGATTTCGATTAGTCTACTTGATTTATAGTTAATTAGTTCAAATAGTCTTAACAAAGATCTTAAGTTTCTATACAATAAAATGTGTATATAAGTATGTAAAAAATAAATTAATCAATTATTAGATCTGTATTTCAATTAATATTCAATTATTCACCTATTAAAATATATAATTGTTATTTGCTTATTTCTAATTAATTGATAACTGGCCGTTAACTTATGTCTCAAATATATACACTTACTTAATTAATCATTCAACAAATAACAAATAGCATGAAAGGGGGGAGGGGGTAATGCATGGTGATAGAAAAATAAAGGAAGAGCAATTTATCTTAATACTTATATTACAAAGCACGGTTCCAGAATTGTTTCACTTTGTTAGGTTGGCGTTTGTTATTGTTATTTTTGTTTCCCGATGATCATTTAGTAGCTTTTTAACACAGTTTCCATCTACAGTTCCAGTTGTTTTCTACAGTCCTTTTAAGTTCGGGTGTTCTCAATATCCTTCAGTTCTCGCTTTGTCTTCTCAGTTCTGTTTCGAAAATTAATCCAATTAGTCCAATTGTAAGTTTATTTATCTTATAGTGGACCTTTCTTAGTTCTGTTAGTCCCTTCTCTTCTCTATTTGCTCTTTACAATGGCCGCGCTTCCTGTTTCCTTTCTTTTCCGTCTCAGCCTAGAACTCCTTCTATCCCTCCGTAACGCCAACGCTTCTTCCACTTTATTTATTTACTCACGGGAACCACCGGCTCTTCCTCCTCGTGCCTCTGCTGTAGCCAAAATCTTGTTTCGCTCCTGTGCCGTCCTGTCAATTCAACTTATTCTGCTAGATCACTCTCCTTCCATCCAGTCGCCACTTAATCACCTTCCGTGGGTCTTCTCTCCTGACAGGACCGATCTCACTTCTCCAAATTTCTGTCTCTTACTCTTCTCAGTATCTGTTTCAGGGCCATAATTTCTTTCAATGGTTCCTCTCTTATTTTTTTAAGTATTTCAGCTCTTATTGTCTTTAAAAAACCTCATGTGTACTTCTCTTGGGAGTTTATTCCTTCTCACATAGCTCGTATGTATTTTAAATGCTATTCAGCCTTCTCCATCTCCAGGGTAATTACTGTTCCCTCTAACTCCTTGTTTGCCTGTATCAATCTTTGGTTCCTCTCATCCACTTTTTTATCTGCTTGTTCTGATTTCTATTATCTTGATCTTTTGTTCATTTTTAGCAATCATTTGCTGAAAGTTCCCTATTTTTTCATCCATGTTTTGTATTTTCCCCTTCCATCTCTCCCATCTTGTTCTTCATTTCGTTATGGTTTTTTGTCAAAGCCTCTTGTGATTGAAACATCTTCATTTCTGTTTGGATTGTATCCATTTTTTCTTGCAGTATCAGACTGTTCATCTTTGACTTGATGGACTGGATGCTGCTGCTGATGCTGCAGATGTGTTTTCCCCCTATTTTAGTTAAATTTGAAGTACTTGTCATTTTAAACTGTATTAGTAAATTTAAAAAGAATAAACAGCAATGATTCACAATAATACCAAAATAATCCAAAATCCCCAGCCAACTCCTCTTCCCACTTTTAGAATATTACTAAGATAAATTCACCAAAGGGTTCTTTCTCCCCCCCACCCCCACACCCAAGACACCAGCCAGCTTCACAGTTCTTTACTATTGTAATCCACAAAGTCAGTCTATAAATTAGTCCAGGAAGCTTCTTTAAGAACAGCTGTTATTTCTTCTTCTTTTAGCAAATAATGTTTGTAATCCACAAGGGCCCACCAAATCCCCAATGTTTTATAAACCACAGTGTCTTGCAGATCAAAAAACCTTCCACTTAGTCTCAGGATAAATCCATGCTGTTTCCCAACTTCAAACTGCTCAGTATATTTATAATCCACAAAGGTTCGGAGAGTTACAATGTTCAAAGAGTTTCATTGTTTTCGCTGTCTGCTTCCAACTGTCCAGTATAAACAATTTGCAGGTGTTACTTGTAACAAACACAATCTTATCAGCAATAGACAGTCAAGGTCCTTTCACTTTCCTGGCATCCTTCCCCATCAGTAGGTGTCTCCTTTACTCAGTTTCTTTTCTTTTGCTTCTGAGTCTCTAAAATGTCCAAATCCTCTTTTTTAAAAAAAAAAAACTTCCAAAAGTCAAAGTTTCATTTTAAACATATTCTAGTATTTTTTATCTCAATTAGAATGTCAACTTGCAATTAATTAGAGTTGCTAAAGCAACCAGTCCAGTTTTCTTAGCTTTAAATTGTATTTCTCTCAAAAAATTCTCTTCTCACTTTTCTGGATCTGTCAGCAGCTCAAGGTCTTAATCGCCACTGATTTTGAGGAGTGGAAGAAAACTCCTCCTCTTTGAGTCCCACTTTCAATAGAAGAATATTACAGGGGCAAATTCCTCAACAGAAGTTGGAAAGACCTCACCCAGATCAGCCACACTGTTGTCAAATCATTTCTTCGTTGCTTCTTCAGTCGAGCTGTCACAGCCTTGGTCTGGCACGTAATGGCCGTTCTCCCCGCCCCCTTTGATGGTTTGAGAAGTCTCTCTAGATCAAATGAGATTGTGGTCTCCTTGTGATCGACGGAGTGTCCCCTCTGTCTTTGCCATCCCTACAGGGTGACTTTGGCCCCAAAGGACCTCCTGGAGGGCAGAATTCGGCAGGATTACACGGAGCCCCGTGAATCCACACCCTTTTGCCGTGACATCAGCTCCACCTCCTGGAGTTTTGAACTTTTACTGGTGTTTGTGTGCTCTGGATTTCAAGAGACATCATAGGACTGCAGAGCTGCAATAGCACTTGGTGCAGCATAGCTTGCCTTTGGGCTGCTCCTCTGGCTTTCCTTTAAAATCCTTGGAGTGCTTTACAATCTGGCCTTGGGAGGTTGTTCCAGGGACCCTGGGGTTGTAGTGGGGGAGTTGGGTGAGAGTCAGGTGAGTGTTTTTGTCCCTCTGCTCTGGGTAAGAGGTGGTGGGAGGAGTGGCTCCCTGCTTGGTAGGTGAGAGCAACTGGGTAGGGCACTGTTTGTGAGTTGAGTGGATGTAGAGTGAATGTGTTGGGGAATAAGCAGGTGGTGGATGTGATACCTCTGCTGCAGTGAGGAAAGGGGTGGTGGTGGCTTGAAGACACTGAAAGCAAGTGCTATAGTGGCTGTTGGGCTCACCTCACTCCTGACTGTTTGCTAGTTGGAGGAGGTCCCCCTTTCAGATCAATAAGAGTGTTGAAGATGGGGGATGGAATGGCTGGCAGGGTAGGGCGTTATGCTTCAGTGGTGTTGGGTAATAAGGAAATACAGCAGGAGGCAAGGGGGGGGCACGCGGGAATGCTACCTTGCTATTTAGTACTGGTCTCATGTTCCGCACCCTTGCACTCACCTCATTTACCTGGTCATCAGATTTGTGGTGGCCCAGATTTTAGGCTGCTGCTTTTAAATGGCAGATCAGCTTGTAATAAGGCTTGCCTTATTGCTGACTTGATTCTTACAGAAAAGGCTGATCTGGCTTGTATCTCTGAGTCCTGGCTGGGTCCAGAGGGAGGCATTGCTGTCTCAGAAGTGGACCTGTGTTTGGTCCCCCTGTCATGGTCAGATCATAGTCTGGTGGCAATGAGTTTCTCTAGAGATGTGCCCCCCACTCCTGCAGGGGGGCAGGACATATTAGGCTGGTCCACCCCCAGAGACCTAATGGACCTGGATGGGTTTCAGAAGGAACTGGGGGTATAATTGCAGATCTGCATAGTCCTGCCAAACTCCTAGTCGCCACTTGGAAATAGGAAGGTCACTGGATCTCTGGATAGGATTGTGCCCATACAACATCTCCTAACCTGTAGACTTCTTTATCCCCCGTGGCATACGGAGGAATTGAGAGGGATGAAACTGATGAAGAGATGTCTAGAGTGCTGCTGGCGGAAGACAAAGAGTGAACTCGATCAAGAAGGCAGCTGACTTCGTGACGAAGCGGTGTGGATGAGCAGCAGCTCTGCGAAGTCCCTCCAATTTCTTCTATCCCGGGGTCTCTACGGGGCTGAAAGTCACCCTGTAGGGGTGATGAAGGTAGAGGGGATGCTTTGGTGGTCACTTGGTGCTTGGAGACAGACTGAAAACATTCAACCTTTACAACCTTGAGGATTATAAATATGCTGGACAGCGTGAGAGTGTGAAGCAGCTTGGAGTTTTGAAACAAAGTGGAGACTGTTAAGGGACTAATTAATAGAGTGACTGTGAACTGCTCTAATATTGGCTATCTTGGTGTGACATAATTGGGACATTGGGATTTGGACAGATTATTGAGTAAAACTCTAAATTTATTAAAATAAGGCAAAATGGGACTGCAAGGGGAAATAAATGTTCTACTAAAAGGAATTTTATTGACGCTTCAAGGTACACAGGAAACGATGATAAGGAACCATAGGGAGATAAAATAATTGATACATGATGTAGTTGTGAGACCAGAAAATTATGACCAAAAGAGATTGAACAACAAACTTGAAATTCAGGAAACAAAAAATAAAATAGAACTGAGGAAAAGACAGGGGAGGGAAAACAACAAATGATACAAAAAGATAAAGAAGAGACAGTCAAAGCTGAAATAGAAATGGTGATTTACACTTTAAGTGATCAAAAGTTAGAAGGATACACAGAAAGACACCCTGGAAGTGAGGAAAAGATCATTGAAAGGCACACTGAAGGTTCAAAAGAATGAGGAAGTGGTAGAGACAGAAGAATTACTTAGATCAAACACAAACGAGATAAGAAGATACAAAATCCCATGGGAGGAGTACGGGAGATGGGCCAAGAAGTCAACAAGAGTTGAGATATGGAGATGGGCAAGAGATGAGGGATAAATGCAGAATACTGTTTAACAAAGGAGCTATACCATTAAGAATTCGTATAAAGATAGAAAGTAGAAATGGAGAAAATATTACTTTTTTAATCTGGGAAGTATTCTATTAATGAGTAGGAAATAGCAGAAGTTAGAAATCTGGATATGTAAACAAAGATGAAGTAATTTGTGTAACTGAATAATGAATATTGAATAATTAAGATAAGATTATTTCAAGGTTAATGGTTACAAATGTGATGTTTACTTGATGTTTATAACGTTTGATATTATTAATGGATTATAGATAAAATCGAACAGAGGGTCTAATCAAATAACACAAAATTCTCAACAAGGATAAGGAAGATGAAGATGAATACGTATTGAGAATAATAGTCACAACTATTGTTGTGTGTATAAGATTCACTATCTGTATTCAACAGGGAATGTAGAGATTGTACCCAGACGGTATACTGTTATTGTGAATATAGAAATGTTATACATAACAAAGAAAATTGTACAATAAATAATAATAATAATAATAATAATAATAATAATAATAATAATAATAGAGCAAACTCGATCGAACATGGGTTAAGAGCTGCTATTAAAGCCTACCTTGTGACGATTCAGGCAGCCAGGTGGAAGTACTTCTCTGCACTGCAGATAATCTCTCAGCAACCCTCTTGAAGGTGAGCCGTCACCACCTGGGGAAGGAGGATACAGAGGTCCACTGAAGTGGCACACTGAAGAATTTGTTGATTTTCTGGAAGACAAAATTGCTCTGATTCATTCCCAGTTAGATGCCGGCATGGTTGCTGTTCCGGTGGAGGTGCCTGGGGCAGGTTCTTGCCTGGTGTTCTGGGAACAGTTTGACCATGTTGTTCTTGAGGAAGTGGACAGAATCCTAGGGAGTATGCGTGCAAGCACCTGTGTTTTAGATCCATGCTCCTCCTGGCTTGTGAAAGCTTCCTGTGGAGGTGATGTGGGTGGGTTCTGGCGGTGATTAATGCTTCCCTGCGGAAGGGGGTGGTGACCCAGCATTTTAAGGAGGTCATGGTCCACATCATCATTAGACTCCACCTCATTGGATAATTTTCATCCTGTCTCCCATCTTCCCTTTCTGGAGAAGGTTCTTGAGAAGGTGGTTGCATGGCAGCTCTAGAGGTTCCTGGATGAAATGGATTATCTGGAGCTTTTCCAGGGTTCAGGCCTGGATACGGGGTGGAAACTGCATTAGTCACACTTTTTGGTGAATTCTGACAGGATGGGGGTAGTGCGTCGATCCTCGCTCTACTTGATTTCTCGGCAGCCTTTGATACAATTGACCATGCTATCCTTATGGAGCAGCTTCAGGGATTGGGAGTGGGAGGCACTTAGTTGTCCTGGTTCACTTCCTTCCTCTGTGGTCACTCTCAGTTGATAAGTGAGAGGTCCAGAGACTTCCGGGTTGGCGTCGTGGGGAGACAGCTGTGGTGAGCCTAGCTCCGTGAAACCCAGCTGATTTCTCGTTCGGAGGCCCTAAGGGGCCAAGGTCACCCTGGAGGGGTGACGAAGATAGAAGGGATTCCTTGTAGATCGCGGGAGAACAGTGGTCTTCCTGATGGATCCAAGGACACCCCCGGGTCGGCGAGAGAAGAGACGGCCATTACGGCCTGAATGAAGTTGTGACAATCCAAAGAAAGAGCATTTGTTTCTGATTGCTGAGCAGCGTACTGGAACTGAGGACTTTCCTAACTTCTACTTTTGAGATTTATCCCCAAATCAAGAGACTGTTTGAAATAAGACTCTTTAAAGATGAGGAAGGGGGTTTACTCCCACCTCTAAAGGAAGTGGCAAGCTGCTATTTAAAGAGACAGAAGAAAAATCCAGAAAAGAATTAGAACTTTAATGGAAGATTTTCAAAGCAAATGATAAAGAAAGGACTAGACTGGAAGTTAAAATAAATGGAAAAACAATTTAAAGTCCTGGAAATACTTCTTTTTTTTAACTTGAATATATGGAAAAAAGTGAAATACCTGACAGTGGAAATTATGCTTTCGCTGTACTAGCTGGAAGCTGAAAGATAGAGCCGGGCCGACATCTACTGGTGGGAAAAGTTATTACACTGAAAAATAAACTTGAGACTTTAAAGGTGGAAAATATTTTTGAATATTCTTGAAGCAGATAAGTGGATTGGAGATAAGAAGAACAGCCGCAAGGTTATTTTACTTGTGGTTTGGGGATAGACTGAGCCTTTTGAAGTATTTTGAACCTTTTGTGGATTGTAAATATTGTTGACTTCATGGAATTGTTTTGAATCTGTTTGGAGCTTGAACGAAGAGGCTGTCGAGGTCCCCTCGACACCTGGAGCTCTAGTAACGACCGTGGATCCTGTAGCGACTTTGGAGCCTGATGTTATATACCATACCTGAATCCAGCGGCATGGGGGGGCTGGTTTGGGTATGCTGTTCACATTGGTGGTGGGGGTGTTTAGCATAACGATAGGCGGTCGGTCACGCTGCGGTCGGGGTGGAGGGTTTAATTGTGCCACCCGTCCGTTCTATTAGGATGGGATGATGGAATTGCTAAATCGCACATGGGCAGAAGCCACGGCAACCCGGAAGGGCATGCAATCAGCTGTAATTGAAGGCGCGTGTATTTAAATGGTGTTGGAAGGCAGCCGCTCCCAACGCCGACTTTGTGTATTGCCGCATCAAGTGTCAGGCTTGCTGCTGACGTTGCTGGAAATCAGTTGAAGTAAAAAGCATTTCCAACTAACAAGACCTGTTCGTAGCATTTTCTTTCCTCACCGAGCCGGACACGCAGCTGAAGACCTGATAGAAAGTCGGCGTTTGTTTTCTCTTCGTTGGTTTGACCTGCCGGTGCCATGTTTGATATGGCGGAAGGCACGGTGGCCGGTTCACCGGCGACTGATGAGACAGCGGAGGATACCGTGGTGGAGATGATACCAGGCATCCAGGTGACGGAGGAGGTGGTGCTGCCGGTGGTGCGCACCAAGGAGAGACTGTCGCAGCAGGGGGAGGGCATTCCCCTTGATGTCAAAGACTGTGGTTCCAGCGGGCTGAAGACCGATGTGGGGGAGTGGTGGCAGAACTCTGCTATTACCGGCCCAAAGCAGCTGTCGCCCCAGCTGGGAGAGACGTCCTTCCAAGGGTGGAGGGAGAGAAGATGGATGGAGGACGAAGAATGCGACTGGAGCTACTCCACGGGGTTGGGAGCCTCCACCCTAGACATTTTACAGGAGAAGTTTGGAGAGGCTAGTTTCCGGGATGCCCCTTCCTGGCAACCATGGGCGCCGGGCCAGGATACTTGGCAAGGTCAAGGGGAACCCCGGAGGAGCACTGGAACCCATTTCCATTTAGCAAGCCCGAAGCTTCGTATCGACAAGGGGGTGTATAGACCCGGACGGCGCAACCCCTCCCCAGCATCTGGGCCCACACCTTCCGTGCTGGGGGAGGTTCCGTGTGGAGGGGGCCGGGACCAGGACGCCCCAAGGCGACATGGATCCCAACAAGTGAGCCAGGTGGCTGCGCGTGGTCATACTAGTCAACACCGAGGAGATGGTGGAGTCGCTCAGGACACTCGGCCGGTAGATCCGGCTCCTATGTGTGTACCTGGTATAGGCCAACACCAACAACAGGTTTGGGGCCCTCCCCCTATACAGGCCACATTTGATGGGAGTGCGGACAGAGTATCTTTGTTTCTGAGTCAGATACTCAGTTATATGGACCTGTACGGTCGTCTTTACCCGTCGCAGTGGGCCATGGTGGTCGCTATCACCACTGTCTTAATGGGTGAAGCAGCAGATTGGGTCGCTGACTTGCACAGCGACCATGCAAAGGAATTAGCAAATGTGGGGCTGTTCCTGGAAGCGTTGCGCTGCCGTTTTGAAGACCAGTCAAGAACACAGCTGCTTGAAGGTGAGCTGGTAGCTCTAAAGCAGGGGGGGCGACCCGCTAGACAGTATGTCAAAGAATTCCGTACAGTGGCTGGTCGCCTGCGTACGTGGCCCGAACATCTATTAGTACATCAGTTCCGACTGGGGTTAGATAGAGAATTGCGACAAGCGTGTGTGTACCGAGGGCTGCCGCCTAAACTATCAGAGTGGTTCAGCGCGGCAGTGGATTTAGACGTGGGCTTACGAGAGTTCCATACACGGGGAGTGAGTAGTGTTCCCTTTCCACCCCGGCGGAGTGTAGAGAAACCACCAAGCCCCAGGGGGGTGACTTCCTCCCTGCCTCGCTCTCTTGTTCCTATGGGGCGGGGTTCGATC
This sequence comes from Arizona elegans, assembly GCA_022577455.1. Taxonomy (NCBI): domain Eukaryota; kingdom Metazoa; phylum Chordata; class Lepidosauria; order Squamata; family Colubridae; genus Arizona; species Arizona elegans. The sequence continues at coordinate 46,776,878 of JAKOOJ010000010.1, forward strand.
CGCTGTTGCCGATGCAACCAACTGGGCCATTGGGCCGCTGACTGCCCCTTGCCTCCTATTCTGGCTGCCACTGCTCAGGTTCCTCCATCAACTGGGAGAGGACGTGAGTGGGCCCGGTCTTCGTCCGAGTGGTCCAGAATAACCACGCCCACGGCGGCAAGGGGTACATGAGGGACGAAAGTGGAATCGGAAGCGCCTCTTGGTCAAGGAAGCGGTCCAGTGGCATCAGACAGCAGCGATGATGAAGCACCAGCTGATCCTATGGTAAGTGACCCAGTACGCCCTTTCCTTATCCCAGTTACCCTAAGACATCTTCAGACTGCAAAAGCAATCCAGCAGGACGCCCTAATAGATTCGGGGTGTACTCGGTGTCTCATCCGGGAGGCTGTTGGTGTTAAGTTGGGGTTACAGACAGCGAGGCTACAAGCCCCTATTCGTTTCGAACAGATGGATGGCTCTCTGTTGGGTGGGAAGCCCGCAACACGGGTAACCGAATTGGTGCGGTTGGAAGTAGGGGAAAATTGGGAAAAAATCCGTTTTGTAGTGGTTGAGAGTATGGTCGAACCCGTCATACTGGGGTTGGCGTGGTTGGACAAATAGAGGCCAAATATCTGGTGGGAGGGCAGTTTCCGGAAGCTGTGGTTAAGTGTAGGCCCGGAGCCAGAACCGGAGGACCAAACTGGGCAGGCGCAGGCACAGGGGGGAACTCTGGCCGACCTGCCACAGACGGGTTACCCTGACGTGTACAAAGATCTAGCGGCTGTGTTTAACGAAGAGGAGTGTGAGGTGCTGCCCCCGCATAGGGCAACCGACTGTGCTATAGAACTAAAACCAGATGTCAAGTTGCCAAAGCCACGCATGTACGCCATGACTAAACCAGAATTGGAGGAACTTAGATGCTATATTGATAAGAACCTGGCTAGGGGCTTCATCCAACCCAGCAGATCACACATGGCCGCTCCTGTTTTGTTCCGGGAAAAGAAAGATGGCGGGTTAAGATTATGTGTGGACTTCAGGGGATTAAATGCTGTATGTGTTGAACATTTATACCCCCTTCCTTTAATGAAAGATCTTCTGGCCACATTGTCAACCGGGAGAATATTCACTAAGTTGGATTTATGGGAGGCTTATTATAGGGTACGTATAAAGCCAGGCAACGAGTGGAAGACCAAGTTCAACTGTCCCTTAGGCAGTTACAAATTCCGGGTGATGCCGTTTGGCTTGCAGGGTGCTCCAGCCGTTTTCATGCAAGTAATAAACGAGGTATTGCATGAACACTTATATCGAGGTATCCTAGTTTATCTGGACGATATTCTAATCTACACCAAGACAATGGAAGAACACACGGAACTGGTACAGCAGGTGTTATCGAAATTACTGCGAGCAAAACTATTAGTTAAACTGTCAAAGTGCGAATTTCACTGCACGAGGCTGGACTATTTGGGATACCGCATTTCAGGGGATGGGGTGGAAATGGATCCTAAAAAAGTGAGTACAGTGCTGGAGTGGCGGGCACCTGCAACACGGAAGCAGTTACAAAGCTTCCTTGGTTTTGCGAACTTTTATCGCCAATTCATTCCAACGTTTGCCCAGATAGCTCTCCCTTTAACTGATTTGCTCTGCACAAAAGGTTCTGGGGTGAAAGCACGACCAGGACAAGTGTTACTATGGACTCTGGACTGCCAAAGAGCCTTTGAACAGTTGAAAGGCCTGTTTTCACAAGCACCAATACCACGTGTTAGGAAATGGGGTTGAGTAGACCCCAGACCATGAACCAGCTCATGAGTAAACACACAGAGACTGAAATAATTCTGACAGAGGCGTCTTGTGTAAAAATATAATTTACTTTAAAACATTTAAAAAGCACTATGTCTTTAAGAAAGCACATTAAAAACAAAGTCTTATCTGGGTATGTGAAGCAAGGCTATCTCCCTAGATCCCTCTCCACAATACCGAAACGGTTCACAAGAGAATAAAGCTAGCATGAAGGTAAGCAGCTTCGGCGTCGATACATCATCAAGGCAATCAAAATGGGGGCAGCACAAGCTTCACAGCTAAAAGTCACCTGAAGTAAAAACAGTTCAAACAGCAAACATTGCTTGAAGCTTGTGGGAGAAAGAAGGTCCAGCAACAGCAGTCCCGATGATAGATTGCGTGCTACAAAACAGCAAAAGGCAAGCATCCGTGGGAGTTTCTCTGCAACGGCGTCTGGAGTCCTTATCTGCATTCTTCTCCCATCTGCGGCGTTGCACTGAGCTTCTTGCAGGAGCTGTGCATTTAGGCCTAAACCAGGAGTCTAGGCCCAAGTAGCAAGCGAAAAGGTCCTTGCTTATATAGGGAGTTAACCTGCAATTAACTAGGGCGGAGAAGGCTTGCAGGTAATTGCCAACAGGAGATGGCTTGATTGAAACCATACTGTTTGTGAGTAGGCAGGTAGCCACAGCAATCCTGGAAACACTCGTGACACTACGGCATCCCGATCCAGCGTTACCATTTGTTGTTCAAGCAGACGCTAGCGATGTTGCTGTCGCTGCTGTGTTGCAGAGACTTGCGGGGGGGGAGTTACAACCGTGCGCATATACGTCCTGCAAGTTATCCATCACTGAAAGACGGTGGGCCGTTTGGGAAAAGGAGGCCTTCGCAGTGCGGTGGGCTTTGCTTACCTGGCGGCACTTGTTAGAGGGAAGTGGCACTAAGTTTGAAGTATGGACAGACCACAAAAACTTGGAAGCACTCCAGAATCCTAGACGGTTATCGCCTAAACAAGTCTGTTGGGCGCAATATTTCCAGAGGTTCAATTTTGACTTGAAATACGTTCCAGGTGGAAAGAATTTTCTGGCAGATGCACTATCACGACTACCGCAATTCGGTAGCAAGAGGGAGGACGTTGTGCAAGCAATTGTCCCCGAAAACCAGCAAGTGGCTCGGACGTCGCACACCGAGTCATCATCGTGGGATAGTGACTTATGCCGTGCATTAGCTGAAGACGCCTGGTTCAAAGAACATGTGGCTGATGTAACCCACCGGGACGGACTTGCCTGGGTTGGAACCAAATTATATATCTCTGCCGCTCTGCGACATTCTGTGCTCCATAGATGTCACGATACCAAGGTAGCGGGCCATTTCGGTTTCCTAAAAACATTACACCTAGTAAGACGCCAATTCTGGTGGCCACGCATGAGGAAAGAAATAGAGTATTATGTAAAAAGCTGCAAGGTGTGTGCAATGGCTAAACCCCGGCCAGGGAAACCCCTCGGCCTTTTACAATCTGTGGCGGAACCGAGCAGACCCTGGGAGGAGATCGCCATGGACTTTATCGTAGACCTCCCGGAGAGCAACAGTAATACCATAATATGGACTGTAATTGATCTTTTTTTCCAAGCAAGCCCATTTCATCCCATGCCATGGTTTACCGTCTGCCCGGAAGTTATCAAAAATGTTCATATGGCACATATATCGATTACATGGGGTGCCTCGACGGATCATATCGGACAGAGGTGTTCAGTTTACTTCAAAGTTCTGGCGCAATTTCGTTAAAATGATAGGGTCGTCGCAGGGATTAAGTTCGGGCTTCCATCCTAGTACCAACGGGGCAACAGAAAGAGCAAACGCTATGATAGAAAGATACCTACATTGCTATGTATCATATCAGCAATCGGATTGGTCAGAATTACTCCCTTTTGCAGAAATAGCATATAATAACGCTGTACACGGAAGTACGGGAGTCACACCTTTTCAAGTCGTTTCGGGTAAAGAATTTACCGCAATCCCTGAATGGGAATCTCATAACCAAGAAAATATGTCCCCTGACGCCTGGGCTACACGCATCGGAAGGACATGGCCCCAAATAAAAGAGGCATTGGATAAAGCAACCAAAACATATAAATGCCAAGCAAATAAGAAAAGAGCGGACCACAAACCATTCGTGGTTGGAGATCAGATTTATTTGTCTACAAAATACCTGAAATTATGAACGCCTAGTCGTAAATTGGGCCCCAAATACCTTGGACCCTTTTCTATTGTGAAAGTGATTAATCCGGTTACGGTGGAACTGAAATTACCACCGTTACTGGGTAAGGTTCACCCTGTGTTCCATAATAGCTTGATAAAACCAGTAGAGGCTGTTCGGGAACAACTGGATAAACCAGGGCCAGTGGACGGGGACCACTATGAGATAGAGGAAGTGTTAGATTCCAGAATCAGTAGGGGAAAACTAAGGTATTTGGTCAGATGGAAGGGGTACCCGTTTGAAGAAGCTTCCTGGGTTACCACTACAAACCTAAAAGCCAGCCGATTGCTTAAATGATTCCATAAAAAATACCCACACAAACCTGGCCCTTGGGGTGTATGTATAGAACCATAATGTGATGCTAACATGTATGTTTCTGTCTTCCAGGAGAATCCCTGGTTGGAGGAGCCGCCTGTCGAGGTCCCCTCGACACCTGGAGCTCAAGTAACGACCGTGGATCCTGTAGCAACTTTGGATCCTGATGTTATATACCATACCTGAATCCAGCGGTATGGGGGGGCTGGTTTGGGTATGCTGTTCACATTGGTGGTGGGGGTGTTTAGCATAACGATAGGCAGTCGGTCACGCTGCGGTCGGGGTGGAGGGTTTAATTGTGCCGCCCATCCGTTCTATTAGGATGGGATGATGGAATTGCTAAATCGCGCATGGGCAGAAGCCACAGCAACTCGGAAGGGCGTGCAATCAGCTGTAATTGAAGGCGTGTGTATTTAAACAGCGTTGGAAGGCAGCCGCTCCCAACCCCGACTTTGTGTATTGCCGCATCAAGTGTCAGGCTTGCTGCTGACGTTGCTGGAAATCAGTTGAAGTAAAAAGCATTTCCAACTAACAAGACCTGTTTGTAGCATTTTCTTTCCTCACCGAGCCAGACACGCAGCTGAAGACCTGATAGAGGCTTCTTTGGCTTTCATGGTTTATTTAGTCTATTGAGACTGTGGAATTTGGTGGGCCTTCTTGGATTACAAATATCGTTTGATGGACATTTTGGAAGGTGAAAGAAGAAAAGTGAAACAATAGATAGATTTGGACAAGAGGCTGACAGGGAAAATTGGACCATAAACCTGTGATCTTAAAGTAATTTCTTTCTCCCTAATATACTTAATATTTTAATATTGGTATTGACATCAGTTGAATTCATTGTAAAATTAATTGTAAAAGGGTATTGATGGAGTAATTATGTTCAGATTGTTATTGTAGACGGATTATAAATAGAAAAAAAAAGGGGAGGATGAGCGCACCAAACCTAACCAAAATTGGAAAGAAAGCATCTTCTACACCGACATCTGCAGCATCCAGCCCATCAAACCAAAGATCAATAGACATAATGCTACAACAAGAAAAAACGAATACTTTCCAAAAAGAAATACAAGCAATATTCCAAGAAGAAATAATGATGAACGATAATGAGGTGAAAGGTGACTTGGGTGAAATGAAATAACAGATCCAGAATATGGATGCTGTGAAGTTTCCAAAAGATGCTCTAATTAATTCATGAACCATGAGCCAAACTTCAAAAGAAATACAGTGTCAGCGTCTCAGAACTGACATAGAAAAGGGAGGAGAAGCCTGAACTTTTGCCTGCTAAATCCCTTTGAAGATTTGGTCTCCTCGGAGATGGGGAGGGGGGGAGACATTCCTGTGACCTGACGAAGAAAGGAATCAGGAAAGTGACTTGGAAGATAGCCAATGAGAAGCAGAGAATTGGGGATCGGAAAGGGAGGGATTGGGGGGCAAAGGTCAGTACTGACCGTGAAGAGTCAGGATCAGGTTGCTGTGCTCGAATAAAGAGAAAATTTCCTTAAAGATCGGCAGTTTGGAAGTTCATTTATTTTGAGATAGCATCGAAACCTGACACAGTCATTTATTAGGAGCACCATTTCTGCAATATTCAGATGCAGTTAGAACTAATCCCACGTAGATTTACGTTCCCCTATGACCCTGTCTCTCCCCTCCTCCCTGACCACGTCATAAATCACATTTTCCAATTAACCACTTTGGCTGGCTGTGAAACCCAACACCCTTCTACTGATTGCGGTAAGAAAGCATCTATGGAATGCAGATTCAGTTATGGAAATCAATCAGCTCTATCAGTTCTCCCTCCCTCCTGCTCATGGCAACTTGAAAGCTTTGCAAGTTGACAGATGGGAGACTAGAGAATTTCCAGCAAATGATAATAAAAAATGAACAAGGATCCAGAAAATAGAGGATAAATCAGAAGAAAACTGGAAAAAATGGAGGAACTGACACAAGCAAATAAGAACCTTGAGGAGACAGTTATCATTCTGGAAATGGAGATAGCAGCTCATTTCTTAAGATTTCAAAATATGGAGGAGGATTGTTGTGACCCAGGCCCACGTAGTTAATATTAAATGCAAAACAGTTCCAAAAAACAGATTTTTTTAAAAAAATATTTTTTATTTTTTCAAACATAAACACAAAATATATCTTTCAAGAATGAAGTCTCGAACTGGTCATAGATAGGTACTATCGCTTACATTTCTTTCAAGCTCCATTCACAATTTCCCATTACATCTTTTAAAATTAGAAATCAGAACATAAAAATTTTTTAACATGAATTTAACATCTTAATCTAAACCATTCTATTATATCACCACAAATTCAATTTCCAGATAAACTTAACTCATTTTTATACCCATTTATAAATCCAAATTATATCTGGTTCTTTCCCAAGCTCCCTTCATTACATCTTTTAACATCAATATCAAAACATAATTTTTTAAAAAATATTCTAACCTCTTAATCTAATTATTTACCTTACAATTTTATCACCACAAATCTTAGTTTCAAATTAAATACAACTCTATTTTTATTTCAATTTATAGGACAAAATTATATCCGTATTTCTTAATCTCTAGGCCCATTTCATCAAATCTTTAAATCTTAAACTTTATCAATTTATCTTTAATTTTCTCATGCTTATCATCTATTACACATTTCATTTTACACAGATTTATCTCAAAATCCATATCCTCCTCCATATCTCCTACTATTATTTGGCTGATTTCCAGCATAATCTCCTCCAAACCTCCAACTATTGTTTGTCTGATTTCCAGCATATTTTATTTTGGCTGATTTCCAGCATATTCTCCAGATCTCCAACTCTTGTTTCGCTGGTACCCAGCATCTCTTATTTTAACTTTTTCCTTGCAGTATATTTGTCTATTATTTGACTATTTCCCAGTATACTCTTCCAAATTAATTCTCAACATATTTCATAATATTAATCATTTCCAGCATACATTGAGTTCAATCACAATTCATTACTTAAGTCTGTGTGTCTTATGTTTTCATCCAATAATGCATTAATCAATCATATTTACCATTCTCAAGTTTGTTTACAAATTAGAATTAAAACGTGTTACATCAAACAATAAATTTTCTTAAATTTATCTCATATTAGTATATACTCGTATGTTTTTATAAAAATATCATTTTTAACCACCTATACATCAATCCTCTATTTTAATTACCTTCTTTTATTTTCCATCTTTGTTACTTCAGAAGTCCTCCTGTTTTTATCTAAAAATCATTTATACATTTAAGCTTTTAAGCATTGCATTTTAATTTTACAGTGGGGCAAAAAAGTATTTAGTCAGCCACCAATTGTGCAAGTTCTCCCACTTAAAATGATGAGAGAGGCCTGTAATTGTCATCATAGGTAGACCTCAACTATGAGAGACAAAATGAGAAAACAAATCCAGACAATCACATTGTCTGATTTGGAAAGAATTTATTTGCAAATTATGATGGAAAATAAGTATTTGGTCGGTTTCCGGTTCCGGTCATCGTGACAGCAAGATGGATTTGGAGTTAGCTCCTGTCACGATCTTGCCAATCTCTTAGCCTGGGCGGCTTTGTTTTGCCGGCGGCAGCCCCGGAGAGGCAGCCGCAAGCGGAGAGGTGCTAGGAGCGTGTTAGGAGTGGCAATCCGGCACGTGTAAGCGAATCTCTCCTGTCTCAGGCTGAGAAGGCAGCGCCAGTAATGGCGGCTCCGTAGCGATGACTGCCCATTTAGGAAGGGAAACCTGATCGCGACGGACAAGACGCCCTACACCTTCAATTAAATAAGAGCTAATGGAGACGGTGTTTTGACTCTTCTGAGAGCCCCACTGGATATGCTGAGGTGGTGAGATCTATGAAAAGTGCCCTGTGTGTGGTTGGAACAAAGACGGGATAGCGGCTACGTGTGTCCCACTCCTTACTTGTGGAGCTGATTTTGAACTGTGCTGGCTGAATGGAACATTTGAAAAGGATCGAGTTGTGAGTTGTATCTGGTGGAGGGTGTGATTGATTTTGGGCTGATCTCCTGCTCCTTTCTTATATTTTCTACAGAGAATTTGGAAGGACCTGTGACTGAACAAACAGCTATACTTTTGCTAGAAATCTATTACCCTTTCCCCACCCCCTTTTCCCCTCAACGTGCTTACTAAAGAGTGTGTGTGCAGAATAGCGCTATACCCCCATCTAGTGGAGATCTTTATTATAACGTGTGTATAGCAACTTGAGGAAGAGAAGAACTCTGCCGAGTAATATTTTTTGGATTTTTTTTTCCTTACCTTTCTTTCCTCTCTGAACTATGTATTGAATACTACCCCTACTACCGATTAGACTGCTCACCTGATTAATTTAAATCTTGCTTACCCCTGACTACCCCTTTTCTTTGGAACTGATCGGATAAAAACTCCTCCAATCAAAATGTCAACGGCAACATCAGTGGTAACCGCAAAAACTGGGAAAAAAGTCCTGACATTCCCTATGGTCGCTGCTACGGCTACACCCACCTCATCGCCTTCGTCTGCCAGGTCACTGGATGATATGGTTGCTGCAGGGAAACCACCATCGCTAGCAAGCTTACAGAACATGCTGCAGGCTATGTACGAAGTGATGACCAAAAATCAAGAAGCTATTTCTAAAAACTTAGAGGACCTAACACTAGATATTAAAGGGGAGTTGGGAGCCGTTAGAAATGATATTAAAATGTTGAATGAGAGCTTGGAAGGTGTTCAGGGGGTCTTGACGCAACAGGAGAGTAAAATACAAGACATTGAAAGGAGGATGGGACGATGTGAGGAAAGACAAGATGGAGAGGAAAGGGAGCAAATAGCGGTGAGCAGAGTCTTTGAAGAGGAAATTATTTTTTTGGAAATGGACAGATCATCTTTCTACTTGAGGATTCAAAATGTGGTGGAAGAAAGTGGGGAGCCATTAAGAGATATAGTAGCAGAAATACTGGCTGGGACTTTGGAGATCACAAAGGAAGAGGTTTTGAGGGATATAGACGACGTGTTTCGGGTTCACACGAGCTATGCCAGGAGACAGAAACTCCCAACTGAGGTTCATATCAGACTATCTAAGAAAGCCCTTAGGGAAGAGGTAATTGCGAAGGCTAGAGATAAAACAGTAACCTATAAGGATAAACAATTGATATTTTTGAGGCAACTCCCTAGGCGGGTTCGGGAAATACGGCGTAATTATCACTTCTTAACGGCCCAACTGAGAAAGCATAAAATATTATATAGGTGGCTACTCCCAGAAGGTTTATTATTTACTTGGGCAGAAAAAAGGGTGAGAATCGATAATCTTAGAGACGCTAGAGATTTCTTTATTAGACATTTGAACCCCTCAGAAGCAGACGTGGGAGAAGAGTTAGAGAGCAAGAGCGGGGAAGAAGTACTAGAGGAGGAAGAGAGAGGGGAAATAGAACAAGTAGGTGAAAGGAAGAAAGGGAAAGGACAAACTCAGACTCAGGTAGAGAGGGGTGTTGAAACAAGACAATCAAAAAAGAAACCTCAAGCAGAAGGCAAGTAAGGGTAATAAGGAAGACGGGATGGGGGAAGAGATGCGTCTAATGTCTGTGAATATCAATGGATTGAATAGTCCAAATAAAAGGAAAAAGGTTTTTACTAAATTAATGAAAGCACGTTTGAATATAGTATGCCTCCAAGAGGTACATATAAAAAGAGATCACCTCTACCTATTGAATTATAGCAAATTGGGTCAACTATATACATCCCTAGCAGAAACAAAAAAAAGAGGAGTAGCGATTTATGTACAAAAACACATAAAGTCGAGGCTGATTTTTGCAGACGAAGATGGGAGACTGCTGATGGTTGAGGTAGAAATATGTGATAAAAAATGTTTATTGGTTTGTATATACGCACCTAATGGAAATCAGAAAGTTTTTTTTCAGATCTTACACTCTAAACTTGTTGAATATGATTACCCACATATCTGTGTAGTGGGAGACTTTAATGCTATAGAGGATAAAAGCAAAGATTATATATCTGGAAAGAGGAAGCAGGAAGGAGAAAAGAATACGGTAAAGAAAAGGCTGCCTTTTATCTGGCAGCAAATACAAGAAGAATTTGGACTTAGAGACATCTGGAGGGAAAAGCACCCAGATGATAAACAATATACATACTTCTCCGCCAGGCACTCATCTTGGTCGCGGATAGATGCGGCGTGGCTGTCAGGGGAATTGAGTCAGGGGATACAGAAAGCAGAAATAGGCGTCAATGAGTGGGCAGATCACAACCCTCTTTGGATAACATGGGGAAGCCGGAAAATAAGGCCTAAGTGGAGATTGGACATAGGAGTTTTTAAAGATGAGCCATTCTTAAAACACCTAAAGAAAGAGATGGGGTTCTTTTTTCAGGAAAATAACAGGGAGGATGCATGCCCTTTCAACGTATGGGACACAGCGAAGGCTGTGTTTTGTGGTTTGGTGATTAACTATATGGCAGGGAAACGAAAGAAGGAAAGGGCTGAGCGTAATAAATTATTGGATGACCTGGTAAGAAGTGAGGCTATGTTACAGCGGGACCCAAGCAATATAGGATTTAAAATGAATTTGAAAGTAGCACGACACCAAATTAATTTATTAGATCAACAGGATTTGGAGAAAAAAATAAGATGGATGAAGCAAAGATACTTCGAAAGGGCAAATAAACAAGGGAGGTGGCTCACTTACCGTCTAAACAAAGAAAAAGAAAAGAACAGAATTCATAATTTGAGAGATGGGAAAGGCAATTGGATTACAGGGGAAGAAGGGAAGAAAGTAATTGTACAGGAATTTTATACTAATTTATATTGTAAGGAAGATAAGTCTGAGCAGGAAATAAAGAAATACTTAGAGGAATCAGACATACCCAAAATACCAGACTTATCTAGGGAAGTATTGGATGAAGAAATTACGGAGGGGGAAATTGAAAGGGTCATGGGAAAACAAAAGACAGGGAAAACTCCCGGTACAGATGGCCTACCGATTGAATATTATAAAGCACTTTGGGAAACATTAGGTACGCATATGACTGAACTATTTAATGGGGTAATTCGGGAGGGACAGATCCCGAAATCATGGACAGAAGCACTAATAACTCTTTTGCCAAAGGACAATAGTGACCTATCTCAGATTCAGAATTATAGGCCCATTTCACTTCTTAACGCGGATTATAAATTATTTGCAGCGGTTTTAGCAGAGAGACTCAAAGGGTTTCTTAACCAATTTATACATGAAGACCAAAATGGTTTCCTACCAGGCAGACAGATTAGAGATAACGTAAGAATAGTTATCAATGTTTTGGAATATTACGAAACCCATACTGATAAACAATTGGCCCTGGTATTCATGGATGCACATAAGGCCTTTGATCGTGTGAATTGGAGCTTTTTAATAGGTTTACTGCAACATATGCAATTTGGAGAAAGATTTATTCGGGCAATCCGTGCAATTTATTCGAAGCAGACTGCTAAAATTTCAATTAATGGTGATGTATCCAATCAAATTGATATTGAGAAAGGAACTAGACAAGGGTGTCCGCTCTCCCCGTTGTTATTTATTCTGTCATTAGAACCCTTATTGAGGGAAATTAGACGTAATATGGGGATAAAAGGTCTTTATATCCAAAATCAACAATATAAGGTGCAGGCTTACGCTGATGATTTAGTATTTATATTAGAAGATCCGTTGATATCGGGACCGTGTCTGACCCAGGAAATAGAAAAATATGGTAAAGTGGCGGGATTAAAAGTCAATAGGGAAAAAACTAAAATTATTGCCAAAAATTTAACAGTAAAGCAAGGGAAAGAATTAGAAGTGAATCTGGGGTTCCAAATTGTAAACAAACTAAAATACTTAGGCATTATTATATCAGCCAAATGCTCCACGATCAAAGAGGACAACTATTTGAACCTTCTCAAGAGAACAGGTCAGGATCTAGAGAAATGGAAGAGTATGCAGATATCCCTACTAGGTAGAATAGCAATTATAAAAACTTATATACTTCCAAAATGGATATACCTATTCTACACAGCACCAGTTAGATTGGATAATAATTTTTTTAAAAAATTAAATTCTTATGTCCTTAAATTCATTTGGCAAAATAAAAAACCCAGAATTAAACTTAAAATGCTTCAAGAACTTAAAGAAAGAGGGGGATTTGGTGTTCCAAAATGGGAATACTACTATCAGGCCGCAAACTTAGTCTGGATCAGGGATTGGATATTGTTGAGAAGAAGGAGGTTGCTGATTTTGGAAGGTGAGGGGTTACATCAAGGATGGCATTATTTTCTTTGGCAAAATAAAATCCCAAAGCACAGGTGTCTTGCAGGACATTATGTGAGGAATATTCTAATTGAGTCGTGGAGGAAAATTAAGGGTAAATTTTACTTCTCAGTCCCCTCCTGGCTGGTCCCACTCGAAGCTATAACGTATAGGCCTCTATATAACAAAGAAAATCACCTCTCTTACCGGGAACTTTTGGACCCCCATGGCAGTCTGAAAACAAGAAATGAGTTGGAGTTGCAGGGAAGACAACTGGATTGGTGGGCTTATGCCCAAATTTGCTCGAAATTTTAAAAAGATAGGGAACAAGTTGGTATTAATTTGAATCAGCATGAACTGGACAATATCATTCTAGGAAAAGAGGATAAAATGTTATCAAGGATATATAAACTTCTAATACACTATTGGATAGGGGATGAAATAGTTAAAGACTCTATGATTGCCTGGGGGAGAAATATTGGTTATCCAATTGATGTGACCAAATGGGAAGAAATCTGGCTCAAACATATGAAACTCCTGTGGGCAACATCATATAAAGAAAATGTGTACAAGATGCTGTATAGATGGCACCTTCCACCTGCCCGTCTTTCTAAAATGTATTCAAATCTCTCACCAAACTGTTGGAAGTGCGGGGAGATCGGCACCTATTTCCACATGTGGTGGACCTGTCCCAGGACGAGGGAATTCTGGAAAACCATACAGGCATGGATTATGGAAATCACAGGTTATAACCTAATTCTGAAACCAGAGTACTATCTACTGAACATTAGGCCAGATAATATAGGCACAAATATATGGTGTCTGTGTGTATTTATCACCACCTCAGCAAGAATATGTTTCGCCCAACATTGGAAGGGGAAAGATCTGCCGGCTGAAGATTTGATTCTGGAGAAAATTTTGGATTATGCGGAAGCCGACAGACTGACTAAAGCATTGCGAGATCAAAAGGACTCCGTATATTTCCAATGTTGGGACAAATGGTATGTTTGGTTGAACAACAGACACCCAAAAAGTCAAGTATAACCAGGACTATGTTTAATATTTGTTAAATTTGACCGAAGCTTACATACCGTAGAAAGTGTAAATATCATGTAAAGTTTCTGTTGCGATCATTTGTTTGACTATTTCTTTTTTTTTGTTTGATGTACTGTTTTAAATAAATAAATTAAAAAAAAAAAGAAAGAAAATAAGTATTTGGTCGATATCAAAAGTTCATCTCAATACTTACAGTGATGTTTTGGGGCTGTCGCTGGGCAACACGGACTTTCAACTCCCTCCAAAGGTTTTCTATGGGGTTGAGATCTGGAGACTGGCTAGGCCACTCCAGGACCTTGAAATGCTTCTTACAAAGCCACTCCTTCATTGCCCGGGTGGTGTGTTTGGGATCATTGTCATGCTGAAAGACCCAGCCACGTTTCATCTTCAATGCCCTTGCTGATGGAAGGAGGTTTGCACTCAAAATCTCACGATACATGGCCCCATTCATTCTTTCCTGTACACGAATCAGTCGTCCTGGTCCCTTTGGAGAGAAACAGCCCCAAAGCATGATGTTGCCACCCCCATGCTTCACAGTAGGTATGGTGTTCTTTGGATGCAACTCAGCATTCTCTCTCCTCCAAACACGACGAGTTGTGTTTCTACCAAACAGTTCTACTTTGGTTTCATCTGACCATATGACATTCTCCCAATCCTCTTCTGGATCATCCGAATGCTCTCTTGCAAACTTCAGACGGGCCCGGACATGTATTGGCTTAAGCAGGGGGACACGTCTGGCACTGCAGGATCTGAGTCCCTGGCGGCGTAGTGTGTTACTGATGGTAGCCTTTGTTACGTTGGTCCCAGCTCTCTGCAGGTCATTCACTAGGTCCCCCCATGTGGTTCTGGGATTTTTGCTCACCGTTCTTGTGATCATTTTGACCCCACGGGTTGAGATCTTGCGTGGAGCCCCAGATCGAGGGAGATTATCAGTGGTCTTGTATGTCTTCCATTTTCTAATTATTGCTCCCACAGTTGATTTCTTCACACCAAGCTGCTTGCCTATTGCAGATTCAGTCTTCCCAGCCTGGTGCAGGTCTACAATTTTGTTTCTGGTGTCCTTCAACAGCTCTTTGGTCTTCACCATAGTGGAGTTTGGAGTGTGACTGTTTGAGGTTGTGGACAGGTGTCTTTTATACTGATAACAAGTTCAAACAGGTGCCATTAATACAGGTAATGAGTGGAGGACAGAGGAGCCTCTTAAAGAAGAAGTTACAGGTCTGTGAGAGCCAGAAATCTTGCTTGTTTGTAGGTGACCAAATACTTATTTTCCACCATAATTTGCAAGTAAATTCTGTCCAAATCAGACAATGTGATTGTCTGGATTTGTTTTCTCATTTTGTCTTTCATAGTTGAGGTCTACCTATGATGACAATTATAGGCCTCTCTCATCTTTTTAAGTGGGAGAACTTGCACAATTGGTGGCTGATTAAATACTTTTTTGCCCCACTGTATCTGCTTTATTTCTTCATTTCCCTATCTGTCCATAAATGTTCCACTTCAAAATCCATATTTCCATATTAGAAACTCTATATATCACTTTAATTCTTTTGTAACATCTGCTCCGTGTAAAATCCATCAGCTTCCTTTCTTTTGTTCCTGCGCCACATCTTTTGTTGCTAAGCCAGTTAGTTTCGATTTTAATAAATCCAGTGTATTTCTTCTTTCTTTGTAAAATCACCCAAAGACAGAATAGGAATCTATAGTTAATTTCAAAGTAAGCCAAGATAGATAGCAATTAGATAGGGTCGGTCCTCTCGCCCCTTCTGTTCAACATTTATGTGAAGCCGCTGGGTGAGATCATCCGTGGTTTTGGGGTGAAGTGTTATCTGTACGCTGATGATACTCAGCTGTACATCTCCACCCCAGACCACCCCAACGATGCCCTTGATGTGATGTCTCGCTGCCTGGAGGCCGTGCGGGTCTGGTTGGGGAGGAACAGGCTCAGACTCAACCCCTCCAAGACTGAGTGGCTGTGGCTTCCGGCGTCCCGATATAGTTAGCAGGTGCCATCGCTGACTATTGGGGGTGAATCTTTGCCCCCCACAGAGAGGGCTCGCAATCTGGGTGTCCTCCTGGATGCACGGCTGTCTTTAGAAGAGCATATGACGGCCGTGGCCAGGGGGGCCTTTTATCAGGTTCGCCTGATTTTATCAGGTTCGCCTGATTCGCCAGTTGCAGCCCTTTCTGGACCGGGACGCCTTGCGCACGGTCACTCATGCCCTTGTCACCTCCAGGCTGGACTATTGTAATGCTCTCTACATGGGGCTCCCCTTGAAGAGCACTCGGAGGCTCCAACTGGTCCAGAATGCGGCTGCGCGGGTGGTTATGGGTGCAACTCGTTGTGCCCATGTGACACCCCTCCTGCGCGAACTGCACTGGCTCCCAGTGGTCTTCCGGGTGCGATTCAAGGTGCTGGTTACCACCTTTAAAGCGCTCCATGGCATAGAACCCGGGTATCTTCGAGACCGACTTCTGCCACCAATAGCTTCCCACCGGCCAGTTCGCTCCCACAGAGAGGGTCTCCTCAGGGTGCCATCGGCCAAGTTATGTTGGCTGGCGACACCCAGGGGGAGGGCCTTCTCTGTGGGAGCCCCAGCCCTGTGGAATGAACTGCCCCCGGAAATACGTAAGATCCCCGACCTCCGGGTATTTTGCTGTGCACTGAAGACCCTGTTGTTCCACCAGGCCGGGCTATCGACATAATTTTAAATTGGGGTATTTTAAATTTCTGGGGTTTTAAATGGAGCCAAATTTATTTAATAATTTTAAATTTTAAATTGATGTTTGTCTTGTGTTTTTAAATAGGCTGTACACCGCCCTGAGTCCTTCGGGAGAAGGGCAGTATAGAAATAAAATAATAATAATAATAATAATAATAATAATTATTATTATTATTATTATTATTATTATTATTATTATTAATTCAAAGTATTTCTTTTCCAAACAGAAGGAGGATCTCTACAATCCACATTTCCGCTTAGTCACAATCTCCATTTTATAGCTATTATATAACCATCCATTTGTCTCTCTTCTTTAACTTTCCAAAGGTTAAATCCCGAAATAACGCTTCTCAAATCCATTCCAATTAAAAGAAAAACCCGATTTTCTAATTTATTAAAAGCCAATTCTTCCAACTCAGTTTATACTAAAGCAAAATCTTTAATGGGTCTTTGTTTCCAATTGTTGCTTTACTAAATCCTCAGGCCCCAAAAATCTACAGCCGCTATTTAAAATTTGGGGTCTTATTTATAAAAATCCATGCTGTTACATTGTTTCTCGCCTGGGTTGGTGTCACTCACCCGGCTTCGAAGCACATCATCCTTTTTCCCTCCTGCACAAATCTTTTCCCGGTTTGCCGAGGCTTTGTGGCAGCCGCCATGGCTGCCTCCCCCCACCGCCGACTCAGAGGATTCCCTCTGGCCTCTGAGGAACTTGCCTGTTCCTCTCGACCGCCCGAGGCGCTCCTCTTATTCCCCTGTCCCTGCAGGATGGGTTCGGTCCGAAGACCCATCGATCGGTGGTTCGTCAGGGTTTTTGCGGTGCTCATCAGAGCCCGCTATTTCCCTGACTTAACACCGCAGCGCCTCCAAGGGTCGCCAAAAAAAACAAACAGATTTTATTAAAACAGCTGAGAATTAACTCATTCTCATCTTATTCCAAATTAAATGAAAGCAAAGTTCTCAAAACACCTTCAGTTTATCTCTGACCTTGGGATAATTAGGCAAACTGCCAAAGGCTTTTCTTGGCAACAGTTCAGGAACAGAAGACGCTGACAAGAAAGAAATACATCCAAACACGAAGCAAATCTCTCAACGGTTGTTTTCTGGCAAAGAGGCCAAGAGCCGTTGCTGGTCTTTTAAGCCTTATGGGAGGGGCGAATCATCTTTTGGCCCTACTCCCAAATCGTCCTCTCTGCTTTAGCTGCTCCTGCCTTCTGGCAGCTCTTCTCATACGTGCACTAGGAACAGGCTCCTCCTGTTCCTCTTCCTCTTTACTGTCAGCCTCTGGAGGCTCCGAAGTCCAGACATCACTCCCAGATGGCCCTGGCCCCATCTCTGCCTCCGACACAGAGCCCTCATCCGGGCCTTCCCCAGCCTCCAGGATTGGCACATGTTCTTCCTCAGTGTCATCGCTGTCCGACTCCACTGCCAGCTCCGCAGGCTGCTGGCAGACCACAACAAGGATAAAGAAGACCTCCCTGAAGTGATGACAGAGTTATTGACAAGTGCCTTAGGGATCGGAAAGCAAGAGATGGAGGGAGAGATTGATGAAATATTTAGAATAAACACAAGTTATGCAAGGAGACACATGGTCCCGAGGGAGGTACATGTGAGATTTGTTTAAAAATCAATAAGAGCTGAAATACTAAAAAGGGCAAGGGAGTATCCATTGAAGTATAGAGGGGAAAAAATTGTTCTGAAGCAGATCCCTAGGAGGGTAAGAGATTTACGTAAGCAATATCAATTCCTGACCATAAAGCTGATCAAAAGAAAGGCAAACTTTAGATGGTTGGTACCAGAGGGAATAATTGGGAGGGGAAAAGATATAGACTGAATTCGATAGATAAAGTGTTAGAATTCTATGACAGTTACTTTGCTGAAAATGAGGGACATGAAATTAGAGGAGAGTTATAATACCAAGGAGAAGAGGAATCAACAGGAGAAGAGAGGAAGACACAACAAGACAAAATAGAGCCGAACGAGAAGGAGCAAGGGCAAAAGATCAGAGACAAATAAGAGCAACTAGGACTGTAAAACCTATATATAAATAACAGAGATGGAGGGGAAAAGCGAGATGTGGTCGATAAATATAAATGGACTGAATTCACCCACAAAAAGGAAAAAAATATTTACACAATTACAAAAATTAAAAGTAGATATAATCTGCCTCCAAGAGACTCACATAAAAAGCAGCATAGTAAATTACTGGAATACCCCAAAATTGGGAAATTATATTTTTCATCAGCACAGCAAAAGAAAAGAGGGGTAGCTTTGTATATTAAGGAAACAATAAATTCTAAACAAAATTTATACAGATGATGAAGGAAGAATTTTAATGGTGGAAATAGTAATGAACCAAAAAAAGATACTACTAATAGCAATATACAGTCAGGTCCAGAAATATTGGGACATCGACACAATTCTAACATCTTTGGCTCTATACACCACCACAATGGAGTTGGAATGAAACAAACACAATGTGCTTTAACTGCAGACTGTCAGCTTTAATTTGAGGGTATGTACATCCAACTCAGGTGAACGGTGTAGGACTTACAGCAGTTTGTATATGTGCCTCCCACTTGTTAAGGGACCAAAGGTAATGGGACAATTGGCTTCTCAGCTGTTCCATGGCCAGGTGTGTGATATTCCCTCATTACCCCAATTACAATGTGCAGATAAAAGGCCCAGAGTTCATTTCAAGTGTGCTATTTGCATTTGGAATCTGTTGCTGTCAACTCTCAAGGTGAGATCCAAAGAGCTGTCACTATCAGTGAAGCAAGCCATCATTAGGCTGAAGAAACAAAACAAACCCATCAGAGAGATAGCAAGAACATTAGGTGTGGCCAAAACAACTGTTTGGAACATTCTCAAAAAGAAGGAATGCACCGGTGAGCTCAGCAACACCAAAAGACCCGGGAGACCACGGAAAACAAGTGTGGTGGATGACCGAAGAATTCTTTCCCTGGTGAAGAAAGCACCCTTCACAACAGTTGGCCAGATCAAGAACACTCTCCAGGAGGTAGGTGTATGTGTGTCGAAGTCAACAATCAAGAGAAGACTTCACCAGAGTGAATACAGAGGGTTCACCACAAGATGTAAACCATTGGTGAGCCTCAAAAACAGGAAGGCCAGATTAGAGTTTGCCAAACAACATCTAACAAAGCCTTCACAGTTCTGGAACGAGATCCTATGGACAGATGAGACCAAGATCAACTTGTACCAGAGTGATGGGAAGAGAAGAGGATGGAGAAGGAAAGAGCCGCTTTGATTCCAAGAAGCGGCTTGAAAACTCCGAAATCTGAAGGATTGGTGGAGCAGAGCGAGCAAGGAGCAGGTTGAGCCCCTGTGAGCCCCCAGAAAATCGCTACTGGGGAGGAAACAGGCACGGCTCCCTTTCAACTTGCTGAGACTCTGGACGGCATGGGACGACTCTGCTTTGCGCAGAGCAAGTCAGCTGCAGCAACCTCTCAAATTAAATGAAATCAACTTGAATAATTAGCGGAAACAACAACTTGAACCTTCAAACCTAGAAATTGCAAGTATTACTGTTTTTGTGACTTTCTGATTTAAGTAAAAGTAAAAGTGCAAGCAAGTGAAAGTGGCTTGAAAAAATGGCACCCGGCTTCAGCCTCAACAAGCTGAGAGTGAGAGTGGACTTGTAAAGTTATTTTAACTAGCTACAAAGTTGCACTGCTTGTAACAAGGAGGAACAGGAGAACAGGAAAAATTTCTTTAAAATAAGCCTGAGCTTGCTTCAGTCTAATTCTATCCCCAATTTGATTAAACCTGGGGGATTTTTTTAGAGGACTTTTTCAGGAAAGCTAATCTACGTGGCAGAATGGCTTCTAAGAAACAGGAAGGAAAGGCAGCAGGGGGGGCGATCCCCCACACGCAAACCTGAGCAGCAGCTTCCTTCCAGTCAGCAGAGTCAGAAAAAAGATTTTGATGTTGAAAGTTTAAAAGATTTTATTACTCAGGCTCTGGATGATAAATTTCAAAAATCACAACAGGAAATTAAGCAGGACATTAATGAAATTAAAAAGCTGGTGCAAGAGAATTATGGCAAGGTGACTAATAAATTATCGAATGTGGTGTCTGGCCTGTCAGAAATTATCATTAAAGTGGACTCTAAGTTGGAAGAATTTAAATCAGAAGTGAATGTTAAAATAAAGGATACTGATTACAAAATTTCTGATGTTGATAATAAAATGCAGAGAGTTGAAAACGAAATTACGATGATGCAATTCAGGTCCATGGAATTCACCATAAGGATTAGAGGTATTAAGGAGAATGATCGACAAGACCTGAGACAGATTTGTGCTGATGCTTTGGCTGTGTTGTTAAAAATTAATCCTGAAGAGATTTTTTACAAAATAGACAAAATTTACAGAGTGAATTCGTGGGTGGCCAGACAAAGACAATTGCCTAGAGATGTGGTGATATATTTTACAGATAGAAGAATGAGAAATGATATTTTGCAAAAATCTTTTCTTTCTTCTGTGCAAGTGGAGGGAGCTCAAATTGGAATTTATAAAGAACTACCACCTAAGATGTTAAAAGATAGAAAAGATTTTGGCTTTTTAGTGAATGAATTAAAAAAACAACAAATACCATTTCGGTGGGATGCCCCAACTGGCATAATTCTGAAGTACAATGGAGAAAGACATCGATTGAATACTGTTGAGAAGGCGGAACATTTCTACTATACTGTTTTTAAAGAGAGATCACCATCTCCACGCACATCTACTGTGTTGGAGATAAAGGAGAGTGACAATGAGAAGCAACCTCAGCAAGAGATGGAAGAGCAGCTTAAGCAGGTGGAATCAGAGCCAGCGGAAATGCAGGGTGCTACAGGAGGTTTTTTGGAGGAGCCTCTGTTAGAATCTTCTCCAATTTTGTCTACAAGAGATGTGGCTTGGGACTTAGCTCGGATGGCTGAAGCCAAAGACCAGCGTATAACTCGTGCAATTTCCAAGCAACTTAAAGAAAAGCAACAACAGGAAAGACCTAATGCACAACAATATAAAAAGGGAGTCAAGAGTACTACACAAGAAAGTGAAGCCATGGGGGGAGCAAAGCCGAAGATTTTGGAAGATATTCGGCAATTCTGCTCGTCGCTTCAAAAAAGTATGCATGACGATTAAGTTTTTATCTTGGAATGTGAATGGATTGAATTCACCACAGAAAAAGAAGAAGTTATTTTCATATTTGAGACAATTTAATAATGATATAATTTGTTTACAAGAAACTCATGTCAGAACACAAGATCAAAAATACTTGATAAATTCAAAATTAGGAACACATTTTATAGCTTCAAATTTGGAAAAAAAGAATGGTGTGGTCATTTATATAAACAAAAGACTGTCAGCTAAAATTATAGAAGCAGATGAAGGTGGTAGGTTTATAGCAATTGAACTGCACACAGTAAATGGCCAAATTCTCGTGATTGGAATTTATGCTCCTAATCAACAACAGGATCATTTTTATAAAACTTTGCACACTAAAATACTGCAATGGGATTATAGATCTATTTTAATCATGGGAGATTGGAATGGAGTAATTGATTCTAAATTAGATAAAAAGAGCCTGGCGAAGTCAAGGATTAGACTACCACAGACTTTTTTCGACATGAAAGAAGATTTGGAATTAAAAGATATTTGGAGAATACATAATCCAAAAGAATTGGACTATACTTTTTTCTCTGATAGACATAGATCTTTTTCTAGGATTGATTTTATTTTATTATCAGATGATTTACTTGTTAAGACAAAAAGAACAAAGATTTTTCCAAGAACTCTAACCGACCATAGCCCAGTATGGATAGAAATTGAGACTGGAAAGACTGAGAGAAGATCATGGAGATTAAATGAAAATTTGTTTAGATATGAAAAATATATAACAGAACTTAAAAAGCAAATGAAAGAATTTTTTGAAATGAACTTGAATAAGGGTACCCCTATTGAAATTGTGTGGGATGCGAGTAAGGCATATATGAGAGGGGTACTCATTCATATGAACTCTAAACACAAATTAAATCAACAAAAGAAAAGATCTGAAATGGAAACAGAAATAAAGAATAAAGAACAGTTACTTATTAAAAATCCAACAGATGAAAGAATACGTGGTGCTATAAAACTTTTGAAAGATCAATTCCAAATGCTTATGGCGGAACAAGCTGCAACAAATTTACAATTTGCAAAACACAACACATTTTGTAACGCTAACAAACCGGGCAGATGGTTGGCTTATACATTAAGGAAGAGGCAGAGTACACGGGTCATTGACAGTATTGATAGTGGAGGGAAGGAAATTTTTCAACAAAAATTAATTAAAGAAGTTTTTTTAGACTATTATACCAAATTATATGCTAAAGATGATATACAGAATGGACTTATAGAGAAATATTTAGAAACAAGAAGAGTTACAAAAATTTCTAGTCAACAAAAGGAGAGAATGAATTATCCTATAACTGCTGAGGAGATTATTGCCGCAATTAAACAACTGAAAACAGCTAAAGCACCAGGAACGGATGGTATAACTGCGGTGTATTAGAAAACTTTACAAGCAGAAATGATTGAACATCTTAAAGATCTATTTTGTAGTATACAACAAGGGGGTAAAATACCCCCATCATGGAAAACAGCTTATATTTCATTGATACCGAAAGAGCAAGCAGGTCCTAAAAAACCGGAGAATTATAGACCAATATCTCTTCTGAATAATGATTATAAAATTTAGGCAAAAGTACTAGCCAACAGGTTGATGCCAGTAATTCAAGAGGTGATTCATGATGATCAAGCAGGATTTATAGAGGGTAGATATATGAAGGACAATGTAAGGCAAATTATAGATTTATTGGAATATCTTGAGAAGAATAAACAGATCCCTGCAGTGCTGGTTTTTTTGGATGCAGAGAAGGCCTTTGACAGAGTGGACTGGAATTTTCTATTAAAGACTTTAAAAAAGATGGACTTTGGGGATCAATTTATACAGGCGGTTTCAGCAATTTACCAAGAGCAAAAGGCACAGATTATTATTAATGGAAGTTTGACAACAGACTTTAATATTGAAAAAGGAACAAGACAAGGTTGTCCGTTATCCCCATTGTTATTTATTTTAACACTAGAAGTCTTGCTGAATATAATACGTGACTCGAATATCTTGAAAGGTATAGTGATAAGGCAAGAGGACTACAGAATAAGGGCATTTGCACATGATCTGGTTGTTACCCTAACACAGCCGATGGAATCAATAATCCAGATGAAAGACATTATAAAAGACTATGGTAGAGTATCAGGATTTAGACTGAACCAGAAAAAAACTAAGATGATAGTTAAAAATATGACACAAGATCGAAAATACAAACTTGAAAGAAGGGCAGGTTTTGAGATTGTACCTAAGGTTAAATATCTAGGAGTTCAGGTTGCAGAATCAAATATGAAATTGTTTCAAAATAATTATGAGGTGTTGTGGCGAGATATACAGAAAGATATGGAGACTTGGAAAAAACTGCAGCTGTCCTTACTTGGAAGAATAGCAGCAGTTAAGATGAACATTTTGCCAAGATTTCTTTTTTTGTTTCAAATGATTCCGGTGCTTAAAAGTGATAAACAATTGAAAGAATGGCAAAGTGGATTGAATAAGTTTGTCTGGAACGAGAAAAAACCGAGAGTGAAATTGAAAATTATGCAAGATGTTCCAGAACGGGGAGGTCTTAAACTTCCAAACCTATAGTTATACTATGAAGCAGCAGCTTTGACTCAAGCAAGCGATTAGTTTGGAAGGAAAAAGACTGGAATATTGAATATAGAAAGTTTTGATCTTGAATTTGGTTGGCATGCTTACTTATTTTATGAAAACAAAGTGGATAAAGTATTTAAAAGCCATATACTTAGAGATTCTTTGATGAGAGTTTGGAAGAAGCACCGATTCAAATGGGATTACAAAATACCATTATTGCTGGATCTTGGTCATATCATGTGGAATACAAATATAATGTCACTCGGGGGGTTGTTATACAAAGAAGTTCTTTTTGCAGATGCGGGCAGATGGCAACTGAAGACTTTAGAAATGCTGTTGGAAGAAGGGATTAATTTAACTTGGCTACAGTATAATCAACTTCAATTGAGATGGAAAGAGGACCAAAAAACTGGTATAATGATGCATGAGGAAGAATTGGTTAGACATATAAAAGAGAAAGGTCCAATGCATATTAAAAGGCTTTATAATGTTTTGTTAGAAAGGGATTCAGAAACTGAATTGGTTAAAGATTGTATGATTAAGTGGGCACAAAATTTTGCAGAGCCAGTGATGTTGGAAACATGGGAAAAAATTTAGGTTCAGAATGTTAAATTTACACAGTCGCAGAATTTGAGGGAAAATTTTTATAAAATGTTTTATAGATGGCATTTAGATCCTAAGAAATTGTCGTGTATGTACCCTAATGTTCAGCCAAAATGTTGGAGGTGTGACTGCTTAGATGCTACATATTATCATGTTTGGTGGACCTGTAAGAAAGTTAAGGCTTTTTGGATAAAAATTTGGTGGGTTATGCAGAATGTTTTGAAGAAAAAAATTCAATTTTCTCCACAATTGTTTTTATTGGGTATAGTTAAGGGTTTTACATTGGGTGAAACTAAGTTGATATTGTATATGATAACAGCAGCGAGATTATTGATAGGTAAATACTGGAAAAATGAAGCTTTGCCCACTATCGAGGAATGGACTTTGAAGATGGCCAGTTTTGCAGAAATGGCGAAGATTTCAGCATATTTAAAAGATCGCTCACAAGAGACTTATGAATGGGAGTGGAAAAAGTGGATAGATTATGTGCAGAACAAATATCAAACTAGGAAGTATCAAATAGCTTTTTACTGAAAGTATTATATAAAGATAGAAATATTTGAATTTTGTGAAGATGAAAAATTATATGGGGGATGGAGGGGTTCAAGTTTTATAAAAAACGGGATTTTGATTGGATTATATTCTATGGAAGTCCGGGGGGGAGGGGAGGGTTAGGGGGGGTTTGGGAGAGCTAGGGTGGTTGGGGAGGTTGGGGCGGGTTGGGGGGGGAAATGGGGTGAAAATGTAATTGTAAAACTTTTGCAAAAAAAAAAGAAAGAAAAGAAAACATAAAAATAAATAAAAATAAAAAAATAAGAAACATTCAGCATCAACTTAAAATTTTGTACAATTTGGTCTATAATTTGTGTTAATTTTAATTGGTGGGTGTTGTTTTGTTCAGTGTCTTCCCTCTTTTTGTAACATATGTATTTCTGCATTTTGCCCAAAACCACCTCTCACGCTGCCTCAGGGTCAGGTTTATGCCTTGTATAAACAACTGCAGGGATATTCCTCTCCTGATAATAACCCTTTTTCTGGCCCCTCGTAAGAGGATGGCCTGATAAACAAAACAAAACAGAGTGGAATGTAGGTCAGTGGGTCAAGGGTCACGGTGCCAGGCTGTAGCAGCACACTGCCGGCTTGTGCTCTGTGGGTCTTTCCAGCTTACCTCATTTTTGGCTTGGAATTGGATGAGATAATCTCACCTAGAGAAGATGGCAACTTGAGAGGGGGGTGAATAATTTCTATCCAATCAGAATACTGTTACTGTGCTACCTTTTATCTGCTTGTGGAATACTGTATAAGAAATAAAGCTCTCGGGGAGACCGGGGGAGACATCTTGGAGACATCTTGAAACAGAGCAAAAGCCTGGACCTCTGATTTACAACACTTATCTCTAATTTTCAAATATTTTATCAAAAATATATATTTATACCTCTTCAAACAACATCTTAATCATTTCTACTTTCATCACAATCTAGCTATTTCAAAATAAAATATCATTTCTCCTTCCAGTTGTTATAAACTCCAACAATGCAATTAAAAGTATTTCAATTTTTATCATTTCTACTTTCACCAGAGTCTAACTATTTCAAAATATAATATCATTTCACCTTCCAATTATTACAATTTCCCTAATTAAATTTGTTCATATTTTTAAAACTTGTCATTTTATAAACTCCAACAATGCAATTCAAAGTATTCCAATTATTACAATTTCTCTAATTTTAGATAAAACGTATTTCTGAAAATTTATTTGATATCATTCATACTTCCATATAATTTTCCATTATTTTAAATTACTTAATTAACATCACGATTTCATCTTTTTACCATCATTCATTTCATCTATAAATCCTACTTCAATTCATATTTCAGTTCTAAATGTGTATAACATATTCCTCTTTTATTTCTTTCCCTTTCTCTCTTTCTGTTTTTATTTTTTTAAAATCCTGAACTCTCCTATTTTGTCCTATATGTCCCATTATTTCCCATCTCTTTCCCCTTTTTCTTTTCTCTCTATTGTTAATTCCAGTGTGATCATTTTGTGTTTTAAAATCATAAACTCCTCTATTTTGCCCTGTATTTCCCATTATTTCCCATCCCTTCTCCTTCTTTCTAATATTTCCACTGTTAATCCCAGTGTAATCATTTAAATTTGTTTAATTCTTTCTATTCCACCCTCTTTTCCTTCTTTGTCTCTTCCCCCTTTTCTCTTTTTTTCTTTGTTAATCCCAATGTAATCTTTAAAGCTCTCTTTATTATTACTACCGACATAATCATTTAATTTTCCATGATCCATCTCTTTGTCTTTGTCTTCTTCTTTATTGTCAGTCTCTCTGTCTTGCTTCTCATTGGTTGTTTCCTTGTCAGCTTGAATGTGCTCTAGCTCAATTTTTAAAACATCTGATTTCAGTTTTCCATGCAACATTGTAGTCATTTCCCTTATTTCCATTTTCAGTGATAAGTACATCATTTTCATCATTTCCTTAAGTTCCTGCACCATTTTGATCTTTCTAAGTTAATATTATTCCAAGTTAAAATTGTGTTGTAGTCCTCCTTTTTAATCATCAAAGTCAAACCGCTTGTAGACAAACAAACCCTCCTTGGAAATTCTCACGGCTATTATGGCTTTCAAAGTAAAGTTTTTTCCAAAACAAAATTTTAGTATTGTAATGATCTTGTTTCTCCTGAAGATGTCTCTCTACAATCCACAAACTGTTCTGCCCCAGCTCCGGATTCCCGAGGATATTGACACACACCAACGGTCCTTATCAAATTTATTAAGTAGCAAGAATAAACCAAAGTCCAGCAAGGTTGGCAACCAGCCCAGAAAGCAAGATATGATAAGACTTTTCCAAAAATGCTCTGATGATAATTACAAATTGGCAGCCCTGCGTGCTCGAGCATTGAGGAGAGGCTCCTCCACTTCGCTATCTCCACTTGAAGGAGCCTCTGGAGGTTCTGAAGGCCCTGGCTGAGTCTCTGCCTCTGGCACCACATCCTCTTCAGCCTCCTCACTGTCCGATGCAAGCGCCGGCTGCGCAGGCTGCTGGCGTGACACCACAACAGCCTCCTCATCGGGATCAGCCACGATCCGCGTAGGCCGCTGGCGGGCCACAACACAATCCAGGTCAGCAGTCTAAAAAAGTATCCATTTTGTTTGCAATCCACTTTAACGATCTTTACTAATTTAATTTTCTTCTTCTTTTTTGCCTTTGTATGCACCAAATCAATTTATAGTCCAGTCCAAATTTATAAAATCCAAATTCCAGCTTTACATTCCAATTCAAGTTTAATTTAAAATCTTTGGTCAAACTTTTCTATTACAGTCTTTTCTCGTTCTTTAATCTTCCTCTAAAATTCAAAATTTTCTATATGGTTTATGTCCAATCCTGTTAAAAATATTTTCTTTTGAGGTTCTTTTTCTTGTATTCAGTTTAGTCTCTCCAAATTCAATATCCACATTTGAAGTTTAAACATCAGATTCCATTTTGGGCTTTAGTGTTTTTCACTTCCACTTTCTCTCTTCTCTGCCAATTGTCTTCCCCCAACGCTATTTAGCCACTGTTTCCATGCCGGGATAACTTTAAAAATTTCCAATTTTTCTTTTATTACCTGTGAGTTGGCCAATCACTCACCCGGTACCAGTACTCTGTTCAACACTTCGCTCCTACATAATTCTTATTCCACATGCCCCAGCTTCATGGCAGTTCGCAATGGCCACCGCCCCCCGCCGTCAGGTCGAAGAATTTTCTCTGGCTTTCCGAAGAACTTGTCTGTTCCTCTTTAGCCAACTGAGATGCCTCTCCTTCTTCACTGCCCCTACAGGACAGTTCCGGTCCGAAGACCCCCTGACGGCAGTTCATCTGGCTGAGTTTTCACCAGGCTCGTTAGAGCCCAGTATTTTCCCAACCAGTCTCACCGTGACGCTTCCAGGTTCTCCCTGCGACGCTTCCGGGTTCTCCAATTGCTTCAATTATTTCAAAGGTTGTTATTGGACTATTCAAAATTTGTTTATAATTTTCCAATTGTTTTGGGGAGATTTTGAGTTGATATATAATCCTCCATACATTCTAAGGAGATTTCCTGTTTCTTATATAAATTAGTATAGTAGTTCCCAAAAAGTCTTTGAATTTTTTTTTATCTATATAGATCATGTTTCCCTCTTTAAATTTAATTATCTTCTTTTCTGTCTGTTTTCTTAATATATATGCCAGCCCATCTCCCTTGTTTATTTGCATGTTCAAAAAAATGTTTCGTATATTTAAGTTTCTTTTCAATATCTGAAACAGTCAACAAAGAAATTTGTTGTTGCAATACTTTTATTTGATTAAGTATGTTAGGGACTTCTGGTGATTTCTGGAGCTCTTCTTCAA
Organism: Arizona elegans; assembly: GCA_022577455.1. Classification (NCBI taxonomy): domain Eukaryota; kingdom Metazoa; phylum Chordata; class Lepidosauria; order Squamata; family Colubridae; genus Arizona; species Arizona elegans. The sequence continues at coordinate 46,805,969 of JAKOOJ010000010.1, forward strand.
CTTGATTTCTTGTAACACTTTTTGGATTTTTCTATTCATCTTTGTAATTGCTGTATTGTATTAAATATCCTCATATCACAGCTTTACAAGAATCCCAAACTATTGTCAAATTTATCAGTCCATTTTTACATTTCCATACATCAATCAAAAATCATTCAGTTCAAAAAAAGTTTGCGTTTGGACTTCTGGTTGATGTCGTGGCAAGACAGTCGGGGGGGGAACCAGGGCTCTGCTAAACTCAGTTGATTTCACTCTGTCAGGGGCCCCCAAGGGATCAAAGTCACCCTGAAGGGGTGACGAAGAAAAGAGGGGACTCTTGTTGATCGCAGGGAGACGGCTGTCTCTCTGCTTGATCCAAGGAAGCTCTCCAGACTGGCGGAGGAAAGGACAGCCATACTTGTGTGGTCTGTCCAAAGCTACTGACAGCCGAAGAGAGAAACCATGATTAACGATCCGTGGACAGCATGCTGGACCTGGGTGAGATTATCTACCCTAATAATACAGTAACTTAGAAAATAATTAAAAATACTTTGGAAAGATACGGGGTGATCTTTCTAACTAACTTAATGAAAGAAAGAAAACTTAAGTTTCATTTTATGAGCTGGAAGATGGAGTTGGAATGACATCTAGTGGTGAAAAGCTGGAGCAAACTTGGACAAAAAGCTTGAAGGATAAGGAAACAGCCGCAAGGCCATTCCTTGTTTGTTTGGTGATAGGTGAATTGTTTGGAAAGTTATTGAACCCTGTGGATTATAAACATCATCTTACTTGTGGTGTTGCTTATTGACTGAGGGAATTGGCTTTTTGGATTACTCTGGTACTAGGGAGACTGTAGTCCTGTCTCAAAATGACTGTACTCTACTTTGGATTACAATCATCATTGTATAACAAAATGATAACAAAAAATGAACAAAGAATACAGAAAATAGAGGACAAATCAGAAGAAAGAGAACAAAAGATGGAAGAAATAAACCAAAGACTGATACAAGCAAATAAAATTTTGGAGGATACAGTCATAGCTTTAGAGATGGGAAAAGCAGCACATTTTTAAAGATTTCAGAACATATATGAAGATAAAGAAGATGATCTCCTGGAATTGATTATAGAGTTGCTAGTGGGTGCCCCAGAGATAGGGAAATGAGATGTGTGTGTGGGGGGGAGGGGAGATGGATGAAATATTCAGAATCAATTCAAGCTATGCAAGAAGACACAAGCTCCCTAGGGAGGTACATGTGAGATTTGTGAAAAAATCAATGAGATGAAATATTGAGAAGGGTAAGAGATGACCCATTACAATATAGAGGAAAAGATATTGTGGTTCTGAAAGACATCCCTAGGAGGGTAAGAGACTCAGTGTGTCGAACCCCAGTCCGGGGTTCTCCATACCGGGGGGGGGTGTTGACGGACGGCAGAGCAGCGCAGAGCAGAGCAGAGCGAGCGGCAAGCAAGGCTATGGCAGCGGAGGCTACTTCCAGCTGCACCGACCACCTGTTCGTTGGGTGCCTGGGAGTCCACATCCCACCCGCTTATCAGCTGAGCAATCTGCCTGGCTTGCCGATGTTCAGCGGGGAGCGTCACAGCCACACCCCGCTGCCAACGGATGATCAGGACGCCACTCCTTGGGCACCATGCGCGGAGGCCGCCTTTGCCTTCCAGGGACCTAGGACATTTGCCGGATGTTGGCTACAGGGCGGAGGTGTGTCTGGCCGGCTGGAGGGCGTGGTCCCTTGCTGATAAAGTGTGCTGGAAGGCAGGAGCTCCCAGCTCTGACTTTGCAACAGACTTTGTTCACACTCATCACACTCATTGAGCACCAATGCTCCGGCCTGATTAAAAGTTTTGTTGGCTTGATGGTTTCTGAGCGTGCTTGCTTTAGTTCTACCCAGGTCCAGCCTCGGACCTTTGAGAGAAAGTCAGTGCTTCTTTTCTTTTCACAGCTTCTCTGGTGGACTGGTAGGTCAAGGAAGGAGAGCAGCATCGTGATGGCGGAAGGGACGGCAGCAGCAGTGGACGTGGGGGACATGGCAGAGCCTACCCTGGAGGAGGAGGTGTCCATGCCAGAGGCCACGTGGGACAGCATACAGCCAGCAGTGAGGCCGAAGGAGCATGAGGCCCATAGGGTGGTGCAGCCAGCAGAGGCTTGACCGGTCCCAGAGGATGTCCAGGAGCCAGGGCCCCTAGGGGAGTGGTGGCACAGTTTGTCTGTGGCTGGGGGCCCTGGCCTGTGGTTGCCAACCCCTCCCCACTCTGGAGCACATTTGTGAAGAAATTGCCTGAGAGGGGAATCCTCCCCCATGGAATTGGTAGGGAGGTATGATTGCTTGGGCCTTAGTGCCACAGAGCAAGAACCAGCCTGGGAGAAGCTTTGTGTGGAGGTAGGTGAAGGGGATAGCCTCAGTCTGATTCTGAATGGTGTGTGTGTGTGTGTGTGTGTGTGTGTACAGCTATTTTACAAGACAGACAATACAAACATGGTGGACAAATTTCCCTCCCACCAGACAGAAGTCCAAAGTATTCAGTACTTGCTGTGACAACTTGCTGTTCCCAAATGTCATCCCTCCATGAATCCATTTAACTGATGACAACATAAATAGGGCAGGAAAGAAAACCTTACAATGAATTTCTGCCATCCGCCCATAGTCTTTCTAGCTGTCTTCTGGGGATTGAAGAGAGTCTTTTAGTCTTCACTGGTTCATCTCAGGGTCCTCTCTGTCATGTCTGCTAGGTGGCGTTAGGCTTGGCTTGGTGGTAAGACCAGTCAGTCAGGCTTGGGAACCATTCTGCTCCATTCTGGTTGCTGTGATGACTCTTTTGGTGACTGGATCCAAATCCAATTCTTTGGCTCAAATGAATGGAAGGTCTCCTCTGGAGGCAGCGTCTGGGTCAGTGTGATCTGCTTTGTGGAGTCGTCTGTGCAGGGGCTGAAAGATATGAGAACAGGGCCCCCTCCCCCCTTTGTGGGTGATCCTCCCAGGAAAGGTACTGTTGGAGGATAAGAGATGGAGAGGTGGAGTGGGGGTGGATAGATAGCTTGCAGGCAGAGTTTGAAAAAAAAACCCCATCAATACTGCAGTTGTTAAACAGATAAACCAGTCACAACAAAATGGGGACTCCACAGATGAGAAAAAAGAAGCTGGATTCTCATGCTTCAGGAAAAGGATGGACAGATAAAATCATTTAAACACATACAGTAAATGCAAGAATGAAACTTTTCCTGTAAATGAACTTAAAATATTCCCTCATAACCGTGGGCTGTTCTTAAAGGTACAGAGAGAGAATGGGGAAAAAAAGTGAGCACAGTTCTCTTCACCCTGTTTTGTTGGCCAGACAAACTAGAGTGAAGGTATTTTCATTGCTTAATTTAACAATATTTCTCATAATTTAATTATTTTTTCCTAGGGATCAGAGACATTTAACAGTTGCAATTACCTTGAGGGCACACAAAGACTTTGACACACATATACATACAAAGACAAGGAAAAGAGAAAAGGAGAGGAAAACAGAACTCTCAGGTTTACACCCTGGTCATACCCACCATAAATCTCAGTTAATTCAATTTAGGGAAGGGCCAAATCTTAACAAACATATTAATTGCTCAGTGGTTACATAGAAAAAAAAAGCAATGCTACTATATTTTCATTTTCTTTTAAGTACCTTTATTTAGCCAAATTGGTTTTCTAGCTTCGTCCGTGAGCAAAGTCCATTCCTTACATATCTCCCTGTCACTTATCGCTCCGACAGAAATGGCGACTCCGGTAAGAGCAAGGGAGGAGGACTCTGTATTTATATACACAGTGACTGGTGTGTTAAAAGTAGAGTAGTTTATACATATTGCTCCCCAGATGTGGAACTGATGACTGTCACATGTAAGCCATTTTATCTGCCTAGAGAAATCACTGTGATAATTGTTATAGCTGTTTATATTACACCTGATGCCAATGTCAGCATGGCGCTTTCTAAGCTATATGACGTCATCTCCAGGCAGCAGCAAACTCATCCAGAGGGCACTTTTGTCGTGGCGGGGGACTTCAATCAAGCATGTCTAAAGACAGTTCTCCCTAAGTTTGTGCAGTATGTGCAGTTCTCCACCAGAGGGAAGAACACTTTAGACCGTGTGTACTCTAACCTGGCACAGGCATACAGAGCAATCCCCCTCCCCCACCTGGGTACATCCGACCATCTTTCACTCCTGTTATGCCCGAAGTATGTCCCTCTCAGGAAAAGAACTCAGCCAGCCCTGAAAATGATTAAAACCTGGCCAGAGGGTGCTCTCAGTCAGCTGCAGGACTGTTTTGAAACTACTGAGTGGAGTGTATTTGAGCATCACAATTTGCATGAATACACTGACGCCGTACTCTCTTACATCAAAGCATGCACTGACAGCGTAACAACGGATAAGTGCATCAAAGTCTATGGGAATTGTAAACCCTGGATGACTGCAGAGGTACAGACACTTCTGAGAGCCCGAGATTCTGCCTTTAAGGCAGGGGACAGTGATATATATAGAGAGGCCAGGGCAAACCTTAGAAGAGGCACTAAGATGGCAAAACAACAATACAAACATAAGGTGGAGAACCAACTGGCAGATAACAACCCGAAGCACGTGTGGCAGGGACTGCAGCAACTAACTATAAGGGCAACATGAGGAACATGGTCAATGTTGATACCTCATTGGTGGAGGAGTTGAACACCACCTTCACCCGCTATGAGGTGAAAAGACCAGATCCTGTAGCCACTGCCTGCCAGCCTACTGATTCCCAGCCACTCTCTACGAACACCAAGTGAGAGCTGCATTGAAGGCTGTGAATCCTAGCAAAGCTGCAGGCCCAGATGGGGTGCTGGGGATAGTGGTAAAGAATTGTGCCAATCAATTAGCAGGGGTCCTGACAAGGATCTTTAACATCTCCCTGCAAACAGCCTGTGTTCCATCATGCTTGAAAGCAGCCACTATTGTCCCAGTCCCAAAGAAAATGGCAATTAACTGCCTAAATGACTACAGACCCATTGCATTAACATCTGTAGTGATGAAATGCTTTGAGAGATTGGTTCTCCAACACCTTAGGACATGCCTCCCAACGAACTTTGATAAACTTCAGTTTGCCTACAGGGGGAACAGCTACTGCTTTACATTCTGTAGCGAGCCATCTGGAGAAACCCGGGAACTATGTCAGGATGCTTTTCATAGACTATAGCTCAGCCTTCAATACCATTCTGCTGAGCATTCTTATCGAAAAGCTGACTGACTTGAATTTTCCCTCTTCCATCTGTGACTGGGTCAAAGACTTTCTGAGGGACCAGCCACAAACAGTGAGGATTGGGTCTGCCGTATCCACCTCCCTGAATCTTAGCACTGGCTCCCCACAGGGCTGTGTGCTTACTCCCTACCTGTATTCACTGTACACACATGATTGTGTATCGTCTGACCCATCCACTGACCCATCCACTGTGATCATTAAGTTCGCAGATGACACCACCGTAATGGGTCTTATTACAGGTGGAGACGAAACAGCGTACGGGGGGAGGTTCAAAAACTATCCACATGGTGCGTAAAAAACAACCTGCACCTGAACATCAGCAAGACCAAGGAGATGATGTTGGACTTCCGGAGGAAGAGAGAGGAACCTGTCCCACTTTACATCGAGGGGGGCTGTGTAGAGAGAGTTTCCTCCTTTAAATTCCTGGGAGTCCACCTCAGCGAATACCTCAGCTGGAAAAATAACACGATCCAGGTGGCCAGGAAGGCCCAACAGAGACTCCATTTCCTTAGGGTCTTGCATAAAAACAGGATGGAACAACAACTGATGACCTCCTTTTACCGGTCCACAATAGAAAGCATCCTCACTTATTGCAGCACGGTATGGCATGCTGGTTTGACAGTCGTGGATAGAAAAATGTTACAGAGGGTGGTGAGCACAGCACAAAACATTGTGGGCTGTCCCCTGATACCACTAGATGAGATCGCTAGGGCTTGCTGCCTTAGAAGAGTGAGGAAAATCCTCAGGCATGACTCACACCCTGGTCACCACTTCTTTATCCTCCTACCATCGGGAAGGAGATATAGAAGCATAGACAGCCGCATGAACAGGCTAAAGAACAGTTTTTATCTGTGGGCTGTCAGATTCCTGAATGCGAAATAACATCATAACTACGTAGTATGATGGACTTGCAGGGCCGGTGCAACGTGTAACATGTTCACACTGGTGCAACAGGACTGGGTGGTTGTTAATATGATTTATTGGGTTAGGGATTTTCTGTCTTCACTGTGAGTTGTATTGTGTTGGGTGTGTGTGTGTGCAGTGAGGGAGCTCAACCAATCTCATTGTACATATGTTGTGCACTGACAATAAAGATTTGAATATGAATATGCTTGATTTCTCTTCATACCAGCTAGGATAGGCACTAGCCTCTTGTCCCACGCCTTGAGCAAATCTCCTAGTGGGGATCCAGGTCTGGCCCTCGAGCTACAGCTTTCCATGTTCCCCTGCTGATGTGGTGTTCAATCGACCTACCTGGGCTTTTCCTGTTTTGCAGCTTGGCTGTCGAGCCCTATCATCCTGCTGGGCGCCGAACCGCTCGACAACTCACCTGGCTCCGCTCGCCCGCGTGGCAACACAGGCATGGGATAGCATGGAGCTGCGCCAGCACCGAGGGGTGCCCCACTACCGCCCCACTCCTCCGACACGCTTCCTAGTTTCGGCTGGGACACGCGCACATTTACACGTGGGGGGATGCACGGAGGCGCTTCGGTGGGGGGGGTGGAAGCGTCGAGGCTAGGGTTTCACAGGGTCGGGTAGCTTTTGCTCGGGAAGTTTCTGACATGCAGCAGCTGGCTCCTATCACCGCCCTGCCCGTTTCCTGCCTGCTGATTCGCCACTGGCGGGACATTGTTCCGGGCTCCGCCTCACAGCTGATGGGCGCAGGATGGATTTAAGCGCTACATGCCGTATGCATGTAGCGCCAATTTTACATCGTTACGACTGCAGCATTTTCGGGACGGACAAGATTAAACCAGCATTACATTCCAACGTTGTTCTTGGTGGTTTGTCCTTGTTGCGCCTGAGGATTCTGAGAGGAAATTGGCGCTCTTCTTTTCATCTATTCATCTTTTCTAAAACGGCGGGATGGCGGAGGGTTTGGACCCTGAGGCACTTACACAGGACGTCGTGGGGGATGAGCTAGAGGAGACCCCACCAGCTCAGGACGTTTCTCTGGCTCCGGATCCGGTGGTTCGGCGAAAAGAGCAAGTAAAGACCCATGACGAGGAGGAGCGCGAGATACTTGAAACACAGTCTGGTGCCACCCCCTCTGCTTCTGGTGACTGGTGGCATAGCTCGGCGCTCGCTGGCCCTGGAAGCCTCAAAACGCAGACTCCTTTTCCTATGGATGAGAGGTTTCTGAAGTGGCGTGAGAGACGGTGGGTGGAGGATGAGGAAGGGGGTGAGTGGAGCTATTCCACAGGTCTGGGCCCCTCCACCTTGGATGTTTTGAGGGAAAGGTTTGGGGAGTCCAGTTTCCGTGATGCACAGTCCTGGCAGCCATGGGCTGTGGGGGTGGAACCTGGTTCTGGCTGGCAGAGTGGGACAGGAACATCAGGTGCAAGCACACGTTTTTGGTTAGCCAGCCCTAAACTGCGGGTGGAGCGGGCAGCCAGTCAACAGAGGAAAACAGACCCCCTCTCATCGGACACACATACCTTGTCTTCAGGGGGGGACGCGGGAGCATGAATGAATGCCCAAGGACGTTCTCTTCCTGCACAGGAGATATGGGGGGGCGCTCTGGTCCAGGGCAGCGGCTCATGTCGCATGGGTCCCGGGGGCCAGCGGGTCCACCTGGGCCGGTACCATCGTGGGCCCCAGGGACCTGGGGCTCGCAGCCAATGTGGGGTCCGCCTCCCTTGCAAGCAACTTTTGACAGGAGTCCTGATAGGGTAGCCATATTCTTGAACCAGGTCATCAGCTATATGGACCTCTACGGCCACTTCTACCCATCTCAATGGGCCATGGTAGTTGCTATCACCACCGTCCTGACTGGGGAGGCGGCGGATTGGGTAGCGGATCTTCACAGTGACCACGCTCGAGACCTGACTGAAGTTGGCCTGTTCCTTGAGGGTCTCAGGGCTCATTTTGAGGATGACTCCAGGACACAACAGGCCGAGGGAGAGTTGGTGACTTTAAGACAGAAAGGCCGCCCTGCAAACGATTACGTTAAGGAGTTTCGGACTGTTGCGGGTCGGCTACGGGCATGGCCCGAATGTATGCTAGTGCATCAGTTCCATTTGGGCCTGGACAGAGATCTCAGACAAGCATGTGTGTACAGGGGACTGCCTCCTCGTCTTTCAGAGTGGTTCCAGGCAGCAATTGAATTGGATGTCGGCTTACGGGCGTTTCGGGTCAAAACTGTTGCAGGGCCACCGCCTCAAACGAGGAGGAGTCCGGAACGGCCCGTCATCAATCGCGGCAGTTTTCCCCCTGGATCTGGGGATTCCAATCGTAGACCAACCTTCCGGTGTTTCCGTTGCAACCAGGTGGGCCACAGAGCCTTAGACTGTCCTCTTCCACCCCCCCAACCAGTCACCAGTCGCACCCCCGCGACTGGCGGAAGAGGTCGTGAACGCCTACGGGTAACACCCGAGCGCACCAGGGTGGTATCACAGATCCCCCAGTCGGGTCCTGACGCATCGATGTCCGAGGTTGTGGACCGTTCCAGGAACGATGTGGTGCCAGTCGTCAAGGGGGATAGTGATGAAGACGACAACGGGAATAACGATCCAATGGTGAGTGCTCCAATACACCCGTTTGTAATCCCGGTAGTCATAAAAAACGCACGTACTGGGATGGAGAAACGCCAAGGGGCACTGATTGACTCCGGGTGTACTCGTTGCTTGATAAAGTGGATATTAGTGCAGCAATTGGGTCTTATGACATATCACCTACGGTCCCCTATCCGATTTGAACAGGTGGATGGGTCCATTTTAGGGGGTGCACCTGCCACACTGGTGACCGAGTTGGTGCAGTTGCAGATAGGGGAACATCTCGAGTATCTCCGGTTTGTGGTAGTAGAGACTATGATCGAACCCCTTATCTTGGGGCTGGCCTGGTTGGACAGATGGAAGCCGACCATCTGGTGGGAAGGGGGTTACCGGAAGCTCCGTTTGGAACTCGGGCCGGAGCCAGGCCCGGAGCCAGGGGCTACAGACTCGACAGGTGGGGTGGAGGAGTGTCCGAGGGTGGGCAATAATCACCTGGTGCCCGGGGTGCCCGCTGTATATGTGGATTTAGCGGCAGTGTTTGATGAGGGGGAATGCGATATGTTACCACCACACCGCGGCACAGACTGTGCTATAGAACTGATACCCGGGCGAAACTGCCAAAACCCCGAATATATGCGATGACACCTAGGGAGGTCGAAGAACTACATACATACATAGACAAGAACCTAGCTCGGGGGTTTATTCAACCCAGTCGACCGCATCTAGCTGCACTGGTACTGTTCCGTGAGAAAAAGGACGGGGGTCTTCGTTTATGTGTTGATTTTCGTGGTTTAAATGCTGTTAGCATGGAGCTGTTATATCCCCTCCCATTGATACAAGACCTCTTAGCCACATTGGCGACGGGCAAATATTTTACCAAACTAGACTTACGGGAAGCATACTACCGGGTTAGAATAAAAAAAGGAGATGAGTGTAAGACCACTTTTAACTGTCCTCTTGGCAGCTACAAGTTCCTGGTTATGCCATTTGGGCTGCAAGGGGCTCCGGCAGTTTTTATGCAGCTAATTAATGAGGTCCTCCATGAATATTTATATCGTGGTGTGCTAGTGTATTTAGACGACATCTTGATTTACACACACATGATGGAGGAGCATGTACGACTAGTACTCCAGGTGTTAGAGAAATTGTTAGATGCGAAATTGTATGTCAAGGTATCCAAGTGCGAGTTCCACCGAACCGAGCTAGACTATCTAGGTTATAAGATTTCTAGAGAGGGCTTAGGAATGGATCCAAAAAAGATTAGTACAGTAGTAGAATGGCAAGCTCCCGAAACCCGGAAGCAACTACAGAGCTTCCTGGGTTTCGCTAATTTCTATCGACAATTCATTCATTCCTTTGCCCAAATAGCATTACCACTTACAGACCTCCTACAGACACGGGGACAGGGAGGAAAACCTCGGCCAAGTCAAAAACTAATCTGGACTCCAGAATGTCAAGCAGCTTTTGAGGCGCTAAAGGCTCGCTTCGTACAGGCTCCAGTACTTCGACATCCTGACCAAAGCGTCCCGTTTGTGGTACAGGTGGATGCGAGCGACGTGGCTGTCGGAGCTGTGTTATTACAGGCCAATAGCCGGGGACATTTGCAGCCGTGTGCGTACATCTCAAAGAAATTCACCCCAACAGAGAGGGGCTGGGCCATTTGGGAAAAAGAGGCTTTCGCTGTACGGTGGGCGCTCTTAAGCTGGCGTCACATCCTGGAGGGGGCACGTACGCCTTTTGAGGTCTGGACAGACCACAAAAACCTGATAGCTCTGCAAACCCCGAGGCGGCTGTCGCCTAAACAGGTCCGTTGGGCACAATACTTCCATCGCTTTAACTTTGTGTTGAAATATGTACCAGCGGGGAAGAATTTCTTGGCTGATGCACTATCCAGACTCCCACAGTTCAATAGTAAACGAGACGATGTCATACAGCCCATCATACTAGGAAGTATGCAGGGTGGAAGGGTGGCAACCGGTATAGACACACAACAGAACTGGGAGGAGCTGTTACGGGAGGCATTATCCAGAGATAAGTGGATACAAGATAACAAACACATACTCACACACAGAGACGGGATACAGTGGAAAGGGGATAAAATGTATATCCCCCCTGAACTGCGATCGGCGGTTCTACATAGATGTCATGACGTGAAGGCTTCCGGCCATTTCGGGTTTTTAAAAACCCTTCACCTAACACGACGCCAGTTTTGGTGGCCGCATATGCGAAAAGATGTAGAAACGTATGTTGCTGGCTGTGTTGTTTGTGCAAAGTCCAAACCCCGGCCTGGCAAACCCCTTGGCCTGTTACAGCCAGTTGCCACCCCTGATAAACCCTGGGACGAAATCGCAATGGACTTTGTGGTGGACCTTCCGGAGAGCAACGGCCACACAGTTATTTGGACGGTCATAGACCTGTTTTCCAAACAGGCCCATTTCATCCCTTGTAGTGGCCTACCGTCAGCACGGAAGCTGGCAAAACTGTTTATTCTACATATATATCGAATACATGGGGTCCCACGCCGTATCATTTCTGATAGAGGAGTGCAGTTTACGGCTAAGTTCTGGAGGGGTTTTATGCGGGCTATAGGCTCAACCCAAGGACTCAGTTCAGCATTCCACCCCAGTACTAATGGTGCGGCGGAAAGGGCGAACGCCATGGTGGAGCGCTACCTCCGCTGTTACGTCTCATACCAACAAACGGAATGGTCAAGCCTGTTACCATTCGCCGAAGTCGCGTACAATAATGCAGTGCATAGCAGCACCGGCTTTACGCCCTTTCGCATTGTTTCTGGACGTGACTTCGTCGCTATACCTGAATTGGAGGAATCACAGGGTAACAAAATAGAACCACAAGAGTGGACAGAAAAGATACGCACACTATGGCCCCAGGTTAGAGAAGCGTTAGATCGAGCAGCAGATGTGTATAAAATACAAGCAGATAAAAAACGGATGGGTATGAAACCCTTTAGGGTGGGTGATCTGGTATACCTATCCAGTAAGTACATCAAACTGCGTATACCAAACCGGAAGTTAGGACCGAAATACCTCGGGCCGTTTCCTATACGTCGTATTATAAACCCTGTCACGGTGATCCTGAAACTACCACCCTTACTAGGCAAGATCCATCCTGTGTTCCACAGCAGTCCCTTGAGTATACCTGCCGCTCATGGCTTACCTGCTGCCCATGGCTTACCTGCCACCTGTGGCCACACTTCCCGCAGCTTACTTGCTGCTTCCTGCCTTCCGTTTTCGGACCACCAGGGGTACGGGAGGACTCTGTCTTCCCCTGGCAAAGTAAGAGCACCTTGGATTGGGCTTTGATCAGTGACTTCCCAGCTGGTTGCCCAAATTCAACTTCCTCATTGACTTTTCCATTCCATTTTCACACAGTCTCTCCCTTTTCCCTCTCTGGCAAATCCCCAATGCTTTCCAGACTCTGTTGGTAGAACAGATCTTTCTGCAGTTAGGAAAGGCACAGAGGGAGCAGGATCCAGCTGTGGTTGGGAGAAGGGTCCTCTCACTCACACACACAGGCATAGACACATTTTTCTCACTTTCCTGGTCTTTAAAAGTTAAAATTTAGAGGTACTCACCTTCTTTCCAAGCAGCCTTTGAGCTCAAAACTCAAAACTCCCTTTACTACCCTTGCTCCAAACGGCCAAGGTCCAGGGGAACTCGCCCACAGACACAATGGGTCTGTTGCCGGCAAGGTGGAGGCTTACCTGGGCCAGGTCCATTGGTCAGGTTAGCTTGGAGTCCCGTCTTGGGGTGCCAAATTATTGGAAGAAATATCCATCTGGTTCTCCTTTAGGGAAATATAATATTCTGCCTTTTTTAATATTTCCCAAAATATTTCATTCTTCGGGGGGGTGGGCTTCCCACATGGGGTTACTACCCCATTGTAATTGTTGGATGCTTATCCTATGGTTGGGTAGGTAATATATAGAAAACCATGTTCTGTAACTTTAACTGCTACAAGATGACTAATTGGCTGTGCTAAGCAGACATAAAAGAAGGCAGGAAGTTCATTCACTTCTGCTCCTGCTATTAGAAAGTTGAACTGCTGAAAGGAACTGTGTCTGTGTTACTGAAGAGAACTGGAATTGTAAGCAAACTATGTTTTTGTGTTGAACCGTGATTATTTGAAGAAGTGTTATCTTTGTTTTGAGAAGCCAAGTTTGGTTTTTTTTTACTACAAGTAAAGACTGTTTATTTTTCTTTAAACGTTCAGAGACTGTGAGTATCTGTGTGTTTTGATAAGCAACGTATCTATTCGCTGTCTGGTCCGTTGCACCACTTTGCAGAGGGCAGTTTTACCCTCAACACTGGTTATGGGCCCAATACCAGAGTGTGTGTACCAGTTACAGCAATGAGAGTTGCGACACACATTATTGCTCCAGACGTTCTGATACGTGTTTAATATCCTGGTGAGGATGGCACAAGGTCAAGTCGCAACTTATCTCTGGTTACCCGGCTGGATGGCACCAACTACAAATCCTGGTCCACCAAGTGCAGTCTCCTGTTGCGCAAAGAAGGGCTATGGGATGTAGTGCAGAATCCACCAGATGTGACCTCCTGGAATGCTGACGATGCCGAGGATGCCAGGAAGATAGCCGAATTCCAGAGGAAGAATGAGAGTGCATTGTGTATTATTGGTTTGTCTCTAGATGATACCCAGCTTGTTCACATCGAGGGTGAACAGTCTGCTGCAAGATGCTGGGGCAATTTGAAACGTCTTTATGTTCGTGACACTGTGGGGGCGCAAATTAACATTACACGAAGGTTGTTTCGCACACGACTCCTTAAGGGTGGTGACATGTTAACACACCTGAATTGCATAAAAAGCATTTTTCGAGAGCTACATCAGAAGGAGGTGTTTTTTTCCGAGCAGCAACAGGTTTATATACTGTTATCATCGCTAGATGAGAGCTACGATGATGTAGTAAGTATAAGTATAATTTTATTTCTATACCGCCCTTCTCCCGAAGGACTCAGGGCGGTGTACAGCCTATTTAAAAACACAAGACAAACATCAATTAAAAATTTAAAATTAGTAGTAGTAACATCATTTGAAGTTCTCACACAGCAGGAACTAACTTTGGCCAATGTAACCGCACGACTACTAGAAGAGGCCAGAAGGAGAGAAGAAAGAAAACAACTAAGGGAAGAACCTGAGTCGATTAATGTAAATGTAAAGGCAAATAACCATGTATATGCTGTAAAACATTGTTTTAATTGTGGCAAGAAGGATCATATAGCCAGGTTTTGCAGAAGGCTGAAACAAAAAACCATAGTTAAAGATAAAAAACAATGTAATGTAGCTATGTCTGATAAGAAACCGGTTAACCATGATTCGTGGGTTATTGATAACGGGGCGTCGCTATGCATTGTCAGAACACAAAACTATTTTGTGAAAATGTTGCCTAGTAATAATAAGGTTTCTTTAGCAAATGGGTGGAAGCTAAAGGCATGTGGTGAGGGAACGGCAATATGTCCATATGTAAAAGAAAAAATGCATATGTTATATGTTCCAAATCTAAACTTTAATTTGATTTCGGTTAGAGTATTGGTTAAGCTAGGATATACAGTAACGTTTAGAACCAATGATAGTTTAATTGAAAAAGGTGAAACCAAGATTATTGGAAAACTGAAAGATGGTTTATATGTATTATCTAGTAACCATGTTACAAATGTTGTATACTCAAATGTCAAACCACATGATGAATGTGTTCACTTGCTTCACAGACGTATGGGGCATATCAGTTTTAAGATGTTACAGAAAACTGTAAAATTAGTTGATGGGTTGAAGCTGAAACCATGTAACCAGTATTTAAATTGCAATATTTGTAATCAGCAGAAAAGTAGAACAATCCCTGCTAATAGGTTTGACGGGTTTAAAACAAAGAGACCACTGGAAGTGGTATTTGCTGATTTAATAGGGCCAATGAAGGCTAGTTTAGGGGGTGCTTGCTATGTTCTCAGTATAGTTGACCATTATTCCAGGTATGGTTTTTGCTACCTATTGAAGACTAAGGTAGATACTTTTCGGTATTTTGTTCAATGGATTAAGTTTGTGGAGAGAAAAACAAATAAAAAAATAGTTACCATTGTAACTGACAATGGTACTGAGTTTGTAAACACAAGGTTTAAATCAATGTTAGATAATGCTGGTATAAAACACAAATGTTCAGCTCCATATAGACCACAACATAACTCATATGTTAAAAGGAGAGGACAAACCCTACAAGCAATGATGAGATCAATGTTAGCTGATGCAGGTTTACCGGCTAATTTATGGGGAGAAGCAATTATGTGTGCAAATACACTCTTAAACAGCACCATAAATACAACCACTAACAAAATTCCATATACCGTATGGCATGGAAGGAAGCCGGATTTGAGCTACATACACACGTTTGGATCACCTGCATGGGTACATATTCCATTGCAGTTAAGGCATAGGGGCCAGAGTAGGGCACAACAATTAATATTTGTTGGTTATAATTCAAACCACAGGTCCTACAGATTTTGGGTAAAAGGAACAGCAACAGTAGTTAACAGTGCAAATGCCAGGTTTATGGAGCATGTAGGGTGGAATAAATTAGGTACTGAAGATGAGGTTATCATTGAAACTCAGACTGAAGCTACCAATGAAACGCCAGAGATCCAGAGCGAAGAGGTAGAGAAAGACGTAGTACAGGAAGAGGTAAAGGTGGAGAGGCAATCTGTAAGTCCTGAACTCCCAAGAAGGTCGAGTAGAGTAACAAGACCACCTGATAGGTATCAGGCAACTACAGTCTATCAAGTAAATAAAGTCCCTACTACATTTAATGAGTTGACCACGTTTCCACCTGAAGACCAGAAAGTGTGGAGAGGTGCAATGACTAAAGAACTACAATCTTTGCAGAATTTGAAAGTGTATGAGTCTGTAACAATTCCAAACGGGAAAACTATACTCGGTAGTAAGTGGGTATATAAATTAAAGACTGGGATAGATGGGATACCAATATATAAAGCTAGACTGGTAGCTCAAGGATTTAATCAGTCTCCTAATGATTACGATGAAGTATTCGCTCCAAGCTTAAAAGCCATTACATTAAGAGCAGCGTTGGTATGGGCAGCTAGAAATAAATATATAGTTAACCATTTAGATGTAGAGACCGCATGTCTGCATGCACCATTACAGCATGAAATTTATTTAAAGAAACCCTCAGGATTTGAGGAAAATGGGAAGGCTGACTGTTGGTTATTAAAGAAAAGACTGTATGGGTTAAAACAGTCAGGTTATGAATGCAACCAGTGCATAGTAAAAACATTCAAGAATATCGGATTTAAATCAGGATTAGCAGATCCATGTTTATTTAAAATGGAAAGGGATGGTATAGTATCATTATTACTTCTTTTTACGGACGATATAGCTCTGATTACAAAGAATGAGCAAGAGGCCAACAGAATTGTTGATGAATTAAAAGCTCATGTCAGGTGTAAGGATCGAAAAAACTAGGGGAGGTTTTAAATTATCCCAAACTGATAAAATTAATAATCTATTAAAACAGTTCAGAATGGAATTGTGTAAACCATCAAAGACACCTATGGTTCAGGATTATTGCAACACTGATGTGGAAAGTCCGTTGTTTGATAAAGGGATATACCAATCGTTGATTGGCAGTTTATCATACATTAGCAATTGGTCTAGACCCGATATTTCTTATAGTGTGAACCAATTAGCTAGATTCAACACGGAACCTACAGAAAGACACTGGCAAGGAGCAAAACGTATTCTTAGATATCTGAAATATACCATGCGTCATGCATTATATCTACAACCATCAGAAGAATTGCATATAACTGCTTATGCGGATGCTAGTTTCGCAACAGATGTGAATACAAGAAAATCAACCTCAAGAATCGCTGTATTTCTGGGAAAATCTTTGATATGGTGGCGTTCAATAAGACAGAAGCATTTAAGTATGTCTACAATGGAAGCAGAGTTTTCTTGTTTATCTTTGTTATGTACGGATTTGATCAGTATTAAGCAGCTGATGCTAGATTTAGGAATAGATATACAAGATCCTATAATAGTATACGAAGATAATAAGGCAGCGATAAAAATGGTGACAAATATAGCTGTAAAGACTAGAACAAAACATACAGATCTTCGGTATCTCAATGTAAGAGAATGTATAATGAACAAGATGATAGAACTTGTATATTGTGCATCAGAAGACAATGTGGCTGATCATTTCACAAAAGCACAGGGAAGTAGGAAACATATAGATACATGTGAACAGTATGGTTTAAGAGTGTAAATATATTAGTCTACCCAAAGGGGAGAATGTTGGATGCTTATCCTACGGTTGGGTAGGTAATATATAGAAAACTATGTTCTGTAACTTTAACTGCTACAAGATGACTAATTGGCTGTGCTAAGCAGACATAAAAGAAGGCAGGAAGTTCATTCACTTCTGCTCCTGCTATTAGAAGGTTGAACTGCTGAAAGGAACTGTGTCTGTGTTACTGAAGAGAACTGGAATTGTAAGCAAACTATGTTTTTGTGTTGAACTGTGATTATTTGAAGAAGTGTTATCTTTGTTTTGAGAAGCCAAGTTTGTTTGTTTTTTACTACAAGTAAAGACTGTTTATTTTTCTTTAAACGTTCAGAGACTGTGAGTATCTGTGTGTTTTGCTAAGCAACGTATCTATTTGCTGTCTGGTCCTTTGCACCACTTTGCAGAGGGCAGTTTTACCCTCAACAGTAATATCTAATTACACACCAATACTGGAAAGAATAGGCAAGTAGGTATTCACACAATTGTTTAAAAAACAGCTTTTTCTTGATGTGGGGCGTATAGTCCCACAACAATAGATTTTATTCCCTGTAATTCAGTTTGCACAATTACATACAGGATCTGCCTTGATTGTCATCAGACAATAGATATGGATGTAATTGGGGTTTTATATACAAAACTACCCCATTAATTTTCTTCTTAGAATTAGCAGAAATAAATTCCAGACCCAAAGTCTTATTTGTTAAATACTTTTTTGTCAGTCTCTTTAATATGGGTTTCTTGCAGACATATCATGATTAACTTTTTTCAAATAGTATTTTTTTTCCCTCTTTTGTGGGGAATTTGCCCCATCAACATTCTGTGTCAAAATCTTGCAATCTGTCTGTTATGAAGAGGAGGTTCCAGGTACTCCAGCTATGGCTCCTGTCTCCACAGCTTGTCCTTGATCAGCATCAGACCTCTTTTTATCTTTTTCTTTCAAACCCAGTTCTTGTGCTAGTTGGTCCATGTCTTTTGAAAAATGGTGTAACTCCGATCCATATCTTTTCAAAAAACCTTGTGCTTTGGAGACCGAGTTTAGTCTAAAACATTTATTTCTAAAGGTAAAGATAACACCTTCCATTTTATCCCAATGAAAGGGAATGTTATTTTGCTTTAAGAGATCTGTCAGAAAGGAATATTCTTTGCATTTCCATAATATCATAATTGAAATTTCTCTAAATATTTGCATTTCCTTCCCAAAGATGTTAAATCTCTGATGATAATGCTTCTGAATTACTTGCTCTTTAATAGATTTTCTTACAAGTTGGATGATGACATCTGTTGGAAATTGTCTTCTGGCTTCATATACTGAATTTATTCAATTTCTTTGGTAAAATCTAATTTCTCATCAAACTATTTGGAAATTTCTTTTACAATTACATCTTTTAAGTTTGTACCTCTCCATAATTTCTGGAATGCCCCTAAATCTCAGAAAATCTTCTTTTAATTTCAAATCCAATAATAGTAAGTTTGAGTCAAAAAGTTCCAACCTTATATCTGTCTTATCCAATCTGATCTGTATGTTTTTAACATCATCTTTAGTTTGTTTTAACTGTTACTAATAATTCAAACTTTGTATCAGATTTTTCATTCATCTCTTGTAACGTGTCATGTAACATAGAAAACCTTTTCTCAAATGCTTCCATAAGGAGCCTGACATTAAATTCCTCTGATTCATGCCTTGTCTCCTTTAATTCTTTTAGGAGGCATTTTATAAGTGTATGCCTGTTATAGCCAGTTGATGACAGCAGAAAACCAAAAGTGCACTGTTCTTTTTTAAAGGGCAAAGGGAGAATTCCAAAAGCAGAGCAGCTGCCAAAAAGTGCAATGTTGATGCAAGCTCCCAGAAAAAAAGGAGACAGTTTCTGAAGTTTTAGCATAGAAAGCAGAGAATTGTGTAAAAAAAATACATTAAAAATACAATAATAATATGAGATCTCTTCAAATTAATATTTGTGTGTAGTCTTTTTTGGTAAAACGATTTGATTAAATCATTTTCTCAGTAATTTAAGAGAACTTACTGCCATTTGTTTCTTCCATATGAAAAAAAATACCTATTTCAACCCACTGCCCAACACTGTTAGTTCAATTAGAGTCCAGTGGGGGAGAGAGTATCATGTTTCCAGTACACAGTCAGCAATTAATGCATAAAAAGAGACGAACCTGTTGGAAGAAATATCCCTCTGGTTCAGTTCCAAGCCAGGAGAAAGACACTGGAAACATGGAGGCTGATTAGAAAGATGGTTTAATGATGAAGCAGAACCACATGGGTTCTGAACAGCTGACCACATGGAGTTGAGAGTGGGGATTGTTTATACCTTCTCTTGGGCTTTGCACTTGAGCTTCTTGTTCCTGTGCAAGAACATGTATTCTATTGGCTGTTGTCGGACTCCCATGGGGCCATGTAGGGGTTATGTAGGGGTCATAGCTGGCTCTATAGGCAAAGTACAAATCCTAGGTGTTTGTCTGAGAGAAGTTTGGTTATTTATTTTATTTATTTTATTAAATTTCTATACCACCCTTCTCCTGAAGGACTCAGGGTGGTGAACAGCCACAAAATAAAACACATAAGTACAAAAATTTAAAATAGATTAAAAACGAATTAAATAATTTGGCTGAATTTAAAATACCCCATAATTTAAAACAGATTAAAATTTATATTTAAAATTTATATTTAAAAGGGGAGAAGATTTAGGCCAGGCCAGCTTGATGAAATAAAAAAGTTTTAAGCGCGCGACGGAAGGTGCGCAGATCCGGGATCCTCCGTATCTCCGGGGGGAGCTCGTTCCAGATTGTAAGTGCCCCCACAGAGAAGGCTCTCCCCCTAGGGGCCGCCAGTTGACATTGTTTGGCCGACGGCACCCGGAGGAGCCCCTCTCTATGGGAGCATACTGGCCGGTGGGAGGCTATTGGTGGTAGCAGGCGGTCCCATAGATAACCAGGTCCTAAGCCATGGAGCGCTTTAAAGGTGATAACCAGAACCTTGAAGTGCACTCGGAAGACCACTGGGAGCCAGTGCAGCTCGCGCAGGAGAGGTGTTACATGGGAGCTCCACGTTGCTCCCATAACCACCCACGCGGCCGCACTCTGCGCCAGTTGGAGCCTCTGAGTGCACCTCAAGGGGAGCCCCATGTAGAGAGCGTTACGATAGTCCAGATGAGAGGTGACGAGGGCATGAGTGACTATGTGTAGGGAGTCCCGATCTAGAAAGGGACGCAACTGGCGGATCAGGCGGACCTGATGAAAAATCCTCCCGGTCACGGCTGTCAAGTGCTCTTCTAAAGACAGCCGTGAATCCAGGAGGACGCCCAAGTTGCAAGCCCTTTCCGTGAGGGCCAATGATTCGCCCCCAATAGTCAGTGATGGCACCAGCTGACTATATCGGGACATCGGAAACCACAGCCACTCAGTCTTGGATGGGTTGAGCCTGAGCCTGTTCCTCCACATCCAGATACGTACGGCCTCCAGGCACCGGGACATCACTTCAAGGGCATCGTTGGGGTGGTCCGGGGTGGAGATGTACAGCTGGGTGTCATCAGCGTACTGATGGTACTTCACCCCGAAACCACGGATGATCTCACCCAGCGGCTTTACATAAATGTTGAACAAAAGGGGCAAGAGGACCAATCCCTGCTGCACCCCACATATGAGGGGCCTCGGGGTCGACCTCTGCCCCCCTGTCAACACAGACTGCGACCGGTCAGAGAGAAAGGAGGAGAACCACTGTAGTACGGTGCCTCCCACCCCCAACTCTTCCAACTGGTGCAGCATGATACCATGGTCGGTGGTATCAAAAGCCGCTGAGAGATCTAACAGGACCAAGACAGAGGAGCAACCCCTGTCCCGAGCCCTCCAGAGATCATCAACCAATGCGACCAATGCCGTTTCCGTGCTGTACCCAGGCCTGAAACCCGACTGGAACGGATCTAGATACGACGTTTCATCCAGGTACTGGGGAACCTGTCGCGCAACCACACTCTCAACAACCTTCGCGACAAAGCGAAGGTTGGAGACTGGACGATAATTAGCCAATACTGCCGGGTCCAGGGAAGGCTTCTTGAGGAGAGGCCTCACCACCGCCTCCTTCAAGGCGGCGGGGAAGGCACCCTCACCCAATGAAGCATTTATAATCCCCTGGAGCCAGCCTCGCGTCACCTCCCGGGAAGCCAGTACTAACCAGGAGGGACACGGGTCCAACAAACATGTGGTCGCGTTCAATCTACCCAGAATCCTGTCCACGTCATCTGGGGTCACAGGATCAAACTCGTCCCAGATAACATTCTCAAGACCTGCCTCCGTCACCCTCGCTGGACCTACCCAGTCGGAGTCCAGACCTTCCCGAATCTGAGTGATTTTGTCATGCAGATATTGAACAAAATCCTCGGCTCTTCCCTCCAAGGGGTCCTCCCGCACTTCCTGGAGGAGCAGGGAGCGGGTCACCCTAAACAGGGTGGCTGGGTGATTATCTGATGACGCAATAAGAGCAGCAAAATGGGTACATTTTGCTGCTTTTATCGCCACTAGGTAATTCTTAATATGAGATCTTACCAGTGTCCGGTCCGATTCAGAAAGACTAGCCCTCCAACTACTCTCTAGGCGTCTTTTCCGGCGCTTCATCTCCCTCAGCTCCTCGGTAAACCAAGGAGCCAGGTGAGAACGGCGCCGGGTCAGAGGCCGCAAAGGCACGACTCGATCCAGAGCTCCAGCGGCCGCCCTATCCCAGGCGGCCACTAGGTCTCCAGTCGAGACGTGTGCAAGATCCTTGGGGATTGGCCCAAGCTCCATCTGGAACCTATCAGGTTCCATCAGGCGCCTGGGGCGGTACCATCTTACCGGTTCCACCTCCCTGCAGCGGGGTACCGCGGTTCGAAGGTCAAGGCGAAGGAGAGAGTGATCCGACCATGACAAGGGCTCAATAACTATGTCCCCTATCTCAAGATCACTCAACCATTGTCCAGAGACAAAAACCAGGTCCAGTGTGTTTCCCCTCCTGTGCGTAGGGCCATGAATTAGCTGGGTCAGGTCCATGGCCGTCATGGAAGCCATGAACTCTCGAGCCACCTCAGATGCCTCACCTGTGGACAGGTTAAATATCTGGAGGTTTATATTATGACTGCAAATATGAAATTATATCAGTACAACTATGAACCATTATGGAACAAAATACAGAAAGAGTTGGACAATTGGAAAAAACTACAACTGTCTTTGCTGGGAAGGATAGCCGCTGTAAAAATGAATATTTTACCAAAATTTCTATTTCTTTTTCAAATTATACCTATACTTAAAAAAGACGAAAACTTGAAGGAATGGCAGAAGGGCATAAATAAATTTGTGTGGGCAGGGAAGAAACCATGAGTCAAACAAAAGATATTGCAAGATACTAGAGAAAGAGGTGGTCTTAAGATGCCCAATTTAAGATTGTATTATGAAGCTGCTGCCCTCTCAGCAATCACAGATTGGATAAACTTAACGGAGGAAAAGATATTGAATATTGAAGGATATGGTTTGGTTTATGGCTGGCATGCTTACTTAGTGTATGATAAGAAAGTAGATAAGACTTTTAAAAGTCATATATTAAGAAATGCTCTATTGCGTGTCTGGAAAAAGTATAAATATAAACTAAATGATAGGTTACCAATATGGACAGTACCCAGACACGCGATAGAGAACATAAACTTAGAGCAAAAGCAAGATAAGATTACATATAAGGAACTCCTTTATAAGGAAGGAGTCAGATTACAGTTAAAATCCATGGAACAACTAAGAGAAGAAGGGATTATTAGGACTTGGTTTCAATATGGACAGCTGCTGGCCAGATGGAGAGAAGATCAAAAAATTGGTATTTTGCAGCAGGATGAGAATTTGATAAAGCAAATAAGAGATGAAGGTCAAATGCACATAAAAAGGTTGTACAATGCATTACTGGAAATAGATTCAGAAACAGATTTAGTCAAGGATTGTATGATAAAATGGGCACAAAATGTAGGTGAACCAATAATGATGGAAACATGGGAAAAGATATGGGTTAGAAATGTAAGATTTACACAAGCACAAAATTTAAGGGAGAATTTTTATAAAATGTTTTCTAGATGGCATTTAGATTCAAAAAAACTAGCTTGTATGTATCCAAATTTACAACCCAAGTGTTGGCGATGTGAGTGTGAAGATGCTACATATTTTCATATATGGTGGACATGTAAAAAGATTAAGGCTTTTTGGATAAAAATATGGTGGATTATTCAAAATATTTTGAAGAAAAAAATCAAATTTACACCACAGTTTTTTCTGTCGGGAATAGTTACAGATTGTACTGTAATAGAGACTAAGCTGGTTTTGAACTTAATAACGGCTGCCAGGTTACTGGTGGCACAGTACTGGAAGAAGGAAGATCCACCTACTATTGAGGAATGGACATTAAAAGTTGTGCATTTGGCGGAAATGGCAAAAATTTCATCATACCTTAAAGACCATTCAAATGAAAGATATATATCGGAATGGAGAAAATGGATTGATTACATACAGAAGAAGTATCCGAATAAGAAGATTCATATAGCTTATGAATGAAATAATATTAAGTAGTTTATGTTTGTTTTTTCTGAGTTATAAGGAGTTAAGGATCTAGGGAGAATATGAAATGTAATAATTTGTTAGCACATTTTAGTTTTTGGTTTGTGAATGCTATACCCTGTGCTCATTCTGGGAAGTCTAGGGAGGGGGGTGGGGGAGGGAGGGGAAGGGAGGGTGGGAAGGGGAGGGTGGAGTTGAGGGGGGAAGGGGGGGTGAGAATGTTTGTATTTTTCATAAAACTTTTCAATAAAAAAAAAATAATTTAATTTTTTTTTAAAAAAAAATGAATAAAAATGAGATGCCTCACCCGTGGATGGCAGGTTAAAGTCCCCCATGACCATAAGTCTGGTGGTATCAACCGCCACCGTGGTGATAACATTGAGTAGCTCGGGCAGGGCTGCAGCCATGTGGCAGGGAGTCAGGTACGTGATCAGCAAACCCATCTGAACCCCATGACCCCACTTCACAAGGAGGGACTCACAACCGGCTGTCTGAGGAACAGTGGTCTCCCTCGGCCTAAGGCCTTCTCTAATAATAACCGCTACTCCCCCTCCCCTCCCCTGAGGCCTCGGCTGATGGAATGCGTGGAAGCCTGGTGGGCACATTTCTACCAGAGGAACCCCTCCCTCCGGGCCCAACCAGGTCTCCGTAATACCCGCCAGGTCCGCTCCCCACTCCTGAACAAGATCACAAATGAGGGGGGCTTTATTTACTACAGACCTGGTGTTGCACAACATCAGTCGAAGGCCCAGGCCCTGAGGGTCTGTGCAACCTGGAAAACGACTAGAGCTTTGGGGGCCGGACCTTTGGTTGAGGTTTGAACTGCTCTGAGATGATGCAATGACTGAAATACCCTTTTTTAAATAAAAAAAAATTATTACATATATAAACACACAAAAAACACATACACATACAAATGCGACAAATACGACATTAATAACATAAATGACATCTAAACGTAGTGTCTGATTTTATCCGACATCAATAACCTAAATTCCTCAATATATATTCCTTCCTCTCGCCTTATATAACAATATTATTTTTTAATCTTTAATTATGCGTTGTTATATCTTATTTGGTACAGAATTTTGTTTTACTTTTTTAGGATCCTCTTTTGGTTTTGTTTTTCCCCTCTAACTATTGATACCACCTTTGCCAAACCAGGTAGTAGTCAGATTCTTCCTTTCCTTGAATTTCCTTGGTGAGTCTGTCCATCTCAGCACATTCCATGACTTTAGATATTATTCTATCTTGTGTTGGGACTTCTTCCAATTTCCAATTTTGTGCATAAATGATCCTTGAGGCCGTCAAAATATGTGTGATCAAGTATATTGTTTCTCTGTCGTAATTACTTGTAAATATGCCTAATAAATATGTTTCCGGTCTTAGTGGTACTTTTTGGGCTGTTATTTGTTCCAATTGGGTTTTGATATTATTCCAGAATTGTTTGGCTTTGGGACACGACCACCACATGTGGTAGTATGTCCCTTTTTGTGCTTTGCATTTCCAGCAGAGTGACGATGTATTGGGGAACATTTTGGAGATTTGTGCCGGTGGGAGATGCCATCTATAAAACATCTTGTAAATATTTTCTTTGTACGGTACTGATAAAGTTAATTTACTGTTAATTTTCCATAGTTTTTCCCATTTGTTTAATTCTATAGGGTATCCAAAGTTCATTGCCCACATAATCATATTTTCCTTGACTATCTCCTCCTCTAATTTATATGCCAGTAAGAAATTATAGATTTTTGTTATTAATTTCTCATTGGGGCCCAATAAGATTTTGTCCAGTTGGTTTAGTTCTTTTTGGATTCCAAATTTCTCCATATCTGTTTTGTGTCTGGATTGTAATTGTAAGTATGGCCACCAATCCATTTCAAGCCCTTGAGTTCGTAGTTGTTCTATTGTTTTTAGTTTTCCTTCTTCATTTAAAAGATCCTGATATGTTTTCATTTTATTTGGGTCCATTGTATTTGGGTACATTTGTGCTTCCATTGTAGAGATCCAACGTGGTATCTTATCATAGTGAATCTTTCTGATTTTGTTCCAGATTTTGATCAGGGTATTTCTCACAATGTGTCTACGGAATTGTTCTTGTTTTGTGGGTTTGTCTTCCCATAAGTATGCATGCCATCCCTTTGTCAAGTCGAAACCTTCCAATGTTAATGTTCGTCTATTTTTCAATTCAATCCAATCCTTTATCCATGTTAATACTGACGCTTTGTAATAAATCTGCCAATCGGGAAGTCCCATTCCTCCTCTATCTCGTTTATCCTGTAAATTATTTAATTTGATTCTTGCCTTTTTTTTCTGCCATATGTATTTTAGTATCATCCTGTCCAAATCTTTAAAGTATGTTCTGCCTGGGTTTACTGGAATCACCCTGAATAGGTACAGCACTCTTGGTAGAATATTCATTTTGATAGTGGCAATTTTACCTAAAAAAGATAACTGGAGTTTTGTCCACTTTTCCAAGTCTTTTTCTACTTGTTTAGCCAGTTTAGTATAATTATCTTCCTTCAGCGTCGATATTTTGTTGGTAAGCCATACCCCTAGATATTTGACCTTTTTTGTTGTTTGCATTCCTAGCATATTTTCCAACTCTTTTTCTTGGTGTTTGGTGAGATTCTTTGTTAAAATTTTAGTTTTTTGTTTGTTGATTTTCAAGCCCACCACTTCTCCATATTGCTGTATTTTAGTCAGTAGACTTAATCCCGATTGTAGTGGTTTTTCTAATATAAGTACTATGTCATCGGCGAAGGCTTGCAATTTGTATTCCTGATTTTTTATTTTTAATCCCGTTATTTCTGTATCCTTTCTGATTTCTTCTAATAGTATTTCCAAAGTTAATATAAACAATATGGGGGATAGGGGGCATCCTTGTCTTACCCCTCTTTTTATATCAAATTGTCCTGTTGTCTCACCATTAATTAATACTTTTGCAGTTTGGGTACTGTATATCCTTTTAATCATCTTTACAAATCTTTCTCCAAATTTCATCTTTTCCAGTTGTGCAATGAGAAATGTCCAATTAAGGTTATCAAACGCTTTTTGAGCGTCCAGGAAGATTAAGGCTAGCTGTTTGTCCGGTCTTTGCTCGTAGAATTCAAGGGTGTCCATAATTGTTCTTGTGTTATTTTGGATTTGTCGTCCGGGGATGAAGCCATTTTGGTCAGGATGTATATAATGTTTGATAAAGGTTTTCAGTCTCTGT
Source organism: Arizona elegans (assembly GCA_022577455.1). Classification (NCBI taxonomy): domain Eukaryota; kingdom Metazoa; phylum Chordata; class Lepidosauria; order Squamata; family Colubridae; genus Arizona; species Arizona elegans. Next base: position 46,832,834 of record JAKOOJ010000010.1, read on the forward strand.
GTTATGATGGATGTATATAGTTTGTAATCTACATTGAGGAGGGAGATTGGTCTGTAATTTTTGATTTCAGTGGGGTCCGAATCTTGTTTTGGGATTAATGTAATTATTGTCTCATTCCATGAATGTGGGGTTTCAGCTTCCAAAAGTGCGTCGTTGAATACTTGTAGTAGGATATCATCTAACGATTGTTGGAAAGTCTTATAGAACTCCGCTGGTATGCCGTCTGTTCCCGGTGTCTTATTGTTTTTTTGTTTCTTCCTTGTTTCTATTAATTCTAACATAGAAATTGGTCTGTTCAGTAATTCGATGTGATCTTGTTTTAATTCCTGTATTTTTCGTTTATTTAGGTATTCTCTCGTATCCTTCTCTCGAATTTCTTCTTCTGCGTATAAGTTTTGGAAGAATTCCTTTACAATTCGTTTTTTATCTTCATTATTCTGGTATAAACATCTGTCCTTGTCTTTTAATTGCAATATTATCTTCTTTTCTTTTTCAGTCTTCAATTTGTAAGCTAACCACCGTCCAGTTTTATTTGCATGCTCAAATTGATTTTGTTTGGTCATTTTTATTTTCCTTGCTATCTCTGCTGTTGTGCTCAGATTCAATTGATGTCTTATAAGGTTTATTTTCTCTTTGGTTTTTTGGTTATGCGGGTGTTCCTGTAGATCTAATTCATATTGTTGTAATGTTGTCAATAAGCTTTGTTTTATTCGTTGTTTATCTTTGTTCTTTTGTGCGGTATAGGCAATTGTTAGGCCTCTGATGTATGCCTTAGTTGTGTCCCATAAGTTTTGCAGACTGGTGTGTTCTTTAACGTTTATTTGGAAAAATAATTTCAGTTCCTTTTGGATCATTTCCACATATTGCTTATCATTCATAAGGTCTCTATCCATCACCCATCTTCTCCTCGGTTGGTGGCCCTTCCATATTATTTCAATCGGGCTGTGGTCTGCCCCTGTATTAGTTGCTATTTCTATTTTTTTGATGTCTGCTCTAAGTTCTGCTGTCAACCAGGCCATGTCAATTCTGGACCATGATTGGTGCGGGTTTGAGTAGAATGTAAATTGTAGTTTATCGTAGTTAATTTCCCTCCAGGCGTCCTTTAATTGAAACTCTTGTGCCATATCGTAGAATGTCTCCGGGAGTACTTTCTTCCTAGATTTATTTCGTTTGCTGGTCCGATAGTCTTTCTCTGTATTTACAATTGCATTGTAGTCTCCAATGAGACATATGTTTGAGTAGTCCAGTTCTTTGATTCTATTGTGGATCCTTGTGAAGTAATCACTTTGCATTCCGTTCGGTGCATAGAGTAACACTAGTAAAAAAAATTTTGTTCCTGTTTTGATTTCGACCATCAGCGTCCTGCCCTCCTCATCAGCGTATATTTGCTTTGCTTGTATATGGTTTTGAATATACATTGCTATACCTTTCTTTTTTTGTTCAGATAATGCTGTATAAAGTGTTCCTAGACGTTTATTTTCTAATAATCTATGTTGTTGATTCTTGATATGAACTTCTTGTAGTGTGATAATGTCCATATTCAATTTTTGTAAATTCCTGAATGTGTGTGATCTCTTAGATGGAGTGTTGAGGCCATTTATGTTTATTGATATTAATCTTATTTCTTTCTCCATACCAATCTTCTATCTCCTTGTTGTCCTGAGTTTCCTAGTGTTTTTTCCAGTAGTTTGTATTTTTTCCCTTGCCCCCTCTCTTTCCATCCTTTCTTTCTCTCCCCTTGTTCTTCCTTCCCGCTGAACTTCTTCCAAATGGTCCTCCTGATTTACAGATTCTCGCTGTGTTTCGGATTCTTGTTCCTCTTCTAAAAAAACTGTTATGCCTTCTGTAGTGTATCAAGTCTATGTTTTTTGTCTTGCCAAGATACAAGAATTCCCTCAGGTGTTAACCAGTGGAACATTATTTTGTGGTTATTTAATTCTGTTGTCAAAAAGCTGTAATTTTTTCTTGTTTCTCTTATTCTTCTTGGTATTTGTTTTAGTGTAATTATTTCTTTGCCTTTATAGGTGATTGGTTCCTCTCTCATTATTTTGTATATTTCCTCTTTCACAGATTTTCTTGCAAACTGAATGTGGATCTCTGTAGGTAACTTATTCCTTTGGGCATAATTGGTAAATACCCTATAGACTTCATCAATTTCCGAATTTATTTCTTCCTTATTCTTTTGGGTCGCCTCCGCTAGAATTCCCACCATCAAGTCTCTAAGATCTTCTTTGGTTTCCACGATATTTTGAAATCTTAAATAAAATGACGGCTTTTCCATCTCTAAGAATGAAATTGAGTCTTCCAGTTCATTTGTTGTTATCTGGTCACTTTCTAGATCCTCCAGTTTCTTCTCTGTTTGCTCCATCTTTACTTCAATGTTTTGGATTCGTTGTTCGTTCTTGGCGATGTTTTGCTGAATTTTCTCCATTTTATCGTCCATTTTTTTTAGGTTGTCCTTTATTTCTGTTACATCCAACTTCAATTCTTCATGGTTTTTCTTGCTTTCTTTCTTTTCTTTTTTTTAATTTTAAAAACAAACTTTATTCGTATTTAAAAAAACATTTAAAACAAATATAAGAAAAACAAACAAGTTTCTCTTAATCAAAAACACAAATTACATATACATATACAGTACATATACAGTACTCAACTTCATCTATTGACTACTTTCTATTATTATATATACATATATACATACGCACAGTGGCTTATTTCCTTTTGTATCTCTCTGACAGTGCAGTTGTTTATTTATATTGATTTCTTCTAAATTTCATCTTTAACCATTCCCCCTCCTCTGATTTATCCACTGGTACCAGCTATTCCATATTTTGAAGTATTTTGAGTCTTCCTTATCCTGTAACTCTAGAGTTAGTTTGTCCATCTCTGCGCATATATAAATTTTTTGTATTAATTCCTGGTCAGTTGGCAAGCGATCTATTTTCCAAAGTTGTGCTAACGCTAATCTAGCCGCCGTTATAATGTGGAGTATTAAGTATTTTATATCATTTCTAATATTCTTATTAATCATGCCTAGTAAAAAGACTTCGGGTTTTAATTCAATTTCGTAATTTGTTATTTCTAATATCCATGTTTTTATTTTGTTCCAATTTTCTCTTAATTTCTGGGCAAAGCCACCAAGCATGGTAAAAAGTTCCCTGTGTTTTTTTACATTTCCAACAGGCCGGATTTACATTCGGATACATTTTTGCTAACCTTGCGGGTGCCAGATACCATCGGTACCACATCTTATAATGATTTTCTTTATAGGCTACCGATTTCGTCATGCTATAATTGTTTTCCCATGCTCTTTCCCAATCTTCCAATTGTATGCTGTGCCCAATGTTCCTCGCCCACGCTATCATCTGCCCTTTGACCAATTCTTCTGCCAAATTGTATTCAAGTAAATATTTATAAATATTTGAAATTAATTTCCCTTCTTTAGACTCTAGTAGTTTGTCCAATCGATTTTGTTTTAAGTCTATTCCTCCCTCCTCTTGGTCCTTTCTGTATCTTACCTTTATTTGCGAATAGGGCCACCAGTCTATTACTATTCCTTGTTCTTTGAGCTCTTCCCTAGTTTTCAATTTCTCCTGAACATCTACTATTTCTCTATATCTTAAGATCTTTTGTTTTGTTAATATGTTGGGGTGAGTTATTGCATCTATGGTTGATAGCCAGCCGGGAGTTTTCATATAGTGTTTGTGTTTGATTTGTTGCCATGTGTTAATTAAAGACTTCCTAATAGTGTGGTTATTAAAATGTTTATATATTTTGTTTCCTGAGCTCCATATAAAGGCGTGCCATCCCTTCATTAGGTCATGCCCTTCCAGGTTTAACAGTCTTTGATTATCCAAGGTTATCCATTCTTTAATCCATAATAAACTTGCAGCCTTGTAATATTTTTCCCATGCCGGGAACCCAAATCCGCCTCTAATTTTGTCATCTTGTAATATATTTAATTTTATTCTTGGTTTTTTCCCTTCCCACAAAATTTTTTTAGTTATTTTGTCCAAATTATCAAAAAAATTTCTTATCTAATTTTATTGGAATTGTTTGGAATAAATAAAGGAGTCTTGGAAGTATGTTTGATTTTATCGCTGCTATTTTCCCCAGTAAAGACAATTTTAATTTCCCCCATTTTTCTAGATCCTCCTTTATTTTCTGGACTAAGGGGTCATAATTATCTTCTTTGATGGTTGCCCTTCTAGCTGTCAAATTTATCCCTAAATATTTTACTTTTTTAACTACCTGCAGTCCAGATTCTTTTACTAATTTCTCTACTTGTTTTGTTGTCATATTTTTTGTTATCATTTTTGTCTTTTCTTTATTAATTTTTAGACCTGCTACCTTTCCAAATTTTTCAATCTCTTTTATTAATTTCGGGGTTGTTTCTATTGGGTCTTCTATGAAGAAAACAAGGTCGTCCGCGAAAGCTTGGACCTTGTAATCCTCTCTCTCAATCTTTAATCCTTGAATTTCTTTATTTGCTCTAATTCTAATTAACAAGTTTTCCAAAGTTAAAATAAAAAGTAGGTGGGACAGCGGACATCCCTGCCTTACTCCATTATTTATTCCAAAGAATTTTGTTGGATCCCCATTCACCAAGACACATGCTTTTTGATTCTGATATACTGATGTTATCATTTTAGTAACTCTCTCTCCAAAGTTCATACTTTTGATTTGCTGCTTCATAAATTGCCAGTTTACTTGGTCAAACGCTTTTTGTGCATCCAGAAAGATCAGCGCTACCTGTCTCTCTGGATGCACCTCGTAATATTCTAAAACATCCATTGCCATTCTTAAATTATTTTTTGTCTGTCTTGTGGGCAAAAAAACTTTTTGATCCTGGTGTATTTTGTTTTGTAGTAATGTTTTCATCCTATTGGCAATTATACTCATGAAGACTTTATAATCGGTATTCAATAAAGAAATCGACCTATAGTTTTTTATTAATGTGGTATCTGCCCCCTCTGGGTATTAGGGAAATATATGCTTCTTTCCATGTATTTGGTAACTTTGCCTCCATTAGAGCTTCATTGTATATTTCTAATAGTATTCCATTTAATGATTCTCCAAATGTTTTGTAGAACTCTGTTGGTAAACCATCTGTCCCCGGAGTTTTATTATTTTTTTGTCTCTTCAGCGCTTCTTTTAGCTCCCTTATCGTAATCTCCTTATCTAATAATTATTTTTCTTCCTCTGTTAGTGTTTGCAATCCCTCCCCTTTTAAATAATGTTCAATTTCCTCCTCTGTTACTATATCCTTTTCATACAGTTTTTGGTAATATTGAACTATTATGTCCTTTTTTTCCTCTAAGGCCTGTTGGATCCTGCCTTCATCGTCTCGTAACTTCTGAATTATTCTTTTTTCTCTTTCCTTCCTCAGCCTATACGCCAGCCACCTCCCTGGGTTGTTTGCGTGTTCAAAATAATTTTTCCTTATATATTTCAAGGTTATTGCATATTTCCCTTGCTCTAATATATTTAAATTATGTTTTGCTGTTAACCAATTTAACCTTATTTTTTCATCCCCTGGATTTCTTTGCAATTTACATTCCCAATTTTGAATTTCTTCTTGTAATTTGTTATGTTCTTTCTCTCTTTCTTTTCTCCATTTTGCATTATAAGCTATTGTGAGGCCCCTTACATATGCCTTGGTTGTATCCCATAAGTATTGTAGAGAGGTGTGTTGTTTTGTACTTTCCTTATAGAACCATTCTAGCTCCTTTTCCATGTATTTCTTATATTCTTTTTCTTGTAATAACTGTGTATTCATAGTCCATCTATTCTTCTTTCTCTGATGCCCTTTCCACTTCATCATTATTGGGTTGTGATCAGCCCAATTATTTGATAAAAATATCTACCTCTTCTATTTCCATCATTAACATCTTGGTTACCCAAGCCATATTCAACCTAGACCAGGACTTATGCGGATTCAAATAATATGTAAAAATTTTTGTTTCGGGGTTAAGACATCTCCAGTTATCTACCATATTTAACTCTTCCACCATATCTATAAAGGTTCTGGGTAATACATTTTTCTTATTTTTATTTTGCTGACCACATTCGTAATCTTTTCTTACATCTAGAATAGCATTGAAGTCTCCAATCAGACATACATTTTCCATTTTTTGCTCTATAATTTTCTCATGCACTTTTTTATAAAATTCTAATTGCTGACTGTTTGGAGCATATATTACTACCAATAATATCTTTTTAAACTCAAGTTTTAGCTCTATCATAACTATCCTACTTTCTGTATCCACATACTTTATATTGCTGTCTATTCCTTCCTTAATATATACCACTACTCCTCTTTTTTTTTCCTCTGCCAATGATGAATATTCTTTACCTAATTTTTTATATTGTATATATTTTATGTCCTGTTTTCTTATATGTACCTCCTGGAGGCACACAATATCTGATTTTTGTTTCAAATTTTTTTTGTAAATTTGGTGTCATTTGGATGGTGAGTTGAGTCCATTAACATTTACAGATAAAATTTGTAAAGTCCGTTCCATTTCTTACTGACTTTCCTGTTGTTTCTTCTTTGTTTCTTCCTGCTCCTTTTTTTTTTGCCTCTTGTTTGCACTCCTTCTTCTTCCTGAATCTCTCCTTCGTCTACTTTCCCTCTTTGTTGTGGGGTTCTTTCCCGTTCTCTTCTCTGTTTTCCTTTGATGTTCCGTCCTTCTTCTTCTTTATTGCCATTTGTTGTCTCAACACTCATCATTTGGTCATATAATTCCCTTGCTTTACTCTGCGAGTCCACCTTAATTTTCTTTCCCTGCCACGTTACCAACATTCCTTCCGGAGTTGTCCATCTAAAGGGTATATATCTTTTGTTTAGTAACGTGGCCAGAAAACAATAGTCTTTTCGCAAGTCTCTTATTCTTTTAGGTATTTGCTTTAGGGTGATTATTTCTTTGTTTCTGTAATACATTGGTTCGTCCTTTGTTATCTTGTATACGATGTCCCTCACCTTCCTTCTTACAAATTTTATATGTACCTCCCAGGGGAGTTTGTTTTGTCGGGCTTAATTAGTGTTAACTCAGTAGACTTCATCTAATTCATTAATTATTTCGTCTTTTTCTCTTTGCAGTGCCTCTGCTATCATCTCAGCCATTACCATCGTCAGATCTTCCTCCCGGTCTTCCGCTACATTCTGAAAACGCAGATAAAATGCCGCTTTTTCCATTTTTAATTGGGCCACGGTGTTCTCAAGTTCCTTATTTAATCCTGTCATTTTTGTATCCAGTGCTTCTAGTTTTTCTTCCGTCAATTCGGTTTTTTGTTCTATTTCTTTTATCCTTTGGTCATTTTTTTGAATGATTTCTTGTATTAAGTCCATTTTCCCATCAATCTTTTGGATATCGTTCTTGACTTCTCTCTTTACCTCATCCATGTCTTTTCTAGATTGCTCATGATTTCTAGTCATGCATTTGTCAGCGTTCCAAATTAGGCTCTCTTCCAGCGCTGACATAACGAGATGAAGCAGAGAGAGCAGAAGCTTGATTTATTGCTGAGATGAACTTTTACCTAGTTTTTGTATGTTACAGATAGTGTTTCCTGGGAGACGAGGATGGGGGCTACATTCCTGTGAAAAGAATGTACTGGGATGTAGAGATGGATCTGCATGATGGCCAATGGGACATTGGGGTTGGAGTGCGGAAGAGGAGGGGGTTGGAAGGAGGGGCCAGTTTGGCTGCAACTTGAATCAGGAATGTCGGACTCTGCTATTCTTAAAATAAAAGTGATTCATTAGAGAGTTTGCGCTTGAGAATGAAGTTTATTCAAGATAGCACCGAAACCTGACAGAATTCTTGCATTTTGGGCATAGTTTCCTGGATTGTTATGAGCGTGGCCTGCATTGTTGGCATATTAGGTGTGCTGGGTTGCTTATCTGATGCAAACATTCCCTCCAAAGTTTTCTGTGTCACTGGGGAAGCCGACGTTCCCGCTAAGATTGATGTTGTTTTCTTGGCTGTCTTCAACGTGGTTGTGGTGGTGCTGGTCATTTCTTTCAAGATCCTATATTGTTCCCCCAATATTTTATCAACTTTCTCCCAAATCACCATCCAAATTCTATATAATTCCTTTCTTTCTTTTCCTTTCTTTTTTTTTCTTATGAAAGTTCAGTTCAATAACCTTTCAATCACTAGATCCCCTTTCTTTAAATAAATTCCTTTAAATAATTAATTATCTCAATGTAATATTCCGTTGAAAATGTAGTAAAGATATAAATTTAACTACAAATATAGATATAAATATATATAAATGTATAGCTTATATAATTAAAGACTAAACAGTTGATCAATTCTTAATAACTAATAGTTGATTATTCAGTAATCAGTAACTATCCTACTTATTGTATAAAATCAAAAAAGGTCATAAAAATCAAGAAAAAGACAATATTCTAATAATATATAATAATTAATTAGTTAATAATAATATAATATCCTAATAATTACTTTTAAATCTGTATGTATATTATAAATATTTTTCTAAGTTGTTAAATACTTACTAATAAATAAATAGATAGATAAATATCACTATATTTCTTAATTGATTCCAATAAATAACAATAATAATTCATCTATGTCTAAGTAAAAAAGGTAAGTAGGAGCAGTGTTTTTTCAATGTTCTTATAAGCCTTTTTCGCTATATTTTCAGCGAAGGAAAAAAAAAAACAAGTTCTTTTACTACTGTTGGAGTCCTTTCCGGTTTCAATATGGCGATCACTAATCTGCACAGTCACTGTATGCAATCCTTACTTTGCCAAACTTCCTCTCTCCTTCCGTTAGAGCAGCTAGAAAAGAGGGTACAAAAGATGTCCGTTCTTCCTTTAATTTCCACTGTTTAAGTCTATTTCTCCTCACCTTCGTTTTCCCTGTTTTGATGTTTTTTAGTCTTTCTTCACTGCTCTGTATTCCATCCCCTTCCTTTTTGCTCGTCTTTTCAGTTGCCGCCCATTTACGCTCTGAGTTCTTCTCCTCACGCTGCCCCTCCGGAAAAAACTTTCTCCTCGGTTTTGCGCCAAAGTAGATAATCCAAATTAATTCCGCTTTCTGCTCCGCCTCAGCGATCTTGCACTGTACTCACTCCTTTGCTCCCGATGATCTCAATCGGCTCGTCGGGTCTCCGGGCCGGCTGTGCTCACCGTGCCAGCCGGCTTCTTCCCAAGCCTGGATTGAGGGATCTTCTTGGTACGGCGGGAGATCGCACCTCTCCTCACCTCCCCCGAAGTTTCCCCTCTTTATTTCCGATCTCTCTGGGACCGGTCTCCGCCAAAAAAGGCACCAAAGCTCAGAAAATCTACAACAGAGAGAGAGCGCTTCTCTCCTGTGCTGCCACGACTCTACGTCACCACCGGAAGTCAGTTTTTCTTGCTTTCTTGGTTATTGGCAATTGATTCCTGTGTTCTGTTCATCCCCTCTTGTATTGTTGCTAGTATTGAGTGTATATTTTGGATGTTAACTGATTGGGGAGTTTTCTCCTTTTCTGCCAATAACATTGTATCTATCGTTTTCTGTTGTGCAGGTGATGTGATAGACGATGTTTGCCTGGTGACTATTCTTTTACTAGTTTTAGGCAATGACTGAAATACCCTTAGGAGATTGTGCAATGTAGTGAGCTCTGTGTCTTCTGCTAAATGGTAGTGTGTTAATCCTATTATGTCCTAAAGGATCATATTCTGTTCTTAATCCCATCACCCTGGAGCTGAAGGTCTTTTGTTTTGTAGATAGGCTGGCCCAGTCTTTCTTAATGGGCACAAAATATCTGCTGGGGGGGGAGCTATTAAGAGTGAGTCTGCTTCCTGCCTCTAAAAAAACATGTTTCTCCATTTCTCATTTAGGGAAATATAATATTCTGCCTTTTTAATATTCCTCAAAATATTTCATTCTTCTAAGAGGGGGGCTTCCCACAAACCTTTGCAAAGCATGTAGTTAAAAGCAGAGGCTTCCTTTGAGTACAAAGGCTGGATGAGTGAGATGTCACCTTCCTCTCCTTTAGCTGTGCTTACTGGGGAGATGAAATCCGCAAACTCTCACCCCTCTCACCCCTCCAGGCCAGACAGAGCTGTCCAAGGAACTTCAGGGTAATTCCATGTCACTCCTTTTCCAATCCAGGAGTGAACCAGCTACAGAGACCATCTCCTAGCAACCAAACCAGGTTGTCTAGCAGGACGAAAAAATAGTTTGCTAGTTCAGGAAGCCATTTCTGGGTGGAGTCCTTTTTTCTGTTTAATTAAAGGGAAAAAAATGTAGGATGTAGAAGACTCGGCTAAAGAAAATGATTATTAAAATTAGGAAGAACTGGCAGTGATGTTCAGAAGGGTCTGGAAATGGATGGTTATAATGGAGCAGGACTGAAATTTTGGATAAGGGAGGAGTTGCTTGGAGCTCAGAAGAGGCAAGTCACCTAATAGCCATGTATGAATTGTTTCTACAACCTAGCCAACCTGGGTACGGGTGATGGGAGTTATAGTCCAGAAAACTTCAAAGTCACCAGTTATTTTTTATTGGGGTTGCTCTTCTGCAATTATTATCTGGGTTTGTTTTCATACCTCTACCAGACCATTGAAAATGTTCAACTTTTAGTTACTTCATCTTTGTTTTCCCAGTTCATTCTTTTTGTAACTCAAAGTAAGACATAGCTCCAAGACTTATTTTCAATGCTGTTTCTAGAATGTGGGGCATAATAATTGAAAAGGCAAAATTGCCTCAGAGCAGAGCAGAGCAAGAATGCATTTTCCTCTGTGATGAGTAACTGGCTTGTACCACTCCTTGGATTGGGAATAAAGGCATCTGGGGGAGGCTCAGTTTTGTTCCAGGCAGGGGGCTTGTGCAGCATCCAGTGTTACCTGTATAAAAGCTCTTTTACATTTGAGCATCAGTTTGATTTCTGCCCTGCAGAAGAGAGAAGGCTGTGCTGGGCAGTCTCCAAATTAATCCTACATGGTATTTAAGTACCTGGTGGACATTTCAGTTTCTGTTCACCAGTATTGATTCTGTGGCTTGGAGAAAAAATTTAAACAAAGTGAAGAGAGCCATTGATACAGCTTTTCTGAGAGGCACTCCAAATTTAGAGAGTATTTTAGCTATTGCAGAATTTGGTGGTGGTACAAGCACCTTCAAGAGATACTGTACCAAAAAAAAGATGCTGTACAAAAAGTAGCCAATTTTATTATTATTATTATTTATTAAACTTCTATACCGCCCTTCTCCCGAAGGACTCAGGGTGGTGTACAGCGATATTAAAACAAACATATACTCACAAAATTTAAAAACAATTTAAAATAAATATATAAATTTGGCCCTTAAATTAAAAGCTACAAACACCCAATTTAAAATTCATATTCTAAACCAGCCCGGCCTGTTGGAACAAAAGAGTCTTAAGGGCACGGCGAAAGGTACGTAGGTCGGGGATCATGCGAACCTCCAGGGGCAGGGGCAGTTCATTCCAGATTTAAATAAGAACATGATTAATTCTTCCCTATTTGCAACTTTTGATGCAAGTGTCCCAAATATATGGTTAAACTGGCTACCTTTGTGTAGTCTTGCCACTGATGATGAGAGAAGTGGCCTTCTACATCTATTACATCTACATGTAGTACATGTAGATGTACATGCAGATGACACAACAATGATCGGTCTCATTGGAGAAAATGATGAATCCGCATACAGACGGGAGGTTGAACAACTAGCCTCGTGGTGTGACTGGAACAATCTGGAACTGAACACACTCAAAACTGTAGAAATGGTGGTAGACTTTAGGAGAAACCCTTCCATACTTCCACCTCTCACAATACTAGACAACACAGTATCAACAGTAGAGACCTTCAAATTTCTAGGTTCTACCATATCGCAAGATCTAAAATGGACACCCAACATCAAAAACGTCATCAAAAAAGCACAACAAAGAATGTTCTTTCTGCGCCAACTCAGAAAGCTCAAACTGCCCAAGGAGCTGCTGATACAGCTCTACAGAGGAATTATTGAGTCTGTCATCTGCACCTCTATAACTGTCTGGTTTAGTTCTGCAACCCAACAAGACAGACACAGACTTCAGAGGATAATTAGAACTGCAGAAAAAACAATTGCTACCAACCTGCCTTCCATTGAGGACCTGTATACTGCACGAGTAAAAAAGAAGGCTGTGAAAATATTTACAGACCCCTCACATCCTGGACATAAACTGTTTCAACTCCTACCTTCAAAACGACGCTATAGAGAGCTGCACACCAGAACAACTAGATACAAGAACAGTTTTTTCACGAATGCCATCACTCTGCTAAACAAATAATTCCCTCAACACTGTCAAACTATTTACTAAGTCTGCACTACTATTAATCTTCTCATCGTTCCCACCACCCATCTCCTTCCACTTATGACTGTATGACTGTAATTTTGTTGCTTGTATCCTTACGATTTATATTGATATTGTTTCCTGATTGCTTATTTGTACCCTATGACTATCATTAAGTGTTGTACCTTATGATTCTTGATGAATGTATCTTTTCTTTTATGTACACTGAGAGCATATGCACCAAGACAAATTCCTTGTGTGTCCAATCACACTTGGCCAATAAAAAATTCTATTCTATTCTATTCTATTCTATTCTATTCTATTCTATTCTATTCTATTCTATTCTATTCTATTCTATTCTATTTACACTTTCACTCTCAGCTGGCAGCCATTTTTTCCATCTCCATTTGTCTTTTGTCTTTACTTTTAAAAGCATATTTATTTCCTCTTCTCCTTCCTCTCTCTCAAACATAATCCAGTCTCGTTTAGCCACAAAAAAAAAGAAAAAAGAACACCAAATCTGTAATAAAGTCATTTCCAAGAAGTCTGTAATTATCACTATCTATCAACAGGTCTTTTCTCCACCATTCATTTGAGTCTTTTTGCCCCAATATTTCTCAACCGCTGTTAAGGCTGGGGCATACTTATTTATAATCCAGCTTTTACAGGCAGTTCCCGCCTGGGCAGCATTCCACTCACCCAGCTTTCAAACTCCCTGCTCCGCTCTCCGCTTCTCCTCCTGCACATCTTTTTGTTCCGATTGTCACGATCTTGGGGCAGCCGCCATGGCTGCCGCATCCACTGCCGCCAGTGCAGAGGGCAATCCTCCGGCCCCGAGGAACCTGCCCCTATATAGCATTGGTAGCTTATTTTTTGCATTTTTCATTGCCAACCCATCCCCCCCAAAATTGAATTTTTAAAATCTGACACCCTTTTTTACAGGGTTCCAACCTTGCAGTGGTGTAGTAAAACAGAGAGTAAATTATCAATTGGCATCACATTTTTGGTGTCCTGTAAAACAGGGCATTGCAATGGTGAAAACCCCCTGTAAATTATTCTCTGTCATTTTCTCTCTCTGTCTCTCTCTTTCCCTCCCTCCACCCCCCCCCACACACTCTCCACCCCCAGTCATTCACACAGTGCATACCTGATTTGTGGGCTGGGTATCTGAACTTGTTACTTAACTGAACTACCTAATTTTTAGGTAGAGATTAGGTTAAAGTAGACTGATGGGATTAAGTCCTTGCTCGCAATGCCTACGTGTCTATGTGACATTGTGGAATGAGAGGATTGATGGGATTAAGCCTCCGCTCATGGTATACATGACATCTCACCTGAGCTGAGCTACCCTGGCAGGACCAAGGAAGTGGGCATGTCATACCCATATATGGTAATCATGTGTACATCCGGAAATGAATATACTGACTGAAAAGAATATATAAACTTGTATGTAACAACCCTTTGGGGTTCAGACTTTGCTTGAGATGCTGAACCTTGCGCAATAAACCTTTCCTTTCAATAAAGAGCTGGTGTGGTCTCTTTTCTGTAACATTATCTGGCGAGCCAGGCAGGAGTCACCAGGCGATTTTTCGCTCCGGACGACCAGGACCCCATGGCGGCAGAGGGATCCCTTGCCCAGGTACCTCAAGGCACCACAAAGTAATTTACTTCAGGGGGATGGGGCGGGGAGCCATCCACCGACGAGGGTACATCCAGTCAGTCCAAGGACCCTTTGTGAGTAAAGGAAAGGAAGTCTGAACGAATCCTGATCAGGACGTGAGACGAAGACCTGCAGGCAGGTGAGTATACAATAGTGTTGGTTACCTACTCCACTTGAGAGTAGAAGAGGGTGCCTGATCACCGCCCTGGACTCGGGACGTCGATCCTAAAGAAGTCCGTGTAAGGTTTTGGTGTGGGTGGTTAAACCAGTGCAGTTCCTGAAGGTGACTGTTGAGTTCCGGCACCCCAGGTCACTGGTAGTACGTTAGGAATGGGTGGAAAGAGTAGTCTCCCAAGGACACCACTCCAATGTATATTAAATAATTTCCAGCAGGCTTTTAGCAGAGATTATGGGGATCCGAAAGCTGATAAGTTTACTTTGCAGAAATTATGCAAAGATGAGTGGCACACCTTCGGTGTAAGGTGGCCTTCATCGGGGACCTTAGTTCTCTGAATAATAGGTTTAGTACATTAGGCGATTACTGATCCTGACACTGGTCATCCTGATCAATATCAATATATAGACCAGTGGCAAATAGCAGTAGAAAATAACCAAGAGTGGTTAAGAAAATGCAGGGCTGGGGGACGGAGCATGACAGCCTGATCAGCCGGTAAGAGTTTTTCCCGGCTCCGGAATAGTGGGCCGATAAAATTTATCATCTAACGAAAATGGACAGAAAGTTGTGAAGGTCTGTTTATGATTATCTGGGCCAACAGCGGAGGAAAAAAGAGAGTTGTTTGGGACAGTAAAAAACCGATAAAGAGTGTTTAAAGTGTGGGGCCTAATCGCTGTTGTTGGAATGCCACAGAAGAATGTTTGGAATTGTTTTTAGACAGCAGCTAGCTTCAAGGAGTGATTAATAACTTTACAACCTCACACGGTTAAGCAGCCCGTTTTATTACGGACAAAAAAGAAAAACAGAAAAAAAAAAGCACCCGCTGGAAGCAGAAGGTTTATTTGATTGTTGCCCAGGCTTTGAAGATTTATGCCACCGAAAAAACAAAAAGGTGTTAGCAAATATAAGTGGCAACGTATCCATCCTTCAAATCACACCGCGGCATGATTAAAAAGACAATCTCTGGGTGAATCAGAGCAAGAGAGCTCAGAAAGTGAAACAATAATGGCGGCGAAAACTGGCTCACAGCCAGCAACAGTCGATGAACTCAAAGAAATGCTGACTAGCACTAAAGAAGCGATATTTAAAAGAATGGATGACTATGCAGAAAAAGTTGACAAGCGCATGGGCCAATTAGCTATAAGTATTAGTCATAATGATAAACAGATTAAGCTTCTTAGAGTGGAAACTGACCAATTAGGGAAACAAATGAGGCAGTTGGAAGAAAAGCACTCTCTGGAGTTTGATGAGCATGAGAAAAGGCTGATTTCTCTGGAAGATCAAAGCAGAAGATCATCAATACGAATTCAAAATTTACCAGAGATGACAGGAGAGGACTTGAGGAAATTGATCCCATGATGGTTTAAAGAAATAATCCCTAATTTGGCCACGGGAGAAGAGGACATTGAACGCGTCCACAGAGTGGGCGCTTTCAGAGCTGGATTTCGCCCCAGAGATATTTTGGTAAAATTTTCTAATTATTATAAAAAAGAGCAGCTGATGATGAAACTGAGGTCGTTAGCTGTGCTGAAGTTTCAAGGATCTACAGTTCAAGTTTATAACGATCTTTGTTTCCAAACAATCAAGTGGAGGCGTAGCGTTAAATCAATCACCGAAGAGCTCAAGAGAAAGGAGATAAAATACGCATGGGGATACCCAGTATTTATGAGGTTTATGTATGATGGGAAACAATATAGGATTACCTCTTTGGAGCAAGGCACTGAGCTACTTAAAAGTCTGGGGCTGGAATTGCAGGACGATGCTGTTCCTAAAAGTGCCAATGGTGGAGGAAGAGGAGCCACGACAAGTGGGAAGTGAAATCGACAAGACTGAGATGATAAATCTGTAAAATATTAATACTAGAAGGCTTGCTGGTTCTGGACTGTGGGCTTCATCTCCCCCCCCCCCTTTAAGGGAATGGCTGGAGCATTAGGCTACTGGGGATTTAGTAGGGGGAAAAGAGTTTGGGGAGATTTGGGGGTGGGGGGGTGGGGAAGGGGGGTAGGTTACGAGGGTTATTTAGTTGAGGTCGTTTTGTGTTTTCTTATATGTTGGTTTAAGTTAAAGTGCACAAGGGATCGTAAAGAATTTGTATGTGCTGAATATGGATAAAACTATAAGAATTACAACAGTCAATGTCAAAGGTTTGGGGGCAGTAGTGAAAAGGAGGAGAATCGAACAATTGTTAAACAAGGAAAGATCTGACATCATTTTCTTGCAAGAAACTCACCAGGATAAGGAGGGAGTAAATGAAGTGCGTTTGAAGTGGTCACTCCATTATGAAAAGTCACTGGGGACTTCCAAAAAAAAAATGGGGTGGCCATACTGATTTCTAAAAGAACTGGATTTATTATGGAGAGTATAAAAAAAGATGGGCATGGTAGATTTATTATGATTAAAGGTCAAATTGAAAGTACAAAATATACGTTGGTTAATGTTTATGCCCCAAATGCGGGACATAGAGAATTTTTTTTAGAATTGTTTAAAGTAATAGAAGAATTTAAAGAAGGACATGTTATTTTAGGTGGAGATTTTAATATGGTTATGAATAATAGATTGGACAGGACCAATCCCACAAGTGCTGAAAGGAGGAATAATACCACCATTTTAAACAAATTAATAAAAGAAAAAGATTATGTGGATGGGTGGCATTTTCTTAAAGGTGGGGAGCCTGGTTTCACATATTATTCCCCAACCTATAAATCCTATTTTAGAATTGATTATGTTTTCGTTTCTAGGGATATGGAAACTAAGTTGTGTAGAATGGAAGTGGGAGTAATTAAAGTAACAGATCATGCGGTGGTTAGTTTAGACTTTATGGTAAAAAAAGACTATAGAGAAGCGGTTAGATGGAAGGTGACTACAAGGATTCTTAAAAATGAGAAAGTGGTTGAGAAAATGCAAAAGGAGATATCAGAATTGTGGGAAATTAATGAAAAAGGAGAAATAGCAACGAGAATGGTGTGGGACACCATGAAGGCGGTGACACGGGGAATATGTATTAGGGAAGCCTGTAGTGTTAAAAGGCAAGAAACTGCATTACGGGAAAAATTAGAGGAACAGATTAAGAAATTGGAAAAAGAGTACTGGCATACAAGAAATAAACAGAAATTAATAGAATTACAAGCTAAAAAAAAGAATTAGAGAATAAAAATTTAGAGGAAGTTCAGAATAATTTAATATACATGAAAAGAGAATTTTTTGAAAATAGCAATAAAAATTCTAAGATGCTTGCCAGGCTCACACAAAAGGAGAAAGCTAAAAATTCAATAGGTATAGTGAAAGATAAATTGGGGAATTATTGTAGTACAATGAAAGGAAAGTTAAAAATATTCCAGGAATTTTATCAAGAGTTGTACAAGGGTAAGGAGGTTAAGAAGGATAGAATGGAAGCTTATATTGGGAAATACATAAAAAGGGGTGTGGAAACGGAGCATAAAGAATTAATGGAAAGGAGTATATTGCAAAGGGAAATTGCAGAAGTAATTGAAAGTTTAAAGGTGGGTAAATCACCTGGGGTAGACGGATTAGGAACATAATTCTATAAAACATTTAAAACATTATTAGTACCGAAATTATTAAAGCTGTATAATGCAATATTAGAAGGGGAAAAGATTCCAAAATCATGGGGGCAATCGTTAATAATATTAATACTTAAACCAGATAAGGATCCGACGCTCCCTGACTCGTACAGACCAATATCATTAATAAATCAAGATGCAAAAATTTTTTCAACTATTTTAGCAAGAAGAATGAATAATTTTATAGGTAATTATATAAGGGAAGATCAATGTGGATTTGTAATGGGCCGTCAAATGCATAATTTGGTTGGAAGAGTGCTAAATGTAATTCACGAGATCAAAGATCTAAAGCTTAAAGCAGGGATATTAGCGTTAGATATCTTTAAGGCCTTCGATTGTGTGAGCTGGCAAGCATTAAAGATGGTAATAGACAGAATGGGGTTTGGAAATAAATTCAAAGGTGTAATAGATCAATTGTATTCTCGGAACTCTGCCTTAGTGGTAGTGAATGATGGAGTTACAGACAAGATACAACTCGCCAGAGGAACAAGCCAAGGGTGCCCACTCTCACCTGTCCTATTTGTATTGGTTATGGAACTTTTGGCCAATGCATTAAGAGATGACGGGGAGATAGAAGGGATAGGTAAAATAAAACTAAATATGTTTGCTGATGATACATTGTTAACAGTTAAGAATATAGTGGATAAGATGGAAAGAATTGGATGGCATCTAAAAGAATATGAAGAAATAACTGGATTAAGAATAAATTGGTCAAAATCTGAGTTGATGCTGTTTAATTACACTAATAGGGCAGAGAAGGATTGGGAAGGGAAGCAAAGCGAAATGAGAATTAAAGATCATATTAAATACCTGGGAGTTAGAATTACAAAAAATTTGGAGAAGTTAGAAAAGGAAAATCTAGGCAGCTTAAAGAAGGAGATTTTGGAAAGTTTGAATAAATATAAAAGGTTGAATTTATCATGGTTTGGAAGAATTGCCTTAGTAAAAATGAAGATTTTAACAAAGATCAATTTTGCTTTTAGGATGCTACCAATAAAAATATCAGAATTAGAGTTAAAGGGTTGGCAGAATATACTGAGCAACTATTGTAATGGGAATAAGAAAGCGAGGATAAATAAAAATAAGTTGTATCTAAGCCCAAAAAAAGGGGGTTTAAGACTCCCAAATATTAAATTATATTATGTCGCTAACAGGCTTAGACATGTTATAGAGGCAATTTTAGGAATAGGGGAATTGGAATGGTTGGAAGATAAATCTAAAATTAAAACCAAATTAGAATGGAAGTTGGGAAATATATTTTTTATGGAAGGTGGAAAGAAATGGGCTGAGAGCATAAGCAATCCTCTCCTGAAGTTTCATTGGGAAATTTGGAGTAAATATAAAGGGAGGTTGCTTCCGAAGAATTCTCCATTATCACCGGTAGTTATTTTAGAAAAGTTCCCAGGGAATTTGAAGAATAAAGTGAATGAAATTTTAAAAGAGAAAAATAAAATGAAATTAAGGGAATGGTTAGGAGGAATGAGGACACGTGGGGAATTGGAAGAGGTTCTAGGAGGAAAACGGTTGTCTTGGTTAAATTATAGCCAAGTGGAACAATGGACTAAAAATTGGATAAGAGAAAATGGAGAGTGTAGAGAGTTAATGAGGTTTGAGGAATTAATTGAAAAAAATCAAACTGTAAAGGAAGAAAATAAAAGGATAAAAGGTTTAATGAGCGGAATCTATAAAATATTGTTGGAGGAAGAGGAGAGGGGAAATTTAGGAAAGATAGTATGGGAAACTGATTTGAAGATACAAATAGGGCAAGAGAGTTGGGACAGAATTTGGCAACAAAGAGTGTTGAGAAATATGTCAGTAAGAATAAAAGAGAATTACTACAAAATGGTATGGAGGTGGTACTTAACTCCGGTTAGACTAAGCAATATGAATCAGCATTATTCAGATAACTGTTGGAGAGGATGTGGGGAAAAAGGAACGTATTTACATATGTGGTGGGATTGTAAATTTGTGCAAAAATTGTGGAAGATGGTGTTTAAGGAGATAGAAGAAATTGTAGGAATAAAGGTAGAAGAGGCACCAAAGGTAGCACTACTTTCACTATTGGAAGATATAAAATGTAAAAAAGAGACTAAAGAATTGATAATAAATTTGTTGACCGCAGCAAGGCTAACGATTTCTAGGAACTGGAAGATACAAGGTGTTTATAATTTGGAAGAATGGTATAAGGAAGTATGGGATATTGCCATAAATGATAAATTGACTTGCAATATTAAAGTAAGGAGGGGCATAATGAAGGTAAATGAATTCAATGGAATCTGGAAACAGTTCCTAATATATGTGTTTTCTGGAGGAAGAGGGATACCACCACCAGAAGAAGCTTTAAAATTCTGGAAGCAGGAATGATCCCGAGGGGTGGGGGAGCACTCATTGATTGTTTGTATTCTGTATATTGTTATATATTATATATTATGATTCATGTATGTTATGTATGTTAAATTCTTTTTTTAATATGTTAATAATAAAAAAAATATGAAAAAAAAAGAAAATTCAGGGATGAGTGGATGCGAATATGTGTGAGTCATACACTTGAGAATAGTCAAAGAAAGAAATCCCTGTGTCAGAAAAGATTTTTTTTAAAAAAACTGTTTTAAGCAGGGGAATGGAGGAAGTAACTAGGCCCCCTCCATATGTGCCCCGATAACCGCCCTTGCCTTTATAGGCACAAGGGGGAGCTGTGGTAGTTCACTCCAGAGGTCAATCAGTAAGACTGAAGGAGAAGAAACAAATAAAGAAGGAGAAAAAGCAGCTTTCCTCCTCTGAGTCAGAATCAAAGGAGGACTCCCCAGTGGCCCAACAAACCCGTAGTAAGGGCAATCTACCCAATCTAGTTGCCCCATTAAGATAAGTGGGCCAGCAATTTATAGATGCTCAAGGTCAGCCCCATATAGCCTCTATATTTCAATACACTCCTTTCACTACTATGGATCTATTAAATTGGAAACAACATTATGGCCCGTTTAATCAAAAAACCTAGAGAAGTTGTGGATCTGATTTAAACTATAATGCAGACCCATATGCTCACATGGAATGACATATACCAACTCCTGGGAACCCTTCTCATATCTGAGGACCGAGAAAAATGGAAGGCGGTCAGGGATAAAATCCTGAAGGAAAGATTCCCTAATGAGAATGATCAAGCCCATCAAGCCGAAAGAAGACATAGGGCTACTGAAGTCAATACACATTGGGATCCTAATGATGCAACTCATAGGACTCGCCTGATGGACTTCCGTGCCCTCACCATAGAAGCACTGATCAGAGCAGGAAAACCTCCTGTCAATTTTTCAAAACCTGCCACGGTGTTGCAAAAGCCTGATGAAAGCCCAGAAAGTTTCTTAGAGCGGCTAATTGAGGCATACGAGCAGTATACCTAAATTGACATAAGACAACCACAAAATTTGGTTATGTTGAATGAAAAATTAATTGCCCAGAGTGCTGAGGATATTAGACGGAAACTACAAAAACAGGAAGGAGTATTGGGAATGAATACCAGTCAGTTAGTGGAAATAGCAAGGAAAGTGTTTGTAAATAGAGACAAGGTAGAGAAGAAGGAGAGAGAGGGACGAATGCAAAGGAAGGCAGAATTACTTGCTGCCGCATTAGGAGGAGTGACTCTTGGACCCAACCAGTGTGCCCTGTGTAAAGAAGAGGGACACTGGCAGCGGGAATGCCCACGGTGATTAGGATCCTGGGCTAGAGGAGGAGGCAGGGTGTTGCCTCCTCCCGCTATGAGAGGAAGAGGAGGAGGCAGGGCATTGCCTCCTCCCGCCATGAGAGGAAACGAGATGAGAGGAAAAGGAGGTTATGGGATAAGAGGACAAGGGAGGTGCCCCCTGGAGAGGGGGGAGATGATTGGATTAGCGGAGATGGACTGGACTGAATGACAGGGACCAGGCTTAGAGGACCCACCCCCAGAGCCCCTGGTTTCAGTAAAGGTGGGAAAGAAGGATACGACTTTCTTGTTGGATACTGGGGCAAGTTGGTCAGTAATTAATAAACCGATAGACCCCCACTTCGGGGTCTCAAGTAAAAAATTCAGGGAGTGTCAGGAAAAGTGCTTGGAAGGCCTATACTACAACCTATTTTATGTCAATTAGGCAATACAACTCTCAGCCATCAATTTTATATATGCCAGAATGTCCAATCCCGCTTTTAGGGAGAGACTTACTTACTAAATTAAGGGCGACGGTCACATTTACACCCAAAGGTAGTGAATTAACCTTGAACCATCACCCAGCTCACACCTGACACCTAATGGTTATTAGAGAGACTCCGAAATCTGGGAAATGGCAAGAATTTGATGTCCCTGGGGTATGGGCGGAAGACAATCCTCCGGGATATGCAAGATTCCAGCCTCCTGTGGTGGTAGACGTAAAGCCAGGCATCTGCTCTGTATGAGTTAAACAGAGATATTATACTCCAGAAGCCACCGAATCCATTCAGAAACTTATCACTAAGTACTTAAAGGCTCGTATCCTACGCCCTATACAGTCATCATGGAAGACCCCCCACAATTGTACGAAGAGACATGATGGGCTGGCCAGACTTGTCCCATGAGAGGGGAATAGGGAATAGGAAATTAATTAATTAAGCAATTGCAAGGATTGAACATATGCATCCTCTCTGCCTGGCAATGACAGTGCTATGCTTCCTTACTGTTGTAGCGCGGGAATAACGAGAGGCACAAGCAGGCTAGTAACAACAGCTCTTTAATTCAGGGTGAGACTTCAGCGAAAACTCACAGGCAGCAGCCCTCTTTATATACTTTCCAGAGGTAACCAAGAACCAATCAGGATTCACTCAGCATTTGAATTTCCCGCACAAAATAGATACATACACAACACCCCTCCCTTCCCAGAAGGCACTTATTCTATCTATTTACATATTTACATACAAAATCACGCAGGTGACCAGGGTGTGTCTTAATCCTGGTTGACCTGCGCAGTTCAGTTGTTGGTGAGGTGTCGAGCCGGTCGGAGGGACCTCCCGTCTCTCCCGGCTCCACCAATGGAACCTCCTGGATTTCTCCGGAGGTGTGGCGATCTCCGGCTGGGAGTGGCGGCTTGCTGGGGCGGTGCTGGAACTCAGGGTTGCCAGATAAGTATTCCGGCTTACTCGGGCTTGAGGTAGCTGTTTCGGAAAGACTAGGGTAGTTAGGACATGGTGTTTCGTTTGGTAAACGTTTTCGCAATTGATCTATATGTCTCCTCCAGATTTTACCATGCCCAATATCTACTGTGTAAGACTTTGGACCGGTAATTCCTACGATGGTTCCTTCTACCCATAATGGGCCATTGGTGTAGCTTCTAGCAAAGACTAGTGAACCTACTTCGAAGTGTCTGAGTCCTCCCCCTTCCCCGGTAAAACTATCAGAGGAGTAATTAGGATGCAGTCTGTCTAGAACGCATCGTAGCTTTCGGCCCATTAAAAGTTCGGCCGGGCTGCGGCCTGAAGTGGGGCACGGGGTGGCATGCTGTACTGTAAGGAACTCGTCTATCCTGGCCTGCCAGTCCCCAGCATCTAGTCGAGAGAGGGCTTCTTTGGCCATTCTTACAAATCGTTCAGCAAGGCCATTAGAAGCTGGATGAAAAGGAGCGGATAGTGCATGTCTAATGCCTAGTTCAGCAAGGTAGCCTTCAAATTGCATTGCCGTGAATTGGGGCCCATTGTCGGACACCAGAGTGTCCAGCAACCCGTGTGTTGCGAACAGTTTTCTGAGTACCTTGATTACAGCCTCAGAAGTGGTCGATGGCATTAGGGCAATTTCGAGCCACTTGGAAAAAGCATCTACGATAATTAAAAAGTTTGGGCCGTGGAACGGGCCAGTGAAATCTATGTGAATCCTCCACCACGGTCCTTTTGGTGTTTCCCACTTCCTAACAGGCGCAATGGGGGGATCCGGGTGGGACTCCTGGCAGGGCCTACACTTCCCTACCCACTCAGTGACATCTTGATCGAGATGTGGCCACCAAACGTAGCTACGAGCTAGGCCCTTCATACGAACAACCCCAGGGTGACTCTCGTGCAACATTTCTAAGACCCTGTGCCTTAATCGCGAAGGAATGACCACTCTGTCACCCCACAACAAGCAACCCCCCCAACATAGACAGCTCATTTTTCTTGTTGAAATACAATTGGAAGTCACCACCGTCCACCTTGGTAGGCCACCCCCTCATTACCCAGCCCATTACTGTGCGCAAAACAGAGTCTCTGGCAGAAACCCTCGCCACCTCGTTCGAAGAAATGGGGCCCGGGGAAACAATGTCAAGCAGTAAGACTGGGGCTTCCGGGGTCGGGTTGTCCAACAGTTCTGGTAAAGGACATCGGCTGAGGGCGTCAGCATGTCCTAAGTTTTTGTCTGGTCGGTGGAGCAGTTTGTACGAGTACGCAGCCAAAAAGATGGCCCATCTGGTCATCCGGGGGGAGAGGGCCGCCGGGGTCAGCTTATCTCCAGCCAAAAGTCCCAACAGAGGCTGGTGGTCTGTGATGAGTTCAAAAGTGCGGCCAAACAAATACTCGTGAAATTTTTTGACCCCCGCTACAGCCACTAGTGCCTCCCTATCTAGTTGGCTATAGTTCCTTTCAGCACTAGACAGAGTGCGAGAGTAATAGGCGATGGGCGCCTCTAATCCATTCGGCAGTCTATGGCCTAAGACTGCACCGACGCCAAAGGGGGAAGCGTCACAAACTAACACCAGAGGTAGTTCAGCATTGTACTGAATAAGGAAACTGTCCTCGGACAAAAGTCTCTTTACTGCATTGAAAGCGGTCGCTTCTCGTTTGCCCCAAACCCAGGGAACGTTTTTTCCAAGGAGCCTGTGCAGAGGCTCCGCAACGGTGGCTTTTTGTTTCAAAAACATCGTATAGATGTTGAGTAAACCCAAGAAGGCCTGCAGCTCGGCCTTTGACTTGGGGGTGGGTGCGCCTTGGATGGCCCTCACCTTGCTCTCTGTGGGGTGAATGCCAGACCCGTCGATTCTGTAGCCTAAGAATTCCACTGATGGCACTGCTATCCTGCATTTATTTCGTTTGAGTTTAAGTCCCACTTCTCTGAATCTGGTTAGGACTTGTCTAACCCTTAGGGCCAACTGCACTTCATCTTGGCCACTAATCAAAACGTCGTCAAAATACGGGACGATGCCTGGGAGGCCTTGTAGGAGGCGCTCCATGGTACTTTGGAAAAGTCCTGGGGCTATGCTGACCCCAAACGGAAGCCTGGTGCATTTGAAGGCACCTCTGTGGGTTACTATAGTCTGAGCTTCTGCCGTAGCGTCATCTACTGGCAGTTGCTGGTACGCCTGCGCAAGGTCTAGCTTTGCGAATAGCTTGCCAGGGCCCAGGGAATGTAGTAGATGGTGGACTATAGGAACTGGATAGGCGCTCTGCTGCAACGCCTTGTTAATCGAACACTTATAGTTGGCGCAAATTCTAATTGAGCCATCTGCTTTAACTGGAGTATCTATTGGGGTCTCCCACTTAGCGTGATCTACAGGAACTAGCACCCCTTGTTTAATGAGCTTGTTGAGCTCCGCATCGATTTTGGGTTTTAAGGCAAAGGGGACTCGCCTTGCCTTCAGTCTAATTGGCACTACGTTGGGGTCTAAATTGAAAGAAATAGGGGTCCCCACGTACTTGCCTAGAGTCTCTTCGAAAACATCCCGAAACTCGTGAAGCAGTGTTTCTTTCAATGATGATCCGTTGATGTTGTGGACGCCTGTGAAGCCCATGCCGAGGGCTCGGAACCATTTCATGCCCAGTAGACTCGGAAGGAGCTTGCTGACGACGGTCAGAGGCAGCTCTTTCTGGAACTCACCGTAGGTGACCCGGAACGTGCCCACTCCTTCAACGGGAACTCGGTTTCCCTGGTAGTCAAGTAGGCGGATTTTCTGTTGGGATAGCTGGCTTTTCTGAAGCTTGGGCCTTGTCAGTAGTCTGTGTTGGGGGCAGAAGGTCTTCCCAGATACCCGTTAAAAGAGGAGTCTGAAAATCAGTGGCAGAACTGATGTTGTGTAGCCCGGCTGAACCAAAGTGTGAAACCCCACATAGGAAGGGGAAACATGGGAAGTTGCAGCTCGAGGGTGGTAGATACCCCTTTAGGAAACTTGTTTGAGGCATAGGACGAGAGGCAGATGCCTGTCCTGGCCAGCCTGAAGAAGAGAGGAAAACAGATGTAGGAAATGGGCTTTGCTGAGGGATGACACAGGAAAACCAATTTGGCTAAATAAAGGTCCTTAAAAAAAAAGTGAGAAGTTCACTAAAATAATTAGAAAGAATCCCAAACTGCAAATAGACCCGACTAGTCCTTAAAGGAAAAATATTTAGAAGTTGAGAAGCCCCACCATACAGTAAGATGATTCAGACGTTGGGGCTGACCAAAGAAGATATGGTTAGTTTATGCTGTTATGTGTGGTAGGAGGAACCCAGAATAGGAGAAAAGAAATACTGCAGTGTTATAAAGATTCTGATAATTTACCATTCTTAAAAGAGCCAGAGAACTCTGATTATCAACATTCTACCTCTTGTGTCTATATATATTTGTTTAGCTCTTATTTATTTATTTATTTATTTATTTATTTATTTATTTATTTATTTAATTTGTATACCGCCCTTCTCCCGGAAGGGACTCAGGGCGGTGAACAGCCAAAATTAAAAAACATACAAATGCAAAAGTTAAGATAATTAAAAGAATTAAATCACTGGCTACCCAATTTAAAACCCCAAATCCATAAAATTTAAAATCCCAATTAAAAACCATTTAGTCTAGCTCTTATCCCCTCTTTAATGTATACCGCCACTCCTCTTTTTTTTTCTTCTGCCAATGTTATATAAAGTTTCCCCAATTTGTTATATTGTAAATATTTTTCATCTTGTTTTTGAATGTGTACCTCCTGGAGGCACACAATATCTACTTGTTGTTTTACTAATTTGGAAAATATAAGTCTTCTTTTAGACAGTGAATTTAAACCATTCACATTTAATGATATTAATTTCAGTTCCTCTTCCATTATTTATTTTGTGTCTCTCGTTGCCTTCTTTGGATTCTTGTTCTTACTCCCTCTTCTCCTTGATGATGTTTCTCCTCTTTTCTTTTCTCCTCTTGGTCTTTCTTTTGTGTCTCCTGTCTTTGTTTGTCTTGGCTGGCTGATTCCAATTCCTCCCTACTACTATAATCTTCATCTGAGCCAGCTAGCTGGTCATACAGTTCTTGAGCTTTCTCCATACTATCCACTTTAAATTTTTTTTCATTCCAGGAGACTAACATCCCCTCCGGAGTAATCCATCAAAACCGTATATCCCTTTTATTTAATTGGGTCACTAAAAGGCGATAGTCTTTCTGTAGTTTGCGGACCTTCCTAGGGATTTGTTTCAGTGTAATAATTTCTTTTCCTCTGTACATCATCGGGTCCTCTCTTGTGATCTTATATATCGTATCTCTCACTTTCTTACAAGCGAATCTTATGTGGACTTCCCTGGGGAGTTTATGGCGTCTCGCATAACTTGTGTAGACCCTGTACACATCGTCCAATTCATTTATAATCTCTCACTTGTCCCTTTGCAGTGCATCTGCAATTAAACCTGCCATCAGTATCCCTAGGTCTTCATCTTTTGTCTCCATGACCTTTTGGAACCTCAGAAAAAAGGAAGCCCGATCCATCTCCAATTGTAATACGGAATCTCCCAGTTCCTTATTTATCCCAGCCATCTTTCAATCTACCAATTCTAAATTTTTCTCAGTTTGTTCTGTTCTATTTTCAATAGTTTTTATTCTCTCTTCATTCTTCTGTATTACTTCTTGAATGGCACCCATTTTTTCATCCAACTTGTGTAACTCTGTCTTCATCTCTCCCATTTCTGATTTTATGTCTGATCTAATTTCTCCATGACTTTTTGTCATATTTTCCTGTAGTTTCCCCATCATTTCTTGTAATGATATCAGAACAGCTTGCATCGCCTGCATATTTGGAGAGTTGTTTGATTTTCCAGTAGTTAACATTCCTTCCGTTAGTCTTTGGTTCGATGGAGATGCAGTCGGTGTTGGGACTAATGGTGTAGCCTTCTTTCCTGTTTTCAGGGTTGTAATGGTGGTCCTTTCTCTTATAATTTTATGCTGTTCACCTAACATTTTATATATATTCTCCCAAATTACCATCCAATTTTATCGATCAAGTTTGTATTTATATATATTATACTTTTCTGTAAATTAAGCTAAGCCCTTTCTACTCAATGTAATTCTATCTCTTTAAGTCAATATCAATTTTACTATTATGTATCAATAAATAGATTAGTTGATAATAAAAATAGTACAGATAATATGAATAATAATAATAAATAAATGAATAATAAATATTAACTATTAGGTATTAAGTACAATAAATACAATATATAGAATAAATATGATAAATACTCTTCAGTCTAATTGCAAGGATCAAATTATTCACAAGTACAGTTGATAAAGTTAATAAAGTTAATAATTACCATAAATAGAGTTGGTATTGGGTACAAGAAATATTATTATATTTTTCTATAACTATCACCACTACTCTATATTGACTATTTCCTAAGTTTCTTAAATAAATATATTTTTATCAGTGTGGTTAAATATTTATATATTTCTAAAAACTATATATGATCTATAGCCAGCTCTAACAATACTAAGTAATATTTTAAACGTATAGATATGTGGTGATATTAAACTAAAAAAAGTTTATAAGAGCACAAAGAAAAAGAAAGGAAAGGGGTATTTGAATTTTGAATATTATTATTCCTGTTACATTCGCTATTGCATCAGCTTCCATCTTACAATGTCAATCTCTGTCTGCACAGTCACTCTCTCATAGTCTTTCCTTCTCGACTGTAAGCCTTTCGTTTCTCCGTTGGAGCTCAAGTTTCTGAGATTCAAAGTCCAAATACAGTTCCTTATTTGCAGTTCCTTGTTTATCTCACAGAGTGAAACTCTGCTCCCTTCACCCTTTAAATGTTTTTGTTCTCTTCTGCTCACTATACTGCTCCCGATCCCAAAATGCCGCCAATTGTTCAAAATAGTCTTTCTCTATTGGAGACTCACTCTGTCTCTTTAAACACTCCTCCGGTTACTTCTTCGCTGGTCTTTCAACCTCGGCTAAATCCACTGCTCGGGTTACGCCTGCTGTACTGTCTTCTCTCCTCACTTCCCCTTCTTTGGCCGGCGCGTCATGCCTCCAGGACTGCCATTAAGGCAGGCTTCTTCCAGGTCAGGTTGGAGGTTCTCTTCCTAGTGCTGCGGGAAACCGCACCTTTCCTCGCTGCCTCAGAGACTTCCTCCTTCTATTGTTTGTCCCTCCAGGACAAAACTTCGCCTCTCAAGGCTCCCGATCCCTAGAAATCTGGCACAAGGAATGGAGCTTCTGTTCCTTTGAACTGCATGACACGACGCCACCACCAGAAGTAGTAATGGGTCAAAAAAAGATTTTGTTAGTGGTGATATACGCACCCAATAAGAACCAAGTAGATTTTTATAAAAAAGTATATGATAAGATAATAGAGATAGGGAATGACAATGTTTGTTTGATTGGTGATTATAATGCAATAGTGGATATTAAAACAGATTATGTAAATAACCAAAAAACAAAAATAAAAAGGAACATCTTACCCAAAGTATTTTTTGAAATGGCAGAAGAATTAAATCTATTAGACATCTGGAGATTTCATAACCCAGAAGAAACAAAATTTACCTTCTATTCCAACCCCCATAGATCCTGGTCGAGAATAGATATGACCTGGATATATGGAGATCTAGTTAAAGATGTTGAAACTGTAGAGATTATGCCAAACACCTGGGCCGATCATAATCCTCTCAAAATAATATGGAAAGGGCATAAAAGAAAGAAAGGTAGATGGACATTGAATCCACAAATTTTAAAAGAGAAAGAATATATTCAAAAGATTCTGAAAGAATTGGAATTATTTTTCAGAGACAATAAAAAACACCACACCTCATTACAAAATCTTTGGGACACTACAAAAGCTTATTTAAGGGGGATTACAATAACATATAGTGCAAAAAGAAACAAAGATAAGTGGAGAGAACATAACATGTTGTCAGAGGAAATTAAGAAATTAGAAGATCAACTACAAACAGATCTGGAGGATGAACAAATTAAAAGCAAAATGACCCTAGCTAAGCATAAATTGAATATCTTGGACCAAACAGAAATGGCAAGAAACTTAAAACTTGCAAAACAAAATTATTTTGAACATGCAAATAAACCAGGGAGGTGGCTGGCTTATCAATTAAAAAAGGAGAGAGAAAAAAGAATAATACTTCAACTACAGGATGAAAATGGAATTGTGGAAAGTGATATGGAGAAGAAAAAAGAAATCACACAAGAATTCTTTGAGAGGCTCTATAGACAGGAAGAGATAGAACAGGAAAGAATAAGCAATTATTTGAAGGAAGGGACTGGGTTTTCACTGATGGAAGAAGAAAGGGAAACATTGAATAAGGAGATAACATTATTAGAAATTAAAGAAGCAATTCGAAAAAAAATAAATAATAAGACCCCAGGACCAGATGGGTTGCGAGGGGAAATTTATAAACACTTAGGAGATTCGGTAGAATTATTATTATTGGAAGTATGTAATGAAGCCCTAAGGGAAGCAAAGTCACCAGAATCATGGAAGGAGGCATATATTACTTTGATTCCTAAAGAAGGAAGGCACAGATAATAAACAAATCAAGAATTATAGACCACTCTCACTCTTAAATTCGGATTACAAAATATTTATGTACATTATGGCAGAACGGTTAAAAAAATACTAAATGATAAGATACACATAGATCAAAATGGATTTCTTCCTAAGAGACAAATTAGAAACAATACCAGAATAGTGATTAATATAATGGAATATTACGAGGCACATGCAGAGAGACAAGTTGCCCTTGTCTTTCTGGATGCACAAAAAGCCTTCGATAATGTAAATTGGGAATTTATGATTCGACAAATTAAAGCCATGAAATTCGGAGATAAATTTGAAAAGTTGATTGAATCGATCTATTCCAAGCAAAAGGCAAGGGTAATAATAAATGGGGAGATTACAAATTCATTTAAGATAACAAAAGGAGTTAGACAGGGTTGTCCTATGTCACCTCTGCTTTTTATCCTGACCCTTGAGATATCATTACAGAGAATTAGACAGAAAACGGAAATAAAAGGAACCAAAATTAAACAAGAAGAATTTAAAGTGCAGGCATTTGCAGATGATATGGTATTTGTTATAGAAGACCCATTGGAATCTGGACCAATTCTACTGCAAGAGTTAGAGAAATATGGGGAGGTCGCAGGCCTTAAAATTAATAAAGGAAAAACTAAAATGCTAGTTAAGAATTTAACGGAAAAACAAAAAGGAGAACTCGAGGAAAGAATGGGACTTCAAATTGTAAAAAAAAAGTGAAATATTTAGGTATTTGGTTAAGAGCAAGATGTTCAGCATTAAAAAAGGATAATTATACGAAATTAATACAACAAACAGGGAAAGACTTAGAAAGATGGGGGAAATTACAGTTGTCACTATTAGGGAAAATCGCAACAATTAAAATGAATATCTTACCAAAACTACTCTATTCCAAACGATTCCTATAAAATTAGATAAAAAGTTTTTTTAAAGAGTTAAACAAAATGATTATGAAGTTTGTATGGGCAGGAAAAAAGGCGAGGATAAAAATAATCTCACTTCAGGATAGAAGCAGAGGTGGCTTTGGACTCCCTGCGTGGGAAACTTATTACAAAGCAGCGAGTTTGGTCTGGGTTAGGGAATGGATTAATTTAAAAGAATAGGAGAATTTTAAAATTGGAAGGACATGATCTTCAGACGGGGTGGCATGCCTTCATATGGAACACTGGAAATAAGAAACATTCACATTCATATTTTTATAGACATACAATTCGAGATTCACTGATACAGACTTGGGAGGGAATTAGGAAGAAACATTATCTCAAAATACCAGGCTGGTTATCCACTATGGAGGCATTGATCTACCCCAACACATTAGATATTGGTAAAATGGTAAAATACAATGAAATTTTGGACAATGGAGGAAGATTAAAAACTAACCAAGAATTAAAGGAACAGGGAATAACCATAGATTGGTATCTTCAATTGCAATCTAGATACAGAAAAGATTTAGAGGAATTTGGATTTGAACCAAAATTTACACAATTAGATAAATTATTGACAGGCCCAGAAGAGAAATTATTATCTAAAATATATAATTATTTATTAAATGTTGACTTAGAAGAAGAAATTGTAAAGGGACCAATGATAGCATGGGCAAAAAATATTGGGCACATTGAGTTAGAAGAATGGGAAAAAATATGGGAGAAAAACTATACATTAACAAAATCCATTCCATATAAAGAGAACCAGTATAAAATGTTCTATCGGTGGCACTTAGCCCCAACAAGACTCGCAAAAATGTACCCCAACTTAAAACCTAATTGCTGGAAATGCAATCAAGTACAAGGCACCTACTTCCATGTATGGTGACTTTGCCCAGAAGTTAAAAAATTCTGGATTAAAATACAAAAATGGCTAAAAGAAATTACACACTATAAAATAGAATTTAAACCTGAACTGTTTCTTCTGGGGATTATTAAAGAAAATTATCCTAAAAGGATAAAATATTTAATTATTCATATAACTACAGCAGCTAGAATCGTACTTGCGCAAGCTTGGAAAATGTCCACTATTCCAACAGACTGTGCAATAATCCAGAAAATGTTTGAATGTGCAGAAATGGACAAACTTACTTTAGAATTAAACAATAAGGAAGACTCGGAATATTACTTAACTTGGGATAATTGGTATCAATGGATAGAAATGAAAAATAAGGAATGTATAGAACAAAATAAGATATAAATTGTGATTAAATATGTCGATTAAGTAGGAACATGTGGGAATAGATGAAGAAAGTTAAGAATTAAGTACTGTCAGAAAGACGTTGAATTGTATAATTATTACGGATGTATTTTTGTTATAGAGGTATTTTAACTTGTATTTTTGGATTTTAAGTGTTAATAAAGGTTTTTCAAAAAAAAAAAAAAAGAGCCAGAGAACTCTGAAAGAACTAAGAATAAAGAAGAAATTGTTTATTGTTCTTCCCACCCAGGGTTTGGCAAGTAATAAAAAGGTAAAAGCCTGTCTAAATGGGAAGACTCAGATAATTTGAATTGATTAGTTTTGTTTTTTTTTAAATTTGATTTATATGCCGCCCTTCTCCGGAGACTCAGGGCGGCTTACAATGTGCTCAGCAATAGCCTTCATCCTTTTGTATATTTATACAAAGCCAGCTTATTGCCCCCACAACTGGGTCCTCAATTTACCTACCTTAGAAAGGATGGAAGGCTGAGTCAACCTTGAGCCTTGGCGAGATTCGAACCTGCAGTAATTGCAGGCAGCTGGTCTTAATAACCAGCTTAATAACAGGGTGCCTTAGGCCACTGTACTACCAAGGCTCTTTTTTGTTTGATGTGATTTCTGTTAAAAATTATTTTGTTAAGATCTGTGCCTTCCCTAATTCAACTGAAATTTAAGGTAGGAATGACTAGTGTGTATGTCTAAGTCTTTTGTGTACCTTCAAGGTAATCGCAACTGTTAAATGCCTGATCTCTAGAGATATGAATTTTAAATTCTTAGAAAAGATTTGAAGGCACCGAGAGGAAGGAAAATGACTCACCCAGTTTGGTCTGGCCATCTAGACGAGGTGAAGAACAGAATTCAACTTTTCCTACTCCTCTGTGCTTTTAAAATAAGCTCAAGTTTATGAGGAAACGTTTTAAGTTCACTTAACTACAATACTGATGGGTTGTGTTCTTTCAAACTTTTCCTGTAAACTATCTATCCCCCCCACCTTTTTTTCTTTTTTTTCTAATCCTGCAATGCATTTCCTCACCCAGAAAGTGGGGAGGGGACCTTGTTCTCATGTCTTTTAGCCCTGCAAGGATGACTCAGATCTGTGGAAGCAGAACTAGAGAGATTAAGGACTCAGCTTTTATTCAGTCATGAAGAAGAATTATTAAAAGTGAAAGATGATTTACAAATAGGACACAAAATAAATATTGAAAATCTTAAAGATAATATGACTATGCAAGCTAAACAGCAATTAGATGATTTGCAAAATGAAATGAACAAGAAAAATTAGAAGCTATGCAATTCGAAAATGACAGCTTAATAAAATAATAATAATAATAATAATAATAATAATAATAATAATAATAATAATAATAATAATAATAATAATAATATCAGAATCAACTTACATTAGAAATAGCAAGACTAAAAGATTTACCTACAGTAATTACTATCTCCGAAGAAATGATGCTTCTGGTAAATAACCTCAAGGAAGAGATAGAAGTTCTTAGACAAATTAATAGCTGAAAATGAAAAACTTGTACAACAAGACATCAAACAAAAAGAAGAGATTGATACATTAAAAAAACTCCTTTTCACTTGCTGAAATAAATTTTAATCATAATTACCAAGAACTCCAAGAAAATTATACTTCTCTTTTAAAAGTAAAAATTGGATTTAGAAGTAAGCAAGGACAAGAATGAAGCTGAATATAAAACTAAACTCCAGGCTTTGATGGAAAAGATTCAACATTTACAGGGAGTTTTTCCTGCTGGGTTGGAAACTAAAAGTACAGTTGTTCACAGTAAGAGAGAAAAAGTATTAAAAGATTTTGGGGACTTATTTGCCAGATCCAGGACAGAAGAACCCAATCACAAAAAAAAAAAAAGCAGGATTTAAACACCATAAAACGATCACACACACAAATCAAAGGATTCACACGCCAAATCAAAAGAATTTCAAAAGACTTTAAAGGGTCACATATATTAGACCAACGGTTTCCAAGACGGGACCCACAGTGGGATCCCTATAAATATAGAACACCAGTTTCTCTATATGCCTGAGTGTCCAGTTTCCCTCCTGGGTCGTGACATCCTATGTGAGATGGGAGCTATTCTGTCCTTTGAAGAAGACAAGATGTCAACTAATAGGAGAGAGTTGCGAGGATTTTAGGAGCAGCAGAAGCTAATAAATTAACCTTTGGGCAGCCAACTACCATTAATAATGAGGCACCCCCCAGATGAAATATGGCGAGTAATGTTGGCTCAAGAGGGTCAAATCCCCAATACCTGGCAGGAGTCTGAAGTACCGGAGTTATGGGCAGAAGATAACCCACCAGGACATGTGAGGAAGGAAGCTGTCTGTCGAATTGCAGAACCATTTACACCAGCCATGCGATTCAAGGAGTTTTAGAGACAAAGGGCCATTTATGGCTGACAAACCCCAGAATTTACAAGCATCAAGCTCTCCTCACTCAGAACCCACGAGTGACCCTGAAACAAACAAATGCTTTAATCCAGCCTTACCACCAAGAAGACATGAAAGAAAGGATAGTCAGAAATTATTTGCTTTTGAATGAAAAGGCTGAAAGAATGAACTGGACTATAAGAGAAAAGGTGACAAAGGTGTGCCTTGAAAATCACCTTAAGTGGGTGGATGCATTACCACTAGCACTTTGGTCTGTGCGATGTACTCCATGTAAAGGAATTAGATTATCTCCTTTTGAAATACTTGAAAAACATATAGGAGATCTAAGCCAGATAAGAACCAAGTGGGTGAATCAGATGGTGGGAGAATTAAATAAGCAAATACAAGAAATCCAACAATATTGTGTGTCTCTTAGCCCACCATTTTTGACCACCTCTAGTTATAATATTTAAATAGTAGTAAGAAATAAATGGGAAAACATGATTGTAAAAATGAAATGAATAATAATTGGAGTATTTGTCTTTGTATTTTTTGAAATCTAGACAATGATAAGTTTTTCTTTTTTAATCTTTTTCTAGAAATATGAATAAGTATAAACTGTAACAATTGAAATACCTTTAATGGTATATGGTGGTGAAAGTAAAAAGGATTGTTGTAACTTGGATAACAGCTAGAACATTTCTAAATTTAATTAGGGAAATTGTAACAATTGAAATACTTTAAAATATATATTGTGATGAAAGTAGAAATGATTAAATTGTGATTTGGAGGATTGTATGGGTAAAACACTGGAAAGGAGAAAATTTAATGCCTAGGAGGAAGGGCCCGTATACTGTGGTCATGTGTTCCCCACTTGCAGTAAAAATGTTGGAATCCAAGACTTGGATTCACTGGACTCGAGTTAAGTCCGCAGCTGAGGAATATTGGGAGGCGGACCAGGACCAGGCCGACCCCTAGTGGTACGCTTGAAGAAGCGCCCCCTATAACTGTCCTACCAGCAACGGGCATGTCAGGGCATTGATTAATCCCATCATTGGCTCTGGGACAATCACCCTGATTTAATTAGAGGATGGGTTGTGGCTTCTCCAAGTTGCAATATTCTGAAATAAAACCCGAAGAAAAAGTTCTCTAATAAAACTCTTTTATTTGTTATAAAGAAAATAAAACACCTCACTAACTAAGAAAAGTAATTGTTACATTTTGAAATATAGTTCGTGCCAACTGCTTTCTCAGCAGCCGACACCTCTGGCAAGAGAACAAAGGAAAGAGTGTGAAGGAATCTGGGTGGATGGACATGCATAATAGCTTTTGATAACAATTCTTGGCAAGCTACGGAAAGTATGATAGTCCAGAAATGATGAGCTCAGCTGGTAAATAAAAAAACGCAGTGACATTCCCCTTCTTTGCCAGTTGAGCGAACATCAGTACATCATCAAATAAGGCACATCTTCTTACGCAGATACTCATGTTGAGCTGCTGGGAGTGGTTTGTTGAGCATATCAGCAATTTGATCATGTGTAGATACATATTGCATTTTAACAAAACCTTTTTTCACTAAATGTTTTATGTTTTGATAACGGATGTCAATGGGTCTGGACCTAGAACCTGTGAAATGAGATTCAGAAATATAAACCACCGATTCATTGTCTTCCATCACGGTGATCGGTCGGATCGGGTGTGTCCAGATATCTGTGACTAAAGCATCAAACCAAGTTAGAGAATTACATGCATCTGAAACACAAGCATATTCAGCTTCAGTAGATGAACAAGAAACAAAATTCTGTTTACGTACTTGCCAATAAACGGGACATCCATTTAAGAACATCACATAACCTGAAGTACTTTTGCGTGATTTCTTATCACTTGCCCAATCAGAATCTGCATAACAACATAATTCTGCATAATCAGTATGTGTTGGTTCTAACAATAACTTCAAATGTTTAGTGTATTTTAGGTATCTCAATAATTTCTTAATACATGTCCAATGAAACTGTTTTGCCTTACCTATGTGTCGAGATAAGAGATTAACACTAAGTGCAATGTCGGGTCTGGTCCAACTACTAATATATAATAGTGACCCAATGACTGAACGATAAAGTGTTTGATCCTCGAACTCAGGACTTGCTTCTTGTGTCAAGTTGTGAAAATCTGTTTGCATGGGGGTCTTTGTTGTGTTAGCATCTTTCATGTTGCAATGATGCAAAATTTGTTCAATTTTATCTTCCTGTGAAAGACTAAATCCCTTCTGTGTTTTTTCAATCTGAACACCTAAATAAGTGCTAATGTGACCCAATGATTTCAATGTGAAGTATTTCTGCAAAGCTTTGTCAAAAATCTCACTCATTTGCTTATTTGGACCAATATAAACAATATCATCAACATAAACAAGAACTATCTCATATGCATTGTTAGATCTTTTTGTGAACATGCACTCATCAGTTTCGGACTTAATAAAGCCCATTGAATTTAGTTTGTCAGTAAGACATAAGTACCACATTAAACCAGATTGTTTCAGACCATAAGGACTTTTGTTTAGAAACCAGGTATCCCCTTCTTGCTGTCGGAATCCTGGAGGACTTCTCACGTAGATCTCTTCATCTAGGTCTGCATGTAGATAAGCCGTGTCAACATCAAACTGGAAAACTTCTAAACCAAGGATAGTTGCAGTTGCTAAAGCAATTTTTACACTCTCAGTTCGAACTGTCGGTGAGTAGTTATTTGTGTAGTCCTCAGGATAACGTTGAGCGAAACCCTGAGCTACAAGTCTGGCCTTGTACAGTGACTCACTATTTGGTTTCTTTTTGATTCTGTAGACCCATCGAGTGCCAATAACCTTTTTGTTTGCTGGAGGTTTTGCAGGTGTAAATACCTTAAGTTTCTTTAGACTGTCCATTTCAACCTGCATTGCCTCATACCATTTGTCTTGCTCTGAATCAGGGAGCTGCTTGATTTGCGTGAAATTATCAGGTGGAAGTGTAACATTGCAAATCAAAGGCAAGGGTGCTTTTGTCAGTTGCCAAGAATATCGTTGTGGAGGGATTCCTTTTGTGGCCCTCTTGGAACGTCTCGGAACAACAGTCCAGTCTTCTTCTTCTTCGTCCTCGTCCTCACATTCGTCGCTAGCGTCAGCATCCGTGGCTTGCGAAGACGGAACATCGGGTTGAGAAGAATCAGTGGTGGAATCTTGGTCATCAATCTGCGTGGCATCAGCAGTATCATCTCTAGGAAAATAAATTCCAGGATCATTGGAATGAATCCTGGACCAGTCAATATCTTCTTCAAAATTAGCAGATTGGGAAATCACAATTACATGTTTAGAGTCAATAAATTTGCTCCATTTTGAGTTATCATCAATACCCATAAATCTCAGTCTCTTTGCTGCTGGACTTCCTTTTCTTCTTTGAGCTAAGGGAATGTTCACCATAGCATATGAACCAAAAATATGGATGTTTTTAAGATTGGGCTTGTAGCCATACAACATGAAGAAAGGAGTCTGATTTATTACACTGCTCCAAGTACGGTTGACAATGTAATTTGCATATTTTATAGCTTCACCCCAGTATATCATATCAAGGTTGGCGTCTTCTAGGAGACAACGCATCATGGTTTGCAGTACCCCTCCGTTGTGAGCCGGTGTGTAAGGAGCCGAAGTCTGATGAAGAATTCCATTCTTACGCATCCAGTCCTGGAAACGCTGAGACATGAATTCGGCACCACGATCACTCTGGATTCTGGCGATGCGACCTTGGTGTTGGGTAGAAACAAGGGCTGCAAAGTCTTTAAAGATCTGAAAAGTCTCAGATTTTTCTTTCATAGGATATACATATCCATATCTAGAGTAATTATCAACAATTGTTAGAAAATATTTTCTACCACCAAATGATGGCGGGAATGGACCAACTATGTCAGTGTGAACCAAATCAAAAATGCGTGTTGACAGGCGTGTAGCGTGTTTGGGAATGGCTGCTGCTTTGGATTTGGCCTTTTTGCAGACAGCACAATCCAAAAACACCTTACACCCCTTTAGATCTAAACCTTTTGTGAACTCTGGCATCTTCCTAAGAACACGGAAACTGGCATGCCCCAATCTTCTATGCCATTTGTGGATACACCTGGAATGCAAAGGTTTACCTGTTAGTGAATTCTCAACATTAACATTTTTATGCGGAACCTCAGGCTTGCTCTGAGCAACCTGTTTACCAATTCTCTTTTTGTTGGCTTTAGGACCCTTTGGAATAGCAACAGGATCTCTCTCTGGAGCATCTCTCTCTGGGCCTGTGCTCTCCCTTTTTGGAGTTTGTATACTTGCCTGTGTTTGTGGTTTAGGCTTTGGCTTTAAGTAATAAACACCACCAATTAATATGGTTTCAGCAACAATATCTCCATCTTTAACTATGTAACTTGCTTTTTCAAGGTGGTGAACCTGGAACTTTAACATTCTAGACAAGTGACACTGACTAAGCAAATTACTGGTTGCTGTTGGTATGTAATAAACATCAGGAATGAATGCATCGAGCTCTTCAACATAAACAGTTCCTTTTCCTTTGACCTGACAAGGATGATTTGAAAAAGAATAAAGTTCACGTA
Source organism: Arizona elegans (assembly GCA_022577455.1). NCBI lineage: Eukaryota > Metazoa > Chordata > Lepidosauria > Squamata > Colubridae > Arizona > Arizona elegans. The sequence goes on from JAKOOJ010000010.1 coordinate 46,872,480, forward strand.
GTTCAGGTTCAGGCTCGTGCATCTCTGTGAAAAGTTCCTTTCTGTAGGTAACATGCAATGCTGCACCACTGTCCAAAGTCCACAGGAGTCGTCTGTCGTACTCTGGTTGACGTTGTGGATCATTGGTTAGAGCCAATGTGGCGAGTGGAGCTTGTGGATCACGCCGGGGACCACGACGACCTTGTCTTCCGCCTCTGCCTCTGCCTCTGGAGTCTGTTCCTCTGGGCTGGTATGAGATGGGAGCTGGAACTCGTTGGGGACAATCCTGGGTGGCATGTCCCACACGATTGCAGGTGTTGCACCTTGGCATCCTTGGAGCGTAGGCTCTTCCTCGGAAGGGGTGCCTAGCTGGAGCTCTTGATGCAGGTGATCCTCTCAAATGTGGCGTGGCCAGCATGAATGCCTCTTCTTCAATTAAAAGTCTACAGACATTGTCCACTGTGCATTGAGCAATTGGGACTTGGTTAATTTTTGTAACAGCATCTTTCCATTCATAATTCAAAGAGTTAATAATGATGCTGATCATTTGAATATCTTCAATCTTATGGCCTCTTTATCTCAATTCTGTTCTCAGACCTTTCAGTTTGGTCAAATGTCCTCCAATTTGTTCACCAGGTTTCAATCTCGAACCGTGGAGTTCAGACATGAGTAAACATGAAGATTCAATTGAGACAGGCCTGTAGCAATTTTCCAATTCAGCCCAAATTTGACGGGCTGTCGTATTTGGTGGAAAAGTGACCTGCAGTTCAGTATCCATGGACATCAATAATGTTGTGCGGGCTCTAATCTCTAAATCTCTTATTGCAAAATTCCAAGGTTGAGCAGGAGGGTTAAAAATCATGCAGTAAGTGCCTTCTTTAAGAAGCAATAGTGTAATCTCACTGACCCAGGCTTTATAATTGTGTCCTGACATTTTTAGTTTTGACTCACCAGTTAGTGGAGAGACAGAAAATGCCTGATAAGGAGCCTGTATTTGGTATGCTGGCTGTGCTGGCAGAAATGCCTGTGGTATTTGCTGTGCCTCTTGTGGACCTAAAAATGGTCTTGGTTGTGCCATTGGAGGTGGACCAGGAGCTGGCCCTATTTGCACTTGTGGCTGTGGCACATATGCAGGCATTTGTAGCTGCTGTAGCTGTTGCACTGGAATCTGCTATATTCCAGCTGCCATTTGTGCTTGAGCTGCAATATTGGCATGACCTGCTGGAGATGCAGTCATTTGCCTTTGCTGCATTAAGCTTGGTTGTGTTCCATCTAAAAGGACACCAGCACCACCAGGGGGTGTTGGAGTTTGGGCCCGTGGAGACACTTGTGGCATTTCAACTTGAATATTTGAACGAGCGAACGACACGTTTGCTAGCCTCTGCTGCAATAATTCAAAGTGTTCATCTAAGCTTCGTTCTCTTTCAGCTTCCTGTAGTAAATTACTTTCGCCAGCAGATGGTGCTGCACCTTTAGTTTCGGGCAGCTTTGCATACGTGGCATTGTATGCTTTAGAGTAGGAGTGATTATGTAAGACATGTGACGTGTGCAGTGCTCTCTGTCTTAATTGGCCTGACACAGAATCCACCAGGGGGTGTGTCTTTGGCTCTGAGGAAGAAGACAAGATGGCGCTTTTTGAAAATCTTAAGTCACGGGGCTCTGCCTTTTCTTGTTCCAGCATAAACAAATCCCTCTTAAATCGAGACAGTTCATTTTCATATTTTACATGCTCACGATAGGATTTGATGGCCATCTCACGCCGAGTGATTTCAGGGCTTTGAGGAAGATAGTAAATTACTTCTCTCTCTATGTGAGAAGAAGAATGCTCGGCAGTTTGTGGAAACTTTCTTGGCCTAGCACCAAGCACATCATAATCTGTGGGCTCCGGGAGGATAGATTCATAGCATGCAAATTGAGAAGAAAAAGCTACCAACCTCAGTCGCAATTCATTATCTTCAAAAAGAGCTTCTGTCTTATCTCCCTCCATTTCTGCTCCCACGGCTTCTTGTTCCAGGCGTGTGGCTGTAGTAAGGGGCTGGAAATCTGAAAATCTCCTGTCTGCCACCTCTTCGTTGGAAAGATCAATCAAATCATTTACGAAGAGTGGTCTTAGTTTCATTTTGCCTTTTTTCTTCTGTTTCGGCATCTTAGCAAAAATAATTAGCGTACCTCAGTAGCTAAAAACTAATTGCCTATGCGCTCTTATCAGAAATAACAAAACAAGGAAAAAAGCCATAAATCAACTGTCCGTCTGCTACCAGATGTCAGGGCATTGATTAATCCCATCATTGGCTCTGGGACAATCACCCTGATTTAATTAGAGGATGGGTCGTGGCTTCTCCAAGTTGCAATATTCTGAAATAAAACCCGAAGAAAAAGTTCTCTAATAAAACTCTTTTATTTGTTATAAAGAAAATAAAACACCTCACTAACTAAGAAAAGTAATTGTTACATTTTGAAATATAGTTCGTGCCAACTGCTTTCTCAGCAGCCGACACCTCTGGCAAGAGAACAAAGGAAAGAGTGTGAAGGAATCTGGGTGGATGGACATGCGTAGTAGCTTTTGATAACAATTCTTGGTAAGCTACGGAAAGTATGATAGTCCAGAAATGATGAGCTCAGCTGGTAAATAAAAAAACGCAGTGACAGGGCAGGCAACATACAGGGCAGAAGAGGCCTTACTGGTGTCACACCGGAAGCTGACCCTCCACGTACGGCTGAAGATTGGAGGAGAAAGACCACATTCTATTTGTTAGAAGTAAAATATATAAGGTGGAACATATATAGCCATAGCTACACTATCTCTTGCTTTAGTGAGCGTGCTTGCCCTTATTGTGAATTGCTGTATTGGATATTCATTTTGCTGGAATCACCTTCTCCCCAGAAAGACAGGTGCTGAGCCTAAAATCATTGACTGTGACAGAGAGTAGTATGAAACTCCTGTAGATACTTAAGCCAGGGAGTGGGCTATCTGTGGTGCTGCTCTAGTTCTAGGACTGTGGATATTGTATTTAACAAATAAGGGGTGGTTCTGTGGGATACCTAAGACTGATATTGCCTTTTCCCAAGTCACATATAACCCTAACCTACTTCCTGACATGGTGCTTTTGTAGATTAAGGGAATTGTGATTGGATAGGTTCTGTGTAGGATACAATTATGAATTTATTGTGACTTTGGCTATTAATGGCAAAGGGCCTAATGAGTAATAACACCCTGAACAGTAGTTTCCAATGTTGTGAGAATGCCCGAGTGACCCCCCTTTGCCCTTGAGGAAGGATCCGGGAAAGTTGAGAACCCCAAAGAACAGGGCAGGAACAGGTCACAAGGTGTGGACACTTTGGAACAGGTCCACTCCCGCCAACAACTTATCTTCAATAGGTGAGGTCGGTACCCTGGACCTAAGCCAACCCCAAGACCTAAAGACAAGCGTTTGACAATCTCAGAACAGAGTGGGGTAGAACGAAGGGAGACTGGACCCCTGCAACAACTGAGAAAAGGGAACTACATGTTAAGAATACTGGAATTGAGTCAAAGCCTAGTTAATCAGTCTGACCCTGCCCTAGGTCCAAAATGCTGGTTGTGTTTGTCTGCTGGTCCTTCATCTTATAATGCTGTTCCAGTTGAGCCAGATCTTTGGGTCAGGACCAGGGCCACAATAGTCCTTGAGAAAGATATTAGATGAAGAACCAAAGTGGCAGTAGCCAAATTGCAAGGAGACTTTTATAATGCATTCAAAAGGCTGGGGATGAGCCACCTCCCTATTGTTGGCCCTATAGCCATTGGTGTGGAAATCCTAGGGTCACCCTCCTTGTGTGTAAAGCAACGTCAGGAACCAGGTATTCCTGTAGGATCCCTAAAGGGAGAACAATGTCCATCAGAAATACACCTTGACCCTTAGTGACGCTTATGGATGTAAAACTATCTAATGGTATTTCTCCTTCTGCCCACCACTTATTTCAACAGAAGGTCACTTTCACATTACTACCACATGTCTCCAGTAAGAAATGGGGAGGATGGAATATGTCCCAGGAAAAGTGCCCAAGACCATTTCAGCCATCTTGATTTCCAATCTGGCTCTCCCTTAGGTCCAGCACAGGCTTATGTGTCCTATTTCCCCCTGGAAATGCAAGCTCCCGTTCTCTTTTTGAAGGCCCAATTCTCAGAGATAAGCAAAAAGACCCTACACTAGAAGTCCCATTGCAGCCGCTGACTGGCATGCTAGTGGCAGGGACTTTGGGGGTCTGGACTAATGAGAAAAACCAACGAGCCCATGCCTTTTCCATGAACATAGGTGTGTGTGTGTGTGTGAGGAAAAATGGAGTTTTCTTCTTATGTGGGAAAAATGTGTATTTGTGTTTACCTACAAACTGGACTGGAACATGTACTTTGGTATATCTTTTCCCCAAGTCAGGAGTGGTCAGAGAGATTGCCAAAGATTTACAGGACCGGGCATCCAAAATGGGTCAGAAGTTACAAGCAACAGAAATGTGGTTTTCTTGGTTGCCTGGGCCTGGCTGGATTAGACAGATGTTATTTCTGTTGTGACAGGCCTGGCTTTATTCCTTGTGCAATACCTCTGTTCAGACAACTAGCTATGAGAACAGTGAAGGAGATAAAAGTTAAGAAAGAGTTGATTTTGATGGAAAGCCTTATAGACTGTAAAATTGACCCTGATCTCTCTTAATGTAATGAAGCGGGCTCTGATAGATGACCACTGGATAACTTTCTATTCACTCTATTCTAAAAAGCAATGCATCCGGTTGGAAAAAGTACAAACTCAGCCAAAATCCTTTTGGTTCCTCTAGGAGGCCTCTAAGTTGTCAGAAGAAAGGAACATTGTAATGACATACAGCTTAAGGGTTGGTTAGGTCAAGGGGATCCACATGAGTTAAAAGTTGTCTATCGTCAAAAGATGATTTGAATCTATGCTTCAGTAATCTACAAAAAGAATTATGACTGTTTTGCAAAGAAACTCTGTAATTAGCAAATGTCAATTAAAAATGATAAATGTATATGACCATATGAATTGCTGAGTTAACAGAATCCTTTGTCTAGAAGGGTATAAAACCATTGTACCTAATTTCTGTCTTTGTTCAACGCTTCATGTACAGAGCCTTGAACCTATTGCACAATATATAAATTTGTCTCTGATTAACCCAAAAGTTGTGTTTGTCTTATTAAATCCACAACATTTATGGCACCCTGCAGATGGGACTACAAGGCAGAGAACTTTTGTTCTACCAGACAGCCTGCCTCCAAGGAAAATCCACTGGCCGGCCATTAGGACTCCTTTGAAGTCCATGGAGATTCAGTGAGGAGGTGCCGTAAACCCGCTGACGAAGACAGGCCAGTCAAGAATCCTTGAAGGTTAATCAGAGACTCAACATAAATACATAAAAAAAAAGAAAGAAAGAAAGAAAGAAAGAAAGAAAGAGGAAAAGAAAACAAGTAAGTATAAATCAGAAAGTTAAAGTCTCTCTGTTTAGAGGTGCCTACCCTTTAAAGGGGTGGAAGAGTGGGGCTTGATCAACCTCCTGGGGGACCAGGTGGCATCCTGAAGTCTCTGGAATTAAGTATTTAAGTATTGGACTTAAGGAACTAAGTATTGTGTGTAATCTTATGTGTGGTAAGAGAAGAACTAATTGCAGTGTTATAAATTTTCTGATAAACTGACATTCTTAAACAGCCAGAGAACTGTTGTTTACTGTTCTTCCCTCCCGGGGTTTAGCAGGCAGTAAAAAGGTTAAAGCCTGTCTAAATGGGAAAACATATAATATGATTTGATCAATTTGGTGTGATTTCTGTTATATATATATATATATATATATATATATATATATATATATATAATATATAATGATAGTGTGTAAATTTGAATGGAATTGAATTGATTGTGGCTGCCAGCAAAGTAGATTTGTGCTTGAGGCTGTGGGAGATATTTGAGATGATTGTAATGGTGGGATTTTTTTGTATGTGAAATTGGTTTAAACAAGGTCTGATTGCAGTACAAATATGAAAAGCCTGTGTGTTGATAAAATGAGAAATTAGAGAAATACTAATGTTAGTATAGTAATAATACTGTGTTGCTTTGTTGTAAGAATGCTGAATGGAAGAGGGAAGCAAGGCGTGCTTCCTTGCGTGTTGTACAACATTTTTCTCCCTCTCCCCCCCCCCCTTTTTTTCCTTTGTAGGAGAAAAACAGTTCCTTTTAACTTTTTTCCTTTCTCTCATCCTCTCCTTTTTCCTGGGAGGTGAGAGGCACGGGGGGGTGGGGGGGCTATGAGTCTTTGTTCCTTTAACATTTTTTTCTCTCTCAGAGAACCAGCTAGAGAAAGGAGGGGGAAGTGGGTGATCGGCTAATGCTGTTTGCTGCTGGTCTCTTTAATTTGCATATGAAAGCTTTTCTGCTCTGAATACAATTTTGATTTTATCTTTTCTGGAAATTTTTGGAGGTTTAAAAACGCTTCATTAAACCTGTACTCAGAATCTTGTTGTTTTGCCAGGCTGGGTTAGCAACATAATTTTAAATCGGATGTTTTAAATTTCTGGGGTTTTAAATTGATCTAAAATACCTCATTTAGATTGTTTGTTTTATTTTTGAAGCTGTCTTTTTTATGTCTGCGTGCATTCTGCATACTTAATAGATGGCACGTTTGTTCATTTGTATGTTTGTTTGTTGTTTATTTGTTTGTTTGTTTGTCAGCAGCATAAGCTGCTGCCTTTTTGGGAATTGTCACAGAGATGAGTTGGAAATTGCGATGTGTGGTGGGAGAGATTCAGTGGAATTTTTGTCTAGGGTGTTGGATTCTGCCTCGAGAGTATGCTTGTTTTTGTTCACTTCAGTTTGCGGGGAGATTAGATAATTGGTGCTGAGGAGCTAATTTGTTTATAGAAGGATATACGGTAGTTGAAGGAAGAGAGGAAGTTTTAAGGGAAGTCAGAAAGTTGCCTTTAAGTTTGTCTACACAGACTTGTGCTGACAGCGGTAGGAGAATTGTATAAGAAGGAGTTAGAGAAAGTAGAATTGATGGAAAGGAGAAGGTATGTGATTTGTTTTTGGAAGGTTATGGGTGTTGTATAACCTTTGGACGGGGAAGGAAGAAAGGAATGTGAGAGCGGAACCAAGTGATAATGGGAAGAAGTGGTGATATGGGCAGGGGAGACAGCGTTAAAGATTGCCCGATCCAAAGAAGAGAAGTGGTGTTTTTCGTTGACAGAGATCAGATTAAGTGAACAAAGCATTTGAATACACTTAATCAGTGAAGGGAGTGTTGGAAGATTTGAGAAGCTCAATATTAAAAGCACAAGAAAATTCCCCTAAAGAAAATAAGCAGAAACTCAGGCAGCGTTCAGCCCCCACCTTTACCAATGGGCCATTAAGAAACTGAGACGCCACCTTATTTTCCACGACAAAAGAAGAATAAAAGATGTGTTTGTTTCTTACTTGCCTTACTAGGAACAATAAAACTGATTCCAGGAGTTTTGAATTCAGGAAGGGAAAGCTCTGCCTTTCAGCAATCTTTAAAGGGAAAGACTTTTTTTCCCGACAGGAGTAGTGAAAAAAAAAAATCACTCCTGATAGAAAGGAAGGGTGGCATCTCCGCCTCCATCTATAAACAAGCAAGAATTAAGATAATTCTATGCAAAATTAATTGAATCTGGACCTTGGAGTTTGAAATGGGAAGGACATGAAAGAGGAAGCCTTGAAAATTTGAAACAGGCTTTAACCAGGGCTCCTGTATTGGGTTTGCCAAATTTGGAAAAGCCATTCGGTCTCTTTGTAGACACACACACACACACACACACACACACACACTGAATTGCACGAGGGGTGTTGGCTCAGAAAGTAGGAAATTGACCTTTGAGGGAGCCCTCATTGTAAGCACCCCACATCAAGTCAGAACTATCCTTCAGTGGTGGTTATCTGATTCAAAATTCTAAACAAAAATAAGACAATTTTAATGCAGCAGACAGATTTGATTTTAAACTACAGATCACAATTTGAATCAAGCACAGTTCTTAACCAACACCAGATCAATGGATCACCTTGGATGAGAACATTATGGTGTTGAAATAACTGGTTTCCATACAAAAACAAGACCTGATTTGGAGGGACACCCCCTGGAGACAAATTGCCTCAAAATTGGACTGCTCAAACCCTTGAATTGTATTCATTAAATTAAGCTCTATGGACAGGGAGCCTGGATAGCTCAGTAGACAAATGCATTGTAATTTAACACCAGCTGTCTGCAATTACTGAAAATTCGAATCTCACCAGGCTCAAGGTTGACTCAGCCTTCCATCCTTTCTAAGGTAGGTGAATTGAGGACCCAGTTTGTGGGGGGCAATAAACTGACCTTATGACGACTATTGCTTAATGCATTGTAACCCTTAGTCTCTGGACATCATTTGGCAAAATATGGGTGGAGTCATTGGGGACTTCAAGCTATTGTAGATGAACTTTTAAACTAAGCTTTGGTTGTATTGGGATATATCCTTTAGTAACATCAATTATAAACAAATGTGGGTTGGAGCTTTTATCTGCAGTAATGCTACAGCAACAGTGGTGTCAAGAGTTTTACCCAACCTAGACAGATTATCATCATATGAACTGTTGTTTGGAGTAGTTTTCACTACAGGAAGCATATGCATTACTTCCTTGGAAACCAGAGACAAAGTATTGAAACAATATGTGTATAACCTGTCCAGATATTTTGAAGTTTTTAGGAAACAAGGACTATTAGCCCAAACACCACCTTTGAAGTTTCCAGTCCACAAATTCCACCACGATGATTGGATGTTAATCCAAACTGGACGGAAGTTAGACCCCAAGTGAGCGGGCCCAATCTCATCAAGGAAATCCATTGAAGTTGATGATCCAAAGGATCCAGCCACCAGTGGGAATAGCGTTCTTCATCATCTGGACTATTTTTGTATTTTTTCTTTCTTAGGATTCAGTGGTTGCCTATGCTATTTCCCAACTGAAAAGGACTACAACTGCTCAGATTCCTTTGCGCACTCGCCCAGATGTATTGGTTTTGTAATTGTGTTTTTAAGATCTTAGGAGGACGATCCTGGATCCACTGGATGAGACTGATACCAGGTAACAAAAAACTGACAGGCCATTGGTGTGGAAGTTTAAGAATACACCCTGCTGAGTCCTACCGGCAACGGGCTCTCTACGCATGGTGGTGATCGTCAGCCTTGCTGAATCACTCCGGAAGCTGATTCTCTACGCACGGCGGAAGATTCATCAGGAGGAAACTACCTTCACATTGCACATATACATTTTCTTAGCTTTAATATAACTCTTTCTTACACATGCTAATGTTATTAGAAGTTTGGGAGTACGTTTTGTGGGTACTTGTTTTTCTAATCTTGCTAGTAATTTTGTTTTACATATATAAGGAACGTTTTTGTGGTAGACCTAGGATTTTTATTGCTACTCCTGTTTCCCAAACCACACACACCACTAACCCTTTCCCTGACGTAGTGAGCTTCACACCATAGTTGATTATGATTTGTTTATGGCTTTGGACATTATTCACACTAGGACTCTCAAGTGAACATAAGATGAACATTGATTCCCCAAGTAGAGACACTTTAGGTCAAGTTCGCTACCGCCAAAAATGCATTGTCTATGCACGGGGTTCTTACTTTAGACCTAAGTCAACTCCACCACCTAAGGTTGCACTATTGACATTCCCAGCTGAAGGGGGAATAGATAAGGAAAATGGGCCTCTACAACAATTGCATAGAGGAGACTATATATCACGGATTTTGGAATAAAGTCAAGATCTTGTTAAACAGTATGACCCTACCCTAGGTCAGAAATGCTGCTTATGTTTTATCTGCTAGCCCTGCATCTTATCATGCTGTTCCTGTCAAACCACAACTCTGGGTTAGAACAAAGGCTACCAGAAATAAACTTTAAGAAGGGAAAGTGGGGTGGATGGAATCTGTCCAAGACCATTTCAACCTTCAGAATTTCCACTCTGGTTCAACTTGAAGTCCAAATCAGATTTGTGTATCCTTTTTCCACCTCCTTTTTCTATCTCTCGATATGTTTTTTGAAGGACCAATTCTCAGAGATAAACAGAAGGCCCCCTCACTGGAAGTCCCATTGCAACCACTGGCAGGAATGTTTGTGGCAGGGACTTAGGGGTCTGGACTAATGCAAGGAACTACTGAGTGCATGCCTTTTCCATAAATCTTCTTATGTGGAAAGGATGCATATTTGTGTTTACCAACAAACTGGTCAGGAACATGTAACAAATCAGGTGTGGTCAGAGAAATTGCCAAGGAATTGCAGGATAGGGCTTCCAAGATAGGTCAGAGGTTATAAACAACTGATATGTGGTTTTCTTGGTTGCCTGGATCCGGGTGAATTAATATGGCTGTGGCAGGCCTAGCTTTTATTCCTTGTGCAATCCCTATGCTGAAACATCTATCAATAAGAGCAGTAAAGGAGATTCAAGTTGAAAAGGAACTAGCTTTGATAGAACATTTTCTTAATCAACTTGGTCCCTATCCTATGGAAGAACATAAAGATTCTGAGGCAGACCCATATGAGGAAATGGAACCTGTAGAAAGAGGTAGAGAATCTCCCCAAGAATCAAGAGAAAAAAAAATCAAGAACTACCTATCCTTTACTTTTATTAATTATCTTTTGTTAGACCCTATATATGGTAGATTTGTTTATTGGAACCTTGTATACTCAGAAGTTAAACTTATATGAGAATAGTGAAAGTTTCTGCATTGAAAAACTTTCAGAGGGGGGAATAATGTAATGAAGCGGGCTCTGATAGATGACCACTGGATAACTTTCTATTCACTCTATTCTAAAAAGCAATGCATTCGGTTGGAAAAAGTACAAACTCAGCCAAAATCCTTTTGGTTCCTCTAGGAGGCCTCTAAGTTGTCAGAAGAAAGGAACATTCTAATGACATACAGCTTAAGGGTTGGTTAGGTCAAGGGGATCCACATGAGTTAAAAGTTGTCTATCATCAAAAGATGATTTGAATCTATGCTTCAGTAATCTACAAAAAGAATTATGACTGTTTTGCAAAGAAACTCTGTAATTAGCAAATGTCAATTAAAAATGATAAATGTATATGACCATATGAATTGCTGAGTTAACAGAATCCTTTGTCTAGAAGGGTATAAAACCATTGTACCTAATTTCTGTCTTTGTTCAACGCTTCATGTACAGAGCCTTGAACCTATTGCGCAATATATAAATTTGTCTCTGATTAACCCAAAAGTTGTGTTTGTCTTATTAAATCCACAACACTCTGATGAAAATGAAGTTTCTGATGCAGGAACATATGTACAACTCTCAACTGGGTAATTAGAGAAAGTGCCTTCAGAGAGTAAGATTTGAAAATCATATGTATTACTTGTCTTTTCCTTTGCATTACTATATATCTTATCCTGAATTGATTATGTCATGCCAAATATTATATGCTTGCATTGTTGAATTAAGCTCTGTAATAGGTAAGACTCAATTGTAACCAAGTAAAATAGAGTCTTAAAGGGGGGAATAAAGTAGGACGTAAAGTGAAATTGAATATAAGAGTGAAATAATATGGGGTCAGCCTGGATGATCTCTGAAGAGCCCCTTTGACTAGTTATAAAAGACAGTTGCTGGGTTCAAAAAGTCAAACCGCAGAGTTAACTCACTTTCTACAGTTGCAGAGTTACCCCACATGGATAAGCATGAATCAGCTTTCTGCCTAAGCAATAAGGGAGGGGGCTAGCTAAAGAGGCAGATCTCACATACTTCCTGTTTTTCTACTATTGAAGGGTATAAAAATGTGTGTTAATAACAGAACATTGTTCAGATGTTAGAATTTATATTAAGCTGTCTGAACCTTTTGGCCAAAAATAAAGTTTCTCTTGATTTCGAAATTCATCTCTTTATTTTTCTGCAACAGGCATGTATTTATAACAATTGCACTGCCCGGGGTCATGTGATCACCATTTGTAACCTTCCCAGCTGGCTTCCAACAAGCAAAGTCAATGGGGCAAGCCAGATTTGCTTAATGACTGTATGATTCCCTTAACAACTGTGGCAAAAAAGGTTATAAAATTGGGCAAAACTCAATGCCTTGCTTAGCTATGGAAATTTTGGGCTCAATTGTGGTCGTAAGTCGAGAACTACCTGTATTTTATAGCTCATTTGCCATTATTTGGGTACCAGAAAATTAAAAATAAAACCTAATCATCTGTATTGCCATTATTGACATTCAAAACCTTGAACAAATAGCCTGATTTCTGCTTACCATTGAAATGAAACAATATTGGAAAGTCTGGCCTTCAAGATGGGGAGGGCATTTAGTTGCAAGATCTATTATATTTAGAGTTGTGCCCCCCCCCCCCATACCAAACTAGACCCTTTACTCTCCCTCACTTCTTTCAGAATCCCAATTCTCCCCGAAGAGCCAAGTCCCTGAAACATAAAAATGGTGAGTGCATTAAGCGGTGTTCTTTTTTTATACAAAGTCAGCTTATTGCCCCCACAATCCGGGTCCTCATTTTACCTACCTCGAAAGAATGGAAGGCTGAGTCAACCTTGAGCCTGGTGAGATTTGAACTTGCAGTAATTGCAGGGAGCTGGTGCTACTTAATAGCACTTTAGTCTGCTGCGCCACCAAGGCTCTTATATAATGAATATTGCAAATAATTTCCCAAACGCCTTTTTATATTTTATTCTTTGTAGAAATTTAATGAAGTATTTAAAAAAAATAATTTTCCAAGCTCCTGCAGAGCTTTTGTGTATCTTAACTAACATTAAAATTTGGAGTGGAGAAGATACATGCCTTTTTACTTTGTAACTGCAAGCAGTGCCTGCCTTTGGAAAGCCTTGTTTTCTTGTGTTTCTGTGTGAGTGATGAATGTGGGCATGCCAGATTAATTGGAGGGAAATAAGCACAACTGAAGCAGGAGCTAAACAGCATGAGTTCTCCAAGCATGGATAGATTTGGTGGGAGAGATGCATCAGGGCACCTCTTACAGTATGTGGCCAATCTTTCAGATCCTTTTTGTTATGTCCTTATAAGGACATCCGCCAGGGGATTGGTCACTTCCACAGGCGGGAAGTTTTAACAGCTGTCATTGGCCAGCTGGCTGGCCCGAGCTGTATATAAGGAGGCTTGGGAGCCACTGCTGGCAGTCTGTTTTTCACCATTCTAATAAAGAGCTGAACGGACCAGAGCTGAGTTGCGTTTCTTTCCAGCGCTGATCTAACACTGGCGACGAAGGACTAGAAAAGAACCGACGAAGAGCTGCAAGCCAACTGCCACCTTAAGCAAAGAGCTGAAGCACGAGCTAAGTCACTACCATGTCTGGACCACAAATCTCAATGGCTCCATTCAACCCGAGCACTGAGAAATGGAAGTCCTTCATGGTTCGCTTCAGGCAGTTCCTGGCGGGAAGCGGCTTCACAGACCTAGATGACAGCAGAAAGAGGGCTCTCTTCCTGGCGCACTGCGGGTCGGAGGTCCTGGAAATGGCCATGGACCTCGTGGCACCGCTGGATATCGAGCAGATGCCATGGTCCGAGCTGCAGGAAGTGCTCCAGGACCATTACGCCCCAGTAAGCACGCCTCTGGCCAACCGATTCGACTTCCACCAGAGAAATCAAGCAGAAGGAGAATCGGTCAAGGAATTTGTTTCGACGCTCCGGAAGATTGCGGCCAGCTGCGAATTTGAAAACGTGGACGTTCAGCTGAGGGACTGCATCGTCTTCAGCATGAGGGACAGCACAGTCCAGAAAAAGCTCCTCAGCCGAAAGAAAGTGTCCCTAAAAGAGGTCATCGAGGAAGCCATAGCCGCCGAGTCCTCCGATAGGGCAGCAGCCGCAATGAGAAGATCCAAGGGGATCCACAAGGTCCGCAGGTACCCATAGCCATCATCGGACGAGACCTCCACGGGGTCGGACTCTGACTCTGAGATGGCTGTCCATAAGGTCACAAGACCCCAACGGCGGGAAAAACCCCAAGATGGCGGACGGGAGGAACATTGTGCCAGCTGCAAAGGGGACCATCCACGCGCCAGATGTCACTGGCGGGATGCAACTTGCAGACGCTGCCAGAGGAAGGGCCACATTGTGGAAGCCTGCAGGGCGGCAGAGCCAAGTTTCGAGCCTCCCAGACCCACGGACCGTGAATACCAGAGGACATCCAAACGGTCCCAGTACCCGCGGCGAGACGGCAATGGCCACCCCAAGAGCAGAGGGATCCACCAGACAACAATTGCACATGCCGCAGCAGAGGGGTCCGACAAGTTCCACGTGACCGTCTACGTGGAAGGGGCCCCATGCCCCATGGAAATAGACTCAGGCTCACCGTACTCCATCATAGCCTGGGACCAGCTAAAAAGACTTCAACCACGGCTATCCAGGAAACAGCTAGAGCCATTCCAAGCGAGGTTGGTGGATTTCGGAGGGCACTCCATTGGCATCCTGGGATGGACCAACATCTGGGTGAAGTTCAAGGACTTTGAAGGACGCCTCCCCATCGCCGTTGTCAAGGAAGCCCGTCCAACCCTACTATGCATGTAGTGGTTCAAGCCCCTAGGGCTCACGATTGGCGGAATCAACAAAATTCAGGCTAGCGCACTCGACCAGCTCTTAGAGGACTTCAAGGACGTCTTCGATGGGAGCCTAGGTAAATTTCTGGGGAAACCCATTTCTTTCAATTTAGACCCCAAAATTGTACCCATTCGGCTCAAGCCCCACAGAGTTCCATTTGCCCTCAGGCCTAAGGTGGATTTCCAGCTAGATAAACTAATTGCCCAGGGCATTCTGGAACCGATTGATCATGCGGCATGGGAGACCCCCATTGTGACTCCCATGAAGCATGATGGATCTGTGCGCATCTGCGCCGACTATAAGTGTACCATCAACTGGGCACTGCCGCAGAGCGCATATCCCGTGCCAGTGGTGCAACATCTGTTGCATTCGCTTGGCAGCGGGACCATTTTCGCGAAACTGGACCTGGCCCAGGCTTACCAGCAATTGCCAGTAGACGAAAGGACTGCGGAGGCACAAACAATCGTCACACACAGGGGGGCTTTTAAGTGCAACCGTCTCCAATTTGGAGTCAGTGCCGCCCCGGGAATTTTTCAATCAATGATGGAACGTCTTCTCCAAGGCATTCCTGGGGTGGTACCTTACTTCGACGACGTACTAATCTCTGGAAACTCGGAAGCCCAACTGATGGATCGGCTCAGGCTTGCCCTACAGTGGTCCCAGGCGAAGGGCCTAAGAGTTAGAAGGGACAAATGCGTTGTTGGGGTCCAGGAGGTCGAGTTCCTGGGCTATCTAATCAATAGCAGGGGCATCCACCCCACCAAAAGCAAGGTCAGGACTATACACGAGGCTCCAGCCCCCAAATCAAAAATGGAGCTTCAGGGTTTTCTGGGTCTGCTGAATTTTTATAGTGTTTTTCTGAACCAGAAAGCCACCGTTGCTGAACCGCTCCACCGCCTGCTAGGGAAGGTGGTACCCTGGAAGTGGGAAGAGGAAGAAGAGGCAGCATTCCGGAAAATCAAAAGTCTTCTCTCCTCCGACAGCGTCCTCATCCAATACCATGAGTCGCTCCCACTGATCCTGACCTGTGACGCCTCACCGTATGGAGTCGGAGCTGTCCTCAGCCACCAGCTGCCCAGCGGCACCAAAGCCCCCATTGCTTACTTCTCCAAAACCATGTCATCAGCGGAGCGGAACTACAGCCAGCTCGATACGGAAGCCCTCGCCATCGTAGCCGGCATTAAACGCTTCCATGAATACCTGTATGGAAGGTTGTTTACAATTGTCACCGATCACAAGCCTCTACTTGGACTGTTTGCTGGGGACAAGCCAACGCCAACCTACATGTCGCCCAGGATGACACGCTGGGCCATCTTCCTCTCTGGCTATGCCTACAGACTCATCCATCGCCCCGGCAAGAACACCTGCAATGCTGACGGCCTCAGCAGATGCCCCCTGCGAGAACCAGTCGTTGACCCGGCACCTTCCCTCGGACTTCACCACATAGACAATGACCAGACGTGCCCGGTGTCATCTGCAACAGTGGCGACCCACACACTGAGGGACAAGACCCTCAAACAGGTACTCTCATGGACATTGAGGGGTTGGCCGACTGGAAGAGTGGGCAAAGAATTCACCCCATTCATACGGAGGCAGCACGAACTGGCCACCATGAACGGCTGCCTCCTCTGGGGTGACCGGGTCGTGATCCCTCCCACACTACAGAAGAGCACCTTAGAAACCCTCCATAGCGGCCATCCAGGCATAGTTTGCATGAAGGCGCTGGCCCGGAGCTACGTTTGGTGGCCCGCCTTGGACAAAGACATAGAGGCGTGGATCGCTAGGTGTGACCCATGCCAAGCGACGAGACCAGCACCCCCTCAAGCCCAGCCGACAGAGTGGGAGCAGCCCAGCGGCCCATGGTCAAGAATACATATCGACTTCGCTGGGCCAATGAATGGAAAGTCCCTCCTCATCGTCGTGGATGCGTTCTCAAAATGGCTGGAGGTCATCGCGATGCCATCCACCACGACAGAGGCCACCATCAGGGCACTCCGCCACCTATTCGCCACACATGGGCTGCCGGACGTCCTGGTCTCCAACAACGGCCCGCAACTCACAGCCAAGACCATGGAGGATTTCCTGGCAAGCCAAGGCATCCGGCATGCCCTCATCGCCCCGTACAGGCCAGCTGGAAATGGACAAGCAGAAAAAATGGTACGGCTCACGAAGGACACGCTCGCCAGGATGGGCCCAGGAGACTGGCAGGAACAAATCGACAAGTTCCTGCCGGCACAACACATCACACCGCACGCCACAACGAAGAAAAGCCCAGCTGAGCTTCTGATGGGGAGAAGGCTCCGCTCACCACTAGATAGACTCCATCCACAGTACAACCCGAAAGGTAAGCCGATCAACCCACCACCAACACGAAGCTTTGCTAGCGGAGACTTGGTGTTCGCGCTCAACTTTCAGGGCCAGCCGAAGTGAATCAAGGGTCGGATCGGGAGAGTGACAGGCCCAAGATCATATGAGGTGGAGCTGGACGACGGCCGGTCATGCAGAAGGCACATCGACCAATTCCGCAAAAGGGTGAGGGGAGTCGAAGGAAACCACCCCGACAAGGTAGGACTGCCACACCCCGTCGAGGTAGACCTACAACACCCCGTCGAGGTAGACCTACCACCCCCCCCAGCGAGGTAGGCCTGCCATACCCAGGTGAGGTTGACCCACAACACCCCTGCGAGGTAGGCCTACCCCACCCCAACAGGGTAGGTCCGCAACCTCATGGCGAAGGGGACGACCGCCAGCAACACAGCCAGAGCCCAGTAGACCGGGGCCGACCCAGCGGGACGAGGCACCAAGCCAACGGCGACGATGGCCAGCGACCCTCCGAGACATGGCATCACCAGTACCAGGACGAGGTAGACCAGGGACAACCCGACCCGGAAAACCAACACCAACCTGACCGAGTTGACATCAGCCAGCCAGACAAGGGAGACCTACGCCGGCACAGCGAAGTAGGACATCAACCATCCACCCCCCCGTGTCCACACCAACCCAGCAGAGTCGACCACCACCACCCCAGCAATGTCGACTGGCGCCACCACACCGAGGGAACCCAATGCCAGCCCTGCAGGGGAGGACTACAACACCCCAGCAGAGGTCCCCAGCCAGGGGGGGAACCCCCCCACCATCGACCGGGGAAGCCCACAGAAGCAAGCCAGAGACCAAAAGAAACAACCAAGGGTCCTACCGGGATTCAGCTGTCCAGTCCGACTCCGTGACGAACGACAGGAACCGACCCAACATCATACTGGCAGCGACGAGGTAATCCACCAGCTGCAGGGCGAGCTGGCCACTCCAGCCGGAGGCACTAGGCGAGGCCCTGCACACTCAACGGCCGATTTCCGGGACTGCTCACCGGGGGGACGAGAACCAGCAGGAGCCAGACCCGTCGGGAGTAGCACCGGAGAACGAACTGTACCACGCAGGTCAGGTAGGACCATTGTCCGTCCCGCCTACCTGCGCGACTACGTGACTCACGTACGCCATGGAATGATTGACTGAGGACTAAGAGGGGAGGGGTGTTATCTCCTTATAAGGACATCCGCCAGGGGATTGGTCACTTCCACAGGCGGGAAGTTTTAACAGCTGTCATTGGCCAGCTGGCTGGCCCGAGCTGTATATAAGGAGGCTTGGGAGCCACTGCTGGCAGTCTGTTTTTCACCATTCTAATAAAGAGCTGAACGGACCAGAGCTGAGTCGCGTTTCTTTCCAGCGCTGATCTAACACTTTTATCCTGCTTGAGTATGTTTCTTATTGAACTGTAACATGTGTCAGCATTGTTTGGCTATTACTGCTTTATGCATGCTATGGGAAAATGTAAAGAGAAGATCAAGGTGAACTAATGTGTTGTACAACCAGAATATTTTTGGTCAACCTGCTAAATAGCTCAGTGTTTCTTTAAGTAGGCCAAAGCCTGCTTGAGTTAAAGGTTTAGTGGAAAAGCAGGGACAGTGTGTGCTATGCTCAGAAAACAAAGGAGAGGTTGTCATGGCTTTCAAATGAATTGGGCATCTGGAGGGAGGGCATAGGATGGGTTATAGTTATTTTATTTGGGCTGCCAAAATCCAGACTAGATATGGTAGCTCTACAGTGGACAATTTTTTATTGTGGTCTGTCAAGTAAGAAGAGGAAACACTAAGCATTTGGAGGAATCTACTGAAGGCTTGATGGACTGTAGATGGGCAAATAGTGATGGCAGTTGGTTGACCCAGAGCAGATGGGCTTGCTTAAAAGTGAGTCATTCATGAATGGCAACAAGGAATTACAAAAAATTCCAAAACCACAGGATTCCTGGATCACCCTGGAAACTTGACTGGAAGGAATGGAAGTCAGCCTCTCTGTTGGTTCACTGTTTGAGCTTGCTTTCTCCACTAATTAACCCTCCTTACTGTAGTTTGTGTAAAGCATGTTTTAGATTGCTTTAGAATGTTTCAGAATGCTGTTATATTTTCTTAAGCAAAATTGAACATATGTGTTTCCTAAGGCATAATTTGGAGGATGCTTCATTCACAGCTTCATATGCAACTGGCCATATGGAATCTATGAATTGGCCTTTAAAAACAAGTGCTAGTTCTCTGGAATGTGCATTGATGAGCATCATGGTAGAGTGAGACCACATGTGTTGCTAGTTACGTGTATTTTTTTCTCTTCCTATAGGGGAGCTGAGTGGTAACTCAGACCCATTTAAGGTGAGTTTAGTTCAGCACAGCAACTTGGTGTCCTATCATACTGTGTTCCTCTTCAGGACTTTAGGAAGTACAAGATATTCTACAGTAGCTCTGTTTAGTTAGCAGAGCTAACTAAAGCAGCAGTGGCTCTGCAGCCATTTCCCACCATATGCCTGAATTTGATGGTATAAATGCTTATTATTTTATTTATTTATTTTATTTTATTAGATTTTTATACCGCCCTTCTCCCACTGGACTCAGGGCGGTGAACAGCCAAGAATAAAAGACATCATATCCATTTTTTTTTATTGAAAAGTTTTACAAAAAAGAAATACAGAAATTTCCCCCCCATGTTCCCCCCACCCTTTCCCCCCCTTCATCCCACCCTCCCCCCCAATTTTTTTTTAATTTTTTTAAAAAAAGAATTAAACAAATTTTGGCCCAATAAATTTAAAGTACCCCAACTAAAATCAATTAACAATTAAAAAGATCTAAGGGGGTGGGGGGGTTTAAGCCAGCCCGGCTTGATGAAATAAAAAAGTTTTAAGGGCATGGCAAAAAGCACGGAGATCTGGGATCGTACGTATCTCCGGGGGCAGGTCGTTCCAGAGGACAGGTGCTGCCACAGAGAAGGCCCTCCCCCTGGGGGTCACCAGCCGACATTGTCTGGCCGACGGAACCCTGAGGAGTCCCTCTCTGTGGGAGCATACTGGCTGGTGGGAGGCTATCGGTGGCAGAAGGCGGTCCCGTAAGTACCCAGGCCCTAAGCCATGGAGCGCTTTAAAGGTGGTAACCAACACCTTGAAGTGCACCCGGAAGACCACTGGGAGCCAGTGCAGCTCACGCAGGAGGAGCGTCACATGGGAGCGCCCCATCGCTCCCATAATTCCCCGCACGGCTGCATTCTGGACCAGTTGGAGCCTCTGGGTGCTCCTCAAGGGGAGCCCCATCTAGAGTGCATTACAGTAGTCCAGGCGGGAGGTGACGAGTGCCTGAGTGACCGTGCGTAAGGAGTCCCAATCCAGAAAGGGACACAACTGGCGAATCAGGCGAACCTGATAAAAAGCCCCCCTGGCCACAGCCGCCATATGCTCTTCTAAAGACAGCCGTGTGTCCAGGAGGACGCCCAAGTTGCGAGCCCCATCCATGGGGGCCAATAACTCGCCCCCAATAGCCAGCGATGGCACCAGCTGGCTATATCGGGACGCTGGGAGCCACAGCCACTCGGTCTTGGAAGGGTTGAGTCGAAGCCTGTTCCTCCCCATCCAGACCCGCACGGCCTCTAGGCACCGGGACATCACTTCAAGAGCATCATTGGAATGGCCTGGGGTGGAGATGTACAGCTGAGTATCATCAGTGTACTAATGGAACTCCACCCCAAAACCACGGATGATCTCGCCCAGCGGCTTCACATAAATGTTGAACAGGAGGTGTGAGAGGACTGACCCCTGCAGCACCCCACAAACAAGGCGCCTCGGGGTCGACCTTTGCTCCCCCACCAACACGGACTGCGACTGGTCAGAGAGATAGGAGGAGAACCACTGTAAAACGGTGCCCCCCACCCCCAACCCCTCCAACCGGTGCAGCAGGATACCATGGTCGATGGTATCAAAAGCCACTGAGAGGTCTAACAGGACCAGGATAGAGGAACAACCCCTATCCCGAGCCCTCCAGAGATCATCCACTAATGCGACCAATGCCGTTTCCGTGCTGTGCCCAGGCCTGAAGCCGGACTGGAGCGGATCTAGATAGACAGCTTCATCCAGGTACTGCGGAAGCCACCACACTCTCAACAACCTTTGCCACAAAGCAAAGGTTGGAGACTGGACGGTAGTTAGCCAAAACAGCCGGATCCAGAGAGGGCTTCTTGAGGAGGGGCCTCACCACCGCCTCTTTCAAGGTGGAAGGCAAGACACCCTCACTCAAAGAAGTGTTAATAATCCCCTGGAGCCAGCCTCGCGTAACCTCCCGGGAGGCCAGCACCAACCAGGAGGGACATGGGTCCAATAAACATGTGGTTGTGTTCAGCTGTCCCAGAATCCTGTCCACATCCTCGGGAGCCACAGGGTCAAACTCCTCCCAGATAACATTCTCAAGACCTGCCTCCATCATCCTGCCTGAACCTACCCAGTCAGAGACCAAGCCTTCCCGAATTTGAGTGATTTTATCGTGCAGATACTGCACAAAATCCTCAGCCCGACCCTGCAGGAGAAGGGAGCGGGTCACCCTAAACAGGGCGGCTGGGGAAACTATAATGTCAACCTCAAAGAAACCTATCACCATTTTTAACCAAAACTGTGGATGCACTCTAGGTGTATTTAATTGCTGCATGACAAAGTCCCATCCATTCTGCATCATTGCCCTATCTCTTGTGGCTTTCAACATCTAAAGTTAAATGGGCCTCCTAATGTTGATGACTCCAGAATATAATAGGATTTCATAGTAGCATATGTTACATTTTTGTTATTTTATCTTTGTTATAAAAGATAATCATCTATTTGATTTTACTTTTGTGTTGCATATTTTCAAATTTTGATGATCATTGACTAAATAAACAGTATTTCATTTCATTTCATGGTGGGAAATGTGAAGGAAAGGATTGCTGTGCTTTATATAACACTTAAAATATCTGGGTGTGGTGTGTTCCCTTCCCTAGTATAACAATTCTGCTGGAATCGGCTATGAAACTCTGGGCCCTGAGGAGCTCTGTACTTTGCTAACTACAGTGACTACCTAGCTCTATTTCCTTCTGGCTATTGCTTCTGTATGCTGTTGTTTATTTAGTTAACAGAAAGAAACCAATGTTTATTTATTTGAAGGTAGATGCTTACCCTGAGGAACTCTGCATAGGGTCTGCATAACTGATCATTAGAGCTTGTGTAGTGCTTAAGATTTGACTTGGAAAATTTTTATAAATTTTATTTCTTTAAAAAAAAATACAAACAGAAAATTTATCAACAAACAGATTGCGGTGAGAACCTTACACAATACATTACCTTCAGTCCAAATATACAAATGAGAAATAAAAACTAAGCTAACATTGTCCTCTTTTTATTCTGTTATTTAACCAAACATACCATAGATCCCAACATTGGAAATATACGGAATCTTTTTGATCTCTTAAAATTTTTGTTAGCCTATTGAGGTAAATAGCAAATAAAGAATAATGTAGATAAAAGAAATAATGTGAATAAAATAGGAATCATACAGAGTCAGATATATGAACTCTGAGAGACCCTATCTATTCACATTATTATAAGAGAGGAAAGTGCTTGTTGGAAATTACATTAACAAACAGTTAAACCCCTTTAAGTGGTAATATATCTTCTGAGACCTAGATGTCATGGAAAGGACTGCTATATGGAAAAACATCTGAGTGACCTGACTGTGAATGACACAAAGACCTATATGTTACAAAGAGTTACTTAATCCAATGAATTTACCCAAGGACAGTAGTAACTCTCCCATTAGCAACTCTGAGCACTTAAGAAAAGTTGTGTGGCTAAGATAATTTTGTAAACTAAGATTAATGCTTTAAGTAATTAGATGAACTTATTATACAGTTTATGTAACCATAGAAGGAAAATCGGATGTATGATCTCATGATTAACCATATATGGAAAATGTATGATCTCACTGAATCCTTTGTCTTAGAAATGTATAAAAACCATTGTATCAGAGTTCTTTCTTTGTTCAAAGCTTCAGGTACAAATCTGGCTCTGAACCTTGCGCAATAAAGCTGTCTCTGACTGGCCTGGGAATGTTTTTTAGTCCTTCCATTCCACTACACTATCGGCTTCTGCACATTCCATAATTTTCCGTAAAATCAAATCTTCAGACGGTAGGTCTTTTCTCTTCCAATTTTGGGCGAGACATATTCTTGCTGCAGTTGTAATATAGACAATCAGATACCATTTGTTAGTGCCTATTTTATCTGGCCTAATGTTTAGTAAGTAAAGTTCAGGTTTCAATTGTAATTTGTATCCAGTAATTTCTAACAACCACCTCTGAATAAGTTTCCAAAATTCAATTACCCTGGGACAGATCCACCATACATGAAAATAAGTACCTAGCTCACCACACTTCCAACAGTTTGGGGAGAGTCCAGGAAACATTTTGGATAATCGGGCAGGAGGGAGGTGCCACCTGTACACCATCTTGTACAAATTTTCCTTATAAGCAGTTGCCATCAAAAATTTCAATTGTCTAGACCAGTGATTCTCAACCTGGGGGACGCGACCCCTTTGGGGGTCGAATGGCCATTTCACAGGGGTCGCCAAAGCCCTCTCTCACCCCCCCCATGCCTTCACTCACCCTCACTCTCTGCCTCTGTTGGATCGCCGGCCGTTCGCTTACCCCGCCCACTCCCAATCTATTGCTGCCTCCTGAGTCCCAGCTGATGGCTAGAGGGAAAAAAACTGTTTAAATTCTTGCCGCGGGGCTTCAAAGGGCTGCCCTACAGCTGATCAGTGTTAAAAGAAAACAAATGAGTAGACCGGTCCCTGCAAAAATAGAAAAAACAGCCCCTTTCATCTTCAGGAAAGGTTAATTAGCACAAGTTGATTAGATCAGCCTCGACTCTCAGCTGATTTGCTCTCAGCTGTTTTGCGGCGGGCTCTGTTGCTAGGTGCAAAAAAATCTCGAACAGATTATTTCCCCTGTAGCTATGCTGAAAAAATGAAACTGAAAGTAAAGCAGAGTCTTTGCTGCAACGTGACAAAATGAGGCAGAGAGAGATTTCTTTTTCTTTTTCCTCACCAAAAAAAGGTAGGTGCAAAACTGCAAACAATAGGAAATTTAGGGCAAAAGAGGAGAGTTCAAGATTTTAAAACACAAAAGAAAAAAAGCTCTATTTAACTAGGGAATTGTAATAATTGAGATACTATTAATTGTATATTGTGTTGAAAGCAGAAATGGTTAAGTTGTGGTTTGGAGGAATATATGGGGGAAATTATTTGGTTTATTATTATTGGTAAATATAATTAATTGATTTGTAAGAAATTGGATTGCATGGAAATAATTGGAATATTCATGTTCATATTGATTAATATACAAAAAAGATAGTTATATAACTAATTGATTTATATTAAAATGTTGAATTTGTATTAAACAACTGTATTACATAATTACATAATTAACCAATGTGAGGATGGATATAAAATTATATGACAATGGGAAGGGGTATAATATAGAATAGAAGGGAAAAATTGAATTTGATTAAGATAAGAGATGAGGATGAAGGGTAATATTGGTTTTTTAAAAAAATAGATGAGGAATAAATATGGCAAAAAGGAAATATAGAAATTGTAAATTTAATTGAAATGACTAAACACTGTTTAAATTTGTGAACCGGCCAAATACTCTGTTCAAAGAAAATACATTGTATGTTTGTATGTGTGTTTCTAATTATTGCTATTTATTCATATTTGTTCTCTTTTATTCTTTAAAGTTTAAAGAACATTCTTTATCTTAATATCTTCATATTTGCTTGGGGTTGGTTTTCTTCCCTTTCATGTTTTTTATTGTACAGCAATCTTTCTCCTCAAACCTACCACCCCTCTCTTTTCTTTCCTTCTTACTTTCTCTTCCCCCCTTCTCCTCCCTACTTCCTCTTCCTTTCTCCTCCTCCTCCTCTCTTCCTCCCTCTCTTACCCTCACTCCTACTCTAATTTCCCTTCCCTTCCTTCATCCGCCTTGGGGCGGCTCCCAAGGGCCTACAGACTTCCAAACAGACGGCCCAGGACTCTTCAGCAGTGGTTTTAGATCTGATTTTGGGGTGACTGGAGAGTATATGACCCTTGAGGGAAGGGTTACCTCCAGGGAGACCCTGAGACCCCCCCCCAGGGTGAGCTGGATGGGGGGGGCCAAATAGGGGAGCTTCACCTACTAGAATGGAAGGTTGAGGGTTACTGGGGCCGGAAAATGACTACAAACTTATGCGGTTTGAATCTCCCCCCCCCTTCCTTCGGACTGAGTTTGGCCTTTTGGCGAATTACGACCATAGCTTCCCACTCATCTTGGCCTGCTGAACTACTCCTAATTTTTTCCCCACTTCCATCTGGCCTGTCTGGATTCCCTACCATGTAGAACTTCTCTGACGAACATTTACGAACTTAAACCTCCCTTGAGCTGGATATTGGATTCCCTGATGCTGCTAATCCCAGGAGGGATTCTGGTTCTATGGACATGAGGCCTGAGGAGGCGGAATATTGCTATCCTCACCCTGAGCTTTCTATCAAAGTCTCCATGGATTGGCCTGGTGAGAGACGGCCGCCCTGGAAACTTTCGGGGCTGAATGATATGTACCTCCTTAGCCACTGTCGTGAGAGGACAGTGGAGCTTGGCAGCCTGACCTTGGACTGGAATTTTCCCTACGCTTGTAACATCAGCGGTCCCCCACCCTTGGACTGTCTCCCCTGATGACTATATGTATTCGGTGTCGGAACTCCTCGCCCTGCGAGACTCTCCCCTCTCGCAGGTTTGGCCCCCCACATTATCGAGGGCCTATCTCGATGACGGACTTTGGAGTCCGGAGAGATGGCATGGAGCAAGGAAGAATTTATGGGGCTTTTTAGGGAAATTTTTAAAGATTTTAAGGGGTTCTGGGGGGGGGGTTTGTAATTATTCATTTAAAGATACCGGGAAGACGACTATGGCGGATGGGGGGGGAAATCCACCTGGGTCAGAGCCGTGCCCGGCACAGGGTAATGATCCGGGAGGCACCGGACGAGGGATTGGAAAAGGGATGGGGGGCGATATCTATGAGGGCTGTACCATCGGCACGGTGAATGGGAGGGGCAGATATGGCGGGAGCAGGGGACCACATCAGGTGTTGGGGGCTCGCACTTGCTGTTTGAGAGCAATTGCTTGCCCCGGTCCCCAAGGCTCCGCTCGGATACTAGGTGGCTTAGATATTCAGGAGCTGGGCCTTCGGCTGATGCTGTGCAATGCCAGGTCCGTGGTCAATAAGGCCCCCCTCATTCACGATCTTATACAAGAGGGAGGAGCGGACCTGGTGGGTATTACGGAGACCTGGTTGGGCCCGGAGGGTGGCGTCCCTCTGGTGGAAATGTGCCCACCAGGCTTCAGAGCATTCCATCAGCCGAGGGCCCAGGGGAGGGGCGGGGGGGTGGCGGTTATTATTAACGAGGATCTGAGTCCGAGGGAGACCACTGTGCCTCAGATAGCCGGATGTGAGTCCCTCCTTGTGAGGTGGGGCCGTGGGGTTCAGATGGGCTTGTTGCTTACGTACCTGGCTCCCTGCCGCGTGGCAACAGCCCTACCTGAGCTACTCGACGTGATAGCCACGGTGGCGGTAGATACACCCAGGCTTTTAGTCATGGGTGATTTCAACTTGCCATCCGTCGGTGAAACGTCTGAGGTGGCTCAGGAGTTCATGGCTTCCATGACGGCCATGGACCTGACCCAGTTAGTTCATGGCCCTACTCACAGGGGAGGTCACACTCTGGATTTGATTTTTGTCTCTGGCCAGTGGTTGAGTGGTCTTGTTATAGGGGATATAGACGTGGAACCCTTGTCATGGACTGACCACTCACTCCTTCGCCTAGATCTTCGAACCGCGACCCCTCGCCGCAGGGAGGCGGACCCAATTAGATGGATCCGCCCCAGGCGCCTGATGGATCCTGATAGGTTCCAGACGGAGCTTGGGCCATTTCCTGAGGATCTAGCACATGACTCGGCCGAGGACCTGGTAGCCGCCTGGGATCGGGCGGCTGGTGGGGCCTTGGACCGAGTTGTGCCTTTGCGGCCTCTGACCCGATGCCGATCCCGTGCGGCTCCTTGGTTTACTGAGGAGCTGAGGGAAATGAAGCGCCGGAAAAGACGCCTGGAGAGCGGTTGGAGGGCCAGTCTCGCTGAATCTGATCGAACACTGGTAAGGTCGCATATTAAGGCCTACCTAGTGGCGATAAAGACGGCAAAGTCTAACTACTTTTCCGCCTCTATTGCGTCATCAGGGAATCGTCCGGCCGCCCTGTTTAGGGTGACCCGCGCCCTGCTCCACCTGGGAGTGCGGGAGGATCCCTTAGAAGGCAGGGCGGAGGATTTCGGACAATACCTGTATGACAAAATCGCTCAGATCCGGGGGGATCTGGACTCTGACTGGGTAGATCAGGGCAGGGTGACGAGGAACAGTCTTGAGAATGTTATCTGGGAGGAGTTTGATGCTGTGACTCCCGATGATGTGGACAGGATTTTGGGGAGACTTAGTGGGGCCACATGTTTACTGGACCCGTGTCCCTCCTGGTTGGTACTGGCTTCCCGGGAGGTTACACGAGGCTGGCTCCAGGGCGTCATTAATGCTTCTTTGAGTGAGGGTCACTTCCCCGCTGCCCTGAAAGAGGCGGTGGTGAGGCCTCTCCTCAAGAAGCCGTCCCTGGATCCAGCAATATTGGCCAACTATCGTCCTGTCTCCAACCTTCGCTTCATTGCGAAGGTTGTTGAGAGTGTGGTCGTGCAACAGTTTCCGCAATTCCTGGAGGAAACATCCTATCTAGATCCGTTCCAGTCGGGTTTCAGGTCTGGGCACAGCACGGAAACGGCATTGGTCGCGTTGGTGGATGATCTCTGGAGGGCTCGGGACAGGGGTTATTCCTCTGTTCTGGTCCTATTAGATCTCTCAGCGGCTTTTGATACCATCGACCATGGTATCATGCTGCACCGGCTGGAAGAGTTGGGGGTGGGAAGCACTGTGTTACGGTGGTTCTCCTCCTTTCTCTCCGACCGGTCGCAGTTTGTGTTGGCAGGGGGGCAGAGGTCGACCTCGAGGCCTCTCATCTGTGGAGTGCCGCAGGGATCGGTCCTCTCGCCCCTTCTGTTCAACATTTATGTGAAGCCGCTGGGCGAGATCATCCGTGGCTTTGGGGTGAGATACCACCAGTACGCTGATGACACCCAGCTGTACATCTCCACCCCAGGCCACCCCAACGATGCCCTTGAAGTGATGTCCCAGTGCCTGGAGGCTGTGCGGATCTGGATGGGGAGGAACAGGCTCAAGCTCAACCCTTCCAAGACTGAGTGGCTGTGGCTCCCGGCATCCCGATATAGTCAGTTGACTCCATCGCTGACTATTGGGGGCGAGTCTCTGGCCCCCTCGGAGAGGGCGCGCAATCTGGGAGTCCTCCTGGATAGGCAGCTGTCCTTGGAGGAACATCTGACGGCTGTTACCAGGGGGACCTTTTATCAGGTTCGCCTGATTCGCCAGTTGCGGCCCTTTCTTGATCGGGATTCCTTGTGCACAGTCACTCATGCCCTCGTCACCTCTCGCCTTGACTACTGCAACGCTCTCTACATGGGGCTCCCCTTGAAGAGCACCCGGAGGCTCCAGCTGGTCCAGAATGCAGCAGCGCGGGTAGTGATGGGAGCAACATGGCGCTCCCATGTAACACCGCTCCTGCGCGAGCTGCACTGGCTCCCGGTGGTCTTCCGGGTGCGCTTCAAGGTGTTGGTTATCACCTTTAAAGCGCTCCATGGCATAGGGCCTAGCTATCTCCGAGACCGCCTGCTGCTACCAATGACCTCCCATCGACCCGTGCGCTCCCACAGAGAGGGCCTCCTCAGGGTGCCATCAGCCAAACAATGTAGGCTGGTGGCCCCCAGGGGGAGGGCCTTCTCTGTGGGGGCTCCCACTCTCTGGAATCAGTTGCCCCCGGAGATAAGGAGAATCCATGACCTCAATGCCTTCCGTCGTTCCCTGAAAACCCATCTTTTCCAGCAAGCCGGGTTGGCTTAGAAGAAATTTTTAAATTTTAAATTTTTTAATTAGTTTGTTATTCTTAACTTTCGGCCCAAATCTATATATATTTTTAAATGTTTTAATATTTGTATTCTATGTTTTTTATCTTGGCTGTACACCGCCCTGAGTCCTCAGGGAGAAGGGCGGTATATAAATTGGAAATTAAATTAAATTAAATTAAATTAAAATCCCTCTCTATTGCTGTATCCTTTTATGCATATGGACTACTCAGAGGGCTGAAAAAGTTATTTTTGACTGGTCCTCGCACTTTTGACCAGTCCTCGAACTTACGACTGTCCTCACATTTTATGTTTTTGCCCTATCTTGTCACCATGGTGAAGAGAAGCAGTTGTGAAATGAGTGACACGGTTGTTAAGAATGCTACAATGGGCATAAATGATGACCAGTCATAAGTGCGAAGACCGGTCAAAAGTGCGAGGACCTGTCCGAAATCACTTTTTTCAGCCCTCTGGGTAGTCCTTTTGTGCACATGGACTACTCAGAGGGCTGAAAAAGTTATTTTTGACTGGTCCTCGCACTTTTGACCAGTCCTCGAATTTATGACTGTCCTCACATTTTACATTTTTTGCCCTATCTTATCACCATGGTGAAGAGAAGCAGTTGTGAAATGAGTGACATGGTTGTTAAGAATGCTGCATGGGCATAAATGTGAGGATGGTCATAAGTGTGAGGACCAGTCAAAAGTGTGAGGACCTGTCAGAAATGACTTTTTTCAGCCCTCTGAGTAGTCCCTATACACATAGCCATGGCCACCCGGTCACATGACCAGCTAGCCATGCCCACCCAGTCATATGACAATAACCAAACTGCAGCTATGAATAACCTAACAGTAATTGTGGAAGGGAAATTAAAGAAATTTGAGGAGGATATAAAGTCAATTAAAGAAGTTGTTGAAGTAAAGCATGATGAAATAAGAGATGATATTGTTTTTGCAGTCTCAGGATTGGCAAAGCTTATTACTCAGGTGGATGAGAGAGTGGAAGAAATCAATGAAGCCAATCTGAACCTGGAAAACAAAGTAGGAGATATTATGAATAAAACAGAGAAGGTGGATGATGAACTGGTAATGTTACAATACAGATCCATGGAATTTGCCCTGAGACTGAGAGGGCTAAAAGAAAATAACCGGGAAAACTTAAAGGATATTTGTGCAGAAGCAATTGCAGGGCTAATCAAAGAAAGTCCAGATGATGTGGCAAGTCAAATTGATAAAATCTACAGGGTTAATTCTTGGGTGGCAAGATAAAGGCAGTTGCCAAGAGATGTGGTGATTTATTTTACAACCAGGAGGATCAGAAATGATATTTTACAAGCTTCCCACAAGAATAAGGTTCAAGTGGCTGGACAAGAAGTGGTGGTTCTGAAAGAGATCCCTCCAAAAATGTTAAGAAGCAGAAAGGACTTTGGCTTTTTGGTAAACGAACTGAGAAACCAACAAGTGCAGTACAGATGGGATGTTCCAACTGGTCTAATAGTGAATTATAGTGGAGAAAGATACCAGTTAAACACAGTTTGGAAGGCAAAAGATTTTTATGTTAATGTTCTAAAGGCTGGACATCCACCCTCACCGGGGGGGGGGGGGGGTAGAAAGAAAATGGAGATGTTACAACAAGAAAAAGATGGAAAGCAGATACAAACTTATGCTGAAGTTGCAGCTGGAGGAACCACCATGGAAGAAGATTTGGATCTTGGGGGCCCACCCCCAACTCTGGAACCATTTAAGAAGGATGAGCCAAGAGAATAACGACTGACCCGAGCAACTTATAAACGTCAAGAACAACAATTAAAAGTGCAACAACTTCAAGATTTACCTCAAGAAGTTCAAAAAACAGAAGCGGGGGTGGGGGGGCTAGGCCGAAGAGTAAGGTGGAGGAGGAGGTTCAGCTGATGCTCTTAAAGCTTCGAAAGGCCAAAGATGGCAACTAAGTTCCTATCCTGGAATGTTAATGGTTTAAATTCACCACAAAAAAGAAAGGAAGTATTTCATTATTTGAAACAATTTAAGAACAATGTTATTTGTTTGCAAGAAACACATATTAGACTATTAGACCAAAAATATTTGATAAATTCAAGATTAGGTACACATTTTGTGGCATCAGCACCAGAGAAGAAAAATGGGTTAGTTATATATGTAAAGAAAGGACTATCAGCTAATTTAATTGAGGCAGATACTCAAGGAAGATATATTGCAATTGAACTATTAACTCAGAGTGGAAAGATGCTTTTAATTGGAATATATGCACCTAATCAACAACAGGATAAATTTTATAAATTTTTACACACTAAAATAATACAATGGGACTATAAATCTTTTATCCTAATGGGTGATTGGAATGGAGTAATAGACACACAGAAAGATAAAAAAAGTTTATCAAAGATCTCAACACGTGCGAAATTACCGAAATCTTTTTTTGATATGATGGAAGATATGGAGCTGAGAGATATTTGGAGACAGCGGAATGCTGAGGAAAGAGATTTTACATTTTTTTCTGATAGACATCAATCCTTTTCTAGGATTGATTTTATACTAGTTACAAATGATTTTTTTTCTAGGATGAAGAAGACGAAGATATGTCCAAGAATCTTAACCGATCACAGTCCGGTTTGGGTGGAATTGGAACAGGAGAGGGGGGAAAGGAGGTCTTGGAGGTTAAATGAAAATTTATTTAGATAAGAAGAAAATGTGAATGAGCTTAAAAAACAAATGAAAGAATTTTTTGCTATTAACATGCATAAGGGTACCTCTATGGAAATGGTATGGGATGCAAGTAAGGCCTACATGAGGGGAGCTTTAATACATATGAATAATAAACATAGATTAAAACAACAGAAGAAGCAGAAAGAGATAGAGGAAGAAATAAAAAAGAAAGAACAATTACTCATAATTAATCCAGGAGATAAGAAAGTAAAAGAAACAATAAATATATTACAAAAGCAATTCAATATGTTAATGGCTGATCAAGTGGCAACTAGTTTACAATATGCTAAACACAATACATTTTGTAATGCTAATAAACCAGGCAGGTGGTTGGCTTATGTGTTGAGGAAAAACAGAAGTCACAAGTCATTGGTAAGATAGAATTTAGAGGTAAGGAAGTTTATCAACAGAATACGATCAAAAAAGCTTTTTTAGAATTTTACACAAAGCTATATGCCAGTGATTCAATACAAGGTATATATATAGATAGATACCTAAAGGAAGAGAATATTCCTGAATTAATGTTAGAACAGAGGGAAGGACTGAATCAGCCAATAACTTCTGAGGAGATTATTGCAGCAATTAAGCAGTTAAAAACAGGTAAAGCTCTGGGAACAGATGGATTAACAGCTGTTTATTACAAGAATCTACAGTCTGAAATGGTAGAACCACTTAGAGCTTTATTTTGTAAAATTCAATTAGGGGGAGGAGTTCCACCCTCTTGGAGAACAGCTTTTGTGTCACTGATCCCAAAGGAAGATCAAAACTGTACCAAACCTGAAAATTTTAGGCCAATATCACTTTTGAATACTGACTACAAAGTTTTTGCTAAGATATTAGTGAATAGATTAATGCCAGTTATGCAACAAACAATTCATAATGACCAATCAGGTTTTATAAAAGGGAGGCAAATGAAATATAATGTTAGACAAATTGTAAATTTATTGGAATATCTGGAAAAAAAACAACCAGGTCCCTGCAGCGTTTATATTTTTGGATGCAGAGAAGGCATTTGATCGATTGAATTGGCAATTTTTGTTTAAGATAATAGAAAAAAATGCATTTTGGAGAGTATTTTATACAATCAATTAGAGCAATATATCAGGAACAAACAGCACAAATAATAGTTAATGGAGGCTTAACAGATGCTTTTAAAATCGAGAAAGGTACAAGGCAGAGCTGTCCTTTGTCTCCATTGTTGTTTATTTTAACTTTAGAAGTTTTGTTGAATAAGATACGTGACTCTGACAAAATAAAAGGAATTGTAATTAGACAGCAAGATTAAGAGCGTTTGCACATGACTTGGTTGTTACTTTATCTCAACTTATAGAATCGGCTCCACATATGTTGGACATAATAGGTCAATATGGTAAGGTGTCTGGATTTAAAGTAAACCAACATAAGACAAAGATGATAACTAAAAATATGTCCATATTTCAAAGAGAAGATTTAGGGAGAATAACGGGATTTGAAATAGTTAAAAAGGTTAAATATTTAGGAGTATATATTGCAGCCTCAAATATGAAATTATTTAAAAACAATTATGAAGTTCTTTGGCAGAAAGTGCAGAAAGAAATGGAAAATTGGAAAAAGCTACAACTATCTTTACTGGGAAGGATAGCAGTAATAAAAATGAATGTATTACCTAGGTTTTTATTTTTGTTTCAAATGATATCAGTGCTAAAGAAAGACAGAAACTTGAGGGAGTGGCAGAAAGGGGTTAATACTTTTATCTGGGCTGGGAAGAAACCAAGAGTGAAACTGAAAATTATACAGGATGTACGCGAGAGAGGAGGTCTTAAAATGCCTAACTTAAGATTGTACTATGAAGCAGCTGTTTTATCACAAATTAGCAATTGGTTTAATTTAACTGAAGAGAGAATGTTAAATATAGAAGGTTGTTGCAGGAAAAGAAACGGGACCAGGCCAAGCTCTTCAATGCAGGAAAGAGTTTATTGTGCATGGTTCAAACAGCCCAAAGGCAAACAAAAGTTTGAACCCCGAGGGGTCCTTTGTGACAAGTATTTATACAATCCAACTACATATGCATATCAGGGAACATTACATTTAACACGTAGGAACTAACTTCCATCAGTTTGCAAGAATCAAAGAGGAGAGGAAATAATAAACACCCACTAACACATTCATGTCCTCTGGTCAGTGTCTCAAGACAAAACATAAGAAGATAAGGGACAGGAAGACGCCTCAAGGGTAATAAAGGAAGCAGCATGTGTTATCTGGGGATATACATGACATTTGGGGTGCAATAAACAGTGAATAACAGGATGCATTTGTTTTGGGTCAATTTACCCTTTTACAGATAACTACCTTCGTCAAATACCTTCGTCAATCCAGCAACCTTTTATTGGCACAGAAGAGGAAAGTCAGCCTTGGCCAAAGTTTTGGGCCTTTAATATTTGAAGTTTAGCAAATATCAGAATTTGGTCTGCCTCATTTCCCCCCTTTGTGACTCCTCTGATTTATCCAGAAGAGTCACACATTCAGGTTCCTCTCCTGGCTGGAGCCGTTCATATTCCCACATAGCCATCACCTGAGCAGTTGTCTTTCGCTCCACCAGCAAGGATAGACTTCTGGAAATGGTTTTAACAAAAATAGGCAGGACACAGGGGAGAAAAATACATCCTGCGGCTATTAAGCCAACAAGGCCAACGATGGCTTGAAGACCGGGTAATTTTGGCCACCATCCCGAAAACATGTTTTCCAAATTAAGACCCCTCCAAGTTTGGACGGGTACATGAGCTATTTTAACCATTTTATCCGTAATTTCCTTAATAACCTTCCCACTTTCATCGATTTCTATGCAGCAATTAGTCAAATTAAACTTTCCACATACCCCTCCTTCTTTGGCTAATAGGTAGTCCAAGGCTAATCTATTCTACATAATATATGTCCTTGATTTAACACTTTCCCTGGCTAATTAAGTAAGACCCTTCACGGTTTCATTGGTGATTATTTCAACCACTGCTTGCAGACGAATTAAACGGTTCAGAATGTACACGGGGGTCCGATAGCCATACATGCCATCTTCCGCCCACATAGCTGGTCCATAAACTTCTATAATTCGTTCTGCAGGCCATTCCTCGTCTCCCCAACTGTGTTGGTTACCTCCTATCCTAACCTTTCCTATTGCAGATGTATCAACATGTCTTTTCTGTCGTTGAATACCTACATCATCATATACTGGCACACCTAAAATCTGTCGAGTTTTAAGGGGGAGCAAAAAGAATCCTGGCCTAATTATTCCCAGGACACAAGCTCCACACCAATCCTTAGGTAGATACCCATATGCCATTTTACCACAAATCCAGTACAATCCATCAGGAGCAAGCCATCCAAGGGTTTGATTATCCAGATCCCTTAAGAAGGCTAATCTGTTTACCTCAAACAGAGCCGTTTCATCAATACCCTCTGTGACATTACTTCCTGACCACCATATCTTGCTTTCCCACTTTCCTGTGCATATGAGGTTTCCTACCTGTTTACAGCCAGTCTGAGTCCTCCTTTGGAAGCATACATTCCCTACCAAACTGGTGGTAAGTGTCCAATCCCCATCTTTTCCCTGATTATATGAAAGGTTACCCTTCTGTTCCATTTCTAGTACTTTGGAATAGTTCAATTCTTGGGCTTCCCGTGGCCATTTTTCTCCCATGTTAGTTCCTCCACATACAAAACAATTTGATACATTCAGAGTGTGGGCTATGTCTTCTGCCAATTTGACAAAGGTATTTGTTACATGGCTAGGAATTTCAGGTACATTTAGCTTTTCCATTTCCAGATAATATGACCAGAACAATCCTTTCGTATCCTGTGTTGTCCTAATAATTTTGGTAACATACCATCTAAGGGTTACAAGGGGATCTCTGCCCTTAGCATATATTCCTAATCCATACTCCTCCCTCCATATTCTTGTAGGGGTGCAGGTAATCTTTATAGGATTGTATTCATTCCGTTGACAGTTACTACTAGCTGCCCCATTTTCCAATCTGCATTTCTGTGTACCTCCAGGCTGATCTCCAGACCACATAACTGCACAAGACCAATATGGGCAATAACTATACGTGTCTCGATCACTGCATTCTCCCTGATTTCGACACATGTATTTCTTTTCTAACATATAACTCCTTTCCCAATCTAAGGTTCCACACGTAGTTTTCCACACATCACAATTGCGATTAATAGCTAAACAAGCATCAAACGTTAGTTCTACTTGACTGCCTACGTTTCTAAATTCTGTTTTGTTCAAAAGTTCCTCCCGCCCACATCCGGTTGTATATATTGCCATTTCATAAGTAGTTATCTGTTTGGCCTCTGCCGGGTTATAACATTGTACCTTGTTATTCAACTTACACATGTGGTATATGGTGGCATTTACTTGACACGTTGAAGGAGTGTATTCCTGACAACCCTCAGGTTTTTGAGTATGATAGACCAAAGTATTGGAGACCTGCACTCCCTGCAATGTTGTGTGGATGCATGGGCTACAGTCTTCCTGACTTGTTGACCGCAGCATTGGAATTTCTAAGTTACCTTGTATTCCTATCACCCACACACTTATCCATAACCACCCAACTCCAACAATTACCATCCTTAACATCCTCATGGTCCCTTTGGTTCCTAAACCGGTTTTCCCTCAATACAATTTCAATAGTGGGGCTGGTTTTAAGAGTATAATAGGACTCCTCAGTATCTATTACCAGATAATGTACTAACACATCCTCTATAATTTTCACGTCACACTCTACCTTACAGCTTATACATAAAACACAATCAATACAGTGAGTGCAACAACAACACTCACACCCACAATTACAAAACCAGCACATTTAAAGAAAATTCTCTTTTCTGTTCCTTTGCATCAAAAGGCAGCTTCCAGTGTGACCGAAGCAGGGACCTCTTTCATCTGTAAGAGATTCACACTACGCAGCCAGTTGGGAAATGTAGGGACGATTAGGGATCGGAATGACTGAAAAATCAAATGTCCTTGGTTGTCCACAAAACCACTGCTTATATCTGTAAAACACAATAATCAATAAAGCTAATACCACGGACTTCCGGTTTCCTCGTCTTCGGCGGCGACGGTGCCTTTTTTTAGCACCGCCACCCCCGCCGCTTGTAGAGCCGCTTCCCGATCGTGAAGCGGCTTGAAATCTTCAAAATCCCTAGGATTTATGAAGAAGAGGCAGCAGGGTACAGGTAGAGCCCCTGCAACCCCCCCAGGGAATTGTTTCTGGGGAGGAAACAGGCGCGGCTCCCCTACAACCTGCTGAGACTCCGGGCGGCGTGGGACGTCTTCTGCCTTCGCAGAACAAGCCGACTTCAGGAAACCTTTAAAGAGCGAGGAAATAAGCCAAATAAACACTTGAAATCCACTTGAACCCTGAAACTCTGAACTGCAAGTATTAGCCCTTTGCTGATTTTTTATGCTGAAGTGAAAGTTTCGGAATGAGTGAAAGTGACTGAAAAAATATGGCGCTCAGCAAATGAATCAGTGGGTGTGGATTGGTGAAGTTATCTTGTCTTCTATAAAGTTAAAAAGTTGCTACAAAGTTGCTCCGGCTGTAACAGAAATAAGAGGAAAATCTCTCCCTTTTACTTGTTTTTGCTGCACTACAGTTTTGCCCTGAGTAAATCTGGGGGACTTTCTTAGAAGGTTTTGTGGAGGTGGCAGAAGAGGCGGAACCTCCCTTTTTAGAAAAGCCAGCTTACGTGGCAGGATGGCTTCAAAGAAGCAGGAAGGCAAAACAGGGGGGGATCCCCCCCACGTAAACAGAACACGCAGTCACAAGCTCAAAAAAAAGATCTGGACATGGGAGATTTAAAAGAATTCATTTCAAATATTTTGGATGAGAAATTTCAAGACATGGATGATAAAATAAATAAAATAGATGAAAAAATCTAAAAGTCACAACAGGAAATTATGCAGGAAATGCAGCAGAACCAAAAGATGGTGACCAAAAAAATAACGGATGTGGCGTCTGGCCTGGCAGGATTTATTATGAAAGTTGAGTCAAAAGTGGATGAATTTAAATTAGAAGTTAATGCTAAGATGAAAAATAATGATCATAAATTTTTTGATGTTGATGATAAGATGCAGAGAGTTGAGAATGACATTGTTATGATGCAATTCCGGGCAATGGAATTTGCTATACGGCTTCGAGGAATTAGAGAAGAGGAGAGACAAGATTTGAGACAGATTTGTGCTGAAGCCCTAGCTGTGATTTTAAAAACTGATCCTGAGATGGTCTTTTGCAAAATAGATAAAATCTACAGAGTTAACTCGTGGGTGGCCAGACAAAGACAATTGCCCAGAGATGTGGTCATATATTTTACAGACAGAGCAATAAGAAATGATATCCTGCAAAAATCTTTTCTCACTTCTGTGCAAGTGAGCGGATCTAAGGTTACAGTCTACAAGGAGCTCCCACCTAAGATGTTGAAATCCAGAAAAGAATATGGTTTTCTTGTTAAAGAACTGCAGAATAATCAAATCCCATTTCGTTGGGACGCTCCAACTGGCATAATTTTGAGATATAAGGGAGAGAAACACCGCTTGAATACTGTGGAGAAGGCGGAGCAATTTTATACTGACATCTTTAAAGAAAGAACACCATCCCCACGCACATCTACAGTTTTGGAGATTAAAGAGAGTGATAAGAAGCAACCTCAAGAATTGCAAAAACAATCTAAGCAGGAATCAGAGGAATTGAAGGGCGCTGAAGGAGGTTTTCTGGATGAGCCCTTGCTGGAACCTTCTCCAATCTTGGAGCTGGCTTGGGCGGCTGAAGTTAAGGACCAGCGTATAACCCGAGCAAAAGCCAAGGAACTTAAACAAAAGTTACAGCAGGAAAGGCGAGATGAAGCTGGGGCTGTGGGGAATGCAGGACAGAAGATTTCGGATGAAATTCTAAGGTTCTGCGCTTCGCTCCAGAAAGAGAATGATGATGATTAAATGTTTATCTTGGAACGTGAATGGGTTGAATGTAACACAAAAAAGGAAGAAAGTATTTACATATTTAAAACAACATAATAATGATATAATTTGCTTACAAGAAACGCATATTACAGCTCAAGATCAAAACTATTTGAAAAATTCCAAATTAGGAACACATTTTATATCTTCAACTAACCAAAAAAAGAATGGTGTGGTTATTTATGTAAATAAAAAACTAACAGCCAAACTTATAGAAGCTGATCAAGATGGTAGGTTTGTAGCAATTGAATTACTTTCTGCTAATAATCAAATTCTTTTGATAGGAATTTATGCTCCTAATCAACAACAGGACTATTTTTACAAAATGCTGCATACTAAAATACTCCAATGGGATTACAGATCTATTTTAATTATGGGAGATTGGAATGGAGTAATTGACTCTAAATTAGACAAAAAGACTTTGGCAAAGTCAAGAATTAGATTACCACAGACTTTTTTTGATATGAAAGAAGACCTGGAATTAAAAGATATTTGGAGAATACATAATCCAAAAGAACTGGACTATACTTTCTTCTCTGACAGACATAGATCCTTTTCCAGGATTGATTTTATCTTGTTGTCTGATGATCTACTTGTTAGGACAAAAAGAACAAAGATTCTGCCAAGAACTTTGACTGATCATAGCCCAGTGTGGATAGAAATTGAGACATGCAAGAATGAGAGACGCTCTTGGAGATTAAATGAAAACTTGTTCAGATATGAGAAAAATATAATAGAACTTAAAAAGTATTTGAAAGAGTTTTTTGAAATGAATTTGAATAAAGGCACCCCAATGGAAATTGTGTGGGACGCAAGCAAAGCTTATATGAGAGGGGTGCTTATATATATGAACTCTAAACATAGGTTGATTCGACAAAAGAAAAGACTTGAATTGGAAGCAGAAATAAAGAACAAAGAACAGTTACTTATTAAAAATCCAACAGATGAAAGAATACTTAGTGTTATAAAACTTTTGAAAGACCAATTCCAAATGCTTATAGCGGAACAAGTTGCAACAAATTTACAATATGCGAAGCATAATACATTCTGCAACGCTAATAAACCAGGCAGGTGGTTGGCTTACACATTAAGGAAGAAACAGAGCACACGGACTATTGATAGTGTTGATATCGGGGGGAAAGAAGTTTTTCAACAGAATTTAATAAAAGAAGCTTTTTTTCAATATTACACTAAACTATATGCCAGAGAGGAGGTGCAGAATGGACTTATAGAAAAATACTTAGACAACAAAAGAGTTACAAAAATTACTGAGCAACAAAAGGAAAGAATGGATTATCCTATAACAGAGGAGGAGATAATAGCAGCAATAAAACAATTAAAAACAGCCAAAGCTCCTGGAACGGATGGTCTGACAGCAGTGTACTATAAAACTTTGCAGGCAGAAATGGTGGAACAACTCAGAGACTTATTTTGTAATATACAACAAGGGGGAAAAGTACCCCCATCATGGACTACAGCTTATATTTCTTTGATACCAAAAGAGCAAGCAGGTCCCAAAAAACCGGAGAATTACAGACCAATATCTCTTTTGAATACGGATTATAAAATTTATGCAAAAGTATTAGCCAACAGACTGATGCCAGTAATTCAAAAGGTGATTCATGATGACCAAGCGGGATTTATTGAGGGTAGGTATATGAAGGACAATGTAAGGCAAGTAATAGACTTATTGGAATATCTTGAGAAGAATAAACAGATTCCTGCAGTGCTGGTTTTTTTGGATGCGGAGAAGGCCTTTGATAGAGTGGATTGGAATTTTCTATTAAAGACTTTAAAAAAGATGGACTTTGGGGACCAATTTATACAGGCGGTTTCAGCAATTTACCAAGAGCAAAAGGCACAGATCATTATTAATGGAAGCTTGACAACAGAGTTTAAAATCGAAAAAGGAACAAGACAGGGATGTCCACTGTCCCCATTGTTGTTTATTTTAACACTAGAAGTCTTGTTAAATACAATAAGGGACTCTAACACTTTGAAAGGTATAATGATAAGGCAAGAGGATTACAGAATAAAGGCATTTGCAGACGATCTGGTTGTTACCCTAGCACAGCCAATGGAATCGATAATCCAGATGAAGGACATTATACAAGACTATGGTAAAGTTTCAGGTTTCAGATTGAATCAGAAAAAAACTAAGATGGTAGTTAAAAATATGACACAAGATCGTAAACTGGAGTTAGAAAGGAGGGCAGGTTTTGAGATTGTACCAAAGGTAAAATATCTAGGAGTTCAGGTTGCAGAATCAAATATGAAATTGTTTCAAAATAACTATGAGGTGTTGTGGCGAGAGGTGCAAAAAGATATGGAGATTTGGAAAAAACTGCAGCTGTCTTTACTTGGAAGAATAGCAGCAGTTAAGATGAACATTTTGCCAAGATTTCTTTTTTTGTTTCAAATGATCCCGGTGCTCAGAAATGATAAACAATTAAAAGTATGGCAAATTGGTGTGAACAAGTTTGTCTGGAACGAGAAAAAGCCAAGAGTAAAAATGAAAATTATGCAAGACGTTCCAGAAAGGGGAGGTCTCAAACTTCCAAACCTACAATTACATTACGATGCAACAGCTTTGACTTTAGTAAGTGATTGGTTTGGAGGAAAAAAGACTGGAATATTAAACGCAGAAAGTTTCGATTTGGAACTTGGATGGCACGCTTACTTATTTTATGACAGTAAAGTGGATAAAGTATTTAAAAGCCATATACTTAGAGATTCTTTGTTGAGAGTTTGGAAGAAGCACCGAAACAAATGGAATTATAAAATACCGCTATGGCTGGATCTTGGTCATACCTTGTGGAATACAAATATAATGTCACTCGGGGGGTTTTTA
Source organism: Arizona elegans (assembly GCA_022577455.1). Classification (NCBI taxonomy): domain Eukaryota; kingdom Metazoa; phylum Chordata; class Lepidosauria; order Squamata; family Colubridae; genus Arizona; species Arizona elegans. The sequence goes on from JAKOOJ010000010.1 coordinate 46,914,044, forward strand.
TATAAAGAGGTTTTTTTTACAGATGCGGGCAGATGGCAGCTGAAGACATTACAGACATTGTTGGCTGAAGGGATCAATTTAACCTGGTTACAATATAATCAATTGCAATTGAGATGGAAAGAGGACCAAAAAACTGGTATTATGATGTATGAGGAAGAATTAGTTAGACACATAAAAGAGAAAGGCCCAATGCATATTAAAAGACTTTATAATGTTTTGTTAGAAAGGGATTCAGAATCTGAGCTAGTTAAAGACTGCATGATTAAGTGGGCACAAAATTTTGAGGAACCAGTGATGTTGGAAACATGGGAAAAAATTTGGGTTCAGAATGTTAAATTTACACAGTCGCAGAATCTGAGGGAAAATTTTTATAAAATGTTTTACAGATGGCATCTAGACCCCAAAAAATTGTCGTGTATGTACCCTAATGTGCAGCCTAAATGTTGGAGATGTGATTGCCTAGACGCTACATATTACCATGTTTGGTGGACCTGTAAGAAAGTTAAGGCTTTTTGGATAAAAATTTGGTGGGTCATGCAGAATGTTTTGAAGAAAAAAATTCAATTTTCTCCACAACTGTTTTTATTGGGTATAGTTAAGGGTTTTACATCGGGTGAAACAAAATTGATATTGTATATGATAACTGCAGCAAGATTGTTGATAGGTAAATACTGGAAAAATGAAGCGCTGCCTACGATTGAGGAATGGACTTTGAAGATGGCCAGTTTTGCAGAGATGGCGAAGATTTCAGCATATTTAAAAGATTGTTCTCAAGAGACTTATGAATGGGAATGGAAGAAGTGGATAAATTACGTTCAGCATAAATACCAAACTAGGAAGTACCAAATAGCTTTTATTTGAAAATGTTATATCAAGATAGAAATATTTTAAGGTTGAGGGTGAAAATTTGTTAGAAGATGTTATATTAAGACAGAAATACTTTTAAGGTTGAGGGTGAAAATTTGTTAGAAAATGCTATATCAAGATAGAAATATCTTTAAGGTAATCAGGATGAAAATTTATTTCAAAATGTTATACTAAGATAGAAATATTAATGTTAATGTAAGGAAGATGAAAATTTGTAAGGGGGAGGGAAGGGTTCAAGTTTTATATACAAAGGAGGGTTTTTTCCTTTTATCTGACATGAGTATACTAGGAAGTCTGGGGGGAGGGGAGGGTTAGGGTGGGTTAGGGAGGTTGGGAAGATTGGGGGGGTTGTGGGGGGGGAAAAAGGGGTGAAAATGTAATTGTAAAACTTTTGCAATAAAAAAAAAAAAATAAAGCTAATACCACAATTACCCAAAGTGCCCACACCCACTTTTCCTCCCACATGGATCCGCAACGATCTTCAGTCTCTTGTCAGAATCTGGGTCCTGGAACAATTCAAGAAGGCAGGTGTTCCCTCCTCTTTTTAGCTTGCAGCGGGTTACATCAGCAGATACACATCAAAGTAACCTATATATAAAATACAAAAGCTTTCTTTAAGCACGTTTAAATGTCAGTTTTGTTGGATGTTGTTTGTCCACGGACACTTTCCAGCCGGTGTCAGCTGCTGCCTTGACTCGTGTCCAATGGATCCATGATTTTGATTCTGCAATCTTAATAGCAAGTGGAGAAGTCATAATAACAACAAAAGGTCCTTTCCATCTTCCTTCTAGTGGCTCTTTCTTCCAGTGCTTGACCCACACTTGGTCCCCAGGTTTAAATGAGTGACAATGAGTTACTAATCTAGTGGGTACTTGTTCCATCACATATCGTTGGAGTCTCTCAACTTGCTTATTAAGTTCTTGTACCATCTCCATATTCCAACCCCCCCCCCTTTATGACCCAAATCAGGCCACCCAGCTAAGTTCCTCCGCAGCAACCCTGGTGGATGTCCAAACATTAACTCATATGGTGATAGTTTGTGTTGGCCCCTAGGTGAGTTTCTGATCGCATATAAGGCCAACGGTAAGGCATCCGGCCACTTTAGATGACTATCTATACAGATCTTAGTTATTCTTTCTTTTAATGTTCGGTTCATTCTCTCTGCACAACTTCCCAATTCCGGATGAAAGGAACTATGAAATCTCCATTTTATCCTTACTGCTGTGGCTACCGCCTGATTAATATGATGAATAAACTCAGGACCATTGTCAGAAGATATATGACTGGGAATTCCAAACCTGGGGATTATCTCTTTCAGTAACAATCTGGCCACTTCCTGAGCCTGCTTGGTCTTAGTTGGAAAGGCGTCAGGCCACCCAGTATACATATCTACTATAACTAACATAGCCTTAAACAGACCACATTTAGGCATATCAGTAAAATCTATCATGACATATTCCATAGGGATGTACGATCGTAGTATTGCACCAGGGGGCAGTAGCGGCCCTTGTCTTGGATTGACCTTTGCACAAGTGACACATCTTGCAACCGTTCCTGTTACAACACCCACAAGTCCATTGATGTAATAATCCCTCCCTAGGGCTTGCTCCAAAGCTGTCTTTCCCATATGTGTGGTTTCATGGGCTAGCCGAGCTAGCATCCATGCTATTGAGGACGGTACAAAAATCCTTCTATCCGGTAACACGTACCACCCATCTTCAATTTGAGCTTTCAAATCTGTCACTGCCTTCACACTTTCCTGCTGTGAGTATGTTGGTTTGAGCTCGGGGGGCAAATCCATGGCTACACAAACAGATAAATCTGGCAATGGTTCACTTCGTTTCACCGCTTCCCTAGCCTCTATATCGGCTGCTCTATTCCCCAATGCCACCTTATCATCACCCCTTTGATGTCCCTTACAATGCATCACTGCCACTGCCTTTGGATTATTGACAGCCTCAATTAAGCGACTGATGAGATGTCCATGCAAAATATATTTCCCTGCCGAATCTCTAAACCCCCTTTCTTTATATACAGCCCCATGTGCGTACAGTGTGAGAAATGCATATTTACTATCTGTCCATACATTCAATGTTTCTCCCTTGGCCCTTTCTAAAGCCCGTATCAATGCCCATAATTCAGCCACCTGTGCGCTATGTCCACCCCCCAGAGGACCACTTTCCACCACTTTTTCATCATCCACAATAGCATATCCGGATACTCGCCTCCCATCTATAACATAACTTGACACATCCGTATACCATATCTTCCTGCTCCTGTATCTACCAAAAACGTTGTTTGCTGACCCCCTATTTTCATTGTAACCAATGACTCAGGTGGGGGTTCTTCCAGGTCTGGTCCCCATCAATCTGACCAAGTCATGTCTGCCAATCCAATACTTTCCGCTTCCTGCTGCCCCGCGCCCTCTCCAAATCCTCTACCAAAACCTCGACCTGACCTTGTCTGTCCAAACCTTCTACTCAAACCTCCCCTTTGTCCTCGTTCTCCCCTTCTCCCAGAGAACTGCCCACGCATCCCTGACCCAAAGTCTGGTCTTCTCATCCCTCTACCTCTCACCATCCGTCTTGGGCATTCTCTTTGCCAATGTCCTTCCCCCTTACAGTAAGCACATTGATTAGGACCCAGGGGTAAATCCTGAGAAAAAACCCCTTGCATCCCACTTTGCAGTGCCACTGCCAACAACTCAGCCTTTTTATTCATCCGTGCCTCCTGCTCTGTCTTCTCCACCTTATCCCTATTCACATACACCTTCCTTGCTATTTCCAATAATTCACTTGTGTTTTTCCCCAAAGCTCCTTCTAACTCTCAGCTCCTTGTCCCGCACAGCACGGAGACAACAATAAAACACAGCTGGACACATCAACTGGAGAGTGAATCCTGGTTTAATGCTTTTCATCAGTTACAGAACAACGCCAAGCTACAAACTTTCAAAGTTGGTGCTACGAGCATCCGCCTCGCAGTGCTTTATATCCTAGTGCCCCACCCCTCTCTTGATGAACGTGTGGCTCAGCTGTGTTGGGATGAGTTGCAGCGACGTTTCATTCCGGGTTCCTCCGCGTCCTAAACGCAATCCCTCCACCGATGCCCCTCCACCATTTCCCGTGCCGCTTATTTCCTGTGCCCCCTCTACGTTGTAGTTTTGTTGGGGATGTGTTACTCTTTCCAATCTGCCTTCCCATCCTGGTCGTATGTCGGGCACGCTGGGCTCGACAGGCTGCTCCCCTTTCACCAGGGTCCCCTCTGGAAAACAGAAAGCAGAAGAGTTAGCATTAGTTGAGGGTTTCCAGGGATAACGCTTATGGAACCGGCGTATTAACCGATCGGCTGTGGTATCCCTTGCAAGGACCCAGCTGGCTTCCTCAATTGGATATCCCTTCCATTGTACTAGGTATTGTAGTCTTCCCCTATGAAGTCGGGAATCTAATATATTTTCTATCTCATAGTGGTCACTGCGAAGGGGGGGGGGGGTGGATCAGGCGTGGGTCTCACAGTGTCTACTGGTTTCAACAGGCTACTGTGGAATACTGGGTGAATTTTACCCAGAAGGGGCGGGAGTTTCAAAACCACAGTGACCGGGTTAATAAGTTTGCTAATGGGGAAGGGGCCCAGATATTTGGGCCCTAGTTTGCAGTTAGGTACCCGAAGTTTAATGTATTTAGTGGAAAGGTACACTAGATCCCCCTCTCTAAGAGGCTTTAATAGGGCCCATTTCCTATCAGCTTGGGTTTTGTATTCGGCTGCAGCCTTGTCAAGTGCTGTTTTCACTTGGGGCCACAATGCTCGTATCCTATCTCCCCACTCACTAGGGGTTACCCCTGCTTGCACGGGTTTGAGCTCTGGAATAGCGACAAATTCTTGTCCCGTGACTATTTGAAACGGCGTGTAGCCTGTACTCTGGTGCACCAAGTTATTATATGCCACTTCGGCGAATGGTAATAATGCGGCCCAATCAGTTTGTTGATAAGACACATAGCTCCTAATGTAACATTCCACCATTGCGTTGGTCCTCTTGGCTGCCCCATTAGTACTAGGGTGGAAAGCTGAGCTAAGTCCCTGGGAGGAGCCTATTAATTTAAGAAAATTGCGCCAAAACCGGGCCGTAAACTGTACCCCCCTATCCGAAATGATTCTATGGGGTACCCCATGCAACCGATATACATGTTGTACAAATAGCTTGGTTAGTTTTCGGGCGGACGGCAGACCGTGACAAGGTATGAAATGGGCTTGCTTGGAAAAAAGATCTATAACTGTCCAAATGACATTACAACCGTGGCTTTGTGGCAGATCTACTATGAAGTCCATACCTATGTCTTCCCAGGGTCTTGTTGGATTGGCTACAGTTTGTAACAGACCGAGTGGCTTTCCAGGCCTGGGTTTTGCTTTAGCGCATGTTACACATTTATTTACATACTCTTCTATGTCTCGTCACATATGAGGCCACCAAAATTGGCGTCTCGCTAGATGTAAGGTTTTTAGAAATCCAAAATGTCCAGCCGCCTTGCCATCATGGCATTGTCGTAGAACCTCGCCTCGTAAGGACACAGGAACATATAATTTGTCATCCTTCCATGTGCACCCATCTCTGAGTACCACTTGTTGGGGATGTTCCGCCAACCAGCTATCCGTTAGTCCAGCCTCTCGAAGTTTGGCCCTCCACCCTTGTGGTGGTTCTGTTCGAACTCTATTGCCAGCTGCTATAGTGTTATTGGGTATCATCACTTGTACAATGTCTTCTCTTTGGCTATGGTATTGTGGCATTCGAGATAACGCGTCTCCCAGAAAATTTTTTCCTGCGGGAACGTACTTTAATGCAAAGTTGAACCGTTGAAAATACTGGGCCCATCTCACTTGTTTAGGGGACAGTTTACGGGGAGTTTGCAATGAGATTAGGTTTCGATGATCTGTCCATACCTCGAAAGGGGACTTCGATCCTTCCAAAAGGTGTCTCCAGGTAAGGAGTGCCCATCGAACAGTGAAGGCCTCCTTTTCCCAGATAGCCCATCCCCGTTCAGCCGGTGTAAATTTCTTCGACGTGTATGCGCACGGTTGTAATTGACCCTGCTCGTTCGGTTGTAGCAAAACAGCCCCCACAGCCACGTCGCTGGCGTCTGTTTGCACGATGAATGGCTTACCTTGGTTGGGGTGTTGCAGAATTGGTTCCTGAGCAAACAGGGTTTTCAATGTCTCGAAAGCTTTTTGGCATTCCGACGTCCACACGATGGGTTGATTTGGTTTTATGGGTGAGCTGCATCCTTTTGTTCGTAGTAGGTTGGTAAGAGGTAGTGCTATATGAGCGAATGCCGGAATGAATTGGCGATAAAAATTGGCGAACCCAAGGAAACTTTGTACTTGTTTCCTTGTTCTCGGTGGCTGCCACTCCATCACCACTATCACCTTTTTCGGGTCCATCTGTAGACCCCCCTTTGAAATTCGGTAGCCCAAATAGTCCAGTTCGGTGCAGTGGAACTCACACTTAGATATTTTGACAAACAATTTAGCAGCCAACAGTTTTTTAAGCACTTGACGAACCAGTCGTATATGGTCCTCCATAGTGTCCGTGTAGATAAGTATATCATCTAAGTATACTAATACTCCTCGGTAGAGGTGTTCGTGCAGCACCTCATTTATGAGCTGCATGAAGACTGCCGGGGCGCCTTGTAAACTGAACGGCATGACTCTAAATTTATACCTGCCAAGAGGACAATTAAAGGTAGTTTTCCACTCATCTCCCTCTTTAATACGTATTCGATAGTACGCCTCCCTTAGATCTAATTTTGTAAAGATATGTCCAGTGGCCAGGGTGGCTAGCAGATCTTTTATCAAGGGCAATGGGTATACCGGCTCAACACTTACTGCGTTCAGAACCCGGAAGTCAACGCAGAGGCGTAGACCTCCATCTTTCTTCCCCCAAAACAAAACTGGGGCTGCCATGGGAGCTCGGCTGGGCGCTATAAATCCCTGGGCTAGATTACTATCAATATAGCGTTGTAACTCTTCTATTTCCCTGGGAGTCATGGCATACATGCGGGGCTTAGGTAATTTGGCCAAGCTAACCCTAGTATAACAGGTTCTATTATACTGTCCACTACCACAAAACGGATATACTCCCAATGTTCCCCTATTTCAAGTTTTACAGGTTCCGTTATTCGTGTGGCCGGGGCGCCCCCGAGGACAGAGCCGTCCATCTGTTCAAACCGGATGGGGTTTTTTAACAGTGCTAGTCGTAGCCCTAATTGTTTGGCTAGGGATGTCCGCATCAAGCATCTGGTACACCCCGAATCTATTAAAGCCCCTCGACCTACCAGGGTGCTGGTGCGAGGATTTTGGAGATTGATTTGAATGATGAAAGGTCGGATGGGGGCACTTACCATGGGATCCTGGTTGTCATCCTCATCGCTGTCTCCCAGCACCACCGGTAAGTCTCCAGGTCCAGGCACGCTCCCCGCATCGCTCATCGGGCTATCCTTATCCGTTATCGGGGTCTGCGAAGCCACTCGGGAACGTTTGGGAGTCACTCGCGATTTTCCTTTACTACTGGATCTAACTGGCGACCTCCCTATGGATGGTTGGGGGGAGGAAATGGGCAGTCGGCTGCTCGGTGCCCCTCCTGGTTACACCGAAAACATTGGAAGGGTGCTCTTCGGGCGGAGCCCACAGGCCCAGGTGTCAAGTCGGGCCTCCCGGAATCCCGAGCCACAAGTGGTCTCTCCAGTGGTCTCCTTCCTTGGGTGCCCCCTGAGCTCCCTCTAAACCTGAATTCCTTTAGCCCCAGATTCAAGTCAATAGCCGCCTTAAACCATTCCGACAACCGAGGTGGCAGTCCGCGGTACACACAGGCCTGTCGGATCTCTCTATCTAGACCAAGGTGAAATTGGTGGACCAGCATCCGCTCTGGCCAAGCCCTCAATCTGCCTGCAATTGCACGGAACTCCTTTACGTACTCCCTGGCCGGCTGGCCTCTCTGACGTTCAGCCACCAATTCGCCCTCAGCTTGTTGCACCCGTGAATCGTCTTCAAAATGAACCCGAAGACCTTCTAGAAACAACCCTACATCTGTCAATTCTTGGGCGTGGTCACTATGAAGGGCCGCTACCCAGTCCGCCGCTTCTCCCTTCAAGGCTGTCATGACTGCGACCACCATGGACCACTGGGTGGGGTAGAACTGTCCATATAAATCAAAATAACTGAGGACTTGACTCAAGAAAATAGCTACCCTGTCAGAACTGCCATCAAATGTCGCCTGTAGGGGAGGTGGACCCCACATCGGTTGAGGTTGCCAGGGTCCCTGTACTGGAGCCCCTGCATATCCAGGGCCCACGGGGGCCTGGGGGGGTGATGGCTGGTTCATTCCCTGCTGTCCCAGGGGCCCCCGGCCCATATTGGTTGGTCGTCTATCGCCCGGGGTGGACAGCATGGCTGGAGACCGCCTCCCTCCCTGGTCGGCAGCTGTCCCTACCTCCACCACCACCCCGGCGTGGGAACGGGCCATCGGCTTTGCCCGTTCTGGATTTTGTGCTCTATCTCCGGAACTCTTTAACTTTAGTTTAGGGCTGGCCAAATGAAACTGGGTTGACCCAGATGCCTCAGACCCCTGCCAAGTGGCAGCTCGAGACTCCACCCCTTCGGCCCAGGGCTGCCACGATGGGGCGTCTCTAAAGCTACTCTCCCCAAAACGGTCTCTTAAGACATCCAAAGTAGAAGAGCCGAGTCCCGTTGAGTAGCTCCACTCGCCCCCCTCCTCGTCATCCACCCAGCGTCTCTCTCCAGCGCCAAAAAGGGTCACCTGATTAAGCAAAGGTAGAAACCTTCCCCCCTGAGCCAGCTACTGCCGGGCTTCGCCACCAGTTCTCAAGGGGGTGGGGAGGTGCGTCAGTAAGCTTCATCTCGGCGTCATCTGTTTCTCCCTCGTCCTCGCTGGGGTTTGGGGCCCGTTCCTTCGGTCTCACCACGGGTTGCATCTCGACCGGGCCCGCCGGCTGGACGGTCACCCCCTCCGCCAGCGTCTCTGCCAACGTCTCCACCAACACCTCCGCACCGGGGTCCGTTCCCTCCACCATTCCAAATCTCCAAACGCACCTCCAGGAAGAAACTAGAACGAAGGGAGCGCCAACTTTCTCTCAGCTCCTTGTCCCGCACAGCACGGAGACAACAATAAAACACAGCTGGACACATCAACTGGAGAGTGAATCCTGGTTTAATGCTTTTCATCAGTTACGGAACAACGCCAAGCTACAAACTTTCAAAGTTGGCGCTACGAGCATCCGCCTCGCAGCGCTTTATATCCTAGTGCCCCACCCCTCTCTTGATGAACGTGTGGCTCAGTTGTGTTGGGATGAGTTGTAGCGACGTTTCATTCCGGGTTCCTCCGCGTCCTAAACGCAATCCCTCCACCGACGCCCCTCCACCATTTCCCGTGCCGCTTATTTCCCGTGCCCCCTCTACGTTGTAGTTTTGTTGGGGATGTGTTACTCTTTCCGATCTGCCTTACCATCCCGGTCGTATGTCGGGCACGCCGGGCTCGACACTAACTTTTGCAACTTCTTCCTGATGTCCTCATAACTCTGAGCAATAAACCTTTCATTCAACATCCTCACATTATCTCCTTCTCTAGGATTCACCTGAGTATATAACTCATATGCCTCAATTAGTCTTCGGAGGAAACTCTCTGGACTTGATCTGTCCCCGTCCCCACACACACACACACAACACAGCCAGCCGAGGGTTAAGGAAACACTTTGGAACGCACCCAGTTCTTATCTCCCACTTGGCAGCGATAGACACACCGTCTGCCAAGTGATTTTATTTCCACAAACAGAAAGCAAAGATACGAACGTTCACAAAAGTCCAAGCAGAAATAATATTCCTCCCAGCAGTTCTGGACGAGGCTTTAGTGACTATCCAAGGTTTACTTTGTTCGTCACAAAGATCCTTGACCACCACCCTCTATTATATAGTCTCTGGGGTGTGGTCCAGTGACTCAGTTCTAATCCCTAGCACGCCTCCTAAGCTGCTGCAAATGTTTATCATGCCTTCGGAGGCGTGCGTCCAGGAATGATGTTCCATTATCACTCTGATCCGAATCAGCTGTCTCCTCTCCCTCGGCCGGCACTTGAGACAATGCCAGAGGGGAGGGGCCTGGAGAGGGAGGCCTGGCTGACTCCTCTTCCTCATGCTCGGAGCTTTCTTCCTCTGATGGGACAGGCTCAGAGGGCGGGGCCACAACAGGACTTTCATCTGCTTTCTGAATATCCAAAGATGGTTTTGACATATTCAACGGGGGTTTCCCTGCCTGCCTGAGAGCTTGTACCACCAAATTCTGATATTCCTTCAATTTAGTCATATCATCCTGTATTCTGGGATTCCATCCTGGATCTACCTCCGGGGACCTTCGTACTACCTCTGGTTGAATATCTTGAACATTCGGAAGACTCGCTTTCACGCACTTTCTCTCTCTTCCGGTGACAACAGCATATTCAATAACTGTTGTACATCCTGCCACATTGGATTATGTGTCTGCATAATAGTTTGAAACAGATCAGCCATCTCAGTAGGCTTGGTGGTTAGCGGCCCATAGTGCTGTTTCCAATTTAAAAGATCAGTAGTGGTGAATGGCACATACTGAAAAAGGGGCCGATATCCCTCCTGCCCTTGTGGATCCATTATTACCTGATCCACTTGGTGTAAAGGCGCTAAGAAATCTTGCTTAGCAGCCTTCAACTTAGCTGTAACCGCATGAGTTTTCATGCCCACCTGGTCTTCTCCACCTACAGCCCACACAGCCCCCAAATCATCATCATCAGCCCCCTCTCCCTCACTCTGACTGCTACCTCTAGGCGAATGACTCTCCTTGACTCTTGACTTCGTGCCAGGATCACTCATACGCCTTTGATTTCCTCCTCCGCTCCCTCCAGCAGCCCCCTGCGGTTGCTGATGCATGGGTGGCCACAATGGGGCATACGGGGGTAGTCTAACAAGATCCTCCGGCTCCTCCGTTAACACCTTTCTTTGTATTGTATAGCCTTCACTTTCTCCACCCGATATCTTCCCTTGCTTACCCCGCACCCCCTTACTTTTCCTGCCTGCCCTAGATACACATAACCTAACCATTTCAGCCTGACATTGCAACAAATCCTCAGCTTTTTCCGTTAAAGCCCTTGCCCACTGATCAATATATGGAAATTGATCAGGATATTTATCCTGATTTACCACTATCACTCCCCACAATTTATCCACTGTTTCTTCACTTAAAGACCCCTGAAGGGGCCAGCTGGTCCCCATCTGTGGCCACACATTTCTGCATAGGAAATTTAATCAGTCTTTCGATCCTTTCGGGTATGAGGGATTGCTAAAATAATTATCAAAACCCTTTAACATGCACGCCAACGGAGTGTTGGGCATGCTTTGAGCCCCCCACCATCCTAGTACACTGCCGCCGACTCGTAGCCCCAGAACTCACGGTCACTAACGAGAACTGCGATGGCTTACCCAACCCACACAACCTGACACGGACTTCGTTAGGGTCGCCACCCCGAGTCCAAGGGATTGATCACGTCCCTTCTTCTGCCTACGAGTGAGGCAGGTACAACACCTTTACTATATACTTGCCTGAGACGTCTCTACTCCTTAACCTCCTGGCCAGGAATTTGTTCAGACCTCCTTTCCTGCACTGCAGGGTTCTTGGACTCGATCAGAGCACCGTCAGTCCCACAGGGCTGCCGCTGCTGTCTCCCGGAAATATACCCCCGTGGCGCCTGAAGAATATTCAGGAGCGACTTCCCGATGGTCCCGAGGGGTCAAACGGCCCTCAGCGAAATATCGCCTTGTACCTAGAGTCCCATCTGGGGTGCCAGCTGTTGCAGGAAAAGAAACGGGACCAGGCCAAGCTCTTCAATGCAGGAAAGAGTTTATTGTGCACGGTTCAAACAGCCCAAAGGCAAACAAAAGTTTGAACCCCGAGGGGTCCTTTGTGACAAGTATTTATACAATCCAACTACATATGCATATCAGGGAACATTACATTTAACACGTAGGAACTAACTTCCATCAGTTTGCAAGAATCAAAGAGGAGAGGAAATAATAAACACCCACTAACACATTCATGTTCTCTGGTCAGTGTCTCAAGACAAAACATAAGATGATAAGGGACAGGAAGATGCCTCAAGGGTAATAAAGGAAGCAGCATGTGTTATCTGGGGATATACATGACATTTGGGGTGCAATAAACAGTGAATAACAGGATGCATTTGTTTTGGGTCAATTTACCCTTTTACAGATAAGTACCTTCATCAAATACCTTCGTCAATCCAGCAACCTTTTATCGGCACAGAAGAGGAAAGTCAGCCTTGGCCAAAGTTTTGGGTCTTTAATATTTGAAGTTTAGCAAATATCAGAATTTGGTCTGCCTCAAGGTTATGATTTGTTATATGGATGGCATGCTTATTTGTTATATGAAAAAAAAGTGGATAAAGTGTTTAAGGGTCATCTACTTAGAAATGCGTTGTTGAGGGTTTGGAAAAAGTATCAATATAAGCTAAAGTACAAGATACCTATATGGGCAAATCCCAGACATGCAATAGAAAATATAAGTATAGAACAAAAAATGGAGGTGATTACTTATAAAGAGCTTCTTTTTATGGAAAGGGGTAAACAGCAATTGAAATCTTTAAATGTATTGAAAGAAGAAGGGATAATTTATACTTGGTTTCAGTATGGTCAGCTTCAAGCTAGATGGAGGGAAGATCAAAAAATTGGTGTCATGCAAAATGAGGAAAACCTGGTAAAACAGATTAGAGATCAAAGTCAGATGCATATTAAAAGGTTGTATAACGCTTTATTGGAAATAGATTCAGAAACGGAATTGGTTAAGGATTGTATGATAAAATGGGCACAAAACTTTCAGGAACCAGTGATGATGGAGACATGGGAAAAGATTTGGGTCAGAAATGTTAAGTTTACGCAAGCACAAAATTTGAGAGAGAATTTTTATAAAATGTTTTATAGATGGCACTTAGATCCTAAAAAATTATCATGTATGTACCCGAATTTGCAAGTTAAATGTTGGAGATGTGAATGTGATGATGCAACTTATTATCATATATGGTGGACTTGTAAGAAAATCAAGGCATTTTGGATAAAAATTTGGTGGGTGATGCAGAACATTCTGAAAAAAAGGTTGAAATTTACTCCTCAATTGTTTCTATTGGGTATAACGATGGATTGTACAGCATTAGAGACTAAACTGATTTTGAACTTAATATCAGCAGCTAGGCTGTTGGTAGCGCAATACTGGAAGAAGGACTCTTCGCCTACTATTAAAGAATGGACATTGAAAGTAGTGAATTTAGTGGAAATGGTGAAAATTTCAGCATATTTGAAGGACTATACACAAGAAAGATACATATCAGAATGGAGAAGATGGATTGACTATATTCAAAATAAGTATCAGACAAGAAAAAATCAAATAGCTTATGAATGAATGTTAAACTTTAGAAGTATTATGTTATCCATAGTGGAGTTAAGGTTTCGGGGGGGAATTGGTAGTTTAAGAATAGTTAGGCTAAATTAGCTTATGATTGTTAATTGAAACACCCTGTATTTTGCTTTGGGAAGTCTGGGGGGGGAGGGTGGGATGGGAAGGGGGGTCGGGGGGGGAATTTTCTTTGTAAAACTTTTCAATAAAAAAAAAAAGAAAGGTTGAGAACCACTGATCTAGAACTTATATGCTTTTGAACATAAATTGCTACACCTCTTTTTTTGGTTTCCGCCAAAGATGTATATAAATTACCCAATTTAGTACAATTCAATAAGTATAGATGATCTCTTTTCAGATGCACTTCCTGAAGACATATTATGTTCAGACCAGCTTTTACTAATTTGTTAAAGACCTTTTTCCTCTTATTCGGACCATTCAGCCCATTAATATTAACTGACATCAAAACAGATCTCCTCCCCCATCCCTTCTCCCTTCTGCTACCCCTACTTGCCCTCCACCTGGAGTTTCTTTCTTGTTTGTCTTGTTTCTCTCTGGCTCAGTCCTTCGGCTCCTACCTCTACCTGTACCTGTCCTCTTCCTTTCTTTTTCCCACCTAACTGCTCTGATTCCCCTCTCTCTTCCTCCTCTAATAATTCTTCCCCACTCTTGCTGTCTGATTCTTCCCCCACATCCGATTCTAAGGAGTAGATGTCTACTAAGGAAGTCTCTGGCATCTCTGAGATTGTCAATTCTCACCTTTTTATCTGCCCACATAAATTGTAATTCTTCAGGCAGTAGCCATCTAAAAAGCACTTTATGTTTTCTTAACTGGGCAGTTAGAAAGTGGTAATTTTGCCGCAGCTCCCGTACCCGTCTGGGGAGTTGTTTCAGAATTATTAACTGTCTATCTTTAAATGTTATCATTTTATCTCTTGCCTTCAGAATCACTTCTTCCCTAAGGGCCTTCTTAGAGAGCCTAACATGAACCTCTGTCGGGAGTCCCTGTCTCCTAGCATAACTCGTATGTATGCAGAAGACGTCATCTATGTCTCTCAAGATGTTTTCTTTACCTATATCCAGGATACCAGCCAAAATATCTGCCACTATGTCTCTTAGGGGTTCCCCCCGCTCTTCCACGATGTTCTGTATCCTTAGGTAAAAAGCTGATCTTTCCATCTCGAGGAAGATAATCTCTTTTTCCAGAGCTCTGTTTGCCGAAAACTGCTCCCTCTCATTCCCTTCCAGTCTCTCTTCGCACCGCCCCACTCTCTTCTCTACATCTTGTACCTTACTTTCCTGCTGTATCAACACCCCCTGAACACCCTCCAGTCTCTCGTTTAGCGTTTTAATGTCATTTCTAACAGCTCCCAGTTCCCCCTTGAGGTCTGATGTCAAATCTTCTAAATTCTTGGAGATAGCTTCCTGGTTCTTTGTCATCACCTCGTACATTGCCTGCAACATGCCCTGAAGGCTTGATAACGTAGGGGGTTTCCCCACAGCAACTAAGTCATCCAAAGATTTAGATGATGAAGATGAGGATGTAGGTGTAATTGGGGGGGGCAGTCACTGGTAGTGTCAAAACTTTTTTCCCAACTTTGGTAGTTGTCACAATTGTTGCACTAGACATCTTGCTTGTAGGGCTACGTCCAATCACTTTTGAATTAATTATGCCAATTGTATTAATCAGTTCTACTTACATAGATTCCCCGGAATGGTTGCTCACCAATCAGTATAACTTAATCAGATATTTAGTCAATTTCAATGCTTATTTAGTTAATTACCTAATCAAAGAACAGCTTTGAATTAGCCTATTCCAGAAACAGATTATATTCCGAAATGTTCAAATCAATATTAGTCAGTAGAGACGGTAATCAATGGGGGTTAATTCATTCAGTTAAGTGTAAAAGTACATTCAAATCTCTCATCTTCTGGAGGCTCAGCATATATTGTAGTTTTAAAATTCACCACTGAGGGGAAGCAAAATGCTGTTCTATACAGTCAATGATGATCAAGCAGAAAAGAGTAGCCCCGGAAAGAGGGAATCTGTCCATTCAAACCACAGTTCCCAATCCACATAGAGAGAAAGAGTAATCGCCGTCCATTAATGGGGGGGGGGAATCCACCCAAAAGCTTTCAGACAATCAAGCACAATTCTCTTTTCACAATTTCTCTTTTGGTCTCAGCTCAGCTCAACTCAGCGATGGCCAAAAAGTTCGTGAGGTAGTAAACAAGCAGCCGCTTTCCCCGTCTTAGCTCCAATAGAGAGGATGGCACTCGGGTTGGCTCCTTTTCCACCGCCACGCACATTCAAAATAGGGGGATCAGAAAGGATCAAAGATCTGCCTCAGAATAAAGTAATTTAAATTAGAAAGGGGCTCCTTGCCCACCTGCGATCGGGTTTCCCTTCCATTACGGGGTAGTCATAATTTTGGGGCCTCCATGACTGGCACCGTCTTCCTAACCTGTGACAAGAGAGATCCGCCTTCATGCGTAGGATTGCCACTCCACACGCGCTGTTGCTCCTCTCCGCTTACAGTGACCTCTCCGGGGCCGCCACCAGCACGAAAGCCGCCCAGGTTAGAAAGTTTGCAGGAACAAGGCAGGAGCAAGCTCCATGTCCATCTTGCTAGCACGATGACGTCACTGGAAAATCCATAAGTCACTTTTTTCAGTGCCGTTGTAACTTTGAATGGTCACTAAATGAACTGTTCTAAGTCGAAGAGTACCTGTATACAGTTGCTGCTCAATTGAATATGGAAGAGGGAAGGAACCCAAACAAGACTTTGCTGAAATGAAGGTCAAATGATGCTAAGGAGTAGGAAGGTAGCATGAGGATTAGAGTACCTAACCAGGAGTAAGACAGAAAGGAAAGGGGTGTGTGGAAATACTGATGTCTATTGTTGTGGAGATGTGATCTGCTGGCCTAATTATAATTGCTTAGGCCAAGTTTATTACATTTTACCCTGGAAAAGCAACAAACTTGCAAAAGGCAGTTGGTGTGCTCCAGCCTTCCCCAGTCTGGAAATATGTTTCTTGGCTGTGGAATCTGGGGACTGGAGTCCCAATGCATCTGGAAGGAGAAGACCAGTATACTTTAATTTCCATCTCAGTTGAGTTGCTTTAAAAGGGGATTTACTGCCACTTGAAGTTTGTTTCTCTCCTTGGCCAGCCTATGGCTGAGAATTCATGGCTGCATTTACAGCTCTGTTTGAGAGTCAAAATACCATTCTGAAATAGTTGCTTTTTCAACTATTTTCAACACAACAGTGAGAGCTATCCATCTTCTGATGCGCTCACCTCTCACATTTCTGCACAAGTAGCTGGTCTGATTGTGGCTCATGTCTATGAGAAGACTAATCAGAACCAATAATTTATGCAGAAATGAAACTGGTGGTTCATAGGAAAATAAAGAATGAATTTTTCACAGCACTCATGCAGTTCTCTCAAGACACAGAGTTTGAGCCTTTGTAATATAAAGTTTGACTAGAATGGATTTAACTTGCTTTTGCCACATTTGAACCCTTGATAAGAGTTTCTTCTTTTAAAACCAACCTACCAACCAACCTTATGTATGATCCTTTTTCTCCAGCAATGTGTGGTGATCTCTGAACACACCAAGAAGATGTGTACACGGTGAGAACAGCCTTCTCTTTTAATTTTTGGGTGCTTTTTTGAGTTGCTTTGATTGCTAGTGCAAAGGTTTCTAGATCACAAATTTGCCCCATTTGCAGTGGCTGGTTGGAAATCTGGCTTGCTTGTGATTAGAAGAACTGGCCTTTTCACTACACTTGGGGAGAAAATATGCATTGAAAATTGAAGGGAAGAAAAGTGTGTTTCCACAATTAGAGGAACTTGCAAGACACTTGTCACCTGACTAAAGCCCTATCACTGGAAGTGATATTGCAGAAAAATGTTGAAGAAAAAAGTGGGAAGGGAATTCTTTGAAATGTATTTGAATATAAGTAGCTCAGGTTGGTAGTTGGGCTGTTGGTCATAAGTCCCCCTCTCCCCCCCCCACAAGTATGGCAACTAAGAAACGAAGCAAGAAAACTATGGCTTCAGGTAGAGTCATTTTGAGAGTTGACAGTCGGCTCCACTTACGTGGAAAAGAGCATCTGTAAGATATGAATCACAAACAGCCATTAAATCCCTTTTCAGTCATCCCCCCTCCCATCTATTGATGCTTTGGGTTTTTGAGGGTTCTTATCATGGAATTTCTTTACTAGCCTGTCTGCTCTCACGTTGGTGCTCTTAACCCAGATGGCCTCTGATAAAGGATATCCTTTCCATTGCACTAAATATTGTAATTTCCCTGTCAGGTTCCAAACAGAAGGAAATAAAAGGAAACAATCCTGGATGGCTGCTACCTTAGTTTAATCACTTCTTGGCACTCACTGACAATCGCAGATGAAAATCTTGTTAGGGCTACTGCCCTGTGCTTCCTGCCATCATTTTTTCATTAGTTATCACCACCCACCCAATCACGCGCGCTTCTCCCTCCCATGTGACCCGGAAATTGGCTTATGTTTACTTCTTGAGTATTTACAACCAGCATCTAAACAGTTAATTCACTTGAGTATTTACAACCAGCATCTAAACAGTTAATCCACTTGTTATTTCCGGCTGGCCATGATGATGTCATCCCCCAGCTATTCCCTCCTGTCAATCCTATCAGTTCCTGGGAGGCTCAACGAAGCAGATGCTGGGCTGAAACGAGGTTTGTGTGTTCCTCCCCCCAAGAATGGCAGCTCCATGCCGACAGCGCGCTGGAGCTGACATGCAGCCCCTCTACCATGGAGATGGCTTCTGAAATGGAAATGCACATTAAGTAACATGTTGTGGATCCCCGGGTCCACCCGGCTTCCCTGGGTATTTCCTGTGAAACCTATCAATCAATCGGGGAGCTTGTATATCATGTTCAGGTACCCAGGAGGCCTCTGACAGAGGATATCCCTTCCATAAGAGAAGGTATTGGAGCTTACCCCTATGCCATCGGGTATCCAGCACCTTCTTCTTTACTTTGTACTGCTGTTCCCCATCCACCATCAGCGGTGGAGGTGGTTGCAATGGGGTCTCCCTGAGTGTAGATAAGCGGGCTGGGCGCAGCAGACTGCAGTGGAACACCGGGTGCATTTTCCCCAATAACCTGGGCAATTGGAGTTGTACAGTTACGGGGTTGATCACCCGCACCACCGGGAAGGGCCCAATATATTTGGGACCTAACTTCCTACTTGGGAGGTGTAGGTTCAGATACTTTGTAGACAGGAATACTTGCTGGCCTACATGAAAGGGTGGCAATGGCCGTCTGGCTTTATCAGCCTGATGTTTGTAATTATCCGATGCCTTCTGTAAGGCTTTTTTGGCAATTTGCCACACTTGTTCTGCTTGGGCTAACCACTCTTGTACATCGGTATCCACTGTGGTATTTGATGTACATTCAGGTATGGGCATGAACTCTCTGCCTGTGTTGTGGCCCGTCAGCAGCCTGTGCAGATTGTAGCTGATTCTGACAACGAGGAGGCTGGTGTGGTGCTGCACCAGCAGCTTGTGTAGCTGGCGCTCGTGTCAGACAGTTAGGATGCTGGAGAAGATGTGGTGCCAGTGGAAGGGATTCAGCCAGGGCCTTCAGAACCTCCAGAAGCTCCTTTAAGTGAAGAGGACGAAGAGGAGGAGCCTCTTCTCAATGCATGGGCTCCCAGAGCTGCCAAAAGGCAGGAGTGGCTCCTCAGGAGGAGGTCTCCTCGAGAGTAAGGCTCATGGCACCGTTTTAATATGGTCAGGTGTACCTCTTTAGGGACATATATCTTGGACCCTTTCCAAGCCAACCCCTCTCGTTTCATTAGCCACGATTGGTTATCCTTAAACCAGGTATCCGTGTCTAGTGCCTCCCATATGGTTTGCGGTACATCCCCTCTGGCACAACTCAGCACAGATGTGGTGGTCGGCTGGAGTGATCGTACGGGGAGTATCGCTTGTACTACTGCTTCCTTGTTGCTCTCGTACTGTGGCTTCCTAGATAACACATCTGCCAAAAAATTCTTTCCACCTGGAATGTACTTCAAGGTGAAATTAAACCTACGGAAATACAAGGCCCACCGAACTTGTTTGGGGGATAGTCTTCACGGGGACTGTAGGGCCTCTAGACTTTTATGGTCCATCCAGACCTCAAAAGGGATACTGCCACCTTCCAACAGGTGCCTCCACGTTAAGAGAGTCCACCGAACCACGAACGCCTCCTTTTCCCAAATGGGCCAATTGCATTCGGTGTTGTTCAACTTTCAAGATGTATTTGCACACGGTTGGAGTGCCCCTTCCTCATTGGCCTGGAGGAGCACTGCCCCAACCGCCACGTTGCTAGCATCTGCCTGGACCACAAAAGGTTTGGAAGGATTCGGATGTTTTAGAACTGGCTCTCTTGCAAACAATGATTTTAAACATTCGAAAGCCTCCTGACACTTGATCGTCCATATAAGCAGATAGTTCGGGTGTGGAGTTTTATTCAGATGTTACGTCCATAGTAAATCAGTAAGAGGGAGGGCTACCTGTGCAAACGAGGGTATAAATTGGCGATAGAAATTAGCAAACACCAGAAAACTCTGCAACTGTTTCCTGGTTTTCGGGACTTGCCAATCTAAGACCACTTTGACCTTATTGAGGTCCATCTCTATTCCTTGTGGTGATATCCTAAATCCCAGATAGTCAAGGGTCATCCGGTGAAAGTCACACTTGGAGAGCTTGACATATAAATGGGTGTTTAACAATTTCCTGAGCACTTGGCAAACTAACTTGACGTGTTCTTCCATCATCTGAGTGTATATAAGGATGTCGTCCAAATAGACGAGCACACCCTTATACAAGTGTTCATGCAGCACCTCGTTTATGAACTGCATGAACACGGCTGGTGCCCCTTGAAGCCCAAACGGCATTACACGGAACTGGTAACTGCCCAGGGGACAGTTGAATGCCATTTTCCATTCCTCCCCTGCTTTAATCCTGACCCTATAATAAGCCTCATGGAGGTCTAATTTTGTGAAATAACGGCCCTCTGAAAGCCTGGCCATCATGTCTTTTATCGGGGGAGAGGATATAAATGCTCCATACAAAATCGTTGAAATTCCTGAAGTCAACACACAAGCACAACCCACCATCCTTCTTTTCCCAGAATAGGACAGGGGCTGCTACCCGGGACCTAGCAGGCTGAATAAATCCCCTCTTAAGGTTCTTTTTGTTGTAGGATCTCATTTCTACCAACTCCTTTGGGGTCATAGAGTACATTTTAGGTTTTGGTAAAGATGACCCCGGGATAATCTCAATACTACAATTGGTGGGGTGATGAGGTGGTAGGACATCACACTCCTTTTCACTGAAAACGTTTTTTAAGTCAGCGTACTCCACAGGGAAATCCAACCCCTCTCCCCCCTTACACAGGGTCCTATGCTCCTCGCTACCAGCTGGGCCCCTGGTATGTGGGTGGCTTTCATGTGGGGGTGGATTGGGACCTAGCCCTATCCGTAGATGCCAACAACCACCTCCCCACCATATGGTGGGGCCCCACTTATGCAACCAAGCCAAACCAAGGGCTATCTCCTCGGTGATTCTGGGTACTACAATGAAGCGTATTTCCTCCCTACGTTAACCTATTTCCATTATCATTTTGCTGGCGACATGGGTTGCTGGTTGATCCCCCCAACAAAGACCCATCCATCTTTTCAAAATGGATGGGCTGACCTAATCGATGTAATCTGACTCCTAGATCAGCAGCCACCCCCATGCTTATTAGACACCATGTGCAACCTGAGTCAATGAGGGCTGCACACCTTCTACATCGCTCAGCCTCTAAGACGACAGGCAACACAAATGGTTTTATGGCCATACGCACCATTGGATTGATGTCACCCTCTACTGCTACTTGCAGCCTTCTGTCCGGTGAGCTCTTCCCACCTGACCTGTCCTTTGGCCTGACCGTGGCCACAGGCTCGTCTGTAGGAGAAGAGGTCTCGAGCACAGTAGCTTCGGTTGGAGCTACTGACTCTTCAAGGTCAGCCGCCTCTAACCCTGGCACTGTGCCCTCAGCCATTGAAAAGAAATGAGCCCTAACAAATCTGTCAGGTTCCAAACAGAAGGAAATAAAAGGAGACAAACCTGGATGGCTGCTACCTTAGTTTAATCACTTCTTGGCACTCACTGACAATCGCAGATGAAAATCTTGTTAGGGCTACTGCCCTGTGCTTCCTGCCATCATTTTTTCATTAGTTATCACCACCCACCCAATCACGCGTGCTGCTCCCTCCCATGTGACCCAGAAGTTGGCTTATGTTTACTTCTTGAGTATTTACAACCAGCATCTAAACAGTTAATTCACTTGAGTATTTACAACCAGCATCTAAACAGTTAATCCACTTGTTATTTCCGGCTGGCCATGATGATGTCATCCCCCAGCTATTCTCTCCTGTCAATCCTATCAGTACCTGGGAGGCTCGACGAAGCAGATGCTGGGCTGAAATGAGGTTTGTGCATTCCTCCCCCGAAGAATGGCAGCTCCATGCCGACAGTGCGCTAGAGCTG
This sequence comes from Arizona elegans, assembly GCA_022577455.1. NCBI lineage: Eukaryota > Metazoa > Chordata > Lepidosauria > Squamata > Colubridae > Arizona > Arizona elegans. The sequence continues at coordinate 46,935,969 of JAKOOJ010000010.1, forward strand.
ACATTCCCCTTATAGAGCCTAGAATCTAGAATCTGCTTTACTTCATAATGGGCCTCCCCTTCCACCACTATGGGCTTTGGTGCCACTGAAGCTATCGGTCTCAATGTAGAGATGACTACCAGATTTAACAGGCTATTGTGGAACACGGGGTGCACCTTCCCCAAAAGGCAGGGGAGTTTTAGTTCCACGGTAACTGGATTGATTACCTTTACGTTGGGGAATGGACCCAAGAACTTAGGACCTAGTTTTTTGCAGGGCAACTTTAGCCTTAAGTACTTTGTGGAGAGATAAACCTTATCCCGAACCTGGAAGGGTCTCTGCAGGGCCTGTTTCTTATCAGCTTGCTCTTTGTAGGCTTCTGTTGCTTTTGCAAGTGCTCGCCTTACATTTCCCCACACATTCTGCAACGAGTCCATCCACTCTGTTAGACTAATAGAAGAGGGCAGCTCCTGGAGGGTATTCTGGCATGGGGACAAAGTCTACCCTGTTGACCACCTTGAAGGGAGTAAGCCCAGTGCTGCTGTGAACTGCGTTATTGTATGCCACTTCAGCAAAAGGCAGTAGTTCTGCCCAATTAGTCTGCTGGTAGTTGACATAACACCTTAGGTACTGCTCAACCATGGCATTAGTTCTCTCCACCGCCCCATTGGTACTCAGATGAAAAGCTGAACTAAGCCCCTGGGAGGACCCAATGGACTTTAAGAATTCCCTCCAGAACGTAGCCATGAATTGGACTCCTCAGTCTGAAATAATCCTGCGTGGGACCCCATGCAATCAGTAGATATGCCTCAGGAATAACTGCCAGTTTGTGGGCAGACGGTAATCCGGGGCAGGCAATGAAATGAGCCTGCTTGGAAAATAGGTCAATCGGTGTCCAAATCATGGTATTCCCTCCACTTTGCGGCAGCTCAACTATGAAGTCCATTGTGATCTCTTCCCAGGGCCAGGTGGGCTCAGCTACTTGCTGCAGCAACCCAGGGGGCTTTCCCGGTCTTTTCCTCATTGTTGCACAGGTTGTACAACTCTTTACATAACTCTCAATGTCCTTTTTCATCCCTGGCCACCAGAACTGTCTGCTAACCAGGTGCAGGGTTTTTCAGGAATCCAAAGTGCCCCGCCTGCCTGGTGTCATGGCTCCTTCGTAAGACCTGCATCCGCAGGCTGTTAGGGACATATAGTTTAGTCCCCTTCCAGGCCAGCTCATCCCTAATGGTCAAGAGCTGCAGGTGGTCCTTGAACCAGGGGTCGCTTTGCAACTCGGTTTTGAGTTTCTGGGTCAGTTCCCCCCCTCCCCGGTGTGGTCAGTTGTTGCGTGGCTCATCGCATGGTCACCTGAGCTGCTTTCTCAAGTAGGGGAATAATTGCATTAACCACCTCCTCCCAAGTGCTCTTGTACTGGAGCATTCTCGAGAGTGTAAGCCAGAAAGCTTTTTCCTCCCGGGAGGTATTTCAGGCTGAAGTTAAATCAGTTGAAGTACTGCGCCCACCAAACTTGCTTCCGTGAGAGTTTGTGGGGAGTTCTAAATGCCTCCAAATTGTTATGGTCAGTGCACACTTCGAACGGTACGTTACTCTCCTCCATGAGGTGGTGCCAGGTCAATAGTGCCAACTGGACTACAAAAGCCTCCTTTTCCCATGCGGCCCAACATCTCTCTGTGTCAGTGAGTTTTCGAGAGGTGTACGTGCAGTTGCAGGTTCCCCTCCTCATTCCTCTGGAGGAGGATGGCCCCTACGGCCACGTCACTGGCGTCAGCTTGGATCACGAAGGGTTCCTCGGGATCGGGGTGCTTCAGAACTGGTTCCTTGGCAAATAGCCTTTTCAGAGTTTCGAATGTCTGTTGGCATTCCATCATCCATTGGAACGGCTGGCTCGGCATTTATTTAGAATTATAAATCCTCACCAAGTGCAAGTCCTTTTGCAGCAATCTCACTGAATCAGAAGAAACGTGTATATATATATATATGTTTTCTGAGGTTTTCGCGGGTGTTTGTATGTAGGTCTTTGGTTATTCGGGTTTTCTCCCACGTAAAATTGGAGGTGTCTTGGCAACGTTTCAACGAAGTCTCATTTGTCATCTTCAGGCTGGTGTTTTCGGCTTCGTGCTTCTAGGAGCAATGTGTGATCGCAGCTGTTTCTTCCTTTTAACTGCCAGTGGGGGTGTGAACTGATTGGGTGGGAGCTTGGCTGTGCTCTGATTGGCTGGGGGTGTGTTCTGTTTGGGTGGGGGCTTGGTTGTTCTCGGGTTAGTCTGAGTTGCAGGGCACGACCATGAATGCGAAGCCAAACAACAGCAACGCAGCTCACCAGCTCAAATCCCCCTGCAACTCAGACTAACCCGAGCACAACCAAGCCCCCACCCAAACAGAACACACCCCCATCCAATCAGAGCACAGCCAAGCCCCCATCCAATCAGAGCACAGCCAAGCCCCCAACCAATCAGAACACACCTCCACCCAATCAGAACACAGCCAAGCTCCCACCCAATCAGTTCACACCCCCACTGGCAGTTAAAAGGAAGAAACAGCTGCGATCACACATTGCTCCTAGAAGCACGAAGCCGAAAACACCAGCCTGAAGATGACGAATGAGACTTCATTGAAACGTCACCAAGACACTTCCAATTTTACGTGGGAGAAAACCCGAATAACCAAAGACCTACATACAAACACCCGCGAAAACCTCAGAATATATATATATATATATATATATATATATATATATATATATATATATATATATATCTCCCTCCCTCTCTCTTTCTCTCTCTCCTCTTTCTCTTTCTCCCTCTCTCTTTCTCTCTCTCATTCTCTCTCTCATCTCTCTCTCTTTCTCTCTCTCCTCTTTCTCTTTCTCCCCCCTCATCTCTCTCTCATCTCTGTCTCTCTCCCTCATCTCTCTCTCTCATCTCTCTCTCTTTCTCCCTCTGTCTCTCATCTCTCTCTCTCTCTCGTGTGTGTGTGTGTGTGTTCCCTCTTGAACCATTTCAAAAAACAGGCGAGGGTTAGGTTTTTTTGGATTTATTTTTTTTTTTTGCTGATGTTCTTTCTTCTTCTTTGAGTGCTTTTTACCATATAATTTAAATCAAGAGTCATTTCAGGTTCCCAGATAAATTAAGCACTTTCGTCCCCCTGCTGTGGCTTCCTGCCGGCTGAACCCACCACTGGCTGGCCCCACCCCTCACCTTCCCCCTTCCAGTCACTCCTCGCCTGAGAAGGTAAGGGAGACAGCGGCGGATAGAGATTCGCTCCATATTCCAGAGTGAGAGTGAAGCGGCCCTGTACTTGCCTCTTCTTCTAGTCCTTGTTGGTGCTGTGCACACCTCGGTCACTCAGGGAGACACACGACTTTCTCTCTACCCCGAGACACTGCCCCGGCCCGGCTGCAGCTGATGTCAGTGCTCTTGCTGCCTCCATGGCCTGCTCACTGCTCTTGCAGCGCCTGTTCTGTCCCCAACCCCACGCACACACACCAACAGACATTCAAGAGTTAAAGACCAAACCAGCCGGCAAAATCCTTTTCCTTATGATAACGGAACTTGGCAACAACCTAGTGGCTGCCTGCCAAGAGTTTATTATTTACGAAGAGGAGAGATAACTTCTCCCCACTCCTGGTACATCAAAAGAGCCTTGATAGTACAGTGGTTTAGTGAACCCTGTTATTAACACAGCTGCCTGCAATTTCTGCTGGTTCGAATCTCTCCAAGGCTCAAGGTTGACTCAGCCTTCCATCCTTTCTAAAGTAGGTGAAATGAGGACCCAGTTTGTGGGGGCAATAAGCTGACTTTGTATAAAATATACAAAAGAATGAAGGCTATTGCTTAACGCATTGTAAGCCGCCCTGAGTCTCCGGAGAAGGGCGGCATATAAATCAAATTTAAAAAAACGAAAAAGAAAAAGAAACAGCTCAATAATTACGGAGTCAATCAAGTCCAGAGATAATCCAGCAAAGTCTATAGCAAAAAGTCCGGCAATGCAGAATGGTGTGGAAGCTTTCAGCTTTGTTCATCACAAGGTTTGACTGGCCACCATGCTCCCTTTTATAGCCTGTGGGGTGTGGTCCAGTGACTCAGCCTAATCTCGGGCACGCCTTTTCTTCTGTTGCGCGCGCTTATCTCTGCGACGCTGGTGTGGATCCAGCCAAGACTCATTACCCTCATCACTGTCCATCTGTGGCTGCGTGGACGTGCTTGGCCCCAGCCCTATCTCTTGCCCTTCGGCGGACACCGAAGGCATTGCCAGAGAGGAGGGTCCTGGAGAGGGAGGCCTTGCCAACTCCTCTCCTTCACTCTCAGAGTCCTCTCCTGCCGATGACACAGGATCAGGTAACGGAGCCACAACAGTGCCTTGCACAGCACACTTAAATTTAGCGTGCTTCACAATGGGGGAGACGGCATCCCCTGCTCCTCCTGGAGCCCATTACGATGTGGAGCATTGTCTTTTTTTCCCTTAAACAGCACCAGGGCCACAACCCAGGACTTGGCTGGCTGGATGAAGCCCCTCGCTAAGTTGGTGTCAATATAGCTCCATTGCTCGTCCATCTCCCTAGGGGTCATGGAATACATCTTGGGCTTAGGGAGCTTAGCCCCTGGCACCAACTCTATTGCACAGTTGGTCCGTGGGTGAGGGGGAAGGGTGTTGCAGTCTTGCTCACTGAACATGTCGGCCAGGTCCCTGTACTCTTTTGGCACTAGGGGGCAGCCGGGTGGTGCAGTCGTAATGGCTGCGGCTTTCTCACAGGGGCTTGGGCCGTGACACGGCTTTGCAGGGCTTGTTTCCCCATTAGGAGGTAGCAGTCTGACCCCTATCCTTAGTTTTCTGTAGTCGCCCTCCCACGTAATTGTGGGTGTCCACTTGTCTAATCAGGCTAGGCCTAAGATAATTGATTCAGTCATTTTTGGCACCACCACGAAGTGGATGATCTCCTAGTGGTGCCTCATCTCCAGCCTCACTGGTTCGGTGACAAGAGTGGCTGGGGTTCCCCCTATTAACGTTCCATTGACTTGCTCAAAGCGTATGGGGCACGCTAGGGGCATCGTGGCTATTCCCAACCTCTTGCCTGTTGGGAAACTAATAAGGCACCTAGTGCAGCCAGTGTCTATGATGGCCTCTATGTCCCCTTGGGCTCCCGTTGCTGGCACCACTATTCAGGATTTGATGGCAAAGGGGTGGATGGCTTCATTCACCATAGGATCATCTCTGCTGTCATCGGTGCTGTGCCCAGTGGCTGCAGGTGGGGCTCCGGCGGCCGGAGTCTCCTCGCTCCCGGCCGGGGGAGGGGAGACTTCAATGGCTTGCTGGCCGAACTTCCCCTTCTTGGTCAGTTTCTGTGGGCTTCTCTTGGCTCTTGCCACCGCTGGGGTTCTGGAGGCTCTCCGGCCAGTCTCGCATTTTCCCGCCATTCTCCGGAACTCCCAGACCAACTCTTATGGGGCAGCCTCTTTGCTTGAGTTCCTTGATTTCAGCCTCAGCCTCCTGCCCCTGGCTGGTGTCTTTGAACCAGGCCCTCAGCGCTTCCACGAATTCATCGGCATTGTCTAGCTCAGGGGCTGCCTGGTCATGGAGCTGGGCTATCCAATTGGCCACATCATCTGCCATGTTGTCGGCTATGGCTGAGACCATGTCTCAGTCGGATTGGTACTGGTCCCCATAATGGTTGAGGTGGGACCAGATCCGGTTGAGAAAATATTTCAGTGTCAAGCCTCCAAGTAACATGTCCCAAAAAATAAGGCCCAAGGAATCCATCTTCTTTCCATCTTCTTTTCTATTTATTAGGTACACATTAAATTGGCAAGGGCTTGGTGTAATTCTGACTCTGGAGAGAATCCAGAATTACACCCAATAAAACCAATAGTATGAATCTTCCCCCCTGAGTCACAATCTCCAATCAATCCTCAGTCCCAACAGTCCAGTGACTCCAAACTCCACCCTCATCCAGCTGCAGGCATCCTCTCTGTTCCCACAGGAAAGGAATGCCACCTAGACACAACATTCCCCCTTTATCTTTACAACCCCCCCTTTCAACAGTTAGAAAGTGGCGAGCCTGAAGTATTATTAAATTCATTTACTTACAAACCTAAAATCTAATAAAAGAAACCATACAAAAGGCTACAATAAAATATGGCTACACTTATGCCATCTTCAGGGTCGACAGCCAGCTTTCCCGGGGTACCATCAAAGGTCGCTCTGAAACGTGGGGGTGTAGCTGGTGGCGCTGGTGGTGGTTGAGCCGCTGAGGGTGGAGGAACAGGGTCTGGCATCCATTGGCATTGCACCCACCCCTGGCTGGGATAGAAGGCCCAGCCAGGGGGAATCTGGTTAGCTGGTGGGACCCTCGGGGGTGGATGGTGCGGCTGCCCAACCAACCCCGGTAGTCCAGAGATTCCTCTTTGCAAAGGCAGGCTGGACTGGCTTGCCAGCTCAGCTGCAGGGTTGACAGCTGTCAATCCGGTAGGTCAGGCCTGTCACGGGAAGCCTTAGCATAGTCCGCTCTGTGCTGACTGGAACGAGGAGGAAATTCCCCTGGGGGGGTGTCACAGTCCCCTGGCTTGGGAAGGTGAAAGTTGTCTGGGTCAGAACCATACCCCCTGGCCAGCCTGAGGCTGCTGACCCAGGCTGCTGACGCTGAGCTGGCCAAACTTCTCCAGTAGGCCCTCCAAGGTTTGGCTTCTAGGCAGTGGCTGGACTCCCCAATCCCGGGATTCACTGGGGTCGACGGACATCATAGCCCTCCACTCGAATATGGTGGTATGCTCGGCTCGCACTGCAGCAACCTGACACTCCTGGAGAAGTTGCTGGCCGGCAAATTGCCCCCTCTGCCTGGTACAGCTCCTGGGCAGCTGGCCACAGCGTTGGCTCCCAGTTGTCAGGATCATGAATGCACCGCTGGTGCTGTGGCCACACTACTGAAGCTTGCAGGTTGGCTCCCAAAGGATGGGCTCCTTGGGCCGGGCCCCCAGCTGGCACTCGAGCTTCATGGCTGCTCGCTCTGCCGCCAAGGGGAACCCGAGGGTCCCAAAACTGTCCCCAGTGAGCCTGCTGGCTCCGACAGCTCCATTAGCAGTGACCAGATTGTCCTCTAGCCGTTTCTTCTCCTCTACCTTCCCTGAGTCTTCCCGCTGCCCAGTAGACCAGGTAAGCAGCTGGAGCTCGGGACCCTGGACAGCGGTCCCGCGCAAGCGGGAGCTGCTGCTTCTTTTTAAAAAGGGATTTGGGTTAATGTCAGGGTTTGAAGTTACAGCCCATAGGAAATCACGACTCCAAGGCAAGGTTCCTCAAAATATAGATGTCAGTGTTCCAGAAAAAAACCCACTCCAAGTAAAGACGCGGAAGCAAGCATTTTCCAAAATACTTTTTACTAGAATAGGCAAACTGGCATATCTGGGGAAACCCGAATCTGAAAAGCCCTGGTTTTCCTTCAGTAAGTCAAAGCTCCCAAAACCATCCCCTTTTCCACCCAGTCAGTCACATGCTCCAATCAACGTCTGTTCCATCCCGATCCAGCCCCCTGACCACTCCTTCTCCAGATGCGGGATCGCCCTGACCTTGATCGACAGGAAGAATGCTACTATGTCTACCAACCCCCTCTCCTACTTTTCCACACATGAGAAGGTGGCAGCATTGGAGCTTCCAGCCTAATATGGCTTCCAAAGCTGACAGGCGTCCCCCCCCCACAAAAAGAACCACCTCCTCCAGAAAAAACACAAAAGAAGGGGTTAATGCCTAGCACCAATCCCTTTAAACCCCTCCCCCCCCCGGAGGACCTTTTGGTTTGTCAGGAAATTTGTCATGAAACTGTTTCACGAGCACATCAGCATTTACAATCCAACTCTTAACCCAAGTAGCTTCAGCCAAAGGGTAGCCTTTCCAATGCACCAAATATTGTAACCGACCTCTGTAGAGTCTAGAGTCCAGGATTTTCTTCACCTCATAATGAGTCTCCCCTTGCACTAGCAAAGGAGGGGGTGGAGCAGCTGGCAAGGGTCTTAGGGTAGATTCTCTGACCGGTCTCAATAAACTACTGTGGAAAACAGGGTGTACTTTCCCAAAGATGCGAGGGAGTCTAAGTTGGACGGTCACTGGGTTAATCACTTTCACTATAGGGAAGGAACCTATGAATTTGGGTCCAAACTTCTTGCTGGGTACCCTCAATCTTAGGTACTTGGTTGACAAATACACCTTATCGCCTATTCGGAATGGTGGTTGGAGGGACTGGCGTTTGTCGGCCTGGGCCTTATATCGTTCCGCTGACTCCGCTAAAGCTTTTTTTTTATTCTCCCAACCCTTTCTCAACGAGGTCATCCACTCCGTTAGGGACAAAGAAGTAGGCGGCTCTCTAGGCAACTCAGGCATCGGCACAAAATCCATGCCCGTAATTATCTGAAAAGGAGTCAACCCAGTACTGGTGTGTACTGCATTATTATAAGCCACTTCTGCGAATGGTAGCAAGTCCGCCCAGTTCTCCTGTTGATAATTTACATAACACCTAATGTATTGCTCCACCATTGAGTTCAATTTTTCAGCCGATCCGTTAGTGGACGGATGAAAAGCTGAGCTAAGTCCCTGAGACGACCCAATGGATCACAGAAACTCCCTCCAGAACCTAGCGGTAAACTGGACCCCGCGGACCGATATTATTCGCTTAGGGACTCCATGTAGCCTGTAGATGTGTTTCACAAACAGCTTTGCCAGTTTCTTGGCCGATGGTAGTCTGCTGCAGGCAGTGAGGTGTGCTTGCTTGGAGAATAAATCAATGACAGTCCAAATAACCCGGTTACCCCCAGTCAGGGAGCTCAACTATGAAGTCCATCGCAATCTCCTCCCAGGGCTTGGTGGGTTCGGCCACAGCCTGGAGAAGTCCAGGGGGCTTCCCTGGTAGGGATTTCATGGTGGCTCAGGTGGCGCAGCTCCTCACATAGTCTTCCACATCAGCTTTCATCTTTGGCCACCAGAATTGTCTCCTAGTCAAATGGAGGGTTTTTAAAAACCAAAGTGGCCCCCTAGTCGAGAATCATGACTTCTCTTTAGCACCAGGAGCTGTAGGCTGTGGGGCACATAAAGTTTACTCCCCTTCCATGCCAACCTGTCCCTTAGGGTTAGGCCTGCCTGGTTTTCTTTGAACCAGGAATCAGTGGAGAGCGCCGCTTTTAGCTCCACTGTCAACTTGTCTTCAGGGAGATTGGAACCCTGGCGGGTTTGCGCTCTGGTGAGGGCTTGGGCGACTGGCTGAGTCTCTGAGATCATGGCATGAACTATCTCTTCCTGTTGGCTGTCAAACTGGGGCTTACGGGAGAGAGCGTCAGCCAGAAAGTTTTTATCCCCCGGGATGTATTTCAGGTTAAAGTTAAAGCATTTGAAATATTGAGCCCAATGAACCTGCTTGGGAGAAAGTTTCCTCAGGGTCTTCAGTGCCTCAAGATTCTTGTGGTCAGTCCAAACCTCAAAAAGCTCATCCACCCCCTCCAGGAAGTGTCTCCAGGACAGGAGAGCCCATCACACCGCAAACGCCTCTTTCTCCCATACCGCCCATCTGCGCTCAGTGTCCGTTAACTTCCTTGATACATAAGCACACGGCATTAGATTGTTTCAGGAGTCCCTTTGCAGTAGAACAGCAGCCACCGCCATGAACCTCGAAGGGCTTATTTGGGTCAGGATGCTGTAGGATTGGCTCCACCGCAAATAGGCGTTTTAACCGTTCAAAGGATTTTTGTCAGTCCATTGTCCAAGCTAAGGGCTGGCTAGGTTTTGGCTTGGTGGGAGATGGGCCGGTTTTTAGCAATTCTGTCAAAGGGAGTGTGACCTCAGCGAAGGAAGGGATGAATTGTCTGTAAAAGTTTGCAAACCCCAGGAAGCTCTGGAGTTGCTTACGGGTGCGTGGGGGCTGCCAGTCCAGCACTGCCCTCACCTTCCCTGGGTCCATTTCAATCCCCTGACTCGACACCCTGTATCCCAGGTAGTCCAAGGCCTCCTTATGGAACTAGCATTTGGACAACTTTGCATAAAGTTTGGCTGCTAAGAGCTTTTTCAGCACTTGTCTGACCAATTTGACGTGGTCTTCCATATTTTCGCTGAATATAAGAATGTCATCGAGATAAAGAAGAACCCCCTGATATAAATGCTCATGCAAAATTTCATTGATCAGTTGCATGAAGACCGCGGGGGGCCCCTGGAGTCCAAAAGGCATGACCCGGAATTGGAAGCTGCCCAAGGGGCAGTTAAAAGCAGTCTTCCATTCGTCTCCCTCCTTTATGCGAACTCGGTAGTAGGCTTCTCTTAGATCTAGCTTCGTGAAAATTTTTCCTTTCGATAGGTGGTTCAGCAAGTCATTCATCAGTGGGAGGGGGTAGGTATTTTGTATGCAAATGGCATTGACAGACCGAAAATCAACACATAATCTTAAGGTACCATCTATTTTTTCTTTAAACAGTACTGGGGCGGCCATACTGTATTTCGCAGGCTCGATGAACCCTCTGGCTAGGTTGGTGTCAATGTACTTTCTCAACTCGCTTATCTCAGCAGGTGTCATGGAGTACATTCTAGGTTTTGGCAATTTGGCCCCCGGTTGCAATTCGAGGGCGCAGTCTGTGGGCCGATGAGGGGAGAGGAGGTTACATTCTTCCTCACTGAAAGCTTCGGCTAAGTCTGCATACACTTTAGGGATCTGGTGTTCGCCTGGAGGCCCGTCTGAACAAGCTGCTGCTGTCTCTGGCTGCTGGCCATTATGGGTAGGTTGCTGTTTGGGAGGAGGGGTAGGGGGTGATGGGCCAACCACTATTCTGATTTTTCGGTATCCATCGTCCCATGTAATGGTGGGCCCCATTTGTCCAGCCAAGCCAGGCCCAGTATGATAGATTCTGACATTTTTGGGGTTACTATAAATTGTATAAGTTCATGATGTTTCCCCATCTCTCATTTAATCAGTTCAGTAATATGGGTGGCAGGGACTCCCCCAATTAACGTTCCATCCACCTGGTGAAATTTAATTGGGTGCTTTAAGGGTGTTGTCTTGATCCCCAATTGTTCCACCACTTTAAGCCCGATTAAACATCTGGTGCAGCCGGTATCTATTATTGCTGGCAGTTCTGCTTGTTTCCCTGTGTCTGGCAGCACCAGTTTTACTTTAATTGAGAAGGGGGAGATGGGTGCATTCACCATCGGGTCTTCATCCCCGTTAGCCATGCCAGGAGGGGCTTCTTTAACCTGAGGGTCATCCCTCTCTTCAGTGGGGAGGGGAATTTCCACGGCTTGTCTGGCAAATCGGCTGGTGTCTGGGGTTTTCCTTGGAGCCCTCCTGCCTCGTGCAGCTGGGGTGGGGCGTTGTTGTGGAACTGGGGCAGGGGCCAGGCACTCAGAAGCTCAATGTCCAAACCGATAGCAATTAATCTCCCCCCCCCCCCGTTGAGGGGGGGTGAAATTTGTAGCCTTTGAAATGGGCCTTCTAGATAACACTCTCCTAGGTGGCTTCTTTGCTGGGGTTTGGCCGTGGGGGTGGACTTCTCTGTCTAGAGCAATGGACATGGTATACCAGTCGTGGAGACGCTAAGCCACCCCCCGGATACCACAGGCTTTTCTGACTTCTGGGTCAATAGCTTCTTTAAAGTAGTGTAGGAGTATGCGGTCAGGCCAATGGCCTAGATTTCCTGCGACACGTCTAAAGTCCCATACAAAGTCTTTTATAGGTCGATGACCTTGCTTCATGACTTTCAGCATGGCTTCGCTTTCATTTACGCGGTCAGGGTCTTCAAATCAGGAATGGAGCAGTGTGCTAAACCCATCGGCATCATCCAGTTCTGCAGCACCCTCATTGTGCAGCTGGATTATCCATTCAGAAGCCTCCCCCTCATTCATCCCATCTGAGATTGCCGACACTAAGTCCCGTTCTGATTCGTATTGGTCCCCATACTGATCCACGTGAGCCCAGACCCTGCTGAGGAAATAAGCTAACTTGCCTGGCATCCCATCAAAGGTTGCTCTGAAATGGGGGGGGGGGGCATTGGCCTCGCGGGTGGAGGGGCTGCGGCCACGGCTGGCTGGGATAGAACTCATCAGGAGGGAGCACGAAGGCAGGCTGGGGAGGGGCCCCGAAAGGGGGTTTTTGCATTCCGTATGCCGGCTGAGCCTGATGCCCCACTGCTGCAGGATTGGAATGCTGCGCTAATCCTCTTGTTTGGCCTCTGGTTGGTTAAGTGGGGGTCTGCGTCCTACTAATCCCCCCTCCATGTCCCAGATCAGGGAGGGTGAATGTTGGTTTTGCTAGCCTCCAGCTCACCTCCAGGGGTTGGGAAGTGGGGGCGAAGCTCCCCACTTCCATCCGCTCAAAACTCTCAGGGAGCCCAGTTAATGACTGGCTCTGCATCGGGTGCAGCCGGTCCCAGTCCCGGGAGTTCCTGGATTCCACAGCAGCCCCCATCCTCCAGTCTGGCTCACGGGGTGACTTCATTTCCCCTCCTGGAGCGGGGTCGGACTGGCAACTCTTCCAGGACTCCGATGCCTTGGGCCAAGCCCCAAGCCAAAGGGCTTCTTCTGCAGCCTCCATGGCTCGTCCCATTTCTTCAGAAAGAGAAAGCAAGGGATCGGCAATTCCTTGAGCATCCGGGGCCCTGGTGGGCCTCCCTCCGATTTCTCCTTTCTCCTCCATCTTCACTGAGTCTTCGCATCACCTGGGGTTTAGGTAGATGCTGGGGCTCAGTACCCCTGACAGCCCCCTTACGGGGTGCTGTTAGGTTTTAAGAGATTCGGGTTAATGTCAGCGTTCCAGAAAAACCCCCACTCCAAGTAAAGACGTGGAAACAAGCATTTTCCAAAGTCCTCTTTACTAGAATAGGCAAACTGGCACATCTGGGGAAACCCGAATCTGAAAAGCCCAGGTTTTCCTTCAGTAAGTCAGAGCTCCCAAAACCATCCCCTTTTCCACCCAGTCGGTCACATGCTCCAATCAACGTCTGTTCCATCCCGATCCAGCCCCCTGACCACTCCTTCTCCAGATGCGGGATCGCCCTGACCTTGACCGACAGGAAGAATGCTATTATGTCTACCAACCCCCTCTCCTACTTTCCCACACATGAGAAGGTGGCAGCATTGGAGCTTCCGGCCTAATATGGCTTCCAAAGCTGACAATGGATTTATTAGGCATGTCATATTGGCACAGCTGGTGAAAACCCGAATCTGAAGTCTCCTGGGTTTTCACCACCCAGTTCAAATCCAAAGTTCTTCCCCACATTACACACAACCATCACATACCCCAATCAGGTCTCTCTCCTCACCCTGGATGGCTCCCATCCACGCCCCACCAGGTGTTGGTGAGAGTGTCCTTGGTTCCCAGGAGAAAGAATGTTATTTTGGCTACATATTCCGCTTTGCTATCTCTACTCCCCCCTCCCTTTCCCACAGCTCCAGTGAACCTCACTGTGGCAACCCTGAAGACTCTTCAAAGATGGCTCCAGGATTGACAGCTACAGTTCTTGAGATTCTGTACAGGTTACTAGAGTTTGTCCTGCTGGTAGATGAGTGTATGCAAGCAATATATGGTTGTTTCAGAGGCAGGATGGGTTGTTCACAATATTTTCCAGCTCTGAGCATTTGGTTATTCCTTCAGTTTTCCTGACAGTGTTGATCCCTTACTTCTGGAATCTTGATGCGTTAGCATTATGGGCAATGAAGGAGCAGGAAACATGTATTTCACAACCTGTGACTGTTCTTTGATCTCCTCCTTTGCTTGAAGGTCTCTTCGCTGCCCCCAGCACACTGATGAACAGCGGAGATCAGTCAGGATCTACCTCCTGGGATCCTCTGTGTAAGTGTAATGGGAAGGAAGGAATGCAGGAGAAAAACTGATTTACTCCAAAATATATTTCATTTGTTTCATGCTGTTTAACTGTATGAATGTTGCTGAATTTCCTAACTTTCAATAAATTACTGTGTTGCAACCTATCATTTTATACACTTCTTTCTGAGTCCCAGAAAGTCTTTTTTCTGAGTCCCTTAGACTTTTTTTTTTTTTGCTTTTTATACTTAGGCATATCTCATCCAGAGGTTTTCAAGCATATCTTTCTGGGTTAGAAATCCACTCTTATATTACACACATTCTGCACTGACAGAATCTACATTTGTAGGATTTTACTTCTTTTAGTTATAAGTGAATGTTCTACATAGCTGTTGCTGCAGTTAAGATGATTGACCTTGCTCTTTTCCCCTTCTCATATATTTCTTCCTTTGCTTAGCTCAGACAGAAAGTAGTGTGGAAAATGATAGCTTTGATGTGGCAGAGAGTCAAGCTCTCATGAGTCGGCTACAATGGGATGGTTCTTCAGTTATCTCTCCCTCTGATTCAGCTTCATCAAAAGCAAGTAAGAAAGTGTATGGCTGCCTGAGGAAGAGAGCAGGCTGAGGTGATAATAGCTTGCATCTTAAGTACTGGGAAATGTGCCCCAAGTTCACTTTTAATTTTGAGACTGGGGGGAGGTGTATTTGTATCTTTGACTTGTTTTTTCATAGTACATTCTACTAAACAACATGGAAGGAACAAGGACACCAAAGCATTATCACTTAGGATGTCTGTTTATCTTGTTCATACCTACCAATATGTCTATGGAGATTCTCAGTCATCTAGGTCATAGTTGTCCGAAAGCTGCTTTTTCAAAAGGCAACTGGACTTTGTTTTTCCCTTGAAGACATTTCACTTCTCATCCAAGAAGATTTTTCAGTTCTGACTGAATGGTGGAGGATAGAAGGATTTATATTCCTTGCAAGTCATCTGGTCATTAGCACTCTTTCTGAGAGTCGTTGAGGCAACTTGGAGGTTTATCTGTTTAAACACATGGCACAACTTAGGAAAACAAACCCATCAGGACAAGATTCAGCAGTCCATCTTCATTTGAAAGACAAAGGCCACTCATTTGAAGACAGCAAAGTCCACATTCTGGACAGAGACGACTGCTGGTTTGAAAGAGAGTTCAAAGGGGCCATCTACATTAAGACTGAACAGCCCTCTCTCATCAGAGGGGGAGGGATACAACACCACCTATTTCCTGTTTACAACACAGTTCTTTTGGCAGTTACAAGAAGGTTCCACACCCATTTGTACTATTTAGGTGACCCTGAGGGCACAGATAAATCTCCAAGTGGCCCCAGTGACTCTCAGAAAGAGTGTTAACAACCAGATGACTGCAAGGAATATAAATTCTTCCAACCTCCACCATTCAGTCAGAGCTGAAGAAGCTTCTTGGATGAGAAGCAAAACATCTTCAAGGGAAAAACAAAGTCCAGTTGCCTTTTGAAAAAGCACCTTTGGGAAACCTACCCACAGTTAGCTCATGGTATGCTAACCATTGTCAGCATTGGATGCTTTCCAGCCTTTCCTCTAGTTCTTAACACTACATAATGTGTTGCAATAGCTCATTTTGTGCGGTTTGATTTGTTGGATTCCACCATGCTATTTGTAATGCTGGCATAATATGACTGCTGAATGTAGACAACTCCAACCCTCAAGAATATTATTGAGAGGTTTCCACATGTTGCCAAAGAATCTAATAGTCCCTTCATGAAAGGTCTAAAAACTGTTGGGCAGACTACTTGAAAGAAGGTTATTCTTGGCTTCCTTTTCAGCTATAGTCAGCTAATTCATTGACAATGATTTGTATTGAAGATTCTGCCCAGAATCCTCTGCCATGTTCATGAATTCCAAAACAGGTACAGTACATAGGGACTTCTTTGCTGATTACCTCAGTGAAAGCAACTCCCCTGTACTTTCAAATATAGGGTATAGCAGACTACATAGAGGCACAGTAAGAAAGGAATATCCTGGGAGTAATAATGGGCTCCTACGTGAGAAAGAGCCAGTGGCCATTGAGGATTTTGCTAAAATGCTAACCTACCATCCTCTGTCAGTTGCTGTGCTGTCTGAAGCCTGTTCGGATTCTTGTTCTGCAACATCTGGAAGCCACAAATTTTTGATCACTGCTCCATTTCTTAACTTGACTGAAGCCCAGTGGGCAAATGCTTCTCAGTTATAAGCTAGAGGTGATGTAAAAGAGTATGCAACTTACTCTTACTTAGAGGAAGTGCAAGTGTGGCAAATCAAATTAGCAAAAGGAACTACAAAAGAGTCCAAGATCCATTTTATCACTGTAAATACCATCTTAATGAAAAGTATTATTTGATAAAAAGTATTATAAATACGGACTCATAGTATTTGCATTTTCTCTGGCTGTGCTGTACTGTAATATTTATGTCTAGGTGCTGTATTATGACTGTATTGATTATTATTTGTAGTTATAATACTGGGATGATTCTCCAGGCATGCTCATCACTTGCATGTACAAATGGGCCACCACAGATTTAACAGGAGATGTAGAATTCATCCTTTCCTGGCAGTGCTTTTCAGTGGAAGTGATTTGTCCTTTCAGACTGGGAATGGGCAGTGAGACATTTTTCAAAGCATTATAAATTGCTGCCCATGCAAAACTGACATATAGTCTTTGGAGGACAAGGAAGCATTTGAAAAACAGGACTGAAAACAGACAGGCACAATAGTTCACATGCTTTCTTCTTTTTTTTCCCCACCACAGGTACAAGCAACTCTGAGTCCTGAAAAACCAAAAAGAAACCACCACACATGAGCCTGGTAGGAGGTGCTCCAGGAATGAGCTCCAATAAGAAGAAACTGAAGCCTAAACCACTTGCCCCTTCTACCCCCAGCCTCTATGATGACATCAATTGAAACACTGATGAAAAAAATAGGAAGGGGAGGATCTGTTCTGGTTACCTTCTGACCCAGGTCAGGGGACAGGAGCTGTCTGATATTCTCTCAAGTGGTCCCTTGTGGACACCTTTTAAAAGACTCAACCTTTAATTCTTTTAATTCTGTGAAGAGAGATGGCTGCATGTGTCCACTGCCCTCCTCTCAAGCCTCCCACACACAACGGCATAGCCCTGTGCCCACCAAATGTGTAATGAAAGACTAGGACTGCTTTGGGGACAGTGGGCTCCACTGCTTCTGGGGGAAAGGGGTGGTGGTGGTTTGAGGCGGGGCCTTAAAGGTGGAGGCACCTCCATCAAGCAGGGGGGAATTGGTCTCCCTCCTTCTCATTTCAATGTCTATTTATTTTGATATTAGTGGTTGTTCAATCATGACTATATGTATGGTGGTATCATATTTGCTTAGCAATGCTAGAGACTGAGTAGGCAGGGCTGGGAGGCATCTGTGCATGTAAACCTGCCTGTGCCCTATTGTTGATTTGGAAGGGTATGGCAGAACAGAGAAGAATTGATGCCTACCATTTTCTCTAAATGTCTACTCCAGTGGCTTCTTTATTGTTTGGTGAAGTGGCACAAGATTATAGATCAACCTCTTCCTCTCTGAGGTTTTTGCCTTGCTCAGTTGTTCTAACACACAGGGATGGGGCAGAGAGGTTTCAGCAGATGTTACTACTGTTGTCACTATTGCTGCCTTTCCTGTAACTATCTTCTTCTTCACCAGTAGCATCTCTAAAATCTTGTACAAAGCCATATTAAGAACAGAGGTGCATTCTTCCTGATACATAGATGTCAGGAAGCTGGTGAAATAGTTAGTTTCCTTACTTGTGTTTGGACACAAATCTCTATCCAATACTCCAAGAAATGCATTGCTTTATGAGTTAGCACACATTTTTAAAAATCCCTGACAATTGGCTGTAAATCTGAGTTGAATTTTAAAACAGCTCTGTTTAACATCTTATTGAATCCAGGCAGGGAGACTGTGCTCTGACCTGTCAGCTATCATTAATTCTTCTTTAACTTAGTATGTTTGTTGTTGTTCAGACGCAAAGTCATACCCGACTCTTTGCAACCTCATGGACCACAGCACACCAGGCCCCCCATCCTCCACTGTCTTCCTGAGTTTGCCCAAACCTATGCCCACTGAGTCATTGACACTAACCATCTCATCCTCTGCCATCCCCTTCTCCTTTTGCCTTCAATCTTTCCCAGTATCAGGGTCTCTTCCAATGAGTCCTCTTTTCTCATTTGGTGGCCAAAGTATTTGAGCTTCTTAGTATGTTTAAAATCATTCATTTGGTCTGAATGATTTGGTCAGTGAATCTAAACTCTGCTGGAGTGTTAGAACCAAACACAAGAAAATTAGGGATAACAGGCTGGGAGGAAGAATGTATGCTCCTTTTAGATGAATAGTTTTACTGTTTTCACCCTCACCCCCTCACCTCCACAATATATTTTCCCTCCCTTTCATTCCTGGTCTGTTTTTACAGACAACTGCAGTTTTAAATCTAGTGCCATAAAGCATGATTGGCCTGATGATTTTGTAGATATATGCTTGAATTTGCAGTACTACTTCTATTGTGTAGTGGGCTTCAGTAGGCAAGAACCAGACCAGCATAGCTACAACAGGATTTATTGACTCAAAACTGCAACTGAGGAACAGCAGGCAAATGCCTGTAATTTATACTCTGGGCCCACGGGGTCTTAACCAATCATAATGCTTGAAAAACTGTGAATGTTCAAAGTTTCCCTCCAAAACAGTTGGAGCTAACACTGAGGGTCATCTAAAGGTTAGTTTCACTTTAGCAGGGTTAACAGTTAGGGTCATCTAAAGGTTAGTTTCACTTCTGCAGGGCTTAACACAACTATATACATTCAATACATAACAACTTCTAGGGAGTATTTGTTGCAATAATTTGAGGATCAGACTCAATGAATGATTCAGAAAAGTAGTATTCAAACAAAGTATGATTTATTTACAGTAGGCATTCTATATTCTCTGGATGATTGCAGATAGAAGCAAGGAGGAGGAGCATGTATGCTCTTTTATATCAATAAGGCGGAGTTAGAGATAGGAGTGGTTACATATGAATACATTAAGAAAGGGAGAATAAGTTAACCCTTGACATACTATATACATACATTTCCTATATTTAAGAATAAGGCATTTACTTGTGACAAATCCCCCTCTAAATGCCGATTCGACATACAACAGTAATTACATTCAGATTCAGAACAATATAAAACTTGTAATTTAGAAGTCAAATATTTATGTTGTTTAGATTGCAAAGGCTTAGTCAATATATCAGCTATTTGTTCTGTGGTTTCGCAATTTTCATTTTCATTTTCATTTTATTAAATTTGTATACCGCCCTACTCCCGAAGGACTCAGGGCGGTGAACAGCCAGAAAATAAAACATATAAATACAAAATTTAAAATAGAGATAAAACAAATTAAATAGATTTGGCTGACCATTTTAAAACCCCAATAATTTAAAACCAAATTTAAAATTTCCATTTAAAAGAGGAGAAGTTTAGGTCAGGCCAGCTTGTTGGAATAAGAACGTCTTAAGCGTGCGACGGAAGGTACGCAGATCCGGAATCCTCCGTATCTCGGGGGGGAGCTCGTTCCAGATAGTAGGTGCCCCCACAGAGAAGGCTCTCCCCCTGGGGGCCGCCAGTCGACATTGTTTGGCCGACGGCACCCGGAGGAGCCCCTCTCTATGGGAGCGTACTGGTCGGTGGGAGGCTATTGGTGGTAGCAGGCGGTCTCGCAAATAGCCAGGTCCTAAGCCATGGAGCGCTCTAAAGGTGATAACCAAAACCTTGAAGCGCACTCGGAAGACCAATGAATAGCAATGAATAGCTTTAATGAATCCATCCTGAGATAATTGTCTTACATGTTTGAATTTGATATCTATATGTCTAGATCTCTGACCAATAGCATCTGATCTAGATATCTCTATCGCAGCTTTGTTATCTTCATGTATAACAAATGGCAATGAAGGGCTCTTCCAAACGTCTGATAATAAATCATTGAACCATACAAGATTATTAGAGGCTTTTGACAAACAAACATATTCTGCCTCAGTCGTTGATGTAGCTACAAGATCCTGCTTTCCAGTATACCAGTAGACTGGACAGTTGTTAAGAAAGAATACATAACCAGAAGTGCTTTTCCTGCACTTAGTGTCACCTGCCCAATCTGCATCAGCGTAACAAGTGAGAATAGGCTCTTTAACATTGTTGGGTTCTAATATTAGGGAGAAATCTATGCTGTGTTTCAAATATCTTAGTACTCATTTAATGGCTTCCCAATGATACATTAAAGTTTTACTGACATATCTGGATAATAAATTAAGGGGTAGAGCAATATCTGGTCTGGTCCAATTAGATATATACAAAAGGGAACCAATAACTGATCTATAAAGTGTATTATCAGTAAACTCAGGAGATGATTCATTCATGTTTCTTAAACAATCAGTTTGCATTGGGGTATCACAAGGCTTTGCATCACTCATATTACATTTGTTCAATAGTTCTATAATTTTATCTTTCTGAGATAATCTAAATCCTTTTTTAGTTTTACTGATTTGAACTCCAAGATATTTATTTACTTTCCCTAATGATTTTAAAGAAAAATGTTCATTTAATTTTGTTACAAATGTATCCCTTTTTTCTTTATGTTTGCCAATATACAAAATGTCATCTACATAAATTAACACAAATTCTATTGAATCACCATCCCTTCTAACAAAGAAACAATTATCAGCAGTTGTGGCATTGAAGTTCGTAGCTTTGAGAACGTTGACCAAACATTCATACCAGCGTTTGCCGGATTGCTTTAATCCATACAAACTTTTGTTCAGTAACCAAGTTTCATTCCTATTTGTGTTTTGGCTATGAGGAGCTCTTACATATATTTCTTTATCAAGTTTTGCATGTAGGTATGCAGTTTGTATGTCATATTGAAAGACTTCAAGATTAAGGGCTGATGCTATTACTAAAGCTGTCTTGACACTTTCAGTTCTTACAGTGGGGGAATATGTGTTGGTATAATCCTCAGGATATTTTTGAGCGTAGCCCTGTGCAACTAGTCTTGCTTTATATAATGAATTGCCTTCTTCCAGATTTTTAATTTTAAATATCCACCTAGTGCCAATAATCGTTTTGTCTTTTGGAGCTGGTGTTGGAGTGAATACGTTTAGTTCTCGCAGACTGTCCATTTCTTTGGTCATGGCTAATTCCCATTTTTTTCTTTCTTCTGTGGGGAGTTTTAATACTTCCTCGTATGTATTGGGTGTTGATGTATCATCGTTTATGTGCATTATATAATCCTTATATTTATTTGGTGTTTGATTCCTGTTACATCTAACTGTTCTCTCTGGTCTGCTATCGTTATCGTGTAAATATCTTGCTTCCTTTTTTGTTAATGAATCTGTTTTGATTTTGGGACAATTTCCTATCCATGTTTTATTGTTGCTCTTTTGTGTATTGTGGTCATGTTCTTCTCTTTCTGTCTTATCTTGACTTTCAATGTTTGGTTTTGTACTTGGAAAAATCTCATTAAGATGTATCTTAGACCAATTGGCCTGTTCGTGAAATACAGCTGTTCTAGAAATTATGAATTTATTGTTATTGTCAATAAATCTGTATCCTTTTGTGCCTGTTTCATATCCCATGAATCTGAGCCTCCTGGATACATTATCCCCCTTACGCCTCAATTGTTTTGGTATATGTACGTCTGCTGTAATACCAAATACATGCATGTGGGCTATTTTAGGTTTCTTATTATACACTAATTCATATGGTGTTTTATTTATGACACTAGACCAAATTCTGTTTAGGGTATAATTGGAATATAATAGAGCTTCCGACCAAAATTGTTTGCCTAAACCAGCATCTTCTAATGTGCATCTAATCATGGTTTGTAATGTTGAGTTCTTTCGTTCTACCACTCCATTTTGAAATGCAGAGAAAGGGCTAGAGGTGAAGTGTAACATTCCTTTGTCTTTTAGCCATTGGGAGAATTCTTTTGACATGAATTCAGATCCCCTGTCTGTCATGATTTGCTTTATTTTTACATTGTGTTGTGTTTCTACACGTTTATAAAATTCTTTAAACTTTTGAAATGTTTCATCTTTATGTTTCAAAGTATAGACAAATCCATAACGACTATAGTCGTCTACAATAGTAAGGAAATATCATTTTTTGTATGTAATTGATGGGGTCAATGGACCAACTAGGTCCATATGTACCAGGTTAAAGATATGATTTGATGATCTTGTTGCCTTTTTTGGTCTGGGTTTAGTTCTGAGTTTTGAGGACTTACATACTGAACATTCCAAATAATTTTTACAATCTTTTATTTTAACACCTTCAGCATGTTCAACCATTTTTTGTATTACAGGAAAACTAGCATGTCCTAATTTTCTGTGTAATATATGTGCACATTCATCATGAATTGGTTTTCCAATTATTGGTCTTTTGTTATTATGTGTATCTTTAACTGATGTGTTTACATGGTTATGATTTGTTTCATGTTCCTCGTTGTTACTGTCACTGTCATTTTCATTTTCTATGCTATTGTCATTTTCCATGTTTGAATCAATGTTGTGTAGCCATCTTTCTTCAGTGACTAAGTATGGTAGATCTCCTTTGATAACTATATTACCTAAGTTTGTTTTGTTTTTCTCTAGAGTTGCTTTTCCCTTTGAGAACACTATATTTATGTCAGAGACTCTGCTCAACTTTATTGCACTAAGAATGTTATGGGGTATTTCAGGTATTAATAAAACCCCCTCTATTTTCCCTAGACTGGGTAAATTTACACTTCCCCTTCCAATGACTTGAACTTCTTCTTGGTTGGCTACTTTAATTACAAATTTATCTTCTATGAAAGAAGATAATATTTTCTTATCATGTGTTGTATGATTTGTTGCCCCAGAATCAATGAGCCAGGCATTATCTTTTGAGTTTTGGTTTTTGGTTATGGTATACTTATCTAATCCATTTAATGATCCAGACTTTCTGTCTCTTGAGTTATCTCTGCCCCCTCTACGTTCTCTAAAATTTGGCGAGTTTCTATATCTGTACCTGTCAATAGATGATTGTCTGTTATGGTACCTGTTTCTATTGTCATGGTTTTGTCTTTAAGGAATTTTGGACAATCTCTCCTATAGTGTTCTTTGGATCCACAATTATAACATTCAATTGGTTCTTGATGCCTGTCTTGAAATACTACCCTTTTGGTCTGTCTGTGTTCTTTGTGTGTGCTGTAGCGGCTTCTCCTTAAATTATCTTCAGCTATTAGTCTATTTGATAAACTCTCTATAGATAGATATCCTAGATTAATTGTGTCCAAATGTGATATGTAATTATCCCATGATGAGTCTAATGAATTAATGATAACGCTTTTCATTGTCTGATCAGATATTATTTCTCACCTTAAATGAAGCTCTGCTCTAGTTGTGTTTAGTGATAGTAAATGCTCACTTACAGTAGTTCCAGGTTTTATCCTGGCTGAGAAGAAATTTTTAGACATTCTTGTTGTAGTTGCTACACTTTCACTATGAAACAATTTAAACATACAATGAATTATTTCTGAGACAGTCAGATTATGCTTAATACTATGATAGATAGCAGGAGATATACTAGATATTAGCAAATAGAATGCTCTGTGATGCAGGCAGTCCAATTTTAGAGTCCATGGTCTTTTGGGAGGGTTAGTTATGAAAAATAATAAATTCTCTTTTAAGAAAACAACCTGGAGCTGTTGACTCCATTCCTGTAAATTAATACCGTCTATTCTCAATTTTGGAAAATCACTAGGCAAGTTTCCAATGTTATTTGTTGCATTACTTACAACTGGAGGCTGTCCATGATCTTGTAAATGCTGATAATTGCAGAATGGTGTAGGTATGCTTGCAATCAGTCTGAATGGTTCTCTCTGTTCTTCACTGTCTCTATACTCGTCTGCGTGTATTCGCGCATGCGCGTTGCTCATTTTGTTTCTGAAGCTGTCGGGAGAGGTTCTCGTCGCTGTAGCTCCCTCGCAGTGCTCCTCTTCCGACGATTCGCTCTCTGGCTCGGCTTTTGGTGTCCAGGTGGGGATCGGAGCTTGCTTCGTTCTGTCGAAGTCATCTCGGTTGAGGCCTCTGGCTCCCGGGATCGTTTGCGGTGTGGGCGAGTACTTGCAGGGTCCCCTGGGTTCGGGCATCAGCGCTCTCGTCGTTTGGGCTGGAGTGGATGGAAGTAGGGA
This sequence comes from Arizona elegans, assembly GCA_022577455.1. Taxonomy (NCBI): domain Eukaryota; kingdom Metazoa; phylum Chordata; class Lepidosauria; order Squamata; family Colubridae; genus Arizona; species Arizona elegans. The sequence continues at coordinate 46,959,979 of JAKOOJ010000010.1, forward strand.
TGCTTGTCCGCTTGCTTCTGTGTCCTTGAATTGAGTAGTTTGCTCTTTCTTTGTTATTTGATTTACAGTCTTTGGTACTTTTGCTGATTTCTTTGTGATTTTCAGATTCGGGCCGAAGGCTGCGAAGAGTGTTTTCATAGCTGTTTCGATTTGTATTTCAGTTGGCGTTTCTTCAGTGTCTGTATCAGATTCTTCTGAAAAATAGGATTTTTCTTTTTTATTCTTTATGCTGGGTAAAGTCTTTCACGCCAGCCATTTTGAACTCTGTCCTTTGATTGGTTCTGAGCTAGTCATTTTGGCGGGCTGGCTAAGCCAAGATGGCTGCCATTCAAAATTTTGTGCGGGACCGTTAGTCTTCCTCTCGGTTATGTTTTCATCTGTAGGTAATTTGCTCACCATTTTGTGTTCTTTAGGCTCCGGTGTGTTGATGTGCTTTTCTCTCGCTGCTCCGTTGTCTTTTATAATGTCTTGGAGGTTCGCGATGAGATTTTTGTCATCTTTACGGTTCTTCAGCAGTCTTAATATTTCTGATCTGAGCGTATCGTTTTCTGTCTCGCTTTCTTCTTGATCGTCGGGTTCATCGATTACCTCTTCTTCGTCTGTGGTGTAGTTTTCTGGTTCTCTTGTCGTTTCAGCTGTAGATTCATCGATCATTTCTTGATCTGTTTCTATCTCTTTGTTGTGTGCCCTGGTGTTGGGTCTTTCTCTTTTTTCTCTGGAGTTTTCTTTCTTTGGCATGTCTGTTTCTTATTGAGTCAGCCAACCATCCTCTGCTACCAGTTTGTTGCAATAATTTGAGGATCGGACTCAATGAATGATTCAGAAAAGTAGTATTCAAACAAAGTATTATTTATTTACAGTAGGCATTCTATATTCTCTGGATGATTGCAGATAGAAGCAAGGAGGAGGAGCATGTATGCTCTTTTATATCAATAAGGCGGAGTTAGAGATAGGAGTGGTTACATATGAATACATTAAGAAAGGGAGAATAAGTTAACCCTTGACATACTATATACATACATTTCCTATATTTAAGAATAAGGCATTTACTTGTGACAGTATTGCCTCTTTGCTTTTTTGTTGCATCCTTCCTGAACCTTTACAATATGTAAAACAACTGTACAGATGCCATGTAAACCACTTCTGAACATATGCCCTCCTTTATTTCAAAAAGTGTGCACATGAAAAAAAAAATCATTTGTAGCATCCACCCTAAGTCCACTTTACTGAAGCTTAGCTGTTTCCTTACCTAATGTGGATACATTTGTAGCTAGATTCTATAGCAGCAGAGAATCTAAGGAACCAATAACTGCTTGAGGCTGTCGAGTGGATTGAGATGGCTGACAACTTTCTTTTGCTTCACTTCCCTCTTTGTTCCTAGCAACTAAAAAAACATTCTTACTCAAAAGGTTTTGGGAAACTCCACCTTTTCCACTGTTAAAATCCATAGCTTAATTCCATCAGGGAATGCACTCCTCCTGCCTACAGGTAACTTTGCGCTAGCCCCCCTCCCTCCCCGGAGCTTGCTGTGACCCCCCCCCATCCCCACCGGGCTCGTGACCTTACCTTCCTCCCACGGCTGGTGGCAGATGGGAAGGCAAGCCAGCACCCACGAGGAACGTTGCTGTTAAGGAGGACCGCTCCTTGGCCCCAGCCATGTGTTTTCAAGCCCAGGCTATTGCAATAGCTTTTCACTCCAAGCAGCCCAGGCTTGAAAATGCATGGCTGGGGCCGAGGAGCGGTCTTCCTTAACAACCTCCAAAACTGCTCCAAGCCTCGGTTCCTCATGGGCGCTGAAAGAGGAAGGAAGGGAGAGAGAGAGAGAGAGACAGAAAGAAAGAAAGAAGAAAGAAAGAAAGAGGAAGGGAGAGAGAGAGAGAGAAGACGAAGGAAGTACCACAAACCCTGGCACTAGACGTAACTTCAGAAGACGCTTTGAAACAGCACAGCAATCTAGGGCTGGAAGGGATCTCAGAGGTCATCTAGTCCAACCCCCTGCTGCAGCAGGAAACCTTACATCGTCTGGATTATTTTGGTGCCTCTAACAGAGAGGAAAATTGCCAGAAAGGAGAAGGCATTTACTAGGACAAGGCTGCCATGCAGAGGAAGGCAGAGATAGTCCTTGATTTATGACCACAATTGAGCCCAAAATTTTGGTTGCTAAGCAAGAGCGTTGTTAAGTGAGTTTCACCACATTTTACTCAATCCATAACCTCTCCTGGCTCTAACTGTTATGTGCAAGCTAGGCGTGTGTAATGTTCTAATGTACAGAAGTTATAGTTAAAAGTGTGGCAGAAAGTGGACTCTGGGTGTGTTTTTCCAAATGTAGTAAGTGAGGTTGAATGTGTATAGTTTTAGAAGAGCTGTGTGTTTGTGTGTGTGTGCACATAGACATACCGTATATATAGTAGATAATGTATCTTTTTGTGTGCCTATACACACGCTATACTATGTAATATGTATGTACACATATGGCATATATACATAGGATTAAATAGAATATTTTGGATGTTCAGTAATAGTAAATAAATAGACAGGGAAACTGTATCTTGTTGAGGCCTTTGAGGCGAGGAGAGGCCAGGCACCCTAACCCTAACCCTAACCCTTGATGTGAGTGACATCAAGTTGGCCACGCCCACCCAGTCACATGACCACCAAGCCACGCCCACAGTCACATGACCAAGCTGCACCTACCAAGCAAGCCACACCCACAGAACTGGTAGTAAAAAATTTTGAAACCCACCACTGCTCTGAAGAAAGCTATTCTTTGTTTTGGGAAGATCAGGTCATTTAGATATCTTGTCAATTCCCACACACCCCATTTGATTCTGTCCCTACTGTGGAGAGGCAACCTATTTAGTTCTTCCTGGAACTCCATGTCCTTCATTCTATTGATTACTACTTGCTTTGCTTGGTCAAAGCCTAAGGACATTAAGAAGACCAGTGAGAGCCCATAAGAGCCCAGCTTGTGGTCCATCGCCTGTTTCCAGGGGGAGGGGAAGTTATCAGTCAACACTAGCGGGGACAGTCCCTCTGGAAAGAAATGCATTTTTAGCCAATGAATGATCATCATCTTCCAGGCTCTTACCTGAATTTGAGGCATGCCCATCTCAATTCTTAACTGGGCATTTGAAGTTCCTTTGGGTGCAGCTAAGATGGCTCGCAGGACTTTGGTTTGTATGGTTTCTAGCGAGTCTTTCTTTGCAAGGATTCCTGATTGTGCCCCATATAGAATTTGCACCAATGTTTTGGCCTCAAAAAGTTTTAAGGCAGCAGGTACTAATTGACCTCTGCCTGTGTAAAAGAAATGTTTAATTGCATCTGAGGACCTATAAGCTGCTTGCAATGTATGATCCAGGTGTGCCTTCCATGTCCCTTGCGAGTGAAAAACCACCCCAAGATATCTAAATGTCCTAACCTGTTCTAAACTATGTCCTTCTATTTTCCAGGAGTATTGGCTAGGTCTTTTAGCAAAAACTAACATTTTTGATTTATCGAAGTTAAGGACCAACTTATTCTGTCTACAATATCCAAGTGTTGCCATAATTGCTATGGGAGTTTGTGAAATAATAACATCGTCAGCATATAGGAGAATCGGAATGTTCCATTGTGCTAGGTTAGGAGGATGTAGATCACGGTTCTGTAAGAGATCAATCAGGGGGTTAATATAGAAGTTAAAAAGTTGACTGATATTTGGAATTGTTCCTAATTCCCTCCACCTTGACTAAAGCCCCAATTCTGGCTGAAGAAAAACAGTCCCAAAGTATAATATTGCCACCACCTTGCTTCACTGTGGGTATGATACACTTTTGGTGATGCACAATGTTGGTTTTGTGCCAAACATACTGTTTGTAATTATGACCAAAAAGTTCAACCTTGGTCTCATCAGACCATAACACATTTCCCCACATGCTTTTGTCAAACTTGATGTAGGTTTTTACAAAATTTAGCAAGGCTTGTTTTTCTTCATAAAAAAGGCTTCCATCTTGCCACCCTAACCCAGAGCTCAGACATATGAAGAATACAGGAGGTTGTTGTCACATGTAGTATACAACCAGCACTTGCCAGAAATTCCTGCAGCTGCTTGCAGGTCTCTTGGCAGCCACTGGGACCAGTTTTCTTCTTGGTTTTTCATCAGTTTTGGAGGGACATCCAGTTCTTGGTAATGTCACTGTTGTGCCATATATTATCCCTTTGTTGATGACAGTCTTCACTGTGTTCCAAGGTATATCCTGTTAGATATTGACAGGATAGTTCTCCCTCTGGTCCGCTGTTTGGGTGGGAAGAATACTTGAATATGATTGGCTGGTTTCCCTGACAGCTCCCTATAAAAGGGCTGACTTTTAGAGGGGCTGGCTGCTGGATTGTAAATAGTTGCTGAATAAAGAGCTGTTGTCTGAAGCCTGTCTCCAGTCTCTTCAATCCACCTATCTAACACTGGCGATGAAGGTGGGATTCTGAAGAAAACACTGAGACCAAAAAGAGCTGACAACTAAACAATTCAGTCCGGTGGCAAATGCGAACGGTGGCCATCTTGGGTGCCAAATTCAAACGCTCAGAATTGTGGCAAGCTCCATCAAAGACAGGCATTACGAATTCTGCTACAAAACGCACTAAAAACACACTATGCTCCTGCTCCATCAAAGACAGGCGTTACGAATTCTGGCACCTAATGCAGCAGGACGGAGAATCTATCAATCAATTTGTCGCTGCACTATGAAAAGCTGCTGCCCACTGTGAGTTTAGAGACTTGGACGAGAGAATTGACCAAATAATTTGGGGTGTAAAAGACCTCTGGCTGCAGAGAAGGCTCTTGGCAAAGACCAATCTAATGTTACAGGCCACGTTGGATGAGGCAAGGGCAACCGAGTCATCAAACAGGGCGGCCGAGTCCCTTCAGAAGCTTCCTACAGCTCTGGCTGCAACGAAACAAATTGCCACTATACATAAGAGCCATCACCAAGAAAAGGAATCTGAAAGCAGCGAGGACGAGGTCTATCGCACGGAAAGGAAGAAACACACAGAGCAAGAGAGTAGAAGGCAACCATGTGCCAGCTGTGGGGGGCAGCACCCTAGGGCATCCTGCCGTTACAAGGACACCATATGTCGCCGATGCAATAAAAAGGGACATTTGGCAAGAGTCTGCCGAGCAAACCTGCCCGCTAGCTATCGCGCAGACACAGACATTCCAAAAGCAGAGACCTCAAGACCTTTTAGGCGGGAAACCTGGAAGCTTAGGCACGAAGCTGCTAATGCAAGAGTGCCAGAAACAAACTGCCAGACTAGAATAGGGCAGGCGAGCACCCCCTGCAGGAAGAAATTACGTCACTGTGCAAATAGAAGGGTCGCTCTGCGACATGGAAATCGACACTGGCTCGTCGGTAATGATTATCTCCTGGCAAGCATTGAAGGCTGCTGTTCCAAGACTTCAAAAACACCAACTAGAGGACTTCCGGTTGGCTCCGTGAGCCTCGAAGACGTTCTTTTGAGAGCGTCCGTTCCCTGGCTCCATTAAAGCCCCAGAACAGCCAACAAACGCTGTCTGGAGGCTTGGAATTCTCTCCCCAGGCAAAGGGGAGAGAGAAGAGCAGGCAGGTGGAGGTAGAGCCCCCCCGAACGCCCTAGGAAAGACCCTGGGGTGCGAAGGGTGCGCGCTCCCTAAAAGCCTGTCAAGCCGCTCCAGACCAGGGACGTCTCCGCTAATTAGCAGATTTAGAAGCCGCGACCAATTTTGCTGAATGGAAATGAGGGAATCAACATCTTGAACTAACAGCAGGTGGAACGAGCAAGGAGAAATCAGACTGCAAGTATTTTTTACCTAACTCCAATGCCTAGAGCCTCCTTCGGAAGTAACTACTTAGCATTTTGCAACAAAATGGTGATTGAAGCTTGAAAGGGCAGGGAAAACTGAAAGTTACAGGAAAAGTTTCGTTTTGCTGGCAGCCCTTCGCCTAAAAAAAAGAAAAAAGAAAAAAAGCTTTTGTGCTGACAGAAGGAGGACTTTAAACGTTAATTAATATTGGGAAATCTTTTGAGGAACTTTTCTTTTTGGCTCTGATTAAATATAAAGACTAATTTTGAACTGGAAATGGCCTCAAAGTCTGTAAAAACTGTTCCCACTAAAGGAACGGGGAGTGCTGGCAGCTCCCCAGCTCATATTCCTAGATTACAAGCTCTTGCTCCTCCAGTGGATCCACAGATTTTAACGTTGGAAATGTTACAACAAGTCCTCCAAGTCACCCAAAATAAAATTGTTGATGTGATTGATGAAAAAATTAAGGAAACTAATGAAAAAATTAAGGAAACTAATGAAAAAATTAAGGAAACTAATGAAAAAATACAGGCTGTGTCAGATGAGATTGCAACTCGCAATCAGAAGATTGGGGATGATATATTAATGGCATTTAAGTGTTTGGCAGGCAATATTGAAATGGTGGATGATAGAGTTGAGGAAATTAAACAATCTTCGGAAATTTTGGATAGTAAATTAGGAGAAGCCCAAAACAGAATTCAAAGGGCTGAAGATGATGTAACAATGATACAATACAGAGATACTGTATGGAATTTGCTTTAAGATTCAGAGGGGTGAAGGAAAATAAACAAGAGAATTTGAAAGAAATGATGTCAGAGGCATTAGCACCGCTGGTGGGGGAGTCAAAAAATGATCTGGGCTGGCAGATTGACAAGCTGTACTGCGTTAATTCCTGGGTTGCTAGACAGAAACATTTACCAAGAGACATTGTGATATACTTTACTACAAGGAGAGTACGTAATGAAATCTTACAGGCTACTTTTAAAAACAAGCTTCGGGTGGAAGGCCAGGAAGTGATGACAATGAAAGAAATCCCCCCTAAGATCTTGAGAGCTAGAAGGGAGTATGCTTTTCTGGTGGATGAACTGAGAAAACGCCAGATACAGTACAGATGGGAGGTGCCAACTGGACTAGTCGTGACTTACTCAGGAGAGAGGCATCGGCTTAATACAATTTGGAAAGCAAGAGATTTGTATATTAATGTATTAAAGGCTGGCACACCCAAATCAACTAAATCACCAGAAGGCAAAAGAAAGAAGGAAGTAATGGAAGGTGAGACAGAAGAGCTCCTGACAGTAGTTCAGGGGGGAGCTTTGGCTGGTCAAGAAGAAATATTACAAATTCAAATGGCTGCTCAAGAGTTGGCGCTAAATAATAATAATAATAATAATAATAATAATAATAATAATAATAATTTTATTTCTATACCGCCCTTCTCCTGAAGGACTCAGGGCGGCGTACAGCCAATTTAAAAACACAGGACACAACAATGATTAAAAATTAAAATAATTAAATAAATTTGGCCAATTTAAAACCCCAAAAATTAAAATACCCCAATTTAAAATTATTATATTGATAGCCCTGCCTGGCGGAACAACAGGGTCTTCAGTGCGCAGCGAAACACCCAGAGGTCGGAGATCTTACGTATTTCCGGGGGCAGTTCATTCCACAGGGCTGGGGCTCCCACAGAGAAGGCCCTCCCCCTGGGTGTCGCCAGCCGACATAACTTGGCTGATGGCACCCTGAGGAGACCCTCTCTGTGGGAACGGACTGGTCGGTGGGAGGCTATTGGTGGCAGAAGACGGTCTCGAAGGTACCCGGGTCCTATGCCATGGAGCAGCTTTAAAGGTGGTAACCAACACCTTGAATCGCACCCGGAAGACCACTGGGAGCCAGTGCAGCTCGCACAGGAGGGGTGTCACGCGGGCACAACGAGTTGCGCCCATAACCACCCGCGCAGCCGCATTCTGGACCAGTTGGAGCCTCTGGGTGCTCTTCAAGGGGAGCCCCATGTAGAGAGCATTACAATAGTCCAGCCGGGAGGTGACAAGGGCATGAGTGACCGTTTGCAAGGCGTCCCGGTCCAGAAAGGGCTGCAACTGGCGGATCAGGCGAACCTGATAAAAGGCCCCCCTGGCCACGGCCGTCATATGCTCTTCTAAAGACAGCCGTGCGTCCAGGAGGACACCCAGATTGCGAGCCCTCTCTGTGGGGGGCAAAGATTCACCCCCAATAGTCAGCGATGGCACCTGCTGACTATATCGGGACGCCGGCAGCCACAGCCACTCGGTCTTGGACGGGTTGAGTCTGAGCCTGTTCCTCCCCATCCAGAACCGCACGGCCTCCAGGCAGCGAGACATCACATCAAGGGCATCGTTGGGGTGGTCTGGGGTGGAGATGTACAGCTGAGTATCATCAGCGTACAGATGATACTTCACCCCAAAACCACGAATGATCTCACCCAGCGGCTTCACACAAATGTTGAACAGAAGAGGCGTGAGGACCGACCCTTGCGGCACTCCCCATGCGAGACGCCTCGAGGTCGAACTCTGCCCCCCTGCCAACATGAACTGCGAGCGGTCGGAGAGGAAGGAGGAGAACCACCGCAGAACGGTGCCCCCTATTCCTAACCCTCTCAACCGCTGCAGCATGATACCATGGTCGATGGTATCAAAAGCTGCTGAGAGATCTAATAGGACTAGGACAGAGGAGCAACCCCTGTCCCGAGCCCTCCAGAGATCATCCACCAACGCGACCAATGCCGTTTCTGTGCTGTGCCCGTGCCTGAAGCCCGACTGGTACAGGTCTAGATAGATAGCTTCATCCAGGTGCCCGGGCAGTTGTCATGCCACCACACTCTCAACAACCTTCGCCACAAAACGAAGGTTGGAGACCGGACGGTAGTTAGCTAATTCAACCGGGTCCAGGGAAGGCTTCTTGAGGAGGGGCCTCACCACCGCCTCTTTCAAGGCAGCGGGAAAGGCACCCTCACTCAGAGAAGCAGTTATAATCCCCTGGAGCCAGCCTAGTGTAACCTCCCGGGAGGCCAGTACCAACCAGGAGGGACACGGGTCCAATAAACATGTGGCGGCACTAATCCTACCCAGAACCCTGTCCACATCCTCGGGAGCCACAGGATCAAACTCCTCCCAGGTAATATTCTCAAGACCTACCCTCGTCTCCTCCCCCAGACTTACCCAGTCGGAGTCCAAGCCTTCCCGAATCCAAGCGACTTTATCGTGCAGGAATTGCACAAAATCCTCAGCTTGACCCTGCAAGGGATCTTCCCGCACTCCCCCCCCCGAAGGAGGGAGTGGGTCACCCTAAACAAGGCGGCTGGGCGGTTCTCTGCAGATGCGATAAGAGCAGAAAAATGATTAGATTTCACCGCTTTTATCGCCACTAGGTAGGTCTTGATATAAGACCTCACCTGTGTCCGGTCAGAATCAGAATGACTAGTCCTCCAAATGCTCTCTAGGCATCTTTTCCGACGCTTCATCTCTCTCAGCTCCTCAGAGAACCAAGGAGCCAATTGAGATCGGCATCGGGTCAGAGGCCGCAAAGGCATGACACGATCCAAAGCTCCGGCGGCCGCACTCTCCCAGGCGGCCACCAGCTCTTCAGTCGAGTCGTGTGTCAGAGTCTCAGGAAATAGCCCAAGCTCTGTCAGGAACCTTTCGGGATCCATCAGGCGCCTGGGACGGAACCATTTTGTCGGTTCCGTCTCCCTGCGGCAGGGGGAAGCGGTAGGAAAATCCAAGTGAAAGAGCGAATGATCTGTCCATGACAAGGGTTTAATGTCTAAGTCCCCTCTACCAAGATCATTCAACCACTGACCAGAGATTAAAATCAAGTCCAGAGTGTGACCCCCTATGTGAGTGGGGCCTTGAACTAACTGGGTCAGGTCCATGGCCGTCATGGAAGCCATGAACTCCCGAACCACCTCTGACGCCTCACCCGCGGATGGAAGGTTGAAATCCCCCATGACAATAAGTCTGGGGGTATCCACCGCCACCCCGGCGATGACGTCGAGTAGCTCGGGTAGGGTCGCTGCCATGTGGCAGGGAGCCAGGTACGCAGTCAGCAAACCCATCTGCACCCCACGGCCCCACTTCACAAAGAGGGACTCACATCCGGCTATCTGAGGAACAGTGGTCTCCCTCGGACAAAGACTTTCCCTAATAATCACCGCCACTCCCCCACCCCTCCCCTGGGCCCTTGGCTGATGAAATGCACGGAAACCTGGTGGGCACATTTCAACGAGGGGGACCCCCCTCCTTGGCCCAACCAGGTCTCCGTAATACCTGCCAGGTCCGCACCCCCCTCCAATATAAGATCACAGATGAGGGGGGCTTTATTAACAACCGACCTGGCATTACACAACATCAGCCGTGGACCCTGGGCCTGAGACTCTGCACAACCCAGGCCACGAGTCGTGCATTGGGGGCCGGAGTGCGCAATTGCTCGTAAACAGCATATGCGCACCCCCGACACATGATATGGTCCCCTGCGCCCGTCATACCTGCCCCTCCCACTCATTATTTCAATTGCATTGCCCTTCTTGTTATCCCCCTGCTCCCCGGATAAATTTTCTTTCCTGACCCCTCTGCTGCAGCCAATCAGCCTGTCACCCCGCTCAGTAGCTATCTGGACCCCTCCAGGTCCACTTTCACAGCCCCCTCCCTTCCTCCCAGGTCCCCTTAAAATTTTCTTTAAAAATTTAAATAAAAAACCACTCAACCCCCATTTCGCTGCATGCCATCTCTTAGGATTCCAAAATCCGTCATCAAGGTAGGCCCTTGATAACGTGGAGGGCCAGGCCTGCGAGAGGGGGGAGTCTCGCAGCGCAAGGAGTTCGGCGGCCGAGTACATCCAAGAACTGGGAAAGGGTGAAACATCATCTGGCTGAGGTTCCATAGAATAGTCTAATCGTCCTAGGGCATGGAGAGGCAGCAACTCAAGACATGGAAAAACTGGGCTCCACTGTCCTCTCACGACAGTGGAAGAAGTCTCATGCCATTTCAACAAAACTCAGAAGGTGCTCTCACCAGGCCATCCTCTCACGATGGCTAGCCAAGATGGAGTTGGCTATGGAGAGATTCGATAGTCTATCCACTCTGGTAGGGAAACGGCAGTTGAAACCGGACTCCCTCAGAATCCACATCAGAATTGTCCATTCTCCACACCATCAAGGGCATAGATGGAATAGAGCCAGTCTAGGAGGCAGAATAGTAAACCCGGGGAATAGATGACACACGGAAGGCGATGAAGGGAGATGGCTTGCAAGGCAGAAAGCAGCTGGGGTGGTGACCGTGATAAGGCCTATACAGGCCAACAAAAAAAAGTGGGGGAGGGGGGAATGGCCCGAGGCAGCCCCTCCAACCTCTCCCACTCCCCAGGTCTTCCAGGTCTCCCAGCATTTGGTCCTTTTATACCCCCAGTCTACAGCCCCAGTCTCCAAATGGGGCCTCCGGATTCCTGCAGGAAAATGGGCCAGCAGAAATAAGCCGCCCCCTAGCAGGTCCAGGATTCCAAGATAGAAGCCAGCAGCCTCTCACCATACCGTCCTCTTCGGTAGCAGCCAGCTGCCGCCCCCTCGCCTCCGCCATCGTCCAGCGGCCGCCGACCGCCCCGCACCCACTGCCAGCACCGGCGCCGCTCCCACCATGGCTCCCACCATGGCTCCCACCATACTCCAAAGTCCCCAGGAGCTTCAAAAAAGCCCCAGAGAGGCCAGGAATCCAGGGGAGCCATCGCATTGTCGCCACCGCCGCCACCACCACCACAGAGCTGCTGCCGCTGTCGGTCCATGCCAGAGGCCGAGAAAAGCGTCGCCAGTCAAATCGCTACCGCCGTCACCCTGCAGAGCCTTCAGCGGCCATTTTTTCCCTCAACCCGATGTTCCGGAGGGCAAAAAACCCCTCAATGGGTCGGGGAAAGATTCCTTTTTCTAGGACTGGGGGCCATGGTGGATAATTGCCCCAGGAACCTCCCGAAATTGCCAGAAATCACCCCATCTACCGGGAGTGTCTCAGGCTAGTTTCGCCATCTTGGACTTGTGCAGAAGATTTTTTTGATTTATCGCAGGAACCAAAGGATCAAAGACAGACCAGATCGGTGACAGCTAGACTCAAGGAGGAATTAAGACAGCAACAATCCCAGATGGCAACTCAAGAAATGATCCAAGATACTACTAAAACAGGAGCAGTGGGAGGAGCAAGACCTAAAAGTCAAATGAGATCAGATCATCAGGATTTGCTCCAGAGGCTCCAAAGGCCCAGAGATGGGAACTAGATTTTTGACTTGGAACGTTAACAGCTTGAATTCTCCACAGAAAAGAAGAAAAATATTTCACTATCTTAAGCAATTTAAGAACGAAGTAATTTGCTTACAAGAGACTCATATAAGAATACAAGATCAAAAATATTTGATAGATGCAAGACTTGGTACACATTATGTAGCAGCAGCACCAGAAAAGAAAAATGGAATAGTTATATACCTGAAAAGAGACTTAGTTGCTAAATTAATTGAAGCAGCTGACCAAGGAAGTTTTTTAGCGATAGAACTTTTAATAAAAGGAGAAAAAATACTTGTAATCGGAGTTTATGCCCCGAATCAACAACAAGAAAATTTTTATAATTTACTACACTCGAAATTGACACAGTGGGCATATAAAACTTGTATCCTGTTAGGGGACTGGAATGGTGTTTTGGACGTCAAAGAAGACAAGAAGGGACCTAAACAAAATGTGTTAACAAGAGCAAAATTGCCCAAAGCGTTTTGGGAAATGATGGATGATTGGGAGTTGAGAGATATTTGGCGTGAAAGAAACCCGGAAGAAAAAGATTTTACTTTCTTCTCAGACAGACATCATTCCTTTTCAAGGATTGATTTTATATTAATTACTAATGATCTTTTATCTAGGGTGAAGAATACGAATATTTGCTCAAGAATATTGACAGACCATAGTCCAGTTTGGCTGGAATTGGAGTATGGGAAAGGGCCCAGGAGGTCCTGGAGGTTAAATGATAATTTGTTTAGGTATGAAGAAAATGTAAGAGAGTGTAAAAAAATTATGAAAGAATTTTTTGTTATGAATATGCAAAAGGGTACATGTATGGAAATGGTATGGGATGCAAGTAAAGCATATATGCGAGGAATTTTGATATATTTGAATAATAAATACAGAAAGAAACAGGGGGCAAAAAGAAAAGAATTAGAAGATGAGATTAGTAAACAGGAACGGGCTTTAATAGCTAATCCAACAGATAAGAAAATCAAAGAGGCAATCAATTTATTGAAAGGTCAATTTAATATGTTAATAGCAGATCAAGTGGCAACTAATTTACGATATGCAAAACATAATACTTTTTACAATGCCAATAAACCAGGCAGGTGGTTAGCATATTTGTTAAGGAAAAAGCAAAAATCAAGGACAATAGAGAAAATAAAATATAAGGGTAAAGAGGTTTATGAGCAACAACTGATTAAAAAATCTTTTTTAGAGTTTTATTTGAGGCTGTATACTGGTGATAAAATTAAAGATATAGATATAGATATTTGCAGAAAGAGAATATTTATACAATTTCAAATGAGCAAGAGGGATAGTTTAAATCAATTGATAACTTCCGAGGAAATTGTGTCAGCAATTAAGCAGTTGAAAGTGGGTAAAGCTCCTGGGACGGACAGTTTGACAGCTATTTATTATAAAACTCTACAGGAGGAAATGGTAGAACCATTGAAAGAATTATTTAACAATATACAACAGGGAGGAGAGGTACCTCCAACTTTGAAGACAGCATTTATCTCGTTGATCCCAAAAGAAGGGCATGATGATACAGATCCTAAAAATTATAGGCCGATTTCATTATTAAATACAGACTATAAGATATTTGCTAAAATTTTGGCAAATAGATTAATGATAGTCATGCAGCAAATGATTCACCATGATCAAACTGGTTTTATAAATGGTAGACAAATGAAGAGTAATGTAAGGCAAATTGTTAATTTATTAGAGTATCTGGGAAGGAACAACCAGGTCCCCGCAGTGCTAGTGTTTTTGGATGCTGAGAAAGCCTTTGATAGATTGAATTGGCAATTTTTACTAAAATTAATAGAAAGGATGCAATTTGGAGAACAATTTGTACAATCTATTAAGGCAATATATCAAAAACAAACAGCGCAAATAATAGTTAATGGTGGTTTAACAGATGCTTTTAACATAGAAAAAGGAACAAGGCAAGGTTGTCCCTTGTCTCCATTATTGTTTGTTTTGACGTTGGAAATTTTATTAAACAAGATACGCGAGATGAATACAATAAAGGGAATTAAAATTAGACAGCATGAGTACAAGTTACGAGCATTTGCGGATGACCTGGTTGTTACCTTAACCCAACCGGTACAATCGATTACAGCCTTGATGGATATAACCTGCTTATATGGACAAGTATCTGGTTTTAAAATAAATGCAGCTAAAACAAAAATAATAGCTAAAAATATGGTTAGGAGCCAAAAAGAAGAGATAGAAAGGTTAACAGGATTTGAAGTAGTTAAGAAGGTTAAATATCTGGGGGTTTATATTATGACTGCAAATATGAAATTATATCAGTACAACTATGAACCATTATGGCACAAAATACAGAAAGAGATGGACAATTGGAAAAAACTACAACTGTCTTTGCTGGGAAGGATAGCCGCTGTAAAAATGAATATTTTACCAAAATTTTTATTTCTTTTTCAAATGATACCTATACTTAAAAAAGATGAAAACTTGAAGGAATGGCAGAAGGGCATAAATAAATTTGTGTGGGCAGGGAAGAAACCACGAGTTAAACAAAAGATATTGCAAGATATTCGTGAAAGAGGTGGCCTTAAGATGCCCAATTTAAAATTTTACTATGAAGCTGCTGCCCTCTCAGCAATCACAGACTGGATAAACCTAACAGAGGAAGAGATATTGAATATTGAAGGATATGGTTTGGTATATGGCTGGCATGCTTACTTAGTGTATGATAAGAAAGTAGATAAGACTTTTAAAAGTCATATATTAAGAAATGCTCTATTGCGTGTCTGGAAAAAGTATAAATATAAATTAAATGATAGGTTACCAATATGGACAGCACCCAGACACGCGATAGAGAACATAAATTTAGAGCAAAAGCAAGATAAGATTACATATAAGGAACTCCTCTATAAGGAAGGAGTCAGATTACAATTAAAATCTATGGAGCAATTAAGAGAAGAAGGGATTATTAAGACTTGGTTTCAGTATGGACAGTTGCTGGCCAGATGGAGAGAAGATCAAAAAACTGGTATTTTGCAGCAGGATGAGAATTTGATAAAGCAAACAAGAGATAAAAATCAAATGCATATAAAAAGGTTGTATAATGTATTAGTGGAAATAGATTCAGAAACAGATTTAGTTAAGGACTGTATGATAAAATGGGCACAAAATGTAGGTGAACCAATAACGATGGAAACATGGGAAAAGATATGGGTTAGAAATGTAAGATTTACACAAGCACAAAATCTAAGGGAGAATTTTTACAAGATGTTTTATAGATTGCATTTAGATCCAAAAAAAACCTAGCTTGTATGTATCTAAACATACAACCCAAGTGTTGGCGATGTGAGTGTGAAGATGCTACATATTTTCATATATGGTGGACATGTAAAACAATTAAGGCTTTTTGGATAAAAATATGGTGGATTATTCAAAACATTTTGAAGAAAAAAATTAAATTCACACCACAGTTCTTTCTGTTGGGAATAGTTATGGATTGTACTGTAATAGAGACTAAGCTGGTTTTGAACTTAATAACGGCTGCCAGGTTACTGGTGGCACAGTACTGGAAGAAGGAAGATCCACCCACCATTGAGGAATGGACATTAAAAGTTGTGCATTTGGCAGAAATGGCAAAAATTTCATCATATCTTAAAGACCATTCAAATGAGAGATATATATTGGAATGGAGAAGATGGATTGATTATATACAGAAGAAATATCCGAATAAGAAGATTCATATAGCTTATGAATGAAATAATTTTAAGTAGTTTATATCTGGGGTTTTTTTTTTTGTTTTTTTTTTGAGTTATAAGGAGTTAAGGACCTAGGGAGAATATGAAATGTAATAATTTGTTAGCTTATTTTAGTTTTTGATTTGTGAATGCTATACCCTGTGCTTGTTCTGGGAAGTCTAGGGAGGGGGGTGGGGGACAGGGAGGGGAAGGAGGGGTGGGGGGTGAAAATGTTTGTATTTCTTATAAAACTTTTCAATTAAAAAAAACACCAACTAGAGCGCCAACACTTGCTGCTCAGAGACTACCAGGGGAATTGGATCCCTGTCATCGGCTGTGGAACCTTCAAGGTTCAGTTCAACAAATTCTGGGGTGATCTGACTTTAACAGTCGTCGGTGGAAACCTTCCAAACCTGCTTGGGTTGGACTGGTTCGAGTCCCTCGGACTGGGTGTGACTGGCATCAACGCCATTGCCAGCTCGTGGACTGATGACCTGATCCTGGAATTCCAAGATGTGTTTAATCCAGAACTCGGCAAGTATGTGGGCACCCCAATATCATTCAGTCTGGACCCCAAGGTGGCACCGATTAGGTTGAAACCCCAGAGGGTTCCATTTGCCCTAAAACCCAGGATAGACAGAGAACTAGATAAACTAATCCGGCAGGGCATTCTTGAGCCAGTTGACCACGCTAAGTGGGAGACCTCTATTGTCACCTCGGTCAAGAGTGATGGCTCTGTACGCATCTGCGCTGATTATAAGTGCACATTGAACAAGGCTCTCCAACAGAGCACGTACCCAGTGCCCATAGTTTAGCACCTCTTGCATTCCCTGGGCCCTGGAAGGATTTTCGCAAAATTGGACCTTGCACAGGTGTATCAGCAGCTGCCTGTAGATGGTACTACTGCCGAGGCCCAAACCATTGTAACGCATAGAGGGGCATTCAAATGTCACCGTTTACAATTTGACGTTAGCGTTGCCCCGGGTCTTTTCCAGAGTGGGATGGAAAGACTATTGCAGAAAATTCCCGGGGTAGTGCCTTACTTCAATGATGTCTTAGTTACTTCCAGTGATGAACAGCAACTACGCTCCCGTCTGAGGGAGGTGCTGTCAAAATTTAGGGCCGCAGGGCTCCGAGTAAAGGGCAGCAAATGCCAAATCGGGGTTCCTGAAGTCGAGTTCCTGGGGTACAGGATAAATGGAGAAGGCATTCATCCTACCCAAAGCAAAGTCAGGGCAATTCAGGAAGCCCCAACTCCATGGAACCAGACAGAATTGCAGGCTTTCCTGGGCTTGCTCAACTTCTATAGTGTGTTTTTAAAGAATAAGGCCACCGTTGCTGAACCGCTCCACAAACTATTGGCAAAGAAGAGCCTTTGGGTCTGGGGACATAAGGAGGCTGCCACTTTTGCTGCGGTAAAATGCATCCTTTCTGCTGACAGTTTTTTTTAATTCAGTATAATGACACCCTATGTAAATTGGATTGCTCCAACTAGAAGGGGAGGGGTGTTAGATATTGATAGTTTAAGTTTGCCCTCTGGTCCACTGGTCTACTTGAATATGATTGGCTGAGTTCCCTGACAGCCCCCTATAAAAGGACTGGCTGTCAGAGTGGCTTGCTGCTGAATTGTAAATAGTTGCTGAATAAAGAGCTGTTGTCTGAAGCCTGTCTCCAGTCTCTTCAATCTACCTACTTAACACATACCAACCATTTAATGGGCTCCATCCCGCTCTGGGTTCCCCAGGCCCACTGGCAGAACCACGTGTTCAGGGTCTTCCAAAAGAGTGGTCAGAGTAGGGGCCAGTCTAATTTCTGGAGGGATGATGTTCCAGGGGGAGTGAGCCCTTCTTCTGGGTCCCGCCAGATGTATCTCCTTAGTGGATGGGACCCACAACATTCCTTGCCTTCCCACTGTAGTGGGTCAGGTGGATGTGACTGGCAGGGACAGTCCCTCAGATAACCTGGTCCCAAGCCATTATCTATAGGAAGACAAAAAAGGATAGGGGGCATGGTGGGACCTTGGAGTGAGCAGAATAGAAAAGAAAGAACTGAAGAAAATCACAAAATACAAAGACCTGCAAATAGAAATAGAATGACTGTGGCAAAAGCAAGCAAAGGTAGTACCAATAGTAATAGGTGCCTTGGGTGCAATCCCAAAACAACTGGAGCAGCACTTGAACACCATTGGCACTGACAAATTCACTATCAGTCAATTGCAAAAGTTGGCTTTACTGGGAACAGCTTACATCCTGCAGCAATATCTGTAACACAATCAAAAATCCAGATCTGCCTATCCCAGGTCCTTGTTAGGCGGACAAGAATGCTGTGTCCAGTCTGGACATCTGACTGACTGTGCGACAGACCATAATAATATACAAATTTTATTTTTTATTTATTTATTTATTTTATGTGATTTGTATGCCGCCCGATCTCCGTAGACTCAGGGCGGCTCACAACAATAAAAACAAACCCAATGAAACATAAAATACATAGAAGAAATGGGGGAAATTAAGACTATCTTTGTTGGGGAGGATAGCAGCAATAAAATCAAATATACTGCCAAGACTCCTTTATTTATTCCAAACAATTCCAATAAAACTGGACAAGAAATTATTTGATAATTTGGATAAAATAACCACAAAATTCGTGTGGGGAGGGAAAAAATCAAGAATAAAACTAAATATATTGCAAGACGATAAAATTAGGGGCGGATTTGGTTTCCCGGCATGGCAAAAATATTATAAATCTGCAATCTTATTATGGATTAAGGAATGGATAAACTTGGATAATCAAAGGCTGTTAAACTTGGAAGGACATGACCTGATGAAGGGATGGCATGCCTTTATTTGGAACACCGGGAATAAAATATATAAACACTTCAACAACCACACTATTAGGAAATCTTTAATCAATACATGGCAACAAATCCAACACAAACACTACATGAAAATCCCTGGCTGGCTATCAACAATAGAAGCAATAACCCACCCCAATATATTATCAAAACAAAAAATATTAAGATATAGAGAAATATTAGATAGGCAGGGGAGACTGAAAACTAGGGAAGAACTAAAGGAACAAGGAATAGTAACAGACTGGTGGCCATACTCACAAATAAAGACAAGATATAGGAAGGATCAGGAGGAGGGAGGAATAGATTTAAAACAAAATCGACTGGACACATTATTAGAATCCAAAGAAGGGAAATTAATTTCAAAAATCTATAAATATTTACTTGAATATGATTTGGCAGAAGAATTGGTTAAAGGGCAGATGATAGCCTGGGCGAGGAATATTGGGCACAGTATACAACTAGAAGAATGGGAAAGAGCGTGGGAAAATAATTATAGCATGACAAAATCGGTAGCTTACAAAGAAAATCACTATAAGATGTGGTATCGATGGTATCTGGCCCCCGCAAGGTTAGCAAAAATGTACCCAAATGTAAATCCGACCTGTGGGAAATGCAAAAAAGCACAGGGAACTTTTTATCACGCTTGGTGGCTCTGCCCAGAAATTAAGAAATATTGGAACAAGATAAAAACATGGATAGCAGAAATAACAGATTATGAAATTGAATTAGAACCCGAAATTTTTTTATTAGGCATGATTAAAAAGAACATTAGAAATGATATAAAATATTTAATACTTCACATAATACCGGCGGCTAGATTAGCGGTAGCACAACTTTGGAAAACAAATCGATTGCCAACCGATCAGGAGCTAATACAAAAGATATACACTTGCGCAGAAATGGACAAATTAACTTTAGAGTTACAGGATAAGGAGGACTCAAAATATTTTACAATATGGAATAAATGGTACCAGTGGATAAACCAGAGGAGGACAAATGGGTAGAGATGGAATTTAGAGGAAATTAACACAATTAAAAACTGCACTGTCAGATAGATAGAAAATGAAATATGTCACTGTAGGTTTGTATGTATGTGTATGTATGTATATATATATATATATATATATATATATATATATATATATATATATATATATATATATATATATATATTAATATTAATAGAAATTCGTTAGTAGTTGAAGTTGTGTATTGTATATGTAAATTTGTTTCTTAAGAGAAACTTGTATGTTTTAAATGTTTTTTTTAAGAATGAATAAAGTTTTGTTTTTAAAATAAAAAAAAGAAAAAAAAGAAACATAAAATACATACAAAATACATAATGTATAAATATAAATTTAAAACATATATTAAAACCCATTAAAATAATCAAAACTCCTTAGTCCAGGTTGGACGATGTAAACAACTGTCAGCCTCAGCTTTGCCTGCTTCAGCTGCCATAAGAAACGGGGGAGGGATTAGTTAAGGGGGCGAAAGGGGGGGGAAGGTGCAGGAGGAGTTTTATCCATTGTAGGATGTGTCTTCCCAAGAAACGAAAGTGAATCTTCAAAAGGGGCTGGCTGACCAACTGCCCTACATTCCTGATGAATGACGTTGCCAGACGTGATGCCACCTGACCTTTGGGAGACCTTTGGATTGGCTGATGATCAATGGACACGGGGGGGGGGGGGAGAAGCTTAGTAGATGCTATTTCGTGTGTTTTGCTCACTTCCAGCTTTACCTGGGTTGCGATCATTTCATATTCAGTAAAAGTACTAATCTCTTCAAAATGATTGAGTTTGGGTTTTCCTTTCCTGGATATTGAAGGAAGCATACCTGACATTAAACTGGAAGTCACATCCAGTCATCCCAGACAAAAACCAAGGGGACTGTAAATCCAAAATATGTCAGATCGAGAGAGTGATGGAGAAGAGCAAATGGGACCAGCGAGTTCAACTGCCGCCGCCCTCCAAGCGGAGAAAGAGAATGCAGAATGGTTGGAAAGACTCCGTTTAGAGCCGGAGGAAGCCAGATGGTCGAAAGGAGTGGGGAGGCTGCCGGTCTGGGGGGAGGACCCCCGGGGAGTGACGACTTCCAGACCCCGAAAAAAAGAGGCAGTGTGGATGCAGGAGCAAAAGGAACGTCTCATGATGGAACAAGCCTTGCAGCTTATCCGTGATGTAGAAGAAAGCAGAAAAAACCGTGAGTCTTTTGGAATTCCTGTGGAGAAGCGGGGAGCAGGCCCCAGGGGGGAGCCAGAAGAGACAGCCTGTGGGGGAGAGGAAGAGTTTGGGGAAGAAACATCCCAGGCTTCGGCAGCTCAAGGGAGAGATGCAGCCGGCCAGAGAACCGCAGCCTTGCAGCCCGCCCCCCCGCAGATGTAAAAAGCCAAAATCCCCCCCGCCCCCTTCCTGGGAAGTATGATGGAAATCCTAAAACCTTGGGATTTTTCCTGACCCAAGTGTGGAACCACATGCAGGATTGGGGAGAGGACTACGAATCAGAGGCTGCTAAAGTGAGAAGCGTCATGGACGCCCTAGAGGGAGTAGCTGCTGAGTGGATGGTGGTTCTCCACAATAACAACTCCCTCTTGCTGAGAAATTACAACCAGTTCATGGGGGCCCTTAGGAGGCGTTTTGAAGACCATTTAGCTGAACGAAAGGCGAGACTCAGAATGAAGAGCATTCAGCAGGGCCGGAGGCCGGTGGCAGAGTATATCCAAGAGTTTCGTGAACTGGCACCCTATATGACAGGCTGGTCAGAAATGGCTCTTTTGGAGAGTTTCAAGGATGGGTTGAATGAAGAGATATATCGAGACTGCAGAAGCATGGGGATCCCCAAAGATTTGCATAGATGGTACATAGTAGCTGAGGATGTGGAGATCGAGCTGAGATGGAGCGAACTCCGAGGAAGGCGTATGGGGGACCAGTCATCTTCTTTCCACTGTAAAGGGACACCAAAGATGACTGGGGGGGAGACCGAATTCAAACCCAAGTCAAAGCCCTTCACCTGTTTCAAATGTGGAAAAGAAGGTCACCGGGCTGCTGAATGCTTCTCCAAACCACCGCCAAAAGCTACCGGGGCCGGCCCGAAGAAAGGCGACAAAATACCCGCCAAAACCTGCGGCACCGCCCTGAAAGGAGAAGTCGTTGAGTTCACACTCCGAAACCAGGGTGAGTTGGGAACTCCGACCAACGATGACGACAGCGAGACGGACTCTGACTCCGACACCGACGATCGGGTGAGTCACACGGAAGAACCCTTACTCATCCCCGTAGAAATAAGGGTGCCCTCCACGGGGGCTCACGCGCAATTGTTAGCCCTGTTGGACTCGGGGTGCACTAGGTGCATAATTAGCCCCAAAGTAGTGGAGGAAATGGGACTGAGACTAAAAACTTTAAAAAGACCCATTGCATTCTGTCAATTAGACAGGTCGATTGCAGGAGGGGGCCCAGCTAGCTTTATGACCGAACCCCTTGAACTGCAGTTGGGGAATCATGTAGAGAATCTCAGATTTATTGTAGCCCCTGGTATAGAGAGACCCCTCATTCTAGGACTGCCCTGGCTTCGAAAATGGAACCCACGGGTAAATTGGAAGACGGGGGTCCTGCGCATCCGCACGGCAGAACCAACTCCAGAAAAGGAAGCCCCCCCCCCACGAGGGACGACATAAAACCAGAAAGGGCGGCAGTAGCCATTAACTATATTGAGGGAGAAGAGAAAATTCCAAAGGAATATTGGGATCTCAAGGAAGTCTTTAGCGAAAAGGCATCGGATGCTCTGCCTCCCCACAGGGCCACCGACTGCACCATTGAAATACTCCCTGGGGTGAAGCTTCCCAAACCAAAAATTTACCCCATGACACCTCGAGAATTGGGGGAATTGCAAAATTTTATTGACAAAAACTTAGAACGGGGATTCATCGAACGAGCCAAACCCAAGGTGGCAGCGCCAGTAATGTTCCGCGAAAAGAAAGATGGATCCTTTCGTCTAGTAGTTGATTATAGAAATATGAACGCGATTTGCGTAGAAAATGTCTACCCCCTCCCACTCATGAAGGACATGTTAGCCCATTTGGGGAAGGGAAAGATTTTCACCAAACTTGATTTAAGAGAGGCATACTACCGAGTGAGAATAAAAGAGGGGGATGAATGGAAGACAGCATTTAATTGCCCACTGGGATGTTTCCAGTTTAGAGTACTCCCTTTTGGACTACAGGGAGCCCCGGCTGTATTCATGCAGTTGATCAACGAAGTATTGCATGAGCACCTGTATAAGGGGGTGTTGGTTTATTTGGATGACATTCTGATCTATTCTGACAACATGGCCGACCATGTAAAGTTGGTACGGACGGTCTTGAAGAAACTCAGAGCAGCTGAACTCTATGCCAAACTTTCTAAATGTGAATTTCACCAAGACAAAATCGACTATCTTGGATATCGTATATCGCATGAGGGAATAGAGATGGACCCTGAAAAGGTCCGGGCAGTGCTGGAATGGGCCGCACCGCGCACCCGTAAACAGTTACAGAATTTCTTAGGGTTTGCTAACTTTTATAGACAATTTATCCCCTCCTTCGCGAAAATCGCATTACCAATTACAGACTTGCTAAAAACGAAAGGGGAAGTAAAGCCCAAACCCTCGAAACCACTAGAATGGACTATGGACTGTCAAGCCGCTTTCGAAAAATTGAAACGGCTGTTTGCGGCTGAACCTGTACTCAAACACCCTGACATGGAACAACCTTTTGTAGTACAAGCTGACGCCAGCGACATAGCTGTAGGAGCAATACTCTTGCAAAAGAATGAAAATGGGATATTACAACCCTGTGCTTACACGTCCCGTAAGCTATCAGAAACGGAAAGGAGATGGGCCATATGGGAGAAAGAGGCGTTTGCAGTTAGATGGGCGCTGTTAACATGGAGACAATTTTTAGAAGGGGCGAAACACCCTTTTGAGGTGTGGACTGATCATAAGAATCTAGAAGCATTAAAAACACCACGCAAACTATCACCAAAACAGGCTTGTTGGGCCAAACATTTCAAGCGTTTCAATTTCACTCTACGTTACCTTCCTGGTGGAAAAAACTTCATGGCGGACGCACTTTCCAGATTGCCGCAGTACAACAGCATCAAGAAGGAGGTGGTTCAACCAATGATCCCCTTGACACAATTGGCAACACCTGTCACTACCAGAGCACAGAGTAAAACCGAACCAGAACTCTCGGGGGATTTACTCGAAAAATTGCGAGAAGCGCTAAAAACTGACGAGTGGTTTAAGAACCACTCGAATGAATGCACACTTCGTGACAGACTAGCTTGGGTTGGATTGAAATTGTATGTTCCAACCACATTAAGGACAACCGTATTGAAATATGCTCATGATGCCAAGGCCGCAGGACACTTTGCGTTTGTCAAGACTCTACATCTTGTTAAGAGACAATTTTGGTGGCCTGCACTAAAAAAGGACATAGAGGCATATGTGGCTAGCTGTTCCGTATGTGCCTCGGCTAAAAGACCTCCAGGAAAATCCCCTGGATTGCTGCAAAGTGTGGCTAGACCGAACGCCCCATGGAAGGAAATATCCATGGATTTTATTGTGGACTTACCAGAGAATGAGGGCTGCACTGTCATTTGGGTAGTAACTGATTTGTTTTCCAAACAAGTACATTTCATCCCTTGCTCAAAGATCCCTTCAGCAAAAACCCTTGCAAAGCTGTTTATTCGGCAGATTTACCAACTACATGGATCTCCGAAAAGAAAAGAATTTCTGACAGGGGTGTGCAATTTACTTCCAGTTTCTGGAAAGAGTTTTTGAAGTTGATAGGCTCCGCCCAAGGGCTAAGTTCCAGTCACCACCCTCAGACAAATGGGGCCTGTGAAAGAACCAATGGGGTGTTAGAACAATACCTGAGGTGTTACATTAATTACCAGCAAGACAATTGGGTAGACTTGTTGCCATTTGCAGAAGTGGCATATAATAATTCCGTACACAGTAGCACCGGATTCACTCCTTTTAAGGTCGCGTTGGGCCAGGATTTCGTACCCATTCCCGAGCTACCACAAGATGATCCCCAGAATCCCTCCTTGATGGATTGGATTGAACAATTAAAGAGCACATGGGCAGTGACTCGGAAGGCATTGGATGAGGCACACCGGGCCCATAAGGCGCAAGCCGATAAGAAAAGGTCCCCAGCTCACATTTATAAAGTGGGTGATAAAGTCTATTTATCTATTAAATACTTACAGACTACCCAGAAGTCCAAAAGGCTAGGCCCTAAGTATGTGGGACCATTTCGTGTGATTAGACTGATTAATCCAGTAACAGTTGAATTGGAATTGCCAAAAACGTTGAGACGTATACATCCTGTATTTCATGTTAGTTTATTAAAACCTGAACACTCGTCTCCCCTAAGGACTGACCAAAGCACCCCTCCAATTCCCATTCTCATAGAGGGGGAGCAACATTTTGAAGTTAAGGAAATTTTGGATTCTAGGAAACACCATGGTAAGGTCCAATATCTGATAGCCTGGAAACATTTCCCTTTGTCTCAGGCTGAATGGGTGAATAAATGGGATGTCCGAGCTACCAAGAAAATACAGCAATTCTATACCAAATACCCTGATAAACCATAATTATAGTATATATTCTATTTCTCTTTCTTTTCCTTCCTCTTATTTAGGACTGTCTCTTCTGCAAGAGGGGCCGAATGTCAGCCTCAGCTTTGCCTGCTTCAGCTGCCATAAGAAACGGGGGAGGGATTAGTTAAGGGGGCGAAAGGGGGGGGGAAGGTGCAGGAGGAGTTTTATCCATTGTAGGACGTGTCTTCCCAAGAAACGAAAGTGAATCTTCAAAAGGGGCTGGCTGACCAACTGCCCTACATTCCTGATGAATGACGTTGCCAGACGTGATGCCACCTGACCTTTGGGAGACCTTTGGATTGGCTGATGATCAATGGACACGGGTGGGGGGGGAAGAAGCTTAGTAGATGCTATTTCGTGTGTTTTGCTCACTTCCAGCTTTACCTGGGTTGCGATCATTTCATATTCAGTAAAAGTACTAATCTCTTCAAAATGATTGAGTTTGGGTTTTCCTTTCCTGGATATTGAAGGAAGCATACCTGACATCAACCATGTTTTTAATTTGTGGCGGAAGGTGTGAAGGTCAGGAGCCAACCGAAGCCCCAGGGGGAGTTGATTCCAAAGAGTAGGCGCACCCACAGAGAAAGCTCTGCCCCTGGGGGTCGCCAGCTGGCATTGTCTAGCCAATGGCACCCGGAGAAGGCCCTCCCTGTGAGAATGTACCGGGCAATGGGAAGCTGTTGCTGGCTGCAGATGGTCCGACAAATATCCTGGGCCTAAGCCATATAGGGCTTTATAGGTCATCACCAGCACCTTGAATCTCACCCGGAGGGCAACCGGTAACCAATGCAAGTCACGCAGGAGGGGTGTAACATGGGAGTATCGGGACCCTCCCATCACAACCCGCGCAGCCACATTCTGCACCAGCTGAAGCCTCCGAGTGGTCCTCAAGGGCAGCCCCAGGTAGAGCGCATTACAGTAGTCAAGACGGGAGGTGACGTGCGCATGAGTAACTGTGCGTAGAGCATCTCGGTCCAAATAGGGATGCAACTGATGCACCAGACGAATCTGGGCATACGCCCCCCTGGTCACGGCTGTTATCTGATCATCTAAACTCAACCGTGAATCCAGGAGGACACCCAAGTTGCATGCTCTGTCTACGGGGGGTAAAACTTCCCGCCCTATAGACAGCGATGGAACCTCTCCAGCGGATCGAGATGCCAGTACCCACAGCCACTCAGTCTTGGCAGGGTTGAGCCGAAGCCTGTTCCTCCCCATCCAGACCCATACCGTTTCCAGGCACCGGGACATCACGCCGAGGGCATCACTGGGCTGGTTCAGGGTGGATATAAAAAGCTGGGTATCATCAGCGTACTGATGATACCTCACCCCGAAGCCACGGATGATCTCCCCCAGCGGTTGCATATAAATGTTGAACAGAAGGGGCAAGAGGACCGACCCCTGCGGCACCCCACAAGTGAGGGGCCTCATGGTCGATCACTGCCCTCCTGCCAACACCGCTTGCGTCCGACCCGAGAGGTAGGAGGAGAACCACCGTAAAATGGTGCCTCCCACTCCCAACCCCTCGAGGCGCCGCAGCAAAATACCATGGTCGATGGTATCAAAAGCCGCTGAAAGATCCAATAGGACCAGAACAGAGGAATAACCTCTGTCCCGAGCCCTCCAGAGATCATCCACCAGCGCGACCAATGCCGTCTCCATGCTGTATCCAAGCTTGAAACCCGATTGGTACGGATCGAGGTACTCCACTTCATCCAGGGCCATCGGGAGCTGACGTGCCACCACTCTCTCAACAACCTTCGCAAGAAAGCGAAGGTTGGAGACTGGATGGTAATTATTCAAAACAGCCGGATCCAAGGCAGGTTTCTTGAGGAGGGGCCTCACCACCGCCTCCTTCAAGGCTGCAGGAAAGGTTCCCTCCTTCAGGGAGGCAGTTATCACCGCCTGGATCCAGCCTCGTGTCCCCTCCCGCGCTGAGTAAACCAGCCAGGAGGGACACGGGTCCAATACACATGTGGCCACACTCAGCTTCCTCATGATCCTGTCCACTTCCTCTGGGGTAACAGGATCGAACTCTTCCCAAAGAACAAGACCCGCCGCCTCCTCCCCATCTGACTATGTCCAGTCAGAGTCCAAGCCATTCCGAATCTGAGCGATCTTGTCCAGCAGGTGCTGGCTAAACTCCTTGGCTCGCCCTTGCAAAGGGTCTTCCCCCACCCTCTGATTCAAGAGGGAGTGGGACACTCTGAACAGGGCAGCCGGGCGATTCTCTGCGGACATGATGATATCGGAGAAGTAGCGATGTTTCACCGTCGCCAACTCCTCCAAGTAGGCCCGTGTAAATGACCTTAACTGTGATCGGTCAGATTCGGAACGACTGGCTCTCCAACAGCTCTCTAGGCCTCTCTTACGTCGCTTCATCCCCCGGAGCTCCTCGGTAAACCAAGGGGCTAGCCGGGATCTGCATCGTGTCAGAGGCCGCAAAGGAATGACCTGGTCGAGGGCCCTGGTAGCAGCCTCATCCCAGGCATCGACCAGGGCCGCGACCGGGGCGTGGGAGAGAGAGAGAGAGGCATCATCCCAAGCTCCGTCTGGAACCTCTCCGGGTCCATCAGGCACCTGCGGCGGAACCAGGTGGTCAGTCCCACGTCCCAGCGGGGAGGGGTGGCGTACTGGAAGCCCAGCCGAAGGAGATAGTGATCGGTCCATGACAGGGGATAAATAGCAGATAATCCCCCACCGAGCTCCACCCGCCACTGCTCTGAGACAAAAACAAGATCGGTCATGTGGCCCCCCTCATGTGTCAGGCCCTGAATAATCTGAGTCAGGTCCATGGCTGCCATGGAAGCCATGAACTCCCAAGCCACCCCCGACGCCACACCCAGGGACGGCAGATTGAAGTCCCCCAGCACAATAAGACTGGGAAACTCCACCACCAGCCCCAATAGGGCGTCGAGTAGCCCAGGCAGGGCTGTTGCTACGCAGCTGGGAGACAGGTACGCAACCAACAAGCCCAACTGCCCATATGGGCCCCACTTCATGAGGAGGGTCTCACATTCATCTATCTTAGGAGCAGTGACCTCCCGCGGACTAAGGGACAAATACCTAAGTAATCTCCCACCAGTGTTAGGATAGGACTGAGCAAGAAATAATTGTGCTTGAAATAACTAGTAAAATGTTGCTTAGAATGTTATTGGCTATTTTATTTCTTTACAGTTTGTAGAAGAGTATGAACCTACCAAAGCAGATAGCTACAGAAAAAGAGTAGTCCTGGATGGAGAAGAAGTTCAGATTGATATATTGGATACAGCAGGACAAGAAGACTATGCTGCAATTCGTGACAACTATCTTAGAAGCAGAGAAGGTTTCCTCTGTGTATTTTCAATTACAGAACCTGAATCTTTTGCTGCTACAGCTGACTTTAGGTAATTGGACAAGTGTGAGACTATTTTGTTTATTTTAATATTTTGAATCATGGCAGCTGTTAGGATATGGTGTAAGCCTAACGGGTTGTCCAGGCAATATATGTGTGCTATAACTTTAAATGTGTTCTGTAACTTTAAGATGTAATGCTGAGTAATTGTACTGCTGAGTCATTGTAATGACTAATGACTGCTGACTGACTGGTGACTGCAATTATCCTAATTGTACTGTTGAGTCATTGCACTGCTGACTTCACTTATCTTAAGTGGATAATTACTAGTGTAAACTGTATATAAGAAGGAAGCCGAGCTATAGTCATTGTTGGACCTGCTCTCATCATTGCTTGACTTGTTGGTTGGAACTGTTACCGTTGTGTGAAGAAGTGGATGGATCTGTTACCATCGTGATTTGTTACCAGCGTGAATTGCTGTTTATTACCTACTGCTGTTTGTATGGTAAGACAATTTCTATAACTCCGGACTGATTTGAATGGCTAAAGACTTGGATTGATTAAAAGACTATGCAATTGTTTTTCACTACAAAGTAAAAACTTTGTTAAACCAGTTTGTATGTATTGTATTCATTGCTCTCAGTACCGTTTCTCTGTGCACTTGCTCTGCTGGTTGGTTAACACAACAATATCCTTAACAGCAGCAAAGCAAAAGAACTCTTCTCTATTCTGGCATCTAATAGCTAGTCACTCTGACAGAATTCATACCCCATTAGACGTCCATATACCTCCTACAACCTGGGAACTTCACTTTCGGAGAATGTATGAAGACCCCTTCAGCGAGAGTATAAGGCAGTGATGGCTAACCTTTTGGGCATTGTGTGCCAAAAGCAGGGGGGGCGGGGGGGTCACGAGTGTGTGTGCCCACACCCATAATTCAATGCGCCCTGCTCCCCCACGCGCAAACCCCCCGTGCTCCCCCCGCTTTTGATACGTGATGGCACGGTGGGCCCGGTAGGCCCGTATTTTGCCCCTCCCCAGGCTCCAGATTTTTGCAGGCACTGCTCTACCCATTTATTTTTGCAGGCACTGGTCTACCCATGTATTTTTGCAGGCACTGGTCTACCCATTTATTTTTGCAGGCACTGATCTACTGATGTATTTTTGCAGGCACTGATCTACTCATGTATTTTTGCAGGCACCGGTCTACTCATTTGTTTTCTTTTAACACTGATCAGCTGTAGGGCGGCCCTTTGAAGCCCTGCGGCAAGAGTTTAAACAGTTTTTTTCCCTCTAGCCATCAGCTGGGACTCAGGAGGGAGCAATAGATTGGGGGTGGGGCCAAATAAAAGGTAAGAATAACATGGGGAGGTGGGGGGTGCGGGGGGGCAGAACCGGTTTGGTGACATCATATTGTCACCGCTACCGGCTCGGTGGAACCAGGAGGAACCGGGAGGAACCCACCACTGATGGCTCCACGTGCCACCTGTGGCATGTGTGCCATAGGTTCACCATCACGGGTATAAGGTATACAATGAAGGATTTACCTCAATGGCCCCCAGTTTCAGAGTCCGAAATCAAATTGCTCATTGGCCAACTCAGGACTGGGAAGGCTCCAGGAGCTGACTTCATTACTGCTGAATTTGGAGAACAATTTGGAGTGGTGGATACCAGTTCTGGCGGCGCTATTCACTTATATTGACTCCACCGGCTATGTCCCAGAAGATTGACCCTTCGCAATTGTTGTCCCAATTTTTTAAAAGGGAAAGAGAGATGACCTTGCCAATTACAGACCAATACGTTTGCTAAATATAATCAGCAAACTCTACGCTAAACACCTCCAAGATAAATTAAAGGAGGGGCTGGATCTTGAAAACTTGATCGCTGAAGAGCAAGCCAGGTTTAGAGAGGGGAGAGGCACCACAGATCAGTGCTTAGTTCTTCATCATCTGATTGAAAAATACATATCAAATAGACCTGTATCATTATACACCGGTTTTATAGATCTCAAGGCAGCCTTTGATATGGTTACCAGGACTAAGTTATGGGAGAAGCTGGAAGCTGCCTCAATCAACCACAGGCTTCTTCATCTATTACGTGCCCTACATACTAAAACATCCCTCATGGTGAGGTGTAATATGCAAGGGTCCCTTTCGAAGTCAGTTAAAACTCAAAAGGGGGTTGTTAGGAAATTGTTATTACCCAACTGGTTGGTCAGGAAATATACAACCAACATTGTGTGTTTGTAGTAAAAGTATTATGTAGCTTTAAAAACTGTGTTGCATCATCGTGCATCCTGATTGGCTGACCTCTGTAGCCAATGTACTTAAGGAAAGCTGGATTATGGTTTGTGTGGACACTACACCATTTTACCTGCTGATATGCTGTAACTCTATATTTGATCTCTCTGCATGATCGTTGCTTGATCATGGCTATTTATTGCTTTTCTAATATTTATTGACTGTTTTTATATTGAACTTTGTTCCTGAATGAAACTAAAGAAGATCTGTTTTATTGTATTTTTCTACAACTGGTAAGATGACTTTATTTTGGAAAATATCCCTGGACTGATCTTTATCTCACTTTATATGTGTATGACTTGGAATGTTTTTGGACTATGATTTTGCTTTATCCCTAAAAGTAAAATATTATCAAAACCCAGTTTGTTTGTATGTGAACTGTTATTATCCACAATCATTCTCAGTCGCTTTCATGCGTAAACTCAAAGGGTACTCTGCTCAATAACCCACAACATTGGTTATGAGACAAGAATATCCTTAACAGGGGTTAAACGGGGCATTTTGGCCTCCCTGCTTTTCAACTTCTAAACGACATGGTAAAATGGCTAAACCAGGTGTTGGCAACCCGCAGCCCCAGAGCCTCATGCGGCTCTTTGACCCCTCTCCCGAGGCTCCCTGCCGACCCAGTCACATGACCTGCTCTCTCCCCCGAGAAGGCGCAAGCCTCTCCACAGAGCCATGCGGTTGAAGCGCCCCTAGCATTTTCTCTGCACTGCCCATGACCGGCTGCTTTTTGCGATTCCACATCCTTCGTGGGCAGCTCAGCGCCAGCCGCAGTCCCCTTCGTGTTGGCTCAGGAAGGAGGGGAATGGGGAGGAGCAGCCGCTGCTGCTGCCAGATGCAGGGAGGGAACAGCTCCGACTCTCCTGCACAGCACGGCTTTCCTATGCTGTGTAGCGCAGCTGGCTATTCACCTCACTGCACAGTGGCAGCAGCAAGAGGAGTCATTGCTGTCCCTGCCACTGTGATCCTGGCCCAAGAGGGTATCCCGCTTGTGCGTGCGTGAGAAAGAGATGAGAGAGAGGAAAGGGGAGAAAAAGAGAGAAAGAGAGAAATGAGAAAATGATGGAGGGACAGAATGAGAGAGAGGAAAGAGAGAAACAAATGAGAGAGAGAAGGGGGAGAGAGAGGGAGAGAGAAATGAGAGAGAGCTGGAGGGAGAGAATGAGAGAGAGGGAAAAGAGCGGGGAAGCAAATGAGAGAGAGAGGGAGAGAAAGAGAGAGATGAGAGAGGGAGGGGGAGGGGGAGGGGGAGGGGGAGGGGGAGGGGAGAGAGAGGGAGAGAGAGAAAGAGAAAGAGGGAGGGAGGGAGGGAGAGGGAGGGAGAAAGAGATATGAGAGGGAGAGGGAGAAAGAGAGAGAGAAAGAGAGAGATGAGAGGGAGGGAGAGAGAGAGGGAGAAAGAGATGAGAGAGGGAGAAAAAGACAAAGAGAGATATGAGAGGGAGAAAGAGAGAGATGAGAGAGAGAAAGGGAGAGAGAGAGAAAGAGATGAGAGAGATGAGATGGAGAGAGAGAGAAGGAGAAAGAGATGAGAGAGGGAGGGAGGGAGAGGGAGAAAGAGATGAGAGAGGGGGAGAAAGAGATGAGGGAGAAAGAGATGAGAGATGAGAGAGAGGGAGAGAAAGAGATGAGAGGGGGAGGGGAGGGGGAGAGAGAGGGAGAGAGGGAGAAAGAGAGATGAGAGAGATGAGAGGGAGGGAGAGGGCAAGATATGAGAGAGGGAGAGGGAGAAAGGGAGGGAGAAAAAGAGATATGAGAGGGAGGGAGAGAGGGAGGGGGAGAGGGAGAATGAGAGAGAGAAAGCCAAAGCGAGAGAGGAGAGAAAGAGATGAGAGAGATGAGAGGGGGAGAGGGAGGGAGAGAGGGAGAAAGAGATCCGAGAGGGAGAAAGACAGAGATGAGAGAGAGAAAGAGAGAGATGACAGAGGGAGGGAGAGAGGGAGAGAAAGGGAGACAGAAAGAGATGAGAGAGATGAGGGGGAGAAAGAGAGATGAGAGGGAGGGAGAGAAGGAGAAAGAGAGATGAGAGAGGGAGGGAGAGAGGGAGAAAGAGAGATATGAGAGGGAGAAAGAGATGAGAGAGGGGTAGGGAGAGGGAGAGATAGCAAAAGGGAGAAAGAAAGATGAGAGATGGGGGAGAGAGAGATGAGAGGGAGAAAGAGATGAGAGAGGAAAGGAGAAAGGGAGAAAGAGAGATGAGAGAGTGAGGGGGAGAGGGAGAGGGAAAGAGAGAGAGAAAATGAGAGGGAGGGAGGGAGGGAGAAAGAGATGAGAGAGAGAGAGACAGAAAGAGAACGAGAGAGAGAGAGAGACACAGAGAGAGAGAGATACCCGTTTCCCATAGAAAACACAGGGAGCCACAAAACCTCGGTAGGCGTGGCTGGGGGGGTGTCATGTGACTGGGTGGGAGTGAGTGACGTTGAGTTGGCCACGCCCAGCCAAGTTTTGTGGCTTCCTGTGTTTTGTTTTCTGTGGGAAACAGGTCCAATTGGCTCTTTGAGTGTTTAAGGTTGCAGACCCCTGGGCTAAACAAACCAAATTACCACCCCCAAAAAATAGGTGATCAAAGCATCTATGCAGATGATGCTGTGATCCTCTCCAGGACACCAGTAGGCATTAAAAGAGCCTTGTGAGCCCTTGTCCAGTATTGTAATTACAATAAATTGGACATAAATTATGAGAAAACAAAGATCATGGCCTTTGCAAAAAGGCCAAAACTTTATTCATGGTATCTAAATGGCCACAAAATAGAGCAGGTAACCACCTTCAAATACCTGGGGGTGGTCATTCAGGACAATGGTTCAAGAAAAGCACATGAAGAATATGCAGCTGCCTTGGGCCAAAGATCAGCGAGCGCCATTCTTAAATTTTTCTGCACAAAGGAAGGATATTATGTCCCAGCTGCAATTAAGCTTTTTCTGGCCAAGTCGCTAGCATAGCTTCTTTATCGGACCTTGCTCGGACTGACAGCTTTGTGTTTTATACCATTAGAATTAGTTCAATCCAAATTCATTAGATCAGTTCTCCAGATGCCACGTTGTATCTCAAATGCACTTCTGTGCCTGGAGACAAGATTGACAAAAGTTGAAGCAAGAATCTGTATAGCGTCCTTAAATCTCTGGCTAAAGCTTAACTTCTTTCCGCAAGGGCTTGCTCCATTAATCCTCCAAGACAAATTCTCCTCATAATGGATCAAGGCTGTTGAGTCCAAACTTGCCAAACTAGGCTTCTCCCCAGCTTCAATACTCAAGATGGACTACGACCTAGCAAGACAAACCTTGCGACAAAGGGTGGAGGACATCGAGAGGCAGGCAGACTTAGGGAAAGCTCTGCTGTTTCTGGCTCCAGATGCCATTAGAAGTGTTGTTGCTCCTGCCAGCTATTGTCACGCCTGGAAGCCATCTTTTGCATTGGGCATTCAGGCCTGCCACATTTACTACTGTGGGAAATTGGGTGGGGGGATTGTATGGAGCATGGGTGATATATAGTCATAATAACATTCCTTTCTCAGAGAGTCAAGGATAATTGCTCTGCACCTGGAGGGCTGGAAAATCTCCAGTTGGGATGGTGCTTTGATTGGACCATGCGATGGACATGTGGGTGCTGGGCAGGGACTTGGACTTTCCTTTGGGTGGGGAAAACCTGGAGCTTTCAGATTCAGGTTTTCCCAGATGTGCCAATACAGTATGACATCTCTAATAAAATGGAACTTTGAGGAAACTCAAGCCTCGAGTCTCCTTTCGTTGGGGGTGTTACTTGGAACCCTGACAGCTATCTTAGTCAGTTGGAGTCAGCAAACCACCGGAAAGCATTTTTGCTTGCACATGCGCATTTTCACTTGCCATGCGCTTCCATTGGCTGCCCTGTATGGCAAGTATAAAAGGATACCATTGACGGAAAGACTCTGTTCCTGCAGCTCAGGAGAGGTGGAGACTGGGGTCACACACTCCTTAGATGTTCCTTTTATACAGATTAGGAAAAAACATATCCTGCCAATAACTGCTAGGTATCCTCGTCGTTCCAACACTACCTATCTTCAGTGGCTGCTTAAGGATGAACAGTCCATAACTGCAGTGCAGGTGGCCAGATTCTGCACAGCAGCACTGGGGATTCATCTCAAACATGTGTCTTCTACACCATAGTTATGTTACATAACAAATGTGGTAAACCCTTTGTTGTGACCCCGACTCCCGAGCCTGTCCTAACAGAGGAAGAGGACTCAGAAGGTGATGGGGAGGAACCGATAAGGCCTCCCTCTCCAGGACCCTCCTCTCTGGCAATGCCTCAGGTTCCATCCGAAGGCCAAGAGGAACAGCCTGGGATATGCCAAGAGGAAAGCATATCGGAACAACAACAGATAGGGAGCGAGGATGATGAATCCTGGCTTGATCCCAGGCAGCATCGGAGGGAGAAGCATGCGCAGCAACAAAAGAGGCGTGGGAGGGCCAGAGATTGAGCTGAGTCACTGAGCCACACCCCACAAGGAATAAAAGTGGGTGTGATTGCTCTTCGGGCTTTGTGACAGTCAAAGTTAAAAACCTGAGAGTCACATCGCGTTACCTGAAATCTGGCTTGTGCATATTTGGATTGGACCTTGGCTAACTCTTGCTTCGTGGATTACTTTTTGCTCCTGAACCGGACTGAGGATAAACTCTCTCTTGCTTACTGTGAGTGAAAACTGACTTGGCAGGCATTTCACAGTTTACTGCCAAAACTCTTATCTGCAAGGGTTTCTAGTCTGATTGCTTAATAAAATCTTGGCAGGCGTGCCTGGTTGTGTGTTTGCCTGTGTGGGGAAGAGGGACAGAACATCCTTTGCACTGCTTAGTCCTTTCCCTTTTAGCGTTGAACTTACAATGGGCCACACAGTTTATGTAATTGTAGTAATTGTAGTATAGTTAGACCAGTGGTGGGATCCTCCCGGTTTAACAACCGGTTCGGTGATCGCACGGTTTGCATGCATGCACGCGCTTTGCGCACACCTGCACCTGATGCACACTGTGTGCACGTGCACAATTTGAAGAAATCTTCACTTCCTGGTTTCTTCAGATGAGCAAAACAGCTGATTTGCGCAGCAATCTGCTCTACCACGTGAATCAGCTGAGAAGATAAAGATAGGAAAATAGCACGGGTGGGCACGTGGGCCCATCTGATCATCAGGGCGAACCAGTTCACTCCCAGCTGATCGTTGGAGCTACTGGTTCAACCGAACCGGTCCAAACCAGTAGAATCCCACCCCTGAGTTAGACCATGTATAATTGACAGACTGGATTTTATTATAGATTTTAGTTGCTATTTATTATTTTATACTAGAATTTTTAATTGTATATTTACCGAGCGTTTTTACTTGTTCTGGTCTCTGGTCTAAGACTGTAATAATAAAATGATAGATTGATTGTTGATTGAATCATGGCAATTTTTGTTTCATACATTCCTTGCCTCTTTTACATTTCTCCCTTGAATGGCTTGGAGATAGGTTACAGCTTGTCATTTCTGCTACCCAAAAGTGCACCACATTCTTTGTTTCTTTTGCTGAAATATTTTCAATCTGGAAAAATACCCTGGGTTGCTATGAACTGTGTGCAAGAGCATTTTGGCAGAATACTTGCTTATAAAAATCAAAAATTTCCTGGAACTTATGTTGTGGTGAAACATCTAGTCATAGTATGAATAGGGACATTGACATACTTATGAATTGGCATGTGTGCAAAAATCCTTGTTGATTCAGTATGTGTTTGATTATATTATGTATCCTTCCTTTATCTAGTGAATTTATGATTTATTTATTTATTTATTTATTATTTATTATCCAAATTTCTATACTGCCCTTCTCCTTTCGGACTCAGGGCGGTGAACAGCCAAGATAAAAACATCTATACAAACATCAGTTAAAAAATAAAGTTAAAATAATTTATAAATTTGGCCCATAATTTAAAACTTGTCAATTAAAATCAATATTAAAATATTAAAACTAACCCTAAAATCAAGACAGACCAGCTAACTGAAAAAAATAAGTTTTTAGGGCCCGACGAAAAATCCGAAGGTCGGAGATCACTCGTATCTCTGGGGGTAGATTGTTCCATAGGGTAGGTGCCACCACAGAGAAGGCTCTCCTCCTGGGGGTCGTCAGCCGGCATTGTCTGGCCGACGGCACCCGGAGGAGGCCCTCTCTGTGGGAGCGAACCGGCCGGTGGGAGGCTATTGGTGGCAGAAGGCGGTCCCGTAAGTACCCTGGCCCTAAGCCATGGAGCACTTTAAAGGTGATCACCAACACCTTGAAGCGCACCCGGAAGTCCACCGGAAGCCAATGCAGCTCGCGCAGGAGAGGAGTCACATGGGAGCGCCCCGTCGCTCCCATAATCCCCCGCGCAGCCGCATTCTGCACCAGTTGGAGCCTCCGGGTGTACCCCAAGGGGAGCCCCATGTAGAGAGCGTTACAATAGTCCAGACGAGAAGTGACGAGTGCTTGAGTGACCGTGCGTAGGGAGTCCCGGTCCAGAAAGGGGCGCAACTGGCGTATCAGGCGAACCTGACAAAAAGCCCCCCTGGCCACAGCTGATTTACTAGATAAAGGAAGGATAAAGTAAATTTACTAGATAAAGTAAATTTATTTGTACACTGTGTGCAGTATTATTAGGCAAGATGTATTTTGGAGGATTAATTTTATTATTGAACAACTACAGTGCTCTCGGTCAATCCAAAATGTTAATCAACCTCAAACCTGAATAAAGAAAGTAAAAGTGAGGTTATGCCTTTCTTAGGAGAATATCTATGTGTGCACAATCAGTGTTGTTAGGAAATGATTTTACCTAACTTGTTGGGTTGGCAATATATAAACCATCATTATAGCTGTAAGATTGCTGTATTGCTGTATTGCATCATACTGTGTCCTGATTGGTTAGCTCTGTAGCCAATCTCCTTAAGAGGGAGCTAGAAACATGGTTTGTTTCTCTTTGCTGATTGTTACTGCTCTTTACTGCTCTTTACTGCTCTTTGCTGTGTTTTGCTACTGTTTGCAAATACAGAAGAACTGATTATTGTGTATGACTACAACGACTGGTAAGGAGACTTTGTTATTGGATTATCCCTGGACTATTGTTTTACTATCTACTGCTTTATCTGTGTATGACCTGGACTGTTTATTGGACTGTGCCTTATTACTACTTCCTAGTAAACACAACTCAGTGTATCTCTGTGTTGGCTGTGTTTATTCGTAACTACTCTCAATCATTTTCATGTGCACACCCTTGCTACTCAAGGGTTGCTCTGTGAATTCCTTAACAAGTGTGCAAAATTATTATGCAACTAAATGAAAAGTGAAAATTTTCCCATCTCACTCATTCATCTGTTAAAGTGAGAATAATAAACAGACAACTCAAAATTTACAAATAAACATTTCTGACAGTTGATGGAGCATTGTTCTGCGTAAAAATCATGGTCTTCTTGAAAGAGGCAGACTTTTTCCTGTACCACTGCTTGAAGAAAGTGTCTTCTACAAACTGGCAGTAGGTTTGGGAGTTGATTTTGAGTCCATCTTCAACCCGAAAAGGTCCAACTAGCTCTTCTTTCATAATACCAGCCCATACCAGTACCCCACCTTCACCTTGCTGGAATCTGAGTCGAAGTGGAGCTCTGTGCCTGTTACTGATCCAGCCATGGGCCCATCCATCTGGTCTGTCAAGAGTCACTCTCATCTCATCAGTCCATAAAATCTTCGTAAAATCTGTCTTCAGATATTTCTTGGCCCAGTCTTGCCATTTCAACTTGTGTCTTGTTCAGTGGTGGTCAGATTTCAGCCTTCCTTACCTTGGCCATGTCTCTGAGCATTGAACACCTTGTACTTTTGGGCACTCGAGATAGGTTGCAGTTCTGGAATATGACAGCACTGTAGGATAATGGGTTCTTGGTAGCTTCGTGTTTGATTCTTCTCAAATCTTTGGCAGTTAAGGTGTGTCTTTTTTTCTCAACGCATTTCTTGCGACCCTGTTGACTATTTGCAACAAAATGTTTGATGGTTCTGTGATCACGCCCCAATATCTTAACAATTTCAAGAGTACTGCATCCCTCTGAAATACTTTTTACAATTTTTTACTTTTCAAAGTCAGTTAAATCTCATTTTTAGCCCATTTTGCCTGAGGAAAAGAAGCTGCCTAATAATTATGCACACCTTGATATAGGGCAGGGGTGTCAAACTCGCGTTGTCACATTGTTGTCACATGACGTTTCGTGACTTTTCTCCCCTTCGCTAAACGGGGTGGGCGTAGCCAGTGCGTGATGCATCTGGCCCACAGGCTGCAAGTTTGACACCCCTCATATAGGGTGTTGATCTCCTTAGGCCACACCCTCCCTCATTACATAAATACACATCACCTGATCTGCTTATATCCACTTAGCATTTAAGTTTATACAGCTTGAAGATGGAAAATATGCATACAAAGGATGATATGCTCAACATACTCACTTGCCTAATAATTGTGCACACGGTGTATATATATGGCTTTTTCAACATTTGGCTTCATTCAAGAAAAACTGACTGATCTGGGATCATCCAGTAAGCATTAAAATGGAAGTATCTGAATGTTGGTGTTAATGTCAAGAGACATTGTATCTACTATCTTGTTTTAACCTACAGTTATTGTCCATCAGAAATCCAGAGCTTTATTGGTTTGATACCTCAAAAAATTGAAGGCATTTTCTTCTATGTGAATGTTACAAATTAATCTTTAATACAGTTGCAAGGTGTGGGTGAGTGAAGATAAGCAACTCTAAGCCAAAATGTCATTCCTCAAATTTAGTCTCTTACTAGGAGGTACAAGTCAGTCATGACCTGAGTAAAAGTGGGAAGATTAAACTTGAATTTGTGATTCAGTTGAAACCACCAATTGAAACTTTCATATAGTCTTACTTATTACTGTCTTCACTTTCTCATTTTTATAACAGTGATTCTACAAACATCCACTTAAGCTGATGGTACAAAAAAGAGTTATGCATAACTGAAGCATCTGATTAATGCTCCAGATAACCATGTGTTACATACCTACTATATCACTTCACAGGTCTGGGGAGAAAAGGTGACATCAGAAACAGAAGGGAACAATGGGGGACATTATGATTTTAGAAACCAAATGTGGAATCTAAAAGGAGTTCTTCCTGAAGTAGATTCTGTCCCCTTAAGTTCATGTTTCTATATCATATTATGGAAAGCAAACACTGACTCACATATATAGGTAGTCCTTGGCTTACAACCATTTGTTTAGTGACAGTTCAAAGTTACAATGGCACTGAAAAAAGTGACTTACAACCAGTCCTTGCACTTACAACTGACTCAGCATCTCAGGGAAGTTTCTTCACCTTAAAGACCAGCTCTAAAGATAAAACCAGTGGAGAATCGAGTCCCAGTTCCCCAGAAACATGTATTTAAACAGCCATGTTAACTACTAGAAGTCACTGAACTATAACTTAAAACTTTTATAAAATGGTGTACCACTAGTATTTAACACCCGATAAATTGTCAAAGATGTATAAAAGTACTTCAGATATATGTTGGAAATCACTTCCAGTGAAAAGATGGCCAACTGACTACACACCCAGTGAAGGATCCCTGAGGGGGTTTTCCCTGGAATGTAGCTTCTTCAACTATCAACAGAAGGAACCAGCATCGTTTAGGTTTTTTTTTCTTTTCTCCTCTCCCACCTTCATCCACATCTTTCTTTTTTTTTTTTTGAACAGAGTGTTGGTCGTTTCTTATCTTATACAATTAGTCAAATTCAAATACATTTTACTCAATTACAATTTTTGTCAATATCGTCTTCCCCCCTTTCCATTTTTTTGAATATACCTCAGTATTTCTATACTTGCATACATAAACACCTTCTTCATTTATCCCTAAATTCTAACTTTACTATTTGTACATATTTATCCTCTTTTATTCTTAAACAATTCATTCTTTTTCTTAATATATTTATATTTGTTTGTTCAGAGCTGCCTTTCTTCCACTTCATCTTTTTTTTATTGTACAGCAATCTTTCTCCTCAAACCTAGCCTCTCCCTCTTCTCCTTCCAACTTTCTTTCCCCACCTTCTTCTTCTCTTCTCTACTTCCCCTTCCCTTCTCCTTCTCCTTCTCCTCCTCTCTTCCCCTGTCTAACCTTCTCTCCTACTCTGCTTTCCCTTCCCTTCCCTCCTCCCTACTCTTCCGTCCCTCTCTCTCCTTCCTCCTACCTTCCAATTCCTTCACCTCTCTCTATTGCTGTATCCATTTTCAATTTAATGTTTTCCATTGTGGAGTTCAGGCAACCCCGATCCCTTATCTTTTTAATTATTAACAATATATTTCATCTTCAATTTTCTAATCTCTTATCTTTTTTACTTTTACCAATATATTTTTTCTGCTTTACTTCTTGCAAGTATAACATTTAAATCATTTTTCTCATTTCAATTTCATTCAGTTTTCCATTCAATTTCAATCATTAAATATATTTCTCAAAACATCTTAACAATAAATTTCCACTTATTCAAATATATATTTATAAAGCGCATCTTAATCCTTTCTCATTTTACCCAATCCGATTAGTTCTTAAAATATTCTTGTCTTCTTTTCTCTTTTTAATTATGTTTCAAATATATAGTTTGAAATATTCCAAATATTACATTTCCCCCAACTGGTTTATTCATATTGTTAAAACTTATCATTCTATAAACCTCTAATATTATTGAGCGTGTGACATTTATTACAGGTTTCCCTTTGTTTCTACTTTTCTTTTCTTTTTTCGTATCTTTTCATTATTAATATTTTGTATCTTAAAATCGTGAAATCTTTGCCCTTTATTTCCCATTATTTTCCATCCCTTTTCCCTCTTTCTTATGTTTCCACTGTAAATCCCAGTGTAATCATTTATGTTTTTAATATTTTTTCTTCTCCTCCACCCTCTTTTCCTTCTTTGCCTTTTGTTTTCCCTTCTTCTTCCTTTCTTTTATATTTTAAAATTCTGCACTCTTATTCTGCCCTATATTTCCCATTGTTTTCCTTTCTCTTTCCTTTTTTGTATCTTTTCATTGTTAATCCCAGTATGCTTATTTAGTATTTTAAAATCATAAAATCTTTTATTTTGTCCTTTATTTCTTATTATTTTCCATCTCTTTTCCATCTTTCTTATCTTTCCACTGTAAATCTCAGTGTAATCATTTAAGTTTTTTATATTTTTCCTGTTCCACCCTCTTTTCCTTCTTTCTTTTCTTTCTGTCCATACTTAATATTACAATTGTTTAATTTTCCATAGTCAGTCTTTTTGTCTTTGTCTTCTTCATTATCCCTTTCTCTTTCTTGTTTCTCATTAGTCATTTCCTTTTCATCTTCAGTGCATTCTAGCTCTGTCTTTGCCTCCTCAGATTTCGATTTTCCATGCAAATTTATAATCATTTCCTTTATTTCCAAACACATCATCTTTATCAGTTCATTAAGTTCCTGTTCCATTTTATTCTTTCCAGTTTGAATTATTCCAGTTTTAAGTCGCATTAAGGTCCCTCTTTTATAATCATCAAAGTCTATCCTCTTGTAGGCAAAACGTATCCTCCTTAGTTCTCGCCAGTTATCTCTTTAAAAGTTCAAGGTTTCATTTCTTCAAAGGTTTTCTCAAAGTAAACAATTCCATGTCATGCTCTTCCTTCTCCTGCAGATGTCTCTCTATAATCCACAGTTCCACTCGACTAATTAACAAATCGCCATTTTATTTGTAATCCACATCTGTGTTTATCGAGTCATAAAAGAGAAAAAAGCCAGTTTTCACCTCTTCTTTCACCTTTATATACCACCAATCAGTTTATAATCCAATCCAAATTGAATACAAGTTCCAGATTTACATTTCCATTTGTCAATCACTTTTAATTCTTTATTTGGGTTCTTCTATGGCGCGCTTGTCATTCTCACTTTCTCTTTCCATCCGCCATCTCCACCCGCTGCTATTTAGCTGCAATATCCATGCCGGGGTAATTTTAGTAATAGTTTAGTAGTTAAAAATACTTAGAATTTTCTTTTTATTGTCTGTGGTTGTCACTGCGTACTTGTATTTGTCAGCTGGGCTCCCATTCTGAGACTTATGGTAGACTGATCTGAGTCTTATCTCTGAACCACTGCGCATGTCCACATTCTTTTCATTCTTCTTTTTTTTTCTTTTGTTCGTCTGCCAGAACTTCTGCTGGCAAGGCAGGGAAGTTTGCCAAGATGTAATTAATAGCTAGTAAGATTGTTTTTTTTATTTCTTTATAATAAAATGTTTCTTAGAATACATACTTCGGGTTTTCTTTCTTTGGGAGTATGCACCATGGAAGACAAGATCCAGTCACCTCTAATTAATTACAGTTTCCCTGGGGGGAGGGGGGGAACGAAGCTGATTCACGCTTCGACAATGGTAGCAGAGGATGGTTTGATCCTCTGCTACCTCGATCCAAGACCGAG
Organism: Arizona elegans; assembly: GCA_022577455.1. Classification (NCBI taxonomy): domain Eukaryota; kingdom Metazoa; phylum Chordata; class Lepidosauria; order Squamata; family Colubridae; genus Arizona; species Arizona elegans. Next base: position 47,003,393 of record JAKOOJ010000010.1, read on the forward strand.
TGGCTGTGGTTTCTGGCATCCCAATATAGTCAGTTGGTGCCATCACTGACTATTGGGGGCGAGTCATTACCCCCCACGGAGAGGGCTCACAACTTGGGTGTCCTCCTAGATTCACGGCTGTCTTTAGAAGAGCACTTGACGGCTGTGACCAGGAGGACTTTTCATCAGGTTCACCTGATCCGCCAGTTGCGTCCCTTTCTAGATCGGGACTCCTTACGCATGGTCACTCATGCCCTCGTCACTTCCCGCCTGGACTACTGCAATACTCTCTACATGGGGCTCCCCTTGAGGAGCACCAGCAGGCTCCAACTGGTGCAGAGTGCGGCTGTGTGGGTGGTTATGGGAGCGACATGGCGTTCCCATGTAACACCTCTCCTGCGCGAGCTGCACTGGCTCCTGGTGGTCTTCCGAGTGCGCTTCAAGGTTTTGGTTACCACCTTTAGAGCGCTCCATGGCTTAGGACCTGGATATTTACGGGACTGTCTGCTGCCACTAGTAGCCTCTCACTGGCCAGTACGCTCTCATAGAGAGGGCCTCCTCCGGGTGCAGTCGGCCAAACAGTGTCGACTGGCAGCCCCCAGGGGGAGAGCCTTCTCTGTGGGGGCACCTGCTATCTGGAATGAGCTCCCCCCGGAGATACGGAGGATCCCGGATCTACGCACCTTCCGACGCGCCCTCAAGACTTTTTTATTTCAACAGGCCGGCCTGGCCTAACTTTTTCCCTTTTAACTTTTTAAATTGTAAATTTTAAATTTGTCTTAAGTATTGGGGGTGTTTTAATTTGTCCCGGGCCAAATTATCTAATGTGGTTTTATACTGTCTTTTAAATTTTGCAATCTATGTGTTTTATTTTTTGGCTGTTCACTGCCCTGAGTCCTTTGGGAGTAGGGCGGTATATAAATTTAATAAAATAAAATAAATAATAATAAATAATAAATTTTGTTTTTCCTTGGATGTTACTCAACTGATAAGCGTCTAGGCTAATTAGACAGATGATTAATTTAGCGACTGCAGAACGCTGATTAATTGACTGCTAAGATGCCAAAAAAGAAGAAAAAAAGGGAAAATGAAACTCAGAGCATTCTCTACAAATGATTTGCTTCTCTCCGACGAAGAAGAAGCAGAAAGGAGGTTTTCAAATTTCCAGCTGCTCGCTTCAGCAGAAGAAGGAACCGTGGGAGGAGTAGAAGAAACGGACGAAATGCTGTTACAGAGGCTTCAGGAAGAAGGAAATAGAAAAGCTGCTTTGGAAGGCGAAGTGCTAAGGTTAGTGACTTCCCCTTCTGATTATGCATGCTCTCAAACAATTCCTACAGAAGCCCAAAGTTTTGAAAGGCTTGGTGCAAAGCCAAAAATTCTACAAATGGCTCAATGTTCCTCCCACACCGAGAGAGAAGTAATTTGTCATTCTCCTCGAAGCCCTGAGCTCACCCTGAATGAGAAAACTATAAAAAGCTATCATGACCACATAAAATTTTTTGAACATGAGCTATGCCAGGCAAAAGCGATTTTATCTATGCTCGAGCCAGATAAGACAGAGTCTCATGTTTTTAAAATCCCTGAAACCTCCATCTTGCTTTCTTCTTCGAAGCCTAAGACACGCCCACAAGAGAATGTCGTATTAGGCCAATCAGAACAGAAAGCTGTACTCACGTCACATTTGTCTCGTGATCTGGTGTCTCCTCAAATTACACATCATGCCACGAAAGCAGAAAGGTTATCTGAGCTGCCTGAAACTAAAGGTGCAGCACCATCTGCTGGCGAAAGTAATTTACTAGAGAAAGCCGACATGCATTGCAGATTGCAAGAACAATTACAAGTATTGCATCAGACTTTATCAAACATGTCCTTAACTCACTCAGATATTCAGGCGGCAATGCAACAAGTGTCTCCACAGGCCCAATCTTCAGCACCCCCTGGTGGTGCTGGTGTCTTTTTAGATGGAGCACAACAATGCTTAATGCAGCAAAGGCAAATGACTGTGTCTCCAGCAGGCCATATTAATATTGCAGCTCAAATGCAACAGCTCCAAGCTCAAACACAAGTGGCAGCTAGAGCACAGCAAATTCCAATACAGCAACCACATTTTCAGGTGCATGCACAAGTGCCTCCAGCTGTACAACCAGGACCAGCTCCTGGTCCACCTCCAGCGGCACAACCAGGGCCATTTTTTGGTCCACAACAAGCACAACAAGTATTTTTACCGGCACAGCCAGCATACCAAATGCATATTCCTCAACTAGCATCTTCTGTTGCTCCACTGGCTGGTGAGTCAAAATTAAAGATGTCAGGACAGAATTATAAGGCCTGGGTCAGTGAGGTTGGACTATTGCTCCGCAGAGAAGGTACTCACTGTATGGTTTTTAATCCTCCTGCCCAGCCATGGACTCCTGCAATAAGAGACTTAGAGACTAGAGCTTGCACAACATTATTGATGTCCATGGATACTGAACTGCAGGTTACCTTTCCGCCTGATGCAACAGCCCAACAAATTTGGGTCCAATTGGAAAATTGCTACAGGCCTGTTTCAATTGAATCTTCATGTTTGCTCATGTCTGAGTTCCATGGTTCGAGATTAAAACCTGGTGAACAAATTGGAGGACATTTAACCAAACTGAAAGGAATGAGAAAAGAATTGAGAGAAAGAGGCTATCTTATTGATGATATTCAAATGATCAGCATTATTATTAACTCATTAAATTATGAATGGAAAGATGCCATTACAAAGATTAATCAAGTGCCTATTGCTCAACGCACAATGGACCATGTATGCAGACTTTTAACTGAAGAAGAAGCACTCATGTTAGCCACACCACATTTGCGAGGACCATTTGCATCAAGAGCTCCAGCGAGTCGTCCCTTCCGAGGAAGAGCCTATGTTCCAAGGATGCCAAGATGCTACATCTGTAATCGTGTGGGACATGCTGCCCGGGATTGTCCCCAACGAGTTCCAGCTCCCGTCTCGTACCAGCCCCAAAGAACAGATTCCAGAGGAGGCAGAGGCAGAAGACAAGGTCGTCCTGGTCCCAGGCGTAATCCGCAACCTCCACTCACCACATTGGCTTTAACCAACGATCCACAACCTCAACCACAGTACGACAGATGACTTATGTGGACTTTGGACAGTGGTGCAGCATTGCATGTTACCTACAGAAAGGAACTTTTCAGAGATGCATGAGCCTGAACCTGAACTACATGAACTTTATTCTTTTTCCAATCATCCTTGTCAGGTCAAAGGAAAAGGAACTGTTTATGTTGAAGAGCTCAATGCATTCATTCCTGATGTTTATTATATACCAACAGCAAATAGTAATTTGCTTAGTCAGAGTCACTTGTCTAGAGTGTTAAAGTTCCAGGTTCACCACCTTGAAAAAGCAAGTTACATAGTTAAAAATGGAGATATTGTTGCTGAAACCATGTTAATTGGTGGTGTTTATTACATAAAGCCAAAGCCTAAATCACAAGTACAGGCAAGTATGCAAGCTCCAAAAGAGGAGAGCACAGGCCCAGAAAGAGATGTTCCAGAGAGAGATCCTGTTGCTACTCCAAAGGCTCCTAAAGCCAACAAAAGGAAAATTAGGAAACAAGTTGCTCAGAGCAAGCCTGGGGTTCCTAATAAAACTGTTAATGTTGAAAATTCACTAACTGGTAAACCTTTGCATTCCAGGTGTATCCATAAGTGGCATAGAAGATTGGGGCATGCCAGTTTCCGTGTTCTTAGGAAGATGCCGGAGTTTGCAAAAGGTTTGGATCTACAATAGTCTGGACTATTGTAATGCTCTCTACATGGGGCTCCCCTTGAGGTGCACTCAGAGGCTCCAACTGGCGCAGAGTGCGGCCGCGCGGGTGGTGACGGGAGCGACGTGGCGCTCCCATGTAACACCTCTCCTGCGCGAGCTGCACTGGCTCCCGGTGGTCTTCCGAGTGCGCTTCAAGGTTTTGGTTATCACCTTTAGAGCGCTCCATGGCTTAGGACCTGGATATCTACGAGACCGCCTTCTGCCGCCAAGAGCCTCCCACTGGCCAGTACGCTCCCACAGAGAGGGGCTCCTCCGGGTGCTGTAGGCCAAACAATGTCGACTGGCGGCCCCCAGGGGGAGAGCCTTCTCTGTGGGGGCACCTACGATCTGGAACGAGCTCCCCCCGGAGATACGGAGGATCCCGGATCTGCGTACCTTCCGTCGCGCGCTTAAGACCTTTCTATTTCACCAAGCCGGCCTGACCTAAGTCTTTCCCCTTTTTAAATGGAAATTTTAAATTTGGTTTTAAATTATTGGGGTTTTAAATTTGTTCAGCCAAATTATTTAATTTCGTTTTAATCTATTTTAAATTTTGTATTTATATGTTTTATTCCATGGCTGTTCACCGCCCTGAGTCCTTCGGGAGTAGGGCGGTATACAAATTCAATAAAATAAAATAAATAAATAAAATACATAAATAAAGGGGTGTAAGGTGTTTTTGGATTGTGCTGTCTGCAAGAAAGTCAAATCCAAAGCAGCAGCCATTCCCAAACGCGCTACACGCCTGTCAACACACCATAGTTGGTCCATTCCCGCCATCATTTGGTGGTAAAAAATATTTTCTAACAATTGTTGATAATTACTCTAGATATGGATATGTATATCCTATGAAAGAAAAATCTGAGACGTTTCAGCTCTTTAAATACTTTGCTGCTCTTGTTTCTACCCAACACCAAGTTCGCATCACCAGAATCCAGAGTGATCGTGGTGCTGAATTCATGTCTCAGCGTTTCCAGGACTGGATGCGTAAGAATGGAATTCTTCATCAGACCTTGGCCCATTACACACCGGCTCATAATGGAGTCGTAGAAAGACGACAAGGGGTACTGCAAACCATGATGCGTTGTCTCCTAGAAGACGCCAACCTTAGTAACCCATACTGGGGTGAAGCTATCAAATATGCAAATTACATTGTCAACCGTACTTGGAGCAGTGTAATAAATCAGACTCCTTTCTTCATGTTGTATGGCTACAAGCCCGATCTCAAAAACCTCCATATTTTTGGTTCATATGCTATGGTGAACATTCCCTTAGCTCAAAGAAGAAAAGGAGGTCCAGCAGCAAAGAGACTGAGATTTATGGGCATTGATGATAACTCAAAATGGGGCAAATTTATTGACTCCAGACATGTGATTGTGATTTCCCAATATGCTATTTTTGAGGAAGATGTTGACTGGTCCAGGATTCATTCCAATGATCCTGGAGTTTATTTTCCTAGAGATGATACTGCTGATGCTGCGCAGATCGATGATCAAGATTCCACTAGTTCTTCTCAACCTGATGTTCTGTCTTTGCAAGCCGCTGATGCTGATGCTAGCGACGAATGTGAGGACGAGGACGAAGCAGAAGAAGAATGGACTGTTGTTCCGAGACGTTCCAAGAGGGCCACAAAGGGGATCCCTCCACAGCGATATTCATGGCAACTGACAAAAACACCCTTGCCTTTGATTTGCAATGTTACACTTCCACCTGATACGTTCACACAAATCAAACATCTTCCTGATTCAGAGCAAGGGAAGTGGTGTGAGGCAATGCAGGCTGAAATGGACAGTCTAAAGAAACTTAAGGTGTTTACACCTGCAAAACCTCCAGCAAACAAAAGGGTCATTGGCACTCGATGGGTCTACAGAATAAAAAAGAAGCCAAATGGTGAGTCACTGTACAAGGCCAGACTTGTAGCTCAGGGTTTCACTCAACGTTATCCTGAGGACTACACAAATACCTACTCAACGACAGTCCGGACTGAGAGTGTAAAAATTGCTTTAGCAACTGCAACTGTCCTTGGTTTAGAAGCTTTCCAGTTCGATGTTGACACGGCTTATCTACATGCTGATCTAGATGAAGAAATCTATGTGAGAGGTCCTCCAGGGTTCCGACAGCAAGAAGGGGATACCTGGTTCTACAAAAAAGTCTTTATGGTCTGAAACAGTCTGGTTTAATGTGGTACTTATGTCTTACTGACAAACTAAATTCAATGGGCTTTATTAAGTCCAAAACTGATGAGTGCGTGTTCACAAAAAGATCTAACAATACATATGAGATAGTTCTTGTTTATGTTGATGATATTGTTTACATTGGTCCAAATAAGCAGATGAGTGAAATTTTTGCCAAAGCCTTGCAGAGATATTTTACATTGAAATCTCTAGGTCATGTTAGCACTTATTTAGGTGTTCAGATTGAAAAAACACAGAAGGGGTTTAGTCTTTCACAAGAGGATAAAATTGAACAAATTTTGCATCATTGCAACATGAAGGATGCTAACACAACGAAGACACCCATGCAAACAGATTTTCACAACTTGACACATGAACCAAGTCCTGAGTTCGAGGATCAAACACTTTATCGTTCAGTTATTGGGTCACTGTTGTACATTAGTAGTTGGACCAGACCCGACATTGCACTTAGTGTGAATCTCTTGTCTCGACACGTAGGTAAGGCAAAACAGTTTCATTGGACATGTGTTAAGAAATTATTGAAATACCTAAAACACACTAAACATATGAAGTTATTGTTAGAACCAACACATACTGATTATGCAGAATTATGTTGTTATGCAGATTCTGATTGGGCGAGTGATAAGAAATCACGTAAAAGTACTTCAGGTTATATGATGTTCTTAAATGGATGTCCTGTTTATTGGCAAGTGCGTAAACAGAATTTTGTTTCTTGTTCATCTACCGAAGCTGAATATGCTTGTGTTTCAGATGCATGTAATTCTCTAACATGGTTTGATGCTTTGGTCACAGATATCTGGACAGAACCGATCAGACCAATCACAGTGATGGAAGACAATGAATCGGTGGTTTATATTTCTGAATCACATTTCACAGGTTCTAGGTCCAGACACATTGACATCCGTTATCAAAACATAAAACAATTAGTGAAAAAAGGTTTTGTTAAATTGCAGTATGTGCCTACATATGATCCGATTGCTGATATACTCAACAAACCGCTTCCAGCAGCTCAACACGAGTATCTGCGTAAGAAGATGTGCCTTATTTGTTGATGTACCTGATGTCCGCTCAACTGACAAAGAAGGGGATTGTCACTGCATTCTTGTATTTGTCAGCTGGGCTCCCATTCTGAGACTTACGGTAGACTGATCTGAGTCTTATCTCTGAACCACTGCGCATGTCCACATTCTTTTCATTCTTCTTTTTTTTTCTTTTGTTCGTCTGCCAGAACTTCTGCTGGCAAGGCAGGGAAGTTTGCCAAGATGTAATTAATAGCTAGTAAGATTGTTTTTTTATTTCTTTATAATAAAATGTTTCTTAGAATACATACTTCGGGTTTTCTTTCTTTGGGAGTATGCACCATGGAAGACAAGATCCAGTCACCTCTAATTAATTACAGTTTCTGGGGGGGGGAACGAAGCTGATTCACGCTTTGACATGTGGGTTAGCCAATCACTCACCCAACACCAGCACTCTGTCCAAATCTTCCCTCCTGCACATCGCTTGCTCCAGATGCTCCAGCTTCATGGCGATTCACTCTGATCGCTGCCCCCCGTCACCAGCTCGAAGAGAGTTTCTTGGGCTATCCAAGGGCCTTGCCTGTCCCTCTTTAGACACCGAGCTGCCTCTCTTTCTTCACTGTCCCTACAGGACAGCTTCAGTCCGAAGACCCCCAGTGTCGGTTCATCTGGCTGGTTTTTGCCAAGCTCATCGGAGCCCGGCATTTTCCCAGCCAGTCACGCCATGCCGCTTCTGGATTCTCAGCATCGTTTAGTTTATATGACTCTCCTGGGTTAGGGAGAGTCCCAGAATTATCCCTCATGATCCTCCATACAGCAAAGGTCTGCAAGTAGCTTCAGGAGCTGTGCTGAAAGCTGGGGGGCGGGGCTGCAATCAGGTTGTGGTTGAAGAAGCAGCCATTTTGGAATTTATTTTTCAAATGGACAGTAAGTTGTACCTTTCATTTCTTAATCATTTTAAGGACTATTAATCTTTATTAAGCTAAAAGAGGCTCTCTTTAGCCATAGCCTGTTATTCCTTTTTGAAGATCTGCACCATTTTGGGGACTTTTTCTGGTTAAACAAGGAAGAAGGCTGCTAAGGCAAGCTAAAATAAGGAAGTGTGGAGTATCTTTTTAATTAAAAAATGATGGAGAAATATAGGGGCAGAAAGTTGTGGTTCTAGTTTATTATTTTAGTAATTTGTAGCTTGGTCTGCTTTGTTTTGGGTGGCTAAAACTAAAACTTTCCAATTTTTATGATTCCTGATTGGTCAGCAATTCTTAAGTGACTTACAAAAAAGCTACTCTTTGACTAAAGGGGGAGTTAAGAAGATGGAGGAGCAAATTATTAGAGATGTATTTGAAAAATCTTTAAATAAAATCTATCAGTTCATAGAACAGCTATGCTCCAAGGATGTTAAAAAGACAACTCAAATTACTTCAGAGATGCAAATATGTGTAGCATTACCAAACCACTGAGGCAATTTCACAAGTAGCTAACAATGCAGAGGAGACAACTGTAATTTTGGAATATAAACCTGACACCAATTTTTATTATGATGGTTTAAATAGAAGCCTCCCAACCAGTGGTGGGTTTCAACCGGTGTTACCACTGGTTCACTTCGCGCATGGGCTTTGCGTGCAATTTGCTATTTCATTTCTTTTCTAAAAAAATCTTCCTGGGGTGACACCCAAAGGGACAGCTTTATAGAGAGCCTTGTTTTATATTTATTCCAAACTCTTAGTATCAGAGGTGGAAATCAGCTGGTTTGCACCAGTTCACGTGAACCGGTAGCGGAAATTTGACCTGGATCACCGAACCAGTAGTGACCTCTGGCTGGCCACACCCCTGAACCGGTGACCTGCTCACCCTGCTCAGTCACTCCTCACTTCTACTGTGTGGGTCCTTGCTTGCGCACAGTCTCTGCTCTACAGCTTGCCTGCCTGAAGCGCTGCACCCTGATCTGCCTCCCAGGTAAGCCTGCGAGTTGCGGCCTAGCTAGCTGCCCCTTCCCCCCCCCAACCATCCCAGCCTGCCTCCCCTACTCCCTTCCCTGTGGCCCACAGCCCTGCCATGCTTCCATGCCTTCCACACAGCCTTCCCGGCTGTCCCCGTGGCCAGGCCCGCTTGCAAAAGCCTCCCCTACTCTCTTCCCCACGACCCATGGCCAGGCAGCCCCGACATGCTTGACTGCCTTCCCCGCTGCCTTCCCCATGATCCCCGAGGCCCTGCACACTTGCCTGCCTTGCCTGCTGCCTTCCCTGTGGTCCCTGAGGCCCAGACAAGGGGAGGCAAGGTGCACTCATCTCTGTTTCCCTCTATGACTGGCCTTGGAAAAGCCTCCCCTAACAATCGCATGCCTGCAGCCAGATCCGGGCTTGGCGCAGCACAGCAGCAATGGTTTGGAGCGGAGGACCGCTCCTCCGCTGCGTTTTCCAAACCCGGCTCTGGCTGCAGGCATGTGATTCTGCTGGGGGAATCGGTGCCTGGAGCGAGAGGGGAGCACAGGCTGACTAGGCAGGGAAGGCATACCGGACTGCCAGCACTCATGCGGGCAACCGAGGCTTGCAGCAACAGTTTGGAGCTTGTTAAGAAGGACCACTCCTCCACTCCAGCCAATTTCTGGAAGAGAAATTGATTTCAACAGACAGGTGACAAGAAAAAACAACTATCCTGTTGCAGATGGAGCGTTCTGACTTTTACTTAAGATTTCAAAACATAGAGGAAGAAAAGGGAGAAAATTTACCTGAAGTAATTGCAGAGGTTCTGGCTGAGGCTTTGGAACAACCCAAGGAAGAGATATTAAGCGAGATTGATGAAGCGTTTAGAGTCTACAATAGATATGCAATAAGGAATAAACTACCAAGAGAAGTGCATGTAAGATTTACAAAGAGGGCAAAGAAAACAGAGATATTACAAGCGGCAAGAATTACAGCACTGAAATACAAAGATAAAGAACTTGTGGTATTAAGACAAATACCTAGAAGAGTTAGAGATTTGAGGAGAGAGTATCAATTCCTAACGAAATTCTTAATATACAAAGGAGTGAGTATTAGATGGTTAATACCTGAAGGAATTATGGTGACATGGCAAGAACAACAATATCTGGACCAGGAATGATGTCTGGGGGAGAAATAAGGCCACCCCAACGATGCCCTTGAAGTGATGTCCCAGTGCCTGGAGGCTGTGCGGATCTGGATGGGGAGGAACAGGCTCAAGCTCAACCCTTCCAAGACTGAGTGGCTGTGGCTCCCGGCATCCCGATATAGTCAGTTGACTCCATCGCTGACTATTGGGGGCGAGTCTCTGGCCCCCTCGGAGAGGGCGCGCAATCTGGGAGTCCTCCTGGATAGGCAGCTGTCTTTGGAGGAACATCTGACGGCTGTTACCAGGGGGACCTTTTATCAGGTTCGCCTGATTCGCCAGTTGCGGCCCTTTCTTGATTGGGATTCTTTGTGCACAGTCACTCACGCCCTCGTCACCTGTCGCCTTGACTACTGCAACGCTCTCTACATGGGGCTCCCCTTGAAGAGCACCCGGAGGCTCCAGCTGGTCCAGAATGCAGCAGCGCGGGTAGTGATGGGAGCAACATGGCGCTCCCATGTAACACCGCTCCTGCGCGAGCTGCACTGGCTCCCGGTGGTCTTCCGGGTGCGCTTCAAGGTGTTGGATATCACCTTTAAAGCGCTCCATGGCATAGGGCCTAGCTATCTCCGAGACCGCCTGCTGCTACCAACGACCTCCCATCGACCCGTGCGCTCCCACAGAGAGGGCCTCCTCAGGGTGCCATCAGCCAAACAATGTAGGCTGGTGGCCCCCAGGGGGAGGGCCTTCTCTGTGGGGGCTCCCACTCTCTGGAATCAGTTGCCCCCGGAGATAAGGAGAATCCATGACCTCAATGCCTTCCGTCGTTCCCTGAAAACCCATCTTTTCCAGCAAGCCGGGTTGGCTTAGAAGAAATTTTTAAATTTTAAATTTTTTAATTAGTTTGTTATTCTTAACTTTCGGCCCAAATCTATATATATTTTTAAATGTTTTAATATTTGTATTCTATGTTTTTTATCTTGGCTGTACACCGCCCTGAGTCCTCAGGGAGAAGGGCGGTATATAAATTGGAAATTAAATTAAATTAAAATTAAATTAAATAAGTACCCTGTTTCTTTCCCGGGTTTCTGTCCCTCCATTGTTGTGGCCCCGCCCTCTGAGCCTGTCCCATCGGAGGAAGAAAGCTCCGAGCATGAGGAAGAGGAGTCAGCCAGGCCTCCCTCTCCAGGCCCCTCCCCTCTGGCATCGTCTCAGGTGCCGGCCGAGGGAGAGGAGATCAGTAGGGAGACAGCTGGCTCGGATCAGAGTGACGAAGAAACATCATTCCTGGACGCACGCCTCCGAAGGCGTGATAAACGATTGCAGCAGCTTAGGAGGCATGCTAGGGATTAGAACTGAGTCACTGGACCACACCCCAGAGACTATATAATAGAGGGTGGTGGTCAGTGATCCCTGTGACGAACAAAGCAAACCTTGGATAGTCACTAAAGCCTCGTCCGGAATTGCTGAGAGAAAGATTTCTTGTTGTCGGACATTTGGACTCTTGAGTGTTTAATCTTTCTGTTTTACTGTGAAAATAAAGGCACTTGGCAGGCGGTGTGTCTATCGCTGCCAAGTGGGAGATAAAGAAACTGGGTGCGTTCCAAAGTGTTTCCTTAACCCTCGGCTGGCTGTTTGTGTGTGTGTGGGTATGGGGACAGATCATCTTGTTCGTCACCCCATACTCCATCGTTAACCCACGATGGACCAACAGCTGCAGCAGCAGATACAGCAGATGCTGGAAGCCAATCAGCTTCTGCAACAGCAAGTAGCACAGTTAACTGCCCAACTTGCCTTGGGGAATGCTCCTGCAGCTCCCCCTCCTCCCCCTCCCCGTCCGAGATGCCCAGTGAACATGCCAGATAGGTTTTCTGGGCAGCAGGAGATGTTTCCGGCCTTCCTGGGACAATGCCAACTGTTCATGGCGATGAGGCCGGAGGATTTTCCGGATGACCGGGCTCGGGTGGCATTTGTTATCAGCTGCCTCTCTGGCACTGCCGCCCAATGGCCACGCCCCTGTTGTTGCAAGATAGCCCCTTGCTCCTGGACTTTCAGGGCTTTTTACAACACCTGCGCACCATGTTTGAGGACCCCCTCCGGGTGCAGACGGCAGCGAGGCGCATCAAGGACCTCCGCCAAGGCAAGCACCCCCTGCAGGACTATATTGCAGAGTTCCGACTGCTAGGCCAGGATTCGGCTTGGAATGAGGTGGCGCTGATGGACGCCTTCCAGGACGGCCTTTCCGACGAGTTGCAGGATGAGCTGGTTCGTGTGGAGGCGCCACCGACCCTCGACGCGCTGGTGACCCAATGCCTGCGCATCGACGCCCGCCTGCAACGGCGATGGCCCCGTCGGGTTCTTCCGGAACCACCGACAGTGTCGGCACCCCCGCGTTTTGCACCGACAGCGCTCCGGACCGCACAGCGTTTTGTGGCGACGGCTGAGGAGCCCATGGAGCTCGGAGCAGCCAGACCTCAACTGACGGCCCAGGAGTGGATGCGGAGACGTCAAGGGGGGTTGTGCCTCTATTGCGGCGAGGCGGGACATTTTGCCGCCTCGTGTCCCCGGAAGCGGAGTGGACCGCTCAAGCCTGTGCCGGAGTCTCGGTGTGACCAGCCGGGAAACGGGCCAGGCTTGGCCTAGGGGAAACTCTGGGTCAGGCACGTGACCATGCCCCGCCGGAGTCAGCGGCTGTGGACTGTGAGCCCCCTCGGCACCTGATTTTGAACACCCGGGTGTTGTTGGCTAACCGGTCGGAGGGGCTCCAGGCGCACGCGCTGGTGGACTCGGGGGCCACCACGAACTTTATGGACCAGGCCTTTGTGGCCCATTACAAAGTCCCCTTGGTTCCAGTGGACCCTCCGTTGAGGGTCGAAACTATAGATGGGCGGGAACTCGTGGCGGGGCCCATCAAATCCCCTACCCAGCCCTTGCGCCTCGCCATTGGGAACCACGAGGAGGCGATCCAGTTTTACGTAACAGCGGATCTGCACTTTCCCTTGGTCCTGGGGATGGCCTGGCTTCGGGCGCACGACCCTCAGGTGGCGTGGTCGAGAAACGCCATCTCGTTCCTGAGCCTGCAGTGTGTCGACCACCTTCGCCACACCTGCGCCGGCCAGGACATCTCTGCCCCAAACGTCTCCTTGCCTCCGGAGCTGACGCCCTTCGCCGACGTGTTCAGCGAGAAGGAGGCGGACCGCTTGCCCCCGCACCGACCCTACGACTGTGCAGTGGACCTAATGCCCAATGCGCCCCTGCCCTCGGGACGCCTGTACTCCATGTCAGAGCCCGAGCTGGCTGCCTTACGGGACTTTCTGGAAAAGAACATGGCCCGTGGGTTCATCCGGCCTTCGACCTCCCCGCTCTCGGCCCCGGTCCTCTTCGTTAAAAAGAAGACGGGGGACTTGCGCCTGTGTTGCGACTACCGGCGCTTGAATGCCATCACAGTGCAAAATCGCTACCCCCTGCCGCTGATCCCGGAGCTGATGGAGAGGTTGCGGGAGGCCTCGATCTTCACTAAGCTCGATCTCCGAGGGGCCTACAACCTGGTGCGCGTGCGAGAGGGGGACGAGTGGAAGACGGCGTTCGGCACTCGGTACGGACACTTCAAGTATACCGTCATGCCATTCGGATTGACCAACGCCCCCGCGGTCTTCCAGCACTTGATGAACGACGTGTTCCGGGACATGCTGGATCGGTTCGTGGTGATCTACTTGGATGACATTTTGATCTATTCCCGGACCCCGGAAAGTCACCTCCAGCATGTCCGCCAGGTCCTGCAGCACCTGCGGGAGCACCAGCTCTATGCGAAGTTGGAGAAATGCTACTTCTTCCAGACTTCCATAGAGTTCCTTGGGCACATCATCACCCCCGAGGGCATCGCGATGGACCCGCGCAAGGTGGAGGCCTTGCGCAGTTGGGAACCCCCGCGTCGGGTGAAGGACGTCCAGCGTCTGTTGGGATTCGCCAACTACTATCGGACCTTCATCCCGGGCTTCGCCACCCTGACCTTGCCGTTGACCCAGCTCCTTCGGAAGAAGGTCCCGTTCCAGTGGGGGCCCCCGCAGCAGCAGGCCTTCGAGGTCCTCAAGCAGGCCTTCCTCACAGAGCCAGTCCTGAGGCACCCCAATCCACACCGTCCGTTCGTGGTGGAGACGGACGCGTCCAACGTGGTGATTGGGGAGGTGCTGCTACAGGCTCCGGTGGATGGCGGCACTCTTTTTCCCTGCGCATACCACTCCCGGAAACTCAACCCTTCCGAGCGCAACTACACCATCTGGGGAAAGGAGTTGCTGGCCATCAAGGCCGCGTTCGAGGCTTGGCGACATCACCTCGAGGGGGCCCGACACCAGGTGGAGGTGCGGACGGACCATTGGAACCTGGAGCACCTCACCACGGCCAGGAAGTTGAACCAGCGGCAGATCCGGTGGTCGTTGTTTTTCGCCCGGTTCAACTTCCACGTCACATACATTCCGAGCAACCTCAACCAGAGGGCAGACGCGCTATCCCATAAGCCGGAATACTTTTGCCCCAAGGACTCCCTTCGCCCACGGACGGTGCTGCCAGCGGACTCCTTGGCCGCGGTCCAGGAACCGGTGGACCTGCGGGCTCAGGTGCTGGAAGCGCAGCGGCGGGACGACTGGTCGCAGCAGCGGAGAGAGGACGTCGGCCCCGCGTCCCCATGGACCGTGGAGGAGGGCTTGCTCAGACACCGGGGTCAGCTGTACGTGCCCACGAGTCCGCTCCGAGCCCTCGTCATGAACCAGTGCCATGACAATCCCGCGGCGGGGCACTTCGGCTTCTTTAAGACTTTGAACTTGGTGACGCGGACTTTTTGGTGGCCTCGGGTACGGCACGACGTGCACGCCTACGTGACGTCCTGTGTGACGTGCCGACAGGCCAAAGCCGCGTCCGGCCCCCCTCCTGGACTCCTCCAGCCGCTGCCGACACCGGAGAGACCGTGGGGAGCCATCTCCATGGACTTCCTGACAGACCTGCCCCTGTCCGCTACGTACACGACCGTCCTCGTGGTGGTGGATGCGCTCACGAAGATGGCACATTTCATCCCGTGCCGCGGCCTGCCCTCGGTCCGCACCACGGCTCGCCTGTTCCTGCAACATATCTTCCGCCTCCACAGCCTGCCGGACCGGGTGGTTTCGGACCGCAGGGCCCAGTTCACGGCCCGCTTCTGGAAAAGCCTGATGGCTGCGCTGGAGGTGCAGGTGTGCCTGTCGTTGTCGCACCATCCGGAGACTGACGGGGGCACGGAGAAGGTCATCGGCATACTGGAGCAGTACCTCCGCTGTTTTGTCAACCAGCAGCAGGACAACTGGGCCGAGTACCTTCCCCTGGCGGAGTTCGCTTTTAATAACTCCCAACACACCTCCACCCAGATGACCCCGTTCCATGCCAACGTCAGATACCATCCACGGCTTTTCCCGTTGACCACCATGGACTCCCCTGTTCCCGAGACCCGGGACTTCCTCTCGGAGCTGTAGGCGGTGCAGCAACTGGTGCGGCGGCAGCTGATCCGGGCGAAAGAGGATTATAAATGGTTCGCCGAACGCGCCCGCCGGGCGACGCCACCGCTGGAAGTAGGAGATCGGGTGTGGTTGTCCACGAAACACCTCCCCACGGACCGCCGGTGAGGAAACTGGCCCAACGCTTTATCGGTCCCTTCCCTATCGAGGCGGTCATCAATCCGGTGGCCTACCAGTTGACTCTACCCCGCTCCATGCGGCTCCACCCTGTTTTTCATCGGTCCCTCCTGGTCCCTGAGGCCCCCGCGAGCCATCTCCGCCGCCCGCCGCCGCCTGCCCCCCCAGCCGCAGCCGACGAGGACGACACCTCGACGTACGAGGTGGACAGTATCCGGGACTCCCGTTGGCTGAAGGGGTGCTTCCAATACCTCATCTCCTGGAAGGGGTACGGGCCTGAGGATTTCACCTGGGTGGACACGTCTGCCGTTCAGGCCCCTGACCTGGTACGGGCTTTCCACGAACAGTTCCCGTCCCGACCCCATCCCAACCGTCAGACCCGGGGGAAGGGCCCTGCGGTGGGGGATAGTGTTGTGGCCCCGCCCTCTGAGCCTGTCCCATCGGAGGAAGAAAGCTCCGAGCATGAGGAAGAGGAGTCAGCCAGGCCTCCCTCTCCAGGCCCCTCCCCTCTGGCATCGTCTCAGGTGCCGGCCGAGGGAGAGGAGATCAGTAGGGAGACAGCTGGCTCGGATCAGAGTGACGAAGAAACATCATTCCTGGACGCACGCCTCCGAAGGCGTGATAAACGATTGCAGCAGCTTAGGAGGCATGCTAGGGATTAGAACTGAGTCACTGGACCACACCCCAGAGACTATATAATAGAGGGTGGTGGTCAGTGATCCCTGTGACGAACAAAGCAAACCTTGGATAGTCACTAAAGCCTCGTCCGGAATTGCTGAGAGAAAGATTTCTTGTTGTCGGACATTTGGACTCTTGAGTGTTTAATCTTTCTGTTTTACTGTGAAAATAAAGGCACTTGGCAGGCGGTGTGTCTATCGCTGCCAAGTGGGAGATAAAGAAACTGGGTGCGTTCCAAAGTGTTTCCTTAACCCTCGGCTGGCTGTTTGTGTGTGTGTGGGTACGGGGACAGATCATCCATATATCTCTCAGCCCTGTTACCTCTCTAATCTGTTTACAAATTTTTGGTAAAAGCTTCCTCCTCTTTTTCCCGGCTTTACCTCTCTCTGGTATATAATCCAAATTTGGGTCTACTACCGCATTAAAGTCCCCAAGCAGACAAATATTGGCATAGTTTACCTCTAATAGCTTCTGATATAATTTCCCGTAAAAGTTTACTTGGCTTCCATTTGGGGCATAGATTCCAACCAACAAACATTTCCTTTGGTCCATTGTTACCTCTACCATCAGGACTCTACCCTTTTTCCCGGCATAAATTAATTTAGATTCCAAGTGTCCTTTTACATATACAGTATCACTACTCCCTTCTTTTTCTGAACCGCCAAGGAGGCATACAAATTTCCCAATCTTTTATTCTCCAGTATTGCTTTCTGGTTTCCTTTTACATGAACCTCCTGCAAGCATATCATATCATAATTTGCTTTTGCCAACTGGTTAAACACTCTCTTTCTCTTACATGGATTATTTAAACCATTAATATTAGCTGAAAATAAGGATACCCCCGCCTCTCCCTTTACCATCCTCCTTACTACTTACTTATTGCTTGCCCTCTGTTTTCTTTCTAGTCTGTCAGGTTTTCCTCGGGGAAAGGGGTTCTTTCCTTCCTCCAGCTCCTTCCCTCTCTATCTTTCTCTCCTTCCCATCTACTCGTTCCTTAAGTTCTTCATCCTCCTGTAGATCTTCTGAGCTTTCATTTTCCGCTTCCCCCTCGGCCTCCAAGTCGTTCACCTTAAAATTTAGCTCATAAAAATCTCGTGCATCTCTCAAGTTCTCAATTTTAATCCTCTTATCTCGCCAGGTTATCAGTAAACCTTCCAGTATCAACCATCTATATAGAATTGCATTTTTCCTTAATTGCATCATCAAAAATTGGTATCTTCACCGCTGTTTTCTAACTTTCCTAGGGATTTGCTTTAAGATCATAATTTGTTGTCCTTTATATGATATCACCTGGTCCCTTGCTTTCCTATAAACCTCCTCCCGTACGTCCTTCTTACAAAATCGAATGTGAATTTCTTGAGGCAAATTATGTCGTTTTGCATAACCCGTAAATACCCTAAAGGCCTCATCAATGTCTTTCATTATTAACTCCTTATCTTTTTCCAAGATTTCAGTTAAGATATCTCCAACTATTTCTCTCACACATTCTTCTTTATCTTGTACCACGTTCTGCATTCTTAGGAAAAAGGAGGAGCATTCCATCTGTAAAAAGATTATTTCTTCTTCCATAGTCCTCATAGTTGCAGCCTGCTCACGTTCCAAGCCCGCCAAGCGTTCTTCATATCTATTAGTACGAACTTCCACTTCGTGAAGTCTCCCTTCTTGTTTAACCATTGCCTCTCGCACTTCTGTCAATTGTTCATTTAATACTTTAATGTCTCCCCGCACCGCTCCCATTTCACTTCTCAAATTCATCGTTAAGTCCTCAAAATTCTTCATCATTTCCTCTTGCATCGTCTGCATCATACCCTGTAGATTCTGTAGCGAGGGGGACTTTCCCAATGTATTTGCATCTTCTGTAGATTTAGATGACATTTGGAGTGATAATACCGGCGATGACGCCGAGGGGGCAGCAAAGCTTTCTTGCTCCCTTTAGTAACCGTTGTTATTATTATTATTATTATTGGTTAATCTTTAGTGAGATTCACAGCCTTTGAGGCTGGTTAATAGCTCAGCAGCTTGAGTCCTAACCAAGGACCTAGGAACTGTTAAGGTATCGTCGGAGGATGTAAGCTGTTCCGAGTAAGGTGGTTTTTTGTAGAGTCAAAATGTTCAAGTCCAGCAAATTTAGAATTTCTAAATAGCGGGGTACCCAAGGGCTCCAATTACAATCGGGACAACACACAATTTCTTTTTCCACAGTCGCTCAACTTCAATTTGCAAATCCTGGTACTTTGTGATTTTTTCTTGCTGCTTATCTTCAATCCGTGCATCACCAGGTATTGCAATGTCAATGAACCATACTTTTTTCTTTTCAACTATTGTTATGTCAGGTATGTTGTGGACCAAGTGCCTGTCAGTCTGAATCCTAAAGTCCCATAAGATCTTGAGTTTCTCATTCTCTAAAATTTTCTCAACCTGATGTTCCCAGTGGTTTTTGCTGTACTCAAATCCAAACTTCTGGCACAATTTCCAGTGAATGATCTTAGCAACATGGTCATGGCGTTGTAGGTAGTCAGTTTGTGAAATTTTGCTGCACCCACTGATCAGGTGGTCGACTGTCTCATCTTTCTCATTGCAGAGACGGCATTTGCTGTTGGTGGTGGCATGTTGAATTTTTGCCTTCATGCAGTTTGTGGCTAGGGCTTGTTCTTGAGCTGCCAAAATAAAGCTTTCTGTTTCTTTTTTCAGTACTCCTGATCTTAACCAGTTCCAAGTTAGTTTCTGGTCAGCTTTGCCTTCAATACTTTTCAAGTATTGGCCATGCAGAGCTTTGTGTTTCCAATTTTCAGCTCGCTGCTCAGTTACTTCTTTCTTATATTCTGCTTTTGTTTTAGTTGTCTTTAAAAGGCCTCCTTTATTTACTTCCTTAATCATTGGTTCTTCACTTTTCTGGATGTAATCATTCAAGCTGCATTTTTCTTCTTCCACAGTCTGCTTTACTTGTAGGAGTCCTCGACCACCCTCTGCTCTTGGTAAATATAATCGGTCAACATCACTTTTAGGGTGCAAGGCATGATTCATTGTCATAAGCTTCCTTGTTTTTCTGTCCAAATTGTCTAACTCCATCTGGGTCCAGTCAATTATTCCTGCAGAGTATCTAATCACAGGTATAGCCCAGGTATTTATGGCTTTTATGATGTTTCCTCCACTCAATTTGGACATTAATATCTTACGAATTCGCTGAATGTACTTGGCTGAAGTTAATTCCTTGACTTTATTATGCATTAAGTCAAAGGCTTCTAAAATGCCCAAGTGCTTGTAGCCTTCTTCTGATTTTACTGCCTTTATCATTTCTTCATTCTCTAGTTCTATTCCATCCTCTTCTATGATTTTGCCTGCTTTGGTTGCTATTGTTGCACATTTGTCAATTCCAAACTGCATACCAATGTCTTGGCTGAATTCTTTTGTGTTTTCAATTAATAAATTCAAGTTCAGCTTTTGTTTTACCAAACAGCTTCAAATCATCCATGTACATCAAGTGCGAGATTTTCAGTCCTTTCTTTGCAAGTTCGTATCCACAGTTCATCTTCTTCAAAATGATTGTCAGTGGTAGCATTGAGAGTATAAAAAGTAGGGGTGAAAGAGAATCGCCCTGGAAAATGCCTCGTTTAATTTCAACTTCACCCAGTTCTTCTTCATTAGCCATAAGTTTCGTTTTCCAGAGGTTCATTGAAGATTCCATGAATTTTTGTATGTTGCTGCTGATGCCTAATATTTCCAGGCATTTCTTGATCCAGCTATGGGGAACTGAATCAAATGCTTTCTTATAGTCTATCCAAGCCATGAACAGGTTGGTTCGTCTTTTCTTTGAGTTTTTTAGGATTAGCTTGTCGATCAGCAATTTTTTTTATTATTATTTTTTATTATTATTATTATTATTATTATTATTATTATTATTATTATTATTATAATAGCGAATAACAGCGAAAGACCCGGAGGTCAGAGATGTTACGAATATCCGGGGGCAATTCATTCCAAAGGGCAGGAGCTCCAACAGAGAAGGCCCTCCTCCTGGGTATCACCAGCCGACATAACTTGGCCGACGGTACCCTGAGGAGTCCCTCTCTGTGGGAGCGGACTGGTCAGTGGGAGGCTATTGGTGGCAGAAGGCGGTCCCGTAAATATCCTGGTCCTATGCAATGGAGCGCTTTAAAGGTGGTGACCAACACCTTGAATTGCGCCCAGAAGACCACTGGGGGCCAGTGCAGCTCACGCAGGAGAGGTGTTACATGGGCGTAACGAGGTGCACCCATAACCACCCACGCGGCCGCATTCTGGACCAGTTGGAGCCTCCGAGTGCTCTTTGAGGGGAGCCCCATGTAAAGAGCATTACAATAGTCCAGACGGGAGGTGATGAGGGCGTGAGTGACCATGCGCAAGGCTTCCCGGTCCAGAAAGGGATGCAACTGGCGGATCAGGCGAACCTGATAAAAACCCCCCCTGGCTACGGCTGTCATATGCTCTTCTAAAGACAGCCGTGAGTCCAGGAGGACACCCAGATTGCGAGCCCTCTCTGTGGGGGGCAGAGATTCATCCCCAATAGTCAGCGATGGTACCAGCTGACTATATCGGGACGCCGGAAGCCACAGCCACACAGTCTTGGAAGGGTTGAGCTTGAGCCTATTTCTCCCCATCCAGACCCGCACGGCCTCCAGGCAGCGGGACATCACATCAAGGGCATCATTGGGGTGGTTTGGGGTGGAGATGTACAGCTGGGTGTCATCAGCGTACTGATGGACTCTCACCCCAAAACCACGGATGATCTCACCCAGCGGCTTCACATAAATGTTGAACAGAAGGGGCGAGAGGACCGACCCTTGCTACACCCCAGTTGTAGCTGATGCAATGGACATCTCTCTTTGGGGTCCTCCTTGATTTTTGTTTGGAGGCCAAAATTTCTTCCAACCCAGCATACAAACTAAGTTCTCTCCAATTTTTTCAGCTTACTTAGTCTTTCTCTTCCTCAAGTTCTCTATTTATCAATTAATTTAAATCAACCCAATATATACAATTAATATGCAATTTTTAGCCAATCTATTAAGTATATAGATATATAAATTGATTTCCACAGTAACAATAGTAAATCAGTACCCTCTGTATATAGTATAAATATAGTGTAAATCTGTTTAAGTTTCTATTCAGTCTAGTATATTACTCAGACCTGATCAGCTAATAAGGGTTGGGGGAAAGAAGGGAGAGTGCTGTCAAAGAATAACCAAAAAAAAAAAAAGGAAAAAAGAAGGGGGGAGGACCAAATCTTTAAATTTTAGATTTCCTCTGGGTACAACCACAATATTCTTTTGAAATTTCCAAGTCTGTCACTGGATGGAGCCGTTGATCATATATTGCCAACAGTTCCAGGCACAGACGTTTCCAGCTACAAACATAGAGTATCAGAAAGCTAGTAATTCAGCTTGGTAAGGAAGATTATTAATATTTTGTCCCGAATTTATAAGTTTATGAAGTAAAGAAAAAAAGTCCACAGCAAAGTCCAATAATCCAATCAAGGAGATAACAGATACAAAAAAGAGAAAAAACACGTCCCGCTGCCAGATCTTCCCCTATTAAGTAGGCAGATTTCTTCACTGTCCGGGTTACTCTCTCTCTCAGCCACTGATCAAGTGAGACTATTTCACGTCACAGCTTGTCCCAGCAATTAGAACTTCACTCTCTCTCTCTCTCCATGCTCCTCACCTCCGAGTTCAGCATTAATCCACAATAAATCCAAGCTCTCCAACTCTCCAACTCTCTGCAATCCAGCTTCCTCTCCAACATGGTGAGTCATTCCTTCGGGTCCGCCATGTCTCAGTGCCCTCTCCTTGACTTCAGAGACCGAAAGAGGATCAAGCTTTCAGCGCGCGGGATCGCCACATCCACTCGCGCCCTGCACTCCTCACTCTCCCCGCTCCCTCCAGGGGTGGTTTCGGCAGAAAACAAAAGCCGTCTGAATCAGGGAAAAGAAGATCAGACCAGGAGCTCTTTCCCTGTCCTTCTTCTCCTTGTGCTGACGTCACCGGAAGTTTCTATTTCAGACTGTGTGTCAGCTTTGGAAGCCATATTAGGCCGGAAGCTCCAATTCTGCCACCTTCTCATGTGTGGAAAAGTAGGAGAGGGGGTTGGTAGACATAATAGCATTCTTCCTGTTGGTCAAGGTCAGGGCAATCCCGCATCTGGAGAAGGAGTGGTCAGGGGGCTGGATCGGGATGGAACAGACGTTGATTGGAGCATGTGACCAGCTGAGTGGAAAAGGGGATGGTTTTGGGAGCTTTGATTTATTGAAGGAAAACCCGGGCTTTTCAGATTCGGGTTTCCCCAGATGTGCCAGTTTGCCTATTCTAGTAAAGAGGGCTTTGGAAAATGCTTGCTTCTGCGTCTTTACTTGGAGTGGGGTTTTTTTTTCTGGAACGCTGACACTGTCGATAAAAATTGAAAATACCTATTTTCAATATCTCAATAAGATAATTAAAAAATATATATGGCAAGGGAAAAAGGCAAGAATAAACATAAGAATGATGCACGATACAAGATTGAGAGGTGGATTTGGGTTACCAAATTGGGAACTATATTACCCTGCAGCAACTCTGACATAGTTGAAGGAATGGGTGGAGTTAAGAAATACTGTATGTATATGCAGATACAAACAAGATATGAGAAGGATGCTAAATTATATGGTTTTTATATGGAAAAGACTGAGTTGGATAGGATACTCATGGGAACAGATGATAATTTAATTTAAAAAATTATAATTTTTTGCTTAGTATTGAATTAGAGGAGGAGCAAGTAAAACAAACAATGATAGCTTGGGGAAGAAACTTTGGACATTCAATTGATTTGGAAAAATGGCAACAACTATGGGAAAGGAATTATAAATTAACGGCGTCCACTGCATATAAGGAAAATCAATATAAAATGTTTTATAGATGGCATATGCCACCTGAGAAATTAGCAAAAATGTTTAAAGAAAAATCAGCTAAATGTTGGAAGTGTGATCAACTACCAGGATCATATTATCATATGTGGTGGACATGTCTGGAAGCTAAAAACTATTGGATTAAATTTAAGACTTGGTTGGAGGAAATGATACATCAACGTATCAAATTTAAAGCAGAGCTGTTCCTACTGGGTATTCTACCTGAAAAAATTAGCAAGGAAAAAGTTTATCTGATAATACATGTAATAACAGCTGCAAGGATTGTCTATGCACAAAATTGGAAAGCGGAGAAAATACCTTTGGAAGAAGTAATAAAAAAAATCTTAGATTGTGCAGAAATGAATAGATTAACTCTTATGATTAAAGATAGAGAAGACTCAGAATATTTTAAAATATTGAATGATTTTTATTATTGGTTGGAGAAGAGATATAAATGATTAATTATATAAGTATGTAAAAATATGTGATGAGTTGAATGTTATGTTAGTGATGAATTGATATTGTGGACTGGATAAGGAGCAAGATAGAAGTAATGACAACTATACAGAAGTGTTGCAGGAAAAGAAACGGGACCAGGCCAAGCTCTTCAATGCAGGAAAGAGTTTATTGTGCACGGTTCAAACAGCCCAAAGGCAAACAAAAAGTCTGAACACCGAGGGGTCCTTCATGACAAGTATTTATACAATCCAATTGCATATGCATATCAGGGAGCGTTACATTTAACACGTAGGAACTAACCTCCATCAGTTTGCAAGAATCAAAGAGGAGAGGAAATAATAAACACCCACTAACACATTCATGTTCTCTGGTCAGTGTCTCAAGACAAAACATAAGAAGATAAGGGACTGGAAGATGCCTCAAGGGTAATAAAGGAAGCAGCATTTGTTATCTGGGGATATACATGACATTTGGGGTACAATAAACAGTGAGTAACAGGATGCATCTGTTTTGGGTCATTTTACCCTTTTACAGATAAGTACCTTCGTCAAATACCTTCGTCAATCCAGCAACCTTTTATCGGCACGGAAGAGGAACTTCAGCCTTGGTCAAAGTTTTAGGACATTAATATTCAAAATTTAGCCAATATCAGAATTTGGTCTGCCTCAGAAGAAGAAAGAACTTTGGAAGATAACACCGAGATGTCACAGGGAAGAGAAAACTGATGTATTAAATGTTTGTTTGTCTAAAAAATAAAAACCTTTTTTTTTAAAAAAAAAAGAAAAAAAAATCTCACAATGTCGGAAGGTTTTTTTTTACTGTAGTCCCAAAGACTACTTTTCTTGCCCTGGACGTGACGATGGAGAACGGAGCTGGAAAGTAAGTTAGTGAAGGGATATGGCTGCCTTGGGAGGGTTGGGGGGGTGAGGGACCTGTGTGTGAGAGAGAAAGAGGTGGGACGACAACTGAGAGAACATTACTGCCAGCCCTGGATAACTCTCCAAGGTTGGATCGGATCTCTCTCTCACACTCTTTCTCTCTCTCTCACACACACACCAGTCTTTCTTTGGGATCGCAGCACAGATACCCCTCCCAGGATTGCAAGGGTGAAGGCTTTGGATGGAGCATTTTGGGGATGTGTGTCTGTGCTGTGATCCCAAGTGCAATCCCCATTGACTTTCTTGCCAAAAAGATCACAGAAGGTGATCGCATGACCCTGAAACATTGCAACTGTCATAAATACATGCCAGTTTCCAAGTGTCTGAATTTTGATCACATGACCGTGGGGATGTTGCAATGAACATAAGTGTGAATTTTTTTCAGTGTTGTTCTAACTTTGAATGGTCACTAAATGAATGGTTGCAAGTCGAGGACTGTTGTGGCCCCGCCCTCTGAGCCTGTCCCATCGGAGGAAGAAAGCTCCGAGCATGAGGAAGAGGAGTCAGCCAGGCCTCCCTCTCCAGGCCCCTCCCCTCTGGCATTGTCTCAGGTGCCGGCCGAGGGAGAGGAGATCAGCAGGGAGACAGCTGGTTCGGATCAGAGTGACGATGAAACATCATTCCTGGACGCACGCCTCCGAAGGCGTGATAAACGATTGCAGCAGCTTAGGAGGCGTGCTAGGGATTAGAACTGAGTCACTGGACCACACCCCAGAGACTATATAATAGAGGGTAGTGGTCAGGGATCCTTGTGACGAACAAAAGCAAACCTTGGATAATCACTAAAGCCTCGTCCGGAACTGCTGAGAGAAAGATTTATAGTGTCGGACATTTGGACTCTTGAGTATTTATCTTTCTGTTTTACTGTGAAAATAAAGTCACTTGGCAGACGGTGTGTCTATCGCTGTCAAGTGGGAGATAAGACCTGGGTGCGTTCCAAAGTGTTTCCTTAACCCTCGGCTGGCTGTGTTTGTGTGTGTGGGGGGACGGGGACAGATCAAGGACTACCTGTAGTCTGTGTCAATTTATTCCTGCTGTGTTCTGTGAAACTTGTTATTTAGCTAGTATATGTGTTAGGATCAGGGAGATTGGTTAGCAGCTAGCAATTATTTTAGCTTTTCTTACATGAAATCTGCCTATTGTCAGCTTTGGAAGCCATATTAGCACCAGAAGCTTCCACGCTGCCAACTCCTTACACTTGGGAAAGTAGGAGGGGGGATTTAGGAGAGTGATTTGTAGTTAGACATAATAGCATTCTTCCCTTCGGTCAAGGCCATGGTGTTTATGCATCTAGAGGAGGAGTGGTTGCAGGGATGGCTCAAGTTGGGATGGATGATGATTGGGCCATGTGACAGACTGATGGGTGCAGGGGCTGGATTTGGGGTTTTGATTTACTGAGGGAAAACCCGGAACTCTCAGATTCGGGTTTTCCCAGATGTGCCAGTATACCTACTCAAATAAAGGGAACTTTGAGAAATGCTTGCCTCGGGGTTTTTTAATTGGAGTGGGGCTTTCTGGAACACTGACATTAACCCGAATCCCTAAAATTAATAACAGCACTCCGAAAGGGGGCTGTCCAGGATGCTGAGCCCCAGCATCAACCTAAAACTCTGGTGGTGCGAAGATGGAGGAGAAAGAGGAGATCACAGAGGGAGCTGTGGGGACTGATACCGGAGGACTTATCGAGACCCAGTATTCTCCTTCTGAAGTAATGGTGCAAGCCATTGAAGCTGCAGAGACAATGCAAAGGCTAGGCGCTCGGCCCAAGGAGTCGGATTCCTGGAAAAGTTGCCAGTCTGATCCAACTTCAGAAAGAGGACAGGAGGAGAGACTGCTTGAATCTCGTGCCGTGTCCAGCCCAATGAAGTCACCAGAATGGAGGAATGTGACATCTTTGGGATCAGGGGATTCCCAAGACTGGAACCTGTTGCCTCCGTCTTGAAGCCAATTGTTGACCGGACTCCCTGAGCAGTTTGAATGGATGGAAATGGGAAGTTACATCCCCCCACAACCTTCTCAAGTGAGATGGAGCTTAACGCAACCCACTTTCACTTTTCCTGATTCAGGACCTGGCAGAGCAATTAGCGCCCAGCGGGCACATTTTTACCCAGCCAGGGATGACAGGATGAGAGGCTCCACACAGCCAAGGCAAAGCAGCATTTGGGAGACAGCAGATGCAGCTGGCATGGGGACCACCACCCTTGCCTGTTGCCCCCCTCGCCAGCCTGCTTTTGCTTTACCCCCTGCAAAATGTATCTCCCCAAGGCTGGGGATTCTATCCCGGCCAGGGGTGGGTCCAGTGCCAGTGGTCACCAGCACCTTCTGCTCCAATTTTCCAGGGATCCCCATGGGCCCAACTTGCCCCAATGATCCTGGCACATCAGTGGGGGCTAATCTAGCAGCCAGCTGGAGCTCCCCCCCTGCAGACCAACAAGTAGCACAGCGGCCGGCCCCTGTCCCTCCTGTGGCCACAATCCAGCCACCACCACCAGCTCCACCGCAGATTCCAGCTCAGCCTTCCGCGCCCACCCCACCGCCCACTGGGGCACACAAGCAACTCCCAGCCCTGCCGCCCGTCGCCAGGGCCAATCCACCTGCAAGACCACCTCCACCCCGTTTTAGGGCCACCTTCGATGGTAAGCCTTCCAAACTGGCTTACTTCCTCAGCAGAATCTGCGCCCATATAGATCAGTATGGGGAACAATACAAAACTGATCGCGACTTGGTATCTGCAATTTCAAAGGGGATGAATGAAGGAGACACTTCAGACTGGATAGCCCAGCTGCATAACGAGGGAGCGGCTGAACTAAATGATGCTGAAGGGTTTGTTGAGCTGCTCCGAGCCCGATTCGATGACCCTGATTGGATCAATGAGAACGAAGCCACCATATAAGAGATGAAGCAAGGTAATCGACCCATAAAAGACTTTGTATGGGACTTTAGACGGGTCGTAGGGAACCTTGCCCATTGGCCGGACTGCATACTCCTACACTATTTTAAAGAAGCCGTTGATCAAGAAGTCAGGAAAGCTTGTGGCATCCGAGGGGTGCCAGAGAGACTGCAGGACTGGTATGCCATGTCCATAGCTCTGAATAAAGAAATTCATCCCCTCCGCAAAGCCCCAGCAGAGAAGCCGCCTCAGAGAACTCTGGCTAGACGTCCACTTTCAAAGCCTGCTGAAGTCCCTCCCACTCAAGCTGCAGGGGTGATTAAATGCTATTGTTGTGGACAAACAGGTCATCGAGCTTCTCAGTGTCTGGCCCCTGCACCAGTTCCACAACAACGTCTGGCCATGGCCACCCAAGGCAGAAACACTCCAAGAAAGCCTCTGGATACCAGCCGATTTGCCAGACAAGCCGTAGAGGTTCCCCTCCCCATCGAAGAGAGTGAGGAACCTCTGGCCAAAGAAGCACCTCCCAACGAGGCTAGCAGAGAAGATGACCCGATGGTGAGTTCTCCCATCCCCTCTTTTTCAATTAAAGTGAAACTGGTGGTGCCAGAGACTGAGGAGTAAGAAGTACCAGCAACAATAGATACAGGCTGTACCAGATGTTTAATTGGACTTCCAATCAAACTGAATTAAGTTTGAACAGGTGGATGGGACATTAATTGGAGGAGTCCCAGCCACCCAAATCACTGAACTGGTTAGATTGGAATTTGGGAGACATCGTGAATTTATATGATTTATAGTAGCACCAAAGATGTCAGAATCTGTCATATTGGGCCTTGCTTGGCTTGACAAATGGGCCCCCACCATTAAATGGGAGGATGGATACTGGAAAATCATAATTGGAGTCAGCCCACTGCCCCCTGTCCTTCCTTCCAAGAGACTGCCAAATTATAGAAGCCAAATGCCAGAAGCCACAACTGCCGCTTCAGACTGCCCTCCAGGTGAGCCCCAGATTCCCAAGGAATATAAAGACCTGGCCAAGGCATTTAGTGAGGAGGAATGTAATATCCTTCTCCCTCATAGAGCCACTGACTGTGCCATCAAATTAGAACCTGGGGCCAAGTTACCAAAACCCAAAATGTACTCCATGACTCCTGTGGAAATGACCAAGTTGAGGAAGTACATTGATACCAACTTAGCCAGAGGATTCATCGAGACTGCAAAATCTAAAGTGGCAGACCCTGTCTTGTTTAAAGAGAAGAAAGATTGGGGGGGGGGGCTTAGATTATGTGTTGATTTTCGAAACATCAATGCTGTTTGCATACAAAACACCTACTC
Source organism: Arizona elegans (assembly GCA_022577455.1). NCBI lineage: Eukaryota > Metazoa > Chordata > Lepidosauria > Squamata > Colubridae > Arizona > Arizona elegans. Next base: position 47,032,325 of record JAKOOJ010000010.1, read on the forward strand.
CCTACCCCTAATAAAAGACTTGCTGAACCACTTATCAAAAGGCAAAATCTTCACCAAGCTAGATCTAAGGGAAGCCTACTACCGAGTCCGCATAAAGGAGGGGGATGAATGGAAAACGGTGTTTAACTGCCCGCTGGGCAGCTTCCAATTCTGAGTCATACCTTTTGGACTTCAAGGGGCCCCTGCAGTGTTCATGCAACTGATCAATGAGATTCTGCATGAGCACCTGTATAAGGGAGTCCTAGTTTACCTGGATGCAGGGGTGAAATGCTCCCGGTTCGGACCGGATCACCCGATCCGGTAGTGATGGAGGCGAGTGGTTTGGAGAACCGGTAGCAAAAATCCCTGCCCCCCCCCCACCATGCCCAGCTGAGCTGCACAATCATCAGAGGCTTTTTTTTACTTTTAAAAGCATTTTTTCTACAACCTCTTTGGCCAAAAAAATGCTTTTAAAAGTAAAAAAAAAGCCTCTGATGATCATGCGGCTCAGCTGGGATCGTCAAAGGCTTTTAAAAGAAAAAAAAACCCTTTTTTTCTTTTAAATGCCTCTGACGATCCAAGCTGAGTTGCCTGATCTGCAGAGGTTTTTTAAAAAGCCTCTGCTGATCAGGCAACTCAGCTTGGATCGTCAGAGCCTTTTGAAAGCATTTTTTTTACAACCTCTTCACCGAAGAGGTTGTATAAAAAATGGTTTTAGAAGTAAAAAAAAAAATTGGCCACACCCACCCAGTCACATTAACCCCCCCCCCCCCCCCCAGAACCGGTAGTAACAAATTTAAGATTTCACCACTGCCTGGATGACATTCTTATATTCAGTGAGAACATGGAAGAACACATCAAACTAGTCAGACAGGTACTGAAAAAACTTCTAGCAGCCAAACCTTATGCGAAGCTGTCAAAATGCGAGTTCCATAAGGAGTCCTTGGACTACCTGGGTTACCGGGTATCCAATCAAGGAATCAAAATGGACCCAAGAATCGCCTTCGCTCAACAATGGAAAGAGAAAAAAATACCAACTAAGGAACAAGTAATTGGCAAAATAATGGAATGTGCCGAGATGAACAAATTAACGCTAGAAATTAATGATAGAGAAGATTCTGACTATTATAGCGTGTGGGACAAGTGGTACGGGTGGTTAGAGAAGAGGAAGATGAAATTAAAAAAAAAAAAAAAAGGAAAGAGACCAGAGTGAGTACAAGAAATAGTTAAATGAAATAGAAAGAGCAGATGTACTGTAGATGGTAGGAAATATAACGAGGCAAGGAAAGGTTACATGGGTAAGCAAAAGATATGATTTATGTATTTACTAATTTACCTTTAAAGATTTATTATATATATACACATTAAGAATGATATGAGAACACATTTTTATACCATGTAACCGGTTTGCAAAGATTATCTATATGTACAAACATTTATATTTTTATTTATTTCTTTTTTCTACACTATGTAACCGGATGGACAGAAATTGTATTATTATAATTTCTTAATAATAAAACACTAAAAAAAAAAAAAGAAAGAAAGCTAAGGCTGCTTAGGGAAAAAAAAAACAAAAAAAAACAAAATGGACCCGGGAAAGGTGAAGGCTATGCTAGACTGCCAACCCCCACGAACACGTAAGCAACTTCAAAGCTTCCTGGGGTTTGCAAATTTTTACAGACAAGTCATTCCTTCCTTTGTCGAGGTTGCGCTCCCTTTGACAGAATTACTAAAAACTGGTCCATCTCCAACCAAGCCAAAACCTGGCCAGCCCCTAGCTTGGACAATGGACTGTCAAAAATCCTTTGAACAATTAAAACGGCGGTTTGTGGCAGAGCCGATCCTCCAACACCCTGACCCAGATAAGCCCTTCATAGTCCAAGTTGATGCCAGTGACATAGCAGTCACAGCTGTCCTACTGCAGAGGAACACTCAAAACTAATTAATGCCTTGTGCGTATGTGTCCAAAAAGCTAATGGACATGGAACGCAGGTGGGCGGTTTGGGAGAAAGAAGCTTTTACGGTGCGATGGACTCATCCTGGAGACATTTCCTAGAGGGGGCTAAGGAGCCTTTTGAGGTATGGACTGATCATAAAAACCTCAAGGCGCTAAAGACCCCTCGGAAGCTTTCCCCCAAGCAAGTTCGCTGGGCTCAGTATTTTAAATGCTTTAACTTCAAGCTAAAATACATCCCAGGGGGGAGAAACCTACTGGCTGATGCTTTGTCCATGAAGCCCCAATTTGACAGCTGACGAAAAGAGGTAGTACATGCCATGATCTCCGAAGCTCAGTCAGCTGCCCAAGCGCACACTAGGATACAAACCAGACTCCATTCTGACCTCCCTGAAGACAAGTTGATGGCGGAGTTAAAACCTGTGCTATCAGACGATGCCTGGTTCAAAGAAAACCAACTAGACTTAACGTTGCAGGAGGGACTGGCTTGGAAAGGGAGTAAGATTTATGTGCCCCGCTGCATGAGACTGCTAGTGCTAAAACGTAGCCATGACTCTCGACTAGGAGGCCACTTTGGGTTCTTAAAAACCCTCCATTTGGTTAGAAGGCAATTCTGGTGGCCAAAGATGAAAACCGACATAGAGGACTATTGTTGAGGGTAAAACTGCCCTCTGCAAAGTGGTGCAATGGACCAGACAGCGAATAGATACGTTGCTTAGCAAAACACACAGATACTCGCAGACTCTGAACGTTGTAAGAAAATAAACAGTCTTTACTTGTAGTAAAACAAACAAACTTGGCTTCTCAAAACAAAGATAACACTTCTTCAAATAATCACGGTTCAACACAAAAACATAGTTTGCTTACAATTCCAGTTCTCTTCAGTAACACAGACACAGTTCCTTTCAGCAGTTCAACCTTATAATAGCAGGAGGAGGAGTGAATGAACTTCCTGCCTTCTTTTACAGTTGCAAGAAAAAGTATGTGAACCCCTTGGGATTACGTGGAGTTTTGCATGAATTGGTCATAAAATGTGCTCTGAACTTCATCTAAGTCACAACAATAGAAAAACACAGTCTGCTTAAAATAATACTACACAAACATTAGATGTTGCCATGGTTTAATGGAACATAACATGTAAACATTCACAGTGCAGGGAGGAAAAAGTATGTGAACCTTTGGACTTAATAACTGGTTGACCCTCCTTTGGCAGCAATAACCTCAACCAAATGTTTCCTGTAGTTGCAGATCAGACCTGCACAACGATCTGGAGTAATTTTGGACCACTCCTCTTCACAAAAATGTTTCAGTGTAGCAATATTCTTGGGATGTATGATGTGAATCGCTCTCTTAAAGTCACGCCACAGCATTTCAATCGGGTTGAGGTCAGGACTCTGACTGGGCCACTCCAGAAGGCGTATTCTGTGCTGTTGAAGCCATTTTTTTGTTGAATTACTTGTATGCTTTGGGTCATTGTCCTGTTGCATCACCCATCCTCTGCGGAGCTTCAGTTGGCGGACAGATGGTCGTACGTTTTCCTGCAAAATGTCTTGATAAACTCTGGAATTCATTTTCCCATCAATGACAACAATCCGTCCAGGCCCTGAGGCAGCAAAGCAGCCCCAAACCATGATGCTCCCTCCACCATGTTTTACAGTGTGGATGAGGTTTTGATGTTGGTGAGCTGTGCCTTTTTTTCTCCACACATAGTGTTGTGTGTTCTTCCCAAACAACTCAATTTTGGTTTCATCTGTCCACAGTATATTTTGCCAGTAGTGCTGTGGAACATCCAGGTGCTCTTTTGCAAACTTCAAACGTGCTGCAATATTTTTTTTGGACAGCAATGGCTTACTCCGTGGTGTCCTCCCATGTACTCCATTCTTGTTTAATGTTTTCCCTATTGTAGATGTGTCAACAAAAATGTTAGCATGTGCCAGAGATTTCTGTAGGTCTTTAGCTGACACTCTAGGATTCTTCTTTACCTCATGAAGCATTCTGCGCTGTGCTCTTGCAGTCATTTTTACAGGACGACCACGCCTAGGGAGAGTAGCAACAGTGCTAAACTTTCTCCATTTGTAGACAGTCTGTCTTACCGTGGACACATGAACATCAAGGCTTTTGGAGATACTTTTGTAACCCTTTCCAGCTTCATGCAAGTCAACAATTCTTGATCGTAGGTCTTCTGAGAGCTCTTTTCTGCGAGGCATGGTTCACATCAGACAGTGCTTCTTGAAACCAGTAAACCCAAAACAGGTGTGTGTTTTTAAAGGGCAGGACAGGTGTCAGCAACACATCCAATATCATCACACTGATTGGAGTCAAGGTTGGCTCACTCCTGGCTCCAATTAGCTCTTGGAGAAGTCATTAGGCTAGGGGCTCACATACGTTTTCCTCCCTGCACTGTGAATGTTTACATGTTATGTTCAATTAAACCATGGCAACATCTAATGTTTGTGTAGTATTATTTTAAGCAGACTGTGTTTTTCTATTATTGTGACTTAGATGAAGTTCAGAGCACATTTTATGACCAATTCATGCAAAACTCCACGTAATCCCAAGGGGTTCACATACTTTTTCTTACAACTGTATGTCTGCTTAGCCAATTAGCCAATTAGTCATCTTGTAGCAGTTAAAGTTACAGAACATAGTTTTCTATATATTACCTACCCAACCATAGGATAAGGATCCAACAACTATGTTAGAAGCTGCACTACCTGTGCCACCATGAAATCCCAACCAGAGAAGCCCCCTGGTCTTCTCCAGCAAGTGGCAGAACCTACGCAACCATGGAAGTGAATTGCAATGGACTTTATTGTTGAACTGCCAGAAAGCGGAGGAAACACGATGATTTGGACTGTCATTGATTTGTTCTCCAAACAAGCACACTTCACTGCCTGTAATGAACTACCCTCTGCCAAAAAGCTGGCAAAACTTTTCGTGAAGCACATCTACAGGCTACATGGGGTCCCTCGGAGAATAATATCAGATCAAGGAGTCCAATTTACTGATAAGTTCTGGAAGGAGTTCCTGAGGTCCATTGAGTCATCACAGGGGCTTAGCTCAGCATTCCATCCATCTACTAACAGATCCACTGAAAAAGTGAACACCATGGTGGAACAATACATTAGATGTTATATAAATTATCAACAAGAAAACTGGGCGGAGTTATTACCGTTCGCAGAAGTGAATTATAATAATGCAGTACACAGTAGTACAGGGTTGACTCCTTTTTGAATAACTACTGGCATGGATTTTGTGCCTATGCCTGAATTGCCTAGGGAACCACCCACTTCCATGTCCCTAACAGAATGGATGACCTCCTTGCAAAAGGGTTGGGAGAATAAAAAAAAAGCTTTAGCAGAGTCAGTGGAACGATATAAGGCCCAGGCCGACAAACGCCGGTCCCTCCAACCACAATTCCGAATAGGCGATAAGGTGTATTTGTCAACCAAGTACCTAAGATTGAGGCTACCTAGCAAGAAATTCAGACCGAAATTCATCAGTCCCTTCCCTATAGTGAAGGTGATTAACCCTGTAACATTCCAGCTTAACCTCCCTCGAATCCTGGGAAAAATCCATCCCGTGTTTCACAGCAGCCTTTTAAAACCAGCAGTGGGCTCTACCTTGAGACCCTTATCAGCTGCTCCCCACACTCCTTTGATAGTACAAGGTGACACCCATTACGAAGTCAAGAAGATTCTTGACTCTAGATTGCAACGGGGTCAGTTACAATATTTAGTACACTGGAAAGGGTACCCTTTGTCAGAAGCTACGTGGGTCAAAAGTTGGGATCAGGGGACTTCCGGGGTGACGTCACAGTAGTGTGGCACATAAGAACGGCGCTCGTCCTTCTTTGCTGGATTTTTCACGTCGGGAAGCCTGAAAAAGGCAAAGCTGGACCCTGGAGGGGTCTGCGTGAGATAGGGGACATTCTGGAGGTGACGGGGAGAGGGGCGATCCCCCGCCAGAGCAGGAGATAACCCCTAAAAACCGGCATGAAAGAGACCGACCGTCATGGTTGGGTCCGGAGGCATGACAGCCTGTTTGAATTAAAGTGGAAGCAAAGAGAGAGAAACAGCGAAAAGTGTCAGTGACTTTTGACGGGACTGAATGGGACACTGATTACCTCTCTGAATTGGAGGATCCTATTAAGAAAGCTGATAAGTGAGTCTCCAAAATAAAAGAAGCGGTGACTCAGCAGTGGGAGCGAGAGGAGTGTGAAGAGACAGAACTAACGGTGGTGACAGAGGGTAGGAAGAGAAAGTGATTGACGATAAGAATCGATTGCGGGGTAGCGGCGAAAGGCACTGAATCCGAGGTGAAAGAACTAAACTGTGGTGAACTGAGAGGGAAAGAGCCTTAAAAACAAAAAATCCTGGTTAAAAAAAGAAGGAAGTGTTAAGATCTGGACAATAGATGGTGATTGTGCATTAAAAGGGAGACCAAACATATTGGATTTGGAAAATGGAAACAGAGAAATTAAGAAGTAAGGATTATTTGAGAGGTTCGGAAAAGACTGTGACTTGAGGAAATTATTGGACTTTATCTATACCTACATCTACAATTAATTTCTAATCTAACCATTGTCAGCATTCCAGAAAAACCCCCACTCCAAGTAAAGACATGGAAACAAGCATTTTCCAAAGTCCTCTTTACTAGAATAGGCAAACTGGCACATCTGGGAAAACCCGAATCTGAAAAGCCCGGGTTTTCCTTCAGTAAGTCAAAGCTCCCAAAATCATCCCCTTTTCCACCCAGTCGGTCACATGCTCCAATCAACGTCCGTTCCATCCCGATCCAGCCCCCTGACCACTCCTTCTCCAGATGCGGGATTGCCCTTACCTTGACCGACAGGAAGAATGCTATTATGTCTACCAACCCCCTCTCTTACTTTCCCACACATGAGAAGGTGGCAGCATTGGAGCTTCCAGCCTAATATGGCTACCAAAGCTGACAGGCGTCCCCCCCCTGCAAAAAGAACCACCTCCTTTAGACAAAACACAAAAGAAGGGGTTAACACCTAGCACCAAATCCCTTTAACCCCCTCTCCTCCCCCCAGGAGGACCTTTTGGTTTGTCAGGAAATTTGTCGTGAAACTGTTTCACGAGCGCATCAGCATTTACATCCCAACTCTTAACCCAAGTAGCTTCAGCCAAAGGGTAGCCTTTCCAATGCACCAAATATTGTAACCGACCTCTGTAGAGTCTAGAGTCCAGGATTTTCTTCACCTCATAATGAGTCTCCCCTTGCACTAGCAAAGGAGGGGGTGGAGCAGCTGACAAGGGTCTTAGGGTAGATTCTCTGACCGGTCTCAATAAGCTACTGTGGAAAACGGGGTGTACTTTCCCTAAGATGTGAGGGAGTCTAAGTTGGACAGTCACTGGGTTAATCACTTTCACTATAGGGAAGGAACCTATGAATTTGGGTCCAAACTTCTTGCTGGGTACCCTCAATCTTAGGTACTTGGTTGACAAATACACCTTATCGCCTATTCGGAATGGTGGTTGGAGGGACTGGCGTTTGTCGGCCTGGGCCTTATATCGTTCCGCTGACTCCGCTAAAGCTTTTTTTGTATTCTCCCAACCCTTTCTCAACGAGGTCATCCACTCCGTTAGGGACATAGAAGTAGGCGGCTCTCTAGGCAACTCAGGCATCGGCACAAAATCCATGCCCGTAGTTATCTGAAAAGGAGTCAACCCAGTACTGGTGTGTACTGCATTATTATAAGCCACTTCTGCGAATGGTAGCAAGTCCGCCCAGTTCTCCTGTTGATAATTTACATAACACCTAATGTATTGCTCCACCATTGAGTTCAATTTTTCAGCCGATCCGTTAGTCGATGGGTGAAAAGCTGAGTTAAGTCCCTGGGACGACCCAATGGATCGCAGAAACTCCCTCCAGAATTTAGCGGTAAACTGGACCCCGTTGTCCAATATTATTCTCTTAGGGACTCCATGTAGCCTGTAGATGTGTTTCACAAACAGCTTTGCCAGTTTCTTGGCCGATGGTAGTCTGCTGCAGGCAGTGAAGTGTGCTTGCTTGGAGAATAAATCAATGACAGTCCAAATAACCCGGTTACCCCCACTGTCAGGGAGCTCAACTATGAAGTCCATCGCAATCTCCTCCCAGGGCTTGGTGGGTTCGGCCACAGCCTGGAAAAGTCCAGGGGGCTTCCCTAGTAGGGATTTCATGGTGGCGCAGGTGGCGCAGCTCCTCACATAGTCTTCCACATCAGCTTTCATCTTTGGCCACCAGAATTGTCTCCTAGTCAAATGGAGGGTTTTAAAAAACCCAAAGTGGCCCCCTGGTCAAGAATCATTAATAATCTAGACAAAAGACATTATAGAAGATACCATATGGAATATAAATACAAAGTCACTCAGGGTTTTTTTTATATATACAGAAATACTTATTAATGATGGGGGCAGATGGTAATTGAAGATACTGAATACAATGTTGGAAGCAGGACTTGATGTTACCCTAACATGGTCGATGGAATTAACAATCTAGTTGAAAGACATTACAGAAGATACTATATGGATTACAAACTTAAAGTCATTTGAGGATTTTATTTATATATGGAAATATCTTTTAGTGGTGTGGGAAGAAGAACAAAGATATTAAAAATATTATGTATGGTAGACCTGTAGGAAAGTGGGTGGAGATAGGTTAGGCTACTGATTGCTTAGTTTAGGAAAAGTGATGTTATGGGGGTGGAGGAAATGGGTAGATTATGAGTTGAATAAATGCCAAATTAGGATTTATTATATAACTTTATAGCTGAATGTTGCTTTGAAATGTATAGTATAGGGGGGATATAATAATAATGTTAGAAAGAAATGGTTAGCATATGGGGGGGTGTAAAAGGATGGTAAAGTATTATACAATGTGATATCAATTTGGATTTTATTTTGGAGAAGACAAGGGGGGAGGGGAGGGGGAGGGGGTTAGGGAGGAGGGGGAAAAAAGGGGGGGGAAATCTGTATTTGAAAAACGTTTTCAATTAAAAAAAAAAAGAATCATGACTTCTGTTTAGCACCAGGAGCCGCAGGCTGCGGGGCACGTAAAGTTTACTCCCCTTCCATGCCAACCCGTCCCTTAGGGTTAGGTCCGCCTGGTTTTCTTTGAATCAGGAATCAGTGGAGAGCGCCGCTTTTAGCTCCGCTGTCAACTTGTCTTCGGGGAGATTGGAACCCTGGCGCGTTTGTGCTCTGGTGCGGGCTTGGGCGGCTGGCTGAGTCTCTGAGATCATGGTGTGAACTATCTCTTCCCGTTGGCTGTCAAACTGGGGCTTACGGGAGAGAGCGTCAGCCAGAAGGTTTTTACCCCCTGGGATGTATTTCAGGTTTAAGTTAAAGCGTTTGAAATATTGAGCCCAACAAACCTGCTTGGGAGAAAGTTTCCTCAGGGTCTTCAGCGCCTCGAGATTCTTGTGGTCAGTCCAAACCTCAAAAGGCTCATCCACCCCCTCCAGGAAGTGTCTCCAGGATAGGAGAGCCCATCGCACCGCAAACGCCTCTTTCTCCCATACCGCCCATCTGCGCTCAGTGTCCGTTAACTTCCTTGATACATAAGCACACGGCATTAGATTGTTTCAGGAGTCCATTTGCAGTAGAACAGCAGCCACCGCCACATCACTTGTGTCCTCCTGAACCACGAAGGGCTTACTTGGGTCAGGATGCTGTAGGATTGGCTCCACCGCAAATAGGCGTTTTAACCGTTCAAAGGATTTTTGGCAGTCCATTGTCCAAGCTAAGGGCTGGATAGGTTTTGGCTTGGTGGGAGATGGGCTGGTTTTTAGTAATTCTGTCAAAGGGAGTGCGACCTCAGCGAAGGAAGGGATGAATTGTCTGTAAAAGTTTGCAAACCCCAGGAAGCTCTGGAGTTGCTTACGGGTGCATGGGGGCTGCCAGTCCAGCACTGCCCTCACCTTCCCTGAGTCCATTTCGATCCCCTGACTCGACACCCTGTATCCCAGGTAATCCAAAGCCTCCTTATGGAACTCACATTTGACGTGGTCTTCCATATTTTCGCTGAATATAAGAATGTCATCGAGATAAACAAGAACCCCCTGATATAAATGCTCATACAAAATTTCATTGATCAGTTGCATGAAGACCGCGGGGGCCCCCTGGAGTCCAAAAGGCATGACCCGGAATTGGAAGCTGCCCAAGGGGCAGTTAAAAGCAGTCTTCCATTCGTCTCCCTCCTTTATGCGAACTCGGTAGTAGGCTTCTCTTAGATCTAGCTTGGTGAAAATTTTTCCTTTCGATAGGTGGTTCAGCAAGTCGTTCATCAGTGGGAGGGGGTAGGTATTTTGTATGCAAATGGCATTGACAGACCGAAAATCAACACATAATCTTAAGGTACCATCTATTTTTTCTTTAAACAGTACTGGGGCGGCCATACTGTATTTCGCAGGCTCGATGAACCCTCTGGCTAGGTTGGTGTCAATGTACTTTCTCAACTCGCTTATCTCAGCAGGTGTCATGGAGTACATTCTAGGTTTTGGCAATTTGGCCCCCGGTTGTAATTCGAGGGCGCAGTCTGTGGGCCGATGAGGGGAGAGGAGGTTACATTCTTCCTCACTGAAAGCTTCGGCTAAGTCTGCATACACTTTAGGGATCTGGTGTTCGCCTGGAGGCCCGTCTGAACAAGCTGCTGCTGTCTCTGGCTGCTGGCCATTATGGGTAGGTTGCTGTTTGGCAGGAGGGGTAGGGGGTGATGGGCCAACCACTATTCTGATTTTTCGGTATCCATCGTCCCATGTAATGGTGGGGCCCCATTTGTCCAGCCAAGGCAGGCCCAGTATGATAGATTCTGACATTTTTGGGGTTACTATAAATCGTATAAGTTCATGATGTTTCCCCATCTCTCATTTAATCAGTTCAGTAATATGGGTGGCAGGGACTCCCCCAATTAACGTTCCATCCACCTGGTGAAATTTAATTGGGTGCTTTAAGGGTGTTGTCTTGATCCCCAATTGTTCCACCACTTTAAGCCCGATTAAACATCTGGTGCAGCCGGTATCTATTATTGCTGGCAGTTCTGCTTGTTTCCCTGTGTCTGGCAGCACCAGTTTTACTTTAATTGAGAAGGGGGAGATGGGTGCATTAACCATCGGGTCTTCATCCCCATTAGCCATGCCAGGAGGGGCTTCTTTAACCTGAGGGTCATCCCTCTCTTCAGTGGGGAAGGGAATTTCCACGGCTTGTCTGGCAAATCGGCTGCTGTCTGGGGTTTTCCTTGGAGCCCTCCTGCCTCATGCAGCTGGGGTGGGGCATTGTTGTGGAACTGGGGCAGGGGCCAGACACTCAGAAGCTCGATGTCCTGTTTGTCCACACCGATAGCAATTAATTGCCCCCCCCCCCGGTTGAGGGTGTGTGTGAAATTTGTAGCCTTTGAAATGGGCCTTCTAGATAACACTCTCCTAGGTGGCTTCTTTGCTGGGGTTTGGCCGTGGGGGTGGACTTCTCTGTCTAGAGCAATGGACATGGTATACCAGTCGTGGAGACGCTAAGCCACCCCCCGGATACCACAGGCTTTTCTGACTTCTGGGTCAATAGCTTCTTTATAGTGTAGGAGTATGCGGTCAGGCCAATGGCCTAGATTTCCTGCGACTCATCTAAAGTCCCATACAAAGTCTTTTATAGGTCGATGACCTTGCTTCATGACTTTTAGCGTGGCTTCGCTTTCATTTACGCGGTCAGGGTCCTCAAATCAGGAATGGAGCAGTGTGCTAAACCCATCGGCATCATCCAGTTCTGCAGCGCCCTCATTGTGCAGCTGGGCTATCCATTCAGAAGCCTCCCCCTCATTCATCCCATCTGAGATTGCCGACACGAAGTCCCGTTCTGATTCGTATTGGTCCCCATACTGATCCACGTGAGCCCAGACCCTGCTGAGGAAATAAGCTAACTTGCCTGGCATCCCGTCAAAGGTTGCTCTGAAACGGGGGGCGTTGGCATCGCGGTTGGGGGGGCTGCAGCCGGGGCAGGCTGGGATAGAACTTGCTGTGGGGCTGCTCTTGGTTGCTGCATTCCAACAGGCTGCTGTGAGAGTTGCTGGGCTGGAAAGGTGGGGGGCAACGTCGTCGGCTGCTGTGGGAGGGGCCCTGGCTGCTGAGCTGTTTGCTGCATTGGAGGGGGGCACTCTAGCTGGCTGCTGGATTAGTCCCCTCTGCGGTGCCAGGATCGTTTGGCCATAGGAGGGGGGCCAGCGGGATCCTTGGAAGCTTGGAACAGACGGTGCGGGATACCACTGGCACTGGATCCATCCCTGGCCGGGACAGAAACCCCATCTGGGCTGTATATTCTCAGCAGGAGGTAGCATGAAGGCAGGTTGGCGAGGGGCCCCGAAAGGGGGGTTTTGCATTCCGTATGCCGGCTGAGCCTGATGTCCCACTGCTGCAGGATTGGAATGCTGAGCTAATCCTCTTGTTTGGCCTCTGGGTGGGAAAGGGGGGGGGTCTGCATCCTGCTAATACCCCCTCCATGTCCCGGATCAGGGAGGGTGAATGTTGGTTTTGCTAGCCTCCAGCTCACCTCCAGGGGTTGGGAAGGGGGGGGGTGAAGCTCCCCACTTCCATCTGCTCAAAACTCTCAGGGAGCCCAGTTAATTACTGGCTCTGCATCGGGTGCAGCCGGTCCCAGTCCCGGGAGTTCCTGGATTCCACAGCAGCCCCCATCCTCTAGTCTGGCTCACGGGGTGACTTCATTTCCCCTCCTGGAGCGGGGTCGGACTGGCAACTCTTCCAGGAATCCGACACCTCGGGCCAAGCCCCAAGCCGAAGGGCTTCCTCTGAAGCATCCATGGCTCGTCCCATTTCTTCAGAAGGAGAAAGCAAGGGATAGGCAATTCCTTGAGCATCCGGGGCCCTGGCGGGCCTCCCTCTGATTTCTCCTTTCTCCTCCATCTTCACTGAGTCTTCGCATCACCTGGGGTTTAGGTAGATGCTGGGGCTCAGTACCCCTGACAGCCCCCTTATGGGGTGCTGTTAGGTTTTAGAGAGATTCAGGTTAATGTCAGTGTTCCAGAAAACCCCCCACTCCAAGTAAAGACGCGGAAGCAAGCATTTTCCAAAGTCCTCTTTACTAGAATAGGCAAACTGGCACATCTGGGAAAACCTGAATCTGAAAAGCCCGGGTTTTCCTTCAGTAAGTCAAAGCTCCCAAAACCATCCCCTTTTCCACCCAGTCGGTCACATGCTCCAATCAACGTCTGTTCCATCCCGATCCAGCCCCCTGACCACTCCTCCAGATGCGGGATCGCCCTGACCTTGACTGACAGGAAGAATGCTATTATGTCTACCAACCCCCTCTCCTACTTTCCCACACATGAGAAGGTGGCAGCATTGAAGCTTCCGGCCTAATGTGGCTTCCAAAGCTGACAACTATTTATTTATTTATTTATTTATTTATTTATGTATGTATGTATTTATTTATTTATTTATTTATCAAAAATTTATATGCCGCCCTTCTCCCTAAGGACTCAGGGCGGTGAACACAAGTTAAAAACATACAATAATAAGAGATCAAAACAATTAAAACCCAGTTAAAAGAACGACAATCAAAATAAACCCAAGGATCAAGGTCAACCCATTTGTTGAAACAGCCAGGTCTTTAAGTCCCGACGGAAGGAGCGGAGATCAGGTGCCGTCCGAAGCTCGGTGGGTAACTCGTTCCAGAGGACGGGGCGCCCATGAAGAACGCTCTACCTCTGGACGTCGCCAGCCAACATTGTCTGGCCGACGGTACCCTGAGGAGGGCAGCCCTGTGAGATTGAACAGGACGGTGGGAGGCGGGTAGGAGATGGTCCTGCAAATACCCCGGACCTAAGCCATGTAGAGCTTTAAAGGTGAGTACCAGCACCTTGAAGCGGATCCGGAGGACCACTGGTAGCCAGTGCAGCTTGCGTAGAAGAGGGGTTACACGGGAGTAATGGGGAGCTCCCGTAACCACCCACGGGGCCGCATTCTGAACCAGTTGGAGCCTCCGGGTGCACCTCAAGGGCAGCCCCATGTAGAGGGAGTTGCAGTAATCCAAACGAGAAGAAACCAGGGCATGAGTGACCGTGTGGAGAGCATCTCTGTCTAGGAAAGGGTGCAACTGGCGCACCAGGCGAACCTGGGCGAAGGCCCCCCTGGTCACGGCCGTAAGATGGTCTTCCAAAGACAGCCGGGAATCCAGGAGGACACCCAAGTTGCGGGCCCTCTCGACGGGAGGAAGCACTTCCCCCACCCATCAAAATTGATAGAACTTCTAGAACACGAGACGCCCGCATCCATAGCCACTCAGTCTTGGAAGGGTTGAGTCTTAGCTTGTTCCTACCCATCCAGGCCCATACCACCTCCAGGCAGTGGGACATCACGGAAAGGGCATCCCCGGGGTGGCCCGGGGTGGAGATATATAACTGTTTATCATCAGCATATTGATGATACCTCACCCCGAAGCCATGAATGATCTCACCCAGTGGCTTCATATAGATGTTAAAGAGTAGGGGGGAGAGAACCGACCCCTGAGGCACCCCACAAGTTAGGGGCCTCGGGGTGGACCTCTGCCCCCCCCCACCCATACAAACTGCGAACAACCTGAGAGGTAGGAGGAGAACCACTGTAAAACAGTGCCTCCTACCCCCAATCCCCCAAGTCGCTGCAGTAAGATACCATGGTTGATGGTATCGAAAGCCACTGAGAGGTCAAGTAGGACCAGGATGGAGGAACAACCTCCATCCCGGGCCCGCCAGAGATCATTCACCAGAGCGACCAATGCCGTTTCCGTGCTGTGCCCACGCCGGAACCCCGATTGGTACGGGTCTAGGAAATCCGTTTCCTCCAGGAACTGTGGGAGCTGTTGCACCACCACGGACTCAACAACCTTCGCAATAAAGCGAAGGTTGGAGACCGGCCGATAGTTATTAAGTGAGTCTGGATCCAAGGCCGGCTTCTTGAGGAGGGGTCGAACCACTGCCTCCTTAAAGGAGGCGGGGATGACCCCCTCCCTCAAAGAAGTGTTGACAATAGCTTGGATCCAGTCTCCAGTCACCTCCCGGGCAGCTGAGACAAGCCAGGAGGGACACGGATTCAGCAAACATGTGGAGGCACCCAGTCTACCCACAATCCTGTCCACTTCATCCACGGAAACAGGGTTAAACTCAACCCAGATACTACTCCCAAGACTTTCCCCAGTCTCCTGGATGGATTCTGCCCAGTCAGAGTCCAGACCAATCCGGATCTGAGCGATTTTATCTTGCAGAAACTGAACAAAATCCTCAGCTCTGCCCTGTAAGGGGTCTTTCCTCGCTCCTTGATTGAGGAGAGAGCGGGTCACTCTAAACAGGGCTGCTGGGTGATTTTCTGCAGATGCAATGAGAGCGGTGAAATGATCCCGCTTCGCCGCTTCCATTGCCACAAGATAAGACCTAATATAGGTTCTTAACTGTGTTCGATCAGATTCAGATCGGGAGGACCTCCAACACTCCTCTAGGCATCTTTTCCGACACTTCATTTCCCGTAGCTCTGTGGAGAACCAAGAAGCCACCCAGGATCTGCATCGGATCAGAGGCCGCAAAGGTGCGATTCGGTCCAAGGCCCCAGCAGCCGCCTGTTCCCAGGATGCTACCAGTGCCTCAGTCGAATCGCGGGATTGGGAAGCAGGGAATGTCCCAAGCTCCATCAAGAATCTCTCAGGATCCATCAGGCACCTGGGGCGGAACCATTTTACTGGTTCCGCCTCCCAGTGGTGAGGGTTGGTGGATTGAAAGTCCAGTCTAAGGAGGGAATGGTCAGTACATGACAGGGGGGCAATAGACAGATCCCCCTACCCTGGCCATTTATCCACTGCCCAGAGAGAAAAACCAGGTCAAGTGTGTGTCCACCCCTATGAGTTGAGCCCTGAACAACCTGAGTCAGGTCCATGGCCGCCATGGAGGCCATGAACTCCCGCACCATCTCAGATGTCTCGCCAATCGATGGCAGATTGAAGTCTCCCACAACCAAAAGGCTGGGGAGTTCCACTGCCACTTCAGCCAAGACATCGAGCAGTGCGGGCAGGACAGTGGCCACACAGCTGGGAGATAGGTATGTGACCAACAAACCCAACTGAACTCCAGGGTCCCACTTCAATAGGAGAGATTCACACCCGCCTATCTGAGGGACAGTGACCTCCCTAGGACTGAGACTTTCTCTAATAACCACTGCCACCCCCCACACCCCTACCCTGGTGTCGTGGCTGGTGCAGTACACAAAAGCCTGGGGGGCATGAATCAGAGAGAGGCACTCCCCCCTCTTGCCCCAACCAGGTCTCCGTAATACAGGCCAGGTCCACGCCCTGCTCTTCAATAAGATCTTATACGAGGGGGGCCTTATTCGCTACGGACCTGGCATTCACATACACCAGCCGGAGTCCAGGGTTCCCTGCTCCCGCACCCCCAGGGAGACAGGATGAGCAGTGAGCGCGGGAAAGCACCACCACCTGAATATAGCGGGTGCAGCATCCCCTCCCCCTGCTCCCATCTCCTCTGCCCCTCCCAACCATCACAGGTATAGAATGTCCCACTCCTCTCCGGGCTTCATCACCACCCCCGTCCCCACCCAACCCGTCGGGGCCAACCGACTGGCTAGGCTGCTGATCCTTAAGAGGCCCCCCAGCCTCGTTATTTACATTAGAAACCACCCTCCTCCCAGATCCCCTTAAAATAGAAGTTAAAAATCTATCTAAAACCCCCCAAAGCTGCTGGTTCTTAGCATGACACCTCTCGGGGTTCCAAAACCCGTCATCAAGGGTGGCCCTCGATAACTGGGAGGGCCAAACCTGCGAGAGGGGGGAGTCTTGCAGTGCAAGGAGCTCCGCTGTTGAATACATCGAGGACAAGAAAGAACTGGAAGTGATGAAAGGCCATTTTCTTCTTAAAGGTGTTGAAGATGGTTAAAAACAGATGGTTACGACAAAAAAATAGAGTAGATGTTATACAAGGAAGCCAATATACTAGAACATCGGAACACCATCGCCCTCTCACGACAATGGGAAGTCTTGTGATTATAATAAGTCAGTCCAAGAGGGGGGGGAATAAGAGTCTCAATGACTGCCCTCTCACAGTGACCAGTCCAGAGTCACAAGGTTATATAAAGTTGTAAGTTTTATTTATTTGTACATATTTATCTAAATATTACATAGTATATATTTTTAGAAGTTTAAAATTAACTCAAATACTCCTAGAAATTCATGTGAGACTTTATATTGAATTCTGAAAATTATATTTTCAGAATTCAACATATTAAAAACATATTTTTAAATTTTAAATTTTTAATTGGTTTGTCATTTTAAACTGGGGCCAAATTAATATATATTCTTTTAATTGTTCTTAATGTTTGTATTGTATGTTTTTATCTGGCTGTACACCGCCCTGAGTCCCTTGGGAGAAGGTGCGGTATATAAATTTGAAATAAAATAAAATAAATAAAAATAAAAAAATATTGCTGATTCCTACTTATCTCAATTTATATATTTGTAAAGTTTTAAATATATTTAAAAAGTGCGATTTATATTATTTATAGTATCATATATTTCTATTAATATATTTTAACATTTAGGATAACTTATATGAATTGACAATTGTTATTGGTAATTTATATTTATAAGAATATATAGAGAATTGTTCTCCTACAGTTGAAATAATAATAATTTAAATGCTGGTGCAGGAATAGAAGGATTAAGCTCAGCCTCAAAAGAAAAAGATTTGATATATCATATCCGGAATAAAAATAAGAAAAGAGAATTAACTTGATTTATGGAGAACAAAATTAAAAACTTCGAAAATGGAAGGAAATATATGTTTGCAGGCAAGGAAATGAGATAATGTGATTAAAAATAAAATAAAGTAAAGGTGGATTGTAATAATAAAAGGGAGGTTTTTATAGAAATCAAGAATATTAAAAGAAATTAATTAATACATGTAAAGATATGCATGATGCAAGAACTATGTTTTAATGTTAAAATGTTAAGGAAAAGAATAAGGATAAATATGATTAATTGAAAATGTTAAAAGGAATTTATAAATACAGTTAAAGATATGTTTTAAGCAAGAACCATGTCTCAATGTTAAAATGTCATGAATGTCATGAAAAAGGATACAGAAAAATAAGATTATGTTAAAAAGCAATGCATAGATGGATGGAAACAACAAAGAAAGGTTTAAGTAGAGATTGATAGTTAAACCAACTATGAATATGCTGTGTTTAACAGCCAAACAAGAAAGGGCATGCTGTGTAACAGCCAAAAAAATAAAAAAGGATATGCTGTGTTCAACAGCCAAAACAAATGGTTATGCTGTGTTTAACAGTCAAGAAATAAAAATGATTGGTTTAACAACAAAGATAAAGACAATAACACTGGGTTTCTTTAGGAAAATATAAAATGAGGTGGGATAATTAAAGTGAGGAGGTGTATGTTGAGAGTGATAGTTAAGATAAAATGAATAAGTTAGGTTTAATAATAGAAATAAAGAGTATAAATTTTGAGTTTAATTGTTAGAAATAAAATGGGTATGTTGAAATTAAATATTTTTGGAATGTTTAATATAATTGTATGATTTATATTGTTAAAATATATCCATCTAAGCAAATGAAAGAGAAAAATGGATTGATAATTGGTTAGGATTTAAGATTTAAGTAACGGGTTTTTGGGGATAATGGCATAGTTACATAGACAGATTTGAGGGAAATACTTGTTTAAAATATTTAGTTGTGTTAATTGAAAAATAAGATTTGTTAATGATTTGCTTTAATATGTGACCTGAGCAAAAACTTCATTTTGAAAAGATGTGTTTTATGTTTTTGTTTTTTAAAAAAATAATTATTAAAAAAAAGAATATATAGAGAATTGTTATTAATTGTTGGATTATATTTGTGAATTAGAATACATTACCATTGAATTTAGAAAAGATAATTTCAGTATACTATTACGTACTAATAAATATAATAGAGACATGATAAGGACAGTTGACCAGAGGTTGGTCTGTTAGAGAGGAAGATCCTTGAGAGAATAAGAAATCTATGGTATTGTGGAAAAATTTTCTTAAAAATATAAAGATGACAAGTATGTCTACAATTACTAAGACTGTAAAGAAAACTACACCAACGAAAGCCTCCCCAGCAGGGCAAAAAACAATAGTTGACATGTTGTGCAGTGAGAAAACAGGATCTACATCAAGCCTACAAAGCATGCAAATGATGCTAAACATGATTCAAGAAGTTATGATGAAGACACAAGAATCAATAACCAACAATCACCGAGGAAATGAAAGATGATTTGGGTGAAGTGAAAGGAGATATTGTCACTGCGTTTTTTTGTATTTGCCAGCTGTGCTTGAACTCTAAGACTTACCGTAGCTGATCAGAACTCTTATCTCTAAACTAACTGCACATGTCCACATTCTTTCACTTTCTTCTAACTTTCTTTGTTCGCCTGCCAAGAGGCATGGCAGGAACGCTGCCAAGATGTAATTAATTAGCTAGTAAGACTGTTTTTACTTCTTTATAATAAAATGTGTTTATTAGAATATATCTCGGGCTTATTTTCTTAAAGTATACTCCAAGGGAAAAGCCTTGATCCATTCTCTAATCAAGGTGCAATTACCCAAAAGCAGAATGGGATTAATTGCCACCCTGACACGTGGTAGCAGGAGGTTGGCTTGGATTAAATTATGGCTTTTTCCTTGCTTGTTACTTTGATGATAAGCATCTAGGCTAATTAGACTGATGATTAATTTTGGCGACTGAGGAACGCTGATTATTTTTTGCAAATATGCCGAGAAAGAAAAAGAAATACAGAACGCATTCTGCCGAAGATATAGGTATCTCTGATCTCTCTAATGAAGAAGCGAAAATAATTTTAAAGAGGCTTTCAACTTTTCAAACACCGCTTGCTTCAGCAACCAGAATTGATGGAGGTGCTGTTGGGGGAGCTGCTCTTGAAGGCAACGTGCTGCAACTGAGGTCAGTGACGTCTCCTTCTGAATATGCATGCTCTCAAACAGTCCTCCAAGAACCTTTTGAATTTGAAAGGCTTGGTGCAAGGCCAAAGTTTTCACAAATGGCTGAGCATTTTTCCTCCCACACACAGAGAGAAATAACCCAATATTCTCCTCGAAGGTCCGAGCTCTCCCTTCGTGAGCAAGCTATAAAAGGCTATCATGACCATATAAAATTTTTTGAACATGGGACTTCCGGCGGTGACGTCATCACGAATGGGTGAGGAAACGGAGGCTCCGTCTCTGATACCCAAATTTCCTCATTAATTGCTCTTTAAGGGCATTCCCGAACTTGGAGGGATCGAGAAACGAAAGAGGAACTCGCAAAGCCCCCTGGTGTTGCGCTGTCATCAGGGAGGTCGAGCGATCAACCTCTTAAATTGGTGGAGAAGAATTCGGCCTTATCGGCGGATAGGAGTGATGGCGCCCGCCTAGATCGAAGCAAATAGTGGAAGCAAATCCGAGTGACTGTCAGATAGATCACCTACAATAGAGGTGGTAAACAGGAGACGTGCAATCGAATCAGAGGAAGACAAGTGAGTTACAACAGTGGCGGTAAAAGAGGAGAAGGAAAAAAGGGGAAACAACTACAGCGCGGAAGAGAGGAACCCATAGAATGACTAAGCAAACATAAGAAAAGGAGAAATAGCGCTCGAAGCGGTGTGAGTGCGGACTTTTACAGCTGAGCAAAGGGAGCAGCCTGTGGACTCTGTGGATACAGACAAGCCATTTGAACCTGGGAACTATAACTGACTCAAACCCCAAAATATCGGAAAACTGAGTGCAGAGACTGAAATACCGAACTAAGTGGTGAAATTCACGGATACAGAAGACCTGTCTGGATTTTGGACTTTGGATTGACAAATAAGTTTGGACAATAAGAACTTAAGTTTAAAAAAAAGATTTGAAAACTGAATGCAGAGATCCAATTACTGGGAGAAGTAAAAAAAAAAAAAAGACTGAGACGGACACAGATCGCATTTTTATGACTGTGAAAGAACTGATCGAGAGAGGTAAAGCAAGAAGACAACAAAGACCAAAGAAAATAAAAATTAAGACAAGAGGGAAGTGAATTATTAATTTTGAACTGTTTAATTAGTTAATAAGTTTAATATTTAAAAGAAATATATAAATAGATAATATTTTTATAGCTACAAATTGTATTGTGAAATTGTGGTTAGATAAGGAATTATTGTTAAAGTGAAAGATTGATTTTTATACAAAATAACAAATGAGTTGACTATATGTTTGAGATAGAATGATTGAAAAAGGGGTAATTGAAAAGATTGCTAATTAGAAAATTAAGAAAATTAAACTAAAATCTTGATTGATAAGTAAATTGATTTATACTGTGAATAAGAATTAATTGCTCAATTGGGATAATTGGCAATATAATATAATATAACTATATATAAGCTGTGCGGTGTATAAGCAGTGTTTGGAGGGGAAAAGAGATATTAAGGAATAACTTAATAATTGGTGTTACGGTTGGAAAGCTTTACACGAATATTGAAAATGTCTACAACATCCACCATAACAAAGACAGGGAAAAAACCTACAACCAATACTCCTACCCCCTCACAACAAAAAACAACAGATAGCATGATGGGGAAAGAAAAAGAAAAAGAAAAACTGGAAATGGCACGAAATGTAATACAAGATATGTTTCAAAAGATCCAGGAAACACTGCTCCAAACACAAGAAAAAATAGCTGAAAATCAGGAAGAAATGAGAACGTTCCATGCAGAGATTAGAAATGAAATAGGAGAAGTCAAGGAGGATATCAAGACCATGAAGGATAAAATTGGGGGCATTCAAAATTCTATAGCAGAAAATGAACAGAGAATTAGGAAAGCGGAAACAAAAATAGATCACGTGGAATTAAAAGTAGAAGCAATGGAACAAAAAACCCTGCAACTAAATAAAGAAATGTCAGATTCCTTGGCCATGCTTGAAATGGAAAAGGTCTCATACTTCTTGCGTTTTCAAAATATTCCAGAAGAAAAAAAATGATGATTTAGAAGGGAAGATGGTGGAAATTATCGCAGGAATGACACAAAAAGAGCCAGAAGAAATAAAAGGACAATTGGAAGAAACTTACCGCGTACAAACAAATTATATAAGAAAACACAGACTGGCGAGAGAAGTCCATGTCAAATTCTTAAAAAAATCAATCCGAGATGAAGCCTATAAGAAATCTAGAGAAGAAACGGTGATCTATAATGATAAAGAAATTATAATCTTAAAACAGATACCCCGAAGAGTAAGAAATCTACAACAACAATATCAGTTTTTAATACAACTATTGATCAAATATAAGATAATGTACAGATGGCTGCCAATAGAGGGGATCTTAATTACGTGGGAAGACAAAAAATATAAAATAGACACTCTAGAAAAGGCAAGAGAATTCCATAACACACACTTTAGACTAGAAGAAGAACAGGAAAGTAAGGAGGAAACAGATAGTAAAAGTCAAGAAGAAGAACCAATAGAAACAAATCAAGAAAAAGAAATAAGACAGAGGCAAGAAAAAGAGAGAGAACAGACAGAAGGTGCAAAAGCTAAGGCACGGATGGAAACAAGAAACACAAAAAAACAGATACGATAGGCAATGGATGAACAGATCAAACTCTTTTCGGTAAATATTAATGGCTTAAATGCCCCCAAAGAAAAGGAATCAAATTTTCACAAAATTACGAAAATTAGAAGCAGATGTGATATGTCTGCAAGAAGTACACATTCAAAAAGACTATAAAAAAATCCTAGAAAACCCCAAATTAGGAAAACTATATTCATCTCTGGCCCAAAAAAAGAAAAAAGGAGTAGTGATTTACGTAAAAGAAAAAATACAATCTAAATTAGTTTATACCGATGAGCAAGGTAGAGTGGTGATGGTAGAACTAGAAATAGGAAAGAGGAAAATGTTAATTGTAGTGATTTATGCACCTAACCAAAAACTACAGGGTTTTTTTAAAGATCTACACATAAACTTAGCAGAATTAGAATATGACGATATTTGTGTAATAGGGGATTATAATGCAATAGTAAATGCAAAGAAGGACTACAAAACTGGGGAAAAAAAACAAAAGAAAAAAGAAATACTTCCAAAAGAATTCTTTACTATGGCTGAAGAATTAAACTTGGCAGACGTATGGAGGGAAACACATGAAGAAGAGGCCCAATACACCTTTTACTCCCATCCGCATAACTCCTGGTCAAGATTGGACATGGCATGGATGACACCAAATATCAAAATAGAAGTAGAAACAATTGAGATAGGCACAAACCAATGGGCAGACCACAATCCACTATTCATAAACTGGAAAGGGGAAAGAAGACGTAAGAGATGGACAATGAACCAAAGATTATGTAAAGAAAAAGAATTTAATTCGATGTTAGAAAAGGAAGTAAAAATATTTTTTCAGATAAATAAAATAGAGGAAGCCTCTTTACAAAACACATGGGATACTTTAAAAGCATATATAAGGGGCCTAGTAATAGCATATACGAGGAAAAAGAATAAAGAGAAGAAAAAACAATTAGATAATTTAGAGAAAGACCTAAAACAAATAGAACAAAAACTCCAGGAAAAGCCCCAGAACAAAACAATAAGAGAAGAATGGGAAATGATTAAGCATAAATTGAATTTGATAAACCAAATAGAACTAGCCCAAAAAATAAAAATGGCGAAACAAAATTATTTCGAACACGCAAATAAAACGGGCAGATGGCTAGCCTATAAACTGAAAAAAGAACAGAAAAAAAAGAACGATATACCAATTGAAAGACGATAAAGGAGAAATCCAACATAGTAAAGAGGCCAAAAAAGAAATTATTAAGAAATTTTATGCGAATTTATATAATCAGGGAAAAATAGAGGAAGACAAGATAAAACAGTACATAGGGAAATCAGGAATGCCAAAAATCACAGAAGAACAAAGAATAACTCTCAATAGGCCAATAACCAAATTAGAATTAGATGAAGTACTGAAAAAGCAAAAAAACAATAAAACACCGGGACCCGACGAGCTACCGGTAGAAATATATAAAACAATGCAAGAAGTATTGAGAGAGAATATGTTGCAATTATATAATGAAGCTATGGAGAAAGCCAAAATACCAAATTCATGGACAGAAGCCATAATAACAATCATTCCAAAAGAAGATACAGATCTCCAGTTAATTCAAAACTACAGACCTATTTCATTATTGAATGCCGATTACAAAATATTTGCAGCAATCTTGGCCGAAAGGATTAAATCAGTATTAAATACATATATACACCCAGACCAAAATGGATTTCTGCCGGGACGCCAAATAAAGAACATGAGAATAGTACTTTTTTTTTTTTTATTGCAAAAGTTTTACAATTACATTTTCATCCCTTTCCCCCCCCCCTCAAACCACCCCAAACTTCCCAACCTCCCTAACCCACCCTAACCCTCCCCTCCCCCCGGACTTCCTTACAGTATACTCATGTCAAATAAAGGGAAAAACCCTCCTTTATATATAAAACTTGAACCCCTCCCTCCCCCTTACAAGTTTTCATCTTCATTACATTAACCTATTTCTATCTTAATATAACATTTTCAAATAGATTTTCATCCTAATTGCCTTAAAAATATTTCTATCTTAATATAACATTTTCTAATAAATTTTCCTCCTTAACCTTAAAAAATTTCTATCTTAATATAACATTTTCAAATAAAAGCTATTTGATACTTCCTAGTTTGATATTTGTTCTGAACATAATCTATCCACTTCTTCCATTCCCATTCATAAGTCTCTTGTGAACAATCTTTTAGATATGCTGAAATCTTCGCCATCTCTGCAAAACTGGCCATCTTCAAAGTCCATTCCTCAGTCGTAGGCAGCGCTTCATTTTTCCAATATTTACCTATCAACAATCTTGCTGCTGTTATCATATACAATATCAATTTTGTTTCACCCGATGTAAAACCCTTAACTATACCCAATAAAAACAGTTGTGGAGAAAATTGAATTTTTTTCTTCAAAACGTTCTGCATGACCCACCAAATTTTTATCCAAAAAGCCTTAACTTTCTTACAGGTCCACCAAACATGATAATATGTAGCATCTAAACAATCACATCTCCAACATTTAGGCTGCACATTAGGGTACATACACGACAATTTTTTAGGGTCTAGATGCCATCTATAAAACATTTTATAAAAATTTTCCCTCAGATTCTGCGACTGTGTAAATTTAACATTCTGAACCCAAATTTTTTCCCATGTTTCCAACATCACTGGTTCCTCAAAATTTTGTGCCCACTTAATCATGCAGTCTTTAACTAGTTCAGTTTCTGAATCCCTTTCTAACAAAACATTATAAAGTCTTTTGATATGCATTGGGCCTTTCTCTTTTATGTGTCTAACTAATTCTTCCTCATACATCATAATACCAGTTTTTTGGTCCTCTTTCCATCTCAATTGCAATTGATTCTATTGTAACCAAGTTAGATTAATCCCTTCAGCCAACAATGTCTGTAATGTCTTCAGCTGCCATCTGCCCGCATCTGTAAAAAGAACCTCTTTGTATAAAAACCCCCCGAGTGACATTATATTTGTATTCCACAAAGTATGACCAAGATCCAGCCATAACGGTATTTTATAATCCCAATTGTTTCGGTGCTTCTTCCAAACTCTCAACAAAGAATCTCTAAGTATATGGCTTTTGAATACTTTATCCACTTTACTGTCATAAAATAAGTAAGCGTGCCATCCAAATTCCAAATCAAAACTTTCTGCGTTTAGTATTCCAGTCTTTTTTCCTCCAAACCAGTCACTTAGTAAAGTCAAAGCTGCTGCATCATAATATAACTGTAGGTTTGGAAGTTTAAGACCTCCCCTTTCTGGAACGTCTTGCATGATTTTCATTTTTACTCTTGGTTTTTTCTCGTTCCAAACAAACTTATTCACACCAGTTTGCCATACTTTTAGTTGTTTATCATTTTTGAGCACCGGAATCATTTGAAACAAAAAAAGAAATCTTGGCAAAATGTTCATCTTAACTGCTGCTATTCTTCCAAGTAGAGACAGCTGCAGTTTTTTCCAAGTCTCTATATCTTTTTGCACCTCTCGCCACAACACCTCATAGTTATTTTGAAACAATTTCATATTTGATTCTGCAACCTGAACTCCTAGATATTTTACCTTTGGTACAATCTCAAAACCTGCCCTCCTTTCAAGCTCAAGTTTACGATCTTGTGTCATATTTTTAACTACCATCTTAGTTTTTTTCTGGTTCAATCTAAAACCTGAAACTTTACCATAGTCTTGTATAATGTCCTTCATCTGGATTATTGATTCCATTGGCTGTGTTAGGGTAACGACCAGATCGTCTGCAAATGCCTTTATTCTGTAATCCTCTTGCCTTATCATTATACCTTTCAAAGTATTAGAGTCCCTTATTGTGTTTAACAAGACTTCTAGTGTTAAAATAAACAACAGTGGGGACAACGGACATCCCTGTCTTGTACCTTTTTCGATTTTAAACTCTGTTGTCAAACTTCCATTAATAATAATCTGTGCCTTTTGTTCTTGATAGATTGCTGAGACCGCCTGAATAAATTGGTCCCCAAAGTCCATCCTTTTTAAAGTCTTTAATAGAAAATTCCAGTCCACTTTATCAAAGGCCTTCTCTGCATCCAGAAAAACCAGCACTGCAGGGATCTGTTTATTCTTCTCAAGATATTCCAATAAATCTATTACTTGCCTTACATTGTCATTCATGTGCCTACCCTACATGAGAATAGTACTTAATGCTCTAGAATATTATGAATCACACCCGGAGAGGCAGGCAGCATTGGTTTTTCTTGACGCCCAAAAGGCCTTCGATAATCAAAATTGGAAATTTATGATTGAACAATTACAAAATATGCAAATTGGGGAAAAATTTGGGAAAATTATAGCAGAAATCTATACCAAGCAATCAGCAAGGATAATTATGAATGATGATATAACAGAGAAATTTAATATAACAAAAGGAGTCAGACAAGGCTGTCCACTTTCCCCATTACTATATATTCTATCATTGGAAATCCTGTTGAAAAAAATTAGAGAAGACCAAGGAATTGAAGGTTTAAGGATCAATAGAGAAGAATACAAAGCTCAGGCCTTTGCTGATGACCTAGTGTTTTTGATAGAAAATCCTATGGAATCTATACCTAATTTGTTCCAAAAAATAGAAGAATTTGGAGAAGTGGGCGGACTAAAAATCAATAAAAGTAAATCGAAGCTAATTGTAAAAAACCTTACAGAAATCCAAACAAAAGAATTGACAGATAATAGATAAAGAAATAGATAAAATTATATTAGATTCAGAAAATAAATTAATTAGTAGAATTTACAAATTTCTTCTACGCTATAAATTGGAAGAAGAGACAGTCAAAGAAACGATGATTAAGTGGGCTCAAAACATCAAACACACAATACCTTTGGAAAAATGGGAAAAGTTCTGGCAGGTAAACCTAAATTTAACGAAAGCAACGGCGTACAAGGAAAACCAACTGAAAATGTTTTATAGGTGGCATATGTCTCCAACCAGATTGGCAAAAATACAACCTAAAAATAGCCCGATTTGTTGGAAGTGCCAAAAGGCACAAGGGACTTTCTATCATTTATGGTGGACTTGCCCGGCAGCAAAGAAATTTTGGTCTAACATCAAAAAATGGTTAGAACAAATAACAAAAACACAGATTGAAAAAGAACCAGAAACATTTCTATTAGGAATATTTAACAAATCATACCCTAAGGATATCAAATATCTCACAATTCACATATTAACTGCTGCAAGAATAACCTATGCGAAAAATTGGAAGCAAGAAAAAACACCAAGTGAAACAGAAGTAATAGGAAAAATTTTAGAATGCACTGAAATGGATAGGTTAACCAAAGAATTACAAGAAAGAGAAGAATCAGATTATTACAAAATATGGAATAATTGGTATAATTGGTTAAAAATCAGAAATATACAAAAAATATAGGGGGAAATATTACTGATTTAAATATATATATATATAATAAAAAATGTTATTAGATTAAGGAGAGGTGAAGGAATATATCATAAGTAGAATTGTAGAATGTCACTCTGAAAAAATGCTTAAGAAGAAATTATATGTGACAATATTCGAGGATCAGACTCAATGAGAAACATAGACTCATTGTTTGATCAAGATGAAGGTCTTTATTAACTGTTATGTTCTTTTCTATTCACAGGTTACTTCAGGAAGAGCACTGGATTAAGGCAGAATGTTCCTTTTATACTGAAGGGGCGGAACCAAAGGTAAGGAGGGGTTTAAGGGGAAAGTGGGTGGAGGGAGTGTATATGTTAACCCTTGTTATTCTATTATATGAGGCATCTATGTATGTGACATTATACTCTTTTTGTGTATACGTTGTATAAATGTTTGTTGTGTATATGTTACGTATGTCTTTTTTAATATTTATATTCAATAAAAATTATTTTTTTAATTTTTTTTTTTTTGAACATGAGCTATCCCAGGCAAAAATGGCTTTATCTATGCTCGAGTCAGATAAGAGAGAGTCTCGTGCTTTTAAAATTCCTGAAACCACCATCTTAGCTTCTTCTTCAGAGCTAAAGACACACCCCCTAGAGGATATTGTGTCAGGCCAATCAGAACAGAGAGCTGTGTACACGTCACAATTGTCACATTATGTTCTCTCTGATCAAATTACACATGCCACGAAGGCAGAAAAATTATCTGAGCTGCCTGAAACTAAAGGTGCAGCATCATCTCCTGGCAAAAGTAATTTACTAGAGAAAGCTGAAATGCATCGCAGTTTACATGAACACTTTCAAGTATTACATAAGACTTTATCAAACATGTCCTTAACTCACCCAGATATTCAGGCTGCAGTGCAACAAGTGTCTCCACAGGCTCAAACTTCAGCACCCCCTGGTGGTGCTGGTGTCCTTTTAGATGGAGCACAACAATGCTTAATGCAGCAAAGGCAAATGACTGCATCTCCAGCAGGCCATGTTAATATTGCAGTTCAAATGCAACAGCTCCAAGCTCAAGCACAAATAGCAGCTGGAGCACAGCAGATCCCAATGCAACAGCCTCAGCCACAAGTGCACGCACAAGTGCCTCCAGCCGTGCAACCAGGACCATTTCTTGGTCCACAACAAGCACAGCAAATACCACATGTATTTTTACCAGCACAGCCAGCATACCAAATGCATGTTCCTCAACAGGCATTTTCTGTTGCTCCACTAGCTGGTGAGTTGAAATTAAAGATGTCAGGACAAAATTATAAGGCCTGGATCAGTGAGATTGGATTGTTACTTCGCAGAGAAGGTACTCACTGTATGATTTTTAATCCTCCTGCCCAGCCATGGACTCCTGCAATAAGAGACTTAGAGACTAAAGCTTGCACAACACTATTGATATCCATGGATACTGAACTGCAGGTTACCTTTCCGCCTGATGCAACAGCCCAACAAATTTGGGTCCAATTGGAAAATTGCTACAGGCCTGTTTCAATTGAATCTTCATGTTTGCTCATGTCTGAGTTCCATGTTCGAGATTGAAACCTGGTGAACAAATTGGAGGACATTTAACCAAACTGAAAGGAATCAGAAGAGAATTGAGAGAAAGAGGCTATCTTATTGATGATATTCAAATGATCAGCATTATTATTAACTCATTGAATTATGAATGGAAAGATGCCATTACAAAGATTAATCTAGTGCCTATTGCTCAACGCACAGTGGATCATATATGCAGACTTTTAATTGAAGAAGAAGCACTTATGTTAGCTACTCCACATTTGAGAGGACCACCCGCATCAAGAGCTCCAGCGAGTCGTCCCTTCCGAGGAAGAGCCTACGTTCCAAGGATGCCAAGATGCTACATCTGTAATCGTGTGGGACATTGCCACCCTGACACGTGGGCCTTTTATAGCTTGCTCATCCAGGGTGTCTCCGCCTCTGCCAAGATGCTACATCTGTAATCGTGTGGGACATGCTACCCGGGATTGTCCCCAATGAGTTCCAGCTCCCGTCTCATACCAGCCCAGAGGAACAGATTCCAGAGGAGGCAGAGGCAGAGGCGGAAGACAAGGTCGTCGTGGTCCCAGGCGTGATCCACAAGCTCCACTCGCCACATTGGCATTAACGAACGATCCACAACCTCATCCAGAGTACAACAGACGACTCTTGTGGACTTTGGACAGTGGTGCAGTGTTGCATGTTACTTACAGAAATGAACTTTTCACAGAGATGCACGAGCCTGAACCTGAACTACGTGAACTTTATTCTTTTTCCAATCATCCTTGTCAGGTCAAAGGAAAAGGAACTGTTTATGTTGAAGAGCTCGATGCATTCATTCCTGATGTTTATTACATACCAACAGAAAATAGTATTTTGCTTAGTCAGAGTCACTTGTCTAGAATGTTAAAGTTCCAGGTTCACCACCTTGAAAAAGCAAGTTACATAGTTAAAAATGGAGATATTGTTGCTGAAACCATGTTAATTGGTGGTGTTTATTACTTAAAGCCAATGTCTAAACCGCAAACACAGGCAAGTATACCAAAAGGGGAAAGCACAGGCCCAAGAGACAGATGCTCCAGAGAGAGATCCTGTTGCTACTCCAAAGGCTCCTAAAGCCAACAAAAAGAAAATTAGGAAACAGGTTGCTCAGAGCAAGCCTGAGGTTTCTCATAAAACTGTTAATGTTGAGAATTCACTAACTGGTTTAGTTTTTAGTTTAGTTTTATTTGATTTGTATACCGCCCTACTCCCGAAGGACTCAGGGCGGTGAACAGCCACAGGATAAAAAACATAAATACAAATTAAAACTGAATAAAATCGAATTAAACAATTTGGCCAGACAGATTTAAAACACCTCAATAAATTAAAAACGAATTAAAATTTACGTTTTAAAAAGGGAAAAAAGGGAAACAGTTAGGCCAGGCCAGCCTGATGGAATAAAAAGGTCTTGAGAGCGCGGCGGAAGGTGCGTAGATCTGGGATCCTCCGTATCTCCGGGGGGAGCTCATTCCAGATAGTAGGTGCCCCTACAGAGAAGGCTCTCCCCCTGGGGGCCGCCAGTCGACATTGTTTGGCCGACGGCACCCGGAGGAGCCCCTCTCTATGAGAGCGTAACGGCCGGTGGGAGGCTACTGATGGCAGCAGGCGGTCCCGTAAGTAACCAGGTCCTAAGCCAGGGAGCGGTCTAAAGGTGGTAACCAAGACCTTGTCAAGTTAAATGTCTAACCCACTCGTACCACAACCCCTCACAGTCCTGCAAGGGTTAACATAAACACGTATCCCATCATTCCCACAATCCCACCTTACCTCTAACTCCTCCCCCTGGATATAAGAGGTCTCACCACGAGGCCATCCAGCAGTTCCAGATGTTTATCTGCAAGAGAAGGACAAAAGGTCAGTTGCTGTTAGATGAATGGGCCTAGGAACAATCCAGGCCTGCAATAAAAGAATTCCTAGAAGATATTACTCTGTCTTGTGAGTTATTGGGTTAGATCCATCACTATATCAAATGGTAGCAAAGGATGGTTACCCATAACTCTGAATAATGACCGAATCAACCGTTTATTCTGAAAAGAAGAACAGAATAAACACAAGAGCTTTCACTAGACAAATGGCTGCACAACTGACACCCAGAGGTGCTGCAGCAAGAATCACACTGACTGAAAGTGAGCAGGACATCGATCTAGGCTCACCACCCAGGGACGAGAGACAGCAAGAGAGAACAAGCGATCACGAACGGGAAGCTCCACAAAAAAGAGATGAACTCAGGCTGTCGATACTGAAGTTGATGGAAACGACTACCAGCGAAGAAAACCTTGTCGTGAACCTCCAGACTCTCCTCGAGAACCGTGGAGCAGCGATAGAGGTCCCAGAGCCGATCCAAAGAACCGCCACCCCGGTAAGAGACAGGCCAGTTCAGTCGGACGACCTAGAGCCAGCCGGATCCTTCTTCGCGCCTCTTTCCCGGCGGCCATCTTGGAATGGCCAGCAACCAATGGAAAGCCGGGATTCAAATACGATGGCGCGAACTAGCCAGAACCCCAAAACAAATGGGGGATACCCAAGGGACAACAATGAAGAACTAATCCAAAACAACAGAAGCTCGCCTACCGAGCTCGAAATAGAAAAAGCTATAGAGACTCTCACGGCAGCGTTTGGCTCCGTGTTCAAGCCTCCCGTGCCAGCCACAAGCTGCAAAGAAACTCCCGAGAGCCAGAGGGACACCAGAGCGACCTTCGGCACCGAAGCACTGACCCCATCACACCCCAGAGAGACGACACACTCCAACGACGAGCACCAAACGTCGATCAACTACAGGCTGACCCCACAGCAGAACTCGAACACACCACCCTTCTTACTACCAGCATGAGACCCGAGGGAAGGAAGCCAAGCCAGCAACTTACCTACTCTGCGACCTCCACCGGGCTTCCCTGCTTGCCCCAGGACCAGCGCCCGTGGATCGGGGCCTACCGCCGCCACCGCCGCTGAGCCGCTGGACTTCAGAGGTCCTCGTTCAACGACCGCGATGCCTCCACACCTTCCACCGATGCCCGCCGGGGATCCAGCCGACCAGCAGCAGCTTCAGGCACCCAGCATGCAGTCCAGATGCACCAGGGTGAGTCCGACCTCCCCCTGGCAGGCCTAGGCCTAGGCCTAGGAGCCGCAGCCGCGAGCTCCTCACCCGACGACTTCCAGCGTGAAATGAGCTTCGCGCATGCTCAGTCTTCACCTACAGGGAGAGAAGAAAAAAAAGTGACTGACTGTTTTTTTAACATTAGCTCAAGCATCCCACTACCATATTGTGAGTTCACTCACATCCAGGACCATGGACAGCTGCCCTCAGTAAGTAATTACTCAAATAATTCTGGACCATTACCTGTTAACTTTCCAAAATTACAGGTAGATGGGAGAAATCTTTTAGAATGGAGTCAGCAACTGCAAATAATATTTATGAAAGAAAACATACTTTTCCTAATTTCAAAACCACCCCAAAAACCTTGGACATTTGAAATTGACTGTATCCATCACAGGGCTTTTTGTATATTGTTAACCAGCATCTCACCCACTATGTACCCAAGCATAGGTAATCACATGACGGTACACGAGGTCATGCAAAAACTTTATAACCTATTTTACAGTAGAAGTAGAGCCACCACTACAAGGATATCCAGGGATTTTCATTCTGCCAGGCTCAGGCCAGGGGTTCCCATGAGCGAGCATCTGTTGAAGCTTAATGCTACCAGGGCTGAATTACTGCAAAGGGGGGAAGCAATCACTGAGGAGAGTATGATGAGCATAGTCATAAATTCATTAGACAATAGCTGGGACAACTTTGTGACACAACTAGACAGCCTCAGTATAGAACACTTGTCTTTAGACACACTCACCAATCGCTTAATTGCAGAAGATAACTTAAGGAGGGACCGCCATATATCCAGGAGAGATCCAAGACCTGCCAAGAGGGTTGAGTTCCAGGATAGGGCAAGGGGTAACCCAGAATGTTTTTCTTGCGGTTCTAGTAACTATTTAAAAAGGGATTGCCCCAGAAACAATAGGGACAGAGGATACAATGATCGCAGAGGGAGACAATCACCCGACCGCAGACCTTTTAGGGAACGAGGGCGTGGGTGGTCTCCCAACCCCAGGCGAAACAGTGAACGTAGGGACAGCTCCCGGGACAGCAACCCAGGATCAATGTATGGTTTTAAATATGGAGAGCCAAACACCAAACAAGAAGTAAGTAAGAGCCATAAGAGCCGTCTCTACAGCTGAGAGACGGCTCAAAAAACTCCGTCTCATTGAGGAGACGTGAGAGAGAGCCGGCGAGAACAGATAGAGCCCTCCGCGAACTCCCCAGAGTTTTTTTTTACTCTTGGGGAGGAAGCAGAATGTGGCTCCCTTTCCAGCTCGCCGCTGTTCCGGGCTTCAGGGGAACTCTGCGCTTTGCAGAGCCAGGCGATGGGACCAACCCAATCAACGAAAACTAACAGACTGTCTGAACAAGCAGGATGAAATCCGGATCTGGGACTCTAAATTGCAAGTATTTCTAACAGCCCTATGAGTGATTTTAAAAGTGAAGAAAGAGTGAAAGGGGAAAAAAAAGAAAGTTTAAAATGGCGACTGGCTGAGGCTTGAGAAGAAAGCTGAAAGCGAAAGTCCTTCCGTTTGAACAGTTTAATACGTTACAAAGTATCTGAAACAATAGCGCTGGCTAGAAGTGAAGAGAAAAATTCCTATTTCATGCTTCTTCCTTCTTAGAGACTTGATATTGATATTGTTTGGAGAGAAGTCTTTTTCTTTAAAAAGAGTCTGTTTGTGTGGCAGGATGGCGTTAAAACTGACAAAGCCAGACAACCAAGCTGTGGGGGGGGGGGGGCTCCCCCATTTACAAATCACATGAACAAGTTTTGAGCTTGCAGGTGCAGAAGAATGGCTTTAAAGACCTAAAGGAATTTGTTTTGGAGGAGATGGCAAGACATGATGAGATTGTGAACCAGAATCTTGAAAAATTTAGACAGGAAATTAAAGAGTTGGTACAACAAAAGTATGATAACCTGAAACGGTATATTGTAACAGCTTTGAAAAGCTTTTCAGAAATAATTATAAAGATGGATAAAGATATCAACTTAGAAATAGAGTCTAAAATGAAGGAAGCTGATTATAAGATTCATAATCTGGATAATAAAATACAAAGAATTGAAAATGATTTGATAAATATTCAAGAAAATAGCCCAGAAGTACAGTCTAAAATAAAGGAAGCT
Source organism: Arizona elegans (assembly GCA_022577455.1). NCBI lineage: Eukaryota > Metazoa > Chordata > Lepidosauria > Squamata > Colubridae > Arizona > Arizona elegans. The sequence continues at coordinate 47,067,086 of JAKOOJ010000010.1, forward strand.
GATCACAAGACTTACAATGCAGATAATATAAAACAAAGGATTGAAAATGAAGTCACAATGATGCAATTCAGATCCATGGAATTTGCGGTCAGAATGAGGGGAATACAGGAAAATAACAGATGATTTGAGAAAGATGTCTGCTGAAGTTCTGGCTGTGATTTTAAAGGTTAGTCCTGAAGAGGTATCCTGTAAGATTGATAAGGCCTACAGAGTAAATTTTTGGGTGGCAAAGCAAAGGCAGTTGCCCAGAGATGTGGTGATTTACTTTACTGATAAAGGAATAAGAAATGATATTGTGCAAAAGTCTTTTAACTCCACTCTAGAAATGAATGGAAGGAAGATTTGGATATATAAAGAGCTGCTGTCCAAGATGTTAAAAGATAGAAAGGACTTTGGATTTTTGGTGACTGAATTAAAGAAACAAAACATCCCATTTAGGTGGGATGTTCCAGTTGGTATAATATTGAGATATCAAGGAGAAAGATATCAACTAAATACTGTTGAAAAAGCGGAAGAATTTTACTACAAGGTTTTTAAAATGGATCCAACATCTCCACGTATGTCATCAGTGTTAGGAACACAGGAGGGGGATAAAGAAAAGCAAAATGAACAAGAGATTGAAACTCAGGCTAAGCAGATGGAGACGGAGGTAATGGAAAAACAACAAGTTACAGAGGCCTTTTTGGATGAGCCGCTTTTGGATTCTCCTTCAGAGGCTATAGCTGGATCACCTATAAATATAAGAGAGGTGGCTTTGGATTTCGATTTGATGTCTTATCAAGTTACAGACCAGCATGTAATCCAATCAGCTGATATACAAGTCTTAGAAAGGCAACCAGGATGGAGATCTAAACCACAACAAGTTAAGAAAAGAAGAAGCAGGTTCTACAAAACTAAAAAAATTTAAACTAAACAAAAAAAAATTTTTTTCTTTTTTTTTTTAGCCAACAGACTAAGGCCAGTTACTTAAGAGATGATTAAATATAATAAGTGGGATTTATAGAAGGCTGATACATGAAAATATAACTGAGGCAAATTACAGACTTATACTATTTTGAGAAGAATAACAGATCTCTGCAGTGCTGGTGTTTTGGGGATGTGGAAGATGGCCTTTGATTGAGCGGATTGGAACTTTCTATTTTGGACTCTTTGAAAAATGGATTACGTATATGTTGAGTTATAAGGCCAGAGAACTATGGAATTGGGGCATGCAGAAGATCTGGTTGTTACCCTAACGTGGTGGTTGGAATTAATAATCTAGACAAAAGACACTACAGAAGATACTACATGGAATATAAATATAAAGTCACTCGGGTGGTTTTTTATATACGAAAACATTTATTATTGATGGGGGCAGATGGTAATTGAAGATACTGAACATACTGTTGGAAGCAGAACTTGATGTTACCCTAACATGGGTGATGGAATTAATAAGCCAGTTGAAAGACATTACAGAAGATACTATATGGATTACAAACTTAAAGTCATTTGAGGATTTTATATATATATGGAAATATCTTTTAGTGGTGTGGGCAGAAGAACAAAGATATTAAAAATATTATGTATGGTAGACCTGTAGGAAAGTGGGTGGAGATAGGTTAGGTTACTGATTGTTTAGTTTAGGAAAAGGGATGTTATGTTCAGATATTAATATACGTAATAGATTTGAATTAAGAGATATATGTATGGGGGTGGAGGAAATGGGTAGATTATGAGTTGAATAAATGCCAAATTAGGATTTATTATATAATTGTATAGCTGAAAGTTGCTTTGAAATGTATAGTATAGGGGGGATATAATAATAATGTTAGAAAGAAATGGTTAGCATATGGGGGTGGTGTAAAAGGATAGTAAAGTATTATATAATGTGATATCAATTTGGATTTTATTTTGGAGAAGCCATGCGGGGAGGTGAGGGTGAGGGGGGGTTAGGGAGGAGGGGGGAAAAAAGGGGGAAAAATCTGTATTTGAAAAACCTTTTCAATTAAAAAAAAAGAAGTGATAACATGTGGCTCTTAGACTCAGGGGCCACTAACCACACCACACATAACTCAAGTTTATTCATTTCCCTCATACAGACAGATTTTGAGATCAGAGTGGCCAACCAAAGCATTGCCAAGGTAATAGGAAAGGGAAGTGTGCATATCCCAGGAATAGGAGAAATAGAAGGGGTGTTATATGTGCCACAGATACCATACAATGTGCTAGCTACCACAAAACTTACAAAGGACACCGACACCGAAGTAATGTTCAAAGAAGGCAGAGTATACTTATCCAATCAAGGGAAAAAGGTTGGGGAGGTAACCATACACGACGGTCTACCTTACTTTACACCTAACGAGAGTAACGAAGGGAGTGTAAACACAAGCACCGTTAATGAGAAAAAGGGAAACACGGAAACAGGAGGGATACACCAGAGAGCAACCAATTGTAAGTCACCAGGTAAAAATATGGTATCTATGGGAAACCCCATTCATGATAATTGTGCTCACCTTCTCCATAGAAGGCTAGGACATATCAGTTTCCCAGTTGTTAAGAGAATGTTGGAATGTACCGAGGGTTTAAAAGTAAAAGATTGTGAGAATTATTTGGAGTGTTCTGTTTGTAAGTGCTCAAAAATTAAGGTCAAAGCGAGGCCTAAGAAATCAGAGCAGACTACTGACTCTATCTTTCAATTAGTACACATGGACCTGGTAGGGCCACTAAAGCCATCCATTAGGTATAGAAAAAGATTTTTCCTAACCATTGTGGACAATTATAGTAGATATGGTTATGTATATTCACTCAGGCATAAAAATGAAGCTTTCCAAAAATTTAAAGAATTCTATAAAAGAGTGGAATTACAACATGGCACCAAAATCAAACAAATAATGACTGACCGAGGTTCAGAGTTCATGGCCAGAGACTTTACAAAATGGTTAAGGGAACGAGGCCTATTGCATTTCACTTCTTCACCTTTTTCCCCTATTCAAAATGGAGTCGTAGAACGAAAAAAAGGCGTACTCCAAACAATGATGAGATGTGTCCTAGAAGACGCAGGGATGGGCCAATCATTCTGGTGCATTACTCCAACTACACACTGAACAGATTGTGGTCAAGTTCAATTAATAAAACCCCATATGAGATAATGTATAAGAGGAAACCTAACCTAGCTCACCTGCACATATTTGGTGTCCCGGTGGACGTTCATATCCCCAGACAATTAAGAAAGAAAGGAGAAAAAATATCCAAAAGACCAAGATTCATGGGGTATGAACCAGGAACAAAAGGTTTCAGGTTCGTGGATTGCAATAACAAGTTTATTGTGTCTAGATCTGCAGACTTTCATGAACATTCAAATTGGTCAAGGCTTCATTCCAACGACATTTTCCTTGGTGGGGATACGCACTCATGTAAACAAAAGGATGAGGAACCGATCACTGAAAAAGCAAAGGAAACCAAAACACACAAGCCCAAACACCACGAACGAAGGACCGAGGAATGGAAGGAAGGGCACCCCACTTTAAACTTGGATAGCCTCACAGACAAAGAAGCCGAGTACCTGCATGAAACAGACACACCTTCTGACAGACCAGTCAGGGCAAGTAGGAACAAAATACCAAAGAGACTTGAGGATTATGTCATGTCTATACACACAAACAATATCACACCCAGTTCCTATGAAGAGATACTCAACCTTCCCCAGGAAGAGAAAGAAAAGTGGAAACAAGCCATGGAAAGAGAAATGGAGAGCCTCAAGGACCTGCAAGTATATTCACCAGCTCAAGTACCAGAAAACAAAAAACCAATAGGAACCAAATGGGTGTTCAGGATCAAGACCCTAGAAAACAACAAAGTACTGTACAAAGTGAGGCTAGTCGCACAAGGCTTCGCCCAGAGGTACCCAGAGGACTACACAGACACCTACTCACCCACGGTCAGAGCTGAGAGCGTCAAGAGTGCCCTAGTAATAGCCACCATCCTGGGACTAGAAGTATTTCAATTCGATGTGCAAACTGCATATCTTCATGCAAAATTGGACAAGGAAATTTATGTCAAAGCCCCACCAGGATACAATGAAGGAAAGAACAACACATGGCTCCTGAATAAAAGCTTATATGGACTCAAGCAGTCAGGTAAAAGGTGGTACGATTGTCTAGCCAAAGCCCTCAACTCTATGGGCTTCACCGCCACTTCAGCAGATAACTGCTTCTTCATAAAGAGAGAAAATAAGTCATTTGAAGGTATCCTTGTCTACGTAGACGATATATTATACATAGGGAAGCAAAAGACCAAATGTGACAAGTTTGCCGCTGAACTAAGGAATCATTTCTCATTAAAATCACTAGGGAAAATAGACAAATACTTAGGGGTTCAAGTGACCAAAACTGACAAAGGTTTCCAACTCTCACAAAAAGAAAAAATCATAGAACTATTATCAAAATGTAATATGTCAGAGGCAAAACCCAGCGAGACTCCCATGCAATCAGATTTTCTAAAAAATAAGTATAATGAAGCTGAACCCTTCATTGATAACAAACTATACAGGTCTACCATAGGGTCACTACTGTACATAGCCAATTGGACAAGACCAGACATCACTTTAGCTGTCAACTTACTATCCAGACACGTGAGTAAGCCTATAAATTTACACTGGGATGCCATCAAAAGGTTACTCAGGTACCTAAAATACAGTATCAATGCCCATTTATGCCTTGAACCAGACCTATCAACAAAACCAAAGTTAACTTGTTATGCAGATGCTGACTGGGCGGGAGATATCAAAAGTAGGAAAAGCACTTCTGGGTACGTACTTTTCCTCAACAACAGCCCTATACATTGGTACACAGGAAAACAAAAATTAGTAGCCACCTCTACCACCGAGGCAGAATTCGTCTGCTTGTCTAAGGCCGCAAATAACCTAATATGGTTTGATGACTTACTCAGTGACATTTGGACTGAACCATCATACCTAATAATTATTTATGAGGACAATAAAGCAGCCATTGAAATATCAAAGGCCGATGCCGTTGGTCAATGATCAAGACATATTGACATTAAGTGTAAGCATGTTAGACAATTCTCAGAGATTGGATTTATTAAGGCTATACACTGTGACACAGAAGAGCAAACAGCAGATATACTTACCAAACCTTTACCTCACAAACAACATGCATACCTCATGTCAAAAATATGTGTCTATATGTAAATCATGTAATTTTATGTATGTTAATATGTGTGTATGTAAAAAATATGTACCTGCCATCAGTTAGACATTTACAGGGGTTTTTGTCAAGTTAAATGTCTAACCCACTCTTACCACAACCCCTCACAGTCCTGCAAGGGTTAACATAACCACATATCCCATCATTCCCACAATCCCACCTTACCTCTAACTCCTCCCCCTGGGTATAAGAGGTCTCACCACGAGGCCATCCAGCAGTTCCAGATGTGTATCTGCAAGAGAAGGACAAAAGGTCAGTTGCTGTTAGATGAATGGGCCTAGGAACAATCCAGGCCTGCAATAAAAGAATTCCTAGAAGATATTACTCTGTCTTGTGAGTTATTGGGTTAGATCCATCACTATATCAGACCTTGAAGCGCACACGGAAGACCACCGGGAGCCAGTGCAGCTCGCGCAGGAGAGGTGTTACATGGGAACGCCATGTCGCTCACATAACCACCCACGCGGCCGCACTCTGCGCCAGTTGGAGCCTCCGGGTGCACCTCAAGGGGAGCCCCATGTAGAGAGCATTGCAGTAGTCCAGGCAGGAAGTGACGAGGGCATGAGTGACCGTGCGTAAGGAGTCCCGATCCAGAAAGGTAAACCTTTGCATTCCAGGTGTATCCATAAATGGCATAGAAGATTGGGGCATGCCAGTTTCCATGTTCTTAGGAAGATGCCGGAGTTCGCAAAAGGTTTGGATCTAAAGGGGTGTAAGGTGTTTTTGGATTGTGCTGTCTGCAAGAAAGCCAAATCCAAAACAGCAGCCATTCCCAAACGCGCTACACGCCTGTCAACACGCATTTTTGATTTGGTTCACACTGACATAGTTGGTCCTTTTCCGCCAACACTTGGTGGTAGAAAATATTTTTTAACAATTGTTGATAATTACTCTAGATATGGATATGTATATCCCATGAAAGAAAAATCTGAGACTTTTCAGATCTTTAAAGACTTTGCAGCTCTTGTTTCTACCCAAGACCAAGTTTGCATCACCAGAATCCAGAGTGATCGGGGTGCTGAATTCATGTCTGAGCGTTTCCAGGACTGGATGCGTATCAATGGAATTGTTCACCATACGTCGGCACCTTACACACTGGCTCATAACGGAGTCGTGGAAAGACGACAGGGGGTACTGCAAACCATGATGCGTTGTCTCCTAGAAGATGCCAACCTTAGTAACCCATACTGGAGTGAAGCTATCAAATATGCAAATTACATTGTCAACCGTACTTGGAGCAGTGTAATAAATCAGACTCCTTTCTTCATGTTGTATGGCTACAAGCCCGATCTCAAAAACCTCCATATTTTTGGTTCATACGCTATGGTGAACATTCCCTTAGCTCAAAGAAGAAAAGGAGGTCCAGCAGCAAAGAGACTGCGATTTATGGGCATTGATGATAACTCAAAATGGGGCAAATTTATTGACTCCAGACATGTGATTGTGATTTCCCAATCTGCTAATTTTGAGGAAGATGTTGACTGGTCCAGGATTCATTCCAATGATCCTGGAGTTTATTTTCCTAGAGATGATACTGCTGATGCCACGCAGCCTGATGATCAAGATTCACGGGCAGATGTTCCAGCCACTAGTTCTTCTCAAGCTGATGTTCCGTCTTCGCAAGCCACGGATGCTGATGCTAGCGACGAATGTGAGGATGAGGACAAAGCAGAAGAAGAATGGACTGTTGTTCCGAGACGTTCCAAGAGGGTCACAAAGGGGATTCCTCCGCACCGATATTTGTGGCAACTGACAAAAGCACCCTTGCCTTTGATTTGCAATGTTACACTTCCACCTGATAAGTTCACACAAATCAAACATCTTCCTGATTCAGAACAAGAGAAATGGTATGAGGCAATGCAGATTGAAATGGACAGTCTAAAGAAACTTAAGGTGTTTACACCTGCAAAACCTCCAGCAAACAAAAGGGTCATTGGCACTCGATGGGTCTACAGAATCAAAAAGAAGCCAAATGGTGAGTCATTGTACAAGGCCAGACTTGTAGCTCAGGGTTTCGCTCAACGTTATCCTGAGGACTACACAAATACTTACTCACCGACAGTCCGAACTGAGAGTGTAAAAATTGCTTTAGCAACTGCAACTATTCTTGGTTTAGAAGTTTTCCAGTTCAATGTTGACACGGCTTATCTACATGCTGACCTAGATGAAGAAATCTACATGAGAGGTCCTCCAGGGTTCCGACAGCAAGAAGGGGATACCTGGTTCTACAAAAAAGTCTTTATGGTCTGAAACAGTCTGGTTTAATGTGATACTTATGTCTTACTGACAAACTAAATTCAATGGGCTTTATTAAGTCCAAAACTGATGAGTGCGTGTTCACAAAAAGATCTAACAATACATATGAGATAGTTCTTGTTTATGTTGATGACATTGTTTATATTGGTCTGAATATGCAAATGAGTGAAATTTTTGCCAAAGCTTTGCAGAGATATTTTACATTGAAATCATTAGGTCACATTAATACTTATTTAGGTGTTCAGATTGACAAAACACAGAAGGGGTTTAGTCTTTCAGAAGAAGATAAGATTGAACAAATCTTGCATCATTGCAACATGAAGGATGCTAACACAACAAAGACACCCATGCAAACAGATTTTCACAACTTGACACATGAACCAAGTCCTGAGTTCGAGGATCAAACACTTTATCGTTCAGTTATTGGGTCACTGTTGTACATTAGTAGTTGGATCCGACCTGACATTGCACTTAGTGTTAATCTCTTGTCTCGACACGTAGGTAAGGCAAAACAGTTTCATTGGACATGTGTTAAGAAATTATTGAAATACCTAAAACACACTAAACATATGAAGTTATTGTTAGAACCAACACATACTGATTATGCAGAATTATGTTGTTATGCAGATTCTGATTGGGCGAGTGATAAGAAATCACGTAAAAGTACTTCAGGTTATATGATGTTCTTAAATGGATGTCCTGTTTACTGGCAAGTGCGTAAACAGAATTTTGTTTCTTGTTCATCTACTGAAGCTGAATATGCTTGTGTTTCAGATGCATGTAATTCTCTAACATGGTTTGATGCTTTGGTCACAGATATCTGGACACGTCCGATCCGACCGATCACCGTGATGGAAGACAATGAATCGGTGGTCTATATTTCTGAATCACATTTCACAGGTTCTAGGTCCAGACACATTGACATCCGTTATCAAAACATAAAACAATTAGTGAAACAAGGTTTTGTTAAATTGCAGTATGTATCTACACATGATCAAATTGCTGATATGCTCAACAAACCACTTCCAGCAGCTCAACATGAGTATTTGCATAAGAAGATGTGCCTTATTTGATGATGTAACTGATGTCCGCTCAACTGGCAAAGAAGGGGATTGTCACTGCATTTTTTTGTATTTGCCAGCTGTGCTTGAACTCTAAGACTTACTGTAGCTGATCAGAACTCTTATCTCTAAGCTAACTGCACATGTCCACATTCTTTCACTTTCTTCTAACTTTCTTTGTTCGCCTGCCAAGAGGCACGGCAGGAACGCTGCCAAGATGTAATTAATTAGCTAGTAAGACTGTTTTTACTTCTTTATAATAAAATGTGTTTATTAGAATATATCTCAGGTTTATTTTCTTAAAGTATACTCCAAGGGAAAAGCCTTGATCCATTCTCTAATCAAGGTGCAATTACCCAAAAGCAGAATGGGATTAATTGCCACCCTGACAGATATAAGGAAATTGGATGACAGAATGGAGAAAATCCAGGAAACGTTCCAATTTATGATTTTCCCCAGCGCTGACATGAATGAGAGAAAGAGAAGCCTTGCTTTAATGCTGAGATGAACTTTCACTTAGTTTCCTGCTCCTTGATAGATAACGTTACTTAGGTGATAGAGGGAGGGGGGAATTCCTGTGACTGGAAAGGGCTTGGGACGGAGAGATGGATCTGCACGATGGCCAATGAGACATTGGGGAATAAAGAGCGGAAAGGGAGGAGTTTGGGAGGAGATGCCAGTTCTGGCTCCATCAAGAGTTCAGGAATGACGTAGTTTATTCTTAAATAAAGAAAAGTTTCATCAAAGACTTTGCGTTTGAGAATGAAGTTTATTTGAGATAACACCGAATCCTGACAGAGAGCCAGAACTCTTCCAAAGCCAGGCTGGCTGACTTTAAATCATCCCGCTCCCTCCCAGATGTGTGGGTGGATTGGAGGTTATCGCCGGACACGACGGCTGAAGCCAAGCTTTCGGAGGAAAGTTTACTTCAAGTGACGGGAGGAGAACCGGCCGTGATTCCAGCCAGTTTGGAAAGTAGGAAGGCTCAACTCTCCCCGCCTCCCCCCCCCGGCAGAACTTCAAGCCAAGAAAAAGAAACCAGATAAGTACCCGAGGATTGTGCCAAAAGACTCCGAGGCTGAATTTCCCTTTCCAAACGTGAAGGATAAAGGGAAACCCCTAAGTGAATTGGGGAGGGCAGACTGGCTATGGGACTGGCAGCAAGCCAGGCAGCAAGCCAGGCACCAAGAAATTCTAAAGAAGCCACTCGAAAGCCCCATAGATGAGTTGAAAGAGAAATTTGATCGTGCCACCCTTCGGGGGGAGGGGCCATCTTGCAGACCCAAAGAAAAGAGGGAACCAGTCTGGGCTGTTGATCCAAGAGGCCGTAGGCTGAAACACAGCCCTTCTCCCCCCCCCCCAACAGCAGAAGGAGAAGGAGCATCCATGGGTTCCCCCCAGGCCCAGCAAGCAGAGAAGCTTAGATGAGGCAGCACCTCCCTACCCCAGGATGAGAGACGAAGAAGAGGACTATCAACACCAAGGCCGGGCCTACAGAGCTCAGCACAGAGAGGAGAGGGCAGAGAGGGAGGAACCACCCCAGTTCAGAGGAAAGTTCAATGGTGACCCAGACAATCTCGCCTAATTCCTCGATTCAGCTGAGATATACATAGAGCATTTTGGACACCTCTATCCTTTCCCCAGAGCCCTAGTGAGTGCTATCTCAGAAGGGTTGGAGGGAGAAGCAAAGAGGTGGTCAGCATCCCTCTACAAAAACAGGGCCCCCCAACTGCAAGATGCAGACGGGTTCTTGCAACTATTGAGAGCCCGTTATGAGGAGGCGGAGGAGGACCCCTATGTGGAAGACGAGCTCAGGAACCTAATGCAGAGGGGGAAGCCTATCAGAAAGCATATCCGTGAATTCAGGAGAGCTCAAACATCCAAGCTGACCGCCTTATAGCAAAATTCCATGCAGACCACCCGGGCAAGCCGGGAGGAGGGGGGGACGCGCCCAAGGAGGGGATAATGATACTTAACTACTTGTGGTTTTTTTTCCTTTGGGGCAGGTCGCGTTGCAGAAATGAAGGGAGAGGGGCCGGATGTCAGCGTTCCAATTTATGATTTTCCCCAGCGCTGACATGAATGAGAGAAAGAAAAGCCTTGCTTTAATGCTGAGATGAACTTTCACTTAGTTTCCTGCTCCTTGGTAGATAACGTTACTTAGGTGATAGAGGGAGGGGGGAATTCCTGTGACTGGAAAGGGCTTGGGACGGAGAGATGGATCTGCATGATGGCCAATGAGACATTGGGGAATAAAGAGCGGAAAGGGAGGAGTTTGGGAGGAGATGCCAGTTCTGGCTCCATCAAGAGTTCAGGAACGACGTAGTTTATTCTTAAATAAAGAAAAGTTTCATCGACTTCCGGGTTGGCTTCGCAGCGCCATTGACGGTCTTTTTAGACCGCCGCCCCCGCGATCCCGTTGAGCCGTTCTGACAGCGTTAATCAGCTGTCAAACGGCTTGAAAATCTCCCCTTCGGGAAAAGAAGGGGAGGAGAGCAGGTGGGTGAGGGTAGAGCTCCCCGAAAACCCCTGGATTAATTCCAGGGGTTAGGAGGGCGAGAGCTCCCCGTTCAGCCCACTGAAGCTCCGGATCCGGGGGGGCTCTGTTTTTTTTACAGAGCTAGGCATTGCGTCCAATTTCTGCTGTCAAACAGAAGATTAAATGATTTCAAAAAAGCAGGCGGAACAGAAGCAGGAGGACAAGCTTTTTGCAAGTATAATACTTAACTCCGGGGATACAATGTTTCTAATTGGATTTTCTGAGCTGGAAGTAAAGATGGCATTTCTTTGTTGCGATTTTAAAAGTGAAAGTTAGAAAGGAAAGTTTTTGCTAATAGACTCGTGCTCAGAGACTGGCTTTAAGTTGCTGGAATAGATTTTGAAGAGCTGTTTGGGAAAAGATTATTTCGTTTGGTGATTTATAAAGAAATTGCTGAAAGCTGCTCAAAAGGATGGCTCTGACTTTATGATTTTATGGTTGTGGGAAGAAAGAAAATCTTTTTAAAATAAAATGGCTTCTAAGAAAGGAGATCCTGAAAGTGCTGGAAGCTATTTGGAGGTGTCAGAAATGAAACAGTTGTCTGATTTACAGAGTGATAAGGATTTTGATGCAGAATTTACAGAATTTATAAAAGAAGCCATGAATAATCATACTGCAGCTATAAGTAATCAAATAGCAATTCTTAAAGGGATAACAACAGAAATGACTGAGGAGACAAAAACAAGTACGGAGCATGATGACAATTCAGGAGATATTCTGATTGCAGCAGAGAAGGTGGAAGAATCTTCTCACGAATTTTCGAGCTTATTCTCTGCTCTTTTTGGAAAAATTGATAGAATCTTTCAAAATTACGACTTGGTTTGGAAAAAAGTAGTAAATGACCAGACTTTCGAAGTTTCAGAAGATGAAGGAGATTTGCCAGTGGCATTTATACATTTAATAGAAAAGAAACAACTGAACTTTTTTTCACAAACTCTTGACAAACTTTGGTCCTACAGACGAAGGAATGAACTGATTTATATAAGCAAGAAGAGGCGATTTGGGGGCTCTAAATTAGAGGAAATTTTCTCAAAAAGGGGACAATCTTTGAAGTTACATCAACCTCAAATTAAAATGAAAAACCTCCTCAAAATAGAAGTTGGAGGGATGCAGAAAGACTGGAAAAAATATAAAAAGAAAGCAAGAATGGAAGATTAACCTTTTCTTTTGGCTTTGCAGTTGTTCTACTTATGGTTAAAAATGATTATGTTTTAGGTGTTATAACTACTGAGGGGGAAAAAGTATAAAGTTAAATATTGATTTTTAAATATGATGCATTAATGGTTGAATGTAAGATTAATTTTTTTTTGGTTTTCTAGTTTATGTATTAATGGTTAATTATGTTGATGATTATCTTTTAAAATTTTAAAAGTTGGAGGGAGGAATAATGAAGGGGGGAAATTTAGAAATTTAAAAAATGTAGAAATTTAATTAGTGAATTCCTAAGGTTTATTTTTTGTTATGAGATTTCAAAATATCTGAACTTTGAGAAAAGTAGGAGGGGGAAAAATGTTTTTGCAAATCAATTGAATACTTTACTGATATATTAAGAGAATTTTTAAGGTTTGAATGTTTAATATTTGTTAATGGTTTTAAAACTTTTAGAGTTATTGGATTATACGCTACTTTGAGTTTATAAAAAGGGAGGTTGATGAAATTATAAAAGGGGAGTTAAGGGGTTTTGGGAGTTATTAAATCTTGCAGTTAGCTAGTTTATTTTAGTGAATGTTTGGTGAAATCTATGCCCTGTTTTTGTTCTGGGAAGTCGGAGGTGGGGGGTGGTGAGGAGGGGTTGAAGATTGAGTTTACCAAGGATTGATTTTTTTTTCTTGATGATAGTTTGAATGATTGTTTATATTGTATACTTGTTTGATCAGAAAATAAAAACTTTTTATTTAAAAAAAAAAAGAAAAGTTTCATCAAAGACTTTGCGTTTGAGAATGAAGTTTATTTGAGATAACACTGAATCCTGACAGATAGTCAAAAATGAGCAGAAAATAAAAATGGTAGAAGCAAGAACAGAGCAGACTGAAAAGAAATTGGAAGTGATGGAAGAAAAGTTGATAGCAGCAAATAGGGAGTTGGAGGAGGCAATAATTCATCTCGAACTGGAAAGATCTGCATTCTACTTGAGATTCCAAAATATAACAGAGACTAAAGAAGATCTACGAAAGAAGAATTGTTGGCCGACCCACTACAGATGGATAAATGCAAATTGCAGAACAATATTGATGAAATATATAGAGTGCATACAAATTATGCATGACGACATAGGCTGCCTAGGGAAATACATGTAAGATTTGCAAAGAAGACTATCAGAGTCAAAATTTATAAGAAAACAAGAGAAAACCAATTAACATACAAAGGAAAAGAAGTTATAGTCCTCAAACAGATACCTAAAAGGATCAGAGAGCAAAGAAGGAGTTATCACTTCCTCACTTCACAATTGATAAAATAAAAAATCATGTTTCGCTGGCTGATTCCCGAAGGCATGTTAATATCCTGGCAAGACAAGAACTTAAACTAATATCTATAAATATAAATGGTTTAAACTCCCCTATAAAAATAAGGCAAACAAGTTGAGCGAAATGGAATTCGGGGAAAGATTTATCAGGGCGATCTGGACAGTATACGCGAAACAGACAGCGAAAATACTTATTAATGGGGAGGAGTCTGAAAAGATTTATATAAGTAAAGGTACTAGACAGGGATGCCCATTATCTCCACTTTTATTTATTTTAGCCCTTGAGTCATTATTGAATGAGGTTAGAAGGAAACAAGGAATTAGAGGGCTAAGGATCAGAGGGGAAGAGTTTAAGCTCCAAGCCTTTGTGGACGATTTGATATTTGTTTTGGAAGAACCTTTGGAATCGGGACCAATCTTGCTCCAGGAGTTGGAGGCTTATGGGAAAGTAGCGGGATTCAAATTAAATAAAGATAAAACCAAGATCCTAATTAAGAATATGACGAAGAATCAAAAAGTGCAGTTAGAGGAAGAACTAGGGATTCAGATAGTTAAAAAACTGAAATATTTAGGCATCTGGCTTTCATCCAAATGCTCAACCATTAAAGAGGATAATTACCGGAAACTACTTGGTCAAACTAAAGAAATGTTGGAAGGATGGAAAGGATTACAGTTATCATTACTAGGTAGAATTGCAGTAGTCAAGACGTGTATCTTGCCTAAATGGGTTTTTCTTTTTCAGACAGCTCCAGTTTTATTAGATACAATTTTTTTTCAATCTTTAGATCAATGTATACGTAGATTTGTATGGCAGAACAAAAAACCAAGGATCAAATTGAAAATGCTTCAAGAATCCCCTTCCAGGGGAGGATTTGGCCTACCTAAATGGGAGTTTTACCATCAAGCAGCTGTCTTAAATTGGATCAGACTGGATTGCTTTGAGGAGGAGGAGAATCCTCATTTTGGAAGGCCACAATTTGCAACAGGGGTGGCATTATTACCTGAGTCAGGAAAGGCCCAAAAAACATAAATATTTTATGGATCACTTCATCCTAAAGGTTTTGATGACTATTTGGGATTGAATAAGAAATAAATATTACCTGAGGACTCCAATTTGGCTTTCCCCTCTAGAGGCGATGATACACCCGACCCTTTATAACAGAAATAAACCATTAACTTACCAAGTTCTGTTGGATCCTTTAGGCAAAGTAAAACCTTGAAATACGCTGGTGGAATTAGGCTATGAGTTAAATTGGTGGACATACAATCAGATCCAATCCAGGACAGCTCAGGACAAAAACAAGGGAGGAATCTATAATTCCCTACAAGAACTTGATAAGATCTTGTTGGGGAAGGATGAGAAGGTATTATCCAAACTGTATCAATTCCTCTTAATGGATTGGATCGGAGAGGAGGTTATCAAGGACTCAATGATTGCCTGGGGGAGAAATTTGGGATATTCGATAGAGCTTGAAAAATGGGAAGAAATTTGGGGGAAAACCCTAAAACTAACAATGTCGGTTTCCTATAAGGAAAATACATATAAAATGCTGCATAGATGGCACCTCCCTCTGGCTAGATTATCGAAGATGTTCCCGAGAACCTCCCTGGTTTGTTGGAAATGTAATGCCGCTATGGGAACTTATTTTCATATCATATGATATGATTCATATCATAGGATGTAGGATAAAATTGAACCCAGAAACGTTTTTACTAGGCATGAAACCAGAGAACTTAAACAAATCTAATTGATATCTCAATCTCCACATCATCATTGCAGCCAGGATCTCGTTTGCGCAAGAATGGAAATCCAAAAATATCCCATTGGAGGCTATGTTAACCGCAAAGATCATGGACTGTGCAGAGGCAGACAAGCTTACCGGACTTTTGTGAGATAGACAAGAATCGGGGCTATATATGAGTTGAGACCGGTGGTATGCTTGGCTGCAAAAAAGAAATCTTAAGAAGAATGTAAAATAATAATCTTAGTGTGACTGTGGGTAAATATTTATAGGAATATTGCATGGTAGCTGAGAATTCTTTCTTCTGGATAATCTTTTCTTTTTTTGATGATTTGGTTTAATGGAGGTTTGTACTATTTCTAGGCGAAAATTGATGCTTTAAAACTCTATATGTATTATATCACTCTCTGCAATTCTATCCATATTGCTATATTTTTTTTCTGTAATTTTTATTAATTTTCAATAAAAATTAAAAAAAAAGAGAAGGCAAACAATTTCTTTTTTTTTCTTTTTTTAATTGAAATTTATTATAATACAATACAATACAATCAGTCAGACAGTGTTACTTTTCCACACAGGTTAGATCAATTCTTCCTTTATGTTTCATAGTTCCAGGTACATATATATATATATCTTAAAATTTATATTAACTTTCATCTATTTTTTATTCGGTTATCAATCCACCTGTACCAATCATCCCACACCATATAGTATTCTGAATCCTCTTTTTCATTTAGTTCTAACGTTAATTTGTTCATTTCGGCACATTCTAAAACTTTCTGAATAATAAGTTCCTCTGGTGGTGTGTCTTTTCCTTTCCAATATTGGCCATATGCTATTCTCGCTGCAGTGAGTATATGTATAATTAAATATCTTCTTTTTTTTCCATATTTAGTCTTTAGTATTCCCAGGAGAAATGTTTCAGGTATCAATCCAATTTTTTCATAAGTTGATTCTTGTAGCCAATTTTGTATTTTTCTCCAATACCTCTTCACTTCGGGACAGGACCACCACATATGAAAGAAGGTACCTTGGTGGTATCCACACTTCCAACATTTGGGGCTTACATTTGGGTAGATTTTTGCTAATCTCGCAGGTGCTAGGTGCCATCTGTATAACATTTTATATTGGTTTTCTTTATATGTTGCCGCTTTTGTTAGTTTATAGTTTCTATTCCAGATCGTTTCCCATTCATCCAAATTTATATTATGTCCAATATTTTTGGCCCATGCTATCATTGGCTCTTTTACTACCTCTTCCACCCTGTCAAACTCTAATAGATAGTTGTATAGTCTGGATAATATTTTTTTTTCTGGACCTATGAGTAATTTGTCTAATCGATTTGTTTCCACCTCAATACCAAATTCTTCTATATCTTTTTTGTATCTGGATTGGATCTGCAAATATGGCCACCAGTCAATATGCATTCCCTGCTCGCCTAGGGATTGGTTACTTTTGAGATTTCCTTGATTGACTAGGAGCTCTTTATAGCTAATCATTTTATTGATCTCTAATGTATTTGGGTATATCATGGCTTCCATCGTCGATAGCCAGTTCGGGATTTTCATATATTGTTTTCTTCTAATTTCCTCCCATACTTGTATTAGTGCTTCTCTTATCTTATGTCTATGAAAATACGTTTTGGTCTTTTTCTTTTTATCCCACAGAAAGGCGTGCCACCCTTTTTGTAGGTCGTGTCCTTCCAGGGTTAAGATTCCTTTATTTCTTAAATTAACCCATTCCCTTATCCATACTAGGGTGGCCACTTTGTAATATATTTCCCACGCTGAGAGTCCAAAACCTCCCCTACTTCTATTATCTTGTAATGATCGCAATTTAATTCTTGCTTTTTTTCCGACCCAAATAAATTTCCTAATAATTTTATTAATTTCTGTAAAAAAAAATTGTCCAAAATGACAGGTATCATCTGGAATAAATATAATATTTTGGGCAGGATATTCATCTTTATTGATGCTATCCTGCCCAAAAGTGATAATTGCAATTTCCCCCATTTTTCCAAATCCTGTTTTATTTTTTGAACCAGAGGTATATAGTTGTCTTCTTTTAGAGCTGAGCATCTCACTGATAGCCATATCCCTAAATATTTTTTTTTTTTTACTATTTGTAGGTCTAATTCCATTTCTAATTCTTTCTTCTGAGTTTCTGTTAAATTTTTAACCAGCATTTTAGTTTTCCCTTTATTCAATTTAAATCCAGCTACCTCCCCATACCTTCCTATTTCCCCCAATAATCTCGGGCCCGTTTCTAAAGGTTCCTCTATAATGAGTACTACATCATCCGCAAAAGCCTGTGCCTTGTATTCCTCTCTCTTAATCTTTAATCCTTTACTTTCACTGTTTTTTGAAATTCTATTTAATAAGGTTTTTAACGTCAAAATGAATAACAATGGTGACAGTGGGCACCCTTGTCTTACACCTTTCTTAATTTGAAATGTATTCGTCATATCCCCATTTAATATTATTTTCGCCCTTTGTGATTTGTAAATTGTTTCTATCATTTTCTCAAAACTGGTTCCGAATTTCATTATTTTAATTTGCTCAATTATAAATTGCCAATTAAGATTGTTGAATGCTTTTTGAGCGTCCAGGAACACAAGGGCCATTTGTTTCTCTGGATGGGCTTCATAATACTCTAGGGTGTCCACAACTATTCTTATGTTATTCCTTATTTGTCTATCCGGTAGGAAGCCATTCTGATCCGGATGTATAATGGAATTTAATATCCTTTTCAGTCTTTCCGCAATTATGTTCATGAAAATTTTATAGTCTGTGTTTAAGAGGGAAATCGGTCTATAATTTTTAATTTGTTTTTGGTCTGTACCTTCTTTCAGAAGTAATGTGATGTATGCTTCCCTCCATGATTCTGGTATCTTTGCTTCCAACAGGGCCTCATTACATATCTCCAATAATTTTGGTGTTATAATTTCATCTAATTTTTTGTAGATTTCTCCTGGGAGACCATCCAGGCCTGGTGTTTTGTTGTTTTTGAGTTTTGAAATTGCCACTCTTAGTTCTTCAATTGTAATTTCTTTGTTTAACATTTCTCTCTCCTCCTCTCCTACTGGTGGGATCTTTTCCTCCTTTAAATATTCTTCAATCTTTTCTATTAATATGCCTTCCTTATTATAGAGATCTGTGTAATATTCTTGGGCTATTTTCATTTTGTCCTCTTCTTTGTTCTGTAGGTTTCCCTTTATGTCTTCCAATTGTTGAATAATCCGCATTTCATATTCTTTCTTTAATTTATAGGCCAACCATCTGCCCGTCTTGTTTGCATTCTCGAAATAATATTGTTTAGATTGTCTAAGTTTATTTGCCGTTTCCTCCTGGTCTAATATATTCATTTTATGCTTCAGTACTGTCAGTTTCTCTTTGACTATTTTGTCTCCTGGACTTAGTTGAAGTTCTCCATGTTTCCAATTTCTTCCTGAAGGATGTTGTGTGCCTTCCATTTTTCCTTGTTTTTATGTGCATTGTATGTTATTGTTATCCCCCTTAAGTAAGCTTTCATCGTATCCCATAGATTAGTTAGGGAGGTATGTTGCTTTTTGTTTTCTTTAAAGAATAGTCTCAGTTCTCCCGTTATCTTCACAGTCACTCATGCCCTTGTCACATCACGGTTAGATTATTGCAACACGCTCTACATGGGGCTACCCTTGAAGAGTGTTCGGAGACTACAGTTGGTCCAGAATGCAGCTGCGCGAGCTGTTGTGGGTGCACCTAGATACACCCACATTACACCAATTCTCCGCGAGCTGCACTGGCTTCCTATTGGTTTCCGGACACAATTCATGGTGTTGGTTATAACTTTTAAAGCTCTACATGGCTCAGGGCCAGGCTATCTTCGAGACCGCCTTCTACCGTATAGTTCCCAGTGACCAGTAAGATCCCACAGAGCTGGTCTCCTCCGGGTCCCATCAGCTAAACAATGCCGGCTGGCGGGCCCGCAGGGGAGGGTCTTTCTCTGTGGCTGCCCCAGCTCTCTGGAACCAGTTACCTCCTGAGATCCGGACTACCCCCACCCTATTGGCCTTCTGGAAAGTGGTGAAGACCTGGCTTTTCCGGCAGGCCTGGGGCCATTGATCTCACTGTTGCAATCTTGCGAGATCCGGCCATGAATGGTGTGCATGGGCTTTTAATGTTTTTAAAATTTTTTATAATGTTTTTTAATAATTTTCCTATGTTCTTTGTTGTATTATTTTTTCTCTGTAAGCCGCCCAGAGTCCCTTGGGAGTTGGGCGGCATAGAAATTTGATAAATTAAATTAAATTAAATTAAATTAAATCTTTTCTATATATTCCTTCTCTCTTAAAACTTGTAAGTTTAGTCTACATCTCCTAGTTTTCTTTCTTTTTGGGACTCTCCATTTTACTTCCAGGGGATTATTATCTACTCATATATTGGGACTAAATTCTACTGTTTCCATTTCCAATCCTAATTCTTTATTTGGCCATAACATATCTATTCTAGACCATGATGCATGGGGGTTAGAGTAGAAGGTATACTTTCTCTCATTTGGGTGTAAGGTCCTCCAAATATCTGTTAAATTTAGTTTTTCTGTCATATTGAAAAAAGTTTTAGGTAATCTGTTCCTTTTTTTCCTATTGTCTTTGCCACAATTATAGTCTTTTTTTTTGTGTCTGTTATCCCATTAAAGTCCCCCACTATACAAATATTTCTATATTCCATTTTGATTATCCGTTCATGTAATTTTTTATAATATTCTCCCTGATTTTTGTTGGGTGCGTAGATAACTACTAATAATATTGGTAAATTTCCTCTCTTTTATTTCCAGCATTAGTGTTCTTCCTTTGGGATCTACGTATTTTTGTTCAGCAACAATCCCTCCCTTAATATATATTGCGACCACTTTCTTTTTTTCCCCCGATAGTGCTGTGTATACTTTCCCTAATTTACTATATTCCAGGTACCTTTCATCTTGTTTCCGTATATGAACCTCCTGGAAGTATATTATGTCTATATTTTGTTTGGTTAGTTTTGTGAACATCTGTCTTCTCTTTTTGGTATCATTCAATCCGTTTACATTAATCGATAAGAGTTTCCAATCTTCCAATTTTTGGGGGGTTTTCCTGTCAAGAGTTAGTATTTATTCGCCCTTGTAACCCTTTGTGTTCTTGTTTTATTTCCTTTTGTGTCTCTGTTCTCTTTTTCTTCTGTGTCTTTCTTCTCCAAAGGTCCTTCTTTAGGGTCTCGTTGGTGAGAGGTTTCTTCTTCCTGAGTTATCGTTTCTACTTCTTCCTTGCTACTCTGTTCTTCTTCCGTTCCTATCAGTTGGTCCAGGAAGTCTTGCGCTGTCACTAGACTGTCTATCTTTATTTTTTTCCCTTGCCATGTGATTAGCATTCCTTCTGGCAGAGTCCATCTAAATAGGATATTTCTTTTGTTTAGTTGCATAGCGAGGAAGCGGTAGTCTCTTTGTAGCTCCCTTACCCTTCTAGGGACTTGTTTCAGCGTTATGACTACTTTCCCCTTATACATCATCGGTTCTTCTCTGGTTATGTTATATAGGATGTCACGGACTTTTTTCCTGGTAAATCTAATGTAGACCTCTCTTGGTAACTTATGTCTTCTGGCGTAATTTGTCTGGACTCGGTATACCTTGTCCAATTCTGTTATTATTTCTTGCTTGTCCCTCTGTAGGGCCTCTGCAATCATTTCCGCCATTACCTGTCCCAGATCTTCCTCTTTCCCTTCCGTTACATTCTGAAATCTCAAATAAAACGCCACCTGATCCATTTCCAATTGTATAACGGAATCTTCAAGTTCTCTGTTCTGGGCCATCAGTTTTTGGTCTACCTGTTCCAGTTTCCTTTCATTTTGTTCCATTTTGGTTTCTACATTCTTTATTTTTTGTTCATTTTTGTAGATTGAGTCTTGAATGGCATTCATTTTGCTGTCCAGAGTCTGGATATCTGTTTTCAGTTCATTATGATTACTGGACAGTTTCTCCTGCATCTTGACCATCGTCTCCTGTATTAATGTTAAGGTGGTTTGCATGGCCTGCATCGTTGGAGTTACAATGGATTTCTCCATCTTCGTCTGTCCTTCTGTTGATCGTTGAGTTGAAGGGGATGCCGTGGTAATTGTTTGGTTTGATGTAATTTTCTTTCCCACCTTTAAAGTTGTTGTGGAAAGGCTTGTCATTTCTTTCAGTATCCTTCTCTGATCTCCCAAGATACTATATATATTTTTCCAAACTATCATCCACTATTATTACCTATTTGTCTTATTCTTGTTCTTCTTATCTTTTCTCATGTTGGTCTATAGTATCCCACTAATGATCTCCCAGTATTTTAATCAATAGAGACTTATATCTTTTAGCTTATGCCTTGTACTTTCTTATCTCTTCTATTCTTGTATTTTATAAATTCTATAATACATATATTCTCTAATTAAGTTAGTCAAAGTAGTCTTAAAGGTAATCTTAAATTTCTATACAATAAAGTCTATATTTAAACATATAAAGAATAGGTTAACTCAATATCAGAGTCTATATTTCAATTAATATTCTAATAGATTATAGAGTTAATATTTAGTAGATTATACTTAATTAATAATTAGCAATTAGCTTACTTCTCAAGTATTCACAAATTAATTAATTAATCACTCAACAATAATATAGGAGAGGGGGAGGGGGGTAGGAGAATAACAAAATAAAGAGTAGTTATATTAACAGGTATACTATTAAAACACTGTTCAGAGGTTATTCCACGCTGTTATATTAAAGTTCTTTTCCACATTCATACAACAACCTTTTCATACATCTTCAGGTCCTTGTGTTGTTCCAGATATAGTTCTTAAATTTCTGGTGTCTTTTTAAATTATTATCGATGTTCTTCTTCTGTCACCACACTGTCCTTGTGATTTTCTGTTCAAATATTAGTTCAAGTATGAGTCCAGCTATCTTATAATAGTCCTTTCTTTCTTTCACAGTTCTAATAGTCAATCCTCTTTCTCTATTTGTACTCTGCAATGGCGGCTCTTTCTGCTTCCTTTCTTTTCGGCCCCAGTCTTATCTCCTTCTATCTCTCCGCAATGCCAGCACTCCCTCCTATTTGCTATTCACTCACAGATTTCACCAACTTTTCCTCTCCGTGCCTCTGCTGTACCGAAAGCGTTGTTTCTCTTCGATGTCGTCTTGTCAGTTGAAATTATTCTGCTGATTCATTCTCCATCTGCCCAGTCGCCACTTGATCTCTTTCCAAGAGTCCTCTATTCTGACAAGACCGATCTCACTTCCCCAAATTCTTGCGCCTTTACGATGTTCTGGCAAATCTCCACTACTAACACTATCTGCTCCGATCTTCTTCTCTCCCCAGCTACTTGTCAGCTTATCGCAACCTCGAGTCTGCCATTTCAAAATGACAGACGCATTCGCGCTGGGTTAACAGAGGCGCCCGTTCGAGCAGCAAGTGCTCGCCCCACGCTTTGCTGCTCTCCGGACTCCCACTCTGGTTTGCAATGCCCTCCAGGCTCTTGCGCTCCTAAGGGTCCCCAAAACACGAAGAAATCCGGGGTTGAAGAGTGGGGATCGCTCTCCTTCCACCGTCTCACCACAAATCGCCAACCGGAAGTCAAAGGCAAACAATTTCTAAACTCCTAAAACACAATATGGACACCACATGTCTACAAGAGGTTCATATTAAAAAAGGAAAAGGTGACATACTAGAATCTTCCAATTTAGGGAAACACTATTTGGCCTTGGCTGGAAAAAAAAGAGGGGTATTGCAGTATATATAAAGGATTGGCTAAAACCAAAAAAGTTATATGCAGATGAAGAGGGAAGAACATTGTTAATTGAAATATCAATAAAACAAAAATGAGTATTATTAGCGGTCATTTATGCACGAAATATTAATCAAAAGGAATATTACAGCAAATTACATAAGCAGATAGTAGAGTTAGAACTGGATAATATATGTCTAATAGGGGATTTTAATGCTGTAGTAGACCCCCCAAAAATTACAAAACAGGTAAAAAAAGGAATTATCAAAGGAGAACATTATCAGACTCATTCTTTGAAATGATTCGAGAATTGACCCTAAGAGATGTATGGAGAGAAGCCAACCCACAGAAAAATCAATATACTTTCTTTTCCAACCCTCATAATTCATGGTCCAGGATTAATATGGTATGGATGGATCCAGAAATGGAGAAAGACATAACAGAAATAGAGATTGCATCAAATATTTGGGCAGACCATAACCCATTAATAGTAAAATGGAAAGGCGAAGTAAAAAAGGAAAAGGAGATGGACCATGAATCAGAGGGTTGTAAAAGAAAAAAATATATACACAATATGTAGAAAAAGAGTTAACGTTCTTTCTAAAAGAAAACTGGAATGAACACACATCTATACCAAATTTATGGGACACAACCAAAGCTTATGTGCGGGGTATAACAATAGCATATATGGCAAAAAGAAATAAAGATAAAAAGAGACAATATACAGAGTTCCAGGAGAAATTGGAGAAATTGGAACTAAGATTGCAAAAAGAACCCCAAAATCAGGAAATTAAAGAAGAAAAAGATCTAACCAAACACAGATTAAACTTAATTGTGCAAGAAGAAGTGGCCCAAAAAATTAGACTGACCAAACAAAATTATTTTGAAAACACCAATAACCCAGGAAGATGGCTTACAAATTAAAAAAAGAAACAGAAAATAAATTAATACAACAACTAGAGGATGAAGAAGGAACGACACACTATCAGAAGGGGGGGGGGGGGAATAAGTATAGCACTAAGATCAGTGGTGGGTTTCAAATTTTTTTACTACCGGTTCTGTCAGTGTGGCTTGGTGGGCGTGGTATGGCTTGGTGGGCGTGGCTTGGTGGGTGTGGCAAGGGAAGGATACTGTAAAATCTCCATTCCCTCCCCAATCCAGGGGAAGGTTACTGTAAAATCCCCATTTCATCCCAATCAACTGGGACTTGGGAGGCAGAGAATAGATAGGGGCGGGGCCAGTCAGAATTTTTATTACCGGTTCTCCGAACTACTCAAAATTTCTGTTACCGGTTCTCCAAAACTGGTCAGAACCTGCTGAAACCCACCTCTGACTAAGATACTTCCAAACTCTGTATAGTCGAGAGAAAATAGAAGAAGAGGACTTTAAACATTACCTACAAAGGAGAAATCTCCCTATACTACCGGAACCAACAAAGGAACTGTTAAATGAGAAAATAACAATGCTAGAGTTAAAAAGGGCAATTCAAAAACAAAAAAAATAATAAAACCCCAGGACCGGACAGAATTCCAGCAGAATTCTATAAAGAAACCCAAGAACCACTAGCAAATCTACTACTAGAAGTACATAATGAAGCATTAGAGCAAGCCAAAATACCCAAATCCTGGACAGAGGCACTTATAACACTTATCCCCAAAGACAATGCTGATACACAAAAAATTCAAAATTATAGGCCAATCTCGCTGTTGAATGTCAATTACAAAATATTCGTGGCAATAATGGCAGAAAGAATTAAAAATATATTTAATGAAATTATACATTTGGACCAAAACAGATTCTTACCTAATAGGCATATAAAAAATAATATACGAACCATAATGAACGTATTGGAATATTACGAGACGCACCCAGGAAAACAATCGGCAGTGATATTTATTGATGCACAAA
Organism: Arizona elegans; assembly: GCA_022577455.1. Classification (NCBI taxonomy): domain Eukaryota; kingdom Metazoa; phylum Chordata; class Lepidosauria; order Squamata; family Colubridae; genus Arizona; species Arizona elegans. Next base: position 47,092,026 of record JAKOOJ010000010.1, read on the forward strand.
AACTTGAATTGGGATTTTCTTATTAATCAATTAGTAGTGATGAATTTCGGAGAAAAATTTATTGGAATGATTAGAGCAATTTACTCAAACCAGGTGGCAAGAATAATACTAAATGGAGAATTGACAGATGGTTTCAACATAACTAAAGGGGTAAGACAGGGATGCCCCCTATCCCCCCTGCTATTTATTCTTTCAATGGAGTTGTTAATGCTACAAATCAGGCAAAATCAGGAAATAAAGGGATTAAAAATGAAAAAGGAGGAGTATAAAGCACAAGCCTTTGCGTATGATCTGGCATTCATTATAGAAGACCCTTTAGAAAGTGGGCAAATATTATTACAGGAAATAAAACAATTTGGTAAAGTAGCAGGGCTTAAGTTAAACAAAGAGAAAACTAAGATGTTAACCAAGAACCTTACCAATAAACAAAATGAAGAACTGGAGGAGAAATTGGGAAATTAGATATCTGGGAATATGGTTAGCGGCAAAATGCACTACGATAAAAGAAGATAACTATAACAGACTATTACAACAAATACAAAAAGACTTGGACATTTGGGCTAAATTACAGATATCATTAATTGGCAGAATTTCAACAATTAAAATGAATATATTACCCAAATTACTGTATCTCTTTCAAACAATACCAATAAATTAGGGAATTTTTTTTTTGAACAATTAAACAAAATTTATCTGGTCAGGGAAAAAAGCCTGCATAAAACTGAAACTCCTGCAGGATACCAGAAACAAAGGAGGTTTTGGCCTCCTGGACTGGGAACTTTACTATCAGGCCGCAGCCATGACATGGCTCAAGGATTGGATCCAACTGAAAAATAAAAGGATATTAACGATAGAAGGCCATGATCTCCAATTGGACTGGCATACCTTCCTCTGGGAAGGGAAAAATAAATCCCATTCATATTTCCAGAGGCATCTAGTAAGAGATGCCCTGCTAGCCACATGGGAATTTTTTTAAAAAAATAATTATATGAAAATCCCAATCTGGTTATTGACGATGGAGGCAATGATTTATCCAAAGACTACAGATCTTAATAAAATGGTGAGCTATGCAGAACTTTTATTTTTTTATTTTTTATTTTTTTATTAAAAAGTTTTATAAGAAATACAAACAATTTTCTCCCCCCCACCCTTCCCCTTCCCCACATGAATTATACATTTTCTTATACATAAGAAATCCTCCATATACATGTTTCCCTTAAAGAAAGCATTAAAATAAAACATTTTAATTACATTCGGAGTTGCTCTTCTCCTTCTTCCCTCATTCCACAACAAACCTTCTTCTCCTCCTCCTTTCTTTCCCGTCCCTCCCTCCTCTTCCCTCCTACTTTCTCCTACCTCTTCTCCCACCTCATCCTACTTCCTTTCCCTTTCCCCCACTTCACTCTTCTTTTCCCCCTTCTCGCCTTCACTCCTACTCCTGTCCCCTTCCCTTCCCTTCCTCCTCTCCTTTCTTCCATTCCTCTCCCTCCCTCTCCTCTTCCTACCCCCTCCTCCTCTCTCCTTTGCTGTGAAATATTTTCCTCCTTTAGTATCTGAGCAACTCCTATATTCTAGAATACACTTTCTTCTGCTAAAACATTCCCCCCCATCCCTTATCCCCCCCCCACCCCACCCCTGACTTCCCGGAGCAAAAACAGGGTATAGCATCTAACAAACATATGCTAAAATAAACTAACAAATTATAAAGTTCAAAGCTCCCACATGTTCTTTAACTCCCTTTGCTCCAATTCAACAACCTCCCTTTTATAAATTCTCAATACCAATTAAATTAAATTAAATTCATTCTTCCTACTTATATAGAAAAAAAAGAAAAAAAAAACCTTTTTCTTAATGCATAATCCCATACTTTAGCAGTCTTACAAACAATAAAAATCATGAATAAATTCCATTTCTATACCAGAAAAAAAAAATTCATCTTAAAATCTTACACATTTTATCTCATATATCTTTTAAAATAATATAGTCTAATGTTAAGCATTTTAAAAATCTCTTAATACCTTTAAAACACTTGTTTACCAAATATAAATTTCAGAATCTACAGGAGGGTATCTTTCAATTTTTCAATTAACCGTCTTAATACCTCTAACTTTTTAAAGAACAACCCTTAACTATCCAAAACTAATTATCAGTTTACAATAAAATTCTGAGTTTAACATTAATCCTCTTCGCTTCAAAGGGTTAGACATCCTAAAAGCTTATACAATTTATCTCGTATATCTTGTAGAATAATATAACCTTATGTTAAACATTTTAAAAATCTTTTAGAACCATTAAAACACATATTTGCCCGATGCCAATTTCAAAATCCACAGGAGAATATCTTTCTTAATCTTCTGTTCTTCACTTCTTTTTATATGCAGAACTTTTAGATGATAAAGGAGAATTAAAATCGGCCCAAGACTTGAAAAAACAAGGAATTGTTATGGAATGGTGGCCCTATTTACAAATTAAGACAAGATTTTAAAAAGATCAGGAACAATATGGCATTTATGAGAAAAAATTGGAATTGGATAAAATATTGCAAGGAACGGGAGGAAAAATGATTACCAAAATATTAAAAAATTTTCTAAGATATAAAATGGAGGAAGAGACAGTAAAGGAAACAATGATAAGCTGGGCCAGGAATTTTGGTTACAATATTGAGCTAGAACATTGGGACAAATTGTGGGAAAGAAATTATAAGCTTATGATGGCGGTAGCCTATAAGGAGAATCTATATAAAATGTTTTACCAATGGCATCTACCCCCAGCGAGATTGGCCAAAATGTTCCCAAACTTATCCCCCGAGTGTTGGAGATGTAGACATAAATCTGGAACATTCTATCATATGTGGTTGTTGTGGCTCCATTACCTGAGCCTGTGTCATCGGCAGGAGAGGACTCCGAGAGTGAAGGAGAGGAGTTGGCAAGGCCTCCCTCTCCAGGACCCTCCTCTCTGGCAATGCCTTCGGTGTCCACCGAAGGGCAAGAGATAGGGCCGGGGCCAAGCACGTCCACACAGCCACAGGTGGACAGTGATGAGGGAAATGAGTCTTGGCTGGATCCTTGGCAGCGTTGCAGAGATAAGCGCGCGCAACAGAAGAAAAGGCATGCCAGAGGTTAAGCTGAGTCACTGGACCACACCCCACAGGGTATAAAAGGGGGTGAGGTGGCCATTCAGACTCTGTGATGGACAAAACTAACTACTATCGAGTCACATTGCATCTTTGGAAACAACATTATCGGCCTTGGATTTATTTTACGAACTGGACAATTCTTGACTGTGTGTATTTTGTTTATTGAGTAAAGTTCTTGGCAAGCAGCTACTGGGTTGCTGCCAAGCTTCTTATCGGAAGAATTGGTTGTCTGCCAGTTTATTTAACCCCCGGCTGTCTGTTTGTGTGCATGTGTGAGACGGGGACAGAACAGTGGTGGACATGTCCCAACGCCAGGAAATATTGGCTCAAAATTAAGAAATGGCTGGAAGAAATCATGGAACATAGGATAGAATTGAAACCAGAATTATGTTTATTAGGCATACTAGATCTAAAAATGGATAAGAAATATCAATACATAATATTACACATGCTAACCGCTGCCAGGATCACTTTTGCACAAAACTGGAAACAAATAAATACCCCCTCAGATGAAATGGTAATTAGGAAGATAATTGAATGTGCTGAAATGGACAGGATGACTATGGAGTTAAAAGAATGAGTCGGACTATTATAAAATTTGGAGTAGACTGTACAAGTGGCTAGAGAATAGAAGCCAAAACAAGAAATAAAAGTTCAAAAATTATTGAATATAATATAGAGATAAATGTATATATGTATAATTATTATACTATTACTAGAATTGTTAAAATTTATAAGGCAAATATTGAATATTGAATTACATAAGCAGAATATACATGCTGATATGGAAAGCTGTAAAATTATATTACACTGTTGTGTTGCTTGGTTTTTTTTTTATTCGTTTGTATTTGTATTTGTACTTGTTTGTTTTTTCTTTTTCTTTTTCCTTTTTTCTTTTGTACTTTTATTTTTTAAAGTTGGAAAATGTTTAATAAAAACTATTTTTTTTTAAAAAAAAAAGAAAAGTTGGGATCTGAAAGCTGATAGACTAGTGAAACAATTTCACGATAAATTCCCTGACAAGCCAAAGGGTCCTCCAGGAGGGGGGAGAGGGGGTTAAGTGGTTGTATGAATAACGTGTTAACCCTCTTCTTTTGTGTTTTGTCCATTTTATTTTCCAGAGTGTGGTTTTTCCATCGGGGGGTACGCCTGTCAGCTTTGGAAGCCATATTAGCACCAGAAGCTTCCACGCTGCCAACTCCTTGCGCTTGGGAAAGTAGGAGGGGGGATTTAGGAGAGTGATTTGTAGTTAGACATAATAGCATTCTTCCCTTCGGTCAAGGCCATGGTGTTTATGCATCTAGAGAAGGAGTGGTTGCAGGGATGGCTCAAGTTGGGATGGATGATGATTGGGCCATGTGACGGACTGATGGGTGCAGGGGCTGGATTTGGGGTTTTGATTTACTGAGGGAAAACCCGGAACTCTCAGATTCGGGTTTTCCCAGATGTGCCAGTATACCTACTCAAATAAAGGGAACTTTGAGAAATGCTTGCCTCGGGGTTTTTTAATTGGAGTGGGGCTTTCTGGAACGCTGACACCTATATCTTTACATCTGTAGGTCTAGTTTTAAGATTGTGATCATATAAAGCGAATAATTCAAAATTAATTTTTTATTGATAAAATGCTGTCTCATCTCTTAATCTTGACACTGGATATGGGATCTGCAGCAAAAAGAAGGCTGGGGAATTCTGGAGGTTGAAGTCCATACAGGTAGCCCTCGATTTGTAAGTAAGTAAGTAAGTAAGCTTTATTGCGGTCAGAGACCAAATTAAAATAGACAAAGAAAGGGAGCATATTTTACAAATATGGATAGATCATGGGACAGTACACCATCTACTGTCTCAAATACAATCTGTACTGTCAATACTAGTGATCCTCTGCCGTCGGGCTTACCCGTCTCTTTTCCCGTTTTTTTCCAGCCACGACTGCAGCAAAAATTTTTGCCACCTTTAGAGTTATATTGGGGTCTGCGTCCTGGAGTAGGAAATAAAGGCTGAACATATCAGGTGAACCAGGGAATCTCTGGGAAATAGGAGAAATGAGTCTTGATCTTATATCCCGGTAGTGGGGACATACGAATGTAATATGGAACAGGGATTCCGGGGATCGGCCGTCACATGTACAATGGATGGATTTTACCCCCCCCCCCCGAAAGCCTACTGTCGAGGACATTCGAGGGGATCACATTAAATCGTACCTTCATAAATGCGAGCCTGTGTTTGATAGAGTGTAACGTGGAGAGGTAAGGCGGAGGGTGAGATGAGGGAACAATACCAAGGGAAAACGGTGAGCATGTTCCCGATCTGTGTGCCAGATTTAGTTGTCTATCAATGTCGTCCAGCCGTTGAAAGATCAACGATTTGGCAGCATCAGGGCCTAGAATAAAAGCTTCAATGGGGGAAATTCCGATCTTCAAAAGTTTTGTATGGATATTACGGGCCCAGGGACTATGAAAAGGGTCCTGCCATAGGCATTGGCCTAGGTAATAGCCTGGGAGTCTGGTCCACAGGGACAACCAATAGCCAATTGCACGTTTCCACAAGATTGTTGCAAGTGAGGATATGCCCAGTTCCAAACAAATTGCGGCGTTACTTACGCAGGAGGGGACTCCCATCAGACGGTGTAGGAACTGGCTGTGAACAGACTCAAGAGAAGAAATGTTGGATTGGACCCAGAGGGAGGCGCCATAGGTGATAGCAGCTATCACCTTTGCCCTGTAGACTTTTAATGCTGAGGGGATGTGATGAGCTCCCTCAGTATGAAAAAAGTGCAGGAGGGCATGGGTGGAGATCTTAGCCTTATTACAGAGGGACTTAACCTGCGCAGGCCACTTGGTATTGGATTGAAAGAGGATACCTAGATATTGGAATCTGTGGACCTGTTCCACTGGGATGCCATCAAGGTTCCATTGATAGATTTTCCTGCTTCTTGCAAAAATCATGATTTTAGACTTAGAATGGTTTATATGCAGTTGGTTAGCAGAGCAATAGGCAGAAAGGATTTTTAAGGCTCTAAGTAGGCCCACCCGGGAAAATGAAAGTATTGCGCATCGTCAGCGTAGAGCAGGAGCGGACATCTATAATCAACTAATCTAGGGGCATGGATGTAGACCATGTGATCCAAAAATGCCTTTCTCCAGTCACTGATATATAAGTTGAAGAGAAAGGGTACCAGAATACATCCCTGCCTAACCCCCTTGTTAACGGGGATAGCGTTAGAGAGATCCCCCTGTGGGGTAAGGCGCACTTTTGCTTCTGTTCCATCGTGCAATTGAGAGATAAGCCAAAGTAATCTTTTGTCAATACCCCAGGCGGAAAGTTTGGCCCACAGCTTAGCTCTAGGGATGCTGTTGAAGGCAGCCTTTAGGTCTATAAAGGCAACACAGAGATGACCCTTCCTGGGGGTGAAATATTTTACAGCAAGATGATGAAGGATCAGGGTATGGTCAATTGTAGAATGGTCTGGATGGAACCCCGCCTGCTCATATCTGAGCAGGTCGGCCTCTTCAGCCCAGCACTCCAGTTTGGACAAGAGATAACGGGCATAGAGTTTCCCCAAAATTGAAAGAAGACTGATGTTACGGAAGTTGCCGGGATCGGAATGGGCGCCTTATGTATTGGGATAATTATGGCATCCTTCCAGAGCTTGGGGATGAGGCCCGTCTGGTTGATCGCATTAAATATCTCGGTGAGAACCGGGGTCCACCAGTCCTTATGGGCTAGAATGGCTTCGGCTGGGATGAGATCCAGGCCAGGAGCTTTTCAAAGTTTGAGTTGTCCGATTAGTTTGGCAATCGTGGATGGTTCCACAGGAGGCCATCTGGGAAGGTGGTTAGGGAAAGAGCCTGAGGTCAAAGAAACTGGCACGTCGGTGTCGTAAAAGACTCGGCGTAGAAAGAGTTCCCATGTGGTGGCAGAGATGGAGTGAGTGAGCCTACTAGTTGGCCTCCTGTTTAACAGACTCCAGAAATCTCGAGGGTTGTTGGATTTCGCGGCCTCTAGTAGTGCATTCCACCTTAGCCGGTGCCAGTCTTGCTTGGCTCTTGAAAGGGCTAGCTTGTATGCCTTCTTGGCCTCGAAATAAGCGGGGGGGGGGGGTGTCGATGAACCTGTTCGTTTGTGAGCAGAATATATAAATCTCATATGGTTCCTGGCTTGTTTGCACTGTGAATTAAACCAAGGGGCTCCCTTTCTCCGGGAAACTCTACCAGGGGTAAGAGTGGGGGGCTGAAAGGAGGCTATAAGACCACTTAAACACTCAGTGAAGGCGGTCAGTAACACACTGGGTGTAGCCTTGGTGCCGATTAAGGCTGACAAAGTATTGGCTGCTTCTTGATGATAAAAGCGTGTGTGAAAAAGGGCCAGAGACTTTGACCATTTCGGCAACATCGGGGAGCCTCTGGGATTAGAGTCTATTGAGACAGCGTGAGCAGAATGGTCTTGAGGTCTATATAGCCGTGCAATCGTAATGAGAGGAAGGTGATCACTGAAAATCCTGTTGTCTACTTTGAAGGAGGAAATGTATGGCAAAAAGGCTCTCGAAACCAAGGTATAGTCTATTGTGCTGTTGCCATTTTTGGCCAAGTGGGTAAATTCCCCGGGGACATCCGAGGCATATCTGCTATTAAGGGGGAAGAGGTCTAGTTTGACGGTAAGAAGAGCTAGACAAGTCCCCGCTTTGTCAACTTTCCGATCCTTGGAGACTCTCCCTTTCAAGGTATCCAGGGGGTGGTCATCCCTAGTCGGGCCTGTCCACCAACGAGAGGCAACCAGGGTTTCCCAAGTCCCCGCAGTGTGGGCATTTAGATCCCCCGCCAGAAGAACCAGAGAATGAGGGAATCTAAGTGTGATGGTAGCGAGAAAGTCTTCCAGACCGCCCCACAGCTCATCCAAGTCCCGGTGAGAGCCCCCAGGAGGAAGATAGACATTAAACACCAGGAGCGAGAGCTTCCCGATGGATATCAAATTTGCCTGGGCATAAGGGGGAAGGGAGTCCACAGGAGTCACGTTTGCGTGCAAATCCAGGGAGATACCTGTTGCAAGGCCACCCTTCGAACGACCACCAAGCAGTGAGGAATGGGCTGGCAGGGATATGATTTCAAAACCACATAGCGAAATATCGTTAACCTCCCACATTTCCTGAAATATGAGAATTTGAAAGTTTTTGAGGTAGTTCAAAAAGTCCGGGTCAGCTTTTTGGGACACCCACCCTGCAATGTTCCAACTCATGATGGACCAAGGAAGAGTTGGAGAGTAGATATTTGACTGTCATTTGGAAGCAACAGGGGGCTGGTGAAAGGACCAGGGGACAGTTAGACCGAAGAAATCTGTTATCTTGCCTTGTTTATCTTGCTTAGTTTTGGGATCATTGTTAGATCTTGGAGAATTCTGGTGGGAAGCCAGATTTGGACTGAGGTTATTGTCCTGGTCTCGGTAGTGGCTTGAATGTCGTACAGATGGAACTGTCGGGGGAGACAACTGTATGGTATTGTTGTCCTCAAAAGAAATACAGCCGTTATGTGATTTGGTGATAATGATAGATGGCGAAAGAGGGGGAGCCTGAGGAGTCTGAAAGGTCAAACCAGCCAGTTGTGGGGACTGAGCGTGTGGCATTTCGGGAGGCGAGATTCTCGGAGCAGAAGGGGAACAAGTGATCAGGGATAAAGGGACGAGTCCTGATAAGCCTTCAGCATCAGAGGTAGAGAGGGGTTGATTTGGGAGCGCAACATTTCTAGTCCGGAGGTCGTCCTCCCGTTGTTGCTGGGTCGCCAGCGAGTTTGTGGGACTGGTAGTTGAAGCCCTCAGAGGGCTACCAGGTTCTGTGGGAAGGTCCTTGCACTCCGGCCCCATCCAACGGCAAGTGTCCATGTTGATCAGCTTCCTCCCAAGAGAGAATAGGTGAGTATTTATAAAGCATCTCTGAGGAAAGACTCCAAAGTGGGTCAGATGGTTGCGAAGACCACATAAAAGCGAGGGGGTCTTAGATGAGCTGAACTTGAGAATCAAACGTTTGTGGTGGGATGTGCTAGGAAGCCATTCCACAGAGAGCAGCTCATTGTTCAGGATGTGAGAATTGGATAGAAGCCTTAATGTGTCTAAAATGGTTTTACGGTTGGTCCAGTTATACTTGTTAAAGTGAGAATGGGCCAGGTTCAGACATAAGTTGGCTGTGAGCAATTGGAGATTCACTAACGGCATTGGTCGTGGAGGAAGATGGCTATCCGTTCGGGACGGACCCAGTGCATGTCTGGTGATTCTACAAGAATATGATGCTGAGACCGACTTACTGAGGGCTTCCACTTTGCCCTCCAGCACTCCAACAGAGGATGTCAAAAGGGTGATAGAGTCGGCCAGACGGAGACAGAACTGTTGCAAAAGCCGGATATCCAAGGGCTGAACTGAGTTGATAGGGGATGGCAATGCAGTGAGACAGGGCAAGACAGAACTAGCATCTGATGGTGTCGGGCAATCCAGCAAAGAAGATGTGTTGCAAAGTGAGGCAGCCAGGGATTCCGATTCTTCCAAAGGAGAGCTGGGCAGAGTCTCCAGAGATGTTAAGTTTTGGAAGAATTCTTCCAAAGAAGTAATTGATAAGTTTGGATCTTGGTTCAATTTCATGGTGTCAGTCTTTTTGATCTTAGGTAAGGTGCCCATTATGTTTTCAAGGGAGGTCTTCAGACTAAGGTCCCTCGGGGACAAGGAATGACGACGTTTGTGTGGACTCATATCAGGGCAGCCAGTTGATCTCTTGGTGGAGGATGTTGGGTAATAATAAGGCCCAATGCTGGTTAATGTTCTGATAGTAAATTAAAGAAGACCCGTCTTATAGAGTCCACCAGTTAAAAACAAATTGTATGGGTAAAGCTTCAACGGAGGTCAGCCCATATACATCAAAGCAGTCAGAGCAATCAAGGCAGCTCGTAGGGAACATTTGCCAAGTTGTTAGCAAGCAGTATGAGTAATGAAGGCAGGACACTGGGCCAGGCAATTGGGCCTAACAAACAAAAATATCAGAGGAATTGCAAAACCGGGCTCATTGCCAGAGTAAAATGGGAGTTGCCGGGAGAGAGTTGGAAAATTAACTGGTATGCAATTTTGCATTAAAACTCCCCTGCAAAAATCAGGAGTAAAGGCTAAAAGCACAGTTAAAACTGCAATAAAAGATGAAGTAAAAACTTAAAAGCCGAGCAGGAGAAGCATATATCCTACCAGTCCTCCATCTTGGCTCCGCCTCCTAGCCTTCGATTTAACAACCATTCCTTCCACCCTCTGTTCCCACCTTCCATTTCATGAGGCCAATAACTTTATTCTGGAAATTACATGTTCAGAAGGAAGCCGAATCCAGTAGGCCCCTTGAAATTAACAGGATTAACTTCTGCATATACAGGTAGTCCTCAATTTACAACAGTTCATTTAGTGACCATTCGAAGTTACAATGGCACTGAAATGACTGCTTTTCAACTTACAGTCATTGCAGCAGCCTCATGGTCACATGATCAAAATTCAGATGCTTGTCAACTGGTTCATATGTATGACAGTTGCAGTGTCCCAGGATCATGTGATCAACTTTTGCAACCTTCTGACATATTCACTTAACAACTATGTTATTAATTTAACAACTGCAGTGACTTACTTAACAACTGTGGCAAGAAAGGTTGTTAAATGGGGCAAAATTCACTTAGTACCAAAGGAGCAGCTCCTCACATTGTGGCTGCTGCAATGAATATGAGAAGCCCAGCCAATGTTTTGAGCACAGTTAACATCTCCAGCCTAATGAGTTCTCCGTTAACACTCACCACACCTGTCAATTTACCAACTCCAGTTACTGCACCAGTGAATATCACACATCCAGTCACTATCACCTCACCAATGAATCTCCCAATACCAATGACATTAGCTGGCCCTTTAAATATAGCCATGAGACCTGTGGAAAACAGGCCTTTCCTTCCCCAGGCATTGCCAACCTCTCCCCACTAGTAAAAAAAAAACCTAGAGCAAAAACTTCATGCAGTCTTAAAAAGAAGAATAGAAAAGGGGGCTGCTGTGTATTGTTTAATGGACTGCTAAATTGGCAAAATGGACTGCTAAATTGGCCACACCCACCCAGTCACATGACCACCAAGCCACACCCACCAAGCCACACCCACAGAACTGGTAGTAAAAAAGTTTGAATCCCACCACTGCTTAGCATGGTAGGTTTAACAAAATGATTATTAAATTCATTAACTTTACTTTTATCATACCATAAGTAGCCATGCCATCCAAACCTTAATTCATGGCCCTCTAATTTGAGTAACCTCTTATTCTGGAGACTCACCCATTCTTTTCCCCAGGTCAAACAGCATGCATCAAAATACAATTTCATATCTGGTAGACCCAACCCCCCTTTTTCCTTAACATCTTGCAGTAGCTTATATCTAATTCTTGTTTTTTTTCCTTGCCTTAATCATCTTAATAAACCTCTCCCCAAAGTCCATAACTTTTAATTGTGTCAGCATAAATTGCCAGTTCACATTGTCAAACACCTTCTGTGCATCATGGAAAATCAGTGCCATTTGCTTCTCTGGATGTGCTTCATAATATTCCAGTGTGTTCAAGATTATTCTCATGCTATCTTTAATTTGTCTGTTAGGTAAAAAGCCATTTTGATCTGCATGTATGAATTGATTTAAAAATCTCTTTAGTCTTTCTGCAATTATTGAAGCAAATATTGTGTAGTCCGCATTCAATAAGGATATCGGTCTATAGTTTTTTATCCATTGCAAGTCTGAGTCTTCTTTCGGTATAAGAGTAATGTATGTTTCCATCCAAGAATTCGGTACTTTCGCCTCTAGCATTAATTCATTAAATACTTCCAACATTGAGTTACCTATAGAGTCTTGTAAGACTTTATATAACTCTGCTGGTAGCCCGTCCGGGCCTGGTGTTTTGTCATTCTTTTGTCTTTTAATTGCTTCTGTTAATTCCATCATGGTTATTCTTTCTTCTAATGTTACTTTAACTGTTTCTGCTTTTTCTAAGTATTGTTTTATTTTATCTTCTGGAATTGTCTCTTGGTCATATCGTTTTTCATAATAATCATGAATTATTTTCTTTTTATCATTGTTTTGATAGCAAGAGGTCCCTTCATCATCTATTAATTGATAAACCAGTTTCTTTTCTTTCTCCTTTTTCAATCTATATGCCAAACATCTTCCTGGCTTGTTTGCATTTTCAAAGAAATTTTGTTTAGATCTTTTAATTGTTTGTGCTAGCTCTTCTTTATCTATTAGATTCAACTTATGTTTTTTTAAGTCCATTTGATTTTTTATGTTCTTTTTTTGAGAATCTTTTTGTAGTTCCATCTCTAACCTCCTATATTCCTCTTCTAATTTCTTTTGATCTTGTCTCTTCTTTTTATTTCTCTTTCTTACATATGCTATAATTAATCCTCTAATGTATGCCTTTGCTGTATTCCATACATTCTGTAGTGAGGTTTCTTCTTTTCTGTTCTCTTTAAAGAAAAAGTCCAGTTCTCTTTCCATAAATTGAATAAATTCCTTTTCTTTCAATATTGATAGATTCATTGTCCATCTTGTCTTCTTTTTTTGTCCCTTCCATATGACTTTTATCGGGTTATGGTCTGCCCAGATACTTGTTTCAATATTTATTTCTTGTATATTAGATATTAATTCTGCTGATGTCCACATCATATCTATTCTGGACCAAGACATATGTCTATTTGAAAAAATGTATAATGCTTTTTCTCGGGATGAGTTCCTCGCCAAGCATCTTGAATACCTAATTCTTCCACCATTTTGAAAAAAGTTTTTGGAAGTGTTTTCCTAGCTTTTTTGTTTATTTTTCTAGATTTATAGTCCAATTCCACATCTACAATTGCATTGAAATCTCCTACAATACATATATTTTCCTACTCCATTTCTATTATTTTTTTATGCAATTTACCGTAACAGTCCTCTTGGTTATTATTTGGTGCATATATTGCCACTAAAAGCATCTGTTTATCGTTCATCGTTATCTCCACCATTAAAATCCTCCCTTCCTCATCCGTGAAGATTTGTTTAGCCTTTATTGTCTCTTTAATGTAGAGTGCTACATCCCTCTTAATTTGTTGTGGGAGAGAGGTATATAACTTCCCAATTTTCAGATATTCCAATACTTTATTGTGTTGCTTTTTGATGTGGACTTCCTGTAAACAAATTATGTCCAATTTTAATTTTTCTAATTTACTAAAAGTCCTTTTCTTTTTTATTGCTGAATTCAGTCCATTTATGTTAATTGACATTAACTTTATTTCTTCTTCCATGATTTCACTTATAAATGGGTTTTGCTGTTCTAGTCGCTCTTATCTCTCTTGCTTCTTTTGGCTTTGCTCCTTCTCTTATCGCTATTTCCTCCTGATCTCTTGCATCTTCTTTTTGTTGTGTATCTCTTTCTCCAATGGATTCTTCTTGACGCCTATCCTCTCTTTCCTCTCTCATTCTCTCTTCCTCTTGTAGTCCCAAATACTGATCGTAAAATTGCTCCACCTTCTCTATTGGACCTAGTCTATGTCTTTGCTCCTGCCAAGTCACCAATATTCCCTCTGGTATCAGCCATCTAAAGTTCAGTCCCTTTTTAATTAGGTACTTTGTCAAAAACTGGAATTCCCTCCTTAATTCTCTGACTCTTCTCAGAATTTGTTTTAGAACCACTATTTCTTTCCCTTTATATTTCAGGGGGTCATCTCTTGGTCTCTGCAAAATTTCTGTTTTTATTGATTTCTTAGGGAACCTCTCTAGAAACTCTATTTCTTATTGCATATCTAGTGTGCAATAACTAGATAATGATAAAGATTTCTGGCCTCCCTCTAGTAGGTGCCGCCAGGTCAACAAGGCCCATCTTACTGCGAACGCTTCCTTCTCCCACGCCGCCCATCGTCTCTCTGTATCAGTGAGTTTGCGAGAGGTGTAGGCGCAGTGTTGTAGATCACCTTGGTTGTTCTTTTGGAGTAACACGGCTCCTACTGCCACATCACTTGCGTCTGCTTGGATAACAAAAGGCTGTTCCGGATCCGGGTGTTTTAAAACAGGTTCTTTTGCAAACATTCCTTTCAGCGTCTCGAATGCCTGTTGGCAGGTCAGGTCCCATTGTAGGGGTTGTCCTGGGCGAGGTTTCGTCGCTGGGCCTCCTGTCTTTAGGAGGTCCGTCAAAGGTTTGGCAATCTTTGCGAACGACGGGATGAATTGTCTGTAGAAGTTCGCAAAGCCTAGGAAACTTTGCAGTTGTCTGCGGGTGCGAGGGGGCTGCCATTGTAGAACTGATTGGACCTTGGCTGGGTCCATCTCTATCCCCTCGTTTGATACTCGGTAGCCCAGGTATTCTAGCCGTGATTGGTGGAAATCGCATTTTGATAGTTTGACATATAGGTTCGCCCTTAGCAGTTTTTTCAGTACTTGGCGGACGAGGGGTATATGTTCGTCTATGGTCTCCGTGTAGATGAGAATATCGTCCAGGTAGACGAGGACCCCTTTGTAAAGGTGTTCATGTAAGACTTCATTTATTAACTGCATGAACACTGCCGGGGCTCCTTGCAATCCAAAGGGCATTACTTTGAACTGGAAACTACCCAGGGGGCAGTTGAATGCTGTTTTCCATTCATCTCCTGCCTTTATGCGTACTCGGTAATAAGCTTCTTGAAGGTGTAGTTTGGTAAAAACCTTCCCTTTAGCTAGGTGGGTTAGCATGTCCTTCATGAGGGGGAGGGGGTACAAGTTGTGTATGCAAACGGCGTTGAAACTTCGAAAGTCGACCACCAGTCTCATGGAGCCGTCCTTTTTCTCTTTAAACATGACTGGCGCCGCTACCCTTGGTTTTACTGGCTCAATAAAGCCCCTTTGTAGGTTTTTGTCTATGTAGTCCCGCATTTCCTGCATTTCTCGGGGCGTCATGGCATACATTTTAGGTTTGGGTAGTTTCGCTCCCGGGATAATCTCGATGGCACAATCGGTCTCGCAGTGGGGGGGCAGAATGTCACACTTGGCCTCGCTGAATACCTCTGCAAGGTCTTGGTACTCCCCTGGGATCTGGTTTGCATTACAAGCGGTGGTGGGTGCGGCTGCCAATTGCTTTGCTGTACCTTCTGGGAGGGACCCTTGTGTTGGTGGTGTTTTCTTCTGTAGTGGAGGGCTGCTTTGGGGTTTCAGCGTGGGAGGGAATTCTTCTGGTCAGGGCGGCAGGGGTTGGGGCCCCTTTGCTATTCTCAGCCTGCGGGTCCCCTCTTGCCACCAAATGATTGGGCCCCATTTGTCCAGCCACGAAAGTCCCAATATGACTGGTTCTGTCATCTTGGGGGGCTATTATGAAGCAGATCGTCTCCCAGTGATCTGCTAGTTCTAGTCTCACGGGTTCAGTCAAGTGTGTGGTGTACGCTCCTCCCACTAGGGACCCATCAACTTGCTCAAAGTGAATTGGTTGTTTGAGCTGTTTAGCTCAGATTCCCAATTTTAGAACTGTGGGTAGGTTGATTAGGCACCGTGTGCTACCCGAGTCTATTAGGGCTTGGAAAGTCTCATGGGCCCCTGTTTTGGGGGCTGTTAGGCGTATGGGGAAAAGAAAAGGATGGACGGGTCCACTCACCATCGGGTCGTCCTCGCCTTCGTCCTCCGTGTCATAGGGTTCGGGGGACTGATCTCCCTCATCTGGGATTCCTCTGGTTTCGGTCAGATGAGCGAAAAACTCCGGGATTTGGGGAGCTTCCCGCGGTACGTGGGTGACATGCTTGGGCCCTCGTTCCGATCGTGCTTTGGGCGGTGGAGCTGGTCCCGGTCTAGGCGTTCCACATCTTGCTGCTATGTGGCCGCTTCCTCCACATCTGTAGCTTTTCAGTGGGCTCCGTGGGGCAGTTGGTCTGTAGGAGGGCTGTGATGTTGGGGTTTCTCGTCTGTTGAGTGGCCCCTAGTCTGGTCGGCCTCTCTCCTTTCCCTCTGGTGGTTTTGACGTGTCACTCGCCCGCAGCCCTCTGTCGACTTTTATCGCTACCCGGAACCATTCAGAGTCGGTTTGGGATGTCACGATAGGCAGTCACTTGGGAAATTCTTTTATCTAGGCTTGTTCTAAAAAAATACACCAGCAATCGCTCTGGTAGGGGAGGCAGTGTCCCAATGACTCTCCTGAATTCACGGATATGCTTTCTGATAGGCTTTCCCCTCTGCATTAGGTTTCTGAGCTCGTCTTCCACATAGGGGTCCTCCTCCTCCTCCTCCTAACGGGCTCTCAATAGTTGCAAGAATCCATCCACATCTTGTAGCTGGGGGGCCCTGTTTTTGTAGAGTGATGCTGACCACCTCTTTGCTTCTCCCTCATGCCCTTCCGAGATAGCATTCACTAGGGCTCTGGGGAAAGGGTAGAGGTGTCCGAACCACTCTATGTATATCTCAGCTGAATCGAGGAATTGGGCGAGGTTGTCTGGGTCACCATCGAACTTCCCTCTGAACTGGGGTGGCTCCTCCCTCTCTGCCCTCTCCTCTCTGTGCTGAGCTCTGTAGGCCCGGCCTTGGTGTTGATAGTCCTCTTCTTCGTCTCTCATCCTGGGGTAGGGAGGTGCTGCCTTGTCTGGGCTTCGCTGCTTGCTGGAAGCGGGGGGACCCATGGATGCATCGTTGGGCTCCTCCTCCCACTACTGTGCAGGGGGAAAGGGCTGTGGCTTGGCCTACGGCCTCTTGGATCAACAGCCCAGGCTGGTTCTCTCTTTTCTTTGGGTCTGCAGGGTGGCCCCTCCCCCTGAGAAGTGGCACGGTCAAATTCCTCTTTCAACTCATCTATGGGACTTTTGAGTGGTTTTCTTAGCATTTCTTGGTGCTTAGTTTGTTTTCTGGCTTGCTGCCATTCCCATCCCCAGTTTGCCCTTCCCAATTCACTTAGGGGTTTTTCTTTATCTTTTACATTTGGAAAGGGAAATTCCGCCTCGGATGCTTTTGGCACAGTCCCCGGGTACTTATCTGGCTCACGTTTCTTTGCTTGAAGTTCTGCCGGGGGGGGAAGGCAGAGAAAGTTGAACCTTTGTATTTTCCAAGTTGGCTGGGATCATGACCGCTTCTGCTCCTCCCGTTGCTTGAAGCAGGCTTTCCTCTGAGAGCTTGGCTTCTGCCATAATCTGTCCGACCAGACGTCTGGGAGGGAACAGGATGATTTAAACTCAGCCAGCCTGGGTTTGGAGGAGTTTGGCTGTCTGTCAGGTTTCGTTGCTATCTTAAATAAACTTCATTTTCAAACGCAAAGTCTCTAATGAATCTTTTTTTTTTTATTTAAGAATAGAGAACATTTCTGAACTCTTTTTGCAGCCAAACTGGCCCCTCCTTCCAACACCCTCCCCTTCCGCTCTCCAACCCCAATGTCCCATTGGCCATCATGCAGATCCATCTCTTCGTCCCAGCACGTTCTTTGACAGGAATTTGCCCCCCTCCCTCCATCACCCAGGTAACACTATCTGCTGTATGCAGAAAACTAGGTAAAAGTTCATCTCAGCAATAAATCAACGCTTCTTCTCTTTCATTCATTCCAATCATGTCAGCGCTGGAAAAGAGTCTAATTTGGAACACTGACAAATGTATAGCAAGGAGCCAATCACAGATCTATATAATTTGTTGTCTGTGAAGTCAGGGCTGTCTTTGTGATTGTGGCCATAGTAATCACTTTGTATGGGGCTATGCGTTGGGTTAGATTCTGCCATTTTGCATTTGGCCAACAACTCAATTTTTTCTTTCTGGGATAATGCAAATCCCTTTTTAGTGGCCAAGATATGCACACCCAGATACCTGTCAACCCGCCCCAAGGACTTCAGGGTAAACTTTTCCCCCAGGGCCTTGGCAAATTCATCACACCTATCCTTGCCAGGCCCTACGTATAGGTGGTCGTCCACGTAAACTAAAACCCGTTCTGTATTACCTTTGCTGTCACGTGTAAAAACGCACTCATCTGCATGAGATGCCCTGAAGCCAATTCGCTCTAAACCCTTTTTGAGGCAGTCGTACCAGAGTTTCCCCGACTGCTTGAGGCCATATAATCCTTTTTGGAGTAACCATGTGTTTCCCCCTTCCTGCTGGTAACCAGGAGGGGCCCTCACATAGATCTGCCGGTCCAAGTTGGCGTGGAGATGGGCCGTCTGGATGTCGAATTGGTAGACTTCCTTTCCCAGAGCAGCTGCAGTTACGAGGGCGGCCTTGACGCTTTCTGCCCGAACAGTTGGAGTGTAGGTCTCTATGTAGTCCTCCATGTAGCGTTGGGCAAACCCCTGTGCTACCAAGCAGGCCTTGTACAGGTAGTGGCCATTGGCAAGTGGTTTGGCCTTGAAAACCCACCTTGTGCCAATGACCTTCTTCTCCTTTGGTGGTTGCCCAGGGGTGAAGACCTTGAACTTTCTCAGGCTCTCCATTTCCTGTTCCATCGCGAGCTGCCACTTTTCCTGTTCTTCAATGGGCAGCTCCTGGATGTCAGAGAAAGTCTTTGGGGTGACCACGACGCTGTTGACGGATGCGACGTGCCCAATGTCAATTCTCTTTGGTGGGACCCCCTTGTTGGATCGCTTTGACCTTCTGACCTCCTGCCACTCACTGCCCTTTTCTTCTGCAGGTTCCTTGCCAACTGGCTGTTCACGACCGGGATGTGGAGGCCCTCGGTCCCAGGCGTTGGGCATCATGGGCCTCTGAAGCGTCGCTGGAAGCGAAGAGTCAGGTGAAGATGGCGTGTCTTCCCCCTCAGGACTGGACTGCTCATCCTCCCCATCTGGACCAGGTAGGCTGACCTCTTCGTCCTGTTCCTTGCTCTCGTCAGTGGCAGGGTCTGTGGTTGTCTCAGGCGGTGTCATGGTTGGTGCAGCTTTGCTGGGCTGGTTAATGTATGGGCCCAGATCATAAGCCGTAAAACAGCTAAGGGCACCGAAAAACAGCTGAGGGTGCCGAGAAGGCAATGGCAGTGATAGAGGCGGCAGCAGCAGTGGTAACGGCGGTAGCAGCGATGGTGGGAGCAGCTTGGTGTGGCCGCAGAGAGTCATCTGGCTGCGGTCTTTATCTTCCATCAAAGAAGAGGGGCTGAAGGGGGATGGTGGCTCCGGCGGTAGTGCGAACGGCCGTGGGGCGATGCCCCCCTCCCCTCTCCCCCCCCGCACTCAAAGCAACAGAGCCAAGGCGGTGCTGGCGGTGGAGGCCAGTTGGCGGCGCTGGTTGCCCCCCCCAGATGCATGTTATGGTGCTGGGGTGGGGGGGTGGTGACACTGGCGCCGGTGATGGCGTCTGCCGCAGAATGCTGCAATGGTAGTCTGCTGAGAGTGAAGAGGAGAAGCTGAAGTGAGGAGGCCTGGACTTATAGATCGGCAGAGGAAGAGATGTTACCCTCCTCTGGGGATATTGTTTCCCCCCCCCTCTCCCTGCCTTCCCGCCCCCCCCCTTTTTATGGGGGGAGGGGTTTATGAACTGCTACACTCTGGACACTTTGGACCCCCCCCCCCACCATGTTCCACTCATGCCCTCGCTGGCAGGAGAGACTGAGCACCATTTGAAAGAACTGAGGGATTTTTTGTATCCCAACGGGGAGGATAGAACACTGTTCCCGTTAACTTCTTGTAACGGGACCGGCCGTCGTGAGAGGATGGTTGGCCATTAGCCTCTGTTGGAGAA
Organism: Arizona elegans; assembly: GCA_022577455.1. Lineage (NCBI taxonomy): Eukaryota > Metazoa > Chordata > Lepidosauria > Squamata > Colubridae > Arizona > Arizona elegans. Next base: position 47,111,814 of record JAKOOJ010000010.1, read on the forward strand.
AAAGAACATTGGACCTTCTCCCTGTCGTGAGAGGACAGTGGAGTCCAGCTCTATAAATGGACATTTTGTGACCTTTATGCTCAGTTATCCCTTTGGACTATGATAGACCCCCGGACTGGCCTTTCCTTCCCATCTTTGGTTCGGTTGATGCTCCAAAAAGCCGACCTTCTCGCGCTGCGAGACTCCCCCCTCTCGCAGGCCTGGCCCTCCACATTATCGAGGGCCTATCTTGATGACGGGCTTTGGAACCCCGAGAGATGGCATGTAGCGAAGAGGGGGTTGAGGGGTTTTTTAGTTAAATTTTTAAAGAAAAATTTAAGGGGACCCGGGAGGGAGGGAGGGGGTTGTAAAAGCGGACCTGGGGGGGTCCAGATAGTGACTGAGCGGGATGATGGGTCGATTAGTTGCGGCAGGAGGGTCGCGAAAGGAAATTTAACCGGGGAGCAGGGGGATGACAGGAAGGGCTGTGAAATTGAGATAATGAGTGGGAGGGGCAGGTATGACGGATGCAGGGGGTCATATCAAGTGTCGGGGGTGCGCATACGCTGTTTACGAGCGATTGCGCACTCCGGCCCCCAATGCGTGACTCGTGTCCTGGGTTGTGTAGAGTCTCAAGCCCAGGGTCCGCGGCTGATGTTGTGTAATGCCAGGTCGGTGGTTAATAAAGCCCCCCTCATTTGTGATCTTATTTTGGAGGGGGGTGCGGACCTGGCAGGTATTACGGAGACCTGGTTGGGCCAGGAAGGGGGGGGGTCCCCCTCATTGAGATGTGCCCGCCAGGTTTCCGTGCATTTCATCAGCCAAGGGCCCAGGGGAGGGGTGGGGGAGTGGCGGTGATTATTAGGGAGAGTCTTTGTCCGAGGGAGACCACTGTTCCTCAGATAGCCGGATGTGAGTCCCTTTGTGTGAAGTGGGGCCGTGGGGTGCAGATGGGTTTGCTGACTACGTACCTGGCTCCCTGCCACGTGGCAGCGACCCTGCCCGAGCTACTCGACGTCATTGCCGGGGTGGCGGTTGATACCCCCAGACTTATCGTCATGGGGGACTTCAACCTTCCATCCGCGGGTGAGGCGTCAGAGGCGGCTCGGGAGTTCATGGCTTCCATGACGGCCATGGACCTGACCCAGTTAGTTCAAGGCCCAACTCACATAGGGGGACACACTCTGGACCTGATTTTTGTCTCTGGTCAGTGGTTGAATGATCTTGGTAGAGGGGACCTAGATATTAAACCCTTGTCATGGATAGATCATTCGCTCCTCCAACTAGACTTTCCTACCGCCTTCCCACGCCGCAGGGAGACGGAGCCAACTAGATGGTTCCGTCCCAGGCGCCTGATGGACCCCGAAAGGTTCCTGACGGAGCTTGGGCCGTTCCCTGAGACCCTAACACACGACTCGACTGAAGAGCTGGTGGCCACCTGGGAAAGGGCGGCCGCTGGAGCTTTGGACCGCGTCGTGCCTTTGCGGCCTCTGACCCGATGCCGATCTCAATTGGCTCCTTGGTTCTCTGAGGAGCTGAGAGAGATGAAGCGTCGGAAAAGATGCCTAGAGAGCATTTGGAGGACTAGTCAATCCGATTCCGACCGGACACAGGTGAGGTCTTATATCAAGACCTACCTAGTGGCGATAAAAGCGGCAAAGTCTAACCATTTTTCCGCTCTTATCGCATCTGCAGAGAACCGCCCAGCCGCCTTGTTTAGGGTGACCCACTCCCTTCTTCAGGGGGGAGTGCGGGAAGATCCCTTGCAGGGTCGTGCTGAGGATTTTGTGCAATTCCTGCATGATAAAGTCGCTCGGATTCGGGATGGCTTGGACTCCGACTGGATGAGTCCACGGGAGGAGACGAGGGCAGGTCTTGAGAATGTTATCTGGGAGGAGTTTGATCCTGTGACTCCCGAGGATGTGGACAGGGTTCTGGGTAAGATTAGTGCCGCCACGTGTTTATTGGACCCGTGTCCCTCCTGGTTGGTGCTGGCCTCCTGGGAGGTTACACGAGGCTGGCTCCAGGGGATTATAAGTGCTTCCTTGAATGAGGGTGCCTTTCCTGCCACCTTGAAGGAGGCGGTAGTGAGGCCCCTCCTCAAGAAGCCTTCCCTGGACCCGGCTGAATTAGCCAACTATCGTCCAGTCTCCAACGTTCGTTTTGTAGCGAAGGTTGTTGAGAGCGTGGTGGCACGACAACTTCCCCGGAACCTGGATGAAGCTATCTATCTGGACCCGTACCAGTCGGGCTTCAGGCAGGGGTACAGCACAGAAACGGCATTGGTCGCGTTGGTGGATGATCTCTGGAGGGCTCGGGACAGGGGTTGCTTCTCTGTCCTAGTCCTATTAGATCTCTCAGTGGTTTTTGATACCATCGACCATGGTATCATGCTGCAGCGGTTGAGGGGGTTAGGAATAGGGGGCACCGTTCTGCGGTGGTTCTCCTCCTTCCTCTCCGACCGCTTGCAGTTTGTGTTGGCAGGGGGACAGAGGTCGACCTTGAGGCATCTCGCATGGGGAGTGCCGCAAGGGTCGGTCCTCACGCCTCTCCTGTTCAACATTTATGTGAAGCCGCTGAGTGAGATCATCCGTGGTTTTGGGGTGAAGTGTCATCTGTACGCTGATGATACTCAGCTGTACATCTCCACCCCAGACCACCCCAACGATGCCCTTGATGTGATGTCCCGCTGCCTGGAGGCCGTGCGGGCCTGGATGGGGAGGAACAGGCTCAGACTCAACCCCTCCAAGACTGTGGCTTCCGGCGCCCCGATATAGTCAGCAGGTGCCATCGCTGACTATTGGGGGTGAATCTTTGCCCCCCACAGAGAGGGCTCGCAATCTGGGTGTCCTCCTGGACGCACGGCTGTCTTTAGAAAAGCACATGACGGCCGTGGCCAGGGGGGCCTTTTATCAGGTTCGCCTGATTCACCAGTTGCAGCCCTTTCTGGATCGGGACGCCTTGCGCACGGTCACTCACGCCCTTGTCACCTCCCGGTTGGACTATTGTAATGCTCTCTACATGGGGCTCCCCTTGAAGAGCACTCGGAGGCTCCAACTGGTCCAGAATGCGGCCGCGCGGGTGGTTATGGGCGCGACTCGTTGCACCCACGTGACACCCCTCCTGCGCGAGCTGCACTGGCTCCCAGTGGTCTTCCGGGTGCGATTCAAGGTGTTGGTTACCACCTTTAAAGCGCTCCATGGCATAGGACCCGGGTACCTTCGAGACCGACTTCTGCCACCAATAGCCTCCCACCGACCAGTCCGCTCCCACAGAGAGGTTCTCCTCAGGGTGCCATCGGCCAAGTTATGTCGGCTGGCGACACCCAGGGGGAGGGCCTTCTCTGTGGGAGCCCCAGCCCTGTGGAATGAACTGCCCCCGGAAATACGTAAGATCTCCGACCTCCGGGTGTTTCACTGTGCTCTGAAGACCCTGTTGTTCCGCCAGGCCGGGCTATTAACATAACGTTTTAAATTGGGGGTATTTTAAATTTCTGGGATTTTAATTGGAGCCTAATTATTTAATGATTTTAAATTTTAATTGTTGTTTGGTTTCTGTGTTTTTAAATAGGCTGTACACCGCCCTGAGTCCTTCGGGAGAAGGGCGGTATAGAAATAAAATTATTATTATTATTATTATTACTATTATTATTATTATTATTATTATTATTATTATTATTATTATTATTATTATTATAGTGGATCTGGGTCCAATTGGAGTCCTCTTCGAAGGAGGCAGATTGGGAAGTCACAGTCCTGCCCCCTTCTCCCAGGAATCGGTAGGCCTTGGAGCCAGGGGCATAGCCCAAGAACCTCAGTCTCTGGGAGACGGATCTCCCCTTCTTCCGCAGCTGCTTGGGGATGTGCACCCAAGCATAGGAGCCAAATACACGCAAGTGTCCCAAACTCGGCTTCCTACCATGGACCAGAAAATATGGAGTCTGATCCACAACGCTGCTCCATGTGTGGTTCAAGGTGTAATTGGCGTAATGTACTGCCTCCGCCCAGTATGATTCTGCAACCCCAGCATCCGCAATCAGGCTGTGCACCATAGTCCGCAGAATGATGTTTTGTTTTTCTACAATGCCGTTCTGCGAAGGAGTAAAAGGTGCTGTACGAAAATGGTGTATGCCCTTGTGCCTTATCCAGTCCTGGAATTTTCGGGACATGAACTCGGCCCCACGGTCGCTCTGCAGCTGCGCGATCTTTGTCTTGTACTGAGTTTCCACGTAGTTGTACAGTGATTTTATGGCATCAAAGGCTTCAGACTTTTCTGTGAGGGTATACACATGGCCATACCTCGAAAAATCATCAACGGCAGTGAGGAAATACTGCCTCTTTCCTAGGGATGGTGTAAATGGCCCAACCAAATCAACATGTATTAATTGATATGGGTATTGGGTTTTACGCAGTGACACCTTAGGTATTGGGGCGGCCTTCCTCTTTGCCCTCTTACAGATTGGCACAGTCCAGAAACACCTCACAATCCTGGAGGTGAATCCCCTCAGCAAATTCCCCCATCTTTTTGACCACTGGGAAGCTCGCATGGCCTAACCTCCGATGTAAGAGGTGGGCACATTTAGTATGGAGCGGCTTTCCCACTGACACCCCCTTGGCTCTGGTTGCCTTGGGCGGTGCTGGCACCTTAGGCCCTTTTTTGGGCTTATCTGCCTTAGGTGCCTGCTGAGGCTCGGGTTTCTTGCCCGCATTGGCCTTGGAAGGCTGTGAGGCTGGCTGTGGAGCCTTTCTCTCTCTCTGCGCGCAGACCCCTTCTGAGGTGGCACCCTGTGAGCTGTCTCCCGTGGCTGGGTACTTGGGAAATATGGCAAACCATTTATAATGGTAACAATCCCAATGACCCTTTTGTCTCGAGTGACATGACCTCCCCTTTGCGAAACAGTACCTCCACCCTGCCATCATCACATAACTTGGTTATACTCAACAGGTTATTGGCGATAGAGGGAGCATGTAACACACCTTCAACATTGCCCAGCCCTGGTACAGAGACAGTGCCCCCCACAACAACCAAAGCATTGTTACCATTGGCAACCTTGACAGAGGAGTTAATTCTCCTTAACCTCTTAAAGCCTTGCTTCATGTTAGCAATGTGAGACGAAGCCTCAGAGTCCAGTAACCAGAGGCCAGTAGGGCCATCAGCCCGTGTGGTGGGGGTGAGGTAAGTAGTACACACAAAATTGCCCTTAGCACCACCTTTGCCCCCGCCAGGCCCCCTTCTCTGCCCCCTGCCCCTTCTTTGATTGGAACCACGCTTAGGTCCTTGCTGGTAATGGGGGCAGTCCTTCTTCAGATGCTCCTCAGAGCCACAGATGAAACACTTGGGTAGAGCGTTAACCTGCTCTGAACTCTGGTGCTTTCTGTTGATGCGATGAGTTGTGGCCCTGGTGTACTCTCCCACATCTCTACGCCTCCTGTCTTCCTCATTGAGCCTCCCTGTGAGGTAGGACAGAGTCATGGCTTCCTTTCTGGTTCCCTCTAGTGAGACAATAAAATTGCCCCAACTTTTGTCCAGGGATGCCAAAATGACAGCGATCATGTTGGCCTCAGTCACGGGGTAGTCCCTGAGCACCAGTTCTGCCCTGAGTGCTTTCAACTTTCCCAGGTGCTCAGCCATGCTAGCCCCAAATTTCAGCTTGGTGTTATAGAACTCCGTTGTGAGTCTTGTGGTGGAGCCCAAGCTATCACTATTGAATAGGCTATATAACAACCCCCAAATCTCACCAGCTGTGAGCCCATCTGGAATGCTGGGGTACAATTTAGCATCCAGTGAGCTCAGTAGAGTGGTATAGGCTTTCCTGTGGTACCACTCTTCTTGAGGCCCCCAAGGGAAAGGTGGGGGGTCTAAAACCATTTCTAGGGTCCCTTCTTTTAAGAGACATACCTGTATTTCTTTATTCCATATGTTGAAATTTTCACCCCCCCAGATGCAGTTTTTCAAAGCTATTCGGAAGTACTGAGGCAGAAGAGTAAATAGGAGTAGAAAATACAGTTGTGTTCTGCTGTCCTTGGTACCTTTGGGAGGATTCCATTGAAGTAAATGGGAGAGGGATCCCTCTGCTGGCGAGTGTAGGTATTTTTCTCTGATTATTTTTCTCCTTTTCAGATGGGGCCAACTGAGCATGCTCAGAACTCATTCCAGCCCAGGAGCCGACAGGAGCGGACCTCTCCCTCTGTGCTTCAGGGCCAGGCCTGGGCCCAGGCCTGTGGAGCTCTGAAGAGTCTTCTGGAAGCCCCCCCCCCCCCACCCGGTACTGGAACACTTACCGGGGGGCGAAGGCTGCAGGATGGGGCTGGAAAAGCCCGAAAATGCCGAGGATCGCCTGGAGGGGCCCACCGCTGGTCCTGAAGACTCTGGAGGAGGCAGCCATCTTGGGAGGTGGGAGGCTCGGCTGGAGGCCCCCTGAAGTCATCCAGGTGAGTCCTCTGTTGCCTCGGTGGGGGTGTTGGGAAGGCTGGAAACCCCAGGGGTTCTTCTGGGACTCTCTGGAGGCGTGGGTCGTGGCTGGGGGGCTCCAGACTGGATGCCCCCCCCCTCGTTGGTCTCCTGGGGGTAGTGAGGGAGGCTGGCTGCCCCCGAGGTTGAGGTCGCAGTCATCGTGGCCTCCAGGGCCGCGACCAGGACTTGGATTGCGGCCCTGATACCCGCTGCAGTAGGTGTGGCTGGGCAGACTTCGAGGCTTGCCTGTGGGGTGGGGGCAAGCAGTTTGCATGCTGCTTCGGCTGGCTGCCATCGGTTGCTGGGCCTCGTGGCCTAGCTGAGGCCCACTCTGAGGAATGCCATGCGAGATGCAATCAAAACACAGCTACAGCCTTATTCAGCTCTTTTGGCACGCTGGTTTATTTGCATCCACATCCGGCTACACACTGTGATTCGTAAACACGATTGAAATCGGCGCTATGTTACACCAAGAATGGGGCGTTTATATAGTCCATCTTTCCATTAACTCATTAGGACCGCGCCCTTGTTTGTTACCACGCCCCTCTGTTAGGGGCGTAGACCGCGCCCTTGTTTATTACCACGCCCCTCTTTTAGGGGCGTAATTGGTCTTTAGCGTGTTCTGGAAGGTGCTGCTGATGTGTCCTCCGGAACGGCCCTAATCCCGTCGCACCCGATACCACCACCCCACACCCCACATACGGCCGCCTTCACCCAGTGCCACCACCACCAAGTATGTATATGTCCCTCGATGCTTTCAGCACGCGTTAGCGATGTCGAGCAGGTTGCTAGGCTCGACAGGCGGCTCCCCTTTCACCACGTGTCCTTCTGTAAGAGATAAGTTACACGTATTAGTAGATAACCGTGGTTTGTGAGGATACATTCTATGAAACCGTCGAATCAGTCGGTTTGCTTTTACATTACTATGCGGTATCCAAGAAGCCTCTTCTACTGGATAACCCTTCCATTTAACAAGGTAAGAGAGGACCCCCCTTGTCCATCTAGAATCTAGGACTTCATCAATCTCATAATGGCCCTCCGTGACTGGACCAGGACGGTCGAATACTTGGATATGTTTGGCGGGTTTGAGAAGACTACTATGAAATACGGGGTGGATTTTCCCCAATAACGGAGGTAACTTTAGTACTACAGTCACAGGATTTATTATTCGTATCACCGGAAACGGGCCCAGATATTTTGGTCCCAGTTTCCTACTAGGAAGCCTCAATTTGATGTATTTGGTAGAGAGAAATACCATGTCCCCTACCTTGAATGGTTGAAACAGTGCTCGTTTCTTATTCGCCTGGCTTTTATATGCGAGGGTTGCTTTATCTAATGCCTCTCTGCCCTGGGGCCATACCGTATTCATCTTATCGGCCCACTCATGGGGCATTGGCGACGTTGTTGGTGGTTGATCTAACTCGGGTATCGCTACGAAGTCTCATCCCATTGCCACCCGAAAAGGAGTGAGACCCGTACTGCTATGAACTGCATTGTTATAGGCGACCTCCGCAAACGGTAGCAGTGAAGACCAATCGGTCTGTTGATATGAAACATAGCAACGAAGGTATCGCTCTATCATTGCATTTGCTCTCTCTGCAGCCCCATTGGTACTAAGGTGAAATGCCGAACTAAGGCCTTGCGTTGATCCAATAGCCGAGAGGAAGTTTCTCCAAAATCGGGCTGTAAATTGCACCCCTTTATCAGAAATAATACGACAGGGTACCCTGTGTAACCTATAAATGTGTTGTATAAATAGCTTAGATAGCTTACGAGCTGAGGGTAATCCTCGGCACGGAATGAAATGAGCTTGTTTAGAAAATAAATCAATAATAGTCCAAATAACCGTGTTCCCATTGCTGTCTGGCAAATCGACTATAAAGTCCATCCCTATCTCCTCCCACGGTTGGGTAGGTGTGGCTACAGTCTGTAGTACTCCCAAAGGTTTTCCAGGGCGGGATTTGGCCTTGGCACATATGGAACAGTCTTGTGTGTATGTTTCTATATCTTTCCTCATATGTGGCCATCAAAACTGACGCCGTGTTAAATGCAGGGTTTTAAGGAAACCGTAATGCCCAGCCGATTTATTATCATGGCATCGGTGTAACACCAGGCCCCGGACCCCTTCCGGTATATACATTTTGTCCCCTTTCCACGAAAACCCGTCCCTATGCGTGAGCAGGTGTTTGTTTTCCTTAAACCAGCTATCAGTGTTTAACTCCCTTTGCACCTGCTCTTTCCAGTCTATTGTAGTGTCTGTGGTTACGGCTGCTGCAGTCCTACCACCGTTGGGCACCATAGCTTGTACTATCTCATCCTGTTTGCTCTGGAATTGAGGCATCCGAGAGAGAGCGTCGGCCAAGAAGTTCTTGCCACCGGGCATGTGTTTTAGCGTGAACCGGAAACGCTGAAAATAATGTGCCCACCGGACTTGTTTAGGAGACAGTTGTCTCGGAGTTTGTAATGCTATAAGGTTGCGGTGATCCGTCCACACCTCAAATGGTACCTGTGCTCCTTCCAAAAGATGCCTCCAGGTGAGAAGAGCCCAACGAACAGCAAACACCTCCTTTTCCCAGATAGCCCAACCCCTTTCCGTGGGACTGAATTTTTTGGAGGTGTACGCACACGGGTGTAACTGACCTTGGACATCGGTTTGTAACAACACGGCCCCTACCGCAACGTCACTTGCATCCACTTGTACTATGAATGGTTTCGATTGATCAGGATGTTGTAATACGGGTGCCTCAGCAAAACAACGTTTCAGGGTTTCAAAAGCTGTCTGGCACTCCATCGTCCAATCCAAGCGCCGTCCAGGTCATGGAGGCCCCTCCCCTTTTGTGCGTAGCAGGTTTGTTAACAGCAGAGCAATATGTGCAAATGTTGGGATGAACTGACGATAGAAGTTAGCGAACCCAAGGAAGCTTTGTAACTGTTTCCTTGTTGTAGGGGCCAGCCATTCCAACACAGTATTTACTTTTGTTGGATCCATCGCTATACCGTCCTTAGATATCCTATATCCGAGATAGTCTAGTTCTGTGCGATGGAATTCGCACTTGGACACCTTAACATACAGGCGGGCTTTTAACAACCGTTCCAATACCTGATGGACTAAACTAATATGTTCCTCCATAGACTTGGTGTATATTAAGATATCGTCTAGATACACTAGAACCCCTTGGTATAGATAATCGTGTAATACCTCATTAATCAATTGCATAAAGACTGCGGGAGCGCCCTGTAATCCAAATGGCATAACACAAAACTTATAACTGCCCAACGGGCAGTTAAAGGTGGTTTTCCACTCGTCTCCTTGTTTTACACGTACCCTATAGTAGGCCTCCCGTAAGTCCAATTTTGTAAAATACTTTCCGGTCGCTAATGCAGCTAACAGGTCCTTCATTAAGGGTAATGGGTATAATGGTTCTACGCTTACTGCATTCAAACCTCGATAGTCCACACATAAACGAAGCCCTCCATCCTTTTTCTCACGGAACAACACCGGAGCAGCCATACGTGACCGACTAGGTTGTATAAACCCACGGGCTAGGTTTTTGTCAATGTATCTACGTAATTCTTCCACCTCACGTGGGGTCATGGCATACATGCGTGGTTTTGGCAGCTTTACCCCAGGTATTAGTTCAATAGCGCAGTCAGTGGGACGGTGTGGTGGTAACGTATCACATTCCCCTTCATCAAACACTGCCGCTAGATCTGCATATACTGCTGGTACTCCAACGGGACATATATTGCTATCCAGCCCCAATGAAACTCCTTGCTCTTTCGGAACCTTCTGTGAGCTACCTGGATCTGGTCCTATCGACAGACGGAGTTTCCTGAAACCCCCCTCCCACCAGATCGTGGGCTTCCATTTATCCAACCAAGCCAATCCCAAAATCATGGGTTCGATCATTGTGTCCACCACCACAAACCGTATGTTTTCCCAGTGAGCTCCTATCTCCATTTTTACTAATTCTGTCACTTGGGTTGCTGGGGCTCCCCCTAAGGTAGATCCATCCATCTGTTCGAATGTTATTGGGGTTTTTAACGACCGTAACCGTATACCCAAACGGGTGGCTACAGTTCGCCTTATCAAACACCTTGTACACCCAGAATCAATAAGGGCTTCATGCTGTACTCGTGTTGGCCCCTGTAATGGTGTCAGGGTTATGGGTATGAGGAAGGGATGGATGGGTTCACTTACCATTGGGTCATTGGTGTCCTCTTCCTCATCACTATCAGCTAGCACCACAGGAACTATCCCAGGATGTACAGCAGGACCCGGTTCCTTTGTTGTGGTTCCATTGGGGCTCTGTCCTGGTTGCGATAGACCTCTGGTCTTTTCCGGGGTTGGTCGCCCATGGGACTTTCCACTAGCTGTCAGGGCGTTCAGTCCAGGTGGTTGAGCTGGTTGTAGCGGGCATTCCAGAGCCCTATGGCCAGGTTGATTACACCGGAAACAGCGTAACAGCCGCCGTGTGGAATCAGCTACTTGAGGATCAGGCTCCCCTCGCCCCACTGCTCTGACAGGACCCAGCCGGTCTGGTTGGCATCAGATGGGGATCGTACTCACACCTCCCCTAACCCGGAACTCTCTTAGTCCCACGTCCAGGTCAATAGCTGCTTTACACCACTCAGACAAATGGGGTGGCATGCCCCGATATACACAGGCTTGTCTTAGGTCACGATCCAGTCCAAGATGGAATTGATGAACAAGCATGCGTTCGGGCCAACCCCTAACTCTCCCCGCTAGCTGACGAAACTCTTTTACGTATTCCTTTGCCGAACGGACCCATTGTTTCAAGGTCACAAGCTCCCCCTCAGCTACTTGTGTTCGTGTGTCATCTTCAAATCGTACCCTGAGGCCTTCCAGGAATAAGCCAACATCAGTGAGCTCTCGAGTGTGGTCGTTATGCAAGTCCGCTACCCAATCCGCAGCTTCACCTGTTAAAGTCGTTGTAATGGCCACTACCATGGACCACTGAGTTGGATATAAGCACCCATATAAATAAATATAACTGAGTACCTGGCTCAGGAACAGGGCTACACGGTCTGGGGTGCCATCAAACGTGGTCTGCAAGGGGGGTGGTCCCCAGACTGGTTGGGGTCCCCATACCCCAGGCTGTCCAGCCGGTACTGGAGGATAAACTATCTGTCCTGAGACCTGACTTGGCCCCTGCCCCGGAGGGGGCTGAAGCGACCCAGATGCTGTCCCTGTAGCCACGCCCGCCAATGATCCAAGCGATTGGGTTGCAGCATATTGTGTGGCCGGTGGTCGGGGATTGCTTTGGGAGGGACCCACCCGTAATTTGGGGCTAGCCAGGCGGAACCGGGTCTCTGTCCCTGCGGAGGATGTTGGCCAGCCAGGGTTAGGTTCCGTCCCCGTCATCCACGGTTGCCATGATTGTGCATCCCTGAAGCTGGCTTCACCAAAACGCTCCCGAAGGACTTCTATGGTGGAGTGGCCCAAACCTGTTGAATAGCTCCACTCCCCGTCATCATCTTCCACCCAGCGCCGTTCTCTCCAGCGGTGGAAACGTTCGCTGTAAGGGGGCGACACCTGGTCCTTCAGGGCCCTTGCCGGAGCAGCCAAAGCGGGGCTCTGCCACCACTCTCCTAGCAATGCTGGGGTGCCCCCCCCCTTGCTGCAATAGTGTCCTTACCATCCACTTCCTGGCTTTGACAGCGTTCTTTCGGACGAACCAAGGGCTGAGCTTCAGCCGGGCTTTCCTCAGCTGCAGGCAGCCCCTCCTCCTCCGAGGGCGGCGTTGCAACAGTCGTATCCACTCCCTCTGCCATTCCGTAGGCTTGCAAAGGGTAGCGCCGATTTCCTCTCAGGAATGCTGTGCGAGACGCAATCAAAACACAGCTACAGCCTTATTCAGCTCTTTTGGCATGCTGGTTTATTTGCATCCGCATCCGGCTACACACTGTGATTCGTAAACACGATTGAAATCGGCGCTACGTTACACCAAGAATGGGGCGTTTATATAGTCCATCTTTCCATTAACTCATTAGGACCGCGCACTTGTTTGTTACCACGCCCCTCTGTTAGGGGCGTAGACCGCGCCCTTGTTTATTACCACGCCCCTCTTTTAGGGGCGTAATTGGTCTTTAGCGTGTTCTGGAAGGTGCTGCTGATGTGTCCTCCGGAACGGCCCTAATCCCGTCGCACCTGATACCACCACCCCACACCCCGCATACGGCCGCCTTCACCCAGTGCCACCACCACCAAGTATGTATATGTTCCTCGATGCTTTCAGCACGCGTTAGCGATGTCGAGCAGGTTGCTAGGCTCGACACCCACCAAGCCTCACTGGAGTAGGTAGCCTGGGGGCTGCCAAAATCTCCGGGTCCCCGGGGCCCCCTAGGGTGGCCGGCGCCATGTTAGGGGGCCTCCTGAGCGCTGGGGGGGGACTTACTCGGTGTCCAGAGGCCCCCTGCGCTGGTGTCCCACATGGCTGGGCTCCTGGCTTCCCTCGGGTTACTAGAAGCATTCGTAGCAGCTCTCTGCATTCTTTGCCAGTGAGCTGGTCTACGCTGGGGGTGGTCTGGTCCCTGGCTGCCTCCCCAGTGTCCTGGCAGTCCTGGGTGGACTGCTGGCCTTCCATGCTTTCCTCTGTGGCCTGCAGCTGCAGGGAAGTGTGCGAAGGAGTCCCTTGCGTTCCGCTGAGTCCTCTGGGGGCATAGAGATCATCTATACCCTTCTCTGGATCGAAGCTCGCATCAGGGACTGGATGCAGGGTTGCCATCCTTGATTGAAGACTTCTGGTCACAATCGGGGATCTCCTGCCATCCCTCTCTTGAGGTTTCTTGCTGGAACCTCCAGACATCTTGCTTCTGCTGGCTTGGAAGCGTTGCCTCCAAACATCCTCTGCTCCCACTTTGTGAGGGATCTCATGAAGATCGATGGTTCGTTGAGGGCACTTCCAAGAAAAGTCAGCACGCAAGGATGCAATCAAATTAAGTCTTTATTTAGAAGTAAAAGTGGAATAAAATGAGTTCCCTGGCATGGAGGCATCCATGCCTGGATTGAGCCCATGGATCAGTCCCATAGGAAGGTAGAACAAGAGCAGAAAGAGCAGCCCCTGTGCAGGGGTTCTTATAGGGGCCCATGGCTCCTCCCTTACCAATGTGTGAAGGGGCCGGAGGACCATTAACTCTCCCCCAATGAGGCTGCAGGGGCCGGAGCCCCTTGACCCACCAGTGGGATCAAAAGTCCCTCTTTGCTCCCATCTGGTGGCCTTTTAAGAAACTGCCATGGCTGGCACAAAACACCGAAGAGGGGCTGTGCGGGGGGGCAGCGGAGGCATCAGGGCTGCTCCCTCCCTCCTCAGCAAGCCTGGCCTGGAGGATTCCAGAGAGTTGCGGGCCAAGTGTCAGAAGGTTAGAAGGCACGCTCTGACTGTCAGGGTGGCAATTAATCCCGTTCCCCCCCCGGGGGGTAATTGCACTTAATTAGAGATGGACCGTGGCTTTTCCTTGAAGTATACTTTAAGAAAATAAACCCGAGATACATTCTAATAAAACACATTTTATTATAAAGAAGTAAAAAAACAATCTTACTAGCTATTAATTACATCTTGGCAACATTTCTGCCTTACCTCTTGGCAGGCGAACAAAGAAGTTAGAAGAAAAGAAAAGAATGTGGACATGCGCAGTAGTTTAGAGATAAGGTGCTCAGCATCTACCGTAAGTCTTAGAATTCAAGCACAGGTGGCAAACACAAAAAAACGCAGTGACACTGATGTCGCCCCAACACGCGTTTCCAGCACGTGTTCCTCTGTCCTGAAGTGGGATTGAGTGGGGGGTAGGGGGAAGGGAGCAGAGAGCAAGGAGAAGGGTAGGGGGGCTTCCTATGCCCAGGCGCGATGGCAAAGGAGAAGCAGCGGCTGAACACGTGTGTTGGGGGAGCTCCGTGGTCACAGCTTTTACTCTTCCATCCACCCCCCCGCCTCCCGTCCTTGCTGTGCTTTTTCTTCCAACCATGGCATGTGCATGAATGGTTGCCAGGATTCGTGGAGGTAGATCGCAACCCCTGACAACTGGGCTTTTTGCCTCCCATTGCACAGGCTGCGTGTGGGGAAGGCCCTCAAAAGCAAGTATGCCCAAACCAGCTTCTTCTGCTTTTTTGCTAATGTCTCTGGAACTGATCCTAGAGAAGCCTGGCTGGCTTTCCTTTTGGCGTGGGGAAGACCCCATATCCCCTCCATGGCCTGCCCGCTGCTCTCGCAGCAGCACAGTGAAAATGCGCTTCACAATGGGGGAGACTGGGTCCTCTCCTCCTCTTGGAGCCCATTCCCTGCCCCACTTGCCCCTAGCAACTCCCTCTCTCAGGGTGGAGAGCAGGTCATCCTGAGTAGCCGCCCGTTTCATGTTGCAGTCGGGCAGTGAGAGAGAGACAGAGAGAGACCAATTTGGCTCTGTCGGCTCCCCTCTCTGTGCCTTTGCCCAGTTTTGCAAGGATTCAGTGGACGCTGCCTTGGTGATGGGGGGAGTGTTTCCTCCCGTACTTTGACTGCCAAGCGTCTTTGGAAGTGCCCAGGGACTATATTTTCCGGCCACTTTGGACCGAGTTGCAGGAAGCGTATGCGTGCCTGCATGGGATGTGTGCTGCTGTTTGGGATGATGCTTCTCTAAAGTGCGTGTGGCGATCTAAGGTGGCAACCTCGTGGTGCTGTGATGTAACAGCCTGACAGTCACTCCCTTTGCAACGCAAGGTTTATTTTTGTATCTTTCCAGAGACAGAGAGAACGTGGCCAAATTTCCTTAGTTATTCCCTGGGTGTGTGGGTTGGGAAGTGGGGGTGGGGAGTGAGGGAGAGGGAGGGAGGGAGGGAGAGAGAGGAAAAGAGAGATGAGAGAGAGAGAGAAAGATGAGAGGAAGGGAGGGAGATAGAGAGGGAGAGATGAGGGAGGGAGGGAGAGGGGAGAAAGAGACGGTGAAAGAAAGATGGGGAGAGAGGGAGGGGGGAGAGAGATATGAGAGGGGGAGGGGAGAGGGGGAGGGAGAAAGAGATGAGAAGGAGGGAGGGGGAGGGAGAGATGTGAGAGGGAGACAGGGAGAGAAAGAGATGGGAGAGGGAGGGAGGGAGGGAGACACAGAAAGACACACAGATACCTGTTTCCATAGAAAACACCTAGCAACAAAACCTGGGTAGGCGTGGCTGGGGGATCATGTGACTCGGTGGGAGTGAGTGACAGAGTTGGCCATGCCCACCCAGGTTTTGTGGCTCCCGGTGTTTTGTTTTCTGTGTGAAACGGGTCCAAATGGCTCTTTGAGTGCTTAAGGTTGCAGATCCCTGGTTTAGGGCATTCTTTTATCTAGAAATCTCACCAAGGTCCACTAGGGCCTACCATAAAATATATTTTACATTGCAGGTATCCTTCTGTACCTTTTAGTGTTTAAAACTTTGCCAAACAAGGAGAAATTATACAAGTGAGGCCTTCCCAGCTTCCTGTAACAGCAAAGGGTTATATTTTTAACTCTGCAATTTTCCACTTCTGGGTTGGACAGGGACTGATATTTAAAGCAAGTAAAGTCTCCGTCACAGTCTCCCAATAGCTACACATTCATACACTAATTTTTACTACTCCCATCTAAGTAGTAGCTTTCTTGAGCAAGGTCACCTGAGCTTCTGCTTAATACAGCAAGGAAATAACAAACTAAGAGTAAATAATGCCAACAAAAGGTCTACCCCATTCAGTTTCCTTTAGATAAAGAACTTTATAACCTGAAATGACTTGAGTTTTATTTGACTGATTCTTCCGTCCAACTTGATACCGCTCTTCCCCACCCCCCACATGAAAGATTCGACTGACATCAATGAACCATGAAGACTCGCGAGATTACCATTTAGGACTGTTATTCTCTCCTATTGATACTGTTGTATCTTTACAGAAGCAAGGATACGTTCTCAAAGTTGCCTGTCGAATGTTCCGTTACAGAGCGGCGGGAGAGACAAAGTCTCGCGAGCTCTTGTTGACTGCATTGAAAAAGGAACAAAAGGAACTCTCCAGTTTGAGATAGGCTCATTGCTTGTTACGTCAATGCAGTGGCGTACGCTGGCTGCGCCGGCCATCTCACTTCTATCTGCGCGCGACTGGGAGAGACTATTTGGCAATTGCTCCTTTCCCTCCCATCCCACGTCCTCCCAGGTACGGAGCGAGTCGCCGAGCCGTGGGAAGCACAAGGAGAGGTGGGAGACGAAGCGTTCAGGGACAGACTTGAGCCCCGAGAGAAGGGACGCGCAGGCCTCACTCGGGGCCCAGCCGTAAAATGGGGCCGGTTTATGTCAGGCGAAGAGAAAGCCTCCAGAGCTGGTTTTAGGAGCCCGTGGAAGCAGTGGCCCCAGCGAGCTTCTCGTAAGGAATTGGCCTTCCACGTGAAGCAGAGGCCGGGTGGAGGAACTCGTCCTACGGACCTGAACCTGGCAAGCGGGCCCAATGGCGGCTGCTTCTTTCGCCTTTTCGTGGGCGCCTTGACAGATTCTTGTTTGTCGGAGTGATCCCGATGCCGAGTACCTCGGAATCGGCGACGTCCGGAGGAGGGAACGGTGTCCGGACCGGCGGCGGCTCCGTATCGTCGGTGGTAGAAAAAAAGCGTTTGCATCACCGGCGGCGGAAACTCTACGCTTCAGCGCAGCGGCCGCCCCCGTTGTCTCCGTCACCTGTAGCGGGCCCGCCGGCCACTTCGCTGCTGTTCCCGCTGCTGCAGCCCTCGCTCCTACAGCCGCCGCTGCCGCCGCAGTCTCTACTATTCCTGGCGGCCACTGGCGGCGGTGCCGCCTCCTCCTGCTGTGGGGAAAGGGGGGAGCGGAAGAGGCCGCGAGGTAAGCGGTGCTCATGGTCTCGGAACAAACGGCGTCGCGGCAGGTTAGCGGGTGCTGGTGGAGGTGGTACAGGGGCGGGCCTCGCGGCTTCGCAGGAACGCGGGAGTGGGGTAGGTTTGGGGCCGCTGGTGGAGGCGGTGGCCGAAGAATATGACGACGTAAGCTCCCAGTCGGAGGGGCCCATAGGAGGCGGGACGGCCGGGGCAATTAGTGGTAAGGAGAGTCCGCCGTCTTATGGTTGCGGCGGGGGCAGCAAGCAACGCCTAAGCCAGGCTGAGGCAGATCGGAGAAGCCGGTGCCCACGCAAGGAGCACCACAACAGCAGCGGGCGTCGCTCTCGGGAGCGGCACCGGGAGCGGCACCGGGAGCACCGCAGGCAGAGGGAGGATAAGGCGCCGGTGCAGCAGAAGGAGGCGGTCGCGGCTGTCAGGGAGGGACCAGAGGCTTCCTTTTCCAAATCCCGCAGCCGCCACAACCACAGCGGTGGCCAGGACCGAGAGGGCTCTCGGAGCGGCGGCGGCGGCGGCAGCAGCGACGGTCGCAGGAAGGGGTCAGCTACGTCGCCTAGCAGCAGTCGGAAAGACCGGGGAGGTAAAGGCCACCGGAGTCGGACGAAAACAGGCAAAGAGCCTCCCTCGGCTTACAAGGAACCGCCTAAAGCCTACCGGGATAAGACAGATCCCAAGGCCAACAAGCGGCAGCAATCGTCTCCCAGTCCTTACCGAGATGACAGCCCAACTAGCCACAGAACCTCACAAAGCCAACGGACTCGCAAGTCCCCTAGTTTCTGTTCTTCCCTTAGCCCTTATTGGCGGCGGTCACCCAGCTACAGCCGCCACAGTATTTTCGACTGTGGTGGGGATCTATCACCGAGTCCTTACAGACGCCGCTCACGCAGCCCTTACAGTCCCGGCGTCAGGTAATAATGGGGTTGAAGAGCCTTGAAAAAACGCAGTATTCTCTTAAAATATTCGGATAATACAGTAACAATGGATCCGTGTCATCCAGCTGGTTAATCAACGATGCTTTGGGTTGAAATAGGGTGAGATGGACTGAAGATAAAATGTACTTAGAGAGTTGGGCAACTTTTAAAAGGGGGGGGGGAGCCTGATTTGTTTAGCATAGACAAGTACAACTTTCAAATTATTTTAAACATATAAAGCATCAACTACAATGGTATTAAAAATGGGTACTGTTTTACTCGCATTAGCTACTGCAGCTAGAATTGGAAAATCTACTTTGGCATTAAACAGTATTTGAGGAAATGCTGCTGTTATAGCAATGTGCTGGTGTAACAGGATCTTCCCAGGTATTGATGTTAGGCTAATTGGTCTGTGGTTTCCTGGCTCTGTTTTTTTTTCTCCTTTCTTGAAGATGGGAACCACATCAGCTCTTTTCCAATCCTCAGGTAATTCCCCCGTGTTCCAGGATCTTTGAAAGATATGGTACACTGGTTCTGAGATAACATCTGCCAGAACTTTGGGATGTAATTCATCAGGTTCTGGTGATTTATATTTGTCAACATCAGGTGTTCTTTTACCATTTTCTTGCTTATTTTAAATTTTTATTTCTAGTCTATCTTTTACAGTTAATGTATTTGGTACCTTGGGATATAGTTTCTTTTTGTGTGAAGACTGATGCAAAGAATGAGTTAAGCAACCTGCTTTCTCTCTACTGCCTGTTACTTCTTTGCCATCTTCTCTTTAGTGGACTGTTTCCTTGACTTTTTTCTTGTAAGAGCTTTGATGGTGCAGTGGTTAGAATGCAGTATTACAGGCTAACTCACTGCTCACTCCAGGAGTTCCATTCTGAGTGGCTCAAGGTTGACTTGGCCTTCCATCCTTCCGAGGTTGGTAAAATGAGGTCCTAGATTGTTGGGGGCAATATGCTGACTCTGTAAACCACTTAGAGAGGGCTGTAAAGCACTATGACGCAGTACAGGTAATCCCCGGGTTACGAGCATTCCCTTAGCAAACGTTCAAAGTTATGCGATAAGTGCCCTCTAGCGTTTGCGAACAAGTCCTGAAATCTTGCAGCACCACGGCAGTTGTTCACCCTTACGAACAACCACAGAGGCTCTGCAACATTTGTCCTGCACATTGCCGGCTGAAATGGAGCTTCTGAGGGGCGGATCTGCCCCTCAGAAGCTCCGTTCGGGCATCCAGAGGCCCGTTGCAGGCCAAGATGGGTGCCGGATCCGGAGACTGATGGAGACTATGAATTCTAGTCCTGCCTTAGGCACAAAAGCTGGCTAAATCAAAGTTTCATTTTTTTTCCATTACAAGCACAAAATTCGGAAGCAATTTCAGAAGTTATACTCTTCTTTGGATAAAAGAATCAATTTGACCATCTCTGCTTGTCTTTGCTGTGAGGAGTAATATATGCTTCTGTTAACTCATTAATCTTTATCATAATTTATATTAAGAAAATCCTCTATATTATTTAATTTTTTTAAACCCTAAAGGGAGAAAACACTTTTTTTAGTTTTGATATTTTACTAACTTTAAAAAGTACTCAAGTATTATATATAAAAGAGAAAAAAGAAGACCCTTCATTTTAAACCCAGAACCCACAACACAATACTACATTAGGGCTTCCATTCAATTAGATATATATATCACACCAATATAACTCCAATTAACTCCAATTAGTTCATTGAATTTGAATCTTTCCCTTGAGTTTATCCTCATGGAACGAATCTTTTTTTCCTCTTATTTTCAAATTTAGTCAATAGTTGTTCTGTCCTCACTACACTTTAGTCTGTGTGCAGCTTGACATGCAGCTAAACTCACCTATCCTCTAATACAGTGGTTCTCAACCTTCCTAATGCCGTGACCCTTTAATACAGTTCCTCATGTTGTGGTGACTCCCAACCAAGGGTGGGTTCTAAATTTTTTTACTACCGGTTCTGTGGGCGTGGCTTATTTTGTGGGTGTGGCTTGGAGGTCATGTGACTGGGTGGGCATGGCTGGCTGGTCATGTGACCGGGTGGCCATGGCTATATATATAGGAACTACTCAGAGGGCTGAAAAAAGTCATTTCTGACAGGTCCTCGCACTTTTGACTGGTCCTCACACTTATGACCATCCTCACATTTATGCCTGTGCAGCATTCTTAACAACCATGTCACTCATTTCACAACTGCTTCTCTTCAACATGGTATAAGATAGGGCAAAAAACATAAAATGTGAGGACAGTCGTAAATTCGAGGACTGGTCAAAAGTGCGAGGACCAGTCAAAAATAACTTTTTCAGCCCTCCGAGTAGTCCCTGTGCACAAAAGGACTACCCAGAGGGCTGAAAAATGTAATTTCTGACAGGTCCTTGCACTTTTGACCGGTCTTCGCAGTTATGACTGGTCATCATTTATGCCATTGTACTATTCTTAACAACCGTGTCACTCATTTCACAACTGCTTCTCTTCACCATAGTGACAAGATAGCGCAAATACGTAAATTGTGAGGACAGTCGTAAGTTCGAGGACTGGTCAAAAGTGCGAGGACCAGTCAAAAATACCTTTTTCAGCCCTCTGAGTAGTCCATATGCATAAAAGGATACAGCAATAGAGAGGGATGAAGGAAGGGAAGGGAAATTAGAATAGGAGTAAAGGTAAGAGAAGGAGGAAGAGAAAGAAAGAGGAAGTAGGGAGAAGAAGAAGAGGGGGGGAAGAGAAAGTAAGTAAGAAAGAAAAGACAGAGGTGGTAGGTTTGAGGAGAAAGATTGCTGTACAATAAAAAAGATGAAAGGGAAGAAAGCCAACCCCAAACAAATATTAAGATATTAAGATAAAGAATGAATTGTTAAACTTTAAAGAATAAAAGAGAACAAATAGCAATAAATAGCAATAATTAGAAACACACATACAAACATACAACATATTTTCTTTGAACAGAGTATTTGGCCGGTTCACAAATTTAAACAGTTGTAGGAGGTTAGCACCCACCCCTTTCCTAGAAGAATGAAATATTAAAAAGGCAGAATATTATATTTCCCTGGGTGAGAAATGGAGAAGCATATTTTACAGAAAAAGCAGCTCCCACCTTCCTGCCCCCCACCCTTTGTTAATGGGCCAGAGGCAGAAAGTCAATTATTTGTCAAAGGACATTTGCAACACAATAGCAACAGAAACTAACACAATGGGCCCCATCAAGCCATGTGATCCTGTTCACCATTAAACCATCTTTCCAAGCAGTCTCCATGTTTCCAGTGTCTTTTTCCCCACTTGGAGCAGAACCCAGAAGGATATTTCTTCCAACACAGTATTTAGTCATTTCAATTAAATTTACAATTTCTATATTTCCTTTTTACCATATTTATTCCTCATCTATTTTTTTTAAAAAAAACAATATTACCCTTCATCCTCATCTCTAATCTTAATCAAATTCAATTTTTCCCTTCTATTCTATATTATACCCCTTCGCATTGTCATCTATTTTTATATCCATCCTCACATTGGTTAATTATGTAATACAGTTGTTTAATACAAATTCAACATTTTAATATAAATCAATTAGTTATATAACTATCTTTTTTGTATATTAATATGAACATGAATATTCCAATTATTTCCATGCAATCCAATTTCTTACAAATCAATTAATTATATTTACCAATAATAATAAACCAAATAATTTCCCCCATATATTCCTCCAAACCACAACTTAACCATTTCTGCTTTCAGAAATATACAATTAATAGTATCTCAATTATTACAATTCCCTAGTTAAATAGAGCTTTTTTTCTTTTGTGTTTTAAAATCTTAGAACACTCCTCTTTTGCCCTAAATTTCCCATTGTTTGCAGTTTTGTACCTACCTTTTTTGGTGAGGAAAAAGAAAAAGAAATCTCTCTGCCTCATTTTGTCACGTTGCAGCTAAGACCCTGCTTTTGCTTTCTGTTTTCAGCATAGCTAGGGGGAAAAAAATTTGCTCCAGGAATTTACCTCTTTGCAGCTAGCTCTTTGAAGCCCCGCGGCAAGAATTTAAAGTTTTTTTCCCTCTAGCCATCAGCTGGGACTCCGGAGGCAGCAATAGATTGGGAGTGGGCGGGGTAAGCGAATGGCGATCGGGCGATCCAACATAGGCAGAGGGTGAGGGTGAGTGAAGGCATGGGGGGGGCGAGAGAGGGCTTTGGCGACCCCTGTGAAATGGCCGTTCGACCCCCAAAGGGGTCGCGACCCCCAGGTTGAGAACCGCTGCTCTAATAGAACAGAACGTGTGTGTAGATCTGGATGCTTTATTGAAAGAACGGGATATGGTGAAACGGGGGAAAATAGGAATACATATAATGAGAACCAAATACAAGATAGGCAGTATTGAGTTACTGCTGAACATAACAATTAATAAATACAAGCAATTTAAATCTCACTAGTGATGCTCTGTATGTGGGATGTGGGTTTGTCCTTGGATGACCATGTGCCACAGATTAAGATGGATTGTTCTTTGTGCTTCTGCCTTCTCCAAATGCTAAAGGAAATGGAGTCTGGCTTCCCAGCGTGCACTTGGTTTGAGAGTGCAGGCTGATGGGTAAATGGGTTGGGTCAGCTTCAAACAATGTACTTGCGAAAACCACTCATGCTGTTATCACGAAATCTCCAGAACTGTAAAGCCTACAAACTTGAAGCACGGGTATCCAGCTAGTAAAAGTTATTTATTATTTATTAGTTTGATTTATATGCCGCCCTTCTCCGGAGAGTCAGGGCGGCTTACAATGCTTTTAAGCAATAGCCTTCATACTTTTGTATATACCTGCTTAGTAGGGCTTTTTTTGGCCCCCCCCTAAGCGGTGTTCTATTTTATACAAAGTCAGCTTATTGCCCCCACAAACCGGGTCCTCATTTTACCTACCTCGGAAGGATGGAAGGCTGAGTCAACCTTGAGCCTGGTGAGAATTGAACTCGCAGTAATTGCAGGCAGCAGGCAGCTAAATACTACTTTAACAGTAGTTTAGTCCACTGCGCCACCAGGCTCTATTTGATCTTCTATTTTCATATTTTTGTTAACATCTTTGTCTTCTGATTATTAATCTTAAAACATGGTAACATGCCAAAGTCCTTTAATTTTCCCATTGTTTCTACTCCCTCTATTGGATCTTCTGAAAGTAACACCAAATCATCTGCAAATGCCCCTAACTTATAAGTTTCTTTTTTAATTTTAACTCTAATATTTCTCTCATCCTGAACTAAAATGATCAAAAGTGGAGACGCTGGACATCTTTGACTTGTCCCTTTTTGAATCTCACAAGGTTTTGCTAGTTCTCCATTAACAATTAATTGTGCTTTCTGAGAAATATATAAATCAACCTTACCCATGTAATAAAATGTCTCCAAGGTTCTTATGTTCTAGAACTCTAAACAAAAAAATCCAGTTCAAATTGTCAAAGGTGTTCTCTGTATCTAAGAATATCAATGCAGCTTGTTTTTCATTATGTTGCTCCAATTATTCCAAAATATCCAAAGCATTTCCAATATTACCTCATAGCTGTGTTTTAGGTAAAAACCCATGTTGATTTTCATGAATAAAGTCCTGTAACCTTTTCGCCAAAATTGTGGTAAACAGTTTGTAGTCATTATTCAATAAAGATATTGGTCCATAGTTTCTTGTTAAATAAAATATTCTCCCTCTCTAGGTATTAAAGCTGTATTAGTCTCTTTAGAGCTATTGAGAATCCATTACGTAGAATAGTATTCATTTTTTTGCAAAGGTTGCAAAAGCTCATCCTCAAAACAAGAGTAAGAGCCTAGCAACCCATCTGGACCAAATGCCTTTCCTATTTCTGTCTTTTTTATAGTTTCACACTGTTCCCTTATTGTTTACAGGTCCATTCAAAATTTGTCTCATTCTCTGTAATCTTTGGTAAATTCTGCTTATGCATATATTACCAATAGAAGAGAATATTTGTAGCTCAGGGTTGAAATGTGGGGTCCTTGGAACTTGGTGGTTTTCTTGCAGACCTTTCATTACCAAACTAGGTAACATCATCAGTGCTAGAAGGGAGTGAGGTTTGCTCTTGGTTTTATATACTAGTAACTTGCCCTGTCAATATTGGTGGGAGTGTTCTTGGTGGTTCCTTGATTAGGCTGTTGTATACTGTTAGCTTGTTTGTCTGCCTTGGTAGTTCCTTGATTTGGGCATTGTTTACTTCTTGATTATTGATCTAATATTAAACTTGGTGTTAATCTCTGCTCATATGGGTGTTGCTGGTGAGGTGGTGTTCTGGTCTTTCTGTTTTCTTTTGGGCTTTCTGATAGTCTCCTTTGCATAGTCTATAGATGTTGTTAATGTCTGTGTGGCTATTGATGGCTGATTTGTCAGAGTGCCAGGCTTCTAGAAATCCCCTGGAGTTTTGGGACTTGGCTTGATCTAGCATGCTCACAGTTTCCCAGTTGAAACTATGGTTGAGTTGGTCCACGTGTTGTGAAATTAAGGAGTTCTCATCATGTCTTCTGACAAGTAGTTGGTGTTCATGGATATGCTCTGCTAGTCTTCTGCCTGTTTGTCCTACATACCGGTAGTGGCTGTTACACTCCTTACGCTGTATGTTGTAGATGACTTCTTTTTTTTCTTCTGGGGCTGTTGGATCTTTTGGTTTACTTAAGATGTTTTGGAGGGCTTTAGTTGGGTTGTGTGCTATGGTGAAGCCATGTGTTATAATAGTCTGTTGGTAGTTTCTGAGATGTTTTTGATGTATGGCAGTATTATCCTTTTTCACAGCTTGTGTTGGTTGAGCTATGGTAGGTTGAGTTGTGTGGGTATCGATTTTGTTGCTGCAGTGTGTTTGTGCTCATCCAAATATTGTTCTTACACAGCTTCCCTTGTGGGAGGTAGTGGAACACTTGCATGGTGTGGGTAATTTTTCAATAAACCTGTGTTTCTAATTTGCCAACACTGCCTCTGCTGATGAGGATATCTAGGAAGCAGAGGGTGTTGTTTTCTTCTTCCCTTATGAATTTTATTCCTTTGAAGATGTTGATAGTTTCATGTATCTTCTCTAGTTGTTCCTTTTTTATTATGACAAAGGTGTTATCTATGTACCCAATCCATACTTTGGGTTGTATGTGTGGGGGTGCTATAAATTCCAGGGGGTTGCACTATGGCTTCAGCTATGAGTCCTGAAAGCGATGATCTCATGGGTCATATGCATACAGTGCATATAGAAAGTTTATACATCTCTATTAAAATGTCAGGTTTTTGTGATGTTAAAAAATCAGAACAAGATAAATCACTTCAGAATTCTTTCCACCTTTAATATAACATACAAGCTGTACAATTCAATCGAAAAACAAACTGAAATTGTTTAATGGGGGAAAATAAAAAACTAGAATAAGGTGACTGCATAAGTGTTCATACCCTCTTATAAGTAGGGATGTGGCTGTGTTCAGAATTAACCAATCACATTCAAAATGTTAAATAGTAGTACACACCTGCCATCAATTAAAGTGACTGATCAAGCCCATATAAAGTCCAGGTGTTCTAGTAGGATTTTTCTGCCATTTACTCAGTTGCCTTTTACAGCAAAAGCCACAGTCTGCAAAGAGCTTATAAATCATCAAAGGGATCTATCTGATTGTTGGAAGGTATCAGTCAGGAGAAGGGTACAAACAAATTCCCAAAGGATTGAATATACCATGGAACACAGTGAAGACAGTCATCAACGTGTGGAGAAAATATGGCACAACACTTGACATTACCAAGAAGTGGATGTCCCTCCAAAATTGATGAAAAAACAAGAAGAATACTGGTCCCAGAGGCTGCCAAGAGACCTACAGCAACATTAAAGGAGCTGCAGGATTTTCTGGCAAGTATTGGTTGTGTACTACATGTGACGACCATCTCCAGTACTCTTCGTATGTCTGTGCTGTGGGGCAGGGTGGCAAGATCGAAGCCTTTTCTTACAAAGTAAAACATCCAAGCCTGGCTACATTGTGCAAAACCTACATCATGTCTGACAAAAGTATGTGGGCAAATGTGTTATTTCCCCTGGCAAGAAGCAGAATAATATGACTCAGCTGTGCTTTCTGTCCATGCAGGGGACTGGGATGGCAAAGCTGCTTTCTTCCAGATGTTCCTGCTGTTGCAGGGAGCCCCTTAGCTGAATGCTGCAGATTCATGGCAGTGTGCGGGCAGGCAGACATTTGTGGTGCTTCTGAAAGGGAGAGATTGGCTAATAATAGAGTCTTTCCAAGCACATCCAGAAATCAGGAATTTGTTTTCAGTTTCAGGATTAGGCTTCCTGCGTTCTGAAGAATATGTCAAAAAAGTTTGCATAATACCAGAGTGACAAATAGTGCTGAAATTAGAGACAACTTTCCTATGAGGTTATAAAGAAGAAAAGGAACCTGAAATGAAGCACTTTGGAATTATCAATTTCAACCACATTTGCATAACAAAGTCCCCAAGGAAGAGGCATGATAAATGTGAAGGACTCCTCTTGGAAGAGGAACTGTCAGCCGTGTCCTGAAAGCTTCTCTGAGTGAGTGTGTTCTCTGTAATTGTAGTTAGCAAAAAATAATAATGAAAACATTTAAAGTCATTTCTCAGAGAAAGAAAGGGGGGGGGGAATCTCACCCCCCCCCCCCCCAAATCCCACACAGGTAGAGCTGGATGAAATGATATGCATATGAAAATGTCCAAAAAGATGTTTGCAGCAAATATTGCAATCCCAGAAAGGGAATCCATTACCCTCTTTAAAAGAAAGATGTTTTCTTGTAATAGAAGCATAAACCACTAATCCTGACCTGTCATACAATTATTCTCCTAGTCAATACGTTTTCTTTGATCTTATTAGGATGATGTTTCTTTTGGATTTCAATATCAAGCATCTCTTTTGCCTTCTTTTTTCTCTCCCCCCATTTCCTTTTTTTTTTTTGAATCAAGTTTTATTGATCCCCCCCCCCCATTCACTCTTATATTTTATGAACAGAGTATTGGCCATATCATATCTTTTACAACTTATCATATCCAAATACATTTTACTTAGTTACAATTTCTGCCAAAATCTTTTTCCATGTTTTTTGATCATATCTTAATATTTCTATGGTTATTTATATAAACAACATCTTCATTCGCCCTCAAGTTCTAAATTCTTTATTTTTACTCATATTTATTCTCTTTTATTTTTTTAATTCATTCTTCATCCTAATACATTTACACATGTTCGGGGTTGCCTTTCTTCCATTTCATCTTTTTTTTTAATTTCTAATTTTATTATAACATATGACATTTACACAACATACAACATATAGTTATCATTTTTAAGCATTGTTTCATCGTGGTCTTCCATCTGTTACTTTGTTTTTCTTCCTCTGTCTTCATTTCTTTCTTCTTCCTTTTCCCCCATTATCCTTTTTTTCCCTCCCCCCTACAGAGATCTATATATTTTAATTATATCTTTAATATTATGCATTTCTACATTCATGTTATATACATTTTTATTCCACTCCATACATTTGTTATATATATATATATATATATATATATATATATATATATATATATATATATATATATATATATTGTACTTCTAATCTTCTCTCCTTATAGTTATTATTCTTTATTTCTAATCTTAAACCAATTACACCATTTATTCCATATTCTATAATAGTCTGTCTCTTCTTTTTCCTTAATTTCTTTTGTTAACCTGTCCATCTCAGCACATTCTAAAATCTTATCTATCAATTCTTCCTCCGTTGGAGTTCTTTCCTGTTTCCAATTTTTTGCATATGCTATTTGTGCTGCTGTTAAGATGTGTAACATCAAATATTTTATTTCTTTGGAATATGGTTTTGTAAAAATTCCTAACAAGAATGTTTCTGGTTTCCTTTCTATTTGTTGTTCTGTTATTTGTTCTATCCATTTCTTAATATTTGCCCAAATTTTTTTTGCTGCCGGACACGTCCACCATAAATGGTAATATGTTCCTTGGGATTTCTTACATTTCCAACATGTTGCACTATTGTTCGGGTAGTAGGGTAGAAGACTATTGCAAGTCTTGTCGGTGACAAATGCCATCTGTAAAACATCTTCAGCTGATTTTCCTTGTATGCCGCCGATAGTGTTAATTTTGCATTCACTTGCCACATTGTTTCCCACTTCTCCAAATCTATTGTATAATTAAAATTTTGCGCCCATTTAATCATTGTATTCTTCACTATCTCTTCCTCCATTTTATATTGTAGTAAAAATTTATAAATTTTACTAATTAGCTTTTCTTCTGATTCTAATATAATTTTGTCTAATTCTTGTTTCTCTCTTTGAATTTCATATGTTTTTGTATCTTCCTTATAATTTAGATTGGATTTGTGTGTAAATCCACCAGTCAATTTCTCTATTTAAATCCGATTCCACCTCTTGTTTTGGTTTCAATTTTCCTTGATGTTCTATTAGATCTTTATATCTTATTACTTTTTTTAATTCCATTAGATTTGGATGTCTTACTGCTTCTAATGGTGAGAGCCAGATTGGTATTTTTGTATAGTGCTGCTTTTTAATTTTTAACCAGATTTGTAATAGCGCATTCCTTATTATATGTCTTTTGAAATAGGTATGTGTTTTGTGTTTTCCGTCCCAGAGGAATGAATGCCAACCCACTTGTATTTCATGCCCTTCAATTGTTAGTATTCTATTATTTTTTAATTCCATCCATTCTTTTAACCAGGATAAGCCAGCCGCTTGATAATAGATTTCCCATTCTGGGAGTGCTGTTCCTCCTCTGTCTTTTGTGTCCTGTAATAATTTCAGTTTAATTCGTGGGCGCGTCCCCTGCCATATAAATTTGGATGTTATTTTATTCAATGTTTCAAATTTTTTTTCCCCAATTTTATTGGTATAACCTGAAATAAAAATAAAAGTTTTGGTAAAATATTCATTTTAATGGTAGAGATCCTTCCCATTAGTGATATCTGTAAATTTCTCCAATTGTCTAAATCTTTCTTTATCTGTGTTATTAATTTATCGTAATTGTTTTCTTTTATTGACGAACCTCTTGCTGATAGCCAAATCCCTAGGTATTTTATTTTCTTAGTTGTTTGAATTTGTATAATGTTCTCCAATTCTTTTTCTTGTTCCTTTGTGAGATTTTTTGTTATTAATTTTGATTTATTTTTATTTATCTTTAATCCTGCCACTTCTCAATTCTTCCAATTTCTTAAACATTTTTGGTGCTGACTCTAGTGGTTCTTCTACTATAAACAAGATTGTCAGCGAAGGCCTGAACCTTGTATTCTTCTCTCCTTATCCTTAGCCCTTTAATTTCTTTGTCTTCCCTGACCTTTTTTAAAAGGATCTCCAATGTTAAGATATACAATAGTGGAGAGAGTGGGCATCCCTGCCTAGCCCCTTTTGTCATGCCAAATTGGTCTGTGGTGTCATTGTTCATAATTATTCTTGCCGTTTATTTTGTATAAATTTCCCCTATGATTTTTTCAAATTTTGTCCCGAATTGCATAAATTTTAGTTGCCCCATTAGAAATTTCCAATTTAGATTATCGAATGCTTTTTGGGCATCAAGGAAAACCAGTGAAGCTTGTTTTTCCGGGTGTGATTCATAATACTCTAATGTGTTTATTATTATTCTCATGTTATTCTTGATTTGTCGGCCTGGCAGAAATCAATTTTGGTCCGAGTGTATATGGTTATTTAATACTTTTTAAATTCTTTCAGCTATATTTACTGCATATATCTTGTAATCTGTATTTAGCAAGGAGATTGGTCTGTAATTTTGTATTAACTGGTGGTCCATATCTTCTTTGGGTATAATAGTAATTATTACCCCTTTTCAGGTTGTCGGAATTTTTGCCTTTTCCAAAGCCTCATTATATAGTTCTAACATGGTTTCTCCCAATACTTCCTGTACGTTTTTGTATAGTTCCACCGGTAGCCCATCTGGCCCCGGTGTTTTATTGTTTTTTTGTTTTTTCAGTGCCAATTCAAATTCAAGTTTAGTTATCGGTCCGTTTAATATTTCTCTTTGTTCTTCTGTGATTGTTGCCATTTCTGATCTTTCTATATATTGTTTTACTTTTTCCTCCTCTACTACTTCTTGTTTGTATAAATTTGAAAAGAATGTCTGAATAATTTCCTTTTTAGCTTCTCTTCTATATTGAATTTCCCCTTTTTTGTCTCTGAGTTGGTATATCATTCTTTTATCTTTTTCTTTTCTCAATTTATATGCCAACCATCTGCCTGTTTTGTTTGCAAACACAAAATATTTTTGTTTTGCCATCTTTATTTTCTGGGCTATTTCTTTTTGATTTATCAAATTTATTTTGTGTTTGATTATATTCCATTCCTCTTTTATTTTTTTAATTTGGGGATCTTTTTGTAGTTTATATTTTGTGTTTTTTAATTCTTCATATAGTTTGTCTATCTGTTATCGCCTCTCTTTATTTTTCTTCCCTATATATGCAATCATCAGTCCTCTTATGTATGCTTTTGTTGTATCCCAAGTGTTCTGTAAGGAAGTATCCTCTCTTTTGTTTATCTTAAAAAATGATTCTAATTCCTTTTCCAGCATTTGTTTAAATCCTTTTTCTTTACATATTTTTTGATTCATTGTCCATCTCCTGAATCTTTTTTTCACCTTCCAGTTTATGAGTATTGGGTTGTGATCTGCCCATTCATTTACTCCCATCTCTATTGTTTCTACACCTGTCCTAATATCCGCAGTCATCCAAGCCATATCGATTCTAGACCAGGATTGGTGTGTATGAGAGTAAAATGTATATTAATTCTCATCTTCATGTGTTTCCCTCCAAACATCTCTCAGGTTTATTTCCGCGGCCATATTGAAAAATTCTTTTGGTATTGTTTGTTTCTTTTTTTATTTTTCTTATCACTTTTATAATCTTTTTTGGCATCTATTACAGCGTTATAATCTCCAATTAGGCAGATACTTTCATATTCTAATTCTAATATTTTTTTGTGTATTCCTTTAAAAAATTCCTGTTGATTTTGGTTAGGGGCATATATTACTACTAATAGTGATTTTTTCCTTTCTACTTCTAACTCAACCATCACAGTTCTTCCTTCCTCGTCTGCATATATTAATTTCAATCTTATCCTTTCTTTTACATAAACTGCTACTCCTCTCTCTCTTTTTTTTTTTTTGCATCAGAGATGTATATAGTTTTCCTAATTTTGGGTTTTCTAATAATTTTTGGTATCCTTTTTTGATATGTACCTCTTGGAGGCATATCACATCTTCTAATTTTTGTAGTTTTGTAAATGTTTGCGTTCTTTTCTTCGGTGCGTTTAATCCATTTATGTTTACCGAGAGAAGTTTAATTGCCTCTTCCATTGCCTAGTGTAACTGTTTTTTGGTGTATCTTGTCTCCATCCGCCTTTTTGCTTTCGCACCTTCTCTTTCCTCTCGTTCTTTTTCTTGACTCTTCCTTACTTCTCTCTCTTGCTCCACTTCTTCTATTTGTTCTTCCTTCTGGCTTCTACTTTCTGTTTCTTCTTTACTTTCCTGTTCCTCTTCCTGTGTAAAATGTAAATTATAGAATTCTCTTGCTTTCTCTACTGTGTCTACTTTATACTTTTTGTCTTGCCATGTGATTAAAATCCCATCCGGTGTTAGCCATCTAAACATTATTTTATATCTGATCAATTGGGTTGTTAAGAACTGGTATTGTTGGCGTTGGTTTCTAATTCTTCAAGGTATTTGTTTTAAAATTATAATTTCTTTACCCTTATATGTCAAAGTTTCTTCTCTTGATTTTCTGTATACTTCATCTCTAATTGTTCGTTTTGAGAATCTAACATGCACTTCCCTTGCCAATCGATGTTTTCTTATGTAATTAGTATGTACCCGGTATATTTCATCCAACTGTCCTTTTATTTCTGACTTGTCTTTCTGTATTATTTCTGACACTATCTCTGCCATTTTTTCTCCCAGATCTTCATCTTTTTCTATTATATTTTGAAAGCACAAGAAGTATGAAGCTTTCTCCATCTCAAGGATCGCTATTGAGTCAGACAATTCCTTATTTAGTTGAAAAGCTTTTTGCTCCATTGCCTCCACTTTTGTCTCTACTTGGTCTATTTTTGTTTATGCCTTTTTAATTCTTTGTTCGTTTTCTGTTATTGTTTGTTGGATATCTCCAATTTTATCATTCATATTTTTAATGTCCTCTTTTACTTCTCCTATTTCGTTTTTGATTTCTGCATGAAACATTCTCATTTCTTCGTGATTATCCGCCATTTTTTCTTGTGTTTTTAATAGCATTTCTTGACTCATTTGAAACATATTCTGCATAGCGTTTAATGTCATTTCCGGCTTTTTCTTTTTCTTTTCCTATCATGTTGTCTATTGTTGTTTGCTGTAATGGTGATGCCACTGTTGTTGTAGGATTTACAGTTGGTTTTTTTCCTGTTTTTGCTATAGTGGTTATAGTTGACATTTTTAATGCTCGTGTGAAGTTTTCCCACACTAACATATAAATATTGATCTTTGATTCTTATTTTCTCTCTCCCCCTGTTTTTTTGGGTATAATTATACTTTTTTCTCTATCTTTTGCTTATTCAAAACAATTTTAGGTACACACACCTTTATCTTTATCTTATATATGTTTCAACTTATTCTAAATTTATCTATTTATGCAAATATACACTATAATATAGCACTATGACACTAACAATATCACAATATAATCAATTATTATCTTGCAAATTATCAATTATTATTTTACAATGTTTTCAATAATGTAGTTGTAGTTAATTTTCTTTTCTTTTATATTCCGTAATTATAAAGTTAAGTATATTTTCTTCATTAATTCCTTATCCTCTATAACATTCCACTTTTTCAAACTCTATAAATTCACAATGCAATAAATAATAACTGTAATACAATCCTTTCCCCCCTTACTTTACTGTTTATATATATATATATATATATATATATATATATATATATATATATATATATATATATATATATATGTTTTCTCAGGTTTTCGCGGGTGTTTGTATGTAGGTCTTTGGTTATTCGGGTCTTCTCCCACGTAAAATTGGAAGTGTCTTGGCGACGTTTCGACGAAGTCTCATTCGTCATCTTCAGGCTGGTGTTCTCGGCTTCGTGCTTCCAGGAGCAATGTGAGATCGCAGCTGTCTCTTCCTTTTAACTGCTAGTGGGGGTGTGAGCTGATTGGGTGGGAACTTGGCTGTGTTCTGATTGGGTGGAGGTGTGTTCTGATTGGTTAGGGGCTCGGCTGTGCTCTGATTGGATGGGGGGTTGGTTGTGCTCTGATTGGCTGGGGGTGTGTTCTGTTTGGGTGGGGGCTTGGTTGTGCTCAGCTTAGTCTGAGTTGCAGGGGGATTTGAGCTGGTGAGCTGCGTTGTTGTTGTTTGGCTTCGTGTTTGTGGCCGTGCGAGCTCTTCATGGTGGGTGTCAGTCTGCTTCATGTATGGATTGGAGAGGTTTAAAGTGGCTAATGATGCAGCTGCGGTCTGGCTTCTGGTCCTTGGTCGTGGCTCATTATCAGTGTGGGTTTGAGTCTGTTTTCTGCGTGGATGTGTGGTGGTGACATCCTGTGTGGCTCTCGTGAGTGTGGGTCTGGTGTCATTCATCGTGTTAGGGACCCGTTTGTCAATAAGGGCGGGTTTCCAAATGGCTGGTAGGCGGGAGGTATCGTCTCGTTTGTTCATGCTGTGTGGGCGTTTTTCTATCTCGATGGCTTCTCTGATTATTCTGTTGTTAAAGTGTTCAGTTTTGGCGATAGTTCTGGTCTTTTTAAAGTCAATATCATGTCCTGTGGCTTTAAGGTGTTGGACCAGGGAAGAAGTTGGTTCTTCTTTTCTGACTGAGTTCTTGTGTTCTTCTATGCGTGCACTTATTCGTCTGTTGGTTTGTCCGATGTATGTGGTGGGGCAGGCGGTGCATGGGATTTCATATACTCCTTGATTTTCTAACTCAATTTTGTCTTTGGGGTTCCTTAGGATGGTGGATATTTTTCGGTTTGTGCAGAATGCTGTCTTGATGTTATGTTTGTGGAGGATTTTGCTTATTCTGTCTGTGGTGCCTTTTATGTATGGGAGGAGGGCTTTGCCGTTTTCTTGTTCTGTGTCTTGGATTTTAGTGGGGGTTTCTTTTTGGATTAGGTTGGTGATCTTATTTCTTTGGAATCCATTGGATGTTAGTACGTTAGTGAGGGTGTGTAGTTCGGTTTTTAGGTGTTGTTCGTCAGCTAAGCGTTTTGTTCTGGAAATGAGTGTCTTGGCTACAGAGTTGATTTGGGCAGGGTGGTGGTGTGAGAGTGCGTGCAGATAGCGGTTTGTGTGTGTTTTCTTCTGGTAGATAGTGTGTCCTAGGGAGCCATTGGATTTTCTGTAGACTAAGACATCCAGGAAGGGAAGTTGGTTGTTCGCTTCTGTTTCCATGGTGAACTGTATTTTGGGGTGTAGGCTGTTGAGGTGTGTGAGGAAGTTGTCCAGTTTTTCTTTCCCATGTGGCCAGATTATGAAGGTGTCGTCCACATATCTGAGCCAGAGTTTGGGTTTATGATCAGATTTTTCTAGAGCTTGGGTTTCAAAGTATTCCATATAGAGGTTGGCAATGACCGGTGAGCGGGGTGATCCCATGGGTGCTCCTTCTGTTTGTTTGTATTTCTGTCCATTATAGATGAAGTATGTGTTGGATAGGCAGTGGTTGGTCAGATCTAAGATGTGCTTGGGGGGGTTATATTTGTTTTGGATAACTGTCAAGGCTTCTTTGATTGGTACTTGGGTGAAGAGGGATATGACATCAAAGCTCACGAGTAGGTCACTGGGCTGTAAGTTTTGTTGCTTTATGATGTCTATGAACTGGAATGAGTTTTTTACGTATGAGGTGATGGATTCTGCATAGGGCTGTAGTTGTTTGGCGAGAAATTTGGCTAGGTTTTGTAGAGGTGAGCCTATGGAGCTGACTATGGGTCTAAGTGGGGTTCCTTCTTTGTGTATCTTGGGGAGACCATAAAGCTTAGGGCATCTGGATGATTTCTCTCTGGGTATGATTCTTTGCTGAATCTCTTCGCTGATGGGGGAGGCTTTTATTTTGGATCTGGTGGTTTTTTCCAGGTAGGTGGTGGGGTCTGTGTTTAGGGGTTTGTATATGGAGTCTTGGAGTAGGTTGGTTAATTTGGTTTGGTAGTCAGATGTGTTCATAACCACCGTGGCATTGCCCTTGTCTGCTGGTAGGATTATTATGCTGGTGTCTTCTTTCAGGTTAAGTAGTGCTGTCTGTTCCTCTTTGGGTAAGTTACTTTTGGGTGGCTTGCTGGTGCAGAGGATGTTGGTGATTTCGAGTCTGATTCTGTTTGCATCGTCGGGGTTGATTTTGGTCAGGCTGGTTTCAACTCCGCATATAATGGTTTCAGTGGGGATGCTTTTGGGAGCGATTGCAAAGTTGAATCCTTTGGAAAGGACATTGGTTTCGGCTTTGGTGAGGATCCTATCTGAGATGTTATGTACTGTTTGTTTCATGTGTGGCTGTGAGGGTGGAGGGGATTGTTTCTGGCGTTCTTGTAGTCTTCGGAATTTGTTGGTGTGTGTGTCTGTCTTGAGGGTGGTCTGTGTTTCGGCTCTCCAGACGGCAAGTTGTTTGGATTTGTCCCAAAGTGCGGGGTGGATCTTGTTGCTGAGTTTGAGGTGAAGTGTGAGGAGATCCTTGTTGATTCGGTCATTTCCAGAACAAAACGCTTAGCTGACGAACAACACCTAAAAACCGAACTACACACCCTCACTAACGTACTAACATCCAATGGATTCCAAAGAAATAAGATCACCAACCTAATCCAAAAAGAAACCCCCACTAAAATCCAAGACACAGAACAAGAAAACGGCAAAGCCCTCCTCCCATACATAAAAGGCACCACAGACAGAATAAGCAAAATCCTCCACAAACATAACATCAAGACAGCATTCTGCACAAACCGAAAAATATCCACCATCCTAAGGAACCCCAAAGACAAAATTGAGTTAGAAAATCAAGGAGTATATGAAATCCCATGCACCGCCTGCCCCACCACATACATCGGACAAACCAACAGACGAATAAGTGCACGCATAGAAGAACACAAGAACTCAGTCAGAAAAGAAGAACCAACTTCTTCCCTGGTCCAACACCTTAAAGCCACAGGACATGATATTGACTTTAAAAAGACCAGAACTATCGCCAAAACTGAACACTTTAACAACAGAATAATCAGAGAAGCCATCGAGATAGAAAAACGCCCACACAGCATGAACAAACGAGACGATACCTCCCGCCTACCAGCCATT
The DNA here is from genome assembly GCA_022577455.1 of Arizona elegans. Classification (NCBI taxonomy): domain Eukaryota; kingdom Metazoa; phylum Chordata; class Lepidosauria; order Squamata; family Colubridae; genus Arizona; species Arizona elegans. The sequence goes on from JAKOOJ010000010.1 coordinate 47,148,328, forward strand.
TGGAAACCCGCCCTTATTGACAAACGGGTCCCTAACACGACGAATGACACCAGACCCACACTCACGAGAGCCACACAGGATGTCACCACCACACATCCACGCAGAAAACAGACTCAAACCCACACTGATAATGAGCCACGACCAAGGACCAGAAGCCAGACTGCAGCTGCATCATTAGCCACTTTAAACCTCTCCAATCCATACATGAAGCAGACTGACACCCACCATGAAGAGCTCGCACGGCCACAAACACGAAGCCAAACAACAACAACGCAGCTCACCAGCTCAAATCCCCCTGCAACTCAGACTAAGCTGAGCACAACCAAGCCCCCACCCAAACAGAACACACCCCCAGCCAATCAGAGCACAACCAACCCCCCATCCAATCAGAGCACAGCCGAGCCCCTAACCAATCAGAACACACCTCCACCCAATCAGAACACAGCCAAGTTCCCACCCAATCAGCTCACACCCCCACTAGCAGTTAAAAGGAAGAGACAGCTGCGATCTCACATTGCTCCTGGAAGCACGAAGCCGAGAACACCAGCCTGAAGATGACGAATGAGACTTCGTCGAAACGTCGCCAAGACACTTCCAATTTTACGTGGGAGAAGACCCGAATAACCAAAGACCTACATATATATATATATATATATATATATATATGTATATGTATATGTATATGTATATGTATATGTATATGTATATGTATATGTGTATATATATATATATATATATATATATATAATATTTGTATATAAGAATATATGTTTTATTCTTCTTTTGTTGTTCTTTGAAGCTCCTTCCCTTCTCCAATATTGCTTCTAGTTGTAATTATGGTTGTTTTCTCTCATGCAATAACGTCAGTCCTCTTTCCAGTCTTAGTCTCTCTCCTTAAATCCATCTATAAATTCTCGTCTTACCTTCTTTTTGATTTTTAGTTTATATCTCCCTTTTACAATCACCAATCACACTTTTAAGTCCCACAAATTTTTCAAAAGTTCCTTAATTTCTTCTTTACCTTTTAGAATTATTTAGTTTCTCCGGTTTTTTGCCCTCTCCAATTCTCTCCGTCTCCATCTCGGGGTCTTAACTCTGTCATTGTTCCTCCTCCGGTTCTGCTGACTCACTCCCTGGGATCCTCCTTCCCTCGCGCTGTTCTCTTTTCTCTCCTGCTGCGCTTCCTCTTTAATCCGCCGCCGCTTGTTAGTCCATCTTTTTTGCGTCCACCTCACTCAGTATTTTCCAATTCCTCCTCCTGGGTCTATTTTGATTTGCCACTTGAAACTGCTTTCTTCACTCTTTGCTTCCCTCTATACGGCTGCCATCGCTCCTATCCGCCTTAAAGCCAACTTCCTCTCCACCAGCTTTAAAGGGGTTTGTCCTTTATCCTCCCTGGCGATAGCATGTCGCCCAGGGGCTTCGGAGCTTCCCCTTTTGTTTCCTGATCTCTACGGTATTGAGAATGCCCTGAAAGAGCTTCTGACCGAGAGTTTTTTGGGTTCCAGAAATGGCGCCCCGTTTCCTCACCCTCTCCACGATGACGTCACTGCCGGAAGTCCCCATTTCATCTTTTTTATTGTACAGCAATCTTTCTTCTCATTCTTTTCCGTCTCCCTCCCTTTTATCCTTCCTACTTTCTTCTTTCCTCCTCTCCTCCTTCTCTACTTCCCCTTCCTTTCTCCCCCTCCTCCTCTCTTTCTCCCTATCTAACCTTCTCTCCTACTCTTATTTCCCCTCCCTCCCTTCCTCCCCTCTTCCCTTTCTTCCATTCCTCTCTCTCCTTCTCCCTTCCCGCCCTCTACTCCTTCTTTCGTCTCTATTGCTGTATTCATTTTCAATTTACTAATTCCCACTATGGTGTCCAGGCATCCCCGACTTTTCCTCCATTTATTAAATATATTTCTCAAAATTCTCATCATCATTTTCATTATTAACAATGTATTTCAACTTACTCCATTTTTACCTTAAAACCTTTGTTAAATTAGCCTTCCAACCCTTAATCTATTTTACTTTTAACAATATATTTCTTCTATTTTACTTCTTTCTTATATTTAATTTCATTCTTACTTACATCATTTACTAACATTTCAGTTTTATTCAACTTTACATTTCAATTTTTCATCTTAATTTCAATTAATTCCTTTGTTCTCCATTTTTAAAACACACTTCTTTACCATCCAGTATTATTTCTCTCCAATCTCTACATCTTCAGCAAAACATAACCCATTCTGTCTTTCACATTGCATCTACTGATCTATTTTACATTAAACAGCATATTTCTTCTTTTTTGCTTCTTACCCACATTTCATTTCATCTTTACTTATATCCCTTTTACAATCTATATATTTCTTCTAAATTACTTTTTACATACAATTTCTACTACTAATATCCTTCTCTTAAATCAACATACTGATATTTTAATTTCCTTTCTGCTATCCCCTTTTAACCATTTTCTTTTAATCTCTCCACAATTCCATTTCTTGATATTTTCCTCCCTTTCTCCCATTCTCTTATCTTCTTCTTTTTCTTATATCTCCCTTTCTGCCCCCTTTCTCTAATTTTTACTCTTTTAATTTTCCTTCTCAATATTTCCCCATTTCCTTCTCTTCTTTTTTGAGAGATATTCCCCCTTATCCATTTTTATTCTCTCACTGTCAATCCCAGTGTAATCATCTGTATCTTTATTTTCAATTATTTCCTTTTCAATATTGTCTTCTTGCTTCTCTTGCTTCTCATTCATATTTTCTCTTTCCTTTTTTTTTGCAGTCTAACCAACCCTCCGCTTCTTTATTTCCCTTAAATGCTTCTCTTATCTTTTGGAACATCTCCCTTAGTTTCTCATACTCATCCTCCCAATTCTCCATGTTATCAATTTAAAGGACAAGAATTTTTAAATTTATTATTTTCGTTTGCATATGATTCAAATTCAAGTCCATATAATGTCTCATTTTTCTTTTTTCTTTCCAAATAGTGTCCAATTCAAATATTCATTTCAACTCTTCCAGTTTCAGTCTTTGTTCTTTCCACTTCTTTTGAAATCATGCTCCACCTGTTTAAACAAACACTCCTCCAGTATATTCCCACGATGGTCTAAATAAACTTGGTGCAATGCTTTCTTTTCACCAGTAGATGTCTCTCTCCAATTCACAAATCCCCCCCCACAACAAAGTATCAGTTGTAAGTCCACAAAAATAATTACTTCCTCTTCTCCAAATTAAGTCCTTTTGTTGTTTAAAAAATACTTCTCTGTTTTCTTTTTCTTATTTTTAATTTCTTCCAAGTCCAGTTTTAAATCCAGGTGGAAGGTTCCTTTTAGGGCTTTAGTTTTAAAGTTCCTCTTTTTTTTTCCCACTTGAATTCCCGAGTGCCAATTAGCTGCTAATTACATGTTGGGACTTCTTTCAAGCTTTAACATTTTTTTTTCTTTTTACCTGTGAGTTGGCCAATCACTCACCCGGTAACAATACTCTGTTCAATCTCAGCTCCTGCTCAGATCTTAGTCCGGTTGCCCCAGCTTGTAGTGGTCGTAATGGCCACCTCTCCCACCACCAGGTCAAAGAGCTGCCTCCGACCTTCCGAGGAACTTGCCTGTTCCTCTTGGTCTTCCGAGGCACCTCTCTCCCCCGTCCCTCCAAGACGGTTCCGGTCCGAAGACCCCCCGACAGCAGTTTGTCTGGCTGGGTTTTCGCGAAGCTCATTGGAGCTTTGCTATTTCCCAGCCAGTATCGCCACGACGCTTCCGGTTTCTCCTCTCCCCCCCTCCCATTTCCTTCCTCCCCAAACAAGATATTCTCTTTTTTAAAAACAGAACTAGCAGTTCCTCATACAAGATTCTGAGGCTAATAGTTTCCCTTTTTTGGGTTTGCAACATTTGTTGCAAACATCTTTCTGGACATTTTCATATGCATAATGTCATTTCATCCAGTTCTACCTGTGCAGGATGGTGTGTGTGTGTGTGTGAGGTTTTTTTTCCCCCTCTCTCTCCCTCCCTCTCCCCCCCCCCCTCTCAGAGAATGATTTCCTTTATTACAGAGAATGTGCTTGGTTGGAGAAGCTTTCAGGGTGCAGTTAACAGTTCCTTTTCGAAGAGGGGTCTTTCACATTTATGCCTCTTCCTTGTGGGCTTTGTTACGCAAACTTTTTTGACATATTCTTCAGAACGTAGGAAGCCTGATCCTGAAGCTGAAAACAAATTCCTGATTTCTGGATGTGCTTGGAAGGACTAATTAGCCAATCTCTCCCTTTCAGAAGCACCACGAATCTCCACCCGCCAGTCCGCTGCCTTGCCACAAATCTGCAGTGTTCAGGCAAAGGGGCTCCCTTCAACAATGTGGAACGCCTGGAAGGCAGCAGCTTTGCCATTCCAGACCCCTGCATACTCACAAAGTGCAACGGGTCGTATTCTGCTTCTTGCCAGGGGAAACCACAAGTTTGCCCCTCTCCCCCACCCCCCCAGCCTTTCCGGTTTTCACTTCAGGAAGCCAAGCCGAAAAGGGACTGCGTCCAATGGGAAGGCAGAGCCAGGATGCGGGGCTACTTATTCTGCACTGTGGATTGGCTGGGGACAAGTATCCATTGTCAAATCGCCTGGGACAAGGGTGCATTGGAGGAGAGCTGGCAGAGGCCCAGCTGAGGAGGAATGCCCGCAATGGGTTGGCTGCAGTGGGGGGCCTGGGTTAATTGTCCTATTCTGATGAACAGTTCCAAATATTAGTCAATTTTGGCAGAAAACCTTTAGGTCTCTGATAAAATACTGGAGATGAAGAGGAATTTCACCTTTCAATTGTGAAACTAGGCCAAAGCCACCATACCTAAAAGTGGTGAAGGCATGTAAGCAGGGTGGACAAAAGCCAGGAAAAGGTCCCTCAGGGAAAGAAACCAAGTTGTTAAGGGAACAAAAGGTCAAAAGTAAGGTCTGAGCACATGGCAAGCCCCTCCCCAATTCTCATCAACAAAGGAGTTGGGCCTGCATAGGAAGCTCCTCCCCACCAACTCTGGGGAGAAAAAAGAGGTCCTGAAGCCTGCCCAGACTTTTGAGTCGTTTTTATTTTATTTATTTTATTATTTTATTATTTAAATTTCTATACCGCCCTTCTCCTTTCGGACTCAGGGCGGTGAACAGCCAAGATAAAAACATCTATACAAACATCAGTTAAAAAATAAGTTAAAATAATTTATAAAATTTGGCCTATAATTTAAAACTTGTCAATTAAAATCAATATTAAAATATTAAAACTAACCCTAAAATCAAGACAGACCGGCTAACTGAAAAAAATGAGTTTTTAGGGCCTGACGAAAAATCCGAAGGTCGGAGATCACTCGTATCTCTGGGGGTAGATTGTTCCATAGGGTAGGTGCCACCACAGAGAAGGCTCTCCTCCTGGGGGTCGTCAGCCGGCATTGTCTGGCCGACGGCACCCTGAGGAGGCCCTCTCTGTGGGAGCGAACCGGCCGGTGGGAGGCTATTGGTGGCAGAAGGCGGTCCCGTAAGTACCCTGGCCCTAAGCCATGGAGCGCTTTAAAGGTGATCACCAACACCTTGAAGCGCACCCGGAAGTCCACCGGAAGCCAATGCAGCTCGCGCAGGAGAGGAGTCACATGGGAGCGCCCCGTCGCTCCCATAATCCCCCGCGCAGCCGCATTCTGCACCAGTTGGAGCCTCCGGGTGTACCCCAAGGGGAGCCCCATGTAGAGAGCGTTACAATAGTCCAGACGAGAAGTGACGAGTGCTTGAGTGACCGTGCGTAGGGAGTCCCGGTCCAGAAAGGGGCGCAACTGGCGTATCAGGCGAACCTGACAAAAAGCCCCCCTGGCCACAGCTGTCATATGCCCTTCTAAGGACAGCTGCGCATCCAGGAGGACACCCAAGTTGCGGGCCCTCTCCGTGGGGGCCAATGATTCGCCCCCAATAACCAGTGATGGCGTCAACTGGCTATACCGGGACACCGGCAGCCACAGCCACTCGGTCTTGGAAGGGTTGAGTCGAAGCCTGTTTCTCCCCATCCAGACCCGCACGGCCTCCAGGCACTGGGACATCACTTCCAAGGCATCATTGGGATGGTCTGGGGTGGAAATGTACAGCTTAGTATCATCAGTGTACTGATGGAACTCCACCCCAAAACCACGGATGATCTCACCCAGCGGCTTCACATAAATGTTGAACAGAAGGGGCGAGAGGACTGACCCTTGCGGCACCCCACAAACAAGGCGCCTTGGGGTCGACCGCTGCCCCCCGTCAACACGGATTGCGACCGGTCGGAGAGATAGGAGGAGAACCACCGCAAAACGGTGCCCCCCACTCCCAGTCCCTCCAGCCGGCGCAACATGATACCATGGTCGATGGTATCAAAAGCTGCTGAGAGGTCTAATAGGACCAGGATAGAGGAATAACCCCTATCCCGGGCCCTCCAGAGATCATCCACCAACGCGACCAATGCCGTTTCCGTGCTGTATCCAGGTCTGAAGCCGGACTGGAGCGGATCCCAGACTTGGCGGCTTCTGTCCCTCTGGTTAGTGTGGATGCTGGGTAAGTGTGGATGAGAGAGTGTGTGTGTGTAAGAGCAAAAATATATCAGTAAAAGTTTGCTATTATTTTAAAATTACTGGGTCTCTTTGTATTTTAAAGGAGCTGTTTGTGCCTCAGTGTTCAGTTGACGTGGGATTGAGTGTAGCAATTTTCCAGGCCTGTGAGTGTGTGTGAGTGAGTGAGTGACCATAAGCTAAAGATAAAAGTTTTGGAATGGCCCAGCCAGAGCCTGGACCCGAATCCAATTGAAAATCTGTGGGGTGACCTGAAGAGGGTTGTATACAGGAGTTGCCCTCAGCGTTTGACATTTGGAGCGCTTTTGCAAGGAAAAGAGAGGAAAGATTCCCAAGGCTAGATGTGCCATGCTGATAGGTTCCTACCCCAAAACACTGAATGCTGTCATAACATCAAACGGTGCTTCAACACAGTATTAGTTTTAAGGGTGTGTATCTTTATGCAACCACAATATTGTATGTTTTTTGTTATTTCCCCCCCCCCCCCCCCCAAAAAAAAAGATTTCAGTTTGTTTTTCAATTGAATTGTACATCTTATAAATTATATTAAAGATGGAAAGAATTCTTAAGTGATTCATCTTGGTCTCGAAAACCTGTCATTTTAACGGGTATGTAGTCTTTCTATATCCACTGTATATTAAAGCAGTGATCCCATGGGTCATATGCATATATTCATCTACTTTTTCTGAGGAAATTTCTTGACCTTTGTGTAAAGTAGTATAACATTGATGAAACACTTCATTCATTCATCCATTCATATTTCATATTTCTTAACTGCCCATCTCACCCAGAGAGGGGCTGTCTCTTTTTAATAGCTTCACATAGATCCCTTACTGTTACAGACCCGCTCAGAAACACTTTTCACATATTGGTGTTATCTGTTATTGCAGTATTTTCTTGTGACTTTTGTGTAACTTTGTTTTCTATTTCTGTTTGCAAGTCTCCCCAGTTTATTTGCAAATTTGAAATTTCATTTTGCATAGTTCATCTTTATTTCCATCTCTTTCACTGTTTACCTAGTTATTCTCAAAAAATTCCTTTAATGTCTTTGTACAATCCACCACCAGTGTTTGTTTTTGTAACACCTCATTCAATCTCCACCTAAAATATATTTTTCCTTTTAAAAGTGAAAGTCACTGGATTGTGATATGACAGTCTTTGGTAATGTTTCTACTTTATAATCATTATTAGTCAAAGTCTTAGAAATCCAAATCATATCTATTCCTGAAAAAGATTATGTCTTTCAGAAAAATAAATATATCCTTTTGAATTAGCATTTTCATATCTCCATGCATGAACAAGGTCCAAATTATTCCATTAAATTAAAAAAAGTTGGTAATTTACCCTGTGTATTTTTAATATTTTTCTCAGCAGTTCTTTTTGTGGAGAAACCACTACATTCAAATCCCCCAGGACACACTAATTTTCATATGTAAAATCCAATAATTTATCCATAAATCCTTTATAAAATGTTTTTATCTTCATTTGGGGTATAAATTCCCAATTTTAAATTCTTAGTCCCCTGTAGATTAACTTTACCCCAACGTATCTGCCATAATCATTAGTTAATATAAATTTTGGATATGGTTGAGGATTTATATACAAAACTTCCATTTTTACCAATCCTGCTGAAATAAATTCTCCCAGATTTTTGTGACTTAAATATGTTACATCTTTTTTTCTGAATGTGTTTCTTGTATAAGCAAATCACATCTTTTTTAACTTGAGTTCTCTTTTGAGGAGCATTTGCCCCATTTACATTCCATGTTAAACATTTATAATCCATAGTTAACCCACAATTTTATAAAAGACAATACCTGTAGCACCCAACGTGGAATCCTCCTCTGTGTTTTATTTGTTGTGTCATTTGTTTGGTCTCATCTGTCATTGTTACTTCCGTTTGTATTTTTCCAGATTTTTTTTCCCAATTTATATCAATCTGAATCTGGTGTTTAAAAGTAAAAATCACCTATTCCAACTTATCCCATCTAAATGGATTTTTTTCTGCTTCAGTTTTTCATTAAAAATACATTAAAAATACATTAAAAATACTGTTGCATAGTATTTTAATTGGATATCAAATGGAGATCTAATTTTAATCCAGGTTACTTTTAAGTAAACATGCTATATTTCTGCAATTTCAATAGAGGACTCAGATTAATTTTTAAAAATATGTTATCACAGAATGTATGGATCTGGCAAAAGATTTATAGCTGTTATTATAGAAGCACTTTGGCTGAAGCGTAGTCATTCAGTACGCCCAGGTTTATTGAGCAAGCCGAGAAAGGATTTGTATGTTTTAATGAATAGGTGGAGGTTTTCAGATTTGTTTCTTTAATTGCTTGCTTTCCAAGTTAGAAGTGAGATATTTCAACAGCAAATCATTCTGAAGTTCATTTTAAATTTTTGAATGAAATGTGGGATGTTCTATTTAATAACACTTCAGATTTACACAATTAAAATTCAGTTGGAAGTATTTTTAAAATATAAAGTTCAGATTTAAACATTTAACATTTTTAGGCAACATAGCAACCTCTTTTTTTTCCCAAAGAAGGTTTATTTTCCTCCTCGCTGTTCAGACACTCCTCATTCTGGGTATGGATCACTGTCATTTGCATGGCTGAGTGTCAATCAAATCCCTCTGGAGCTGGATCCGCCTCAGTTCCTGCTCCTTCCTCAGACTTTTTCACTCAGCCTTTGCAAGAGCATTGAGTGTCTGACCTGTCTTATTTCAATTCAGTTTATTTCGGTTCTCTTTGCTTTCTTGCTCTTAAAATAGCTGGATTTTGTTGTACGGAGTGCTGCGCTTTGCCTGCCTTCACCTCGGTGAAGTTACAGGCTCGCATCGGCGGTTCGGGGCTCTGGCCGCCGTTAGCGGCTTGGCTTGGCTGGCGGCCATTTTTTCTGTTATTTTTTGCCGTTTTTGCCGCCATTCGCCGCTACGCTCCGCGCGAGGCTCCTGACCCTTTTATCGGCACAGTCTCTTCGGCTTGAGTCCCTGCCGGCTGGCAAACTCATTAGCCGTTCTTTTGGGGAGTTGTCTTCTACGGTCCGGCCGCAGGCGCCTTGTTTCGCCTGGTTTAGGACTTCACTGGAACGTCGCCTCGCAGGTCGCCATTTTGTGCTGTATTTTCGCCACGTTTTTCGGCTGATTCAAAGGGCACACCGACCAGGCCTTGGGATCCTGGGTCGCTACATTGCCAGCAGGTGTGGACGCTGTCCAGTGCATACCTGAGAAGTGCAACAGTGAGAGAGACATACCTGAAGGATTCAGGGAAGTACTCATAGTTTATTTTTATATATAAAATTAAAAAAAAAAAGCCTAGATCATTGCGAGAAGGAATTTAATATTTGTATATAGTTAATTGCATCAGTTTATTATAAAAAATAATAATAATATTAAGTAAATTGAGATATTTAAGTCATTATTATACTATTAGCCTGCATAGACATATATATAGATTATTTGATTGTATATACTTGATCCAATGGAGGACAGGGAGGCTATGGCACTTTCCTCTGATCTGGATAAGAGTCCTTCTCCCTCTCCAGTGCCTTCCCCCAAACAAGTCAAAGGGAAGAAGACTAAAAGTTCTAGGCATGGGAAATCTTCAAAGTCTACCAGGCTGGATAAGGATGCCCAACGTAGACATAATGCACTAGAGAAACAGTTTTCCAAGGCGCAACAACAGGCTCAGGGCCGTTGTGAGGAGCCAGTTAGTGTAGACGTAGGCCAAGAGATGCCTCATGAACCTTTGGTTTCTCATAGTGCAGATAATCTGGCTGGTAGTTCGGGTGAGGCTCCCCCATCCACTTCCCACGGGTTGCCACGTGCTGCTCCCACTCAGCCCCTTGTGGACGCTAGATCCCGTTCATCTAGTATGGCTAGCCAATTTTCTCAGTCTTCTAGGCCTGCTCCTGAAGCTACCTTTACACCCACTGCTGCGGGCCTCCGCCCAGAGGCGTGTCCTGCCTTTGCTCAACCAGTCGATTTTCAGTCCTTTTTTACGCAAGCCATGTCCCATATGTTCCAGATGGGATTGCAACAAGCTTCTGGTGCCTTTCCTGCTCCAGTTTGTGCTCCTGCAGCTCCCTTGCAAATGCACCCGCCTTGTATACAACAACAACCGCAATTTGCCCACTATGGTTACGTGAATGAACCTGCCCAAGAAGAAGACTTCTTGGAGGACACTGAAATGTCTGAGGATGAGGAGGAGGTTCACGACAAGCCAGCCTTCCCAGGCCTTTTTAAGCCATCTCTTTTCCGCTCACTTCTACGCAAAGCAAAAGCTGCCACTAATATGGATACTTGCATTCCTCCGGGTTCTGCCACTGACCCCCCTGGTCCTTCAAGTCATCTGTTTAATTTGCCTCAACCTGATTATGACTTTGTTCCGTGTCCTGATCTTTTCTGCCAGGTTATTCAAAAGCCTTGGGACCGCCCGGCTTCGTTATCTGGCCCGAATTCGTTCGATAGAAAGCTTTACGCCTCTGCTCCGGCGTTGGATGCTATCTTGGAGTTGCCTAAGATTGATGACCCGGTGGCCAGCCTTACATCCTCTTCCATCTTGGTCGGTGAGGCTGGAGATGGCCTTAAGTTCGAGGATAAGCGGGCAGAGATGTCCTTTCGTAAAACGCACCAAGCAGCGGCTTGGGCCATTCGGGCTGCGACTTCCTCTTCATTCTTCAATCGGGCTTCGCTGGTGTGGTTGCGTCAATTGAAGGACAGGATACCACCTGAAGACGCGCGCTCGCAACAGGACTTGGCCAAACTGGTGGCAGCGGCTGAATATTCCGCCGATGCGTCCTTGGACGCGGCAAAATTTGCATCACATGCCTTGGCTTCCACGGTTTCTTCTAGGCGTCTCTTGTGGCTCCGTAACTGGAGAGCTGACGCTAAATCCAAATGGCGCTTGACGGCTGCTCCATATAAGGGACCGGCTTTGTTTGGATCATCTCTAGATTCTGTTCTGGTTGAGAACCGTGACAAGAAGGTGTTACCCACGTCCTTTCGTCGCCAGGATCGACGCTACGTGCCTTATAGCCGACAGCCCTTTCGTCAGGACCAAGGCGCCGGCGGCGCCTCTTATTACAGATCATCGCAGTTCCAGTACCAGCCTGCTTCAGACAGATCTTCCTTTCGTGACCGGGGTCGCCAGCAATCAAACTTTAGACGGCCCTTCAAGTCGTCTACTAGTCACTATGCCAGGCGTGGTAACTGACTCACCGTCCCCGGTCCCGATCGGTGGCAAGCTCCAGGTTTTTTCTCACCGATGGCCATCTACAACTTCGGATGCCTGGATTGTCCAAACTGTCACCGACGGCTTACGTCTGGAATTCACCACCATTCCACAGGACTTTTATGCTCATTGCCCTTGGCCGAGCCAACCGGACAAGCGTTACCTCCTGTCTCTCGAAATTCACCATCTGTTGCAGATTCAGGCCATAGAACGAGTTCCTTCGAACCAACTCAAAACCGGCTTTTATTCAACGTTATTCCTGGTTCCGAAAAGTTCAGGGGACTGGAGAGGCATTTTGAACCTTCGACGTCTCAATCAACACATCTTATACCGTTGGTTCAAAATGCATTCCCTCAAGTCCTTACTAAGTTGCATCCGACGGGGGGATCTGATGCAATCTGTAGATCTAAAGGAGGCGTACCTGCATGTCCCCATCCACCTATTCCACAGGAAGTACCTCAGGTTTGTGTTTGGAGACCAACACTTTCAATACCGGGCCATGCCATTCGGCCTGTCGTCAGCCCCGAGGACATTTACAAAGTTGCTAGCAGCGGTGGCAGCGTCGCTCAGAGAGGTTCCTGTCCGCCTGGCATGCTACCTCGACGATATTTTAATCCTGTCGTCCTCGCCCGAGCAGGCGATCCAAGACCGGGAACTGGTAGTTCGCACCCTTCAAGACCACGGGTTCACTTTGAACTTTGCCAAAAGCCACCTGTCTCCCACAACTCGCATTTTGCATCTCGGAGCAACGATAGATTCGGTTCTTTGTATGGTCTTCCTATCCCCCGACAGACAGGACAGCATACGGACTCTGGTATCCCAAATCTTAAGCCACAGGTCTGTGACTCTACTCACTCTCTCCCAACTATTGGGAAAATTGATTTCCTGTATAGACGTTGTCCCTTGGGCGCGTTTCCATCTTCGTCGCCTTCAATGGTTCCTGCTCCCTTACCAGAGACAAGGTCGAGCAGAGTCTCTTCTCAAAGTAGCAGTTCCAGCGTCAGTTCGCCTCTCCCTGAGGTGGTGGCTGTCTCCGGCCCTCAGCAAGGGCGCGCCCTTTCTGGAACCGGAACGGACGGTGTTGACCACGGACGCGAGTTTACGAGGCTGGGGGGCTCACCTCAACCTTCAGTTAGCCCAGGGAGTCTGGTCGGCGACAGAACGACTACACAATATAAACTGGCTGGAGCTCAGAGCAGTTCGATTCGCTCTGATGCACTTCAAACACCTTGTATATCACCGGGACCTTCTGATTCTAACAGACAATGTGGCCACCAAAGCCCATATCAACAAGCAAGGAGGGACTCGCTCCTGGGCACTTATGCAGGAGGCGGAGCGTCTTCTGTCATGGGCGGAGCTGCACCTCTTGTCGATAAAAGCCGAACACATTTCGGGGACCCTGAATCGAGAAGCAGACTGGCTCAGCAGAGACTGGATAGACAATGCCGAGTGGAGGTTAGACCCCTCCCTGTTCCAGTATCTGACCAGGAGGTTCGGTCTACCCTTAGTGGACCTGTTTGCGACAGCTCAAAACACCCAATTGCCGAGGTTCTTTTCCCGCTACCCATCTCCAGCGGCGGAGGGTCTAGATGCCCTTCGGAGCCCGTGGCCTCAAGGGCTTCTTTATGCGTTTCCCCCCCTTCCGATTCTCGCCAAAGTCATCCGGAAGGTGATTCAGGAGCATGCGAATCTTCTGCTAGTAGCTCCTTATTGGCCTCGGCGGGAGTGGTTCGCTGACCTCAGAAACCTATCTGTCGAACCACCGTGGAGGATTCCGCCCGGCAGGGCAGTGTTAACTCAAGGGGCCGTATGCCATCCGGATCCAGAATGGCTTCGATTAGCCGTGTGGCATTTGAGCGCATAAAGCTCTTCAAAGACAATTTGTCTGAGGACGTTATCTCCATTATTCAGGCAGCTCGAAGACCATTGACAATTCGTATTTATGACGCCTCATGGGCTGCCTTCACGAGATGGTGCGGAGATCACCATGTTGACCCCACAACGGCATCGGTTCCGGACATTCTGGGTTTCCTGCATGCGGGGTTCTCCAAAGGATTGGCTCCTGCGACTCTACGCCGACAGGTGGCGGCCTTGGCTACTGTCCTGTCAGGAGATGCTCAAGTTCCTTTGTCGCAGGATCCCAGGATTCGTTCCTTTCTCCAAGGGGTCTCCAACTTGCGGCCTCCACCGATTCACCGCTACCCCACGTGGGATCTTACCTTGGTGTTGCAGGCTTTGACGGTACCACTGTTCGAACCGATTGCTATGTCCAGTCTCCGCTACTTGACCTTGAAGATGGCCTTTTTGTTGGCAATTACTTTGGCTCGCAGAGTTTCCGAAATCGCAGCCTTGTCTATGAGGAGTGATCTCTGCATCTTCTATCCTGACCGTGTTGTTTTACGCTTGGACCCAGCCTTTGTTCCCAAAGTAAACACCCATTTTCATCGGGCCCAAGAACTTGTCTTGCCTAATTTCTGCCCGAACCCTCGTCATCCTGTTGAGAGGCGCTGGCATACTTTGGATGTGCGACGGGCATTGAGAAGATATCTTAAAAGGACTGCATCCTTCCGCAAGACTGAAGCTCTGTTGGTGTCTTTCCTTCCCTCTTCCTTGGGTCAGAAGGTTTCCTCGCCCACTGTAGGCAGATGGCTCAAGGCCTGTATTGCTAAAGCATATGAAGTGCGGGAGGCTCCCATCCCGGGTGGTATAATGCCCCACTCTACCCGTAGCGCCGCAACATCGGCGGCTTGGGCTACCCAGGCTTCAGTAGATGATATTTGCCGGGCGGCCACCTGGTCTTCCCTCTCTTCCTTTGTGAGTCACTATAGACTAGATAAGTTTGCCTCTGCTGACGCTGCATTTGGCAGACGTGTGTTGCAGTCTGTAATTTCCCCGCAAGGCCAGTCTTCGGCTTAGTTCCCTCCCTTCTCTGGCAACTTGGGTATGTCCCAGAATGAGGAGTGTCTGAACAGCGAGGAGGAAAATGGTCGTTGCTTACCTGAACGACCCTTTTATCCTCGCTGTGAAGACACTCCGTCCCCCCCTGATCTTCGCCGGGTCTGGCCTTGGTGGGGGTCTGCTTTCTTTCCCTCTGTAGTTGTCTGCTTCCGGTGTCGAGTTCTGGCGGTGTTTCTTCATGACAGTCCTAATGCTCTTGGACCACGTTGCCTTCGTGAAAAGTCTGAGGAAGGAGCAGGAAGTGAGGCGGATCCAGCTCCAGAGGGATTTGATTGACACTCAGCCATGCAAATGACAGTGATCCATACCCAGAATGAGGAGTGTCTTCACAGCGAGGATAAAAGGGTCGTTCAGGTAAGCAACGACCATTTTTTTACTTCTCATAAACAAGAGCCTTGATGGTACAGTGGTTTAATGCACCCTGTTATTAACACAGCTGCCTGCAATTTCTGCTGGTTCGAATCTCTCCAAGGCTCAAGGTTGACTCAGCCTTCCATCCTTTCTAAGGTAGGTGAAATGAGGACCCAGTTTGTGGGGGCAATAAGCTGACTTTGTATAAAATATACAAAAGAATGAAGGCTATTGCTTAACGCATTGTAAGCCGCCCTGAGTCTCCGGAGAAGGGCGGCATATAAATCAAATTAAAAAAAAAACATTTACATGTACAGTCATTTCCATCATTTTTCATTCATCTTTTCTTTTAACTTTCATTTTTAATTTTTACTTTTTCGGGGCTGCTCTTTTACCCTTTACCTTTACTCCAACCTTTATTCTTCTCCTCCCCTTCTCTTCCTTCCTCTTTCTCCTCCTACCTCCTTCGTTCTTCCTCTCCTTCTCTTTCCTACTTCCCTTTCTCTTCCCCCACTCCTCTCTTCTTCCCCCCTTCTAACCTTCTCCTCTGCTCCTCTTTCCCCTCCCTTTTCTTCCTCTCCTTTTCCCTTTCTTCTTTCTCCTCTCCTCTCTTCTCCCTTCCTCTCTCTCTACTCCTTCCCCTCTCTCCTGTTGTTTCCCTTTTCAGTTCAATCTAAAGTGGTATTCGAGCAGCCCCGATTTTCTAATTATCTTTATTCTCATTTCTTATTCAATTATTATTTATTTTTATTTCATCATTTGCGTACATTTTTATAATATCTCACTTTTTCCCCCTTTTCCCCCCTCCCCCTCCTCTTTCTCTTTTTACTTGACATCATCTGGGTTTCTATTTTTCTAATTGTTTTCTCCCATCTATTCTCTATCTATTTTATCTCTATATCCTTATTCGTATTTCCTTTCTAACCAATCATAAAATTTATCCCTTGTCTTGAAATACATCGACTCCTCTTTATCTTTTATTCTCAATGTTAATGTATTCATTTCTGCACATTCTAAAATTTTCTTTATAATTTCTCCTTCCAACGGGATTTTATCTGCTTTCCAGTTTTGTGCAAATACAATTCTAGCTGCTGTTGTTATATGAATAATCAAATATGTATCTTCTTTACTGTAATTCTCTGGTAAAATTCCCAATAAGAATATCTCTGGTTTTAACTCTATATGTTGCTGCAACATTCCCTCTAACCATGTTTGTATTTTCACCCAATATTGTTTTGCTTCTTTACACGACCACCACATATGATAGTATGATCCTGGCAACTGGTGACATTTCCAACACTTAGCTGATTTATCTTTAAACATCTTAGCTAATCTTTCTGGTGGCATATGCCATCTATAAACATAGCAACCTCTTGCTGTTATTAAAGTTTTTTGGCAAAAAGCCCCCCAGCTATCCAGCAAACATGTTAATGGGATGGTGGGATGGCTTAAAAAGCTGTTCGTTACAGTACAAAAATATAACAATAGTTACCCACTGAAACTTTACTTTTTTAAGCAGAAAATCAGCAAAATCCAGAAGCAGAAGTCTTTACTCATCAAGGCACTCAAGATCTCGTAGTAGACACAGATTGTCAAGATCCAGAAGTCAGCAGTCGAGTATTTCTTCTAGCACTCTGACTCTAAAAAGTAGCCTTGGGGCAGAGCTGAACAAGAACAAAAAAGCCAGAGCAGCAGAGGCAGCCAAAGCCAATGCAAAATTTTCAAACACATCTACACCTGCTAAGGGAAACATCAACATAGGAGTTGCTGTACAACAAGTGAACAATGTAAAGGAAGTAAAAAAGATAAAAACAGAAAATATATCTTCCCCTTCAAGTAGTTTCACCTTGAAAAATAATAAGACAAAAACAAAAGTTTCTGTTCAGGAAACTAAAGTGGAAAACAGTGTGATTGTAGAGAAAGTGACTAAGCAAGAAGTTTTAGAAGTGAAAGAAAATAAATCAATCCTTGTGAAATCATCAACACAATTTGTTACAGTAAAAGAGAAGAGTAAGTCTCATGTGCCAACTGCAGTATCTAAGGAAGACTGTAGTGCTGCACTAATCACTTCCACTCTGCCACCCCTGCCTCTTCCTCCTGTGCTGCCTGAAGCTAAAGATACACATTGGTGAGTTGTGAAATACTTTTTAAAAGGTGTAATTTCAAACTGTAAATGTTAGATGGGTTTTCTTGAAGTGTAAATGCTTTTTGCTATACTAACATTAACTTCTATAGTTTAATCTCATGCATGCTTTAAAAGTGTTTAATAAATTTTTGTAGGCAAAATGTTCACCAATCCATTTTGATATTACTTAGTAACGTATATAAACTACATAGAACCTGATTCCATTGTTTTGGTTAGAAATTTGTCTTTTATGATATAAAAATCTTTTTATTTCACTACAGCTTGCAAGCTAACATTTCAGTAAAAGCAGTAAAAAAAGAAGTGGAGAAGAAATTATGCCATTTGCTTGCAGACTTGCCATTGCCACCTGAGTTGCCTGGAGAAGATGACATATCCCAGAGTCCTGAAGTGAAAAAGATACTAGTGCAGTCACACCATAAAAGGAGACCCAAGTATGTATATTTCTTCTTATATATATGGTTCCTAATGAATATGAAATGCAAACATTTTAAATCCCTGTTTCAATTCATTGGGTATTGGAGGAATTAATAATTAACACACTGTAGAATTCTATTAAGATTGCCTTTAGTATTTTGTGTATGAACAAGTAGAGGAATTAGACTTTAAATAATCAGTGGAACTGTGAACTGTATGTATTTCAGTAGATAAGTCCTCTGTAGTCTATTTGTCATTGTCTTGCATCTAGAATTAATAGTGTCTGGGCAGAAATATCCCTCTCCATAGATACATCATATGTTATTTTTTTGTTATTCTACCTTATACTGTATGTTAAATGCAGGATGTAATTTAAGAATAGTGTTTGGATTCAGAAAACTAAGTATATCTAAATATTTCTGGTTGGTATTACATACCACTCTACTTCTCTGTTTTGTTTTACCAGTAAAAAAAAAGCACCATGTACATTATTTTGCTTGTGCTGTCAGAACAGGCAATCCTCACAGTATACTACAATTGATTTTTGAAAAACCCATTCATTGAAAAAAAAGCAATTCATGGAGATTGATAACATGAGCCCAAAGCCACCAATTATACATGGAAATGGTTGCATAAGATTTCTAGTATAGCACATGATAAAAGGAAGATAAAAAGTAATAATTCACTGCATGAGTGACTGATATGTTAAAATTTAATATGTAGTAGCATATTTACTGAGAAGTATATTTTAGACAGAAATATAAACATTCTTGTGGAACAAAATCTTATTGTTTGGTTAGGATATGTGGACCACGTCATGGTGAAACAAAGCAGAAAGAAATTGACTGGGGGAAACAGTGTGTGGATAAGTTTGATATCATTGGCATTATTGGAGAAGGCACATATGGGCAAGTTTACAAAGCAAGAGATAAAGATACAGGTAAGTTTAAAATTATGATTCACAACAAAAATGCTGATGTTATCCCTGATTGCTGCAGTTTCTGCTAGTACCTTTGTCAGAACACATACCTATTATTGCTGAACTATTGCCACAGATCTTGCCTTCAGATCTGACTTAAGATGCCTTCAAGTAAGTTCTTAACTCCTGGCATCTGTCCTTGACTTATGACCACAAATGGGACCACAGTTTCTGTCGTAAGTTGGTGCAGTCATAAAGCATGCTATGCTCTCTTCACAAACCTTTCACTTCCCATGTTCAAAGTAGCTAAAGCTACACTAAAGCAAACTTTTCCTTCCCCATTTCCAAAATGACTAAAGCTGTGCTCTCTTCACAAACCTTCCTGAGGACAATGCAACTTTAGCCACGAGTAGGAAACGTTTGCCAGAGAATCTGGGTCTGAAAAGGAGAGAACAAAGGCAGTGAGGCACTGGGTACGAAAGGTGAAAAGTTGGTGCAGGGAACTGGGAAAGAAGGCAGCTGGGCTAATGAATGCTTGTTGATGTGGGCTGGGAAGCCATGTGGGGCTGGAGAGAGAAGGCAGCTTGGCGAATAAATGCTTGCTGCGGATTCCGAGGTGTAGCAAGCAACCAAAGAGGTACATGGTTTTGGAGCTGCTTGCTGCCCAACAAGGCAGGGTGCAGGACAGCCAAAAGGGTGGGGGTGGGGTGGATAGGCAGGTGGGGAGAGTTGAAGCGCCCCTCTGGTCATAAGTGCAGGTGGGCTTCCTAGTGCCTGTGACTTGGGGGGCACTGCAACAGCTGTAACATCAGGCACAGGTCATAAGTCCATTTTTAGCCCTGTGGTAATTTTGAACAGTTGCTGAACAAATGGTCATAAGACAAGTACTATGAGTAGTCCCTGCAGCTTTCTTGGCAAGATTTTGGTAGTGGTTTGCCATTGCCTCCTTCCTAGAGCTGAGAGAGAGTGCCTGGCCCAAGGTCACCCAACTGTCTTTATGTCTAAGGTGGGTCTAGAACTCACAGTCTCTTGGTTCCTAGCCTGTTGCCTTGACTTACACCAAGCTGGCTCTCCCGTCTTTAAAGCAGGGGTGAGGAACTATGACCCTTTTGACCTGTGGACTTCAACTCCGAGAATTCCTGAGCCAGCATGGCTGGATCAGGAATTCTGGGAGTTGAAATCCACAAGTCATAAAGGGGCCATAGTTCCCCACCTCTGCTTTAAAGTTAAGTCCATCCTGATTGAGGTCATTGACAAAATACTTGATTTCCTGGATCAAATGAAAGCCCATGGTGAACTTCACAGTTTGAATATACAAATATAAAGGTTGAGATTTATAATTCAAAGTAATCTATTACATAGCCACAAAGCAGGTTTTTTTCTATATGCTAGGCAAAAGCCTGAATATTGAAAGTTTAAGGATTCTATTTATGTAGTAAGTTGTCTATGGATCTTTTTCTGTTTTACACTCTGGACAGTCATGTGAAAAAGAAAGTACACCCTCTTTGAGTTCTATGGTTTTACATATCAGGACATAGTAAAAATCATCTGGTCCTCATCAGTTCTTAAAAGTAGGTAAATATAACCTCAGACGAACAACAGATGACATATTACACCATGTCATCATTTATTTTACAAAAAGAAAGCCAAAATGGAGAAGCCATGTGTGAAAAACTAAGTACACCTTATCATTCAATAGCTTGTAGAACCACCTTCTACAAGCTAATCAAATGCCCTTGATCAATTGATCATTAGCAAGTGTGACTACCTCTATAAAAGCCAAAGTTTTAGGAGTTTGCTGGTGTCCAGCATTGAGGTGTGTGTTAACACAATGCCAAAGAGGAAAGACATCAGCAATTATCTTAGAGAAACAATTGTTGCTGCCCATCAATCTGGGAAGGCTTATAAGGCCATTTCCAAACAATTTAAAGTCCATCATTCTACAGTGAGGAAGATTATTCACAAGTGGAAAACATTCAAGATGGTTGCCAGCCTTCCCAGGAGTGGGCGTCCTAGCAAATTGACCCCAAGGTCAGACTGTGCAATGCTCAGAGAAATTGCAAAAAATCCAAGAGTTACTAGTATATCTCAGACTCTTGTTAGCATGTTAAATGTTAAAGTTCATGACAGTACAATTAGGAAAAGACTGAACAAGTATGGTTTGTTTGGAAGGGTTGCCAGGAGAAAGCCTCTTCTCTCCCAAAAGATCATGGCAACATGGCTTAGGTTTGCAAAGTTGCACCTGAACAAATCACAAGACTTCTGGAACACTGTCCTTTGGACAGACAAGACCAAAGTGGAGATCTTTGGCTATAATGCACAGGGCAATGTTTGGCAAAAAGCAAACACAGCATATCAGTGCAAACATCACATACCAACCATCAAGCGCAGTGGTGGAGGGGTGATGATTTGGGCTTGTTTTGCAGCCACAGGACCTGCGCACCTTGCAGTCATTGAGTCGACCATGAACTCCTCTGTATGGCAAAGTATTTTCCAGAGTACTGCTCCTGCAGTCCATAGCTGGGGGGTTCCTTCATCATCACTTCCTTCTTGACTGGGTGATATTTCAAAATTGCTCTCTCTTCGTCCTGTGGCCACGCCTCCTGCTCCCATAATGCACCAGTCTTTTCACTCAGTCACTGAAGACTGGTGTGGTTTTTTTCTCTCTTCGTGTTTCAATTAGTATATTTCTGAGGAAATTTTGCATTTAGGCTTTTATTTCTCTTTGATTATTTCTTTGTTCGGGGAGAGCCTTTGGTGGAGCTGCTGGGAGTGAGAGTCGGACCTGGGGATCCGGGCCGCCCCTCCCCGGAGCGTCTGACGGCCATCAGAAAGCAGCGCGGGATTCCGACCCTTCGGGGCGGCTCCCTGTTTCCTTCTCAGCCGCTGGTGTGAGCGTGGGGTTTGCGAGTAGCCGTTTTTTTCGCCCCATCACACTCTCGATTTGTTCCTTGGGCTCTCATAGGAGCAGCTCCGGAGCTTCTTGTAAGGTTTGCCCTGCAGGCTCTGAGGTTTTCGTCAGCGTTGTTCAGCCATTTTGGGCTGACGGCTCTTCCCGCCTTTGATCTGCTGCCTGGGTTTCCCTTCGCCGCCGGAATTGCGCTCAGCTGCTCTGCGATCTTCAGGTGGTGAGAGAAGTCTCGGCGTCCGTCCTTCGGGCGGCGTCCGTTTATTTCCGTGACTGTTTTTTTATGCTTGCCTTGCCCTTGGAGCCGTCGGAGGTTTACCGCTGCTGCCCGTAAAGCCGTGCCGCCCCTTGCAACTGCATTTGAACTTGCGGCCGCCATTTTGACAGCCTTGACAACCGTTTGCCTTTTCGGCGGCCATTTTTGGGCATTGCTGTCAGTCTCGTTTATTTATTTGGCCCTAGCCTGCTTACCTGGCAGCATAATTGGACTGGCCTGAAGTCTAACCGGGCAACTTCGTGACTTTGAGCCACTTTTCTGGGCAAGGTTGATCCTCCTATACATAGTTCTATTCGTTAATTTTTTATATAAAAAAAAAAGAAAAGAAAAGAAAAGAAATATTAAACAATAACTGCTGTTATTAGTAAGGGCCAACGCCTTCCCTAGTTTCTTCAGAATGGCAGAATCCTATTTCTCCTCCGACCCGGAGATGGAATCTAGCCCTCCCAGGGAGCAGCCCAGGCATAAGACGAGCTCGAAGAGACGCTCCACCTCTACCTCTGCTGACACTCGCCAGCATAGGCCCTCTTTGGCAGCAGACAAGGATGCTCAGCGGCGCCATAGGGCCCTTGAACGGCAATATGACAAGGCCAGGCAAGCCAGATTGGCTACTGTCTTCCCAGCTGACTACCAGCTGGCGCCTAATGTTCACTCCTCATCGGTTACTGAGGCAGCACCTGCACAGAGCGGCTCTGCCACCTCCGCAACGATTACTGGGACTCTGCGTGGCCTTTCCAGAGGGGCCTCCCTATCTTTACCGAATGTCTCTACAGTTGGTCTTGGTGACAACCCTGCTCCGCAGTTTCATCGGCCGGAGGCAACCTTTACACCAACTGCTGCTGGGCTTAGGGGACCTGATGGCCAGCTTTTGCCCAGTCAACCGGACCTCCAGGCTGTTTTGTCTAATGCCTTGTCCTCCCTGCTGGCAGCAGGGATGCAGCAGTCTGCTCTGCAGCAGTCCCAGTCCTCTTCTCTTTTTGCCCCTCGTTCAACGACTCAGGTGCGCTCGAAGTCACCGTCTCGGAGGGCTCCCGCTTCCTCGGATGAGTCCGACCATGAGGGAGAGATGGGGGAAGTCATGGAATTTTCGGAGGATGAGGACCTTCCGCCGGACACTCCTGCCTTCTCCGGCTTATTCAGGCCTTCGTTATTTAAATCCTTGCTCCACAAGGCTCGCCAAACCACCAATATGGGACTTCCGTCTGCGGACTCGTCCTCTCTGTCGACTACCCACGATGCTTTGTTCTCGTCATCGAAACCAGGAAGAGATTTTATTCCCTGTCCTCAACCTTTTTCTGATGTTCTACAGTCTCCCTGGTCTCAGCCGGGTTCCATGATGGGTCCCACTAGCCTGGACAAAAAACTTTATTGTGGGGCCCCGGAGTTAGACGCCTTGCCTGGCGCTGCCATTGGTTGACCCTCCGATTGCGAATCTGTCCTCGTCTTCGCTTTTGTCCTCGGACTCCTTGGATGTTCTGAAGTCTGAGGACAGGAAATCTGAACTTTCCTTTCGTAAGGAACATCAGTCCCTTGCCTGGACTATTAAAACTGCAATGGCCACGTCATTCTTCAACAGGGCATCGTTGCTTTGGTTACGGCAACTTCAGGAGCGGCTCCCCCCTGAAGATACGCGTCTTCACCAAGACATAAAATAGTAGCCGCAACCGAGTACTCGGCGGATGCCTCATTGAATTCGGTAAAATTTGCCTCGCGGGCCTTAGCCTCTTCCGTGACTTCTCGCAGATTGTTTTGGCTCCGAAATTGGAGAGCCGATGCCAAAGCAAAATGGAAGTTGGCAGCGGCTCCATATACCGCCCCAAATCTTTTCGGTTCTGCCCTCGATCCTGTTCTCATTGAGGACAAGGATAAACGGAAGGTTATGCCGGCGTCCTCGTACCGCAGACCGGAGCGGCGCTATACCCCCTATGCGCAACGTCAGCCCTTTCGGACCTCGTCGGGGTCAGGGGGCCCCTATTCCCAATGTAACTTCTTCTCTGGAACTGACCGTTCCGCGGATAGACAGCGTTTTCGGGACAGATCCAGGTCCAACGGGGCCAAGCGCCCTTTCCGGGGGTCAGGATTCAGATAGTCCCGCAGGGGGAAATGACTGCAGGTTGCAGGATCCCATCGGTGGTCGCCTGCAGCTCTTCAGCCGTCGATGGGAACAGTTGACCAGGGATGCTTGGATCCTTCGGACGGTGTCCTCAGGCCTGTCCATCGAGTTCCTGGGTCGTCCTCCATCCCGTTACATCCGCTGTTCAACCTGTTTGTCCCCAGACATGGAGCTACTATTGCGGAAAGAGGTCCTCCACCTCCTCAGCATCCGTGCAATAGAACCAGTTCCACCGGAGCAACGTGGCAAGGGGTTTTACTCCACCCTTTTCTTGGTCCCAAAGCATTCGGGGGGTTGGAGGGCCATCCTAAATTTAAAGCAGTTGAATCTGTCGGTGCTCTACCGCAGATTCAAGATGCACTCCCTGGGATCTATCCTGGCCGGGATTCGACGTGGCGATTTTCTTCAGTCGGTAGATCTCAGGGAGGCGTACCTGCATGTTCCGGTTCTTCCATCCCACCGACAATACCTGCGATTCCAGAATGGGGAGGACCACTATCAGTACTGTGCAATGCCCTTCGGCTTGTCATCTGCTCCAAGGACTTTCACAAAACTGGTAGCGGTCGTGGCGGCTGCTCTCCAAATGCTTCCAGTGAGAGTATTGTGCTATCTGGACGACATTCTGGTCCTGTCGTCTTCCAGAAGTCAAGTATCTCGGGACCTGGCTCTTGTCATCAAGTTTTTTCAGGACCATGGGTTCTCAATCAACTTTCCAAAGAGTCACCTTCTTCCGTCCACTGTTCTCCAACATTTGGGAGCGGTGATCGATTCTGTTCGGGGCCAGGTCTTCCTTTCGACGGACAGGGTGGAGAGCATTCGCAACCTGATTCGCTCCATTCAATCCAGGCGTTCAGTTCCCCTCCTCCAGCTATCCCAACTGTTGGGGAAAATGGTCTCGTGTTTTTCAATCGTACCTTGGGCACGCAGGCACACGAGGCCATTGCAGTGGTTCATGCTACCCTTTCAACGCACGGGTCGCAGCGATTCCCTACACAAGGTATCTCTTCCCCCTCAAATCTCCCTGTCCCTCAACTGGTGGACGGGCCCCAAACTTCTCCTGGGCTCGCACTTTCTGATTCCGGATCGGATAACCCTGACTACAGACGCCAGTCTCCTGGGCTGGGGGGCTCACCTCCATGATCAAATGGTGCAGGGCCGCTGGTCCTCTTCAGAACGGACTCTAAGCATCAATCTGTTGGAGTTGAGGGCGATTCGTCTGGCGCTTCGTCATTTTCAGACACTGTTGCAGGGCCGGCACATCCTCGTCCTCACGGACAATATTACCGCCAAGGCCCATATCAACAAGGAAGGGGGCACGAGATCGAGGGACCTGATGTTGGAGGTGGAGAGGTTGTTGACGTGGGCCGAGAGCCACGTTCTGTCCCTGAGGGCGGATCACATCTCGGGCGTGGACAACGTCCAAGCCGATTGGCTCAGCAGACAGCTGATAGACCAGTCAGAATGGCAACTGGATCCCGACGTCTTTCGAGAAGCCACTACCATCTTCGGCCCTCCCGTTGTGGATTTGTTCACCAGCCCGGCAAATGCCCAGCTCCCCAGATTTGTGACGCGTTACCCTCACCCGTCAGCGGAGGCTCACAACGTGCTCTGCTGCCGTTGGCCCCCTGGTCTTTTGTATGCCTTTCCCCCCTTTCCCTTGATTCCTCAAGTAATTCGGAGGTTGTTGGAGGAACGGGCGGATCTTCTCCTCGTGGCTCCCAACTGGCCTCGTCGA
The DNA here is from genome assembly GCA_022577455.1 of Arizona elegans. Classification (NCBI taxonomy): domain Eukaryota; kingdom Metazoa; phylum Chordata; class Lepidosauria; order Squamata; family Colubridae; genus Arizona; species Arizona elegans. The sequence goes on from JAKOOJ010000010.1 coordinate 47,173,932, forward strand.
CCATGGTACGCAGACCTCGTGGCTCTGTACTTCCTCCATTGCAGATTCCGCCGGACCGTCTTGTCCTGCGCCAAGGGGCAGTCGTCCACCCAGATCCCGGATGGCTCCAATTGGCCGTATGGCGTTTGAGCGGGTCATCCTGCGAAGGGACCGGCTACCCGACTCCGTCATAGCTACCATTCAGGCATCTCGACGACCATCTACTGCGCGTATATATGAGTCCTCTTGGCGGGCCTTTTGCACTTGGTGTGCCGACAATTTGGTGGACCCTACATCGGCTCAGAGAGTTGACATTCTTTGTTTCCTGCAATCGGGCCTAGACAAAGGCCTGTCGCCGTCCACTCTTCGTCGTCAAACTGCTGCGTTGTCCACTGTCATTCGGTGTCCGCCTTACCCATCTTTGTCTCAACACCCACGACTCAAGGAATTTTTGCATGGGGCTATGAATTTACGTCCGCCCCCTGTTCATCGTTACCCGACCTGGGACCTTTCCCTTGTCCTGCAAGCGCTTATGCTTCCCCCTTTCGAGCCGTTGGGCTCTATATCGCTTAAGTTTTTGTCCTTTAAGTTGGCTTTCCTGTTGGCAATTACCTCCGCCAGGAGGATATCGGAGCTTTCTGCTTTGTCCATACGGAAGGACTTGTGTATCTTCCATGCCAATACTGTCGTTCTTCGTTTGGACCCGGCCTTTTTGCCGAAAGTGAACTCCTATTTCCATCGTGCCCAGGAACTAATCCTGCCGGATTTTTGCCCGTCGCCCAAACATCAGCGTGAAAAAGATTGGCACACCCTTGACGTACGGAGGGCTCTCCGTCGATACATTCGCAGGACTGAATCCCTCCGAAGAACAGAGGCCCTTTTGGTCTCTTTCCATCCGAGATCATTGGGCCAGAGAATATCTCCATCGACCGTGGGCAGGTGGATTAAGGCGTGCATCTCTACAGCTTATGAACGCCAGGCCAGGCAGGTTCCATCTGGGATTTTGCCTCACTCTGCTCGTAGTGCGGCCACTTCTGCTGCCTGGGCCACACAGGCTTCTGTTTCTGACATCTGCCGGGCCGCCACTTGGTCCTCGGCCACACCTTTTATCAGACACTACAGGGTAGGTTCCTTTGCCTCCGCTGAGGCTTCCTTTGGCCGTAGAGTCCTGCAAAGTGTCCTTGTGGTGCAGGACTCCGGGGGTCTTTAGTCTCCCGCCCTTGTTTTTCTGAGCTTGGGTATATCCCAGCTATGGACTGCAGGAGCAGTACTCTGGAAAACGAACATTGTCTTACCTGAATGTTCCTTTTCAGAGTACTGCGACTGCAGTCCATCCCCACCCCTGCTTTTTTCTCATTTTTGGAGGTTGGTGTCTGAGCCAGGACTAGTCTTGTTATTGTTTTCGTTCTCCTACTGTTTTTTGTTCCTGGTCTGATATTAGGTGGTCGCGCCTTTGTTCAAAGACTGGTGCATTATGGGAGCAGGAGGCGTGGCCACAGGACGAAGAGAGAGCAATTTTGAAATGTCACCCAGTCAAGAAGGAAGTGATGATGAAGGAACCCCCCAGCTATGGACTGTAGTCGCAGTACTCTGAAAAGGAACATTCAGGTAAGACAATGTTCGTTCTAGAGTCAAATGTAAGGCCATCTGTCCAACAGCTAAAGCTTGGCTGACATTGGGTAATGGAACAGGACAGTGATCTCAAGCACACCAGCAAATCTATAACAGAATGGCTGAAATAGAAAAGAATCAAGGTGTTACAATAGCCCAGTTGTAGAGATCTCAATCTGATTGAAATGCTGTGGCAGGACCTCAAGAGAGCTGTGCATAAACAAATGCCCACAACCTCAATGAACTGAAGCAATGTTGTAAACAAGAATGGGCCAAAATTCCTCCACAACGATGTGAGAGACTGAGCAAGTCATACAGAAAAAGTTTACTTCAAGTTATTGTACTTTCTTTTTCACATGACTGTAGTTTTAATACTGAAATAGTTTTCTGGATATGCTAATAAATAGGTTGCATTTTTTCAGTTTTTAAAAATTATGTGCTAACTTAACATTGAAGCTAATAACAGCTTGACTTTTTTTTTCCCCAGGGGAAATGGTGGCATTAAAGAAAGTACGGTTGGATAATGAGAAGGAAGGTTTTCCTATTACAGCTATTAGGGAAATAAAGATTCTTCGACAACTAAATCACCAAAGTATAATCAACATGAAAGAAATAGTGACAGATAAGGTAGATGCTTTAGATTTCAAGAAAGATAAAGGTACGTTCACAAGCATTGTTGCGTCAGTTAATAATTTTAAGGTAATTTAATTTTTTCCAGGAAAAGTTGGCTGATTTTAAAACATGCATGTATTGAATGTTAAAGTTTCCACTCCTTGTACATAAAAGTAATGTTAGAAGTGCTGTTAGCCCATGCCTGCATTCTGTTTTCACTAAGGTAGTTGTCGACTTACAACAGTTTGTTTAGTGACTGTTCAAAGTTACAATGGCACTGAAAAAAGTGATTTATGACCGTTTGTCACACTTACAACTATTGCAGCACCTCCGTGGTCACATGATCAAAATTCAGACGTTTGGCAACTGACTCATTTATGATGGTTGCAGTGTCCTGGGGTCATGTGATCAACTTTTCCAAGCTTATGACAAGCAAAGTCAATGGGGAAACCAGATTCACTTAACAACTGTGTTACTAACAGCTTGCAGTGATTCACTTAACAACTCTGGCAACAAAAGTTGTAAAATGGGGCAAAAATTTAACATCTGTCTTGCTTAGCAACAGAAATTTTGGGCTCAATTGTGCTTATAAATTGAGGACTACCTGTATAATACTTTATATCTATTACCTAGTTGCTTTTCATTTTGTTGGACCTATTTGTTATCTATTTTATGAAATATTTTTATCCCACTTTTCTGACTGTAAAGGTATTTTAACAAAAGAAAACAAATCACAAATATTATCAAGCTCCAAAAATACAATTTATAATAATAATGTAGCACAAGAAAATAGAAGAGTTTCAGACCAGAACACGATGGCAAAGGTTGTATGAAGAAAAGTTGATTAACTCATAATTCCTAAGGTATTTTTGCTACAGTAAAATGTGTTTTAATATTTCAATATAGGAAGAATTACTAATACATTCACACCAATAGTGGATTTGTGGCAATCCTTTCTATTTGTTCTTTTCTTTTTACATAAAATTATGACTGGCAAGATCTTGCACTGTTACGCTATCATTCAGTAACTGCAAGGAAAGGTTTAGGTACAAGTATACTGATAGAAACTTCTTTAACATATACACAACTGCTGACAGAGTAGTCAGACAAATTGTTGTATACTTAACATTAAAATCCTTCTGTACTACTTCATAACATGCAAAGATGCTGTAAAGTTACACAACTCTCATGACTGTCCTTGTTTGGTGTTCTTATGATTACTATAATTCTGCTTAACTCTGGTTACCTGTGGTAACACCCTAGAAGTATAGAAATACAGTAATGATGATAAAATTTTAGCTTGTGAGTGACTGCCATTTGTGCTGTTATCTCAGTGCTAGGATTTTTATTTTTAATTCTCTGGTTTGGAAAATGGCTAATTTAGTTTGTAAGTTGAATAAATGGCCATGTTAGAAGATCTGTGTTTAGTAGATCTCATTTCTTGAATTGTTACTTTTTACCATATAGATTTGTCTTTCTGATGTAATCCAGAGGTAGATTAAACAGATTTTTATCTTAGGTCTATAAACTAGGCTGGGTTTAGGCTTATCGGTACTAATTTGAAAACACATCAAAGAAGAGACTGGCAAATCACTTCTGTACCATTGCCAAGAAAACTACCGTGTTTCCCCGAAAATAAGACCTACTCAGAAAGTAAGTCCTAGCTTGATTTTTACATGTGCACCCAATATAAGCCCTACCCCCAAAATAAGCCCTAATTAAAACTCCGCCCACTCCAGGGTGCACAGGTAAAAATTAAGCTAGGGTGGGGATGGGGGTGTCTGTGTAGCTGCCCTACTACTTACCTTTGGATAGTGGCAGCCAGGCCTCATACACCTCGGCCCATTTCTTCTGCAGCCAGCAAGGCTTTCCTGAAGCCCTCTGTAGCCGATAACAGAGCTCCGGATCAATCCGAAGCTCTGTTATCAGCTGTAGAGGCCTTTTCTAAAGGCCTTTCCTGAAGACCTTTTCTAGGTCTTTTTGTTCAAAACAGTGAAATTAAGCATTCCGTAAGTTTAATATGTCCACCTTGCATAAAACAAAAAATCTATACCCCATACTGCTTCCAAAATGGAAAGTGTGACGGAAAATTTCAGCCATGCTCCTTTAGTGACACTTCTGCTGTGCACCTAGGCAGCCCCCAATTCAAGATATAAAAACATAATGAAGCGTTGTCCATGGTCACAAAAAGATATTTCAGTTCTGCAATAAACGATTCATTAATAAATATATATGCTGTTAAAAGTGCATTCCAAATACTATAAAGCTAATAGATACAAATTCCGGAGGCTTATGTTTTTTTTTATAAAAGTTTATTAAGTTTCAACAAAAGATAAAATATATAAGGGAAAACAAAAAGATAGAAAAAGAAAGGATCAGAAAAAGAACAAAATTAGGAGTACAGAAAAGAAAGAGAAGTAGAAAAAGAGAAACTTCCAACTTTCTTTGGGACTAATATAAATATACTTTATATTTCTATAATCATAAACAGTTCTAATTGTCAAATCCCAAAATTAAAATTTAATTTCTTTCAGGTTCAAGCAAAAATTCCAGAAGTTGTTTCTAAGTAGAAACAAAGCTAGACAAAGCCTTTTCTTTAATCAAAGTAGTCAATTTTGCAATCGCGGACAATTCCATTAACTTCTTCCATTCTTCCGTTATAGAAATTTCTAGGTCTTTCATCTCTGTTCATACAGAAGTCTCACTGCTGTTGTCATATATAGAAACAAAGTCCCATGTTTTTTTTCAATCTGCTTATCCATCAAGCCTGAAAGGAAAACCTCTGGTTTCAATTGTACATTTATTTTGAGAATTCTCTGAATTAAAATACATTTCTGATCCCAATATTGCTTGGCTTTCTTACATGTCCACCAAAAATGATAAAATTACCATCACATTGATTGCATTTCCAACATACAGGTAGTCCTCAACTTGCAACCATTTGTTTAATGACTGTTCAAAGTTACAACAGTACTGAAAAAAGTTAATTATGACCACAGTCGCTTAACAGCTGTGGCTAAAATGGTCATAAAATTGGGCACAACTCACTTAACAACCGTCTTGCTTAGCAATGAAAATTCTGGTCCCAATTGTGGTTGTGTGTCAAGGACTAACTCTATATTTGGCACTCCCTTATACATTTTTTACAGTTTGTCAGGTCTTACCCCTGGCTCGGTATGAGTGGGGTGCCTTGTCTGCCGGGGAGGAGGGGGGCCATTGAGGTGGGGGAGGGGATCTCTGGGGTGTTGGAGAGCTGGAGTATTGCGGTTATGACTGGGAGAGGTAGATATGGCGGGAGCCGAGGGGTAGGCCGCTCTCGGGGAACTAGGACTCGGTGTCTCAAAGCAATTACGTGTTCCGGCCCCTCTGGTTCTGGTTCACCGGGCTCGCCTCGTATACCTTGGTGACCTGGGATGTCAGGGCCCTGGCCTCAGGCTGCTGCTGTTTAATGCCAGGTCTGTTGTTAACAAGGCCCCCCTCGTTCGGGACTTAATCCTGGAGGAGGGGGCTGACCTGGCATGCATAACTGAGACCTGGCTGGGCCAGGAGGGGGGTGTGCCCCTCTCAGAGATGTGCCCAGATGGGTTTCAGATATTGCATCAGCCGCGACTCCAGGGAAGGGTTGGAGGAGTGGCAGCTATTGTCCGGAAGTGTCTTTGCTCTCGCAGGATCCCTGCCCCTGAGATTGTTGGGTGTGAGTCTCTCTTCTTGAGGTTGGACTCAGGGGCTCAGTTGGGCTTGTTGTTGACGTACCTGCCTCCCAGCTGCGTTACGACAGCCCTGCCTGTGCTGCTAGAGGCAGTAGCCGGGCTGGCGGTGGACTTCCCCAGGCTTATGGTACTGGGGGACTTCAACTTGCCGTCACTTGGCGAATCCTCAGATGTGGCTCAGGAGTTCATGGCTTCCATGACAACCATGGACCTGACCCAAGTAGTTCAGGGTCCGACTCATGGGGGGGGGACACATTTGACCTGGTGTTTCTCTCGGGGCAGTGGAGATATGATCTGGAATTAAGGGGTATAGATGCTTCTCCCTTGTCGTGGTCAGATCATTTCCTGCTGAGGTTAGACTTCAGGGTGCTACTCCTCCATCGCGGGGAGGCGGAGCCGATTAAGTGGTTCCGCCCCAGGCGCCTAATGGACCCTGAAGGGTTCCAGAAGGAGCTTGGGGAGATACCTGACTCCCTTGTCCACAGTCCGTCTGAGTCCGTGGCGGCTGCCTGGAATAGGGCGGCATCTGGGGCATTGGACCGGATTGCGCCTTTGCGACCTCTCCATGGTGGTGGATCCAGGAAAGCTCCCTGGTTTACCGAGGAGCTCCAGAAGATGAAGCGCCAGAAGAGACATCTAGAGCGATGCTGGAGGACCAGTAACTCTGAATCTGACTGAACACTCTTAAGAGCCTTTATTAGGACTTATTTAGTGGCGATACGGGCGGCAAAATGCTTGCATTTTTCCACACTTATTGCATCCACTGATTCGTGCCCAGCCACCCTATTTAGGGTGACTCTCTCCCTCCTTAATGTAGGGGGAGTGGAGGAGCCCTTGCAGGGTAGAGCTGAGGAGTTTGTGCAGTTTCTGTCGGATAAAGTCGCTCAGATTCGGATGGACCTGGACTCTGATTGGTCAATTCCGACCGAGATGACGGGGGCAGGTCTTAGTCCCATTGTGTGGGATGAGTTTGAGCCTGTGACTCCTGAGGAAGTGGACAAGGCTGTAGGAGCGATGAGTTCCTCCACTTGTTTGTTGGACCCGTGCCCCTCCTGGCTGGTTTTGGCCAGCAGGGAGGTGACACGAGGCTGGCTCCAGGCTTTAGTTAACGCGTCCTTGAGGGAAGGGGCCTTCGCGCAACCATTAAAGGAAGCGGTTATAAGGCCCCTCCTCAAGAAGCCTTCCCTGGATCCAGCAGAATTAAAGAACTTTCGTCCAGTCGCCAACCTACCCTTTGTGGGAAAGGTTGTAGAGAAAGTGCTGGCACTTCAGTTTCTGCGGTCATTGGAGGAAACGGATTATCTAGACCCTTTTCAGTCTGGCTTCAGGCCTGGCTACAGCACAGAAACTGCTTTGGTCACGCTGATGGATGATCTCTGGCGAGCCCGAGATGGGGGTCATTCCTCCATCTTGGTGCTACTTGACCTTTCAGCAGCTTTTGATACCATTGACTATGGTATCCTTCTGGGACGACTAAGGGAGCTGGGAGTGGGAGGCACCGTGCACCTAGATACACCCACAGTACACCAATTCTCCATGAGCTGCACTGGCTCCCTATTGGTCTCTGGTCACAATTCAAGGTGTTGGTTATTACCTTTAAAGCCCTACATGACTCAGGGCCCGGTTATCTTCGAGACCGCCTTCTGCCGCATAGCTCCCAGAGACCGGTAAGATCCCACAGAGTTGGTCTCCTCCGGGTCCCGTCAGCTAAACAATGCTGGCTGGCAGGCCCGCGGGGGAGGGCCTTCTCTGTGGCTGCCCCAGCTCTCTGGAACCAGTTACCTCCTGAGGTCCGGACCATCCCCACCCTATTGGCCTTCCGAAAAGTGGTGAAGACCTGGCTTTTCCGGCAGGCCTGGGGCCGTTGATCTCGCTCTTGTGATCTGGCGAGATCTGGCCATGAATGGCGTGAATACGTTTTTAATGTTTTTAATGTTTTTAATTTTTAAATGTTTTTTTATAATGATTTTTTAAAATGTATTGTTAGCTGCCCTGAGTCTTCGGAGAGGGGCGGCATATAAATTGAATAAATTAAATAATTAAATTAAATTAAATTAAATTAAATTAAATTATTAAATTAAATTATTAAATTAAATTAAATATTAAATTAAATTAAATTAAATTAAATTAAATTAAATTAAATTAGATACCACGGGTGCATCATCTTATAAAAATTCTGTTTCAAATTATAATTCAATGTAAATTTCAATCATTTACTCCACATATTCTCCCATTGATCAAGCATTATATTGTATCCATTTTTAACCTGTTTAATCATGTAGTCTTTAACATATTCATCTTCTATATAAATTTTCAATAAATTTTACACATTTTAGCTTCTTAGCAATAACATGCTCATCATTAGGCCTGGTGGCTCAGCAGACTGATAGCATTGTGATTAACACCAGCTGTCTGCAATTACTGTAAGTTCGAATCTCACCAGGCTCAAGGTTGACTCAGCCTTCCATCCTTTCTAAGGTAGGTAAATTGAGGACCCAGTTTGTGGGGGCAATAAGCTGACTTTGTATAAATATACAAAAGTATGAAGGCTATTGCTTAACGCATTGTAAGCCGCCCTGAGTCTCCGGAGAAGGGCGGCATATAAATCAAATAATAATAATAAAAAATTAGTACACATGGTAGTACAGATGGTAAAAGACCCTACCTTCAGATCACTCCTTACTGAGAATTGTGATCTTCAAGAGCCCTTTCCTCTGAAGGGACACAATCATCCAAAAATTTATTTTTTATTTATTAATTTTATTCACATTTATATGTCACCCCTCTCCCGAAGGACTCTGGGCGGCTCACAACAATAAAATGAATAGAAAAATAATTCAATTAAAAACCCAACAATTAAAACTGAATTCCCAACAGATCAGGAGATTTGTTGAAAAAGCCATGTCTTCAGGTCGCCGCGGAAGGAGCGGAGGTCGGGGGCCGTCCAGAGCCCAGTGGGTAGCTCGTTCCAGAGGGTCGGTGCGGCCACAGAGAACGCCCTCATCCTGGGTGCCACCTGCCGACATTGTCTGGCCGATGGCACCCGAAGGAGGGCAGTCCTATGTGGCGCACTGGCTTCATATATATGTTAAAGAGCAAGGGGGAGAGAACCGATCCCTGGGGCACCCCACAGATGAGGGGCCTCGGGGAGGATCTCTGTCCCCCTGCCCAGACAAACTGCATGCAACCCGAGAGGTAGGAGGAGAACCACTGTAAAACAGTGACCCCCCACCCCCAACCCCCCGAGTCTTCGCAGTAGGATACCATGGTCGATGGTATCAAAAGCCGCTGAGAGGTCAAGTAGGACCAGGATAGAAGAATAACCCCTGTCCCGGGCCCGCCAGAGATCATTCACCAGGGCGACCAAAGCCGTTTCCGTGCTGTGTCTGCGCCTGAAGCCCGATTGGTACGGGTCGAGGTAATCCGTTTCCTCCAGGAATTGTGGAAGCTGGTATGCCACCACGGACTCAACAACCTTCGCTATAAAGCGAAGGTTGGAGAACGGGACGAAAGTTGTTTAAGGAGGCCGGATCCAGGGCAGGCTTCTTGAGTAGGGGCCGAACCACTGCCTCCTTAAGGGAGGCGGAGAAGACCCCATCCCTCAACGAAGCGTTGACAATCGCCTGGATCCAGTCTCCGGTCACCTCTCTAGTTGCCGCAACAAGCCAGGAGGGACATGGGTCCAACAAACACGTTGAGGCCCCCAGTCTTCCAACAATCCTGTCCACTTCATCTATGGAAACAGGGTCAAAGTCAACTCTGATATTACCTTCAAGACATGCTCCCCTCTCCTTGTCAGACCCTGCCCAGTCAGAGTCAAAGCCCGTTCATATCTGAGTGATTTTGTCTTGCAGAAATTGAGCAAAATCCTCAGCACTGCCCTGCAAGGGGTCCTCCCTCGCTCCCTGATTGAGAAGAGAGCGGGTCACTCGGAACAAGGCTGCTGGGCAATTTTCTGCAGATGCAATGAGAGCGGCGAAATAATCATGTTTCGCCGCTTCCATCGCCACAAGATAAGACCTAATATAGGTTCTTAACCGTGTTCGATCAGATTCGGAACGGGAAGACCTCCAACAGCCCTCTAGGCGTCTCTTCTGATGCTTCATCTCCCTAAGCTCCACGGAAAACCACGGAGCTACCCGGGATCCCTGTTGGAGGAGAGGCCGCAAAGGGGCGATTTGATCCAGCGCCCCAGCGGCAGCCCGTTCCCAGGCATTCACCAGGGCCTCTGGTGAATCGCGGGATAGGGACGTGGGAAATGTCCCAAGCTCTGTCAGGAACCTATCAGGGTCCATCAGGCACCTGGGGCGGAACCAATGAGTCGGTTCTGCCTCCCAGCGGTGAGAGTTGGCGGATAGAAAGTCTAGCCTAAGGAGGGAATGGTCGGTCCATGACAGGGGTTGAATAGAAAGTTCCCCCCTACCCCGAGCATTAATCCACTGCCCAGAGATAAAAATCAGGTCAAGTGTATGTCCACCATTGTGAGTTGGGCCCTGTACAATTTGAGTCAGGTCCATGGCCGTCATGGAGGCCATGAACTCCCGAACCAGCTCAGATGTATCGCCGGCTGATGGGAGATTAAAATCTCCCACAACAAAAAATCATCTTGGGTCATTCCTAGTTGCTCCTATTCAATTCTAGGGACCAAAGCCACCAATAGCCAACTTTGGCAGCAAAATCAGATGTTCATTGGCAGGAGAGAAAAAAATTACCTGCTCAGCATACCATCTTGGGGGAAGTCCCAAGGAAGATAAATTTCTTTTTTTTTTAATTGCAAAAGTTTTACAATTACATTTTCACCCCTTTCCCCCCACCCTCAACCCACCCCAAACTTCCCAACCTCCCTAACCCACCCTAACCCTCCCTTCCCCCCGGACTTCCGCACAGTATACTCATATCAGGTAAAAAAAACAAAAAAAACCCCTCCTTTGTATAAAACATATATAAAACTTGAACCCCTCTCTCCCCCTTATAAATTTTCATCTTCATTACATTAAAATATTTCTATCTTAATATAACATTTTCAAATAAAAGCTATTTGATACTTCCTAGTTTGGTATTTGTTCTGAACATAATCTATCCACTTTTTCCATTCCCATTCATAAGTCTCTTGTGAACAATCTTTTAAATATGCTGAAATCTTCGCCATCTCTGCAAAACTGGCCATTTTCAAAGTCCATTCCTCGATCGTGGGCAAAGCTTCATTTTTCCAGTATTTACCTATCAACAATCTTGCTGCTGTTATCATATACAATATCAATTTTGTTTCACCCAATGTAAAACCCTTAACTATACCCAATAAAAACAATTGTGGAGAAAATTGAATTTTTTTCTTCAAAACATTCTGCATGACCCACCAAATTTTTATCCAAAAAGCCTTAACTTTCCCACAGGTCCACCAAACATGATAATATGTAGCATCTAAACAATCACATCTCCAACATTTTGGCTGAACATTAGGGTACACACAGGACAATTTTTTGGGGTCTAAATGCCATCTATAAAACATTTTATAAAAATTTTCCCTCAGATTCTGCAACTGTGTAAATTTAACATTCTGAACCCAATTTTTTTCCCATGTTTCCAACATCACTGGTTCCTCAAAATTTTGTGCCCACTTAATCATACAATCTTTAACCAATTCAGTTTCTGAATCCCTTTCTAACAAAACATTATAAAGCCTTTTAATATGCATTGGACCTTTCTCCTTAATGTGTCTAACCAATTCTTCCTTTTTTTTTTTTTAATTTATTTATTTAAAACAGTACATCAAACAAAAAAAAAGAAATAGTCAAACAAATGATCGCGACAGAAACTTTACATGATATTTACACTTTCTACGGTATGTAAGCTTCGGTCAAATTTAACAAATATTAAACATAGTCCTGGTTATACTTGACTTTTTGGGTGTCTGTTGTTCAACCAAACATACCATTTGTCCCAACATTGGAAATATACGGAGTCCTTTTGATCTCGCAATGCTTTAGTCAGTCTGTCGGCTTCCGCATAATCCAAAATTTTCTCCAGAATCAAATCTTCAGCCGGCAGATCTTTCCCCTTCCAATGTTGGGCGAAACATATTCTTGCTGAGGTGGTGATAAATACACACAGACACCATATATTTGTGCCTATATTATCTGGCCTAATGTTCAGTAGATAGTACTCTGGTTTCAGAATTAGGTTATAACCTGTGATTTCCATAATCCATGCCTGTATGGTTTTCCAGAATTCCCTCGTCCTGGGACAGGTCCACCACATGTGGAAATAGGTGCCGATCTCCCCGCACTTCCAACAGTTTGGTGAGAGATTTGAATACATTTTAGAAAGACGGGCAGGTGGAAGGTGCCATCTATACAGCATCTTGTACACATTTTCTTTATATGATGTTGCCCACAGGAGTTTCATATGTTTGAGCCAGATTTCTTCCCATTTGGTCACATCAATTGGATACTCTGGTTTCTCTTCAGATCGTATAAATCTTTCGCCTTTTTAACCAATTCTTCCTCATGCAACATAATACCAGTTTTTTGGTCCTCTTTCCATCTCAATTGTAGTTGATTATATTGTAACCAAGTTAAATTAATCCCTTCAGTGTCTGTAGTGTCTTCAACTGCCATCTGCCCGCATCTGTAAAAAGAACCTCTCTGTATAAACCCCCCCCGAGTGACATTATATTTGTATTCCACATAATATGACCAAGATCCAGCCATAGCGGTATTTTATAATCCCATTTGTATCGGTGCTTCTTCCAAACTCTCATCAAAGAGTCTCTAAGTATATGGCTTTTAAATACTTTATCCACTTTGTTGTCATAAAATAAGTAAGCATGCCATCCAAATTCAAGATCAAAACTTTCTATATTCATTATTCCAGTCTTTTTCCTTCCAAACCAATCACTTGCTAGAGTCAAAGTTGCTGCTTCATAATATAGTTGTAGGTTTGGAAGTTTAAGGCCTCCCCTTTCTGGAACATCTTGCATATGATTTTCAATTTCACTCTCGGTTTTTTCTCGTTCCAGACAAACTTATTCACTCCAGTTTGCCACACTTTTAGTTGTTTATCACTTTTAAGCACCGGAATCATTTGAAACAAAAAAAGAAATCTTGGCAAAATGTTCATCTTAACTGCTGCTATTCTTCCAAGTAAAGACAGCTGCAGTTTTTTCCAAGTCTCCATATCTTTCTGCACCTCTCGCCACAACACCTCATAATTATTTTGAAACAATTTCATATTTGATTCTGCAACTTGAACTCCTAGATATTTTACCTTTGGTACAATCTCAAAACCTGCCCTCCTTTCAAGCTAGTGTTTACGATCTTGTGTCATATTTTTAGCTATCATCTTGGTTTTTTTCTGGTTCAGTCTAAAACCTGAAACTTTACCATAGACTTGTATAATGTCCTTCATCTGGATTATTGATTCCATCGGCTGTGTTAGGGTAACAACCAGATTGTCTGCAAATGCCCTTATTCTGTAATCCTCTTGCCTTATCACTATTCCTTTCAAGGTGCTCGAGTCCCGTATTGTATTCAACAAGACTTCTAATGTTAAAATAAATAACAATGGGGATAACGTTCAACCTTGTCTTGTTCCTTTTTCAATTTTAAACTCTGTTGTCAAACTTCCATTAATAATAATCTGTGCCTTTTGCTCTTGGTAAATTGCTGAAACTGCCTGTATAAATTGATCCCCAAAGTCCATCTTTTTTAAAGTCTTTAGTAGAAAGTTCCAGTCCACTCTATCAAAGGCCTTCTCTGCATCCAAGAAGACCAGCACTGCAGGGATCTGTTTATTCTTCTCAAGATATTCCAATAAGTCTATTACTTGCCTTACATTGTCCTTCATGTATCTACCCTCGATAAATCCCGCTTGATCATCATGAATCACCTTTTGGATTACTGGCATCAACCTGTTGGCTAGTACTTTTGCATAAATTTTATAATCAGTATTCAGAAGAGATATTGGTCTATAATTCTCCGGTTTTTTAGGACCTGCTTGCTCTTTTGGTATCAAAGAAATATAAGCTGTTGTCCATGATGGGGGTATTTTACCCCCTTGTTGAATATTACAAAATAAGTCTCTAAGTTGTTCCACCATTTCTGCTTGCAAAGTTTTATAATACACTGCAGTCAAACCGTCCATTCCAGGAGCTTTAGCTGTTTTTAATTGTTTAATTGCTGCTATTATCTCCTCGTCTGTTATAGGATAATTCATTCTTTCCCTTTGTTGGTCAGTAATTTTTGTAACTCTTTTATTATCTAAGTATTTTTCTATAAGTCCATTCTGCACATCATCTTTAGCATATAGTTTAGTATAATAGTCCACAAAAGCTTCTTTAATTAATTTTTGTTGAAAGATTTCTTTCCCTCCAATATCAATACTATCAATAGTTCGTAAACTCTGCTTTTTCCTTAATGTATAGGCCAACCATCTGCCTGGCTTATTGGCATTACAAAATGTATTATGCTTCGCAAATTGTAAGTTTGTTGCAACTTGTTCCGCCATAAGCATTTGAAATTGGTCCTTCAAAAGTTTTATAGCACCACGTATTCTGTCATCTGTTGGGTTTTTAATAAGTAGCTGTTCTTTATTTCTACTTCCAATTCAGATCTTTTCTTTTGTCGAATCAATCTATGTTTAGAGTTCATATAAATGAGCACCCCTCTCATATAAGCTTTACTCGCATCCCATACTATTTCAATTGGGGTACCTTTATTCAAGTTTATTTCAAAAAATTCTTTCAAGTGCTTTTTAAGTTCTGTAATATTTTTTTCATATCTGAACAAGTTTTCACTTATTCTCCAAGAGCGTCGCTCAGTCTTGCCCATCTCGATTTCTATCCATACTGGGCTATGGTCGGTCAAAGTTCTTGGGAAGATCTTTGTTCTTTTTGTCTTAACAAGTAAATCAACCGACAACAAGATAAAGTCAATCCTAGAGAAAGATCTATGTCTGTCGGGAAAAAAAGTATAGTCCAGTTCTTTTGGATTATTTTAATTCCAAGTCTTCTTTCATGTCAAAAAAAGTCTGTGGTAATCTCATCCTGGATTTCGCCAAACTCTTTTTGTCTAATTTAGAATCAATTACTCCATTCCAATCTCCCATAATTAAAATAGATCTATAGTCCCATTGCAGTATTTTAGTATGTAACATTTTATAGAAATGATCCTGTTGTTGGTTGGGAGCATATATTCCAATCAAAAGAATTTGGCCATTTACTGTATGCAATTCAATTGCTATAAACCTACCATCTTCATCTGCTTCTATAATTTTAGCTGTTAGTCTCTTGTTTACATAAATAACCACACCATTCTTTTTTTGCAAAGTTGAAGATATAAAATGTGTTCCTAATTTAGAGTTTATCAAGTATTTTTCATCTTGAGTTGTGATATGAGTTTCTTGTAAACAAATTATATCATTATTAAATTGTCTCAAGTATGCAAATAACTTCTTCCTTTTCTGTACCGAGTTCAACCCATTCACATTCCAAGATAAACACTTAATGGTCATCTTTATCTTTCTGAAGCAACGAGCAGAATAACTGAATATCTTCCTGGATCTTCGGTCTTGCTCCCCCCATGACTTCAGTCTCTTGTGTAGTAATCTTAGCTCCCTTTTTATATTGTCTTTCCTGCTGTTGCTTTTCTTTAAGTTGCTTGGATTTTGCACGAGTTATACGCTGATCCTTAACTTCAACCATCCGAGCCGGGTCTAAGATTGGAGAAGATTCTAACAGGGGCTCCTCCAAGAAACCTCCTACAGCACCCTGCGTTTCCTCTAACTCCACCTGCTTAGACTGTTCTTGCAATTCTTGTTGAAATTGCTTCTTATCACTCTCCTTAATCTCCAACACTGTAGATGTACGTGGAGATGGTGTTCTTTCTTTAAAAATAGTATTATAAAAATGCTCCGCCTTCTCCACAGTATTCAAACGATATCTTTCTCCCTTGTACTTCAAAATTATGCCAGTTGGGGCATCCCACCGGAATGGTATCTCTTGTTTTTTCAATTCGTTGACTAGAAAGCCAAAATCTTTTCTGGCTTTCAACATTTTAGGTGGTAACTCTTTATAAACTCCAATTTGTGCACCCCCCACTTGCACAGAAGTAAGAAAAGATTTTTGCAGTATGTCATTTCTTATTGCTCTGTCTGTAAAGTATATCACCACATCTCTAGGCAATTGTCTTTGTCTGGCCACCCAGGAATTCACTCTATAAATTTTGTCTATTTTATAAAAAACCACATCAGGATTAATTTTTAATATCACTGCCAGAGCCTCAGCACAAATCTGTCTCAAATCCTGTCGGTCATCCTCTCTGATTCCTCGAAGCCTTATAGCAAATTCCATTGCCCTGAATTGCATCATAACAATTTCGTTTTCGACTCTCTGCATTTTATCATCAACATCAGAAATTTTATAATCATTGTCTTTCATCTTAACATTGACTTCTGATTTAAATTCTTCCACTTTAGAGTCCACTTTAATAATAAATTCTGCAAGGCCAGACGCCACATCTGTTATTTTTTTAGTCACCTTGCCATAATCCTGTTGCACCATGTCTTTAATTTCATTAATTTCCTGCATAATTTCATGTTGAGATTTTTGAAGTTTCTCATCTATTTCCTGTTGAGATTTTTGAAATTTATCATCCAAAACCTGGGATATAAATTCTTTTAAGTTTTCAAAGTCAAAATCTTTTTTCTGAGTTTGTTGAACAGAAGGAGGCTGTGATTCATGTTTGCGTGTGGGGGATCCCCCCCTGCTGCCTTTCCTTCCTGCTTCTTTGAAGCCATCCTGCCACGTAGGTTAGTTTTTCTAAAGAGGGAAATCCTCTTTCCTTTTCCACCTCCACAAAGGCTTCTAAAAAAATCCCCCAGGTTTAGTCAGATAGAAGCTAGACTGAACAAACTCAAAATTTAAAGAAAAAGATTTTTCCTCTTCTCCTATTCCTCTGTATTACAGGCAAAGTAACTTTGTAACTGATCAAAGTAACTTCTCAGAATCACTTTCACTAGCTCGTTAGCTCAGCTGCTGGGCGCCATTTGGGGGTTCAAGTTAATACTTCCCAAAGTCCTCTAAAAAAGTCCCCCAGTTTTAGTCAAATTGGAAGTAGAATTAGACTAGTGCGAGCTCAGCTTGCTTTAAAAAGGATTTTTTCCCGCTCTTCTCCTGTTTGCTTGCTACAAGCAGCGCAACAATGTAACTTGTTAGAATAGCTTTAAAAGATCACTCTCCCTTTCAGCTTGTTAACGCTGGAACGGCGCCATCTTTTCAAGCCGCTTCCGCTCGCTCTAATTTTTACTCGAATCGGGAAGTCACAAAAGAAGGAAAATACTTGCAATTTCTTGGTTTCAGGGTTCAGGTTTTTTTCTCCGCTAGTTGATAGAGTTGATTTCAATCAATTTTTGTGTTTGCTGCTGCCGGCTTGCTCTGCAGAAAGCAGAGTCGTCCCACGCCGTCCGGAGTCTTCGCAAGTTGGGAGGGAGCCGCGCCTGTTTCCTCCCCAGTAGCAAACTTCTGGGGGCTCACAGGGGCTCGACCTGCGCCTTGCTTACTCTCTCCTTCAAATCCTGCAGATTCTGGAGTTTCCAAGCCGCTTCTCACGATCGGAGCGGCTCTACAAACGGCGGGGCTGGCGGTCCTTAAAAAGGGACCGTCTTCACCGGGAGCCAGCAAAACCGGAAGCACCAAGGAAGATAAATTTCTTGATATTGCGGTATAGTCAATCTGGGAGGGCCTTTTGCCTACCCAATGCAACAACTTTGCCCAGTAGTCAGTAATAATAGTCCCATTCAAAATAGAATAGAATAGAATAGAATAACAGAGTTGGAAGGGACCTTGGAAGTCTTCTAGTCCAACCCCCTGCCCAGGCAGGAAACCCTACACCACTTCAGACAAATGGTTATCCAACATCTTCTTAAAAATTTCCAGTGTTGGGGCATTCACAACTTCTGCAGGCAAGTTGTTCCACTTATTAATTGTTCTAACTGTCGGGAAATTTCTCCTTAGTTCTAAATTGCTTCTCCCCTTGATTAGTTTCCACCCATTGCTTCTTGTTCTACCCTCAGGTGCTTTGAAAAATAGTTTGACTCCCTCTTCTTTGTGGCAACCCCTGAGATATTGGAACACTGCTATCATGTCTCCCCTAGTCCTTCTTTTCATTAAACTAGACATACCCAGTTCCTGCAACCGTTCTTCATATGTTCTCCTCCCAGACGGAACGGCAGGCAGCGCTGGGTAGACTCTGTCAGATGACCAATCAGGACCGGGTCTGCAAGAGTTTAGGCCCCGCCCTTCCTGTCGTTCCCCAGTTTATCGACTCGGTCGACTTGGACACTTGTGTCTCCTGCTTCTTCTGAGATCGAAGTCTACGAAATTTAAAATAGATTGCAAAAAAGGTCAGAATTAGCATCTTGGAGGAGCCTTGCTGCGATCCCAGTCTCCCAGCTTGAAGGAGGGCTCGCCTTCGCCCTCAGCCGCCCGATCGCCGCTCCTCTCTGCCGGCTGGCAGTTTCAGGCAGGGCCCACGAGTTTGCTCCGTAGCCCTGGCCTGCGCCGCGCCGTCTTGCCCTTCTAAAATCAGACGCTTTTGCTGCACTTTGAAGCCTTCGCTTCGCAGCTCCCCCCCACCGCGCCGAAATCCACTCGCTGCTTGGAGCCATTTGCCGCTTGCCTCTCGGACCGTTTGGGCGCAGTGAGTACTAAAGGTGGCCATTTTAAACTTGGTTTTGGCGCCAACGGGGGTAATTTCAAGATGGCTGACTCCCGTTCCTCAAGAAGTGGTTGTGGGGCGGGCGCTCATCAGGATAGGAAGCGCCATAACAGCGATCCGGGGGAAGGGACCTCAGGCCTGCATCGAGGCCATAAGAAGCCCAAATTGCCATCTGCCCCTCCAGAAAAGTCAGCTCTGACCAGGAAGGACGAACAGTGCCGCCATAGGGCCCTGGAAAGGGCAGTCCAGAGGGCTCAGATCCAAGCCTCCAAACAGGACCTTCCTCCCCCCGCCTCTCCCACTCCTCAAGTTTCTGCTGGGGTTTCTAGTGCTCAGGCCCAGCCCCAGATTGGCCATAGATCTGCACTCTCCCCAGATCGGTTTTCCTCAGGGATTTCTCCAGCTCCTGATGAAGCGGCCATTTTATTTGCAACCTTGCCTCAGGAAAGCTTTTCTCCGGCTGCTGTACTTCCAAACCAAGGGGAGAATGTTCCTTCAACTCAGCCACCTCCCCCCCCTCCCCCCCCCCCCAGTGACTCCCTGCCTTCTACCATTTCCCCTGCTCTGGCTTCTCTCATCGCAACTGCCATCCGTCAGGGCATCTCTGAAGGCCTACAACTGCGTGCAGAATCAGATATTTTAGACTGCTCGAGCCAAGTCAGTCATTTATCACGGGGGGTGGAGGCTTCGCCCCATCTGGAGAGACCATCTTCTCCTGCTTCAGCCAGCCAGATATCCCTCTCTGCGGAGGACCTCGCTTTAGACCAAGAATGGTCTGATGATGAGGGCTTAGCTCCTGACCAGCCGGCCTTTATAGGCCTCTTCAAACCTCATCTCTTTCTCTCCTTGCTGTTTAAGGCTTTGTCTGTTACCAAAATGTTACCGGCTCCTCCTGTTTCCACAGGGAATCCATCATCTGAGGATCCTTCTGCTTCTCTTTTCACAGAACAACCAGCTTGTGTGGATACCTTGCCTGCACCTAAACTCTTTTCAGATGTGGTGAAGAGACAGTGGTCATCACCAGGCTCTGGGCCTCTGCCCAATTCCCAAGACAAAAAGTTTTATGCTACCGCTTCTGACTTTTCTGACTTGTTGCAGGTGCCGAATGTGGACGCTCCAGTTGTCGCCTTGGCCTCTACCTCTCGTCTGGCAGGTCCTCCTGAGGAGTCCTTGCATCCGGAGGACAAGCGAGCCGAGCGGACCCTTATCAAAGGTCACCAGGCCTCAGCATGGGCGGTAAGAACCGCCTCGGCGGCATCTTTTTTCAACAGGGCCTCCATTTTGTGGCTCAAACAGCTGCAGGATCGTCTTCCGGCCTCCGATTCACGTTCCCACCAGGACATTAATAAAATTTTGGCGGCCGTCGAATTTTCGGCTGACGCTACCCTTAATACGGCCCGCTTTGCAGCTAAGGCCATTGGGTCTTCAGTTACCTCCCGCAGGCTCCTCTGGCTTTGCCACTGGCAGGCTGATGCCAGGAACAAATGGCGCCTGGCTGCCTCTCCTTATGAAGGAACTAACCTTTTTGGTTCTTCCCTGGATCCAATTTTGGTAGAGACTAGGGATCACAAGAAGATCTTTCCCGTGGTCTCCCGTCGGTCGGACTTTCGTCAGCAATCCTTTCAAAGGTCCCAGTCCTTTCGCCAGTCTGACACTGCCTCCTCCTTCAACTGCTCCTCCCGCAACTTTTCCTCCAGAGGAATGCAAGGCCAAGACTCTCAGGTCAGGTCCTCTTCTAGATTTCCTCCCAGAAGGTCCTTCCGGGGTGGCAAAGGCCGCCCTTTCCACAGGTCCCGTTAGCCGACCTCCAGATTCTCTGGTTGGGGGCCGTCTCTCTTTCTTCTCTGATACCTGGTTTGTTTCTACTTCCGATCGTTGGGTTCACTCTACTGTTTGAGAGGGCCTCCGTTTAGAGTTTAGAGCCTCTCCCCCGCGTGTTTTTGTTCCTTGTCCTCTTTCACAGGACTCTGCTTCCCGTGCCCGTATGGCCTCGGCGGTCGCCCACCTCCTCCTCATCGAAGCCATTGAGGAGGTTCCTCCATCTGAACGTAGGTCCGGTTTTTATTCCCGGCTCTTCCTTGTTCCTAAAGCTTCGGGGGGCTGGCGCGCCATTTTAGACCTAAAGGCACTGAACCGGTACATAACATACCGCTGGTTCAAGATGCATTCCCTCTCTACTATTTTAGAATGTATTCGGGAGGGGGATTTCCTGGCTTCAGTTGATTTAACCGAAGCTTATTTGCATGTTCCCATTTTTCCACCCCATTGAAAATTTCTTCGTTTTTATTATAGGGGCTCTCATTATCAATATAAAGCTCTCCCTTTCGGTCTTTCCTCTGCACCCAGGGTCTTCACCAAGTTGATGGCGGCCCTTGTGGCCCACATTCGGTCCCTACCTGTCCGCATTTTATTCTATTTGGATGATATTCTTATTCTTTCTTCCTCCCTTCAAGGGGCTCGGCAGGATGTGTCTACCACGCTCCGTCTTTTTCAAAGCCATGGGTTCCTGATCAACTGGGCCAAGAGCTCCCTGTCTCCCTCGACTCGCATTCAACATTTGGGTGCAGTCATTGACACCCTCTCATCCACTGTTTTTCTCTCTCTGGCCCACCAGTCCAGCCTTTCTGAGATGGCGTCTCTATGTTTGGAAGGCCGGCCCATTTCTATTCTTTCCCTCTCCAGGTTCCTGGGCAAAATGGTGTCTTCCTTCGACATTGTTCCCTGGTCCCGTTTGCACAGTAGGCTTCTCCAATGGTACCTTCTTCCGTTCCAGCGATCCCTTTCAGTTTCTTCCTTGCGTAAGGTTTCTCTTCCCCCTAAGGTTTTGGATTCCTTACGGTGGTGGGGTTCAGAGGCCATCGCCCAGGGTACCCTGTTTAGAGAGCCTCAGAGGATGGTGCTCACCTCTGATGCGAGCCTCTCCAGCTGGGGGGCTCACCTTAACTCCCATATGGTTCAGGGCATCTGGGCTGAGGAGGAATGGGGCAACTCCATCAACTTCCTCGAGTTACGGGCTATCTTTCTGGCCTTACGTCATTTCCAACCTCTGATCCAAGGGCAGCACATGCTCGTTCTAACTGATAATGTTTCTGCTAAGGCCCATATTAACAAACAGGGTGGAACCCAGTCCCGGACCCTTCTTCGTGAATCTCTACTTCTTGGCCTCTGGGCTGAATCTCATTTAGTCTCCTTACGGGCTGCCCACATTTCTGGTAAGGCTAATATCCAAGCAGATTTCCTTAGCTGTAATCTGGTGGACCATTCCGAATGGAAGCTCCACCCCATCCTCTTCCAGGAACTCTCCAACCGTTTTGGCTGTCCTGCAGTTGATTTGTTCGCTACCAATTTCAATCATAAGGTTCCACGTTTCTTTTCCAGATTCCCATCCCCAGGCGCGGAGGCGGTGGACGCCCTCCGATCCCCCTGGCCCCAGCGGGTCCTTCTTTATGCGTTCCCCCCTCTTCCACTCATCGCCAGGGTCATCCGGAAGCTTCTGGCGGAGGGGTTGGAAATGATTCTCATAGCTCCCCACTGGCCCCGTCGGCCATGGTTTTCGGACTTAGTCGCCCTGTCCACTGCCCGCCCTTGGCGGATCCCAGACGACCGGATTTGTCTACTCCAGGGGGCTCTCTTACACCCAGAGCCCCAATGGCTGCAACTAACCGCCTGGAGACTGAGCGGGAGTTCTTGACTCGGGTCAATATTCCTCCCGCCGCCATCACTACAATGCAAGCTGCCCGACGCCCGTCCACTACTCGTATCTACGAGTCTACCTGGCGCTCCTTCTCGTCTTGGTGCTTGGCTCGAGGGATCAACCCCACTTCACCTTCGGTAGCACACATCATCGCCTTCCTCCAGGATGGCTTTGAGTCCGGACTGGCCCCTTCTACTCTACGTCGCCAGACTGCAGCCTTGGCCTCCGTCTCAGCTTGTCCTTCCTTGACAGCCATCACTAAGGATCCATTGATTCGGCAATTCCTCCGGGGGGCCGCTAACCTGAGTCCCCCAGTCGTCCACCGTTTCCCTATATGGGACCTCTCGAAGGTTTTGGCCTCGCTGACTTGCCCACCTTACGAGCCTCTCCGGTCGGCGTCTTTGAAATTTCTCTCCTTCAAGGTGGCCCTTTTGGTGGCAGTGACTTCTGCTCGTCGCATTTCTGAAATGGCCGCCTTGTCGGTCCGCCAAGACCTATGTGTTTTCCATCACGACAAGGTTGTCCTTCGTTTGGACCCTACTTTCCTCCCCAAAGTTAACTCATTGTACCATCGGTCGCAGGAAATTTCTTTGCCCAACTTTTGTCCCAATCCATCTCACCACTTAGAAAGGGCGTGGCACACTCTCAACGTACGCAGAGCCTTGAAAATCTACATCTCACGTTCTGCTTCGTTTCGCAAGACCGAGGCATTGTTCGTCTCGTTTCAACCTACCGCAATGGGATCCAAGGTCTCGGCGCCAACCTTGGGTCGCTGGATCCGGGCCACGATTGCATTCGCTTACGAGTCCCAGTCTCTGCCGGTTCCCAACCGTGTGACTGCACATTCCACCAGGAGTGCCACCACCTCTGCGGCCTGGGCTACCCAGGCTTCTCTGGAGGAAGTCTGCAGGGCGGCGATCTGGTCCACCCCGACGCCGTTCATCAGACACTACCGTCTGGACGTATACGCGTCAGCGGATGCAGCATTCAGCAGAAGGGTCCTTCAACGTGTACATGAGACCTGATCTCCGGCTCTCCCCGGCTGCCCGCCCTTGGACATCAAGCTTTGGTATGTCCCAGCGCTGCCTGCCGTTCCCTGTCTGGGAGGAGAATGGGCGTTGGTCCTACCTGAGACGCCCGTTCTCTCCCGTAGGAGGGAACGGCAGGCAGCCCCCACCCTCTTGGGGATGAGCCGTCGATGCCGGGGTGGGGCGGGTTCTACTTACCTTTTCTTTATTCTTAGCAGGAGACACGCCAGTCTGCAGTGAAATCCTCGCCGATAAACTGGGGAACGACAGGAAGGGCGGGGCCTAAACTCTTGCAGACCCGGTCCTGATTGGTCATCTGACAGAGTCTACCCAGCGCTGCCTGCCGTTCCCTCCTACGGGAGAGAACGGGCGTCTCAGGTAGGACCAACGCCCATTTTAGCCTCCAGTCCCCTAATCATCTTTGTTGCTCTTCTCTGCACTCTTTCTAGAGTCTCAACATCTTTTTTACATTGTGGCGACCAAAACTGAATGCAATATTCCCAAGTGTGGCCTTACCAAGGCATTATAAGGTGGTATTAACACTTCACGTGATCTTGATTCTATCCCTCTGTTTATGCAGCCCAGAACTGTGTTGGTTTTTTTGGCAGCTGATGCTGCACACTGCTGGCTCATATCTAAATGGTTGTCCACTAGGACTCCAAGATCCCTCTCACAGTTACTACTATTGAGCAATGTACCACATATACGGTACCTGTGCATTTTGTTTTTCTTCCCTAAATGTAGAACCTTGCTTTTTTCACTGTTGAATTTCATTTTGTTAGATAGCGCCCAGTGTTCAAGTCTGTCAAGATCCTTCTGTATCTTGAGCCTATCTTCTGGAGTGTTGGCTATTCCTGCCAGTTTGGTGTCATCTGCAAATTTAATGAGTTCCCCATCTATCCCCTCGTCCAAGTCATTGATGAAGATGTTGAAGAGCACTGGGCCTAAAACAGAGCCCTGGGGTACTCCACTGCATACTTCCTTCCATGTAGATGCAGTTCCATTGAGGACTACACATTGAGTGCGGTTGGGCAGCCAGTTACAAATCCATCTGGTGGTGATGCTGTCTAACCCACATTTTTCTACTTTATCTAGTAGTAGGTTATGGTCTGCTTTATCAAATGCTTTACTGAAGTCCAAGTAAATTATATCGATCGCATTCCTCTGGTCCACTAATTTTGTCACTTTGTCAAAGATTGCAATAAGATTAGTCTGGCATGATCTGTTTTTTTTTTTAATATATATTTTATTTATTTTTAAACATCTTAGACATAAACTACATCTTTTAAGAGCAAAGGTTTGGTCCAGTATTAGATAAGTACAATTGCCCACACTTCTTTAACCAATTTGATTCCAAATTTCATCCACTTACATCTTTAAAAAGAAAAAAGACATCAAATCACCAATTTTTTATCATACATTCTAACATCTTATTCTAAACACTTGGCATTCTATTGTATCACCATAAATCTTAAGTCACAAATAAACACAGCTCCTTTTTGTATACAATCTTTCATTTCCAAATAAACACCATTCTAAATTTTTATCGTTTTGTCAATCAGAATTCCATATATATTCCTTAATCTTAAAACCCATTTCATCAAATCTATATTTTAACCTCTATTGATTTACGTCTAATTTCCTTAATCTTGTCATGAAATACGCTTCTCATTATACATAAAATCACTTCAGAATCGGTTCACATTATCATTCATTCCACGTTTCCATCCATAATTTTATCTAGTTCCCAATCTACTTTATTTTGGCTGATTTCCAGCATATTCTCTATTACTCCTAGATCTATTATTTAGCTGGTTCACTACTAAATTAGTTGTTTTCCAGAACACTGCTACTACACTCCAGCATTGGGGTTCAATCTTCTTTTCTGACAGCAACTGAGAGAACCTTTTATTAACTTAACTTCCTACTCTGTGCTCTCACCACGCCCCTTTTGCACTCGGATCCCCAGTCTTTCTCTCAGTTGCTGACAGACTGAGAGGGTTTTTCCTCTGTGCTCTGAGCTTTGCGTTAGGCCTTTGATTATTTTTGATTAGCCCCTTTCTTTTGCTTTCCGGTGGAGTTTAGGTGTCCTGTCTTCATTGTTTTTTTTTGCTGCTTCGTTGGCTCCCCGCCTGTCAGCTGTCTGTCGGTTTCGTGCCTGGGGAACCGGGTCGTTCCGACCTTCGCGCGATTGCGCTCACAGCCGCCGGTTTCTGTCCCTGAGGGGCGGCTCCGGCTGAGTTGCTGCTACCGGTGGGATCGGGGCTGGGCGATTCGCTCCCCAACCACCGTTCTTTCTTGAGGCGATAGCAGGGCGGCGGCGCATTAGAGGAGCTGGCGGTTAGCGGTGCTTGCTACTGCCGCGGCTTTTAAGCGGCGACCGTCCTGTCAGGCTTCTGCGGGCAGCGCTGCGGCTATCGGTGTCACACCTCCGCTGCGGGTCTGCGATGAAGTGAGATAAAAACGCAACCAACAGCCTTTGTTTGCTTTAGCAGTTTAATCCACCCAAACAGCTCCGTCAACGGCAAATGGAACATATGCGAAAAGCACAAAGTCGGCGTTGGGAGCGGCTGCCTCCCAACGCCTTTTAAATACTCGCGCTGGTCTTATACACGCCCTTCCGGGTTCAGCGCTCATAGCACATGCGCGGAACGTCTCTCCCGTCTCGGCGGCGACTGAAGGGCGTCAGAGGAATATCCTACCTATGCCGGCCGCTGCGTGACCGACCGCCTAGGATTAATAAGCACCCCCACCACCAGTGTAAGCGTGAGTCCCCAACCACCCCCCTACAGGCCCCTTGATGTTGCAGGTTGTCAGCCAGGGCTCTTTAACAGCAGGGTTTACAGGTGCCGCTACGGACCACGGTGTCGAGGGGTCTCGACAGGCGGCTCCCCCTACCAAGGCTGCTCCTGGAAGATAGAAACGAACATGTTAACCACGGATTAAGGTGTGAGACACATACCCCAGGGACCAGGTTTCTGTGGATAGTGTTTATGGAACTGCTTAAGCAGTCGGTTGGCCTGTATATTCTTAGCCCCCACCCAGGATGCCTCCTCGAAAGGGTACCCTTTCCATTTAAGTAGATATTGTACTTTACCCCTACTGATTTGTGAATCTAACTCTTCTTCTATTTCTTAGTGGTTTCCTTCCACTGGGCCAGGCCTATTTAGTTGTTCTCGAACACTGTCCACTGGTTTCAACAGACTACTATGGAACACAGGGTGAACCTTACCTAGTAATGGTGGTAGCCTTAACTCCACCGTTACGGGATTGATTACTCGTACAACGGGGAAGGGTCCCATGTATTTGGGTCCTAGCTTACGACTAGGCATTCGCAAATTCAGGTATTTCGTAGAGAGATAGACCCGATCTCCTACAGCAAATGGTTTATGGTCCGCTCTTTTTTTATCTGCTTGGTGTTTATATGAGTCGGTTGCTTTATCTAAGGCCTCTTTTATCCGTGGCCACTGTTTTCCAATGCGTGTAGCCCATATGTCAGGGGATAATTGTTCCTGATTGTGTATGTCTAGTTCAGGGATGGCAGAGAACTCTTTTCCTGACACGACCTGAAAGGGGGTAACTCCTGTGTTGCTATGAACAGCATTATTGTACGCTATCTCAGCAAACGGGAGGAGGTCCAACCAATCGGACTGTTGGTACGACACATAACAACGTAGGTACCGCTCTACCATGGCGTTAGCCCTCTCAGCAGCCCCATTGGTGCTGGGATGAAATCCTGAACTCAGCCCGTGATGAACCTATCATCTTTATGAAATCCCGCCAAAACTTTGCGGTAAATTGAACACCCCTGTCGGAAATAATACGTCGAGGCACTCCATGTAAACGATATATATGCCAAACGAATAGTTTTGCTAGTCTCCGAGCTGATGGTAGCCCATGGCATGGAATGAAATGGGCCTGCTTGGAGAAGAGGTCAACCACAGTCCATATCACAGTATTACCGTTACTTTCCGGGAGGTCTACAATAAAATCCATGCCGATCTCATCCCAGGGCTGAGTAGGTTCTGCTACAGTCTGTAAAAGGCCGAGGGGTTTTCCGGGCCGAGGTTTCACCATGGCACATGTTTTACAGCTCTTCACATATTGTTCAACCTCCTTTCTCATGCGTGGCCACCAAAATTGCCTTCGTACTAAGTGTAATGTTTTAAGGAAGCCAAAGTGACCGGCCGTTTTGGTATCGTGACACCTGCGTAGGACTAACTGTCGTAATGACTCGGGAATGTACAGTTTGTCTCCTACCCAGGCAAAGCCATCCCGATATGTCACTAGTGTTCCGTGTTCCAATAACCAAGCATCGGTAGCCAACGCTCGTTGTAGATCGTCCTTCCACGTGGAGGTCGGTTCAGTCTGAGACGTTTGGCCCACCTGTTGCTTTCCTGGTAGCATTGCTTGCACCACTTCTTCCCGTTTACTGGCAAATTGCAGTAATCGTGAGAGCACATCCGCCAAAAAGTTCTTTCCTCCTGGAACGTATTTCAACTCAAAATTGAAACGTTGGAAATATTGTGCCCATCGTACCTGTTTAGGTGACAGCCGCCTAGGGTTCTGAAGGGCTTCTAAATTTTTGTGGTCTGTCCATACCTCAAACCGAACACCACTGCCTTCCAAGAGGTGTCGCCATGTGAGCAAGGCCCAGCACACAGCAAAAGCCTCTTTCTCCCATATAGCCCAGCGTGTCTCAGTGATAGTGAATTTGCGGGACGTATAAGCGCATGGATGCAATTCTCCTTTAGGGTTTTTTTGCAACAATACCGCACCCACGGCGACATCGCTAGCATCTGCTTGCACAATAAACGGTGATGTTGGGTCGGGATGTCGTAATATAGGAGCTTGCGAGAACATGGTTTTCAACCCATCGAATGCCTTTTGACACTCTGGAGTCCAGAGTAATACCTGGCCTGGCCTTACCCTTACACCCGTCGATTTCGTGCGTAACAATTCGGTTAGTGGGAGGGCTATATGGGCAAAAGCAGGAATAAACTGCCGGTAGAAGTTAGCAAAACCGAGAAAGCTCTGCAATTGTCTTTGTGTCATAGGCGCCTGCCACTCCAGCACCGTATTTACTTTCTTCGGGTCCATTTCTACCCCAGCCCCAGATATGCGATATCCCAAGTAATCCAGCTCTGTGCGGTGGAATTCGCACTTCGATAACTTCACGAAAAGCTTTGCACGAAGTAACTTGGATAATACTTGTCTTACCACGTCTATGTGTTCGTCCATTGTTTTGGTATAAATTAGGATATCATCCAGATAAACGAGAACGCCCCTATATAGGTGCTCGTGCAATACCTCGTTTATCACCTGCATAAACACAGCCGGGGCACCCTGTAGGCCAAATGGCATTACCCGGAACTTATAACTCCCTAACGGACAGTTAAAGGTGGTTTTCCACTCATCACCCGGCTTTATTCATACCCTATAATAGGCTTCTCGTAAATCCAGTTTTGTAAACACCCTCCTGGTTGACAAGGTGGCCAGTAAATCCTTCATTAAAGGTAGGGGGTATAAATGTTCGACGCACACAGTGTTTAATCCCCAGAAGTCTACACATAAACGCAAACCCCCATCCTCTCGGAACAACACAGGAGCGGCCATATGTGACCGGCTTGGTTGGATAAAGCCTCTAGCTAGGTTTTTATCGATGTAGCACCTAAGTTCCTCTAACTCTGCTTTGGTCATGGCGTACATCCGCGGCTTGGGTAACTTAACAACCGGTTTTAATTCTATGGCACAATCGGTGGCTCTATGAGGGGGCAAAACCTCGCATTCCTCCTCATTGAACACAGCCGCTAGGTCTTTATATATGTCGGGGCATCCTGTTTGGAGGGATGCGTCGGAGCCCTCACACTGTATTCCAATCTGGTCTACTTGATTTTCCGGCTCTGGTTCTGGGCCAATGCTTAATCGAAGCCGTCGGAAGCCCCCCTCCCACCATATCTTAGGTCTCCACTTATCTAACCATGCTAAACCCAATATGACAGGCTCAACCATAGTATCCACCACTACAAAGCGGATGTTCTCCCAATGCTCTCCTATTTCTAACCGCACTAGCTCAGTCACCCATGTTGCTGGCTTACCACCTAAAAGAGAACCATCCATCTGTTCGAACCTAATGGAGGCTTGTAATTTCAGTGTTCGTAATCCCTTTTCCCTAGCTACTGCTTCCCGGATAAGACACCGGGTACAACCCGAATCTATTAAGGCGTTTTGTTGAACTACCCTTAGGGTCTGGGGATGTCGTAGCACGATGGGAATGACGAAGGGGCGGATCGGGTCACTCACCATGGGGTCTACCGGAGCATCATCTCCGCTGCTTTCCGAAGCTGCCTGCACCAACTCGTGACCAGAAGGCGTCTCAGACTCTGCTCGAGGACCACGAGACGCCGTCGGTGTCGTCGCTCTGGACCAGTCTGACGAGGACCGGGCTCTCTCACGTCCCCTGCCAGCCGATGGTGGAACTCAGGATGTGGCAGACGGTACAGGCGGCGCGGGACAGTCAGCTGCTCGATGTCCCAACTGGTTACACCTGAAACAACGGATCATCCCTCTCCCAACAGGCACCAGGGAGCGAGGTGGGGATGAACTCACCCCTCACGGGTTCGCAGGTTTATCCATGCTACGCCGTGGAGGGAGTGGATAGCTAGCCACTCCCCGCGTACGAAATTCTCTCAAGCCGACGTCCAGATCCACAGCGGCACTAAACCAATCTGACAGCTTTGGAGGTAAGCCTCGGTAAACACAGGCCTGTCTCAGCTCTCTATCCAGCCCCATTCGGAACTGGTGCACTAAGAGCCGTTCAGGCCAAGCTCGTAGGCGACCGGCTACGGTACGGAAGTCCTTAAAGTATTGTCTAGCAGGCCAACCTCCCTGTTTCAGAGCCACCAGCTCTCCTTCCAACAGCTGTGTCCTCGACTGGTCTTCGAACCGGGAGCGTAACGCCTCCAGAAACAACCCTACATTCGCCAGTTCTTTCGCATGATCGCTGTGGAGATCAGCGACCCAGTCTGCTGTTTAGTCCCGGCGAGAGCGGGGCTCTGCCACCATTCTCCCAGGGCAGGCTTCCCCTCACTAGAGCTATCCGGCCCCGCTTCTGTAGAGATGCTCTCCTGCAGTTGTGGTAACCTCTCCTTGGGGCATACCACCGGCAGCTCCGTCTGGACCGCCTCCACCACGGTGTCCACTACCGCTACCTCCTCCAGCCCCGGTGCACCGGCCACCGTGCCTTCCGCCATGCCTGACACGTTACTAGCCAGTCAGACCGGGATATCTGAAATGCCGACTTTCTGTCACACCTCCGCTGCGGGTCTGTGATGAAGTGAGATAAAAACGCAACCAACAGCCTTTGTTTGCTTTAGCAGTTTAATCCACCCAAACAGCTCCGTCAACGGCAAATGGAACATATGCGAAAAGCACAAAGTCGGCGTTGGGAGCGGCTGCCTCCCAACGCCTTTTAAATACTCGCGCTGGTCTTATACACGCCCTTCTGGGTTCAGCGCTCATAGCGCATGCGCGGAACGTCTCTCCCGTCTCGGCGGCGACTGAAGGGCGTCAGAGGAATATCCTACCTATGCCGGCCGCTGCGTGACCGACCGCCTAGGATTAATAAACACCCCCACCACCAGTGTAAGCGTGAGTCCCCAACCACCCCCCTACAGGCCCCTTGATGTTGCAGGTTGTCAGCCAGGGCTCTTAACAGCAGGGTTCACAGGTGCCACTACAGACCACGGTGTCGAGGGGTCTCGACAATCGGCTCGATCGGCCCCAGGCAGCCGAATTGTAAGTAGCCGTTGAGGGGGGGCTGTGCGGCGTGGCTGACGGTTGCTCGCCACCCTCCCGCTGCGTGGCAGTCGGCCAGGGAACCCTCCCCGCGTAGCGACCGAGGAAGCGGTGCTAGGGGAGGTTCGGAGTCAACTCGGAGAGCGCGTGGTGGGCTGCCATTTTTCCCTGCGCCATCACCGGGCGGCCGCCATTTTGAGTACTCGGACGGCCGCCATTTTGTCCATCAATTTGTAGCGCGCACCCTAGTTCAAGGGGCTGCAGCTCGTCGATTTGTGGGCCTCCCTTACTGTGCCATAGGGCCGGACAGGGCATAGGCGTTATAAGGAAAGGGGGGGGGTATTCACAGGCTCTCTCCTCCCCCTTCATCATCCCGTCGGCTGTGGCGAGTAACTTACTTAATTCTTTGTGTGAAGCCTGCCCACACCTCTGGGCAGAGTGCAGGGCCCACAGCAACTCGGATTGCAAAGATTGGCATCACAATCTTGTTTTGATCATTGTCTGATTTCTTTCCTGCGGGGAAGATTGACACAGCTCCAAATAAATTAAAAAAAAACCCCGCCATGCCTAATTTGCATAAAGGTCTGGCGAAGGTGCTTACAACATGGCGGATTGTTCGTTTTCCTCTGATAGTGATCAGGAGGCCAGCCCTGTCAGATCTACTAAGTCCTGCAAGAAACAGTCGGGCAAACGTTCCGCTTCTGGTGGCCACAAGTCCCGTCTCTCTCAGACCTCTACTATGGCCGACAAGGACGCACTCAGACGCTTTAAGGCTTTGGAGAGGCAATGTGAGAAAGCCAGGCAGGCTACGGCTTCGTCTTCCAGCCGGGCTACGGGACCCGCCCAACCGTATGTACGGAGCGGAGAGAGGTCCAGCCTATTCCTTTGGCTTTGCAGAAGGGCGTATCCCAGTCGATGCCAGATGTTTCGATAGCTGGTCTGGAATCCTTTCCACCTCCTCGACGCCAACCTTCTGCCACCTTCACGCCCACAGCAGCGGGGCTCCGAGCAGTGGACCATCCTCCGCCTACTTCACAGTTTGATTTCCAGTCGATGCTTTCTACGGTGTTGGCCTCTATTATGGCGGCAGGTGCGCAAACAGCGGCCCAAACTTCCTCTGCAGGGACTTCTTCAGGCATGTTGGCTGTTCGGGGTCATGCAGGGCCCGTTCTCCTTCTCGTCGAGAGTCCGATTCGTCTGAGGGTTCCGCCCAGGAGGAGGATGGTCCTGAAGACCTCGAGTTTTCTGAGGACGAGGGACTCCCACCTGACTCTCCGGCCTTCACGGGTTTGTTTCGCCCTGCTTTATTCAAGTCCCTCCTTCACAAGGCTCGTTTGACAACTAATTTGGGGGCCCAACCCCCGACAACTCTGCCTGAGGCCGGTCCACACGATGCCTTGTTCAAGCAAGTCAAGCAAGAGAAGGACTTTGTTCCGTGCCATCAGCTGTTCACGGACGTGTTGCAGGCGCCTTGGGGCCAACCAGGATCGTCCACTGCGCCCAGTAATCTGGACAAACTGTTCTGTTCTGCACCTGAGTTGGAGGCATTGTTGGACTTGCCCACGGTGGATGCTCCAGTGGCGGGCCTCACTTCTCAATCGATGGTTTCGTCTGATCCACTTGAAGGACTAAAATCTGAGGACAGATCTGCCATCATCCTTTCGCAAGCAGGATAGACGTTATGCCCCTTACATGCAGCGTCAGCCCTTTTCTTATTCAGGGCAGGGAGGCCCCTCTACTTACCGGCAGTCGTTCCAGCCGTCTGACCGTTTTGCAGACAGACAGCGATTCAGGGACTGTGGCAGACCTCAACCCGCTTCGAAGCGTCCCTATCTTGGGTCCAATTCTAAGCCCTTTCGAAGGGGCAAATGACTCACCGATTCCTGGTCCCGTGGGCGGTCGCCTCCAAGCCTTTCACCGCCAGTGGGAACGGTCCACACAGGATGAGTGGGTGCGTCGCACGATTTTGGAGGGCCTTTCAATCGAGTTCACAGATCGCCCTCCAAGGCGTTTCATCCGGTGTCCTGTTCCTCTGTCGACCGACTGTCGCAATCTGATGGTGGAGGAGATATCACATTTACTGGAGATCAAAGCGATAGAACCGGTTCCGTTAGACCAGTGGTTCTCAACCTTCCTAATGCCGCGACCCTTAAATACAGTTCCTCATGTTGTGGTGACCCCCAACCAGGGGTGGGTTCTAAATTTTTTTACTACAGGTTCTGTGGGCGTGGCTTATTTTGTGGGCGTGGCTTGGGGGTCATGTGAATGGGTGGGTGTGGCTAGCTGGTCATGTGACCGGGTGGCCATGGCTATGTGTATAGGGACTACTCAGAGGGCTGAAAAAAGTCATTTCTGACAGGTCCTCGCACTTTTGACTGGTCCTCACACTTATGACCATCCTCACATTTATGCCCGTGCAGCATTCTTAACAACCATGTCACTCATTTCACAACTGCTTCTCTTCACCATGGTGACAAGATAGGGCAAAAACGTAAAATGTGTGGACAGTCGTAAGTTCGAGGACTGGTCAAAAGTGCGAGGACCAGTCAAAAATAACTTTTTCAGCCCTCTGAGTAGTCCATATGCACAAAAGGACTACCCAGAGGGCTGAAAAAAGTGATTTCTGACAGGTCCTCACACTTTTGACCGGTCTACGCACTTATGACTGGTCATCATTTATGCCCATTGTAGCATTCTTAACAATGTGTCACTCATTTCACAACTGCTTCTCTTCACCATGGTGACAAGATAGGGCAAAAACGTAAAATGTGAGGACAGTCATAAATTCGAAGACTGGTCAAAAGTGCGAGGACCAGTCAGAAATAACTTTTTCAGCCCTCTGAGTAGTCCATATGCATAAAAGGATACAGCAATAGAGAGGGATGAAGGAAGGGAAGGGAAATTAGAGTAGGAGTGAGGGTAAGAGAGGGAGGAAGAGAGGAGGAGAAGGAGAAAGGAAGAGGAAGTAGGGAGGAGAAGAAGAGGGTGAGGAAGAGAAAGTAAGAAGGAAAGAAAAGAGAGAGGTGGTAAGTTTGAGGAGAAAGATTGCTTTACAATAAAAAAGATGAAAGGGAAGAAAGCCAACCCCAAACAAATATAAAGATATTAAGATAAAGAATGAATTGTTAAACTTTAAAAAATAAAAGAGAACAAATATGAATAAATAACAATAATTAGAAACACACATACAAACATACAATGTATTTTCTTTGAACAGAGTATTTGGCCGGTTCACAAATTTAAACTGTTTAGTCATTTCAATTAAATTTACAATTTCTATATTTCCTTTTTGCCATATTTATTCCTCATCTATTTTTGTAAAAAACCAATATTACCCTTCATCCTCATCTCTAATCTTAATCAAATTCTATTTTTCCCTTTTATTCTATATTATACCCCTTCCCATTGTCATCTATTTTTATATCCATCCTCACATTGGTTAATATTAGTTGTTTAATATGAATTCAACATTTTAATATAAATCAATTAGTTATATAACTACCTTTTTTGTATATTAATCAATATGAACATGAATATTCCAATTATTTTCATGCAATCCAATTTCTT
The DNA here is from genome assembly GCA_022577455.1 of Arizona elegans. NCBI lineage: Eukaryota > Metazoa > Chordata > Lepidosauria > Squamata > Colubridae > Arizona > Arizona elegans. The sequence goes on from JAKOOJ010000010.1 coordinate 47,208,643, forward strand.
ACAAATCAATTGTATTTACCAATAATAATAAACCAAATAATTTCCCCCATATATTCCTCCAAACCACAACTTAACCATTTCTGCTTTCAACACAATATACAATTAATAGTATCTCAATTATTACAATTCCCTAGTTAAATAGAGCTTTGTTTCTTTTGTGTTTTAAAATCTCCTCTTTTTCCCTAAATTTCCTGTTGTTTGCACCTACCTTTTTTGGTGAGGAAAAAGAAATCTGCCTGCCTAATTTTCCAACGTGCAAAGCCAACAGCCTGCTTTACTTTCTCTTTCGTTTTTCAGTATAGGTAGGGGGAAAAAAATCTGCACTCTTTGCAAGCAAGCAGCAGAGCTCTGAGCAAAACAGCTGAGAGCAAATCAGCTGGGGGTCGGGAGCCGATATAAGCAAGGGCTAATTAGCCTATGCTGAAGCTCCGTGGGCCAATAAAATTACAAAAAAACACCGAACCGTTTGTTAAATTGCTGGCTCGCCCGCCCCTCGCCCACCACTATTTATTGGCAATAAATAGTGGTGCGGAGGGGCGGGGCAAGCCAGCAATTTAACAAACGGTTCGGCTGCACCACTGGCTATAGGGCAGCCCTTTGAAGCCCCGCGGCAAGAATTTAAACAGTTTTTTTTCCTCTAGCCATCGGAGGCAGCAATAGATTGGGAGTGGGCGGGGTAAACGAATGGCTGGCGATCCAACAGAGTAGAGAGTGAGGGTGAGTGAAGGCGTGGGGGAGAGGGCTTTGGCGACCCCTGTGAAATGGCCGTTCGACCCCCAAAGGGGTCGCGACCCCCAGGTTGAGAACCGCTGCGTTAGACCAACAGGGGACCGGATTCTACTCGATTCTGTTTTTGGTGCCGAACAACTCTGGAGGCGTCCGGGGGATTCTCAACCTCAAAGATTTGAATCGGGCAGTACGTTACCGTCGGTTCAAGATGCACTCTCTTCGTTCAATTCTTGCATTGGTTCGCCAAGGGGATCTAATGCAGTCGGTGGACTTACGAGAGGCCTATCTGCATGTACCAGTGCTTCCTTCGCATCGGCAGTTTCTACGCTTCGAGTATGCGGGCAGGCATTACCTGTATTGTGCAATGCCGTTCGGTCTCTCTTCAGCCCCCAGGACTTTCACCAAGTTGGTAGCGGTGGTGGCCGCGACTCTCAGTGCCGCTCCGGTGTGAGTCCTATGTTATCTGGACGATGTTGTAGTCCTCTCTTCTTCCCGAATGCAAGCGGTGCGAGACATGGATCGGGTGCTTTCGGCCTTCCGGGAGCATGGCTTCACTATCAACTTGGACAAGAGCCATCTCGTCCCCTCAACCTCGATTTTGCACCTCGGGACTGTGATAGACTCTGGGAAGGGACAGGTTTTCCTGTCATCGGAAAGGGTGAGGAGCATCAAGTCGCTCCTGGACCAAGTCTTGGCCCGGAGGTTGGTACCTCTGTTGACACTGTCGCAATTGTTGGGGAAGATGGTTTCGTACTTCCGCATCGTGCCGTGGGCTCGCAGACATTCCCGCCTGTTACAATGGCTACTTCTCCCTTTCCAGCGGAGGGGCTGTTCCAATTCTGCAAGGAAGGTGCTCGTGCCTCCACAGGTCCGACTGTCGCTGCTTTGGTGGAAGTCGCCTGCCATTCTGAGGGGCTGCAGCTTTCTGGAGCTGGACCGGATCGTGATCACCACCGATGCCAGTCTTCATGGGTGGGGGGCCCACCTGGGCGTCCAGGTAGCCCAGGGGCAATGGACTCCAGAGGACTGTACCCACAGTATCAATCTTCTAGAGCTTTGAGCGATTCGTCTTGCGCTGCTACACTTCCGGTCGCTGATACAAGGTTGTCACGTACTGATACTCACGGACAACACATCTGCCAAGGCGCACTTAAACCGAGAAGGGGGGACGAGGTCGCAGAATTTAATGCTCAAGTCGGAACATCTGTTCAGCTGGGCCGAGCGACATCTAAGGTCGATCCATGCAGACCACATTTCCGGGACGGCCAACACCCAGGTGGACTGGCTCAGCAGGGAAGTGATCGATCAGGCCGAGTGGCAACTGCTTCCCAGTCTGTTTCGAGAGGCCTCGCTTCGCTTCGGACAACCAGTGGTAGATCTCTTTGCCAGTCCTGCCAGCGCTCAACTTCCCCGGTTCATCTCTCGCTATCCGACTCCATTGGCGGAGGACACAAACGCTCTGCGGTGTCGCTGGCCGTCCGCTCTGCTGTACGCCTTCCCTCCCGTCACGATTCAACAGGTGATCCGAAAGATGATTATGGAGAGGGCGGAAATGTTGCTAGTGGCGCCAAATTGGCCGCGCAGGCCGTGGTTCGCGGACCTTGTGGAGTTCTCAGTGACAGATCCGTGGGTGATTCCTTCTCACCGGATTGTGCTGTGTCAGGGGGCCATCCGCCATCCTGAGCCCCAATGGCTCCAGTTGGCCGTCTGGCATTTGAACGCGTCATCCTAAAAAAAGGCCGCTTGGGACTTCCGGCGGTGACGTCATCACGAGCGGGTGAGGAAACGGAGGCTCCGTCTCTGAAACCCAAATTTCCTCATTAATTGCTCTTTAAGGGCATTCCCAAACTTGGAGGGATCGAGAAACGAAAGAGGAACTCGCGAAGCCCCCTGGTGTTGCGCTGTCATCAGGGAGGTCGAGTGATCAACCTCTTTATTGAATAAGTTTTCAAATACAAGTTTTTCCCCCTTTCCCCCCCCTCTTCTCTAACCCCCCCTCACCACCCATCCCCCCCGTGACTTCTTCACAACAATAAGCTAATTCATAACTAATTACATAATATTTTACCATTCCCTTACTCCCTCCTCAAAATACTGACCCTTAGCATAATATTCTTATAACTCCCATTTTCGGAATAATCTGCCCTTTTTCTCCTCCCCCAAACTTATAGTATATTATTACAACAATTTAACATTTAATCTTTTATATATATTAATGTAACATTTCAAAGCAGCCTTCTCCCTACATCCAAATTTAACATTTATTCAGTTCTATCCAATTCCTCCACTCCCCTAAATATATGACTTAAAAATCCTTTTTCTTAAACTAATCAATCAGTAAACTAACCTATTTCAACCCAAATTCCTGCAAAATTACCATGCAATACAATTCTAAATATAATCCACTGCCCACTCTACTAAAATATACATATATCTATATATGCATTCCATTTTATAAAAAGAAAAAAGACAATAACTTTAAATTTATAATCCATATAATATCTTCTTTGATGTCTTTCCACTGGATTGTTAAATCCATCATCCATAATAGGGTAAGATAACATACTAGTGCAACAGTTTGTTCAAGATCTTGAATCATCTTCTGCCCCCATCAGTAATAGATATCCTCATATATATATGAAAGTAAAAACAACCACCCGAGTGACATTATAATTATATTCCATATAGTTGTAATTGTGGTTTTCATCAGGATTATTAATTCCCATCATCCTAGTGGGTAACATCCAGATCTTCTGCATGCCCCAGCGTGATTCTCTTGCCTTGTAACTTGAAATAGTTATAATATATTTACCAGTAAAAAAAAATCCAAAGTAGATAATTCAAATCCAAGAATGTAAGGCTCTTTTCACACCCCAAAATCACGGCATTGCAGAGATCTGCCACTGAGTGATCAACCTCTTAAATTGGTGGAGAAGAAGTCGGCCTTATCGGCAGACAGGAGTGATGGCGCCCGTCTAGATTGAAGGAAAAAGTGGAAGCAAATCCGAGTGACTGTCAGATAGATCACCTACAATAGAGGCGGTAAACAGGGGACGCGTGATTGAATCAGAGGAAGACAAGTGAGTTACAACAGCGGCAATACAAGAGGAGAAGGAAAAAAGGGGAAATAACTACAGCGCGGAAGAGAGAAACCCATAGAATGACTAAGCAAACATAAGAAAAGGAGAAATAGCGCTCGAAGCGGTGTGAGTGCGGACTTTTACAGTTGATCAAAGGGAGCAGCCTGTGGACTCTGTGGATATAGACAAGCCGTTTTGAACTTGGGAACTTATAACTGATTCAAACCCCAAATATCGGAAACTGAGTGCAGAGACTGAAATACCGGACTAAGTGGTGAATTTCACGGATACAGAAGACCTGTCTGGATTTCGAACTCTGGATTTACAAATAACTTTGGATAATAAGAACATAAGTTTTAAAAAAAAAAGATTTGAAAATTGAATGCAGAGATCCGATTACTGGGAGAAGAAATAAAAAAAGACTGAGACGACACAGATCGCGTTTTTTATGATTGTGAAAGAACAGATTGAGAGAGGTAAAGCAAGAAGACAATAAAGACTAAAGAAAATAAAAATTAAGCGAATTATTAATTTTGAACTGTTTAATTAGTTAATAAGTTTAATATTTGAAAGAAATATATAAGTTGATAATATTTTTATAGCTATAAATTGTGAAATTGTAGTTAGACAAGAAATTATTGTTAAAGTGAAAGACTGATTTTTATACAAAATAACAGATGAGTTGACTGTATCCCTGAGATAGACTGATTGAAAAAGGGGGTAATTGAAAAGATTGCTAATTAGAAAATTAAGAAAATTAAAATCTTGATTGATAAGTAAATTGATTTATACTGTGAATAAGAATTAATTGCTCAATTGGGATAACTGGCAATATAATATATAACTATATATAAGTTGTGCGGTGTATAAGCAGTATTTGGAGGGGAAAAGAGATACCAAGGAATAACTTAATAATTGATGTTAAGGTTGGAAAGCTTTACACGAATATTAAAAATGTCTACAACATCCACCATAACAAAGACAGGGAAAAAACCTACAACCAATACGTTAGTAATGACTCCTTCCCCCTCAGAACAAAAAACAATAGATAGCATGATGGGGAAAGAAAAAGAAAAAGAAAAACTGGAAATAGCACCAAATGTAATACAAGATATGTTTCAAAAGATCCAGGAAACACTGCTCCAAACACAAGAAAAAATAGCTGAAAATCAGGAAGAAATGAGAACGTTCCATGCAGAGATCAGAAATGAATTAGGAGAAGTCAAGGAAGATATCAAGACCATGAAGGATAAAATTGGGGGCATTCAAAATTCTATAGCAGAAAATGAACAGAGAATTAGGAAAACGGAAACAAAAATAGATCACGTGGAATTAAAAGTAGAAGCAATGGAACAAAAAACCCTACAACTAAATAAAGAAATGTCAGATTCCTTGGCCATGCTCGAAATGGAAAAGGCCTCATACTTCTTGCGTTTTCAAAATGATCCAGAAGAAAAAAATGAAGATCTAGAAGGAAAGATGGTGGAGATTATTGCAGGAATGATACAAAAAGAATCAGAAGAAATAAAAGGACAATTGGAAGAAACTTACCGTGTACAAACAAATTATATAAGAAAACACAGATTGGCGAGAGAAGTCCATGTTAAATTCTTTAAAAAATCAATCCGAGATGAAGCCTATAAGAAATCTAGAGAAGAAACGGTGATCTATAATGAAAAAGAAATTATAATTTTAAAACAGATACCCCGAAGAGTAAGAAATCTACGACAACAATATCAGTTTTTAACACAACTATTGTTTAAATACAAGATAATGTATAGATGGCTGCCAATAGAGGGGATCTTAATTACGTGGGAAGACAAAAAATATAAAATAGACACTCTAGAAAAGGCAAGAGAATTTCATAACACACACTTTAGAAGAAGAACGGGAAAGCAAGGAGGAAATAGATAGTAAAAGTCAAGAAGAAGAACCAATAGAAACAAATGAAGAAAAAGAAATAAGACAGAGGCAAGAAAAAGAGAGAGAACAGAGAGAAGGTGCAAAACCTAGGGAATGGATGGAAACAAGAAACACAAAAAAACAGATACAATAGGCAATGGATGAACAGATCAAACTCTTTTCGGTAAACATTAATGGCTTAAATGCCCCAAAGAAAAGGAATCAAATTTTCACAAAATTACGAAAATTAGAAGCAGATGTGATATGTCTGCAAGAAGTACACATTCAAAAAGATCATCAAAAAATCCTAGAAAACCCCAAATTAGGAAAACTATATTTATCTCTGTCCCCAAAAAAAGAAAAAAGGAGTAGTGATTTACGTAAAAGAAAAAATACAATCTAAACTAGTCTATACTGATGAGCAAGGTAGAGTGGTGATGGTTGAATTAGAAATAGGAAAGAGGAAAATGTTAATTGTAGTGATTTATGCACCTAACCAAAAACTACAGGTTTTTTTTAAAGACCTACATATAAAATTAGCAGAATTAGAATATGATGATATTTGTGTAATAGGGGATTATAATGCAATAGTAAATGCAAAGAAGGACTACAAAACTGGGGAAAAAAAAACAAAAGAAAAAAGAAATACTTCCAAAAGAATACTTTACTATGGCCGAAGAACTAAACCTGGCAGACGTATGGAGGGAAACACATGAAGAAGAGGCCCAATACACCTTTTACTCCCATCCACATAACTCCTGGTCAAGACTGGACATGGCATGGATGACCCCAAATATCAAAATAGAAGTAGAAACAATTGAGATAGGCACAAACCAATGGGCAGACCACAATCTACTATTCATAAACTGGAAAGGGGAAAGAAGACGTAAGAGATGGACAATGAACCAAAGATTATGTAAAGAAAAAGAATTTAATTTGATGTTAGAAAAGGAAGTAAAAATATTTTTTCAGATAAATAAAATAGAGGAAACCTCTTTACAAAACACATGGGATACTTTAAAAGCATATATAAGGGGCCTAGTAATAGCATATACGAGGAAAAAGAATAAAGAGAAGAAAAAACAATTAGATAATTTAGAGAAAGACCTAAAACAAATAGAACAAAAACTCCAGGAAAAGCCCCAGAACAAAACCATAAGAGAAGAATGGGAAATGATTAAGCATAAATTGAATTTGATAAACCAAATAGAACTAGCCCAAAAAATAAAAATGGCGAAACAAAATTATTTCGAACACGCAAATAAAACGGGCAGATGGCTAGCCTATAAACTGAAAAAAGAACAGAAAAAAAGAATGATATACCAATTGACGATAAAGGAGAAATCCAACATAGTAAAGAGGCAAAAAAAGAAATTATTAAGAAATTTTATGCGAACCTATATAATCAGGGGAAAATAGAGGAAGACAAAATAAAACAGTACATAGGGAAATCAGGAATGCCAAAAATCACAGAAGAACAAAGAATTACTCTCAATAGACCAATAACCAAATTAGAATTAGATGAAGTACTGAAAAAGCAAAAAAAACAATAAAACACCGGGACCCGACGGTCTACCGGTAGAAATATACAAAACAATGCAAGAAGTATTGGGAGAGAATATGTTGCAATTATATAATGAAGCTATGGAGAAAGCCAAAATACCAAATTCATGGACAGAAGCCATAATAATCATTCCAAAAGAAGATACAGATCTCCAGTTAATACAAAACTATAGACCTATTTCATTATTGAATGCCGATTACAAAATATTTGCAGCAATCTTGGCCGAAAGGATTAAATTAGTATTAAATACATATATACACCCAGACCAAAATGGATTTCTGCCGGGACGCCAAATAAAGAACAACATGAGAATAGTACTTAATGCTCTAGAATATTATGAATCACACCCGGAGAAGCAGGCAGTGTTGGTTTTTCTTGACGCCCAAAAGGCCTTCGATAACCAAAACTGGAAATTTATGATTGAACAACTACAAAATATGCAAATTGGGGAAAAATTTGGGAAAATTATAGCAGAAATCTATACCAAGCAATCAGCAAGGATAATTATGAATGATGACATAACAGACAAATTTAATATAACAAAAGGAGTCAGACAAGGCTGTCCACTTTCCCCCTTACTATATATTCTATCATTGGAAATCCTGTTGAAAAAAATTAGAGAAGACCAAGGAATTGAAGGTTTAAGGCTCAATAGAGAAGAATACAAAGTTTAAGTCTTTGCTGATGACTTAGTGTTTTTGACAGAAAATCCTATGGAATCTATACCTAATTTGTTTCAAAAAATAGAAGAATTTGGAGAAGTGGCCAGACTAAAAATCAATAAAAGTAAATCGAAGCTAATTGTTAAAAACCTTATGGAAATCCAAACAAAAGATTTGATAGATAATATACAAATACAAACAACAACAAAAATAAAATATCTAGGAATCTTCTTATCTACAAGAACATCAGCAATTAAAGAAAACAATTATGATAAATTACTAGAACAAACAAAGAAAGACTAAGAAAAATGGAAAAAAATACACATTTCATTCCTAGGAAGAATTTCGGCCATCAAAACGACTATATTACCTAAATTTTTATATTTGTTTCAGGTCACTCCAATTAAAATAGACAAACCGTTTTTTTGAAAAGCTGAATAAAATAACATCTAAATTTATATGGGAAGGGAAAAGGCCACGAATAAAATTTAAGCTGCTTCAGGATACAAAAGATAGAGGAGGAGCTGCACTCCCTGACTGGGAGATATACTACCAAGCAGCAGTACTATCGTGGGTCAAAGATTGGATAGAATTAAAGGACTCTAGAATTTTAACAATTGAGGGACACGAACTTCAAACTGGCTGGCACTCCTTTATGTGGGATGAGAAATACAAAACACATTCATATTTTAAAACACACACAATAAGGAACGCATTATTACAAATTTGGCTTAAAATTAAAAAACAACATTATATGAAGATACCAAATTGGCTAGCACCGGCAGAATCAATTAGGCACCCAAATTTAACAGATAAGACAAAAATAATTAGATATAAAGATATAATTGACTATCAAGGCAAATTAAAGACAAAACAACAATTGGAGACAGATTTACACAGAGGAATAGACTGGTGGACTTACACTCAAATACAATCCAAATACAGAGAACATATAAAAACATATGAAATTTATAATCAAAAACAAGAAATAGATAAAATTATATTAGATTCAGAAAATAAATTAATTAGTAGAATTTATAAATTTATTCTACGCTATAAATTGGAAGAAGAGACAGTCAAAGAAACGATTAAGTGGGCTCAAAATATCAAACACACAATACCTTTGGAAAAATGGGGAATGTTCTGGCAGGTAAACCTAAAGTTAACGAAGGCAACGGCGTACAAGGAAAACCAACTGAAAATGTTTTATCGGTGGCATATGTCTCCAACCAGATTGGCAAAAATACAACCTAAAAATAGCCCAATTTGTTGGAAGTGCAAAAAGGTACAAGGGACTTTCTATCATCTATGGTGGACGTGCCCGGCAGCAAAGAAATTTTGGTCTAACATCAAAAAATCGTTGGAACAAATAACAAAAACACAGATTGAAAAAGAACCAGAAACATTTTTATTAGGAATCTTTAACAAATCATACCCTAAGGATATCAAATATCTTACAATTCACATATTAACTGCTGCAAGAATAACCTACGCAAGAAATTGGAAACAAGAAAAAATACCAAGTGAAACAGAAGTAATAGGGAAAATTTTTAGAATGCACTGAAATGGATAGGTTAACCAAAGAATTAGAAGAAAGAGAAGAATCAGACTATTATAAAATATGGAATAATTGGTATAATTGGTTAAAAATTAGAAGTATACAAAAAATATAGGGGATATATTACCGATTGATACATATATATATATAACAAAAAATATTATTAGATTAAAAAGAGGTGAAGGAATATATTATAAGTAGAATTGTAGAATGTCACTCTGAAAAAATGCTTAAGAAGAAATTACACTCTTTATGTGTATATGTTGTATAAATATTTGTTGTGTATATGTTACGTATGTCTTTTTTAATATTTATATTCAATAAAAGCTATTTAAAAAAAAAAGGCCGCTTGCCGGACACGGTGATAGGTACTATTCAGGCGGCCCGTAGACCATCCACGACGAGAATCTACGAAGCTTCGTGGAGGGTCTTTTGCCGCTGGTGTGCGGTTGCTCATGTGGATCCGACGTCCGTGACGATTCAGGATGTTCTGGGTTTTCTCCAATCGGGGTTGGACAAAGGTCTGACCCCTGCTACCCTCAGACGTCAGGTGGCGGCTTTAGCCACAGTACTCTCCTTTCCTCCGTACACTTCCTTGTCTCATCACCCGTGGGTGAGAGGATTTCTTCATGGAGCTACGAACCTGAGACCGCCTACAGTTCATCGTTATCCTTCTTGGGATTTGTCTCTGGTTTTGCAGGCCCTTACGGTTTCGCCGTTCGAGCCACTTGGTTCTATTTCTCTCAAATTTCTGTCATTCAAAGTTGCTTTCCTGCTAGCGATCACGTCGGCTAGGCACATTTCTGAGCTAGCAGCCTTGTCCGTCCGGAAGGACTTGTGCATTTTTCACGCTAATACTGTGGTACTTCGGCTTGACCCTGCGTTTACACCCAAAGTTAATTCGTGGTTTCACCGCTCACAGGAACTGGTCCTTCCGGATTTCTGTCCATCACCCAGACATCACCATGAGGTTCTTTGGCACACACTCGATTGTCAGGTTTCGGTGCTATCTTGAAAAAACTTCATTCTCAAGCGCAAGCTATCTAATGAATCACTTTTATTTTAAGAATAGCAAAGTCCGACATTTCTGATTCATTTTGCAGCCAAACTGGCCCCTCCTTCCAACCCCCTCCTCTTCCGCACTGCAACCCCAGTGTCTCATTGGCCATCATGCAAATCCATCTCTACATCCCAGCACATTCTTTTCACAGGAATGTGCCCCCCTCCTCGTTTCCCAGGACACCCTATCTGTAATATACAAAGACTAGGTAAAAGTTCATCTCAGCAATAATTCAAGCTACTGTTCTTTCTATGTCAGCGCTGGAAGAGAGCCTAATTTGGAACGCTGACATCGATGTTCGCAGGGCCCTGAGGCATTACATACGTAGGACGGCGTCGTTTCGGAAGACGGAGGCTCTTTTTGTTTCGTTCCATCCGGCCTCGATGGGTCAAAAGGTGTCGTCGGCCACAATTGGTTGTTGGATTAAGGCCTGTATTTCATCTGCGTATGAGAAGCAGGCACACCCTGTTCCGGCGAGGATTCTGCCTCATTCTACTCGGAGTGCAGCTACCTCGGCGGCCTGGGCAACCCAGGCTTCAGTGTTGGACATCTGTAGGGCGGCTACTTGGACATCTTTGTTACCATTCATTAGACACTATCGGATTGATGCTTACGCCTATGTGGAGGCGTCCTTTGGGCGGAGGGTTTTACAGAGTGTTGTTTCTGGCTCTTCTGAAGGGAGCAGTGTGTTGCCCGACCCTGGGAGTTAGGCTTGGGTATGTCCCAATGCTGGAGTGTAGTAGCAGCGTTCTGGAAAATGGACATTGACTTACCTGAACGTCCTTTTTCGGAACGCTGCGTATACACTCCATTTCCCTCCCCTTAGTTGTGGTGTTCTGTGAGGTTTGGGGTTGATGTTGTGATTGTATTAATAAAGTTTGTTTGTGGTTCACCTGCTGTGTCTTCGTTCAAGACTGGGGATCCGAGTGCAAAAGGGGCGTGGTAAGAGCACAGAGTAGGAAGTTAAGTTAATAAAAGGTTCTCTCAGTTGCTGTCAGAAAAGAGGATTGAACCCCAATGCTGGAGTGTATACGCAGCGTTCCGAAAAAGGACGTTCAGGTAAGTCAACGTCCATTTTCCAGCATATTCTCCTCAACTCCTCTTGCTGATTCCCAGCATATTCTCCTCCACTCCTAAATCTGTTATTTAGCTGGTTCACAGCAAGCTGTTTTCCAGCATAATCTCCTCCATTCCTCCCGCTGATTGCCAGCATAATCTCCTCCACTCCTAAATCTGTTATTTGGCTGGTTCACAGCATTTTAGTTTAGCTGTTCTCCAGCATAGTATCCTCCACTCCGTCCGCTGATTACCAGCATAATCTCCTCCACTCCTAAATCTATTGTCGCTGATTACCAGCATGCTTTCCTCGACTCCTAACTCTTCTTGTTTGGCTGGTTCACAGCATTTTGTTTTAGCTGTTCTCCAGCATAATATCCTCCACTCCTTCTGCTGATTACCAGCATAATCTCCACTCCAAGGTCTATTGTTGCTGATTGCCAGCATCCTTTCCTCCACTCCTACGTCTATTATTTTAGCTGTTTTATTTTAGCTGATTCACAGCATATTACATAGGTTGCTTTTTCAACAGCGGTGATCTTCCGAGTGCGCTTCAAGGTTTTGGTTATCACCTTTAGAGCGCTCCATGGCTTAGGACCTGGTTATTTACGGGACCGCCTGCTACCACCAATAGCCTCCCACCGACCAGTACGCTCCCATAGAGAGGGGCTTCTCCGGGTGCCGTCGGCCAAACAATGTCGACTGGCGGCCCCCAGGGGGAGAGCCTTCTCTGTGGGGGCACCTACGATCTGGAACGAGCTCCCCCCGGAGATACGGAGGATCCCGGATCTGCATACCTTCCGTCGCGCGCTTAAGACCTTTCTATTTCACCAAGCCGGCCTGACCTAAGTTTTTTCCCCTTTTTAAATGGAAATTTTAAATTTGGTTTTAAATTATTGGGGTTTTAATCTGTTCAGCCAAATTATTTAATTTCGTTTTAATCTATTTTAAATTTTGTATTTATATGTTTTATTCCATGGCTGTTCACCGCCCTGAGTCCTTCGGGAGTAGGGCGGTATACAAATTTAATAAAAAAAAAAAAACATATTCTCCATATCTCCCACCAATTTAAAATAGAAACATGTTAAAACAAATATCTTCTCACATATTCTCTCCTGGATTATAAATTTTCCTTAAATTCGTCCCATTTCATATTTATTCTTATTTTTCTGTGAAGGCAACATTTTTATCCGCCTTAAAATCAGTTTTCTCTAATTATTAAATCTATAAATAACTCCTGTTAATATTCAAAATTCATTTAAATATTTAAAACATCCTATTCTCATTTAATCATTTATATTCTTGTTTCATGACCAGATTGATATATGTGTATATGTGTGTGTGTGTGTGTGTGTGTGTGTGTGTGTGTGTGTGTGTGTATATATATATATATATATATATATATATATAGTCAAATTTAAAAGGAATGGAAATAAAAAGTAAAAAAAAGACAAAAAGAAAGAGAAGAAAGAAAAAGGGAACAAAGAGGAAAAGAAAAAAAAGGAAAGAAAAAAAACACCTATTAATATTCAAGCTTCATTCAAAAATTTAAACATTACATTTCCGTTTTTAATCAAGCTGTTTTATTTTTCTTATCTCACAACCAGCTATATTCTATTTCTTCCTTTTCCCATCTGTCCAAAACTGTTCCTTTTCAAATTCAATATTATCAAAATTAAAAACTCTGTAAAGTTTAGCTCTTTTGTAACATCTATTCCATATATAGTATCATCGTCCCTTCTTTTGTTGCTGCGCCATTTTCTGCCACGCCTATTAGTTCAATTTTAATTGTTCCATTTTATTTCTTCTTTCCATCAATAAAACCACCAATAGACAGATTGGGAATCCCCAGAGTCAAATCTCCTTGGTTTTTCAAAGTAATCCAGTTTAGGTAGCAAGACACATTGTTTCTCTTTCAAAAGCAATCCACAATTTACACTTTCACTTCGTCACGGCAATCCTCCATTTTGTCCATTATATAATTGTCTGCTTGTCCTTTCCCCTTAGTTTTTAAAGATTCCTGCTTATCGCCTCTCCCCTCTTTCTCTCTCCAAGAGTAGTCCATTCCAATTTAAAGAGATTTCAAAGTTTTGTAACTTTCCAACAGACAGTCATTCCAAAAGTAATTCCTTGATGGGTCTCTTCCTCCTGCAAATTATCTTACTAAGTCTTCTTGCCCCAATAATACGTAGCCGCTAATTAAGGCTAAGGGCTCACTTGTAAAAGTCCATTTTTTGAGCGCTGTTCCCGCCTGTGTTAATATCACTCACCCGGCTTCCAAACGCTTCGCTCTTTTTTCTCCAATCTTCCTCCTGCACAATGCTTCTCTGGTTTGCCCCGGCTTCGAGACAGCTGCCATGGCTGCTGCATCTCCGCCGCCAACTCAGAGGGTTTCCTCCGGCCCCGAGGAACTTGCCCGTTCCTCTCGGCTGTCCAAGGTGTCCCTCTCTTTCCCCTGTCCCTACAGGACAGGATCGGTCCGCAGACCTGTCGGCAGCTCAACAGTCAGGGTTTTTGCGGGGCTCATTAGAGCACCGCTATTTCCCCGACTGGATCACTGTGGCACCAAACCGGATGTCTGGCATGATCTGTTTTTGACAAACCCATGTTGGCTTTTGGTTATTACTTGGTTTGTTTCTAGGTGTTCGGTGATTCGTTGTTTGATTATCTTTTCCAGAATCTTCCCTGGTATTGAGGTCAGGCTGATAGGTCTGTAGTTTCCTGGATCTATTTTTTTTCCTTTTTTGAAGTTGGGAACTACATCGGCTCTTTTCTAGTCCTCTGGCAGTTCCCCTGTGCTCCAGGATCTTTGAAAGATATAGTTCAGTGGTTCTGAGATCTCGTCTGCCAGTTCCTTCAGAACCTTGGGGTGTAATCCATCTGGTCCTGGTGATTTGAACTCATCTAGGGTAGACAAGTGTTCACTTACCATTTTCTTCCCTATTTTAACTTGTGTTCCTAATCTGTATTTTGTGGTGCTGTTTTTGATAGGTTGGACTGTTTTTTCCTTTTGTGTAAAGACAGATGCAAAAAATGAGTTAAGTAGTTCTGCTTTCTCCCTGTTGCTTGTCACCTTCTTGCCACTTTCTCCCAGCAATGGGCCAATTGTTTCCTTGACTTTTTTCTTGTTTTTAATATGTTGGAAGAAGCTTTTTTTGTTATTTTTTACTTTAGTCGCAAGCATTTGTTCATTCTAGCTGTATGTTCCATTTGTGGGTTTCATCCCACCAAGTTTCCATAATGGCAACAATATCATATCTTCCCTCATTTACTTGAATTTCTAATTCACCCTGTTTATTCCTCATACTCTGTGCATTGGTGTATAGACATTTGAGTCCACTTTGATTGACCCTATGTTTACTGTCTACATAACCTGTGTTGTGCCCGACTGCCCCTGCTTTCTTGCCACCTGCTTGATTAATGCACATGGTATGGCACTTGCTATTAAATGCTTGGTTTTGCTTGACAGCAAGGTTGATAATCTTACCCGCACAAACATCTATGTTACATGCACTAATAACCCTATTAAGGTTGGATTGCTGGGGACAGAAATGTTCTGTATCAATTAATTCTCTGTCCCCGCTGTTTAGTTTAAATGTTTCTCCAGAAAATCTGTGAATTTAATGCTAAGTAACTCAGTCCCTTTCTTTGATGGATGCAATCCATCTCTTTTGTACAGTTCTTCATTGGACCAGTTGCAGACATCATGACTAATAAAACCAAAGCCTTCCCTTCTATACCACTCCTTTAACCACACATTAAACTCTGCTGCACACTGGCCTTTTCCTTTTTGTTCCTTATATACCGGTAAAACCACTGAAAAGATAAGCCTACAACCTATACTACTAAATTCATACCCCAAGCTCTGGAAATTATTCTGCACAGAAAGTACATCCTTTTGGGACAGATCATTTGTGCCAAGATGTATAATAGCATCAACATCACAGTCCTTACTGGCATTCTTGACTATCTTAAGAATACGCCTCTTGTCTCTGCTGGTAGTAGCACCTGGCAGACACCTGACCTCTTTCAAAACCTCCATATCTTTTCCTAAATTTACATCCCTTACAATTGAATCACCAACCAGAAGGTAGCTTCTCTTTTTGGGTACTGTGCTCTTCTTGTGTGACCGATGTGTAATACCTGGTTCACACTTTCCCCTTTCCAAAGTAAGTTCTTCATCTCGGACCACGATCCCCTGCTTATTTGAGTTATCAATATCACAACTACCTTGACCTGTCACTTTAGTGTCCCTATTAAGGTCAGCAAGGGCACTGTGTCTGTTATGCTGGGACACAGCAAAAGCTTTGTGTTTATGGTTCACAGCTCTCACCCTGCCAGATCCCATGGTTGTCCATACCGTTTTGAGGCTGGCCCAGCAGCGTCCCAGAGGCCCCACAATGACTTGGTGGTGGCTAAATTGGGGAGTGGTGTGACCAGGGAAACACCCCTTAGTCATCTTCCGGTCCCCCAAGTCACCCCCAGGTCTTTCCCGGGCACTTTTGTGCTGCTTCCCCCCCCCCTCTCTTTGGCCGGTTTTCAGGCCTTGGACGGTCACTCGCTACCCTGTCTAGGTCCAGGCTGCTGGAAATTACCACCTTTCCATCTACTCCCCACTTTTACCATCTACCGATATGGCTGCTGCACTGACTTCGTAGACTGACTTCTGTTCCTGGCCACATGGACTGACGTCGTTCCATCTTCTCTCCCTAACCGGACAGAGAGTTATATCTTGGGATATGAGTATTGAGGGAGTCACTTCTGGCTGCTATCTCAACATCAACGCCATTGATGCCTTGGACTGTCTTGAGACTCCTCCCACTGCCATGAAAGGGCAGTGGAGTTTCCAAAGTACTAAGACCCAAGACTTATATTTTCTCTCTGTTGGACTTCTAAATCATCATGGTCGACCCCCTGGTTATAGGCCATCATTTACTCCCGGTATCAGATGTATTCGACAGCTGAGCTCCTTGGGCTGCGAGACTTCCCCCCTCTCGCAGGTTTGGCCCTCTACCCTATCGAGGGCCTACCTTGATGACGGGTCTTGGAACCCCGAGAGGTGGCATTTAGCAAAAGAGAGAGAGAGGGATTTTTTAACGAAAGCTTGTGTTAAGTTTTTAAGGGGTTTTGGGAAGGGGTGGGAAGGACCTGGGGGGGTCCACAGAACCTCAGAGTGGCAGAGTGGGTCTGAGGGTCATGGCGGGAGGAGAGAGGGAGGGGGTTTAGATAGGGAGCCAGGGGACGAGGTGAAGGGCTATTCCACCAAAGTAGTGGGTGGGAGGGGCAGATATGGCAGGCGCAGGGGGCCATATCATGTTTAGGGAATACGCACTTGCTGCTTACGAGCGGTGGCGTGCTCCGGCCCCCAAGACGCTTCCTGTATTCCAGGTTGTGCAGAGTCTCAGGGCCCGAACCTTCAGCTGTTGTTGTGCAATGTTAGGTCTGCGACTAATAAAGCCCCCCACACTCATGATTTAGTTCAGGAGGGGGGTGCGGACCTGGCAGGGATCACGGAGACCTGGTTGGGCCACGAGGGGGGGGGTTCCCCTCGTGGAGATGTGCCCACCAGGCTTCCGTGCATTTCATCAGCCGAGGGCCCAGGGGAGGGGGGGTGTAGCGGTGATTATTAAGGAAAGTCTTAGTCCGAGGGAGGCCACTGTTCCTCAGATGCCAGTTGTGAATCCCTCCTTGTGAAGTGGGGTCATGGGGTGCAGATGGGTTTGTTGACTGCGTACCTGGCTCCCTGCCACGTGGCAGCAGCCCTGCCTGAGCTGCTCGATGTAATAGTCGGGGTGGCAGTGGATACCTCCAGGCTTCTGGTCATGGGGGATTTCAACCTGCCATCCGTCGGTGAAACGTCGGAAGCAGCTTGGGAGTTCATGGCTTCCATGACGGCCATGGACCTGACCCAGTTAGTTCATGACCCCACCCACATCGGGGGACACATGCTGGACTTGATTTTTGTCTCTGGTCAGTGGTTGAATGATCTCACAATAGGTGTGTGGAAATTGGGATCGTAGAAACACCCAGGAGCATAGAAGAGTCCAAAGGCAGATGCATGAATAAATGTGACAAATGTATTTATTCATATAACAAAACATATTAACTATATACAAAGGCTATCTTAATATTCATTAGGATAGGGGGCACACAGCGTGTGTGACTACCCTTATCAAAGATCATGTCTCATGGAGAACAAACGTAAAAGAGAGCATGGTGGAAAGGTTAGAGGGGGTTTTATACTCAGTGTAAGCCCCTCCTTTCCACATAGGGGTGGGGGCACTTTCTGCCTCCACTAGTGTCTGTATGATACATGTACCAATGGCTTGCAAATAATTGACAGTTCCCCTCCTTGCGAGCCAATGGCATGCAAACATACAAATGCAATGCACAACAGATTTTACCCTGTGAGTCATAACTTTTTACACAGATCTTTGTGCCTATCTGCTGGTAGAGGTTTTGTGAAAATATCAGCTGTTTGATATTTGGTCTGACAATGTGATAAAGATATAAACCCCATCTCTACTAGTTGCCTAACATTTTGATAGCGGATATCAATATGTCTGGACCTTTTTCCCACCGCATAGGCTTTGGCAATGCCTATGGCCCCGGTGTTGTCTTCTATAATTTGGATGGGCAAAGTCGGTGGTGTCCAGATGCTAGAAATTAAGGCATCAAACCATATCAGATCGTTCCCTGCCTCTGATAGGCATGCATATTCGGCCTCAGCGGTGGAGCACGAAACAAATTTCTGTTGCCCCACATGCCAGTGGATGGGTGCCTCATTTAATAGTACCAAGAAGCCCGAAGTACTCCTACGTGTCTTGGTATCTCCGGCCCAGTCCGCATCCGCGAAGCATTTTAATTGGGCCTTGTCTCTATTCTCAGGTTCCAAGCGAAGCACGTAATCTGCTGTGGTCTTGAGATACCTTAATAGCTTTTTAATGGCCAACCAGTGGAACTGGGTAGGATGTTCCACTTGTCTAGATAGCAGGTTTACGGCCAGGGCAATATCTGGACGGCTCCAGTTACTTATATATAGTAATGAGCCGATCACTGACCTAAATAGAGTACTATTTTGGAACTCTGGGCTATCCTTGTGTGCCAATCCATAATAGTCGGTCTGCATTGGGATAGCCGTTGGCTTGCTATCTTCCATTTTACATTTCACCAAGAGTTCCTCTATCTTTTCCCTTTGGGAGAGAGCAAAACCTTTTGGTGTAGTGATGATTTGTACGCCTAGGTACTTGTCCACATATCCTAAAGACTTTAGAGTGAACTTTTTTTGTAGGGTCCTGGCAAATATAATACATCCCCCCTTGTCAGGCCCTATATATAAAAGGTCATCGACATACACTAGGACTTTCTCCAGCCCCCCTTTGGTATCCCTTGTGAAGGTACATTTATCAGCTGGAGATGGATGGAAACCCAGTGATTTGAAAGTTTTAGTCAGGCATTTGTACCACAGTCTGCCTGATTGTTTGAGGCTGTACAAACTTCTTCAGAAGCCAGGTGTGGCCTTCCTGCCGTTGAAATCCGGGGGCACCTCTGACGTAAATTTCTTGTTTTAGATGTGTGTGTAAATAAGCAGTTTGCACATCAAATTGAAAAATGTGTTCCCCATGTGCTGCTGCGGTGACCAAAGCAGCCCTCACACTTTCTGCTCTCACGGTGGGGGAGTATGTTTCATCAAAGTCCTGCAAGTAGCGCTATGCGTAGCCTTGTGCTACCAGCCGGGCCTTATAGAGGAGTTTGTTGTTGGGCATTGGCTTGACCTTGTAGACCCAACGGGTGCCAATTGCTTTCCTCTTTTTGGGGACTTCCATGGGGATGAAGACTTTCAATTTTTTGAGACTGTCCATTTCCCGCTCCATTGCCACCCTCCACCTGCGCTGTTCTTCCTCGGGAAGCTGGAGGACATCTGAGTACGTTTTAGGGGCCATGGTAACGCTGTTGACCAAGGCAACACAGCCAATGTCCAACCTTTTGGGTGGCACCCCTTTATTGGAGCGTTTTGACCATCTGGGAAATTGCCACTCACCATCATCATTGTCATCCGGAACATCAGTGTCAGAATTGGAGCTGCCGGAGGTATCTTTCCAATCAAAATGGGGCGGGCCTCTGTCCCAGGCACTGCGAAGATACGGTCGTTTAGGTGAGGCAGGAGGTGTGAAGTCACCCAGGGATTCCTTGTCTGAATCGTCAGAGTCAGGTAGGGATTCATCACCATCCGGATCTTCGCTGGTCAGTTGTTTGGAGTTTGTTGGTTCATCCTCTTCAGGTGGTGCTGGTTGTTCAGTGTCGCTTCTAATAGGGGAATAACCGGGTTCATTGGAATGAATTTTTGACCAATTTGACCCCTCCTCAAAGGAAGCTGATCTAGAGACAATGACAAGGTTATTTTTGTCTACAAACCTAGAGGCCTTGCTGCTGGTTGCATAACCTATAAATCTGAGCCTCCTTGATGCCTTGCCCCCCTTTCTTCTGAGGTGCTTGGGAATATGGACCCAGGCATAGGAACCAAAAATTCTCAGGTGTGAGAGGCTAGGTTTCCTTCCATGGACCAGGAAGTATGGGGTTTGGTTAATGGCACTACTCCACGTCCTGTTGACTAGATAATTAGCCATTTTGACTGCTTCTGCCCAAAAAACTTGGCTCATGTCAGCATCTGCAAGTAGGCAGTTCATGACATTCTGCAGCACGCCATTTCTCCTTTCTACAATGCCATTCTCGGACGGAGTTCGAGGGGATGATTTAAAATGGAGGATACCTCTCTCCTTCATCCACTTTTCAAAAGTCTTGGATGTAAACTCAGTCCCCCTATCGCTCTGCACCTGAGCGATGCACACCTTGTGTTGCATTTGGATCTGGTTGTAAAGATATTTGAAGTTGGCAAAGACTTCAGTTTTGTCCTTTAAAATAAATACATGGCCATAACGAGAGTAATCATCTACTACTGTTAAAAAATAACGCCCCCTACCAAGGGAGGGTCTAAAAGGACCAACCAAATCCATGTGTACCAGCTGATAAGGGTACCTTGCACGACGGGAAGAGACCTTAGGTATAGCAGCAGTTTTAGATTTTGCTGCCTTACAGATGGCACATTCCAAATAGGTATTACAATTCTTTATCTTAAGCCCATCAGAAAAATCTTGCATTTTCCTAATAACCGGGAAGCTGGCATGGCCGAGCCTGCAGTGTAATATATGAGCACAATCCAAATGTAAAGGTTTACCCATGCATACTTTGTCAACCTTATGTATCTTACCATTACAAGCCTTGGTCTGTTCAGTAATGAGAATAGGCACTGGATTAATGGTCACCTTAGAGTTCCTCAGGGTTGGCTGAGGAGTTGTGACCTTAATGGGCTCAGCCTTAATGGCTTTGAATGTCCTAGGAGCCGGTTTAGGAGCTTCATTGGGATTAGGTCCAGCGTCCATGAGTTTGGACAACCTGGGGGCTGGCACAGGAGCTTTCTGCTCTATCTGGGCATTAGCTCCCTGAGCCCTCTTGTTAGGTTTCTTGAGCCTTTTGACCTTTGCTTTTGGGGAAAAATAAGGCAAATTGTTGATTTTTACAATATCGCCAACAACATCCCCACTTTCGAAAACATAACCTCCACCCTTCTCAAAAACCAGTTTTACATTTTTATCCTCAGACAATTTTAAGATGCTTAAAAGGTTGTTCTTGATTGAGGGAACATACAGTGCCCCTGTGACATCTCCTATACCAGGCACATTGATCACGCCTTCCCCAGTTACCTCTGCCTTGTCCCCAGTGGCAACTTTTACTGAGGACTTGAGTGGGTGTAAAACCTTAAATCGTTGCTTCGTGTTGGCTATATGCATTGATGCACCTGAATCAAGAAGCCACAGCCCCTCAGCATCCTTTACCTGGGAGGTGTGATTGTCACTAGTGACACTACAGAATTGGTATCCTTTATGACCACCTCCCCCTCTTCCACGGCCTCTTTTATTTTTATTGTGCTTAAGTCCAGCCGTGTTGGCCCTAGAGCGAGGGCACTCCCTTTTAAAGTGACCTTGTATGCCACAGTCAAAGCAGGTGGGAAGGGTATTAATCCTTTCACTTGTGTCCTGGCGCCGCCTCTGAGGCCTAGGCCTGTGATATGCCTCCTTCATTTCTTGTTGTTCCTCATCTCTGCGCCTTAAATCTTCCTCAATAAAGCGGCCAGAAAAGTATTCTATATTTCTTTGTTCTCTAGAAACCCCTTCTAGAGAAATAATAAAGGGACTCCAGGATTTATCTAGGGAGTTCAACATCACACTAATTAAAGTGGATTCAGAAACAGGCTCCCCCCTCTGTATAAGCTCATCCCTCATGGCTTTAAGCGTTGCCAAATGTTCCCCCATTTTGACACCAGGTTTGAATTTATAGTTGTGGAAAATTCTTGACAATCTGCTGGTTGCAGCCATATTGTCACTATGGAACAAATTATATAGGGCAGTCCAAACTTCCTGAGCTGTGAGGCCGTCTGAAAGACTGGCATACAGAGCTGTGTCTATAGAACTTAACAGGGTTGTGTAAGCTCTTTTATGCAGGAACTCAATTTCAGGGCTCCAAGGTAAAGGGGGTGGTCTTTTGCTCATGTCCAGAGTATTTTCTCTTAAGAGAATTATCTGAATCTCTTTACACCATTTTTTAAAATTCTGACCACTTAAATGTAATTTTTCAAAATTATTTGGCAAAGTTACAAAATTATTGCCATTAAACTGCATGGGGAGTTGTTCAAATGGCTGAAAAGAGCCTGTTGTGAATGGCATTGGGATCCCTAAGCCTGGGATCTATTGCTTATGTCTGGCTCCTTTTTGTAGTCCTTCCGTAGTTTGAAGCAACTGGGCACGTGCAGGAAATGGAGCATGCTCCAAAGCCTTTTCTTGTTGGAGCTCCGATCTCCCTCTCTGAGCTCTGAAGTCAGGTCTGGCTGGAGCTTCAGCATAGGCCCAAACATCAGCTGTGTGGCGGGAAACCCCGGAGGAGTGGGAAGAAGGCCTGGAGATCTTTTTGGAGACTGGAGGCCCATCAGATGAGGTCTGTGGGCTGGATAGGCCTGGAAATGTCTCTGGATTTCCTCTTCTCCATCAGAGGAGCAGGATTGCAGCTCCGGATCATCCCAGCAGGACCGGAAAGGTGCGGAGGCCTCAGCCTGGGCCTCCGTGGAGCATTCAGTGAATGGTGAGCGCCTCTGCAGTGGGGGGTGGGAGGCTGCAGGTCCATCTGGGTTCCTCCGGGGGTGGGAGGTTGGATTTGGGACCCTCCTTAAGTGGGCAGCTGGTTCTGGGACCTCGGGGCGGCCGGTGGGTGGTTGCTCCATAAGTTCCAGGGCAGCGACCAGGGCCTCTATGGCCTCTATGGCCTCTTTGATGTTTGCCTTGGCAGGCGGGGCCTGGCAAGGGGCTTGTGGGTTCGGAGTGGTCCTCTGGGCCGCTGGAATGCTGAACTGACTGGCTGGCGTTGTAGGCCTGGGCTGTGGAGCTGGGGATGGCCTGGCTCGTGGTTCTGGCAAAGTGCCCAGGGGAGCAGCCATCTTGGAGGAAGTTGCCTCCGGAAGTGGCCTGGTGGCCATTTTGTTTGGCGGGAAACGGTGGGGGGGAGTATCTTTGGCGGCAGGCGCCATCTTGGAGAGATCAGGCAGGGGAGTCCTTACCGGGATGGCAGGCATCTCTGGTGCTGCCTCCTCAGGCCTCTTTCTGGCTGCTGTCCTTGTCTTCAGGAGGAAGGTGAGCGCTGCTCGGCACTCCTCTTCTGACATCTCAGCCACTTGCCTGTCCAGGCTTTCATCTTGTCCTTCTGCCCCCTCTTCGTCAGTGCTGAAGAAGCCTTCTCCAACATTGCCTGGCTCGGCCCCTGGGATCTCTTGCTGCATCTGGGTTGGCCTCTGGCTGCCAGGGTGTAGCT
Organism: Arizona elegans; assembly: GCA_022577455.1. Taxonomy (NCBI): domain Eukaryota; kingdom Metazoa; phylum Chordata; class Lepidosauria; order Squamata; family Colubridae; genus Arizona; species Arizona elegans. The sequence continues at coordinate 47,232,170 of JAKOOJ010000010.1, forward strand.
GGATGGAAACCCCCTTCAATGTTTTCCATCATTGATTCAGACTGGGGCTGCTGTGAAGTTCTCCTCCGTTGAAGGCCTCTGGTCACAACAGGGGAGCTTCTCTCACAGGTTATTTTGTAGGGCATCTCGCCTTTTCAACAGGTCCTGGAGTGGAGTTCTGCTACCATTCCCTCTGCTACCATTCTGTGGAAATTGGGATCGTAGAAACACCCAGGAGCATAGAAGAGTCCAAAGGCAGATGCATGAATAAATGTGATAAAATGTATTTATTCATATAACAAAACATATTAACTATATACAAAAGCTACCTTAATATTCATTAGGATAGGGGGCACACAGCGTGTGTGACTACCCTTATCAAAGATCATGTCTCATGGAGAACAAACGTAAAAGAGCATGGTGGAAAGGTTAGAGGGGGTTTTATACTCAGTGTAAGCCCCTCCTTTCCACATAGGGGTGGGGACACTTTCTGCCTCCACTAGTGTCTGTATGATACATGTGCCAATGGCTTGCAAATAATTGACAAGGTGACCTAGTTATTAAGCCCTTGTCATGGACAGATCATTCGCTCCTTCAGCTAGACTTTCGAACCGCTTCCCCTCGTCGCAGGGAGGCGGAACCGACTAGGTGGTTCCGTCCCAGGCGCCTGATGGACCCTGAGAGGTTCCTGACGGAGCTTGGGCCATTCCCAGAGGCTCTGACTCACGACTCGGCTGAGGAACTGGTGGCCGCCTGGGATAGGGCAGCCGCTGGAGGCTTGGACCGCGTTGCGGCCTCTGACTTGGTGCCGATCTCAATCAGCTCCTTGGTTCTCCGAGGAGCTGAGGGAGATGAAGCGCCGGAAAAGATGCCTAGAGAGTGATTGGAAGGCCAGTCGCACCGAATCTGACCAAACACTGGTGAGATCTTATATCAAGACCTACCTAGTGGCAATAAGAGTGGCGAAATCTAATTATTTTTCCACTCTTATAGCATCTGCAGAGAACCGCCCAGCCGCCCTGTTTAGGGTGACCCGCTCCCTACTTCAAGTGGGAGCGAGGGAGGACCCCTTGCAGGGTAGAGCTGGGGATTTTGTGCAATATCTGCATGATAAAATCGCTCAGATTTGGGACGGCTTGGACTGGGTAGTTTCGGACAGGATGATGGGGGTGAGTCTTGAGAGTGTTATCTGGGAGGAGTTTGACCCTGTGGCTCCTGAGGACGTGGACAGGATTTTGGGGAGGCTTAATGCTACCACATGTTTATTGGACCCGTGTCCCTCCTGGTTGGTGCTGGCCTCCCGGGAGGTTACACAAGGCTGGTTTCAGGAGATTATTAACGCTTCGTTGAGTGAGGGTGTCTTCCCATCCGCCTTGAAAGAGGTGGTGGTGAGGCCCCTCCTCAAGAAGCCTTCCCTGGACCCGGCTGTATTAGCTAACTACCGTCCTGTCTCCAACCTCCGCTTCGCGGTGAAGGTTGTTGAGAGTGTGGTGGCGCGACAACTTCCTCGATTCCTGGATGAAGCTGTCTATCTAGATCCGTGCCAGTCATGCTTCAGGACGGGTTACAGCACAGAAACGGCATTGATCGCATTGGTTGATGATCTCTGGAGGGCCCGGGACAGGGGTTGCTCCTCTGTGCTGGTCCTCCTGGACCTCTCAGCGGCTTTTGATACCATCGATCATGGTATCATGCTGCGTCGGCTGGAGGGGATGGGAGTGGGGGCCACCGTGTTACGGTGGTTCTCCTTCCTCTCTGACCGTACGCAGTCTGTGTTGACGGGACAGAGGTCAACCTCGAGGTTCCTCACTTATGGGGTGCCGCAAGGGTCAGTCCTCTCACCCCTCCTGTTCAACATTTATGTGAAGCCGCTGGGTGAGATAATCCGTGGCTTTGGGGTGAAGTGTCAACTGCATGCCGATGACACGCAGTTGTACATTTCAACCCCAGGCCACCCCAATGATGCCCTTGACGTGATGTCCCGTTGCCTGGAGGCCGTACGGATCTGGATGGGGAGGAACAGGCTTAGACTCAACCCTTCCAAGACTGAGTGGCTGTGGTTTCTGACATCCCGATATAGCCAGCTAGAACCATCACTGGCTATTGGGGATGAGATCTTACCCCCCTCAGAGAGGGCTCGCAACTTGGGCGTCCTCCGGGACTCACGGCTGTCGTTGGATGATCATATGACGGCCGTAGCCAGGGGGGCCTTTTATCAGGTTCGCCTGATCTCCCAGTTGCGTCCCTTTCTGGATCGGGACGCCTTGCGCACAGTCACCCACGCCCTCATCACTTCCCGTCTTGACTATTGTAATGCTCTCTACATGGGGCTCCCCTTGAGAAGCACCCGGAGGCTCCAACTGGTCCAGAATGCGGCCGCACGAGTGATAATGAGGGCGACTCGTCGCTCCCATGTAACACCTCTCTTGCGCGAGTTGCACTGGCTCCCGGTGGTCTTCCGGGTGCGTTTCAAGGTGTTGGTTACCACCTTTAAAGCGCTTCATGGCTTAGGGCCTGGATATTTACAGGACCGCCTGCTGCCACTGACTGCCTCCCACCGACCAATACGCTCCCACAGAGAGGGCCTTCTCAGGGTGCCGTCGGCCAAACAATGTTGACTGGCGACTCCCAGGGGGAGAGCCTTCTCTGTGGGGGAACGAATTGTCCCCGGATATACGAAGGATCCCCGACCTCCATGCCTTCCGTCGTGCGCTGAAGAACCTGTTATTCCAACAAGCTGGTCTGATGGGACAATAATTTTAATTGGGTTTTAAATATGGGTTTTAATATGTTTTATAAGGGTTTTAGAATGGGAATTTTAAATTCGGCCAAAATTGAATTATTATTTTTTTTGAACAAATTTTTTTTATTGTTTTTAAAATTCAAACAAATCAAACATATCACTTATCTATTTAAACATTTGTACAACCCCCCTTCCCTCCCCCCCTTCCCCGACTTCCCAGAAGAAAAACGGTATAGATTTTACCAAACATATGCTAAAATATGCTAAGTTAATGCAAGACATTAAAACTCCCTAGACCCCTTAACTCCCCTTCTACAGATTATTCATCAACCTCCCTTTAAACACAAAATAACATACAGTCAGGTCCAGAAATATTGGGACATCGACACAATTCTAACATCTTTGGCTCTATACACCACCACAATGGAGTTGGAATGAAACAAACACAATGTGCGTTAACTGCAGACTGTCAGCTTTAATTTGAGGGTATGTACATCCAACTCAGGTGAACGGTGTAGGACTTACAGCAGTTTGCATATATGCCTCCCACTTGTTAAGGGGCCAAAAGTAATGGGACAGAATAATAATCATAAATCAAACTTTCCCTTCTTAATACTTGGTTGCAAATCCTTTGCAGTCAATCACAGCCTGAAGTCTGGAACACATAGACATCACCAGATGCTGGATTTCATCCTTGGTGATGCTCTGCCAGGCCTCTACTGCAACTGTCTTCAGTTCCTGCTTGTTCTTGGGGCATTTTCCCTTCAGTTTTGTCTTCAGCAAGTGAAATGTATGCTCAATGGGATTCAGGTCAGGTGATTGACTTGGCCATTGCATAACATTCCACTTCTGTCCGTTCAAAAACTCTTTGGTTGCTTTTGCAGTATGCTTTGGGTCATTGTCCATCTGCACTGTGAAGTGCCGTCCAATGAGTTCTGCAGCATTTGGCTGAATGTGAGCAGATAATATTGCCCAAAACACTTCAGAATTCATCCTGCTGCTTTTGTTAGCAGTCACATCATCAATAAATACAAGAGAACCAGTTCCATTGGCAGCCATACATGTCCACGCCATGACACTACCACCACCATGCTTCACTGATGAGGTGGTATGCTTAGGATCATGAGCAATTCCTTTCCTTCTCCATACTCTTCTCTTCCCATCACTCTGGTACAAGTTGATCTTGGTCTCATCTGTCCATAGGATCTTGTTCCAGAACTGTGAAGGCTTTGTTAGATGTTGTTTGGCAAACTCTAATCTGGCCTTCCTGTTTTTGAAGCTCACCAATGGTTTACATCTTGTGGTGAACCCTCTGTATTCACTCTGGTGAAGTCTTCTCTTGATTGTTGACTTTGACACACATACACCTACCTCCTGGAGAGTATTCTTGATCTGGCCAACTGTTGTGAAGGGTGTTTTCTTCACCAGGGAAAGAATTCTTCGGTCATCCACCACACTTGTTTTCCATGGTCTCCCAGGTTTTTTGGTGTTGCTGAGCTCACCGGTGCATTCCTTCTTTTTGAGAATGTTTCAAACAGTTGTTTTGGCCATGCCTAATGTTCTTGCTATCTCTCTGATGGGTTTGTTTTGTTTCTTCAGCCTAATGATGGCTTGCTTCACTGATAGTGACAGCTCTTTGGATCTCATCTTGAGAGTTGACAGCAACAGATTCCAAATGCAAATAGCACACTTGAAATGAACTCTGGGCCTTTTATCTGCACATTGTAATTGGGGGTAATGAGGGAATATCACACACCTGGCCATGGAACAGCTGAGAAGCCAATTGTCCCATTACTTTTGGTCCCTTAACAAGTGGGAGGCACATATACAAACTGCTGTAAGTCCTACACCGTTCACCTGAGTTGGATGTACATATTCTCAAATTAAAGCTGACAGTCTGCAGTTAATGCACATTGTGTTTGTTTCATTCCAACTCCATTGTGGTGGTGTATAGAGCCAAAGATGTTAGAATTGTGTCGATGTCCCAATATTTCTGGACCTGACTGTATAATCCTTTAGCCCTAACATTTTTTTAAAAAAAAAACCAATAACAAACACTAGTAGATAATACATACTTAATCATTTGGCTATTCCTCCTGCTTTTGTACTCAATATTCAAATATTTTTAACAATAATCATTAATTCATCAATAGTTAGACCAGAAAAAACTAATCTTCCCTTCTTCCTTTCTTTCTGTATTTTTTCCAATCTTTCTTCCTCCCTCCTTCTTTTATTTTGAGGAGGTTTTGAATTTTAAGTGGGGGTTGATGTATCTTTAAGACTTGTCCCTTTCTCGGAACCATTTCCTCTGATTTAGAGCCCCCATAACGACTCTTCTTGCTTGTATAGACAGTCAGTTCATAGAACAAAGAATTAACTCGATCGGTTTGCAAAGAAAAATCCAGTTGCTGCATTTCAATTAATTGTGTGAAAGCCTCTGCCAAATCATCTTTATCCGAAACCTCGTAGAGCTGATCAGTTCCTTCTTCTTTCTGCTCCAAATTATATTTTAGAAAAGTTCTGTCAGTTAATTCCAAAAGGGCAGGAAGAGGGTTTGAAGATTCTTGAGGATCAGCCAGTTCCAGCTTCTCTGTCTCCTACATTGTCATTATGCTTTCCTTCAAAAACATCCTCAGTTGCTTTTTTATACTCCACCAATTCTGTAAGTTTTTGTTCCATGATTGCTGTAAAATTATTAATAATTTCAATTTGGTTATTCATGGCTTCCTCTCTAAAAAAAACCTCCTGGCTCTGTGTTTCAGTTCTCTGTGTCATTTCTAACGCCATTAAAGAGCCTCCACTTTCAGAAATTCCTTCCTTGGAAGCCATATTATTTTAAAAGAATTTTTCTTTTCACAGCCATAAAGTCTCTCAAGCAGCTTTGTCAGATTTATTTGTAGTTTATCAAGCAAGATAGTTTTTTCTAGACCCAGCTCTCAAATCCAGCAGTTTAAATCCAGTCTCTGAGCACAAGTCTATTAACAAGCACTTTCATTTCCTGCTTTCACTTTCACACCCACAACAAAAGACGCCATTTCCAGCTCCAGCTCAGCAAAATCAAATAGAAACAATGTATCCCAGGAGTTAAGCATATACTTGCAAAAGCTTGTTCTGCTTCCGTTCTGTCTGCTTTTTGAAATCAGTTAATCATCATCTTGAAAGCAGGGTTGGTCGCCGGCGTCTGGCTCCATTTAAACGGAGTCGCCACGGATCCGGAGCTTCAGTGGGCTGAACGGGGAGCTCTCACCCTCCAAGCCCCTGGAATTAATCCAGGGGCTCCTGGGGAGCTCTACCCTCGCCCACCGGCTCTCCTCTCCTTCTCCCGAAGGAGAGGTTTTTAAGCCGTCTGACAGCTGATTAGCGCTGTCAGAACGGCTCCAACGGAATCGCGGGGCTGGCGGTCCAAGAAGACCATCCACGACGCCGGCAGTGCCAACTGGAAGCCTAAAATTGAATTATTTTAATATGGTTTTTAAATTTGACTTGTATATTGTTTTATTATGGCTGTTCACCGCCCTGAGTCCTTCGGGAGAAGGGCGGTATAAAAATATAATAAAATAAATAAATAAATAAATACTGCCCTTATCCTGCAGGATCTTTGTGGTAGAGGGGACTGATGGCACGGCAGCTCAATAGAGTGGAATGGCTGAATTGGGCACCTAATTTCTGCTTGGAGAGCACAGATTAGTGATTCTAGATAGGTAATCTGTCCACGTAGACTACTAATTTGTTTACAAAGAGGACAGTACCCAAATTTTTTTTTTTTTATTGAAAAAGTTTTCAAATACAAGTTTTTCCCCCTTTCCCCCCCCCCCTCTTCCCTAACCCACCCTTTCCACCCAACCCCCCCTGTGACTTCTTCACAACAATAGGCTATTTCATAACTAGTTACATACATAATATCTTCCCTTTCCCTTAATCCCTTCTCGGAATACTGACCCTTAACTTGTTAATCTTATAACTCCCATTTTTACGGTAATCTGCCCTTTTTCTCCTCCCCTAAACTTATTGAGTATTATTACAAATTAACCTTTAATCTTTTATATATATTAATATAACATTTTAAATCGGCCTTCTCCCTGCAACCAAATTTATTCAATTCTGTCCACTTCCTACACTCCTCTAAATATATGACTTGAAATCAGACAATACAATTCTAAATATAATCCACTACCCACTTTACTAAAATATACACATATCTATATATGCATCCCATTTTATAACAATCAGTAAACTAACCTATTTCAACCCTTCAATTCCTACAAAATCATGCAGTACAATTCTAAATATAATCAACTGCCCACATTACTAAGATATACACATATCTATATATGCATTTCATTATGTAAAAAGAGAAAAGACAATAACTTTAAGTTTATGATCCATATAATATCTTCTTTGATGTCTTTCCAGTAGATTGTTAAATCCATCACCCATAATAGGGTAAAATAACATGCTGGTGCAACAGTTTGTTCAAAATCTTCAGTCATCTTCTGCCCCCATCAGCAGTAGATATCCTCACACCTGTATAAAAGTAAAAACAACCACCCGAGTGACATTATAATTATGAATATATCCGTATGGTTATAATTGTGGTATTCATCAGGATCGTTAATTCCCATCATCCTACTGAGTAACATCCAGATCTTCTGCATGCCCCGGCAAAACTCTCCTGCCTTATACCTCAAAGTAGTTATAATATATTTTCAAGAGAAAAAAAAGGTAAATAAGAAAAAATTAGATGATTCAAATCCAACAAAGTGAGGCTCTTTCCACATCCCAAAATCATGGCCTTGCAGAGATCTGCCACAATCCTCAGGATAGTATCAGACAATTGTTCGCCGCCACTATCTTTTCTAATATTCATTCATTTTTTAAAGCGCCTGGCTTCACTGTTGCTTAGTTTAGAAATTGCTGTTTCTATAAGATCTGTTTCTTTTCTTTTTCTTTTTCGGGTTGAATTTCCATCCTCTTTTCTTGCCTACCAATTGTATATCTGCTGGTTGATTTTCATTCTGCTTTGTGGATTGTTCTTGTTGGGTTAATTTTATCATCTCATCTTTCTTCTCCGTCACTTGTATATCAACTGATTGATTTGCGCACTTGTCTGTGACTTGATGATTCATCACCTTGGGTTCGGATGACACTGCTCTCTTATTTATAAACAGTCCAGCTGGGGTCTCCAGGGAGTCCAAAGACAATTTATCCATCACAGCCTCTGTAATTTGATGTTTTCCTTTTATTTCCAACTCCTTTTGCTTATCCTGTATTATGCCTAAAGGTGTTAAATTCATTTTTAGAATTTTTTGATAAAAATCTTCCGCTTTTTCAACAGTGTGCAATTGATATCTTACGCCTTGATATCTCAATATTAAACCAACTGGGATGTCCCACCTGAATAGGATATTTCTTTTTTTTAATTCAGTCACTAAAAAGCCAAATTTCTTCCTCTCCATTAACATCTTGGGCGGGAGCTCCTTGAAAATCCAAATCTTTCTTCCATGAGATTGCAAATTGGAATTAAAAGAGTTCTGCACAATATTATTCCTAATTTCTTTATCTGTAAAATAGATCACCACATCTCTAGGCAATTGCCTTTGCTTTGCCCACCAGGAGTTTATTCTATAAGTTCTATCAATCCTGCAATACACTTCATCAGGTTGAACCTTTAAGATCCCAGCCAGAATTTCAGAAGATACTTTCCTTAAATCATCTCTATTATTTTCCTGCAGACCTCTCAATCTAATTGCATATTCTGTAAAATTATATTGAGTCATTAAAACTTCTCTTTCAATCCTCTGTTGTACATTTTCCTCATTACCAATCTTTTGGTCAGTCTCCATTTTAGATTTGTCTTCCAAGCTATTATCCTGAATGTTTATCAAATCCTTTTTAATTTTTTGAGTCATGTCATCCAAATTCTCCTCGATTTCCTTCATTTTAGTCTCTAATAATTCAGTCTTTGCCTCCACCCGAATCAGAAAGCCTGATAAACCATTAGCAGCTTTTGAAATCTTTTTATTCAAGAAGTCAGACTTTGATTTCACCAATTCACCAATTTCTTTAATTTCCTGCTTAAATTTTTCAAGTTGCTGATTCACAATCTCATCCCTTCTTACAATCTCTTCAAGGATAAATTCTAATATATTAAAATCGGGTTTCTGACACTGGAGAGTTAAAATTTGTTGGCGCAATTTCTTAAGGGGGGAAATTCCCCCCCCCCCCTGTTTGTCCAGCTGTGTAAGTCCTGATGCCATTTCCCACACAGACAAGATTTAGCAAAAATGAGAGAAGAAATAGAAAACAAAAAGACTTTCCCTCATTAAAAAAAACTTCTGAGCAGCACAGGAGCGAGGTTTTCTCTAGAAATGTAGCCAGTGATATTTATTCCGCTACATTGTAATAATGAGAAACGGAAGGACTTTCCCTTTTAGCCCTTCTCCAGCCACAGCAGACGCCATTTTAGAAGGCTCTTTTTCCCTCTTTTCCTCTGCTCTTTTCTTTTAAATAGTTTTTGAAAGGGTGAGATACTTGCGGTTCAGTATTAAGGGTCCAGTTCTTCATTTCTTTAATTATTCTTTTAGATTCACAGGCTTGCTCTTGACGCCTGGCTCTGCATAGGCAGAGGTCTCCCAAAGCCCGGAGCAGCGGCAGGGGATATGGGGCTTCTCATCCGCTCCGTCCCAAAAGTTAAAAAAAAAGCTTTTGGGACTCTGCGGAGAGTTCTGCCCACCCCTGCCGGCTCTATCTCCGTTTCCTCTTGGAAACGGAGTTTTTTTCGAGCCGCCATCCACTGTAACGGCGGCTCTATACAGGCAGAGGGAGCTGACGATCCCAGAGGAACGTCTGGCGGCGGCCAGCAGCAAACCGGAAGCCTACAGTACCCAAATTTGAAAAGAGTACTGTGAAAGACAGCTGCAAAACAAGTATTACACTGAACTAAGCCGGTCATTTTGAAATAGAATAAAATCACAATCTGAAGTGCACTAACCCTGAATATATTATTGCTATTTTTGGTTTATAGTTATATATCTTTCTCCTACCTTTCTCCTCTCTACTCACTCTCAGACTCCCCCCTCACAGGCAGTTGCTCCTCCCCCTAGCTCCTGTGAAGTGAAAATGTAATGAAGGCAAGTTTCACTCTGCTTTTTCTCTGTACTCACTCTGAGACCCCCCCCCCAGGCAGTTGCTCCTCCCTCTAGCTCCTGTGAAGTGAAATGTGTGAGTCCAATTTATAAAATGCCTGCAGCATCTGTAAGCCCCCCGAAGTCTGCAGTGTGATCTTTAGATTTTCTAAATAGGAGTTTGCAAATTAGGTGGATTGTTGGAAAATTTGCAAACAGCTGATTATCATTTGGGCCTAGTCTGGCATTGAAGTTTCCTGTAATGATAATATGGGCAGTGGGAAAGCATAATTGAAGAGAATTGCTATAATTTTCCACTTTTCCCCAAATTTCAACAATACATGGTTAAAGGATATTGGGACGTATATAGAAATTAATGAGAAGCAATTTCTGTCCAGAAAAAATTGAGAATAGCTGTTTGTGCAAGGTTCTCAAATGGGTCTATTGACATAATCTCAGTATTTAGAGTGGTTGAGATATGGCTGCTCAGAGATGTCTCCTTTGTTTGATACCAGGAACTGCTGAGAGACATAATGATTTATATTCCTCCATAAAGAGATTTGTTGACCATGTCTCTTGGAACACAAGGATGTTGAATTAGGAGATGTACTTTAGAAAGGCAGGGTCTTTATTTCTGGCTTCCCATCCAGCAATATTCCGAGAGAGCCAGGATAGTTAAGTGGTGTAGTACTTCCTTGTTTGTTGTCTGGGGGGGGGGTGACTGGTGATGTATTGAGGTCTATGAATGAAAGATATGGTTCTTGCAGTCATTCTAGACATGAAATGAGATCCAATGTTCCTTCAGTATCTAGAAAGACACACTGGTTGTAATTTGGCCTGCCTTTGCTATTCTTATACTGCTGTATAGAGTTGGATAAGTTTTGTGCTGGTTTGCACTTAACATGGTGAACATGGGCAGATTGTTGTTTCATGTCAGTATAATTCAGGAGTGTCAAACTCAATGTCAGGCCTGAAACTGACCTGGCTATGGCCGTGTAGTTTCTGTGGGGTTTCTTTCTCAGGGTATCAGGCTGACACTCTCAGCCTGTCAGGGCAGGCCTGGCAGGAATAAACTGAGTCACACACAAATGTGGCTGAACTCGGGTTTTACTTCCCATAAACAGGTAACGTGGCGAGATGGCTTAAACAAAGTCCATGTAAAGTCAGTGCTGGGAGCGTCTGCCTTCCCGCGCTGCTTTTTTTTTTTTATTGCAAAAGTTTTACAATTACATTTTCACACCATTTTTCCCCCCAACCCATCCCATACTCCCCAACCTAACCCTCCCAAACCCCCCTAACCCTCCCCCCGACTTCCACAGAATATAATCCCATCAAAATCCCCTATTTATAAAACCTGAACCCCTCAAACCCCCATATAATTTTTCATCTTCACAAAATTCAAATATTTCTATTTTTATATAATACTTTCAATGAAAAGCTATTTGATACTTCCTAGTTTGATATTTGTTCTGCAGATAACTATCCATTTTTTCCATTCCCATTCGTAAGTCTCTTGTGAGTGATCTTTTAGATATGCAGAAATCTTTGCCATCTCTGCAAAGCTGGCCATCTTCAACGTCCATTCTTCAATAGTGGGCAAAGCTTCATTTTTCCAGTATTTGCCTATCAATAATCTCGCTGCTGTTATCATATACAATATCAACTTAATTTCATCCAATGTGAAAGCCTTTACTATACCCAGTAAAAACAATTGTGGAGAAAATTGAATTTTTTTCTTCAAAACATTCTGCATAACCCACCATATTTTTATCCAAAAAGCCTTAACTTTCTTACTGGTCCACCAAACATGATAATATGTGGCATCTAAACAATCACATCTCCAACATTTTGGCTGAACATTAGGGTACATACACGACAATTTCTTGGGATCTAAATGCCATCTATAAAACATTTTATAAAAATTTTCCCTCAAATTCTGCGATTGTGTAAATTTAACATTCTGAACCCATATTTTTTCCCATGTTTCCAACATCACTGGTTCTGCAAAATTTTGTGCCCATTTAATCATACAATCTTTAACCAATTCAGTTTCTGAATCCCTTTCTAACAAAACATTATATAGCCTTTTAATATGCATTGGACCTTTCTCTTTTATATGTCTAACCAATTCTTCCTCATGCAACATAATACCAGTTTTTTGGTCCTCTTTCCGTCTCAATTGAAGTTGATTATACTGTAACCAAGTTAGATTAATCCCTTCATCCAACAGTGTCTCTAATGTCTTCAGTTGCCATCTGCCCGCATCTGTAAAAAGAACTTCTTTATATAACCCCCCCCCCCCCCGAGTGACATTATATTTGTATTCCGCATAATATGACCAAGATCCAGCCATAACGGTATTTTATAATCCCATTTGAATCGGTGCTTCTTCCAAACTCTCATCAAGGAATCTCTAAGTATATGACTTTTAAATACTTTATCCACTTTATCTTCATAAAATAAGTAAGCATGCCATCCAAATTCAAGGTCAAAACTTTCTATATTCATTATTCCAGTCTTTTTCCTTCCAAACCAATCACTTGCTAGAGTCAAAGCTGCTGCTTCATAATATAGTTGTAGGTTTGGAAGTTTAAGGCCTCCCCTTTCTGGAACATCTTGCATGATTTTCAGTTTCACTCTCATTTTTTTTCTCGTTCCAGACAAACTTATTCACTCCAGTTTGCCACACTTTTAGTTGTTTATCACTTTTAAGCACCGGAATCATTTGAAACAAAAAAAGAAATCTTGGCAAAATGTTCATCTTAACTGCTGCTATTCTTCCAAGTAAAGACAGCTGCAGTTTTTTCCAAGTCTCCATATCTTTCTGAACATCTCGCCACAACACCTCATAATTATTTTGAAACAATTTCATATTCGATTCTGCAACCTGAACTCCTAGATATTTAACCTTTGGTACAATCTCAAAACCTGCCCTCCTTTCAAGTTCGTATTTTCGATCTTGCGCTGCTTTTAACAAGTGGGCCCCACCCCCCAATTGTTCGGCAGCCACGCCCCCCAGCAGCCAACATCCGGCTCCGTGGTTAGAGTCCGGCTTGTCCGGCTATCATGGAGATCCTCACGGTGGGAAACTGGGAAAGAGCAAAGTCAGACTGGGCAGAGCAGGGGAGAGTTAGAACAAGGGAGAGTGGGTTCTGATGAAGAACAAAGCCCACCTCCTCATCCTAGGGCACGCAGGGAAGAACAGAGAAGAGAGCAATGTGGGTTGTGTGGCTTACGAGGGAGGAAAGGGTCTCGATCCCCTTCACAAGTTACACCTGGAGCGGGAGTTTAAAAGGAGAGGTAAATGGGAGGGGCGGTTGTCGGTAACAAATGCTGAGTTCATCTTGTGTTTATCTGAGTTCCTGGCATCCTCCCAACTGGTTTGATTTACTGACGTGCTATTTCACTTCTGAAATTCCTTATCTTGCTTGCCCTGCCAGATTAATTACTTTATCTTGCCCTGTTGGATTTATGGTTGGGAGTTTTTTCTGCTTACAGGTTTGTGGAAGGGTTTTTCTCCAGACCGGAGAGTAAAGGGACGTTGGGAGCAAAGTTTGGAGCTAATAAAGGGACTTGTATTTATTTTCTGGCTGTGTTGCCTTTGTGCCATACCCCGGGTCATCACAGGGAGCTTCAGCTCCACAGTTATGGGGTTGATAACCCGGATGACAGTGAATGGGCCTAGGTATTTTGGGCCTAGCTTTTTACATGGTACCCTCAGTTTGAGGTAGGTAGTTTTTTTTTTTTAATTTGATTTATATGCCGCCCTTCTCTGGAGACTCAGGGCGGCTTACAATGTGTTAAGCAATAGCCTTCATACTTTTGTATATTTTATACAAAGTCAGCTTATTGCCCCTACAACCTGGGTCCTCATTTTATCTACCTTAGAAAGGATGGAAGGCTGAGTCAACCTTGAGCCTGGTGAGATTTGAACTTGCAGTAATTGCAGGCAGCTGATGTTAATAACTGTTAATAACAGTGCTTTAGTCTGCTGCGCCACCAGTGCTCCTAGTTGATAGATACATCAGGTCACCTACCCTAAAGGGTCTATGTGCTGCCCATTTTTTGTTGATCTGGACTTTATAGGTTTCAGCTGCTTTTTGTAATGCCGTCTTCACCGCACCCCAGACGTCTGGTTTCATATCTGCCCATTCCTTCGGGGTTCTTGAGGCCTGGGGTTCATGGGTCCACTCGGGTATGGCTACAAACTCTATGTCATGCCTGGAAGCCATATTACCTGTTTGCCTTGAGGATCCAGGCCTGCCACAATCATACCATGGGAAGTTGGGAGGGGGAATTGCATGAGTGAAGTCGAGATAGCCTTAACAAACTTCTCTAAGAGAAGTTCAAGACCATGGTGTCCGGCAGCTGTGCAAAGAAGAAATTGGAGGATGTCTTCTGTTCGAGAAAGAACTGATTGGAGCTGTGTGGACATGTGGGAGATGTGGGCAAGGTCTTGAACTTTCTTGTGGGTGAGGAAAACCCGGAAGCTTTCAGATTCAGGTTTTCCCAGATGTGCCAATATGACATCCCTAATAAAAGTTAGCTTTGAGGAACTTCAAGCCTCAGAGTTTGATTTTGTTGGGGGTGTTACTTGGAACTCTGACATTAACCCGAATCTCCTTTAAAATTAGAGCAGCTTCCTCAACCCTGAGGAGCTGTTCGGGGTCCTGAGCCCCAAGCGCCGACCCAACCCAGGGCGACGCGAAGACTCAGGGAAGATGGAGGAGGAAAGGGAGCCTATGTGGGGAGCAGCAGGCACGGGCTCAGCAACGGTTCCTGAGACCCTCTACTCTCCTTCCCCTGGGATGGTGGAAGCAATAAAGGCCGCGGAGGCTGTCCAGCAACTGGGTGCCTGGCCCAAGGAGCAACTGCTGAAGCAAAGCTTGCAGCAGGACCTGGCAGCACAAGGCGAAGCCAGCGGAACCACCCCGCTTCAAGGAGCGATGTGGGAACCGCGATGGGAGTTATCGCAGCCGCTGTACCGCCAGCACTCCAAGGAATGGGGACTCCCACCGCCGTCGCGCAGCCAATCCCTAGCTGGTCTGCCAGAGCAGTTGAGCCGACTCAGAGTAAGTGGGATGCCCCAGCATGCCGGCACTGGGCTGTCAATAGTGGACCTTGGCACAACCAAAGTTCACCTTCCCGAGCCAGGGGCCAGCAGCACAATAGGCCAAAGCGGCAACAACTTTTCATTCAGCCCCAAGCCGCTCAACCCCCGGCCTGTCGCTTCGGGTAAGCCCAGCTGTGGATCCCCGTCGTTCGGGACCGCACCCCCTCCCAGCCAGCCAGCCCAGCCATGGAGTTCCCATCCAGCCGCAAGGGGCTTGGTGTCAACTTGCAAAGCTTTCAAGTTGCCATGAGCAGGAGGGAGGGAGAACTGATAGAGCTGATTGATTTCCCTAACTGAAGCTACATTCCATGCATTTATTTATTTATTTTATTAGATTTTTATACCGCCATTCTCCCACTGGACTCAGGGCGGTGAACAGCCAAAAAGAATTAAACAAATTTTGGCCCAATAAATTTAAAACACCCCAACTAAAATCAATTAACAATTAAAAATATCTAAAGGGCGGGGGGGGGGGGGGTTAAGCCAGCCCGGCTTGATGAAATAAAAAAGTTTTAAGGGCACGGCAAAAGGCACGGACATCTGGGATCCTACGTATCTCCGGGGGCAGGTCATTCCAGAGGACAGGTGCTGCCACAGAGAAGGCCCTCCCCCTGGGGGTTGCCAGCCGACATTGTCTGGCCGACGGTACCCTGAGGAGTCGCTCTCTGTGGGAGCATGTATGGCGTACATTCCATACATGTTTTCTTTCCGCAATCAGAAGAAGGGTGTTGGATTTCACAGCCAGCCAAAGTGGTTAATTGGAGAATGTGATTTATGACATGGCCAGGGAGGAGGGGAGAGACAGGGTCATAGGGGAACGTAAATCTACGTGGGATTAGTTCTAACTGCATCCGAATATTGCCTAAATGGTGCTCCTAATAAATGACTGTATTTCTTTTGAAGTTTGGCTCATGGCTCATGAATTAATTAGGGCATCTTTCGGAAACTTCACACTTGGAGCCTGCCAGCACCGCAGCTGCTGCCCAGGATGGGGTTCCCACCTGCGAGCCAAATTCCTCCCGGGTGGGCTTACTACCCAGGCCAGGGGTGGGTACAGTGTCACTGGATGCCTGCCTTGATGCCACCGCATATGCAGTTTCCGCAGCAAGCGGTCCAGCCGTAACCCAGACAGTTAGAACTACTTTTAAAATCTATCAAGATTACCAGGTTTCCTGAATCCTGGACTCTCCAATCGCTCCCCGATATTTGGGGTGCTAGGAGGGAAAATCAGGAAACCATGGCTGAAGACGGGCTATCTGAAGGGAGCCTAATTGCAGCCAGAGTGCAGCCTCCCTCGGACATCAAAGCTGAGATGCCTACTCCAGCGGCGGAAGCAAGAAAAGATGAGTATTGGTGGGAGTTAATCCCTAAAGCAGCTGAGGTTGAGTTTTCCCACCCCAATGCCCGGGAAAAGGGGAAGCCCCTGAGCGAGCTGGGAAGAGTGGAGTGGAGGTCGGACTAGAAACAAGCCAGGCTCCCAAAGCCCCTGGGGAGTTCCAGAGAGCAGCCAAGGGAGGAATTTGACCGGGCACCCTTCCCAATGAGGGGCCGTCGTGCAGGCCAAAGGAGAGGGGAGGAGCAGTGGATCCCTTTGAAGTGAGAAGAAGCAGACAGGAACACAGCCCCCCTTCTCCGCCCATCAGAAGGAGGCTGCAACCAGTGTCTTTTCCACGCAGCAGGCAGGCTGCCCAGAACAGACAAACCCCTCTCTACCTCCAAACTAGAGCTGAGGAAGAGGGCCAGCTACATCAAATGCAAGCATACAGAGGCCAACAGGGGAAGAGAGGAGCAGTGCTGAATGAACTGCCCCAGTTCAGAGGAAAGTTTGATGGGGACTCAGACCAGCTAGCTCTATTCCTTGACTCAGCTGAGATCCACCTAGAATGTTATGGACACCTCTACCCATCCCCCAGAGCCATGGTGAATACCATCGCAGAGGGGCTAGAAGGGGAAGCAAGGGAATGGCTAGCAGCCCTCCACAAGAGGAGAACCCCCCAACTGCAAGACGTAGACGACTTCCTACAACTGCTAGAGGCCAGATTCGAGGAGGCAGAGGAAGACCCGTATGCAGAGGATGAGCTCAGCTATCTAAAGCAGAGGTCCCATTAAAGAGCACATCCATGAATTTAGGAGAGTCATTGGGAGGCTACCCCCTTTGCCAGAGCAGTTGCTAGTGCACTTTTTCAGAACAAGCCTGGACAATCAAATTGCCCAGGTAACTGCTTACTGGGACATCCCAAACCAGCTCTCTGAGTGGTTCCGAGTAGCAATAAAAGTCAACAGTGGATTGCGCGCCAACAACATGAGAGAGCAACCAGACACGAAAGAGAGGGGGCAACCCGACCTGAAACCGCCCAGCCAATGGGGAACCACAGCACCACGGCAGACCCTGAAACCAGCCCTCCCTCGAAGCCTGCTGAAGTGCTACAGATGTGGGGGGAAGGGCCACACGGCATCTGTGTGCACAGCCCCAAGGCCTAGGCCAGAGCCACCACCCAGGACACAGCTGGAACGAGGCCCCAAACGATCCACCAACACGTCCTAGAGGGCCCTCCAGGCTGAAGAGGTCCCTCCCCACCCAGCCAAAGGGGGGGGAAACACCAGGCAACGATGACCAGTTGCCAGAATCCTATGATAGCGAGGACGAGGGCAAAAATGACCCAATGGTGAGGGGACCAGTCCACCCTTTCATTTTCCCAGTATGCCTCACAGCCCCAAAAACGGGGACCCAGGGGGCCTTTCAAGCCCTGATAGACTCAGGCTGCACTAGATGCTTGATCAACCTAACCACAGTCCCGGAACTGGGGGTCAGAGCAAAAAGACTGACCCACCCAATCCAGTTCAAACAGGTTGATGTGTCCCTAATGGGGAGAGCCTATGCCACTCACCTAACCGAACCAGTGAGGCTAGAGCTAGCAGATCACTGGGAAGTAATTCGATTCGTAATAGCCCCCAAAATGACAGATCCAGTCATACTGGGTGTCAGCGTTGTAGAAAAAAAAACCTCTCCAAGTAAAGATGCGGAAGCAAGCATTTTCCAAAGTTCTCTTTACTAGAATAGGCAACCTGGCACATCCAAGACCTTGGTGCCTTCCGCCGTGCCCTTGAAACTTTCTTTTTTCATCAAGCTGGGCTGGCTTAACATATTTTTAAATTTTAAATTTTTAATTGGTTTGTCATTTTAAACGGGGGCCAAATTAATATATATTCTTTTAATTGTTCTTAATGTTTGTATTGTATGTTTTTATCTGGCTGTATACCACCCTGAGTCCCTTGGGAGAAGGTGCGGTATATAAATTTGAAATAAAATAAAAATAAAAATAAATCTGGGAAATCCCGAATCTGAAAAGCCCGGGCTTTCCTTCAGTAATTCAAAGCTCCCAAAACCATCCCATTTCTCCCCAGTCGGTCACATGCTCCAATTGTGAGCTACAGGAAACCAGCATTACCTTTTAAGGAATAAAACAGAGACAGTGAACAAGCCAAAAGCAGTTTATTACAAACTTTTGCAAAAGGCTCTCTCCTGGAGGAGAGAGAACAATTCAGTGCTGTGCTTACATGGTTTAAATACAGTTTTCAGGATACAGAAGTCCAATACAACAGGATACAAACAGTTCCCCAGAGCATTAGTTTCAGGTCTTATATAACATATTTGGCACATGTTTAAGGTGACCAGATTTTAACATTGGTAAAGAGGGACATTGTGGGCGTGGCTTATTTTGTGGGCATGGCTAGCTGGTCATGTGACTGGGTGGGCGTGGCTAGCTGGTCGTGACTGGGTGGGTGTGGCTAGCTGGTCATGTGACCGGGTGGCCATGGCTATGCGTATAGGGTAAGGTGAACAGATTTTAACATTGGTAAGAAGGACACCATTGTGGGCGTGACTTATTGTGTGGGCGTGGCTTGGAGGCCATGTGACTGGGTGGGCGTGGCTAGCTGGTCATGTGACCGGGTGGCCATGGCTATGTGTATAGGGACTACTCAGAGGGCTGAAAAGTCATTTCTGACAGGTCCTCACACTTTTGACTGGTCCTCACACTTATGACCATCCTCACATTTATGCCCGTGCAGTATTCTTAACAACCATGTCACTCATTTCACAACTGCTTCTCTTCACCATGGTGACAAGATAGGGCAAAAACGTAAAATGTGAGGACAGTCGTAAGTTCGAGGACTGGTCAAAAGTGTGAGGACCAGTCAAAAATAACTTTTTCAGCCCTCTGAGTAGTCCATATGCACAAAAGGATACAGCAATAGAGAGGGATGAAGGAATGGAAATTAGAGTAGGAGTGAGGGTAAGAGAGGGAGGAAGAGAGGAGGAGAAGGAGAAAGGAAGAGGAAGTAGGGAGGAGAAAAAGAGGTTGGGGGGAAGAGAAAGTAAGAAGGAAAGAAAAGAGAGTGGTGGTAGGTTTGAGGAGAAAGATTGCTGTACAATAAAAAAGATGAAAGGGAAGAAAGCCAACCCCAAGCAAATATAAAGATATTAAGATTAAGAATGAATTGTTAAACTTTAAAAAATAAAAGAGAACAAATATGAATAAATAGCAATAATTAGAAACACACATACAAACATGCAATGTATTTTCTTTGAACAGAATATTTGGCTGGTTCACAAATTTAAACAGCGTTTAGTCATTTCAATTAAATTTACAATTTCTATATTTCCTTTTTGCCATATTTATTCCTCATCTATTTTTTTAAAAAACCAATATTACCCTTCATCCTCATCTCTAATCTTAATCAAATTCAAGTTTTCCCTTCTATTCTATATTATACCCCTTCCCATTGTCATCTATTTTTATATCCATCCTCACATTGGTTAATTATGTAATTATGTAATACAGTTGTTTAATACAAATTCAACATTTTAATATAAATCAATTAGTTATATAACTATCTTTTTTGTATATTAATCAATATGAACATGAATATTCCAATTATTTCCATGCAATCCAATTTCTTACAAATCAATTAATTATATTTACCAATAATAATAAACCAAATAATTTCCCCCATATATTCCTCCAAACCACAACTTAACCATTTCTGCTTTCAACACAATATACAATTATTAATAGTATCTCAATTATTACAATTCCCTAGTTAAATAGAGCTTTTTTTCTTTTGTGTTTTAAAATCTTGAACTCTCCTCTTTTGCCCAAAATTTCCCATTGTTTGCAGTTTTGTACCTACCTTTTTTGGTGAGGAAAAAGAAAAAGAAAAAGAAAGAAATCTCTCTCTGCCTCATTTTGTCATGTTGCAGGTTTAGTTTCGCTTTCGCCTTTGTTTTCAGTATAGCTGGGGGGGGGGGAAATCTGCTCCAGGAACTTTTTGCAGCTTTTTGCAGCTAATTAACCTAGCGGAAGCTGTTAACGGGCTGTTTTTTCTATTTTTGCAGGCATGGGTCTATTCATTTTTTTTTTAACACTGATCAGCTGTAGGTCGGCCCTTTGAAGCCCCGCGGCAAGAGTTTAAAGAGTTTTTTTTCCCTCTAGCCATCAGCGGGGATTCAGGAGGCAGAATGAAAAATCGGGACTTTTTTAAAACGCCGCGGGACGCGGGACAAATTGCTCAAAAGTGGGACTGTCCTGCCAAAAGCGGGACGTCTGGTCACCTTACACATGTTCCGCCCTGGAAATTCCCATTATTCCCATTAGAAATACCCTACAAAAATACCCCTGATGTCCCATGTTACTTGGTATCGTTATTTGTGGACTTCCCCTTCTGGAATGGGCAGGCCCCAAACAGGCCCATTTCGGAATTTACCACAACATTTATTTCCTCAAAAATATGTATCATATATCCTGCAAAACAAGCATCCCAGAAGCAAAACAATTCCTCTTCTCATGTTCTTATTGCTCGGTTATATAATCAGGTTATACAAGGTAAAATAAGGTACCTAAAATGGCGTAGCTCAGGGTATACTCTTTACAGGAATAATCCATATTTCTCTCAATCCCCCCTTTTCCTGTTTGTCAGTTTTATTCCTGTAAATTATGTATGTCCTGCAGCATTATAGAAACTTCTCTTCATCCTAAATTACCACGTGATTCTCCAGTTAGTTTCTTCTGTCTCTTAACATGACAACAGACCTTCCACCAAAGTTTCCAACAACTACAACATACAGGTACACATTTAATACAAATACAAGAAATAAGACCTATAATTACAATGAGTATGACACCCACAAACAATTCCTTCAACCACGCAAAGCTGGGTAGCCACGAGGTTAATGAGTCCCAAACTCCTTTAAAAGCTGTGTTTTCAGTAACACGAGTTAAATGTGTTGTAATATTATGTAATGTTCTCAACTTGGATTCTATAAATTGGGAATTATCGGATATATTAAAACAACAGAGTCCCTGGAATTCCTCACACCCATGACCCATCCTTAATAACATATCTATAGCTACACGATTCTGCAGTAAGGACTTTCTTATTTCGCCCATCTCATCAGCCAATGCAGCAATAGCAGACGATGTCTCATTTATACTTTTTGCTAAAGCACAAGCTAAGTGTCCAAGTTGCAATTGGTTATACTGTGTATACTGAAACATTCCCAAAAGTCCAGCTTGGACTTTATTCAATACCACTACATCGTCATTACAATTAGTATCGAATGCCCAATGTAATGTATCCCTTCTACCTCTATAGAGCCCCTTATATGCTCCATCACCAATATGGTCATAAGATTCTATTGGTGTTATATGCCATTTAATAGGGTCCGCAGGAGCATATATAGTTAAATGTGGTTTCTTTCCAGGCTTAGGGATTTCTTTATATCCATGTTCGTGTTCACGTTCATGTGCATGTGATTCAGTTTCTATCACACCTTCATGGGTAGTCACCTTCGTAGCCACCTTCTTAGGAACACGATTAGTATGGTAGAGGCTTGTATTCATCATTTCATAATAAAATTCTGTCCTATGATTTATGTCTTTTAAATGTGCAATGGCCATAACAGTAGTTAAACGGCCAATGGTAGAAGGACCACCTATGGCATGTGCAGTTATATAGGCATAAGCATACAATCCACAAAAGAAACCAGCCTTCAGGCAAGTATAGAACTTGGCCAGTAGCTTCCACTTCCTCTATTTCGGAACAGTGAAATACTCTTTCAGTAGGCACAGGAACATATATCACCTTCTCTTGCCGTTTCTCAGGGTGTTTATAAATTACACAATCATAAGCTGGTAATATCGTTTTTACTTCAATTACCAGTTTCTTCTGGTTAGTCCATTTAGTAGGCTTTTGTGGACTACCAAATATAATTATTACACGTGACAAATTAAAATTATTTGGTTCTATTGTAATTCGTGCTTCTGCAAATAAAAACTTTCCGGGAACTGGCACCCCCACAAAACATGTCCCCATTATATCAGAGACAGTTGTTTCACCTCTGATACAAAAGGAAGAACTGTTTAAGGCCACCTTCATTAAATCCAGAAATATATTGCCTTCTTTCCTTTTTGGTTCCACAATACTTCTGGTATATCGTAAAGGTGCTTTAAGGTAGCCAACAGTGCATCGTTCCTTCTACAGGAAAGGTAATTTAGGCAATGCCATATTACCACATAAGAACATCAACTTGGAGGGAGCTTTTAATTCTAGATATGGAAAATGTAATCCCTCTTCTATAATCCGAAACATTTTATATGAAGGGGTATAATTACCATATCGCTCAGTGCATTGATTGTATAAGAACTCCATTCTATTTGAAAGATCAGTGTATTGAGGAGCTATCTCATATGTACGGTTGCACCTGGAATATCTTCCCAACGGCACACCGTCCCCAAAAGATGATTTAATACATATTTCAGCATCCTCAGTGGTGTCTATCAGGGTTAGTGGTGTTTGTATAAGGGAATAACGGTGCTCGAGTTCAGTATGGAAACATAACTGCTGCCATGTTATGGGATAACTAGGCAACACAGACAACGTTCCCATTCCTATCTGCACCTGCAGTATAATAAACAGTACCACACTAAACCCCATCTTCCTAGTGGACTAGGTCCCCCCCTGTTTATTTTCCAGAAAGATAAAAGTTTATTATCTTACCACCAAAGTGTCA
Organism: Arizona elegans; assembly: GCA_022577455.1. Taxonomy (NCBI): domain Eukaryota; kingdom Metazoa; phylum Chordata; class Lepidosauria; order Squamata; family Colubridae; genus Arizona; species Arizona elegans. The sequence goes on from JAKOOJ010000010.1 coordinate 47,255,200, forward strand.
ATCAATCATGAGGAACTTACATCCACTGGATACCAAAGCATTGATTTACACCATTCAATTATATATTTTCTTAATACAATCAAAAACACAAAGATTATTATCACTCCCAACCAAATGCAAATTTCTTCTTCCATCCGTTGGTCATCAATCGTCTTTGGTTTGTCATCGAAAAGTCAATTTAAGAGGATTTGTAGGTGCTGTAGCAACTGTCCATCCGTAAGGCGAAGCCACCGGCCCCTTTACTCTGGAATGATGTACCCAGCCTCGTTCTTTGGTTCTCACTGCTGATTCAGTAGTTAACAACACCTGGAATGGTCCTTCCCACACCGGCTGCAATTTCCTCTCCTTAATAGCTTTTATCAGGACCCAGTCTCCGCTTTTGTACTCGTGTACTTGGAAATCAAGAGGTGGAGTCTGTGCCAATAGTCCTTTGGACCTTAAAAAAGAAAAACACTGGGACAGTCCTTGTATATATTTTCGCAGAAAGACATCTTTCAGTTCTATTCTAGGCATTCCAACCTTTCCCGTATATGGCAATCCAAACATCATTTCATATGGAGATATTCCCACATCCTTCCTAGGGCTGGTTCTAATTTGTAACAGAGCTAAAGGCAAACATTTCGTCCAGGGTATTTGAAGTTCTAACATTAATTTTTTTAATGTAGATTTTATTGTTTGGTTAGCTCTTTCAGCTCGGCCTGAAGATTGGGGACTATGAGATAGATGAAATTGCCAATCAATTCCCAATTGATTCATTACCTGTTGTATTACCTGGGCTGTAAAATGTGTGCCTCTATCACTATCAATAGATTCAATTAATCCATATCATGGTATCAATTGTTCTAATATAATTTTAACAGTCATTTGGGCATTTGCCCTTGCACAAGGAAAAGCTTCAACCCATCCAGTCAAATGATCCACTATAACTAATAAATATTTAAGGGTCACAACTGCTGGCATCTCCATATAATCCACTTGGATACGTTGGAAAGGCCAAACAGCTAGGTCCCTACCTCCCATTGGTTGTTTCCACATAACTTTCTTATTAATTCTCACACAATGTATGCACTTCCGTAATATTTGCATAGCTATTGTATACATACCCCTACATAGATATGTACGTTTAATAAAATCAATAAGTGCATGCGTTCCCCAATGAGTTCCCTCATGCACACATTCAATCACATTCCGCATCACTGCTTTGTTAAGAATTTGCACTCCTTTAGTCATCCATTTTCCATTCACCTGACGCACCCCCTCATTCACCATTCGTTGTTCCTCATCAGCCGTAAATACTGGAGTTACATCAAAGGTTAATGCAGGAACTAAAATCATTAGTGCCTCTCCTCCTAAAGCTGCCTCTTTTGCCGCTCTATCTGCCATTTTATTTCCCACAATTAATTTTGAAGTCCCCTTATGTGCTTCAACATGTATAATGGCTAGCTTGGCAGGGCCTTCAGCTGCCTTTAAAACAGCTGTTATAAGGTCAACTTGTTTTAATTCCTTCCCTTTACTAGAAATCAATCCTCGTTCAATCCAGATTTTACCAAAAGTATGTAAAATACCATAAGCATACTTTGAATCAGTATAAATGTTTCCTACTTCATTGGTTAGCATTTGCAAGGCCTGTAATAAAGCAAAAACCTCGCAAGTCTGTGCTGACCGTTCAGACGGTAACTTTTCAGCTTCTAATATCGCAGTAGTGTCCCCGTTCACAACTGCATAACCATTCATTCTTTTTCCATTTTCAACCCGAGAAGAGCCATCAATAAATAGGTTAATACCGCCCTCTAATGGACTATCCTCTAAATCTTCTCGGACTTTTGTTTGCAAATCAGTAACTTCTACACAATCATGCTCTATATTATCCCATTCCATCCTCTCCCCTGACAAGAATTCCGCCGGATTCAAATTCCGATCAGTAGAAAGAATCAAATTCTCCTGGGATAGTAAAATGACCTCATATTTCAAAAGCCTTGCATTTGTAAGCCATTGTTGGGCTTTTTGTGTCAAGATTGTCCTAACCTGATGTGGGCTACTCACAACCAATGCACCACCAAATGTCAACTTTCGGCTTTCCTCTACCAATAATGCAGTTGCTGCTACAGCTTGCACACATAAGGGCCAACCTCTCACTACCGGATCCATCAATTTAGATAGAAATGCTATAGCTTTTTCTTACCAGCCCAAGCCTGAGCTAAAACCCCCTTAGCAATACCATTCTCCACAGCTACAAACAAGTGAAAAGGTTTTTTTCAAATCTTGCAAGCTCAATACTGGAGCCTGAATCAACGCTTTCTTTAAATCTTCTAATTTAGCCTCATCACCATCCTTCCATACAACTGTCCATGGTTCCTCTTCTACTAACTTATCTTAGCTGCAGACTGAGGATAGCAAGGGGGCCCCAACCCCTCCCACACCAGCGAGCAGAAACACCGCCCATGCAGGGAACCCTCCAAAAGAGCACACCAGAACAACTGGCATCCACATCCGACTAAACCCCAGAGACCGAACAGATCCCGAGGGAATATCAGGACCTTGCAGAAGTATTCAGCGAGGCCGAGTGCAACGTCCTGCCTCCCCACCGTGAGGCAGATTGCGCCATTGAATTCATCCCCGGGGCAAAACTACCCAAGCCCAAACTCTGCGCCATGACACCCCGGAAAATGCAAGAATTACATAGACAAAAACCTAGAAAGGGGGTTCATCGAGCCAGCCAAACCACAGGTCGCGGCGCCAGTCCTCTTCAAAGAAAAAAAAAGATGGAACTATGAGATTGTGTGTGGACTTTCGAGATATCAACGCCGTGTGTGTACACAACCTATATCCCCTCCCCCTCATGAAGGACATGCTATCTCACCTGGCCAAAGGAAAAGTCTTCACCAAACTAGACCTCAGAGAAGCATACTACCGAGTACGCATCAGGGAGGGAGACGAGTGAAAACCAGCGTTCAACTGCCCCCTAGGGAGCTTCCAATTCAAAGTGATGCCTTTTGGACTGCAGGGAGCCCCAGCGGTGTTCATGCAATTAATAAATGACGTGCTGCATGAGCACCTCTACAAGGGGGTTCTCGTCTAACTAGATGATATCCTCATTTACACCAAGACCATGGGCAACCACATACCTCTTGTCCGCCAGGTACTGGAAAAACTTCTGGCAGCCAACCTGTATGTCAAGCTGTCAAAATGTGAGTTCCACCGTGCACGGCTAGACTACCTGGGTTATCGAGTGTCAAATGAGGGAATAGAGATGGATCCAGCCAAAGTGCAAGCTGTCCTAGGCTGGCAACCCCCTCGCACTCATAGACAGCTACAAAGCTTCTTAGGGTTCACGAACTTCTACAGGCAATTCATCCCCTCCTTTGAGAAGATTGCCAAACCCATGACGCACCTCCTAAAGACAGGGAGCCCAGGAACAAAACCCCACCCGGGACAACCTCTACAGTGGGACCTAACCTGCCAAGAGGCATTTGAAACACTAAAGGAAATGTTTGGACAGACCACAAAAATCTGGAGGCCCTCAGGACCCTGCAAAAACTATTGCCCAAACAAGTCTGTTGGGCTCAATACTTCAACCGTTTCGAACGTACTAAACCACATTCCAGGGGGCAGGAGCTTGCTAGCCGATGCCCTCTCCCACATGCCCCAGTACAAATGTGAGCGGGAGCAGGTAGTGGACGCCATTGTTCCGCTTACCCAAATAGCGGGCCAAGTAACCACCAGACGACAACGCCGTGACTGGCACGACCAACCAACAAGCGATCTAACGGCAAAACTCAAAACTGAACTGCTGGCAGACCCTTGGTTCCGAGACAGTCAACACATCCTGACAAAAAGGGATGACCTCGCATGGAAGGGGACAAAGCTCTATGTCCTGGAATCCCTACGCACCCTGATCCTCCAGAGGAGCCACGATGTTAAACCGGCAGGCCACTTCGGATTCCTAAAGACTTTACACTTAGCACGGAGGCAGTTCTGGTGGCCTAGCATAAAGAAAGACGTGGACAGTTATGTGAAAATTTGCACCATCTGCACCATGATGAAGCGACCAGGACCCCCACCCCCACCCCCACCCCGGACTGGTACAATCAGTAGCAGAGCAAACAAGACCATGGGAGGAGATTGCAATGGACTTTATAGTGGAGTTTCCGAAAAGTGGGGGAAACACAGTGATCTGGACTGTAATAGATTTATTTTCCAAACAAGCACACTTCATACCCTGCAGCGGACTACCCTCAGCCCACCAGTTGGCCAAACTGTTCCTGAAACACATCTACCGCCTCCATGGAGTACCAAGAAGAATTATCTCTGACAGAGGGGTCCAGTTCACGGCTAAGTTCTGGAGGGAGTTCCTACGGTCCATTGGGTCATCCCAGGGCCTTAGCTCAGTCTTTCATCCAAGCACCAATGGGGGGGCAGAGAGACTGAACGCCATGGTAGAGCAGTACCTGAGGTGCTACGTGAACTATCAGCAGTCCAATTGGGCGGACCTCCTGTCTTTCACTGAGGTCACGTATAATAATGCTGTTCACAGTAGCACGGTGCTATTCCCGTTCAAGGTAGTGAGTGGCATGGACTTTGTCCCAATACCTGAGTACCCAAGGGAGCCCCCCTCCTCAGTCAGCTTGACCGATTGGATGGCGACACTGAAAGCAACCTGGGAGAATGTCAAGAAAGTGCTAGCTAAAGCGGCATAAACCTATAAGAAACAGGCAGACAAACACCGAGCTCCCCAAAGGCCATTTCAATTGGGGGAGAAGGTTTACCTCCCCACAACATATTTGAGGTTAAAACTCCCTAGCAAGAAATTGGGGTCAAAGTTTATGGGACCATTCCCCATAGTAAAGATAATCAACCCAGTCACGGTCCAATTGAAATTGCACCGACTGCTAGGGAAGATACACCCGGTATTCCATAGTAGCCTCTTAAAACCCGTGGTCGGGTTGACCCTGAGGCCACTATCCCGTGAGCCCCCAGAACCCATAGTCATAGGGGGCCAGACCCATTATGAGGTGCAGCAAATCCTCAATTCAAGGTGGCACAGGAGACAACTCCAATATTTAATCAAGTGGAAGGGTTACCCTTTATCAGAGGCATCTTGGGTAAAGGGTCGAAACATCCAGGCTGATCGCCTTATAGCCAAATTTCACACGGAAAATCCAAACAAGCCAGGTGGGGGGTCACGTCCCTAAACTCTGCATCTATACTCAAATTGTTTTGCTTTGCGCAGGTCGCCCTCGGGAAGTGAGGGGACCTGAATGTCAACTTGCAAAGCTTTCAAGTTGCCATGAGCAGGAGGGAGGGAGAACTGATAGAGCTGATTGATTTCCCTAACTGAAGCTACATTCCATACATGCTTTCTTTCCGCAATCAGAAGAAGGGTGTTGGATTTCACAGCCAGCCAAAGTGGTTAATTGGAGAATGTGATTTATGACATGGCCAGGGAGGAGGGGAGAGACAGGGTCATAGGGGAACGTAAATCTACGTGGGATTAGTTCTAACTGCATCCGAATATTGCCTAAATGGTGCTCCTAATAAATGACTGTATTTCTTTTGAAGTTTGGCTCATGGCTCATGAATTAATTAGGGCATCTTTCGGAAACTTCACACTTGGAGCCTGCCAGCACCGCAGCTGCTGCCCAGGATGGGGTTCCCACCTGCGAGCCAAATTCCTCCCAGGTGGGCTTATTACCCAGGCCAGGGGTGGGTACAGTGTCAATGGACGCCTGCCTCAATGGCGCCGCATATGCAGTTTCCGCAGCAAGTGGTCCAGCCGCAACCCCAAGCCGCGATCCCACAGCAGGTGCCAGTGAACCCGCAGCAAGTCCCGGCCCCGCAGCCCACGCTTGCCGCGGTGCCCCCCCTTCCAGGCGACCTTTGATGGGGCCCCGGGGAAGGTAGCATACTTCCTGAACCAAGTCTGGGCCTACATCAATCGGTATGGGAACCAATGCCCCTCTAATCGTGAATTGATTTCAGCCATCGCTGAAGGCACGAATGAGGGAGAAGCATCAGAGTGGATAGGTGAGCTTCATGATGAGGGGGCCCCGGAGCTAGAGGACACGTACGATTTTCTCCAGCTGATGAGGGTGAGGTTCAGCAACATCACCCAACAAATGGAAGCAGAGCACCAGATCACCACGCTGAGGTAAGCTGGGAGGCCCGTCAAAGAGCTTGTGTGGGAATTCCGGAGGCTGGCCGGGAAGCTACAGGACTGGCTGGAGCGACTGATGGTCCCCACCTTCAAGGAAGCCCTGGATCTGGACCTGAGGCAGGCCTGTAGCATAAGGGGAACACCGACCCGAATACAAGCGTGGTATGAGTATGCGATGGCCCTGGATCTGGACCTCCACCCTCCGAAGAAGCTAGCTGCTGAAAAGCCGGCTAAACGGCCCTCGGGCGACGAGCACAGCTGAAGAATACCATAGAACCACCACCCACGAGGCCCGGGAACATCAAGTGGTACCAATGTGGTCAGCAGGGCCATTGAGCATCGGAATGCTTAGCTCCAGCACCCATGCCCCGGGCGAAGTCCCCTGCTCGGGCAGGACCTAAGAAAACCCTGCAGAAACCACCGGACAAGAGACGGAGTGCCAAGTAAGCAGCGGAGAGCCCCCTCCAGCCCGCAGTATCAGAAGGGAGCCCGACCGGGGATTCCCACTCCCCCTCTGCAGAGGAAGACAGCGGCAAGGATGACCTGATGGTGAGTGGAGCCCATCCGCCCCTTTGCCCTGAAGGTTACCCTAACGGCCCCCCAGACCGGAGCCCAGGGAGAAGTGGAGGTGGTTATAGACACTGGCTGCACGCGATGCCTAATTAGCCCCCACATAATCGAGCAACTAGGCATACGCACTCGCCCCCTCCAACAGCCCATCAGCTTCAAGCAGGTGGACAGCTCACTAATTGGTGGTGCCCCTGCCACCAGACTCACGGAGCTCATTAAGTTAGAACTGGGGTGCCACAAAGAATTCCTCTGGTTCATAGTCACCCCCAAGAAGACAGATCTCATAATCTTGGGGCTCTCATGGCTTGATAAGTGGGGACCCACGATCTCCTGGGATGGCAGCCACAGAAAGATAGTCATTGGACTGGGCCTGTTGCCACCAGTGAGGCAAGAACTCCCCACCCTAGTGAGCATGAACCCAGGAAAAGCAACCCTTCTGGAGACTGCTGCCCTGGCCCGGGACGTCCCGCCGGGCAGCCAGCAGGTGCCCCGGGAGTATCGAGACTTGGGGGTGTTTAGCGAATAGGACTGCAACTTCGTTCCCCCCCATCGTCCAACCGACTGTGCGATAGAGTTCGTGCCAGGGGCGAAACTTCCCAAGCCGAAGATGTACTCAATGACTCCGACTGAAATGAAGGAGTTGAGGAAGTACATATACACAAATCTAGCAGGGGATTCATAGAGCCTGCAAAATCTAAAGTGGCAGCCCCTGTGCTGTTTAAAGGGAAGGACAGGGGGGGATGAGGCTCTGTGTGGATTTTTGTGGCATTAAAGAATGTGCGTGCAGAACACCTACCCCCTCCCCCTCATGAAGGACATGCTCAATCACGTGTCAAAGGGCAAATTGTTTACCAAGCTGGACTTGAGGGAAGCCGCCTACCGTATACGGATTAGGGAGGGGGATGAATGGAAAACTGCATTCAACTGCCCGCTTGGCAGCTTCCAGTTCAAAGTGATGCCGTTTGGACTTCAGCCCCCCCCCCCCCCCCGGCAGTCTTCATGCAGTATATTAACGATATTCTGCATGAGCACATATACAAGGGGGTTCTGGTCTACTTGGACAATATTCTCATTCAGCGAAATGCTGGAAGAGCATGTAAAGCTCGTCCGGCAGGTGCTGAAAAAACTGCTCGCTGCCAAGCTCTACGCAAAGCTGTCAAAGTGCGAGTTTCCTAAGACTTCACTAGACTACCTAGGATACCGGATCTCTGGCGATGGGATAGAGATGGACACAAGCAAAGTTAAAGCCATTTTGGATTGGCAACCCCCAATCACCTGAAAACATCTCCAAAGATTCCTGGGGTTCACCAACTTCTGTAGGGAATTCATTCTGTAGGCACCCAGGATGAGGGCATTCTCTGTGGTCGCACTGACCCTCTGGAATGAGTTACCCACTGGGCTCCGGACGGCCCCTGACCTCCGCACTTTCCGCTGCGACCTGAAGACATGGCTTTTTCAGCAAATTCCCTGATCTGCCGGGAGTTTTAATTGCTTGGGGATTTTAAATTGGATTATTTTAATATTATTTTATTGTCATGTTTTATCTTGTGAGCCGCCCCGAGTCCTATGGGAGAAGGGCGGCATATAAATACGATAAATAAATAAATAAATTCTGGCTTTTACGGAGGTGGCACTGTCCCTAACCGAACTGTTAAAGACGGGGTCCCCACCAACAAAACCGAAGCTATTGCAGCCACTCGTGTGGACAATGGAATGCCGGAAGGCTTTTGAAAAACTGAAAAGACTGTTCGCCCAAGAACCGATCCTGCAACATCCAGACCCAGAGCGGCAATTCATTGTCCAAGTCAATGCCAGCAACGTGGCAGTGGTTGCAGTGCTCCTGCAAAGGGACCCCAAGGGGCAGTTGCTACCATGTGTCTACGTATCCAAGAAACTTAATACGGAAAGGCGATGGGCCATTTGGGAGAAGGAGGCTTATGCCATTCAATGGGCGTTATTCGCTTGGAGACACTTCCGGGAAGGCAGCAAGGAGCCTTTCGAGGTCTGGACGGACCACAAGAACCTAGAGGCCCTAAAGACACCCAGGAAATTGTCCCCCAAGCAAGTCCGCTGGGCTCAATACTTCAAATGTTTGAAATTTGAGCTTAGATACATACCGGCAGGGAAAAACGTATTGGCAGATGCGCTCTCGAGAAAGCCTCAATTTGACAGCCACCGAGAGGAAGTGGTCCACGCCCTAATCCCTCCCCATTCGCAGTCGGCTGCCCAAGTTATCACCAGGAGTCGAACCAGGCAGCCACCGGACCCCGGCCAGGATGGATGGACTGCCAAATGAAAGGCAGCACTACCCGCAGACCCTTGGTTCAAGGACAACCAAGGCGTCTTCACCATGAGGGGAGGGCCTGGCGTGGAAGGGATCCAAATTGTATGTCCTGAACACCCTGAGATTTGAGGACTTGAGGTGCTTCAATGTAGCCACGAATCCAAGCAGGCCGGCCATTTCGGATTCCTGAAAACGCTACACCTCACCAGGAGACAATTTTGGTGGCCGAAAATGAAAGCGGAGGTGGAAGACTACGTTAGAAATTGTGCCACGTGCGCAGCGATGAAAAACAGTCCCGGCAAACTGCCAGGTCTCCTTCAACAAGTTGCAGATCCTAGCAGACCCTGGGAGGAGATAGCAATGGACTTTATAGTTCAGCTCCCAGAAAGTGGGGGAACACGGTGATCTGGACTGTCTTTGATCTATTTTCAAAGCAAGCCCATTTCACTGCTTGCTCCGGACTACCCTCTGCAAAGAAATAGGCGAAACTATTCGTCAAGCACATCTACCGACTGCACGGAACACCACGCTGCATAATCTCGGACAGAGGGGTCCAATTCACCGCCACGTTCTGGAGAGAATTCCTGAGGTCCATCGGATCCACACAGGGGCTCAGTTTGGCTTTTCATCCGAGCACAAACGGGGCTGCTGAACATGCGAACGCCATGGTGGAACAATACATCAGATGCTATGTGGATTACCAGCAAGAAAATTGGGCGGACTTGTTTCTGTTCGCAGAAGTGGCATATAACAATGCCGTGCATTCTAGCACTGGACTAACTCCTTTCCAAGTTACCAGCAGCATGGAATTTGTCCCCATGCCAGAACTGCCGAGAGAACCCCCTCCTCCATGTCGTTGACAGAATGGATGGATTCATTAAGAAAGGGGTGGGAGAATACAAAAAAGGCGCTCTCCGAGGCAGCGGCTGAATATAAAAAAGCAGATAAGCACCGCTCGCTTCAACTCCCCTTTCAGGTGGGGTACTGTTGTGGCCCGCCAGCAGCCTGCACGAATTGTTGCTGATCCCGACGATGAGGAGGCTGGTGTGGTGTCGCGCCAGCAGCCTGTGCAGCCAGCGCACGAGTCGGACAGCGAGGAAGCTGAAGAAGATGTGGTGCCAGAGGCAGGGATTCAGCCAGGGCCTTCAGAACCTCCAGAGGCTCCTTTAAGTGAAGAGGATGAAGTGGAGGAGCCTCTTCTCAATGCACGAGCACGTAGAGCTGCCAAAAGGCAGGAGTGGTTACTCAGGAGGAGGTGTCCTCGAGAGTAAGGCTTGGGGCTAATTGGCCACTCCTTTAGCCTATTTAAGTTTGCACACAGCTTGTAAAAAGCTGCAGGAAACAACGTGTGTTCGTCCGTTCGCTGATCATTGAGTTTGAATTTTCTCTGCAAACCTGGCTTCTGGGCTTTCTGCCAACTCTAGTAAGACTCTATCTTATCTGTGGAATTTCTGGCAGGTTGTTAAGAATGTTTTATTAACAGCCTGCATTTGCAAAAGACTGCGTTTTGAAGTAAACTGAGTTTTGTTCGGAGTTTGTGTGTGCTGCGTTCTTTGGGATCCATAGCTGTGGCAGAACAGGGACAAAGTTTTTCTCTCCACTAAATACATAAAATTGAGACTGCCCAGCAGGAAATTGGGACCAAAGTTCTTAGGCCCTTTTCCCATAGTAAAAATAATCAACCCTGTGACACTGCAATTAAGCCTCACTCGCATATTAGGAAAAATACACCCCGTATTTCATTGTAGTTTGCTGAAACGATCCATTGGATCTAACATAAGACCCCAGACCCAACCACCTCCCCCCATTGTGGTGGAAGGAGAGACCCATTACGAGATAAAGAGGATATTAGACTCCAGAATGTATAGAAGTCAGTTGCAATACCTAATACAATGGAAAGGGTACCCTTTGTCTGACGCCACCTGGGTAAAAAGCTGGAACGTCAAAGCAGATAGATTGATTAAACAATTCCATGATAACCACCTGGATAAGCCAAAGGGTCCCCCCTGGGGAGGGAGGGGTGGTTAAATGTGGAAAAAAACCCCGAATGTTATTTTCTTTACAGGACACATGTCTCTTCTGAGGGGGGGGGGTGGCACCTGTCATGTCTGGAAGCCATATTACCTGTGTGCCTTGATCCAGGCCTGCCACAATCATACCATGGGAAGTTGGGAGGGGGGATTGCATGAGTGAAGTCGAGATAGCCGTATCAAACTTCTCTAAGAGAAGTTCAAGACCATGGTGTCCGGCAGCTGTGCAAAGAAGAAATTGGAGGATGTCTTCTGTTCGAGAAAGAACTGATTGGAGCTGTGTGGACATGTGGGGGATGTGGGCAAGGTCTTGAACTTTCTTGTGGGTGAGGAATACCCAGAAGCTTTCAGATTCGGGTTTTCCCAGATGTGCCAATATGACATCCCTAATAAAAGTTAGCTTTGAGGAACTTCAAGCCTCGGAGTTTGATTTCGCTGGGGGTGTTACTTGGAACCCTAACAATCTATCCCGTTCACCACCCAGAAGTGGGTGAACCCGGTGCTCCCATGCACCATGTTATTATACGCCACCTCCACAAAGGGAAGGAGGCCCGCCCAATCCTTCTGCTGATAGGCAACATAGCATCTCAGATAGCGTTCAAACATGGCGTTGGCTCTTTCGGGGTGGAACGCTGAGCTCAGGCCCTGGTTAGAGCCTATTAGCCAGACGAAGTCACACCAAAACTTGGCGGTGAATTAAACCCCCTATCAGATGATACACCGGGGTAACCCATGGAGACGGTAAATGTGCCCAATAAACAGTTTAGCTAGCCGCCGTGCTGACAGTATCCCCACGCATGGTATGAAATGGGCCTTTTTCGAGAACAGGTCAATAACTGTCTATATGACCGTGTGCCCGTTGCTCTCTGGCAGGTCCACTATGAAGTCCATGGCAATCTCATGGTCGGACGGGATCAGCCACAGTCTGTAGTAGGCCTAGTGGTTTTCCAGGCTGTGCCTTTATCGTCGCACATATCGGACAGCTCTGTACATAGTCCTCGATCTCTGACCGCATATGAGGCCACCAGAACTGCCGTTTGGCCAGTTGTAGTGTTTTAAGGAATCCAAAATGGCCAGCCTGCTTTACATCGTGGCAAAACCGTAGCACTGTGGGCCTAAGGCGGGTAAAATCCAGCAGGTTCTGACAGGTTCTGGAGAACCGGTAGCGGAAACTTTGTGCAGTCCGAAGAACCGGTAGCGGAAATTTTGAGTAGTTCGGAGAACTGGCAAATACCACCTCTGGCTGCCCCCAGAGTGGGGTGGGAATGGATATTTTGCAATATCCTTCCCCCAGGAGTGGGGAGGGAATGGGGATTTTTCAGTATCCTTCCCCTGGAGTAGGGTGGGAATGGAGATTTTGCATTATCCTTCCCCTGCCATGCCCACCAAGCCACACCATGCCCACCAAGCCACGCCCACAGAACCAGTAGTAAAGATATTTGGATTTCACCACTGGCCTAAGGGTAGCCAGTACATATAACCTGTCACCCTTCCAAGCCAACCCATCTCAATGAGTGCACAGTGCTTGGTTCTCCAATAGCCACGGGTCGTCCATCAATACTCTTTGTAGTCCCTTTGTTAGGCCGTCGCCAGGGATCGCACCTGCCACCCGAGTCACTGGTTGGCATGGTGGGATGATAGCTTGCACCACGTCCTCCCGGCGGCTATGGTATTGGGGCATGCGTGACAGGGCATTGGCCAGGAAGTTCCTCCCGACGGGGACGTATTTTAGAGCGAAACAGAACCACTGAAAGTACTGTGCCCACTGGACCTGCTTTGGCAATAGTTGCCACAGTGTTTGTAGGGCCTCGAGATTTTTGTGGTCCGTCCACACCTCAAATGCCTGTTGGGCCCCCTCTAACAGATGTCACCACGTGAGCAGTGCCCACCGCACCAGAAAGGCCTCCTTTTCCCAAATAGCCCAACCCCGTTCTGTTGGCATCAACTTTCGGCATGTGTAGGCACAGGGCTGTAACTGGTTGTCAGCGTTCTTTTGCAACAACACCACCCCCATGGCAACATCACTGGCATCGGCCTGCATGACAAAAGGTTGCCCGGGGCCAGGGTGTTTCAGTACGGGTTCCCTTGCAAAGAGGGCCTTCAGAGTCTCAAACGCCCTTTGACAGTCTGCTGTCCAGGTAAGGGGCTGTCCCGGCCGGGGTTTGGTGCCTGTATGTTTTGTTCGCAGCAGATCGGTTAACAGAAAAGCGACCTGTGCGAAAGACAGGACGAACTGTCGGTAAAAATTGGCGAAGCCCAGGAAACTCTGCATGCCCCAATGCATGCAGTTCCTTTGTGAGGCTGTCACTAGGGATTGCACCTACCACCCGAGCCACCGGTTGGCATGGTGCGATGATAGCTTGCACCACAGCCTCCTGGTGGCTATGGTATTGGGGCACGCGGGACAGGAATTTCTTCCCGATGGGGATGTATTTTAGAGCAAAACGGAACTGCTGAAAATACTGCGCCACACCGGACTGCTCCCACTGGAGAGGAGAGTAATATGGGGGTGGTGTAACCCAAACAGCATAGCTTTCTGGTGAGTCAGAGGCATTCCAACGGCTGGCTGGGCAGAGGAGGAGGAGAGAGATAACCAAGCAACCAGCCCGCTTCCAGATTTGGCAATGTGATTTATTGTTTTGAGAAACGGGGAAATGTTTCCCCTTAAGGTTGTGGAAAACACGGGAAAATTCAGAACTGGCTTTCCACTGGTTGTGCCAAGATGATATCTCCAAATAAAATAGTTCTTTGAGGAATTACCCTGCCTTGGAGTAATGTTTTGAAATGGCTGTATTACTTGGAACCCTGACATTAAGCCAGTTCTCCAAAAGTCTCTGCTCCAACTGGAGCTACTTTCTGGGGTCCTGAGCCCCGCATGCTCCCTTGAACTACCAGGGAGCAGAAAGACTCGGAAGAAAACAGAATGTATGAGAATGAGGAGGAAGCGTATGATGGCTGTGGTGACTACCCAGAGAGGTAGCAGACTCCCTCTGATGCCCAGAGGCTGGCTGAAGCGGCAGCAGAGCGCACGGGGCGGTGTTGTGGTCCGCCAGCAGCCTGCGGAGATGGCAGCAGAGTCGGACAGTGAGGAGGCTGGGGAGGAACATGTGCCAGTCCTGGAGTCGGGGGAAGGCTCGGACGAGGGCTCTGCGTTGGAGGCAGAGATGGGGCCAGGGCCATCTGGGAGTTATGTGCGGACTCCAGAGCCTCCAGAGTTGGACATCAGAGAGGCAGAGAAACAGGGTAAGCCTGTTCCCAGTGTGCGCATGCACAGAGGTGCCAGAAGGCAAGAACAGTTAAAACAAAAGGGATGACTCAGGAGTAAGGCTTGGAGATGATTGGCCCCTCTCATAAGATATAAAGGAAGAGCAAAGGCACGTGGGCCTTTACAGGAAGCAACACGGATGGTGTCGGTTTGTACTTTGAAGCTCCCCGTTTTTGACTCTGTGTTTCCGTGTGGCCTCACCAAGATAATTGCTAATTAGGTCTTTGGCAGCGTGTCAAAGAGGATAAAGGTGGGTGTTTACCAGCCATATCCGAAGGACTGTGGCAGACTTCTGTTGGACTATTTATAAACTCTTGGTGATTCAGCACAGGCTGTGTATGAAAGGAATTCACAACTGTTAAAATAAAAAAAGGGGTTTTGGGACTAATTGTGTGCTTTTTACTATATCAGGAAGTGTAGGTCAGAACAGGCAGATAGGCACCCGGCTGATACCCAACATTGGAATTCTGGCTACTGAAGGTCCATACCGGGTGGGAGAGAACGTCTGGAGCCCAGATCCATCCCAAATGCCAGCAGAGGGCCTCCCGGTGACAGAGAAAAGGGAACCAGTTACCGCGGTCGTGGCCACCCCCTCCAAACGAGAATGCAGCCCTTGCGAGGCCTGAGTGAACCAGGGTCCTGGGGGTTCCAGATACCACTGCGCAAGTGGGGGGAGACCGGTGGGATGAGCCATGAAGACCCATGGAGCATGCTGGCACATACTTTTTTTTTTTTTGAAATTTTTTTTTATTTATTTTTAAAACATAAAACATAAAACAACATCTTTTTGGAGCAAGAGTTTGGTCCGGTATAACATAGGTATAAATTCCCAATTTCATCAATTAACATCTTAAGACAAACAAAAAATAACAAAAATAACAAAGAAAAAAACCCCAAATCTAAACCCAATTTTTATCATCCAATCTAACATCTTATTCTAACATTTAAGTTTTTATTATGTAGTCACCCTAACTCTTAAACTTCAAATCCAAACAGCACTTTATAGTATTCATTTATCATTTTAAACAATCAGTATTTCATGTATTTTCTGTACTTCAAAGACCCAAATCAAATCAATGTTTCTTTTAGAACACATCTAATAACCAATATAAAATATTTCATTCCTCTCTGAAAAACATTTTAAAGTCAATATCCATTTTTCAAAAGTATCTCCTTCATTCCTCCTAGGTTTATTTTTAGTTGGATTGCAGCTTAATTAGCTGGTTTCCAGGGATGCTTTCCTCCACTCCTAACCTTATTTATTGGTTGGATCACAGTTAGTTTTAACTGCTTCCAACATTTTCCCCTTCACTCCTCCTAGGTTTATTTTTAGCTGGATCACAGCTTTTCAGCTGTTTTCCAGAGATGCTTTCCTCCACTCCTTACCTTATATTTAACTGGTTCACAGTTTAGCTTTAACTGGTCCCCAGCGTTGCCTCCTCCACTCCTCCTAGGCACTCCTCCTAAGCATGCTGGCACATACTTAATTGGGAGGACTGCCCTGGTCCTCCCAATTAAGTATGGCCCCGGCCGGTAGCCCAGCAAGGACTACAGCCTCAGTCAGGGCCAGTTCCAGGTGCTGTGGGCCTCCACCCCCGCCCCAACTCTGCTCTCTGTGCCGATCCCTGGGGTCCTCATGCTTACCAGTCCTCAGTGGATCGGAAGCCAGCCCGGGAGGTGCCTGTTCGGTCGATGGCTGGAAGAGCTGCTGAGGGAGGCCCCCACCCATCCCGTGGGATTCTTCCGTGGCAGCAGCCACACCTCCCAATGCTGAGTCTGGGAGGAATTTAGGACCTGGGGGCACCAAGGAGCACCAGCCTCCCAGAATCCAGAAGAACGACTTGATGGGCTCAATTGGGGAGGTCCCGAAAGCCCAAATCGGGGGTAAAGCCTGCCAAAGCATGGGGCTGAAAATGACCTGATGGCCCCATGGGATCCATGGCCCCAGCTGGGTTGGCAGGGGTCGCCCGGCTGGATTTACCACCCCAGCCATAGCTGGATCCAGATGCAGCAGGTCTCAACCCCAGCCCTATCACGATCCCCGATGGCGACTGCTACACCTCCCCAGCCTCCAGCCCAGCCATGGATTCAGGACCAGCCCAAGAGGTGCCTACTTGGCCAGCGAGTGGGGCTTGGGGAGCTTAAGGACCAGCCGGCTAGAACCTCTGAAGGGCCGACTGGCAGTGGGAATGATAACTGTCAAAGCAACGAGATGCCTGAGAGCCCAGCTCCCATGAACAAACCAGAGAGGAAGACCCCCCCGCCCGGTCAACCAGGTCAAGGAGACTGCGGCGGCGCATGCGAGAGAGGGGAAGGTTTGCATGTCAGGCCATTGAAATCTCCCCTCTCCCCCCTGGGGAACAGAAGACTCCTACCTAGGAGCCCCCGAAGCCGATGGCCTACAACAAAGGTGAGAACGACCCAATGGTGAGGGAATCCGTCCTCCCATTTGTCATCCCGGCAAGGATAATAGTACCCAAGACTGGGGCACAGGGGGAAGTGGATGTGATCATAGACAGGGTGTCAGGGTTCCGATGGATGCCCTAATTAAATCATGAGTCTCGAGCCAAGCTTCAAAAGAAATCCAGTTATTTATTAGGAGCTTCGTGTCGGCACGTTCCCAAGTGAAGCCAGCTCTGACCCTACGTAATTTACGGTTCAATTATGACCCTGTTTCCCCCCTCCGCCCAGGGTGTTTTATTAATCACATTTGCCAACGGAGCAATTTTGCGGGTTGTAGAGGTCACTCCCCTCCGGCTGCTGTAGGTAACCCTGGGATACAGCCTTGAGAGAGATAAGTGTGGAATGTGTATCTGTCTTTGGCTGCTGTGTCATTTTGCCGGTTTCCCATCCCCCCGGCCTATGGCAACTCGAGAGCAGGCCAGGGATGCTTTTCGAGTAGACACACAGGCTGTACCCGCTGTCTTATCAGGCCAACCATTGTTCTAAAGCTGGGGATCAGGACTAAGACAATGACCCGGCCCATATGTTTTTAACAGGTCAATGGATCGTTAGTGGGGTGGGGCTTCTACCCTCCTGACCAAGCCCGTAAGACTGGAAATGGGCCAGCATAAGGAGAGTCAGCATTCCAGAAAACCCCAACTCCAATTAAAAACTCTGAGGCAAACATTTTCTCAAAGTTCCATTTATTAGAGTAGGTCTACTGGCACATCTGGGAAAACCCGAATCTGAGAGTTCCGGGTTTTCCCTCAGTAAATCAAAACCATCCCCTCACTCATCAGTCCATCACATGCTCCAATCACCATCCGTCCCACCTTGAGACATCACTCCTACCACTCCTCCAGATGCAGGATTGTCCTGACCTTGACAGAAAGGAAGAATGCTTTTTTGTCTAAATACATTCCCTCTACTAAATCCCCCCTCCTACTTTCCCACACATGAGAAGGTGGCAGCGTGGAAGCGTCCAGGGCTAATACGGCTTCCAAAGCTGGCAGGCATCCCCCCCTTGAAGAAAAAAACACACCCTGGAAAATAAAATAGACAAAACACAAAAGAAAGGGTTAACGCATTGTACATCAAACTGCTTAACCCCCTCTCCCCCCTCCAGGAGGACCCTTTGGCTACTCAGGAAATTTATCATGAAATTGTTTTACTAGTCTATCAGCTTTCACATACCAACTTTTCACCCAAGTAGCTTCATACAAAGGGTACCCTTTCCAGTGTACCAAATACTGCAACTGACCCCTGTGTAATCTAGAGTCAAGAATTTTCTTAACTTCATAATGAGTTTCCCCTTGTACTATCATAGCCTTGCTGAAGGAGCCTTGGTGGAGCAGCGGACTAAAATGCTGTTACGTAGCACTTAGCTGCCAGCTGCCTGCAATTACTGCAAGTTCAAATCTCACCAGGCTCAAGGTTGACTCAGCCTTCCATCCTTCTGAGGTAGGTAAAATGAGGACCCGGATTGTGGGGGCAATAAGCTGACTTTGTATAAAAAAGAACACCACTTGGGGGGGCCGAAAGCCCTACTAAGCAGGTATATACAAAAAGTATGAAGGCTATTGCTTAACACATTGTAAGCCGCCCTGAATCTCCAGAGAAGGGCGGCATATAAATTGAACCAATAAATAAATAAATAGGCGGGGGGTGTGAGGGGTGGGGAGCAGCTGGTAAAGGTCTTAAATTAGATCCTATTGCTGGTTTCAATAAGTTACTGTGAAACACTGGATGCACTTTCCCTAATATGCGAGGGAGGCTAAGTTGGACAGTTACAGGGTTAATCACTTTCACTGTAGGGAAGGGACCTATAGAATTTGGGTCCAAACCTCTTGCTAGGTAACCTCAAACTTAGGTATTTGGTTGACAAATACACCTGATCTCCTATTTGGAAAGGTGGTTGGAGAGACCTGTGCTTGTCTGCCTGGGCCTTATACTTCTCCGCTGCTTCAGCTAAAGCTTTCTTAGTATTCACCCAACCCTTTTTTAATGAGGTTATCCATTCTGTTAGGGACATGGAAGTGGGTGGCTCTCTAGGCAACTCAGGCACCTCTGCAAATGGTAACAATTCCGCCCAGTCCTCTTGTTGATAGTTTACATAACATCTGATGTATTGTTCCACCATGGTATTGGATCTTTCTGCGGATCCGTTGATAGACAGATGGAATACTGAGCTAAGTCCCTGGGACGACCCAATGGACCTCAGGAACTCCTTCCAGAACTTAGCAGTAAATTGGACTCCACGATCTGATACTATTCGACATGGGGCGCCATGAAGCCTGTAGATGTGCTTCACAAAGAGTTTTGCCAGCTTTTTGGCTGAAGGCAATCCATTGCAGCCAGTAAAGTGTGCTTGCTTGGAGAATAAATCCATAACAGTCAAAATCACCGTATTTCCTCCACTGTCCGGGAGTTCGATGATGAAGTCCATTGCAATCTCTTTCCAGGGTTTTGTGGGTTCGGCCATGGTTTGGAGAAACCCAGGGGGTTTCCCTGGTCTGGACTTCATGGTGGCACAGATTGTGCAGCTTTTTACATAGTCCTCTACATCGGTTTTCATCCTTGGCCACCAGAATTGTCTTCTAGTCAAATGGAGGTTTTTTAAAAATCCAAAGTGGCCCCCTAGTTGAGAATCATGACTATGCTTTAGCACCAGGAGTCGCATGCAGCTGGGCACATAAATACTCCCCTTCCAAGCCAATTCCTCCCTTAAGGTTAAGTCGGTCTGGTTTTCCTCAAACCACACATCGTTTGAGATCGCCGCTTTTAGCTCTGCTGTCAACTTGTCTTCAGGGAGGTCGGAACCGCACCTCGTTTTTGCTCTAGTGTGTGCTTGGGCTGCTGGTTGGGTTTCGGAGATCATGGCATGTACTACTACTTCTCACCAGCTGTCAAACTGGGGCTTTCTGGACAAAGCATCATCTAATAGGTTTTTCCCCTCCCCTGGAATGCACTTTAGGTTGAAGTTAAAGCGTTTAAAATACTGAGCCCAGCGAACTTGTTTGGGGGAAAGCTTCTGAGGGGTCTGCAACACCTCAAGGTTTTTGTGGTCAGTCCACACTTCAAAAGGCTCCTTTACCCCCTCTAGGAAGTGTATCCAGGATAAGAGAGCCCAACGCACCGCAAAAGCCTCCTCCTTCCATACTGCCCATTTGCGCTCAGTGTCCGTTAACTTTTTTGACACGTAAGCACAAGGCATTAGTTCGTTTTGAGCGTTCCTTTGCAGTAGAACAGCCACTACCGCCATGTCACTAGCGTCGGCTTGGACTATAAATGGTTTATTTGGGTCAGGGTGCTGGAGGATCGGCTCCACCGCAAATAGGCATTTTAAATGTTCAAAGGATTTCTGACAGTCCATTGTCCAAGTGAGGGGTTGGCTGGGTTTTGGCTTGGTAGGAGACGGACCGCTTTTAGAAGCTTGGTTAACAGGAGCATGACCTCTGCAAAGGAAGGGATAAATTGTCTATAAAAATTTGCAAAACCCAGGAAACTTTGAAGTTGTTTCCAGGTGCATGGGGGCTGCCAATCTAACACCGCCGTCACTTTTTCCGGGTCCATTTCAATCCTTTGGTTAGACACTCAGTATCTTAGGTAGTCTAAAGATTCTTTGTTGAATTCGCATTTGGACAGCTTCACATAGAGTTTTGCAGCTAAGAGATTTTTCAGCACTTGCCTGACTAGTTTGATACACTCTTCCATATTTTTGCTGAATATAAGAATGTCGTCCAGGTAAACCAGGACCATCATATACAGGTGTTCATGTAGCACTTCATTGATCAGTTGCATGAAGACTGTGGGAGCCCCTTGAAGTCCAAAAGGCATGACCTGGAATTGGAAACTGCCCAGCGGGCAGTTAAAAGCAGCTTTCCATTCGTCTCTCCCTCCTTTATGCGAACCCAGTAATAGGCTTCCCTTAGCTCTAGCTTGGTGAAAATCTTTCATTTTGACAAGTGGTTCAGCAAGTCCTTCATTAGGGGGAGGGGGTTGGTTACCTTTCTTAATCACCTTTATTGTGGCTTCATTTTCATTGATTCGGTCTGGGTCTTCAAATCTGGCCCACAGCAGCTCAACAAAACCATCGGCATCATTTAGTTCAGCAGCTCCCTCATTGTGCAGCTGGGCTATCCATTTGGCAGCATCCCCTTCATTCATCCCGTCAGAAATCACCGATACTGACTTCCGGTTGGCACCGCAGGCATCGCGGACAGTCTCTTTGGACCGCCAGCCCCGTGATCTCGTAAAAGCTGCTTTGACAGCGCTAATTGGCTGTCTGGCAGCTTAAAAACCTCTCCATCGGGAGAAGAAGGAGAGGAGAGCTGGTGGGTGCGAGTAGAGCTCCCCGAAAGTCCTCTGGAATAATTCCAGAGGCTTGGAGGGTGAGAGCTCCCCGGTCAGCCCACTAAGAAGCTCCGGATCCGGGACAACTCTGTTTTAAACAGAGCCAGACGCCGCGACCAATCCTGCAGGCAAAAGTGAGTTTGATTGAATACAAGCGCAGGCAGAGCCGAAACAGGAGAACAAGCTTTAAAAGTAACAGTGCTTAACTCCGGATTTACATTGTTTCTAATCAAATTTTTTTGAGCTGGAGGCTGAAGATGGCGCCTTTGTTATGGGTGTGAAAGTGAAAGTTAGAAACGAAAGTTATTACTGAGAACTTTGCACTTTGAGAGTGGATTAAAGCTGCTGGGAATTGAGAGCTTGTGGAGAAAAGACTATTTTGCTTGATAAATTATAGACTATAAATTACAAGCTTTTGAAAACTGTTCAAGGGACTTTGTGGCTGTGAAAGGAAAAAAGATTTTTTTTTTAAAAAAGAAGATGGCTTCTAAACAAGTTAAGCCAGGAGCTTCTAGAGGTGGAGGAGGTTCTCCAGTAGTGTCAGTAGTGACACAGAAAGCCCAACTTCCGGCTGATTCACAGAGTCAGGGGGCTTCTTTTAATGAACTCAAAGAATTTATAAAAGAAGCCATGAATAATCAAGCTGCAGCTATGAATAACCTAACAGTAATTGTGGAAGGGAAATTAAAGAAATTTGTGGAGGATATAAAGTCAATTAAAGAAGTTGTTGAAGCAAAGCATGATGAAATAAGAGATGATATTGTTTTTGCAGTCTCAGGATTGTCAAAACTTGTTATTCAGGTAGATGAGAGAGTGGAAGAAATCAATGAAGCCAATCTGAACCTGGAAAACAAAGTAGGAGATATTATGACTAAAACAGAGAAGGTGGATGATGAATTGGTAATGTTACAATACAGATCTATGGAATTTGCCCTGAGACTGAGAAGGCTAAAAGAAAATAACTGGGAAAACTTAAAGGATATTTGTGCAGAAGCAATTGCAGGGTTAATCAAAGAAAGTCCAGATGATGTGGCAAGTCGAATTGATAAAATCTACAGGGTTAACTCTTGGGTGGCAAGACAAAGGCAGATGCCAAGAGATGTGGTGATTTATTTTACAACCAGGAGGATGAGAAATGACATCTTACAAGCTTCTTACAAGAATAAGGTTCAAGTGGCTGGACAAGAAGTGGTGGTCCTGAAAGAGATCCCTCCAAAAATGTTAAGAAGTAGAAAGGACTTTGGCTTTTTGGTAAACAAACTGAGAAACCAACAAGTGCAGTACAGATGGGATGTTCCAACTGGTCTAATAGTGAATTATAGTGGAGAAAGATATCGGTTAAACACAGTTTGGAAGGCAAAAGATTTTTATGTTAATGTTCTAAAAGCTGGACATCCACCCTCACCGGGGGGGGGGGGTAGAAAGAAAATGGAGATGTTACAACAAGAAAAAGATGGAAAGCAGATACAAACTTATGCTGAAGTTGCAGCTGGAGGAACCACCATGGAAGAAGATCTGGATCTTGGGGGCCCACCCCCAACTCTGGAACCATTTAAGAAGGAAGAGCCAAGAGAACAACGACTGACCCGAGCAACTTATAAACATCAAGAACAACAATTAAAAGTGCAACAATCTCAAGATTCATCTCAAGAAGTCCAAAAAACAGAAGCAGTGGGGGGGGGTGGGGGGTAGGCCGAAGAGTAAGGTGGAGGAGGAAGTTCAGCTGATGTTCTTGAAGCTTCGAAAGGCCAAAGATGGCAACTAAATTCTTATCTTGGAATGTCAATGGTTTAAATTCACCACAAAAAAGAAAGAAAGTATTTCACTATTTGAAACAATTTAAGAATGATGTTATTTGTTTGTAAGAGACACATATTAGACTATTAGACCAAAAATATTTGATAAATTCAAGATTAGGTACACATTTTGTGGCATCAGCACCAAAGAAGAAAAATGGGCTAGTTGTATATGTAAAGAAAGGACTATTAGCTAAGTTAATTGAGGCAGATACTCAAGGAAGATATATTGCAATTGAATTACTAACTCAGAATGGAAAGATGCTTTTAATTGGAATATATGCACCTAATCAACAACAGGACAAATTTTATAAATTTTTACATACTAAAATAATACAATGGGATTATAAATCTTTTATCCTAATGGGTGATTGGAATGGAGTAATAGACACACAGAAAGATAAAAAAAGTTTATCAAAGATCTCGACACGTGCGAAATTACCTAAATCTTTTTTTGATATGATGGAAGATATGGAGCTGAGAGATATTTGGAGAGAACGGAATGCTGAGGAAAGAGATTTTACATTTTTTTCCGATAGACATCAATCCTTTTCTAGGATTGATTTTATACTAATCACAAATGATTTCTTTTCTAGGGTGAAGAAGACGAAGATATATCCAAGAATCTTAACTGATCATAGTCCGGTCTGGGTGGAATTGGAACAGGAGAAGGGGGAAAGGAGGTCTTGGAGGTTAAACAAAAATTTATTTAGATATGAAGAAAATGTGAATGAGCTTAAAAAACAAATGAAAGAATTTTTTGCTATTAATATGCATAAGAGTACCTCTATGGAAATGGTATGGGATGCAAGTAAGGCTTACATGAGGGGAGCTTTAATACATATGAATAATAAACATAGATTAAAACAACAAAAGAAACGGAAAGAGATAGAGGAAGAAATAAAAAAGAAAGAACAATTATTTATAATTAATCCAGGAGATAAGAAAGTAAAAGAAACAATAAATATATTGCGAGAGCAATTCAATATGTTAATGGCTGATCAAGTGGCAACTAGTTTACAATATGCTAAACACAATACATTTTGTAATGCTAATAAACTAGGCAGGTGGTTGGCTTATGTGTTGAGGAAAAAACAGAAATCACGAGTTATTGGTAAGATAGAATTTAGAGGTAAGGAAGTTTATCAACAGAATATGATCAAAAAAGCTTTTTTAGAATTTTATACAAAGCTATATGCCAGTGATTCAATACAAGGTATAGATATAGATAGATACTTAACAGAAGAGAATATTCCTGAATTAACGTTCGAACAGAGGGAAGGATTGAATCAGCCAATAACCTCTGAGGAGATCATTGCAGCAATTAAACAGGTAAAAACAGGTAAAGCTCCGGGAACAGATGGAATAACAGCTGTTTATTACAGGAATTTACAGTCTGAAATGGTAGAACCGCTTAGAGCTTTATTTTGTAAAATTCAATTAGGGGGAGGAGTCCCACCCTCATGGAGAACAGCTTTTGTTTCATTGATCCCGAAGGAAGATCAAAACTGTACCAAACCTGAGAATTTTAGGCCAATATCACTTTTGAACACTGACTACAAAATCTTTGCCAAGATATTAGTGAATAGATTAATGCCAGTCATGCAACAAACAATTCACAATGACCAATCAGGGTTTATAAAAGGGAGGCAAATGAAATATAATGTTAGACAAATTGTAAATCTACTGGAATATTTGGAAAAAAACAACCAAGTCCCTGCAGGGTTCATATTTTTGGATGCAGAGAAGGCATTTAATCGATTGAATTGGCAATTCTTGTTTAAGATAATAGAAAAAATGCATTTTGGACAGTACTTTATGCAATCAATTAGAGCAATATATCAGGAACAAACAGCACAAATAATAGTTAATGGAGGTTTAACAGATGCTTTTAAAATTGAGAAAGGAACAAGGCAGGGTTGTCCTTTGTCTCCATTGCTGTTTATTTTAACTTTAGAAGTTTTGTTGAATAAGATACGTGACTCTGACAAAATAAAAGGAATTGTAATTAGACAGCAAGATTATAGATTAAGAGCGTTTGCAGATGACCTGGTTGTTACTTTATCTCAACCTATAGAATCAGCTCCACATATGTTGGATATAATAGGTCAATATGGTAGGGTATCTGGATTTAAAGTAAATCAACATAAGACAAAGATGATAACTAAAAATGTGTCTATATCTCAAAGAGAAGATTTAGGAAGAATAACGGGGTTTGAAATAGTCAAAAAGGTTAAATATTTGGGAGTATATATTGCAGCCTCTAATACGAAATTGTTTAAAAACAATTATGAAGTTCTCTGGCAAAAAGTGCAGAAAGAAATGGAGAATTGGAAAAAGTTACAACTATCTCTACTGGGAAGGATAGCAGTAATAAAAATGAATGTATTACCTAGGTTTTTATTTTTGTTTCAAATGATATCAGAGCTTAAGAAAGATGGAAATTTGAGGGAGTGGCAGCAAGGGGTTAATATTTTTATTTGGGGTGGGAAGAAACCAAGAGTGAAATTGAAAATCATACAGGATATACGTGAGAGAGGAGGTCTTAAAATGCCTAACTTAAAATTGTATTATGAAGCAGCTGTTTTATCACAAATTAGTGATTGGTTTAACCTAACTGAAGAGAGAATGTTAAATATAGAAGGTTATGATTTGTTATATGGATGGCATGCTTATTTGTTATATGAAAAAAAAGTGGATAAAGTATTTAAGGGTCATATACTTAGAAATGCGTTGCTGAAGGTTTGGAAAAAGTATCAATATAAGATAAACTATAAGATACCTATATGGGCAAATCCCAGACACGCAATAGAAAATATAAGTATAGAACAAAAAACGGAGGTGATTACTTATAAAGAGCTTCTTTTTATGGAAAGGGGTAAACTGCGATTGAAATATTTAAATGTATTGAAAGAAGAAGGGATAATCTATACTTGGTTTCAGTATGGTCAGCTTCAAGCTAGATGGAGGGAAGATCAAAAAATTGGTGTCATGCAAAATGAGGAAAACCTGGTAAAACAGATTAGAGATCAAAGTCAGATGCATATTAAAAGGTTGTATAACGCTTTATTGGAAATAGATTCAGAAACGGAATTGGTTAAGGATTGTATGATAAAATGGGCACAAAACTTTCAGGAACCAGTGATGATGGAGACATGGGAAAAGATTTGGGTCAGAAATGTTAAGTTTACGCAAGCACAAAATTTGAGAGAGAACTTTTATAAAATGTTTTATAGATGGCACTTAGATCCTAAAAAATTATCATGTATGTACCCGAATTTGCAAGCTAAATGTTGGAGATGTGAATGTGATGATGCAACTTATTATCATATATGGTGGACTTGTAAGAAAATCAAGGCATTTTGGATAAAAATTTGGTGGGTGATGCAGAATATTTTTTAAAAAAGACTGAAATTTACTCCTCAATTGTTTTTATTGGGTATAACGACGGATTGTACAGCATTAGAGACTAAACTGATTTTGAACTTAATATCAGCAGCTAGGCTGTTGGTAGCGCAATACTGGAAGAAGGACTCTTTGCCTACTATTGAAGAATGGACATTGAAAGTAGTGAATTTAGCTGAAATGGCGAAAATTTCAGCATATTTGAAGGACTATACACAAGAAAGATACATATTGGAATGGAGAAGATGGATTGATTATATTCAAAATAAGTATCAGACAAGAAAATATCAAATAGCTTATGAATAAATGTTAAACTGTAGAAGTATGATGTTATCCATAGTGGAGTTAAGGTTTCAGGGGGGGATTTGGTAGTTTAAGAATAAATTAGTTTAATTTAGCTTATGATTGTTAATTGAAATGCCCTGTATTTTGCTCTGGGAAGTCTGGGAGGGAGGGGGGGAGGGAGGGTGGGGGGAATACTGGGGGGGGATTTTCTTTGTAAAACTTTTCAATAAAAAAAAAAATCACCAATACTAAGTCTCGATCTGTTTTGTATTGCTCTCCATAATCATCTATATGAGCCCAGACGTGGCTGAGGAAGAAAGCCAGTTTGGCAGGCTTACCATCAAATGTTGCTCTAAACCAGGGTGGTGGTTACCTCACAGGTGGATTAGCCCTGGCGACGGGCGGCGGGGCTGGGACATGCTGGTGTGTCGCGGTGGGCAGTGGGGCATTCACCGGTGGCTGAGCTGGAACCTGCGGTGGAGCTGCTACTGGTTGCTGGATTGCGTCCGGAGGAGGGACAGGGGTGGCTGCTGCGCTGCTTGTTGTGCTGCAGAGGGGGGGGGGGAGCTCTAGCCGGGTGCTGGATTAGCCCTCACTGATGTGCCAGGATTGTTGGAGCATATTGGGCCCATGGGGATCCCTGAAAAATTGGAGCAGAAGGTGCTGGCATCCACTGGCACTGGACCCACCCCTCGCCGGGGTAGAATCCCCAGCCTGGAGGGATACATTCTGCAGGGGGTAGCACAAAGGCAGGCTGGCAAGGGGGGGCCAGCAGGCGGGGGTGGCTATCCCCATGCCGGCTGCATCTGCTGTCTCCCAACTGCTGCTTGGCCTGGCTGTGCCGAGCCGCTCCTCCTGTCATCCCTGGCCAGGTAGAAAGGTGCCTGTGCCCCACTAATTCCTCCGCCAGGTCCTGCATCAGGAAAAGTGAACATGGGTTGAGTTAAGTTCCATCTCAGTTGAGGTTGGGTGCAGGGGGCATAACTTCCCACTTCCATCCGTTCAAAACACTCCAGGAGTCCAGTTGATGATTGGCTTCGAGATGGATTCAACAGGTTCCAGTCCCAGGAATCTCTCGATCCCAAAGCTGTCACATGTCTCCACTCTGGCTCGTGGGGCGACTTCATTGGGCTGGAAGCAGCTCAATATTCAGGTGGTCTCTTCTCCTTTCCCCTTTCTGGAGTTTGATCAGACCAGCAACTTTTCCAGGAATCTGACTCCTTGGGCCGAGCGCCTAGCCATCGTGTTGTCTCTGCAGCTTCAATGGCTCGCACCACTTCTTCAGAAGGAGAATACCGGGTCTTGATAAGTCCTTGAGTATCCGTCCCCATGGCCGCCTCTGCGACCTCCTCTTTATCCTCCATCTTCGACGAGTCTTCAATCCACCTGAGTTTTAGGTTGATGCTGTGGCTCAGCACCCCAGACAGCCCCCTTTTGCCATTATGATTTTAGAGATTTGGGTTAATGTCAGCAATTCAGAAAACCCCAACTCCAATTAAAAACTCCAAGGCAAGCATTGTCTTAAAGTTCCATTTATTAGAGTAGGTCTACTGGCACATCTGGGAAAACCCGAATCTGAGAGTTC
Organism: Arizona elegans; assembly: GCA_022577455.1. Taxonomy (NCBI): domain Eukaryota; kingdom Metazoa; phylum Chordata; class Lepidosauria; order Squamata; family Colubridae; genus Arizona; species Arizona elegans. The sequence continues at coordinate 47,283,369 of JAKOOJ010000010.1, forward strand.
CGGGTTTTCCCTCAGTAAATCAAAACCATCCCCTCACTCATCAGTCCATCACATGCTCCAATCACCATCCGTCCCACCTTGAGACATCACTCCAACCACTCCTCCAGATGCAGGATTGTCCTGACCTTGACCGAAAGGAAGAATGCTTTTTTGTCTAAATAGATTCCCTCTACTAAATCCCCCCTCCTACTTTCCCACACACAAGAAGGTGGCGCAGTGGAAGCTTCCGGGCCTAATATGGCTTCCAAAGCTGACGAGCTCATCTGCTTTGTGGCACCAAAAATGATGGAAAGGGTGATTCTGGGCCTATCCTGGTTGGACAAATGGGGCCCCACCATCACATGGGAGGGTGGCCACAGGAAGCTAAAACGGGATAGGCCCTGAACCCCCTCGAGAGGGTGCTGAAGGAGGGACGGCCCCATGACGCAGTGACACTAAATGGGGTGAGAAGGCTACCGCTACTTCAAAGCTGCCCCCAGCCAAATCCCAGATTCCTAGAGAGGACCTGACTGAAGAATTCAGCGAGGAGGAATGCAACATGCTACCTCCTCACCGCCCCACAGAGTGCCATAGAGTTTGTACCGGGGGCTAAGTTACTCAAGCCCAAGATGTACTCCGTGACCCCGAAAGAGATGAAAGAGCTAAGAACGTACATCGACACTAACTTGGCCTGGGGGTTTACCCAGCTGGCTAAGTCTAGAGTGGCCACCCCAGTCCTCTTTAAAGACGGGTCGATGAGGTTTTGCGTGGATTTTAGAGACATAAATGCCGTATGTGTGGAGAACACCTACCCACTTCCCCTCATGAAAGACATGTCCCACCTGGCGAAGGGTAAGGTATTTACCAAACTAGACCTGCAAGAAGCGTACTACTGGGTACAAATCAAAGAAGGGAACAAGTGGAAAACCGCCTTTAACTGCTCCTTAGGGAGCTTCCAATTCAAAGTGAAGGCCTTTGGACTGCAAGGGGCCCCAGCAGTATTCATGCAACTGATAAATGAGGTGCTACATGAGCACCTGTATGAGTCTTCGTGTAACTGTATGACATTCTTATCTTCACAGAGACCCTAGAGGAACATGTGAAATTTGTTCGGCAAGTGTTGGAGAAACTCCTTGCGGCCAAACTGTACGCAAAGTTGTCAAAATGCGAGGTCCACAAAACTAGTCTGGACTACCTGGGCTACCGGGTGTCAAGCAAGGGCGTAGAGATGGTCCTGGCTAAAGTAAAAGCTGTTCTAGACTGGCATCCCCCACGTACACAAAAACAGCTGCAAAGCTTCCTGGGGTTCGCTATCTTCTACCGGTAGTTTATCCCCTCTTTTGCACAGATTGCCCTGCCCATCACCGAACTCTTAAAGACCGGGGGGGGGCTCAACAATCATGACCGAGTCAGCCCCTACTGTGGACCCTAGAATGTCAGTGGGCTTATGTGGAATTGAAGCGGCTGTTCGCCAAGGAGCCAATCCTCAAAACACCCTGACCCAGAACACCCCTTTGTAATCCAGGCAGATGCCAGTGATGCCGTCACAGCCGTTCTCCTTCACCTCCCAAAAACTGACTGAAACCGAACGGAGGTGGGCGGTATGGGAGATAGAAGCCTACGCGATCTGGTGGGCCCTGCTAACCTGGAGGCATTTCCTTGAGGGCAGTAGTGTGCCGTTTGAGGTGTAGACTGATCAAAAGAATCTAGAGGCACTAAAAAAACCCAGGAAGCTTTCCCGAAAGCAGGTCCGTTGGGCACAATATTTCAAACGATTCAACTTTGAGCTGAAGCACGTCTTGGGAAAGAAGAACATCCTGACGGATGCTTTGTCGCACAAACCGCAGTACCACAATAAGCAAGAAGAAGTGGTTCATGAAATGATCCCCTCCTCCCAACCTGCCTCACAGGCCATAACTAGGGGCCAGGCCAGGCAGAGAAGAACCACAGACAGAAGGGGGATGACCCAAAGCCTAAAAGATGAGCTGCCGGCCGACCCGTGGTACAGAGACAAGCCGGGAATACTAACCCAGAAAGATGGGCTAGCCTGGAAAAGCTCCAAATTGTACATACCCAGCAGTTTACGGCTCCGCGTCCTCCAAAAGAGTCATGACTCGAAGCAAGCAGGGTGTCAGCGTTCCAAATTAGGCTCTCTTCCAGCGCTGACATAGAGAGAACAGAAGCTTGATTTATTGCTGAGATGAACTTTTACCTAGTCTTTGTATGTTACAGATAGGGTTTCCGGGGAGACGAGGAGGGGGGCTACATTCCTGTGAAAAGAACGTGCTGGGATGTAGAGATGGATTTGCATGATGGCCAATGAGACATTGGGGTTGGAGTGCGGAAGAGGAGAGGGTTGGAAGGAGGGGCCAGTTTGGCTGCAAAATGAATCAGAAATGTCGGACTCTGCTATTCTTAAAATAAAAGTGATTCATTAGAGAGCTTGCGCTTGAGAATGAAGTTTTTTTCAAGATAGCACCAAAACCTGACACAGGGCACTTTGGCTACCTGTGGAGGGAGTTCATGAGGTCCATTGGGTCTTCGCAGGGGCTGAGCTCGGCGTTCCATCCGAGCAGAAACAGGGTCGCGGTACGTACCAATGACATGGTGGAGCAATATTGGTTGCTGGCAGAGTGGATTGTCAGGGTGGCAATTAATCCCATTCCGCTTTGGGTAATTGCACCTAATTAGAGACAGGACCGTTGGTTTTCCTTGAAGCATACTTTAAAAAAATAAACCCGAGATATATTCTAATAAACACATTTTATTATAAAGAAGTAAAAACAGTCTTACTAGCTAATGATTACATCTTGGCAGCGTTCCTGCCTTACCTCTTGGCAGGCGAACAAAGAAAGTTAGAAGAAAGTGAAAGAATGTGAACATGCGCAGTGGCTTCAGTGATGAGTCTGTCTACCGTAAGTCTCAGAATGGGAGCCCAGCTGAAAAATACAAAAACGCAGTGACTTGGATGGAGTTGCTGAAAAAAGTGTGGGAAAATACCAAGCAAGCCCTACGGGAGGCAGCGGAAGCATATAAGGCCCAAGCTGATAAGCGCCGCTCTCCCCAACCGCAGTTTAAGGTGGGGGATAAGGTCTACTTGTCCACAAAGTATCTGAAATTGAAATTAGCCTCTAAGAAACTCAGTCCAAAGTTCGTAGGGTCTTTTCCTATAGTGAAAGTTATAAACCCGGTCACTGTGCAACTTAAACTTCCCCGGTTGTTGGGGAAAGTGCATCTGGTTTTCCACAACAGTTTGTTAAAACCCGCCGTGGGCTCTCAACTCAGACCAACAGGTAGGATACCACCCAAAGCGCTAATGATTGAAGGCCAAACACATTACGAGGTAAAGAAGATTCTAGACTCGAGAGTACACCAGGGTCAGTTGCAGTATCTAGTGCACCGGAAGGGATACCCCGTTACTGAAGCCATCTGGGTGAAGAGTTGGAAGGTGAGGCCAGATAGACTAGTGAAGCAATTTCATGATACGTACCCCCAAAAGCCAAGGGGTCATCCTGGGGGAGGGAGAGGAGGTTAGGAGTGTTTGACTAACCTCACTGTGCTTTGTCTCTCTTGCGGGAGGGTTCCTTCAACGGGGGGGCGGGGATAGCCTGTCAGGCCTGAAACTGACCTGGCTATGGTCATGTAGTTACTGTGGGGTTTCTTTCTCAGGGTTTCCGGCTGACACAGCTTAGAGCTGGAGGGGGGGATGTTGTGACCCCGACTCCCGAGCCTGTCCTAACAGAGGAATAGGACTCAGAAGGTGATGGGGAGGAACTGACAAGGCCTCCCTCTCCAGGACTCTCCTTTCTGGCAATGCCTCAGGTTCCATTTGAAGGCCAGGAGGAACAGCCTGGGATGTGCCAGGAGGAAGGCATATCGGAGCACCAATTGATAGGGAGCGAGGATGATGAATCCTGGCTTGATCCCAGGCAGCGTCGGAGGGAGAAGTGTGCGCAGTAACGGAAGAGGCGTGGGAGGGCCAGAGATTTAGCTGAGTCACGGAGCCACGCCCCACCAGCAATAAAAGTGGGTGGGATTGCTCTTCAGGCTTTGTGACGGACAAAGTTAAACCCTGAAAGTCACATCGTGATCTCTGAAATTCGGCTTGGATATATTTTGGACTGAACATTGACTAAACTCTTGTCTCATGGATAATTTGTTGCTCCTGGAACAGACTGAAGATAAGTCCTCTTCTGCTTTATGGGAGTGAAAACGGTCTTGGCAGGCATTCAGCAGTTTGCTGCCAAAACCTTGGTCTGCCAAGAATTTGCAAGAGCCTGTAGTACAGTGGACTAAAACACTGTTATTAACATCTGATGCTTGCAATTACTGCAAGTTCAAATCTCACCAGGTTCAAGGTTGACTCAGCCTTCCATCCTTTCAAAGGTAGGTGAAATGAGGACCCAGATTGTGGGGGCAATAAGATGACTTTGTATAAATATACAAAAGTATGAAGGCTATTGCTTAACGCATTGTAAGCCGCCCTGAGTCTCCGGAGAAGGGCGGCATATAAATTAAAGCAAAAAAAAAAATCTGTTTACCTAATAAAATATTGGCAGGCGTGCTTGGTATTACGTTTGCCTGTGTGAGGAAGGGGGACAGAACAGGGGAGTAAGGGGAGGTTGTAACCCAAACAGCATAACTTTCTGGTGAGTCAGAGGCATTCCAATGGCTGGCTGGGCAGAGGAGGAGGAGAGAGATAACCAAGGAACCAGCCAGCTTCCAGATTGCCGATAGCCTCGGATGGGATGACGGAGGTGAGTCTTGAGAGTGTTATCTGGGAGGAGTTTGACCATGTGACTCCTGAGGACATGGACAGGATTTTGGGGAGGCTTAACGCTACCATGTTTACTGGACCCGTGTCCCTCCTGGTTGGTGCTGGCCTCCCGGGAGGTTACACGAGGCTGGTTTCAGGAGATTACCAACACTTCGTTGAGTGAGGGTGTCTTCCCATCTGCCCTGAAAGAGGCGGTGGTGAGGCCCCTCCTCAAGAAGCCTTCCCTGGACCCGGCTGTATTAGCTAATTATCGTCCTGTCTCCAACCTCCGCTTCGCGGCGAAGGTTGTTGAGAGTGTGGTGGCACGACAACTTCCTCGATTTCTGGATGAAGCTGTCTATCTAGATCCGTGCCAGTCGGGCTTCAGGACGGGTTACAGCATGGAAACGGCATTGATCGCATTGGTTGATGATCTCTGGAGGGCTCGGGACAGGGGTTGCTCCTCTGTCCTGGTCCTCCTAGATCTCTCAGCGGCTTTTGATACCATCGATCATGGTATCATGCTGCGTCGGCTAGAGGGGTTGGGAGTGGGGGGCACCGTGCTACGGTGGTTCTCCTTCCTCTCTGACCGTACGCAGTCTGTGTTGACGGGGCAGAGGTCAACCTCGAGGTTCCTCACTTGTGGGGTGTCGCAAGGGTCAGTTCTCTCGCCCCTCTTGTTTAACACTTATGTGAAGCCGCTGGGTGAGATCATCCGTGGCTTTGGGGTGAAGTGTCAACTGTATGCCGATGACACGCAGTTGTACATTTCAACCCCAGGCCACCCCAATGATGCCCTTGACGTGATGTCCCGCTGCCTGGAGGCCGTGCGGATCTGGATGGGGAGGAACAGGCTGAGACTCAACCCCTCCAAGACTGAGTGGCTGTTGCTTCCGACGGCACCATCGCTGGCTATTGGGGATGAGATCTTACCCCCCTCAGAGAGGGCTCGCAACTTGGGCGTCCTCCGGGACTCACGGCTGTCTTTGGATGATCATATGATGGCTGTGGCCAGGGGGGCCTTTTATCAGGTTCGCCTGATCTCCCAGTTGCGTCCATTTCTGGATCGGGACGCCCTGCGCACAGTCACTCACGCCCTCGTCACTTCCCATCTGGACTATTGTAATGCTCTCTACATGGGGCTCCCCTTGAGGAGCACCCGGAGGCTCCAGCTGGTCCGGAATGCAGCTGTACTAGTAATAATGCGGGCGACTCGTTGTTCCCATGTAACACCCCTCTTGCGTGTGCTGCACTGGCTCCCGGTGGTCTTCCGGGTGCGTTTCAAGGTGTTGGTTACCACCTTTAAAGCGCTCCATGGCTTAGGACCTGGTTATCTACAGGACCGCATTCTGTCACTGATTGCCTCCCACCGACCAGTACGCTCCCACAAAGAAGGCCTCCTCAGGGTGCCGTCAGCCAAACAATGTAGGCTGGCGACCCCCAGGGTGAGAGCCTTCTCTGTGGGGGCCCTGGCCCTATGGAATGAATTGCCCCCGGACATACGAAGGATCCCCGAACTCCACACCTTCCGTCGTGCTCTGAAGACCCTATTATTCCAGCAAGCCGGTCTGACAGGATAAAGGATTTTAATTGGGATTGATAGGGGTTTTAAGTAACGATTTTAGCTGGGTGTTTTAAATTTGGCCAGTGATTGAATTATTTTAATAAGTTTTTAATTTTTTTGTCTTGTATACTGTTTTTACCATGGCTGTTCACCGCCCTGAGTCCTTTGGGAGAAGGGCGGTATATAAATATAATAAAAGTAAAAGTAAGTAAAAGTAAAGCAATGTGATTTATTGTTTTGAGAAACGGGGAAACGTTTCCTCTTCAGGTTGTGGAAAGCGTGGGAAGATTCAGAACTGGCTTTCCACTGGTTGTGCCAAGTTGATATCTCCAAATAAAACTCAAGGCCCAGGGGCTGGATCTGGCCTGCAGGGTGCTTAGAACTGGCTCACGTGGCCGCCCTGGAAACAGCAAAGGACCGGCCCGCAGTGACTTTGCCAACGAGCTCCATTTTCATTGGAAGACGGTTGCAGAAGGCTGTCGCAGCCAAAACGAAGCTCGGGAGCCCGTTTTTGCTGGCAGAGCATTCGGACCACCACAGGCGCCTCAGGCCTGAGTGACATTTAGCTGGCCATGCCTACCCTGGCTATGCCCACCCCAGCCCCTTAAAGTCAAACACAAACCTGATGCTGCCCTCAATGAAACTGAGTTTGACACCCCTGGTATAATTTATTAGGAAATGTTGGTTCTGCCCTGAACAGTGATGTTCTTCCTGCCTTGAGGGCTGCCATTATCATGACTTCATATGATTCCTTGGGCAAAGGTTTGCCTGGAAGGCTGAAGTGTGTGGCAGTTATTGAGTATGTTAAGCAGCAAGTGTCCATGTCATGTTTCTGGTGGAACCCACCGCCTGACTCAGATTGTGGTTCTCAAGGTTTTAGGCAGTCAAAATCATCCTCTCTTCGTCAGCAGCAGTCCGCGTTTTATTCTTTGATGTTCCTGGATGTTGTGCTACTTCAAGAGGGGGCAGGGTGGAGGAATTTGAATCTGCTCCAGGGAACTCTATGTTGATGATGTGCATACCTGGATTCTATAGGAGGGGGGCGCCATGCCAAGAGGTCTTTTCTCTAAGTGATGGCAACTGTCTTGGGTAGTTTGTAAAACCAGATCAATGAGAGGTCTGGCTACTTTACAAGTTGCCACTACAATTTCTCTCAAATCATCTAGTCTTTTAATAATATCAGCTTGTTCTGAATCTGGCAGGGCACTGAAAGGGTTAATCAGATTTTTTCCAGAATATCATCTGTGATCTGTCTTGCTGTGTGAAGAGCAGACATTTTGCCTGTGCAGACATCTCTTGGGGGCTGAACTGTAAAGTGTCCTTGAGGTTATCTAAAATCAAGTGGTCACATTATTATTTGAAGTAGCAATATAAGACAATTAGCCGCAGCCACATGGCCGTGTACACTTCACCCCGGGGCCCCCGCCACAGCTGACCCACCATGTGGGTTCCTCCTTGGCTGGCCCTCCGCTGGTGCTTCTGCCCCACCAGTGGTCCACTGGCACTCTTCCTCCACCCCCTCATCCCAGGTGATTTGCTGAGGGACACGTGTCCCTAGCCAATTCACAGCATGGGACAAGTAGCCATGTGTCCCAGCAGCCAATCCATGCACCAAAGGGTCTGTGTCAACTGTCCTGTTGCCATTTACAGTAAAAGAAAATCTGGGACATTTTTTATTTTACCAAGAGTATAACTTTACTGACATCCATATAATAGGTACAGAAGAAGCGAAGCAAGTTCTAAGGTTTTGGCACGAAGCACAGCATAGTAAAACCCTCTTTTCCTTCCCCTGGGCCGCCCAGTGTCCACTGTCCACCAATCCAGGTTAAGCACTTTATTTTGGGAAAACTGCACCTTTTGAAAGTCTTCCGTATCTGACCCTGGGGTTGTGAGATTTTCTCAGGCTGCAAACGGCTCACATAAATTCCTTTTCTCCCTCCCAGCTCTTCACACATTCCAATCATACCTATCCCCCCTCCCTTAGGTTGTTTGTCAAGTTGTGATGGGAAAGAAGCGCCTTGCAAGTCAACCTTGACATGCCGACCCTCCAGAAGAAAGATAGGCCTAGGAAAGAAAACATACACAAACTTACGTAACATATAACCCCCTAACTCTCTATCTGGGTCAGTTTGGGTATTTAGCATGGAACTTGTGGACAAGTCTAGATGCCATAACATCTTTTGCTGCCACCCATTCTGCATCTGCTAGGGGATACCCCTTCCATACAACTAGATACTGCAATTTCCCCTTGTGCCTCCTCGAGTCCAGGATTTCCTGAATTTCAAAATATTTATTTTTATTTTATTTTATTTTGAATTTGTATACCGCCCTTCTCGCTGAGGACTCAGGGCGGTGAACAGCCAAGTAAAAACATCAAATACAAATATTAAAATACAATTAAAAATATATATAAATTTGGCCCCATTAATTAAAATGATAAACAAAACAATTAAAAACACTTAAAACGAATTCCTAAAATACTCCTCTCCGCTCACTAAAATGGGAGGAGGAGGGGGCTCAGTAGCTGGCCTTAATACTGAGCTGCTGAAAGGTTTTAACAGATTGCATTGAAACACAGGATGAATGCATCTTGAGGCTTTTTGGCAACTTCAGCTCCACTGTTGCCAGGTTTATAATCCAGGTAATTGGGAAGGGTCCTATATATTTGGGGCCCAGTTTTTTTACATGAGGTTCAAGAACTTGGTAGACATACCCTGTCCCCTACCCTGAACTACCTCTGGGGTGTCCTTGTCAGCCTGCCTCTTGTGGGTCTTCCTGGCTTTCTCCAATGCCTGACACACTGTGACCCATGTGGCCTTTAGCATGTCCATCCACTCAGCTAGCGAGACTGATGATGGCTTCTCCTGAGGAAGTTCTGGCATCGGCACGAATTCCACCTCAGTGGCCACTTTGAATGGGGTAAATCGGTGCTACTATGCACAGAATTATTATATGCCACTTCTGTGAAGGGCAGAAGCTCAGCCCAATTGATCTGCTGGTAGTTTACAAAACACCTCAGGTATTGCTCTAGAATTGAGTTCATGCATTCACAAGCTCCATTCGTGTGAGGATGATGGGCGGAGCTAAGCCCCTGGGAGGAACCTATTAGCCGTAAAAACTCCTGCCAGAACTTCGAAGTAAACTGGATTCCTCAGTCCAAGATAATGCGCTTCAGAACCCCGTGCAGCTGGTAGATGTGCTGCACGAACAACTTAGCCAAAGTCCAGGCTGAAGGGATCCTGGAACATGCCACAAAGTGGGCTTGCTTGGAGAACAAATCTCAAATGTCTGAGCTCCAGACCTAGACCAAAATTAGGATGCCACTTGCTCCGGGATCCAAAAGGTTTATTAGGCCGGATTCTCGGCACACAGTGAGTTCCGTCAGCAAAGATTTTGGAATAAAGTTAGCGCTGGGAGCCACACCTTTCCACACACTGCACCAGCCGACCATCTGGCAGACCCAGTCAGCTGATTGCCAGGATGCCGGCAGGCTCAATCAGCTGCTTGTCAGCCGGCTTGCAGGCCCCGATCACCTGATCATCGGCCGGCTCATAAGCAGCTGGGATCAGCTGTTTATCGGCCAGCTCCTCGTGGCTTGCCGCTTGCAGCCTCGGCCCCAATCAGCTGTTCATTGGCTGGCTCCGTGTCATTCGGCGAGGCTCTCCCCACCACCCACCTCCTGTGTTAGGGCCCCTCCCTGCAGGTATGGCAAACCCCGGAACGGGGTTTGACACAAATCAGTGACAGTCCAAATCATGATATTCCCAGCACTTTCTGGCAACTCTAAAGTCCATAGAGATTTCCTCCCATGGACTTATGGGGTTGGCTACTGGCTATAGCAATCCCTGTGTCAGGTTTTGAGGTCGTCTCAAATAAATTGCATTTCAAACAAAGTCTTTGACATGTCGTTGGCCCGCAACCCTCTGTCGACTTTTATCGCTACTCAGAACCATTCGGAGAGTCGGTTCGGGATGTCCCGATAAGCGGTCACTTGGGTGATTCGCTTGTCTAGGCTTGTTCTAAAGAAATACACCAGTAGTCGCTCTGGTAAGGGAGGTAAGGTTCCAATGACTCTCCTGAATTCACGGATATGCTCTCTGATGGGCCTCCCCTTCTGCATTAGGTTCCTGAGCTCGTCCTCCACATAGGGGTCCTCCTCTGCCTCCTCGAACTGGGCTCGTAGTAGTTGTAAGAACCCATCTGCGTCTTGCAGTTGGGGGGCCCTGTTCTTGTAGAGGGCTGCTGACCACCTCCTTGCTTCTCCCTCCAACCCTTCTGAAATGGCACTCACTAGGGCTCTGGGAAATGGGTAGAGGTGTCCATAGCGCTCGATGTAGATCTCAGCTGTGTCGAATTGCGCTAGCTGGTCTGGATCGCCATCGAACTTCCCTCTGAAATGGGGTGGGTCCTCCCTCGCTGCCCTCTTCTCCCATTGCGGGACTCTGTAAGCCTGCCCTCGGTGCCGCTGGTCCTCTTCCTCATCTCTCCTTCTAGGGTAGGGAGGTGATGTCCTATCTAGGCTGCTCTGCTTGCTGTGTAAGGGGGGAACCCATGGATGCATCTTTGGGCTTCCTTTCCTTCTGCTATGGGAGGGGGGAGGGGGGAGGGCTGTGCTTCAGTCTACGGCCTCTCGGTTCAGCAGACCAAACTGGCTCCCCCTTCTTTGGGTTCCTGCACGATAGCCCCTCCTCCCGAATGATGGCACGGTCAAATTTCTCCTTCAATTCGTCTATGGGGCTCTCGAGTGGCTTCCCTGAAGCTTTTTGGTGCCTGGCTTGCTGCCAGTCCCATATCCAGTCTGCCCTCCCCAATTAACTCAGGGGTTTCCCCTTGCCTTGCGCGTTCGGGAAGGGAAACGGATTTTGGCAAAGCCCACCAATACTCATCTTTTTTTTTCTTGGTTTGTGGCACGATCGTCTGACCTTGGCTGTCTTGCAGCTTCGCTGGAGGAGGGAGGGGTTGAGGCTCCGTAGCATCCAAACTGGCTGGGATCAAGACTGGCTCTTTTCCAGTTGCCTGAATTAAACTCTCTTCAGACAGTTTGCTTTCCGCCATGACGTCCGGACTTCTTCTCCACTCACTCCATACATCTGGCAGGGAGCTGGAGATCTGGAGGTCAGTCAGTTTGGCTTGGAAAGGAGTGTTGGCTGTCTGTCAGGTTTCGAGGTCGTCTCAAATAAATTGCATTTCAAACAAAGTCTTTGATGAAAAACTCCCATTTATTAAGCACGACATTCTAACTCCTACTCCATCGCAGCCAACACTGACTTCGAGACCCAAAACCCTCCCTTTCTGTTCCCCACTCCTCTGCACTCATTGGCCATCTTCCAAGTCACTCTACCCCTAATCTACTGCTCCAGCTCAAAGGAATTTCCCCCCTCCCATCCCATCTCCTAGGGGATATTATCTCCAGGGAAAATAAGTAGGTGAAAAGTCAAACGTCCCTTTCCAGACGCCTCCGCTTCTTCTTATGTCACCACTAGAGTAAATGCAGCTTGAAGTGCTGACATCCTGGGGCTTCCCTGGCAACTGTTTCATAGAAGCACACACGTGGCAGCTAGCCACATACGCCTCTATGTCATCCTTCATTTTTGGCCACCAAATTTCCTATTGACCAGATGGAGAGTCTAAACCCAAAATGCCCTGCTGTCCTCGTGTCGTGGCTCCGCTGTAGAATTAGAGTCCTTTGGCTAGCTGGGACATAGATTTTGCTCCCTTTCCACACCAGTCCCTCTCTTGAGGCCAGTGTCAGCTTTGGAAGCCATATTAGGCCGGAAGCTCCAATGCTGCCACCTTCTCATGTGTGGGAAAGTAGGAGAGGGGGTTAGTAGACATAATAGCATTCTTCCTGTCAGTCAAGGTCAGGGCAATCCCACATCTGGAGAAGGAGTGGTCAGGGGGCTGGATCGGGATGGAACGGACGTTGATTGGAGCATGTGACCCAACTGGATGGAAAAGGGGATGGTTTTGGGAGCTTTGACTTACTGAAGGAAAACCCGGGCTTTTCAGATTCGGGTTTCTCCAGATGTGCCAGTTTGCCTATTCTAGTAAAGAGGACTTTGGGAAATGCTTGCTTCCATGTCTTTACTTGGAGTGGGGGGTTTTCTGGAATGCTGACAGCCAGCTCATCTCTGTGATGCTGAAACAAGTTGTCAGGCTCCAGGGCCTGCCTCGGGTTGTACCACGTCCGGGGCTGAGTTTCGAGGGGTTGCTCTCTGCTGCCTAATAACCGCAGGTGCTGCGAGCTAGTTGGATGGGATGATGGAGTTGACTACTTCCTCTTGGGCACTGTTGTACTGTGGCATGCGGGAGAGTGCGTCCACCAAAAAATTCTTTCCCCCGGTAGGTATTGGAGGGTGAAGCTGAAGCAGTTGAAATATTGAGCCCACTGGACCTGCTTAGGAGATAGCTTCCATGGGGTCTTTAATGCTTCTAGGTTCTTGTGGTCTGTCCACACTTTGAAGGGGATTTTACTGCCCTCAAAGAACTGCCTCCAGGTTAGGAGAGCCCACTGGACCATGTAGGCTTCCTTCTCCTAGATGACCCAGTGCCTCTCAGTTTCAGAAAGTTTATGGAACTTGTAGGCACAGGGTTGCAGCTCTCCCTTGGCATTTTTCTGGAGTAGGACCACCCCCATAGCCACATGACTGGCGTCTGCCTGTATCACAAATGGTTCATCTGGGTTGGGATGTTTCAGAACCGGCTCTGCAGCGAAGAGGAACTTTAACTTCTAAAACACAGCTTGGCATTCAAGGGACCAATCCAGAGGCTGCAAAGGCTTGGGTTTTGTGCCTTTCCCTGTCCTAAGCAAGTTTGTGATTGTCAGGGCTATCTGGGTGAATGTGGGATAAATTGGCGATAGAAGTTCACAAAACCGAGGAAGCTCTGCAGCTGCCTTCTGGTTCAAGGGGCCTCCCACTCCAGTATCGCCTTCATCTTGCTGGGGTCCATCTCCACTCCTTCAAGATTCGGTACCCTAAGTAATCTAAGCTGGTTTTATGAAAGTCGCATTTGGATAGCTTTGTGTACAGCTGGTCCTTCCGTAATTTTTTGAGTACAGCCCTCACCAGCTTCACATGCTCCTCCAGGATCTTGGTGTAAATTAATTTATTGTTCAGGTGCACCAAGACCCATTTGTACAGGTGCTCATGCAGAACTTCATTGATTAACTGCATGAACACGGACGGCGCTCCCTGCACACCAAACGGCATCACCCTGAACTGGTAGTAGCCCAAGGGGCAATTAAAAGCCATCTTTCACTCGTCTCCCTTTTTTTAAAACATTTTTTTATTCAGTTATAGAGTATTATAAAATACAAAAGTAAATAGAAGAGCAGTGAGGGGGGAGGGGAAAGGGGGAAGAGAAGTGAGGAAAGAAAGTGGGGGGAAAAATGTCAGGGTTCCGACCAATGCCCTAATTAAATCATGAGCCTCAAGCCAAGCTTCAAAAGAAATCCAATTATTTATTAGGAGCTTCATGTCGGCACGGACCAAGTGAAGCCAACTCTGACTTCACTAAATTTGCATCCCGGCTCTGACCCTGTTTCCCCCTCCCCCCAAGGTGTGTCATCAGTCACATTCTCCAACGAAGCAATTTCACAGGTTGTAGAGGTCCCTTCCTCCAGCCACTGTGAGTCTGCATGGATATGACCTTGACGTGGCCGGCTGGAATGTGCTTTGTTTTGACTGAAGTGCACGTTCCTCAATGCAGCTGCGATGTTTGATTCCCCATCCCCCTGCCTATGGCAACTCAAGAGCAGGTCAGGAATGGTTCGCAAGTTGACAAGAAAAAGAAGCATTGATTTCCGACTCTCTGTTACAGTAAAATAAGGCATTAACATCAAATCACAACTTTTTGCTTTTCCATAATAGTATGAATAAGTCATTTCTATAAAGATCTATCAGTCTAATCTGTAAAATCCAAAGTCAGAGTTTCATTCTTTTCCACATCAAGAACGAAGTTCAGAAGCAGTCTCCATGTGGAAACAAAAGTATTTATGTACTGGGGACCTCCGGTTGACATCACAGCGCTATCAGACAGGAAGAGCGGGGCTCCGTGAACTTGCGCCAAATCCCTTCGTTGGAGGGCCCCATAAGGGGCTAAAGTCACCCTGTAGGGGTGATGAAGAGTGGAGGGGTGCCCTGCAGGTTGCAGAGAGGGGCAGCTCTCCTGTTTGACCCAGGACTAATTCCCTCTCAGCTGACAACGAAGAGGAGTGGCAGCTGTGAAGCTGGGGCAGCCGAAGAAACAAAGAATGTGCTGAAGCGGTGTGTACAGTGACTGGAACTGGGTGAGGTGACTTTTTTTTTTTAATCTAAAACCAACTCTAAAGAAAATAAACTCTGGAAAAGGGACTCTTTGAAGAGTTTGTTTAAGCGGCAAACAATTACAGAGAGAAAAATTACAGACCCAAAAGAAAAGAAAAGGATATTAAGAAGAGAGCACAAAACCTTTAAAAGCATAGAAAGATTGGATCACTAACTTTTATTGGCAATAAGACATTTTAAAATGCTGGAATTACTTGTTAGAATTTTGATTATTTGTTTGAATAAACACAAAATGGAACTTGTTAGAATTTATGCAACATTGAAGTTAAGCGGAAAGCGCCATCTACTGGTGAATGGAATACATTATACTCCTTTAACCCTGGGAAAATACTGATAAAACAGAAGAGAAAGTGGAAACAACAACTGGAGGACTGCTGTGCTATCTATTGTTTTATACTTAACTACTCCGTGACTACTGGAGCTCAAATGGCAAAAAAACAGAAGACATTTAAGTAAAGTGACTTTCAAATATCAGGAGTTAGGATTGAATTTATAGAGGGGATTTAAGAAGACATATGGAAATTTTCCTGGATTACCTAAAAAGAGCTAAATTGACTATTTGTGGGATATAAAGAACTATATTACTGTATTCCCAGAGGAGCAACAACAGGACTGAGTAAATGGTTTCCAGATCGACTGTCTGAGGGCAAAGATAATTGAGACTTTGGGGCAGTGATAGACCATTGACAGACTACTGAGTGATATTTGGAGTTATCAAAAAAAGAAGGCAAGATGTTTCAGCAGGGGGAAATAAGTGGGTTGCAAAAAGAATTGGTGGTGATGTTCCAAAGTATTTATGATTCTATGACAAGGAATCACAGGGAGATAATGGATTTAATGAATAATATAAATGGGAAGCTAGAAAGTGCTTCACAAGGGATAATGAATAATGATCAGAAAGCCCGGGAAATAGAGGAGATAATAGAGAGACCGGGGAAAAGATAGAATGGACAAATCAACAAAAAAACCCCAAGAAGATAAGAAGGAGAAAGTAATAAAAAATGATGAAGCAATTCAGGGAAAGTACATGCTAAAAGACCAAAAAAATGATTTTGGATAAACAAAGATATTTTTGAAAAGAAAATGGAGAGTTGGGTAGATCCTCTGGAGGCTTGGCAGCAAAAGATAGTAAAGATGGAAGAAATACTAAAGTTAAACAGGAAAGATGTAGATAGAGAAGAAGACCCAAGGGAGGAATTTGGGAGGCAAGTCAAAAAACGAATAAGAATTGAAATATTAAAATAGGCAAGAGATGATGGATAGAGGAAAAGTTTTGTAACACAAGATTGGCATTATTAGGAGCTAGAATAGAGGCAGACACAAGAAATAGGGGGAATAATATGCATATTTTTATATAATACATTAAAAGTAATAGCTAGATATGAAGATTAGATGTTGAAAGATGGTGACACTATGTCTTAATGATATTGCTATTGTTATTAAAATGGGGGATTAAAATGTTGAACAATTAAACAATGAAGGCTTATGTTTTAACATAAATATGTATAACAACATTATAATTATATAAGTATGACTTAAATAACAAATAATGTTAATATTATCACTACTACTTGTATTCAAAGAAATGATACCCAGATGCCTCACTGTTCATGTATTGATATTGATGTATATTTAAAAATTTAAAAAAAATTAAAAAGTATTTTAGTTCTTTTCTTTAATCAAAGTAGTCAGTTTTGCCATTTCAGCCAACCCCATCAACCTCTGCAACCATTTGTCCATAGTAGGAATCAAAGTGTCCTTCCATTTTTGTGCATACAATAGTCTTGCTGCTGTCAACATATATAGTAACAAAGTTCCAATTTTTTTCTCCAGGTCTTTTTCCATTAGTCCCAAAAGGAAAAGTTCTGGTTTCATTTTTATCACCATTTTCAAAATTTTCTGTATTAGAATATGAATCATACTCCAAAAATTTTTTGCTTTATCACATGTCCACCATAGATGATAAAAAGTCCCTTATTTACTTTTACACTTCCAACATTCATTTGACATGCCTTTATACATCTTAGATAACTTATCTTGTGTTAAATACCAATGATACACCATCTTATAGAAATTTTCTTTTAAATTATAGTTTAATGCAAATTTTAAACCCTTCGTCCACATATTTGCCAATTGTTCAAGCATCACATATCCCAAATTCCTTGCCCACTGAATCATACAATGTTTTACATGCTCATTTTCCAAATACAATTTCAATAACATTTTATAGATCTTGGCAATATGTTCATCGTTGCCACATGATGAAAGTTTCAATTCATTTTTAACAAAGTCAAATACATAACACTTTTTATCCAATTTGAACCTTTCTTTCAGTTGCCGATAAGTAAACCAATGGCAAACGTAACCTTCTGATTCTAGTTCTTCCCTCGGCTTTAATATTGGGTCACCAGAATTAAAAGATAAAATTTTACCATACGTCAACCAGTCTGGTTTTGCCACCATTTCTTTTGTAAAAAAAGCTTCCTGTGGTGACACTCAAAGGGGCAGCTTCATAGAGAGCCTTGTTTTATCTTTATTCCAAACTCTTATTATGGCACGTCTAACAAAATAATTATTAAAATCAACATTAACTTTACTTTTATCATACCATAAGTAGCCGTGTCATCCAAACCTTAATTCATGGCCATCTAATTTGAGTAGCCTCTTATTCTGGAGACTAACCCATTATTTTGCCCAGGTGCCATTTGTCTTGTACCCTTTTGAATTTTATATGAATTAGTTAAATCACCATTTATAACAATTTTTGCATTCTGTGACATGTAGATCACTGTAATTCCTTGGATAAAATTCACTCCAAAGTCCATTTCTTCCAGCACCTTAAACATAAAGCCCCAATTCAGGTTATCAAAGGCCTTCTCTGCATCTAAAAAAATCAAAGCAGCCTGTTTCTCATTATGATATTGTAAGTATTCAATAATATTTAAGACAGTCCTCACATTATCTCTTAGCTGTCTTTTTGGCAGAAAGCCTGCTTGGTCTTCATGTATATATGTCTGTAAAAATCTTCTTTAGTCTTTCTGCCAAGATAGCAGCAAAGCGTTTATAGTCTTTATTTAGTAATGAAATTGGTCTATAATTCTTTGTCTTTGTAAGATCTTGACCCTCCTTTGGGAGTAACACAATATTGGCTTCTTTCCATGTTCGGGGTATACTTCCCCCCTGTAGTATATCATTCATTGTGTCTTTTAGTGGTTGAAGAAGTTCATCCTCGAAACACTTATAGTATTGGCTTGTAAAACCATCTGGGCCTGGGGCTTTGCCTGGCCTCATTTTTTTTAACAGCTTCTGATATCTCAAAAGCCGTTATCGAATCATTCATAAATTGTCTCTGGGTTTGTGATAGTTTAGATAACTGTTGTTTTGAAAGGTATTCATCTATTTTTAATATATCAATCTCCTGTCTTTTATAAAAATTTGAATAAAAATTATGAAAGGACTTTTTAATGAGTTCATTGTCTGTTATTACATTATTGCCTTCACAAATTTTTCCAATTGTCTTTTTCTCTTTTCTTAATTTATATGCTAACCATCTGCCTGATTTGTTAGCAAATTCAAAATGTCTTTGTTTCACATAGTTCAATTTTGTTTTTATTGCCTGTACAGTTAAAATAGATAATTGTTGCTGTAACAGTTTAATATGGTGTAAAATTTTAGGATCCATAGGTGTCTTTTGCAACTGAATTTCTTTGTCTAATTTCGTCCAATATCCTTTGTGTCTTTTCCTGGGATTTTTTTCTTCCCTAAGCGATTGTGCTGTATGAAATAGCCCCTCATAACTGCTTTACTAGCATCCCATACTGTCATTAAGCTTGTCCCTTTTCCCAGATTATTCTCAAAGTATTCCTGCAATTTCTTTTTGCAGTCTTTTACAATCCTTTCCTTTTGCAAAATAGCTTCATTTAATCTCCATCTCAAACTCTAGCTCTTTCCTCTTAAAACCAAAAGCACCGGATTAGGATTATGGTCTGAGAATGATTTAGGCTAGGGTGGATTTGATTTAAATCAAGTCAATTTAAATCACAATTTAAATCATGATTTAAATCACTAGTAAAAATGTTTGATTTAAATAACTCGATTTAAATCATAATTTTTAAAGAGCAACTGTCATCTCTGTCCTGCAGCGGCTCCTCCTCTGACCTGCTGTTGACTCACCGACAGTCCCAATATTGCAGAATATATAGCCTCATGCTACATAACTAAGCTCCATTTCATGCTGAATAAACTAAATTATTAATGTATCTTAAATATAAAACTTATCTTTAGATTTAGATATCCATATCAATATCAATCCTTGAAAAAGATTTATGTCTTTCAGAGAAGGTAAATTCTCTAGCATCTCCATTTTTATATCTTCATGAGTATTAATCCTAGATTATCTCTCATCTCAAAAAAAAGTCTTAGATAATTTACCCTGTGAGGGTTTAACTCCTTTAATAGATGTTCTATCCAATGATGGTGTAATCGCTCCATTCCAATCCCCCAACATAAGCCAATTTCCATATGAAAAAGGCAGTAACTGATCCATTAAATGATCAGAAAATTTGCTTCTATCATCATTTGACCTGTACACAGCCGCCACTATTGATTTTATCCCATTAAGTTCTATTTCCACTGCTATCAATCTACCATGATCATTTGCTATAAGTAGCTTAGGTTTTAATTGGGGTTTTATATATAAAACAACTCCGTTAATCTTTTTTACACCAGCTGATATAAATTCTTCTCCTAATCTTTTATTTATCAAATATTTATTGTCTTGTTTCCGATGGGATCCTCACCTTTGACAGCAAGGGGAACTTTCAGCTCCCCTACAGACTCTCCACAGTTTAAGGCTTAGAATGTTTTCTAAGCCAGAAGAATCCCCCCCCCCCGATAGGGGGAGGCTTTTGAAATCGACCCCTTTCCTCCCCTGGGTAGCCGGGTGCTCTCAGACTGCTTCTTGAAGAAAAAGAAGTAATCGGGTGAGTCCATGGCTGGGGCGGGGCAAACAAGCAAGTTCACTGTGGAAGAATCAGCTGTTTTAACAGATAATAAAATGTGCCACCACTTCTTAGGCACTAGGGTGTTTTTTTTTGTTTTTTGTTTGCATATTTACCTTTCATCCTGAAAGAGGCTTTCTCTTGTTGCAGCCTACTGTTTCCTTTTTTTTATTTATTTATTTTATTTTATTTCTATACCGCCCTTCTCCTGCGGGACTCAGGGCGGTGTACAGCCAAGATAAAACATTGCATATAAAATTTAAAAACAATTTAAAAAACAATTAAATAATTTCGGCCCAAGATATTAAAAACAACCCAATTAAAACCAAATTCAATTAAAACTGAGAGGATGGGATCAAGCCAGCCCAGCTAGATGGAATAGGTGTGTTTTCAGGGCCCGACGAAAAGTCCGGAGGTCTGATATCGTGCGTATCTCAGGGGGTAGGTCATTCCAGAGGGCGGGTGCTGCCACAGAGAAGGCTCTCCCCCTGGGGGTCACCAGCCAACACGGTCTGGCCGACGGCACCCTGAGGAGGCCCTCTCTGTGTGAGCGAACCGGTCGGTGGGAGGCTATTGGCGGCAGAAGGCGGTCTCGCAGATACCCCGGCCCTAAGCCATGGAGCGCTTTAAAGGTGGTCACCAACACCTTGAAGCGCACCCGGAAGACCACAGGAAGCCAGTGCAGCTCGCGCAGGAGAGGTGTCATATGTGAGCGCCCCGTCGCTCCCATAATCCCCCGTGCAGCCGCATTCTGGACTAACTGTAGCCTCCGGGTGCACCCCAAGGGGAGCCCCATGTAGAGACCATTGCAGTAGTCCAGGCGGGAAGTGACGAGTGCTTGAGTGACCGTGCGTAGGGAGTCCCAATCCAGAAAGGGGCGCAACTGGCGTATCAGGCGAACCTGATAAAAATCCCCCCTGGCCATGGCCGTCATGTGCTCTTCTAAAGACAGCCGTCCATCCAGGAGGACGCCTAAGTTACGAGCCCTCTCCGTGGGGGCCAGTGATTCGCCCCCAATAGCCAGCGATGGCACCAGCTGGCTATATCGGGACGCCGGAAGCCACAGCCACTCAGTCTTGGAAGGGTTGAGTCAGAGCCTGTTTCTCCCCATCCAGGCCTGCACAGCCTCCAGGCACTGGGACATCACTTCAAGGGCATCGTTGGGGTGGCCTGGGGTGGAGATGTACAGCTGAGTATCGTCAGCGTACTGATGGAACTCCACCCCAAAGCCACGGATGATCTCACCCAGCGGCTTTACATAAATGTTGAACAGAAGGGGTGAGAGGACCGACCCTTGTGGCACCCCACAAGCAAGGCGCCTCGGGGTCGACCGCTGCCCCCCTGTCAACACAGATTGCGACCGGTCAGAGAGGTAGGAGAATAACCACTGCAGAATGGTGCCCCCCACCCCCAGCCCCTTCAACCGGCGCAACATGATACCATGGTCGATGGTATCAAAAGCCGCTGAGAGATCTAACAGGACCAGGATAGAGGAGCAACCCCTATCCCGAGCCCTCCAGAGATCATCCACCAACGCGAGCAACGCCGTTTCCGTGCTGTGCCCAGGTCGGAAGCCGGACTGGAGCGGGTCTAGATAGACAGCTTCATCCAGGTACTGGGGAAGCTGCCGTGCCACCACACTCTCAACAACCTTCGCAACAAAGCGAAGGTTGGAGACTGGACGATAGTTAGCCAATACAGCCGGATCCAGAGAGGGCTTCTTGAGGAGGGGCCTCACCAACGCTTCTTTCAAAGCGGCCGGCAGGACCCCCTCACTCAAAGAAGCGTTAACAATCCTCTGGAGCCAGCCTCGTGTAACCTCCCGGGAAGCCAGTACCAACCAGGAGGGACAATTTGTGGATTTTCCGTCATTTTTGAGGCTTTGTTATTTAAAATGGTGAGAGGGTGGAGCTGAGATAGCCGAGCCGGAATAAGAAGCCCAAGACAATCTGAAACTAAGCATGTGGAAACTATCTCTGGATCTATTTTTGTAATTTTTGGTCTAAGCTTTTCAGTGAACTTTATATTTTTAGCTGACTCAATAGACTGGGCTTTTGGAGTCTAAACAAGATTTTTTTGTATGAAGTGCAAAGACTGCTGGGGGGGGGGTTTAAAAGTTTCGTTTTTAACAACTTTTGATTGGACATTTGTGGTCATATGCTGTAAAGCTTTGATCTTTTTTTCCCCTTTTCCCTTCGAGGCTCTTTTGGATAATAGTGCTGATTTACCACAAGAGGCAGCCAAAGGTCTATGGTATTGCTGATTCTGCTTAAGAATACTCGTAGTCCTATTAAACCCAGTGAAATATAGGCTTCAAACTCACAAATCTGTAATTTATAATTTTAAAAAGTTTGATTTTTTTCAATCTTAAAACCAAGGATGTCTACAAGAAAGAAAACAGAGAAATTATCAGGAGATATAGAACTTTTAAAGCCATTTATGGATGAGTATTCATTAAAAACACAGGAACATATTCAAAATGTCGGGTTAAAGCTGGAAACCAAGATCAATGTCCTTGTAAGGGAACTCCGGGAAGAAATTAAAGATCTGAAAGGAGATATGAAACAGATGAAAGCCAGAGTAGATTGTATGGAGCATGGACTGGAGAAGACAAATGCCTTATGCAAAGCAGAATTGGTCGAGATCACAGACCTGGAAGCTTGGATTAAAGAATTTCAATTAAGATTTTGTGGAATACCTGAACAATCAGGAGAAGATATCAGATGAAAGATGGTGAAGGCCTTGGCCCGGTTAACTAATAAAGGGGAATGGGAAATGGAATTTGATATAGAATAAACATATAAACATATAGAATAAACTCCAGATTTGCCGCCACAAGAAAGTTACCAAGGGATGTTGTAGTTCATTTTGCAAGAAGAATAACAAGGGATCAGGTTCTGGATTGCCATTTTAAGTACAGGTTGAAAATGGAAAATACATATATTATTATTCTGAAGGAAATTCCAGTCAGAATTTTGAGAAAAAGTCTTGAAATACACTGATTCCTCTTTATCTCTTATTCTTAGAGTTAATCTATTCATTTCCGCACAGTCTAAAATCTTTTTTATTACTTTACCTTCTGATGGAATTTTTTCTGTCTTCCAATTTTGTGCAAACACAATTCTTGCTGCTGTTATTATATGTATAGTTAAATGCACATCATCTTTACTATATCTCTCTGGGAGAATACCTAATTAAAAAAACCTCTGGTTTTAATTCTATAGATTTATGTAATATTTCTTCCAACCAGTTCTGTATTCTAGACCAATAATTTTTTGCTTCTAAACATGACCACCACATATGATAGTATGATCCCAGCAAATGCAAACATTTCCAACATTTGGCTGATTTATCCTTAAACATCTTTGCTAATCTTTCTGGTGGCATATGCCACCTATAAAACATTTTATATAGATTTTCTTTATATGCAGTTGCCATTGTCAATTTATAATTCCTTTCCCATAGTTATTGCCATTTCTCTAATTCTATTGCATATCCAAAAATTTTTGCCCATGATATCATTGTCTCTTTTACCTCTTCATCTTCCAATCTAATTTGCAACAAATAATTATACAGTCGCTTAATCATTTTTTCATCCTTTCCAATCATTATCTGATCCAACTCTGATTCCCCCAAATTAAAACCATAAGGAATGGTTTGTTGGTAGTATGGGAAAGAGTAAAAGAAAAACATTATATGGAAGTACCAATGTGGCTTTCAACAATAGAAGCGTTGACACATCCAAATATGATTAACATGGACAAGTTTGTAAGATATAAATACATTTTAACAGAGAAGGGAGAATTAAAACAGAAACAAGATTTAGAAAAACAAGGGATTGAGATTGACTGGTATACACGGCTGCAGCTACAATCAAGATATGATAAAGACTCTAAACAATATGGTTTCATGGTACATGAATATGTACCATGAAACAATATGGTAGCAAAGATTTTTAAGGATATATCAGCCAAATGTTGGAAATGTTTGCATTTGTCGGGATCATACTATCATATGTGGTGGTCATGTTTAGAAGCAAAAAATTATTGGTCTAGAATACAGAACTGGTTGGAAGAAATATTACATAAATCTATAGAATTAAAACCAGTTTTTTTATTGGGTATTCTCCCAGAGACATATAGTAAAGAAGATGTGTATTTAACTATACATATAATAACAGCAGCAAGAATTGTGTTTGCACAAAATTGGAAGACAGAAAAAATTCCGTCAGAAGGTGAAGTAATAAAAAAGATTTTAGACTGTGCGGAAATGAATAGATTAACTTTAAGAATAAGAGATAAAGAGGAATCAGTGTATTTCAAGACATGGGGAAGGTTTTATATATGGTTAGAAAAATATGAAGATAAGAGGATAGATAAATGATTTAGATAATAGAAAGTTAAACAAGGGAGAGGATAAAAAAGAAATAGAAACCCAGATGACACCAGAGTAAATGAAAAAGGGGGATGGGAGGGGGGAAAAGAAAGAAGATAATAAGAATAAATGTACAATTATGATGACAATACTGATAGATAGAATAAATCTGAAAAGAAATTGAAAGAAAGTATATACGATTAGAATACAGGAGTTGCTCGGATACCAAACAAGGAGAATATTCCACAGCAAAGAAGATAGTAAGGAGAGAGGAGTAGAGGGTAGGAAGAGGAGAGGGAGGGAGAGGAATGGAAGAAAGGGAAAAGGAGAGGAAGGAAGGGTAGGGGATAGGAGTAGGAGAGAAGGTGAGTAGGGGGAAAAGAAGAGAGGAGTGGGGAAAAGGAAGGGGAAGTAGGATGAGGTAGGAAAGGAGAGAAGAGAAAGTAGGAGAGAGGAGGGAGGGAAGGGAAAGAGAAGAAGAAGGGTTGTTGCGAAATGAGGGAAGAAAGGGTAGAAGAGCAACTCCGAATGTAATTAAAATGCCTTGTTTTAATGCTTTCTTTAAGGAAAACATATATGTAGGATTAATTATGTATAAGAAAATGTACATTTTATGTGTATAAGAAATAAAACTGAAAAACTTTTCCCCAAAAAAAAAAATTTTGAGAAAAAGGAAAGCTTATGCTTTTCTTACTGATATCCTGAAGCAGAGAAAAATTTTATTTCGTTGGGATAGATTGGAAGGGGTGATACTTACCTACCATGAGCAAAGATTTAGGCTGAATTCCATAGAGAAAGCTAATGATTTTTTGATCACATATAAGTTAATTTCTAATCCATGTGGAGAAATAGGTATAGAAAAGAAGTTAGTGATTGAGCAAGATCCAAAAAAAGTGGTCGAGCAAGACCCTAAAGTTGGCCTTGAAGAAGAAGACGTGGCAGAGAAGAAAGAAAGAAGATGTGGCCAAGGTAGTTGTACAGGAATCTATTATGGTGCTTAAAGGTGGAGATTAAGTTTATCACGTGGAATATTAATGGAGAAAATACTCCATCTAAGCATAAAAAATTATTTCACTATTTGAGGAAACTCAATTTAGATATAGTCTGTCTTCAAGAAACACATATTAAGAAACACTTGTCTCCCTTCTTGATCCTCACTCTGTAATACGCCTCCCTAAGGTCCAATTTTGTGAAGATCTTCCCCTTCACTAGGTATCCTAGCGTGTCCATCATTACTGGGAGAGTGTACATGTTCTCTACACTGATACAATTCAGACCTCTATAGTCCAAGCACAGTCTAAATGACCCATCCTTTTCCTTAAACAATACTGGAGCCGCCATCCTTGACTTTGCTGGCTGAATAAAACTCCTAGCTAGGTTCTTGTCTATAAATGCTTGGAGCTCTTCTATCTCCTTGGGTGTCATCAAATACATTTTTGGCTTGGGCAATTTGGCTCCTGGCACAATCTTGAGTGCACAGTCTGTGGGGCGGTGAGGGGGTAGCGTGTCTGATTCCCTTTTGCTAAAGACCTCCACTAGGTTGTGTTATTCCTCCAGAATCAGTGGTTCCGGCTCACTGCTTCCCTTTAGTGTATTTGCGGTTTCCACATTCACTTTTCTGATCACAGGTGCGTGGCTGGTTGTCAGCGTTTCCACTAGCCCCTGTTGGTCTGCTGGTCTCCATTGCACCGACCACTGGGTTTCGTCCCAATCTACTGACAGGCTTCCACTTTTGCCAGTGGAAGCCATCTACTTTTACATGTACATTTTTTCCCTTAAAAGAACCAGCAAAAAGAAACAAACTCATGGAACCGGTGACTGATACTATTGCGGTATGCAATATATGTTCCATATATGTGCTTATGCCCAAAGAACACACAAATTATACATGTATTAAATGTAAACTATATGAACTACTAGAGGAAAAAGTAAGGGATCTAGAGGCAATCTAGCCAAACTCCAACCTACACAAGAAAGATATACCCAAATTAAACCAAATAATGAACAAATGACTTCCAGAGGATTTGACCCTGCTGATAAACTCTTGGAGGAAGACAAATGGAGTTATGTCACACATAGAAGGAAACACAATAATCAAAGAAAGAAGCAGCACACATCTAACAAACCCCTACTGCCCAATATAGCCCAATCAGAAGCAGCCCCATTAAAACTGAGCAACCGATTTCTCCCCCTAGTTGAAAATACTCAGACCCACAACCTCTCTCTCAAAGAAAACATGTAAACACCTAGAAAAGAGAAATCATTAAATATCCCTAAAAAAGTCACATCAACAAACTCACCTGAGATAACCAGAAAAGCACCCCAGACTGCAACTCCTAAAAAAGGAAGGTGAGTGTTGGTGATAGGAGATTCTATTCTCAAAGGAACAGAACCAGCCACCTGCAGACCAGACATACAAACAAACTAGGGAGGTATGATTACTATCCTTCCCTCCTCCTTCACATTGGGACGAATGACACAACAAAGAACCTGAGTACAATATTGAGAGATTATAAGCAACTAGGGAACAAAGTTAAGGAGCTAGGAGCACAAGTAGTGTTTTCATAACTACTCCCAACAAAAGGACAACACCCATTGAGGGGAAAAAGAATTCTAGAAATAAACCACTGGCTAAAAGGTTGGTGTCGCCAAGAAAACATTGGTTTCCTGGACCATGGACTGCATTACCTTCCGGAAGGACTCTTGGCAAGGGATGAGCTGCACCTCACAAAAACAGGGGAAAATGTACTCGGGGAAAAAAGTGGACCAACTCCTCAGAAGGGCTTTAAATTAAAATTGAAGAGGAAGAGTGACAAATCTTTAGAATCTCTAGAACACAAAACCAATCATAAATCCCAAGAAAAATCAAACAATGAGGTAGGGAGTGATGAAAAAACAGAAAAACTTAAACAACAATTAGGAGATGCAAGAAACATACCCACCGACAGGCATAAAGGACTTAAATGCTTATACACAAATGCTCAAAGCTTGGGGAACAAATAGGGTGAACTAGAAGCAATAGTACACTAGGGTAGGTATGACATAGTTGCTATTACAAAAACCTGGTGGGACGAAACCCATGACTGGAATGTACTGATGGATGGATACAAATTGTTCAAAAGAAACAGATCAACAAAAAAAGGAGGTGGAGTTGCACTATATGTAAGAGCTCACTCAAAGCAAATTCCATGTCTCTATATTGTATCATTGTTAGGTCGGCCTCTGCTCTTTCCATCTTATTCTGAACCTCTCCCATTTTATTTTCCAAATTCACATTGGACTGCTTAATTTCTTCCACTTTTTCATCTAATGATTCAATATGGCTTGCCAGACCTTGAACTGCCGTGACAATATCTTCTCTAATTTCCTGATTTCGAATTTGAATAAACTCTTTAATTTCAGCCATCTCATCAGCGACATCTCGAATTTTATCCTCAAACACAGAAGTAATTTTTTTCTCTGTAACAGAGGCTTGTGTTTTAAGGGCTTCCTGCAACATTTCAAGTGTTAATATTCGTGGTTCCGTTGGAGCAGAGAGAGACTGCAATTTGGACATTTGAGCTGGTGAACTCCCAGCACTTTTAGGGACAACAGTATTTGTTTTGAAGCCATTTTTAGTTTTCAATTTGAATTTATTCAGCAACCAGAACAACAAATCCACCAGGTCCAAAAATTTCCAGTCCTTAAATAATATCAATCATTTTTTAAAATCACTATTATAGCCTTTTTAGCCTTTAAATCTTCTTTCTTTCAAAGCAAAAATCTCTAGTTTTAGACAGGGCTCCAGCGCTAAATGAAACTTTCCTTTTAGCTTTCACTTTCCACGCCCCATTAGAACTCAATTGCCATCTTGCTTTCACTTTCTTCCCTTAATAACTCAGAAGGAAGTAATACACATTTAGAGTTAAAGTTTAGTACTTGCAAATCTGATCTCTCCTGGCTTTGCTCAGCCTGCTTCCAAATCCAATATTTTATTCAAAGCGTTGTTTGCAGGGGTGGTCGCGGCGTCTTGTTCTGCTTAAAGCAGAAACGTCCCGGATCCGGAGTTCTGTCATGCTTCCAGGGAGCTCTCACCCTTTGAGCCACAAAATTGTTCCAGGGGCTCTTGGGGAGCTCTACCTACACCTGTCTGCTCGCTTCCTCCCCTTTTCCCCGGGAGAAAGTTTCCAAGCCGCTAGAAAGCTGATTTGCACTGTTCTAGCAGCTTTACGCGATCGCAGGGCTGGCACTCACAAAGGAGCGTCTTCAATGCCTACGGTGCCACCGGAAGTCCCCCACCGGAAGTGGGTCTGAAGGAAAATAAGCAAGAGAATTTGAGAGAGATTTTTGCAGAAGCATTTGCACAGATAATGGGAGAACAAAAAGCAAATTTTGAATGGCAAATTGACAAAATCTATCGTGTCAATTCATGGGTTGCCAGACAGAAACAATTACCAAGAGACATTGTAGTCTATTTTACTACAAGGAGGATACGCAATGAAATTTTACAAGCCACTTTTAAAAATAAACCTCAAGTGGAGGGGCAGGAGGTTTTAATATTGAAAGAAATCCCCCCCCCAAAAATGTTGAGAGCCAGAAGGGATTATGCCTTTCTGGTGGAAGAACTGAGAAACCGTCAGATACAGTACAGGTGGGAGGTTCCAGCTGGACTAGTGGTGAACTATTCAGGAGAAATATATCGTCTTAATTCAGTGTGGAAGGCAAGAGATTTTTACACCAATGTACTAAAGGCTGGGTGCCCACAGTCCCCAGAAGCTAGAAGGAAGACGGAAGCAGAGGGGGTAAGAAAGGGGGAGAAGGAAGAATCACTGGCACAGGCCCAAAGGGGAGCTTTGATTATTCAAGAAGATTTAATACAACTTTCGACTACTGCTCAAGCTTTGGATGTATTCGAAAAAATAGAAGAACCTAAGGATCAAAGACAGACCCGAGCGGCAGCCAAGCGTAAAGAAGAATTAAGAGTGCAGCAACTCCAGATGACAACTCAAGAAACTACAAAAGCAGAAGCAGTGGGAGGAGCAAGGCCAAAAAGCAAAATGCATGGAGATTTCCAGCAGATGCTCCAGAAGCTTCTGGGTGCCAAGAATGGCAACTAGATTTCTGACTTGGAATGTTAATGGCCTAAATTCACCACAAAAGAGGAGGAAAATATTTCATTATTTGAAACAGTTTAAAAATGAAGTAATCTGTCTACAAGCGACTCATATTAGAATGAAAGATCAAAAATATTTAATAAACGCAAGGCTAGGTACACATTTTGTTGCATCTGCTCCAGAGAAGAAGAATGGTATAGTTATATACCTAAAAAAAGACTTAATTGCTAAACTAATTGAAGCAGATGATCAAGGAAGATTCATAGCAATTGAACTTTTAATAAAAGGGGAAAAATACTTTTAATTGGAGTATATGCACGGAACCAACAACAGGAAAAATTTTACAAGCTTTTACATTCCAAGTTACTACAATGGGATTATAAATCATGCATTTTATTGGGTGATTGGAATGGAGTTTTGGACACTAAAAAAAATAAGAAGGGGCTCTTGCAAAATATCTCAACGCGCGCCAGATTGCCAATATCGTTTTTTGAAATGATGGATGACATGGAGTTGAGAGATATCTGCCGAGAGAGGAACTCTGAAGAAAAAGATTTTACCTTTTTTTCTGACAGACATCAATCTTTTTCTAGGATTGATTTCATATTAATTACCAATGATCTCTTTTCTAGGGTGAAGAAGACGAAGATATGTCCAAGAGTTTTTTTTTATTGAAAAAGTTTTATTAGTAAAACAAACACAATTTCCCCA
This sequence comes from Arizona elegans, assembly GCA_022577455.1. Classification (NCBI taxonomy): domain Eukaryota; kingdom Metazoa; phylum Chordata; class Lepidosauria; order Squamata; family Colubridae; genus Arizona; species Arizona elegans. The sequence continues at coordinate 47,313,173 of JAKOOJ010000010.1, forward strand.
CAACCCACCCAACCCCCCTCCCCCTCCCCGACTTCCCAGAGCAGAACACAAGGTATTTCTATTAACTTTTAACAATAAACTAAATTGCTTAGCCAATCATTAAACTAACACCCCCTAAAAAAAATCTTAACCCCCCATAGATAAAATCCTACTTCTTAGACATAAAACTTCTAATATCACTTATATAGCGCTTATACAGTTAAAAGAAATCATTCATAAGCTATTTGATATTTTTTAGTCTGATACTTATTTTGAATATAATCAATCCATCTTCTCCAGTCCTGTATATACCTTTCTTGTGTGTGATCCTTCAAATATGCTGAAATTTTAGCCATTTCAGCTAAATTAGTTACTTTCAATATCCAGTCATCAATAGTAGGCAAAAAATCCTTCTTCCAATGTTGTGCTATCAACAATCTTGCTGCTGTTATCAAGTTCAAAATCAGTTTAGTCTCTGCAACTGTACAGTCCATAGTTATACCCAGTAAAAACAACTGCGGAGTAAATTTCAGTCTTTTTTTAAAAATATTCTGCATCACCCACCAAATCTTTATCCAAAATGCTTTGATTTTTCTACAAGTCCACCATATATGATAATAAGTTGCATCATCACAGTCACATCTCCAACATTTAGCTTGCACATTAGGATACATACATGATAATTTTTTGGGATCTAAATGCCATCTATAAAACATTTTATAAAAGTTTTCTCTTAAATTTTGTGCTTGTGTAAATTTCACATTTCTAGTCCAAATCTTTTCCCAAGTCTCCATCATCACTGGCTCTTGAAAATTTTGCGCCCATTTAATCATGCAATCTTTAACCAGTTCTGTCTCAGAGTCTATTTCCAATAAAGCATTATACAACCTTTTAATATGCATTTGTTTTTGATCTCTAATTTGTTTTACCAAATTCTTCTCATTTTGCACGAAGCCAGTTTTTTGATCTTCCTTCCATCTAGCTTGAAGCTGACCGTACTGAAACCATGTATAAATTATACCTTCTTCTCTCAATGTATCTAAAGATTTCAAATACATTACCCCCCTTTCCATAATAAGAAGCTCTTTATAGGTAATCACCTCCTGTTTTTGTTCTATACTTATATTTTCTATTGCATGTCTAGGATTTGCCCATACAGGTATCTTATAATTTAACTTATATTGATATTTTTTCCAAACCCTCAACAAAGCATTTCTAAGTATATGGGCCTTAAATACTTTATCCACTTTTTTGTCATATAACAAATAGGCATGCCATCCATATAACAAATCATAACCTTCTAGATTCAAAATTCTCCCCTCAGTTAAGTTAAACCAGTCACTAATTTGTGATAAGACCGCTGCTTCGTAATATAATCTTAAATTAGGCATTTTGAGACCCCCTCTTTCACGTGTATCTTGTATAATTTTCATTTTTATTCTGGGTTTTTTCCCAGCCCAGATGAAAGTATTAACACCTTTCTGCCATTCTCTCAGATTTTCATCTTTCTTAAGCACAGGTATCATTTGGAACAAAAATAAAAATCTAGGTAACACATTCATTTTAATTGCTGCAATTCTTCCCAATAAAGACAACTGTAATTTTTTCCAATTCTCCATATCCTTCTGTACCTTCTGCCAAAGATCCTCATAGTTATTTTTGTATAATTTTGTATTTGAAGCTGCTATATACACTCCTAGATATTTAACCCTTTTAGCTATTTCAAAATCTGTTATTCTTGCTAGTTCATCTCTTTCAAATATGATATGTCCAAGAGTTTTAACGGATCATAATCCAGTTTGGATGGAATTGGAGTATCAAAAGGGATTTAAGAGGTCTTGGAGGTTAAATGAAAATCTGTTTAGATATGAGGAAAATGTAAAAGAATGTAAAAAATTTATGAAGGAATTTTTCATTATGAATATGCATAAGGGTACATCTATGGAAATGGTTTGGGATGCAAGTAAAGCATATATGAGAGGTATTTTGATATATTTGAATAATAAACATAGACATAAACAGGGAATAAAAAGGAAGGACTTAGAAGAGGAAATTAAAAAAAAAGAACAAGCCTTGATATTGAATCCAGCAGACAAGAAAACAAAAGAGGCAATTAACTTACTGCAAGGGAAATTTAATATGTTAATGGCAGATCAGGTTGCAACTAACTTGCAATATGCTAAACACAATACTTTTTGCAATGCTAACAAACCAGGTAGATGGTTAGCATATCTGTTAAGGAAAAAACAAAAGTTACAGACTATAGAGAAAATAGAATATAAAGGTAAAGAGGTTTATCAGCAAAATATGATTAAAAAAGCATTTTTAGAATTTTATACGAGGTTGTATGCTAGTGATAAAATTTCAAGTATAGATATAGATAGATATTTACAGAAAGAGAATATTTCTATAATTACAAAAGAGCAAAGGGAGGGTTTAAATCAACCGATAACTTCTGAGGAAATTATGTTTGCAATTAAGCAGTTGAAAGTGGGTAAAGCCCCTGGGACGGATGGTTTGACAGCCACTTATTACAAATACTTGCAGTTAGAAATGGTGGGACCACTTAAGAAACTATTTACTAATATACAATCTGGAGGAGATGTACCCCCATCCTGGAGGACAGCTTTTATTTCTCTGATTCCAAAGGAGGACCAAGACCACACCCAGCCAAAAAATTACAGGCCTATATCACTTTTAAATACAGATTATAAGATTTTTGCTAAAATACTAGCAAATAGGTTAATGACAGTCATGCAACAAATGATTCATAATGATCAAACTGGTTTTATAAATGGTAGACAAATGAAAAGTAATGTAAGGCAAGTTGTTAACCTATTAGAGTATTTGGGGAAGAACAACCAAGTCCCTGTGGTGCTAATATTTCTTGATGCAGAGAAAGCATTCGATTGATTGAACTGGCATTTCTTATTGCAAATAATAGAAAAGATGCAGTTTGGAGAATGTTTTACACAATCTATTAAGGCAATATATCAGAAACAAACAGCGCAAATAATAATTAATGGTAGTTTAACAGATACTTTTAATATAGAAAAAGGAACCATACAAGGATGTCCCTTGTCTCCATTATTGTTTATTTTGACCTTGGAATTTTTGTTGAGTAAAATACGTGGGTCGGATAAAATAAAGGGAATTAAAATTAGGCAGTATGATTGCAGATTACAAACATTTGCAGACAACTTGGTTGTTACTTTAACCCAACCATTACAATTGGTTGTAGGTTTAATGGACATAATTAATCAATATGGACAAGTATCTGGATTTAAAATAAATGCAGGGAAAACGAAGATAATAACTAAAATCATGACTACAAATCAAAAGGAAGAATTAGAAAGGCTAACAGGATTTGAAATAGTAAAAAAAGTTAAGTATTTAGGGGTTTATATTACGACATCAAATGCGAAATTATTTAAGCATAATTATGATCCGTTGTGGCAAAAAATACAGAGAGATGGAAAATTGGAAAAAATTACAATTATCTTTGTTGGGAAGAATAGCAGCAGTAAAAATGAATGTTTTGCCTAAGTTTTGATTTCTTTTTCAAATGATACCAATACTTAAAAAAGATGAAAATTTGAAGATATGGCAGAAGGGTATTAATAATTTTGTCTGGGCAGGAAAGAGACCGAGAATAAAGCAAAAAATAATGCAGGATATACGTGAAAGAGGAGGTCTCAAAATGCCCAATTTAAGATTATATTATGAGGCAGCTGCCCTATCAGTAATTAGTGACTGGATGAATTCAACAGAAGAAAGAATATTGAATATTGAGGGATATGATTTGGTTTACGGTTGGCATGCTTATTTATTATATGACAAGAAAGTGGATAAGACTTTTAAACGTCACATATTAAGGAATGCTTTATTGCGTGTCTGGAAAAAGTATCAGTATAAATTAAACAATAAGTTACCAATGTGGTCAATACCCAGACACGTGATAGAGAATATAAGTGTAGAGCAAAAACAAGATGTGACTACTTATAAAGAACTTCTTAATAAGGAAAGAGGTATACTACAACTAAAATCTTTGAATCAATTAAGAGAAGAAAAGATAATTCAAACATGGTTTCAGTATGGACAGCTGCAAGCTAGATGGAGAGAAGATCAGAAAACTGGTATCTTGCAGAATGAGGAGAACTTGGTAAAACAAATTAGAGAACAAAGTCAAATGCATATAAAAAGGTTGTATAATGCATTGGTAGAAATAGATTCAGAAACGGAGCTAGTTAAGGATTGTATGATAAAATGGGCACAAAATATTGAAGAACCAATAATGATGGAAATGTGGGAAAAAATATGGGTTAGAAATGTAAAGTTTACGCAAGCCCAAAATTTAAGAGAGAACTTTTATAAAATGTTTTATAGATGGCATCTAGATCCTAAAAAGCTAGCCTGTATGTATCCAAGTTTGCAACCTAAGTGTTGGAGATGCGAATGTGATGATGCCACGTATTATCATATATGGTGGACATGTAAAAAAATTAAGGCATTTTGGATAAAAATATGGTGGAGGATTCAAAATATTCTCAAGAAGAAGATAAAATTTACTCCACAGTTTTTTGTTGGGTATAATTACAGATTGTATGGTTATAGAGACCAAATTGATTTTAAATTTAATAACAGCAGCCAGACTTTTGGTGGCGCAGTATTGGAAGAAGGAAGACTTACCTACTATTGAAGAATGGACATTAAAAGTAATGAATTTAGCAGAGATGGCAAAAATTTCAGCATACTTGAAGGACCATTCAAATGAAAGATATATATCGGAATGGAGAAGATGGATTGACTATATTCAAAACAAATATCGGACTAAAAAGTTTCAAATAGCTTATGAATGAAAAAAAAGAAAAGAAAAACAGAATTATTTTTTTCTTTTTGAATTATGTTTTGTTAGTTGGAAGGGGAGTTAAAGAGCAAGAGGGAGTTTGGAGTTTATAGAAAGTTAGCATATTTTAGTTTATGTTTGTTAAATGCTATACCCTGTATTTGCTCTGGGAAGTCTGGGGTGGGGGTTGGGGGGAGAGGGGGGAGGAGGAATGGGGGGAGGAGGGATGGGAAAAATTGTAATATTTGATAAAACTTTTTAATAAAAAGAAAAAAAAGAAAAAAATGTAAGAGATCACTACATATCTACAGAAATGCACATGATCAAAGATAAAACCCCTCCAGAATGTATATGGGTCAATATAAAATATACTACTGGAAAAGGCTTCAGGAGTCAACCTCGAGGCAAAATCCGGAGCCGGAGTCCCGGAAGCAGTTCGTGACTGTGTACAATCACGTTCTGGTAACTCCTGCGATGCAGCTGGAACTAATCGTATTGGCTTTGCCATTCCATTGGACTATTTCAGCGACGTGGAGAGGGGGATCTGCTGCTTGGGTAACAGTCTATCCTCCATATTAATCTACCCAGGCCTCGTGCTCTGGAGAGGACACTCCAGCTTTGCATACAGCATTGAAACAACACGGGAAGTGGCAGTTACCGGTTATAAGTCTTTGCTTGATTGGCGTAGAGTGTGACGCCAGGGGCCACTTTCGTCGGTGGGAGAGGTCATTGTACCTCATTGGGCAGCTACCGCCTGCCTTAAGCTGGGCAGCCCCCAGCCAGTAAGGTGCTGCCCCGCCACGGTCTGTTAACCTCACAGGGTGCGTGGGGTTTAGGGTCAAAGCCGACAAGCAGATTGATAACTTTGCACCATGCAACAAACATAAAACTTTAGCCCTAAAGTTGGGCACCTGGAATGTTCGGACAATGACCCCCAGCCTTTCTGACGATTTACAAGAGATAGATGACGTATGTAAGACAGCTGCCATTGACATGGAGTTGAGCAGACTGCAGATGGACATCATTGCCCTTCAAGAGACAAGACTGTTAGACTCTGGATCTATTAAGGAGAAAAACTTCTCGTTCTTCTGGCAGGGAAAACCATCAAATGAGTCTAGGGAATATGGGGTTGGCTTCGCGGTCAGAAACACCCTACTAGGATCCATTACTCCACCTGCTGCAGGAAGTGAAAGAATTCTGTCCTTGCAGCTCCACTCATCAGCACTTATTAGCGCATATGCTCCGACATTATCATCTTCAGTAGAATCCAAAGACAAATTCTACGACGATCTGGCTGCTACTATCAAGAAAATCCCTGAGAAAGAACCACTGTTTATCCTTGGCGATTTTAATGCCAGAGTTGGAGCTGATTATAGTTCTTGGCCCACTTGTTTAGGTCAGTTCGGCGTTGGAAAGATGGACGAAAATGGCCAATGACTGCTGGAGTTTTGCTGCTACTATGGTCTTTGCGTTAGCAATACATACTTTAAAACGAAGCCTCAACACAGAGTCTCTTGGAGACATCCAAGATCGAAGCATTGGCACCAGCTCGACTTGATTCTTTTTTTTTTTTAAATTGAAAAATTTTTACAATTACATTTTCTCCCCAGTTTCCCCCCCAACCCTCCCTAACCTCCCTAACCCTCCCTAGCCCCCCCCAACCACCCCTCCCCCCCCGGACTTCCACAAAATATAATCCAAATCAAAATCCCCTTTTTATAAAACTTGAACCCCTCCCTCCCCCATATATTTTTCACATCTTCACAAAATTCAATTATTCTATCTCTATATAATACTTTCAGTTAAAAACTATCTGATATTTCCTAGTTTGATATTTATTCTGCACATAATCTATCCACTTTTTCCATTCCCATACATAAGTCTCTTGTGAGCGATCTTTTAAATATGCTGAAATCTTCGCCATCTCTGCAAAGCTGGCCATCTTCAAAGTCCATTCATCAATAGTAGGCATAGCTTCATTTTTCCAATTTTGACCTATCAGTAATCTCGCTGCTGTTATCATATACAATATCAACTTTGTTTCACCCAATGTAAAACCCTTAACTATACCCAATAAAAACAATTGTGGAGAAAACTGAATTTTTTTCTTCAAAACATTCTGCATAACCCACCAAATTTTTATCCAAAAAGCCTTAACTTTCTTACAAGTCCACCACACATGATAATATGTGGCATCAAGGCAATCACATCTCCAGCATTTTGGTTGAACATTAGGGTACATGCACGACAATTTCTTAGGATCTAAATGCCATCTATAAAACATTTTATAAAAATTTTCCCTCAAATTCTGCGACTGTGTAAATTTAATATTCTGAACCCATATTTTTTCCCATGTTTCCAACATCACTGGTTCTGCAAAATTTTGTGCCCACTTTATCATGCAGTCTTTAACCAATTCAGTTTCTGAATCCCTTTCTAACAAAACATTATAAACCCTTTTAATATGCATTGGACCTTTCTCTTTTATATGTCTAACCAATTCTTCCTCATGCATCATTATACCAGTTTTTTGGTCCTCTTTCCATCTCAATTGAAGTTGATTATACTGTAGCCAAGTTAAATTAATCCCTTCTTCCAACAGCGTTTCTAAAGTCTTCAGTTGCCATCTGCCCGCATCTGCAAAAAGAACTTCTTTGTATAACAACCCCCCGAGTGACATTATATTTGTATTCCACATGATATGACCAAGATCCAGCAATAATGGTATTTTGTAATCCCATTTGAATCGGTGCTTCTTCCAAACTTTCATCAAAGAGACTCTAAGTATGTGGCTTTTAAATACTTTATCCACTTTGTTCTCATAAAATAAGTAAGCATGCCAACCAAATTCAAGATCAAAACTTTCTATATTCAATATTCCAGTCTTTTTCCTTCCAAACCAATCACTTGCTTGCGTCAAAGCTGCTGCTTCATAATATATTTGTAGGTTTGGAAGTTTAAGGCCTCCCCTTTCTGGAACGTCTTGCATAATTTTCAGTTTCACTCTCGGCTTTTTCTCGTTCCAAACAAACTTGTTCAATCCTCTTTGCCATTCTTTCAATTGTTTATCACTTTTAAGCACCGGAATCATTTGAAACAAAAAAAGAAATCTTGGCAAAATGTTCATCTTAACTGCTGCTATTCTTCCAAGTAAAGACAGCTGCATTTTTTTCCAAGTCTCCATATCTTTCTGTACGTCTCGCCACAACACCTCATAATTATTTTGAAACAGTTTCATATTTGATTCTGCAACCTGAACTCCTAGATATTTGACCTTTGGTACTATCTCAAAACCTGCCTTGCTTTCAAGTTCCTGTTTTCGATCTTGTGTCATATTTTTAACTATCATCTTAGTTTTTTTCTGGTTCAATCTAAATCCTGATACTGTACCATAGTCTTTTATAATGTCTTTCATCTGGATTATTGATTCCATCGGCTGTGTTAGGGTAACAACCAGATCATCTGCAAATGCCCTTATTCTGTAATCCTCTTGCCTTATCACTATTCCTTTCAAGGTGCTCGAGTCCCGTATTGTATTCAACAAGACTTCTAATGTTAAAATAAATAACAATGGGGATAACGTTCAACCTTGTCTTGTTCCTTTTTCAATATTAAAGTCTGTTGTCAAACTTCCATTAATAATAATCTGTGCCATTTGTTCTTGATAAATTGCTGAAACCACCTGTATAAATTGATCCCCAAAGTCCATCTTTTTTAAAGTCTTTAATAGAAAGTTCCAATCCACTCTATCAAAGGCCTTCTCCGCATCCAAGAAGACCAGCACTGCAGGGATCTGTTTATTCTTCTCAAGATATTCCAATAAGTCTATAACTTGCCTTACATTATCCTTCATGTATCTGCCTTCTATAAATCCCGCTTGGTCACAATGAATCACCTCTTGAATAACTGGCATCAACCTGTTGGCTAATACTTTTGCAAATATTTTATAGTCATTATTCAGAAGAGAGTTTTTTAGGACCTATTTGCTCTTTCGGTATCAATGAAATATAAGCTGTTTTCCATGATGGGGGTATTTTACCCCCTTGTTGTATGCTACAAAATAAGTCTTTAAGATGTTCAATCATTTCTGCTTGTAAAGTTTTATAGTACACCGCAGTTAAACCATCCGTCCCAGGAGCTTTAGCTGTTTTCAATTGTTTAATTGCGGCAATAATCTCCTCGGCTGTTATAGGATAATTCATTCTCTCCTTTTGTTGATTAGTAATTTTTGTAACTTTTATTTTCTAGATATTTTTCTATAAGTCCATTCTGTGTATCATCTTTGGCATATAATTTAGTATAATAATCTACAAAAACTTCTTTAATTAATTTTTGTTGAGAAATTTCCTTCCCTCCAATGTCAATACTATCAATAATCCGTGTGCTCTGCTTCTTCCTTAGTGTATAAGCCAACCATCTGCCCGGTTTGTTAGCGTTGAAAAATGTGTTATGTTTCGCAAATTGTAAATTTGTTGCTGTTTGTTCCGCCATAAGCATTTGAAATTGATCTTTCAAAAGTTTTATAGCTCCCCGTATTCTTTCATCTGTTGGATTTTTTATAAGTAACTGTTCTTTATTCTTTATTTCTGCTTCCATTTCAGATCTTTTTTTTTTGTCTATTCAATTTATGTTTAGAGTTCATATGGATGAGTACCCCTCTCATATACGCTTTACTCGCATCCCACACGATTTCAATAGGGGTACCCTTATTCAAATTCATTTCAAAAAATTCTTTCATCTGCTTTTTAAGTTCTATTATATTTTTTTCATATCTAAACAGATTTTCATTTAATCTGTTTAATTGCGATACAGACCACTCCTTGGTGTGCAGCAGAATAAAACTGCAAACAAAGAGATTGCATCACTCGAAGAAGGAAGGAAGACCACGAATTGACATCAACAAGACCCACAACCAGCGCAAAGTGGAGGAATTTGCACAAGGACTCAAGGAAACTCTCCCAGGCCCGGCTGAAGTAAATGCATCTGAACGATGGGAATATTTCAAGAATGCTGTTTATAACACCGCCTTGTCAGTATTTAGTAAGGAGATCAGAAAGACAACAGATTGGTTTGAAGCCCATTTGGAGGAGTTGACCCCAGCGATCAAGGAAAAAAGGAGAGCTCTAATTGCATATAAAGCCTGTTCCAGTGTGTGCAACCTACAGGTTCTGCGAGCTGCTCGTAGCAAAGCCCCACAGACCACCAGGAGATGTGCTAACGATTATTGGCTGCAGCTTTGGTCTCGGATCCAGATAGCAGCTAACACAGGCAACATCAAGGGGATGTATGATGGCATCAAGCAGGCTTTAGGTCCAACACAGAAGAAATCTGCCCCTCGGAAGTCTGCTACAGGTGAGGTTATCCAGGACCGAGCACAGCAGATGGCACGCTGGGTGCAGCACTACTCTGAGTTATATTCCAGAGAAAATGTGGTAACCGAAGAAGCATTAAATAACATTGAGTGCCTGCCTGTCTTGGAGGAGCTTGACAGTGAACCACCTTTAGAAGAACTAAATGCGGCCCTGGATTCCCTTGCCTCTGGCAAGGCACCCGAGAAAGATAATATCCCTGCTGAAGTGCTGCAAAGAGAACATCCCCACTGAACTGCATGAAATCTTCTGTCTTTGTTGGAGGGAAGGTGGAGTACCACAGGACATGAAGGATGCAAATATCGTCACATTGTACAAGAACAAAGGTGACGGGGTGACTGTAACAACTACCGCGGCATCTCTCTTCTTAGTGTTGTAGGGAAGCTGCTTGCCTGTGCTGAAGAGGCTCCAGGTGCTTGCAGAGAGAGTCTATCCAGAATCACAGTGTGGATTTTGAGCCAACAGGTCCACTATTGACATGGTATTTTTCCTTAGACAGCTGCAGTAGAAATGCAGGGAAGAAAGACAGCCACTTTTCGTAGCCTTCATTGATATTACGAAGGCTTTTGACTTGGTTAGCAGGGACGACCTTTATAAAATTCTCCCCAAGATTGGATTTCCACCTCAGCTCCTCAACATCATCAGGTCCTTTCATGAGGAAATGAAGGGCACTGTAGTTTTTGATGGCTTAACATCAGATTCCTTTGATATTCAAAGTGGAGTGAAGCAGGGCTGTGTCCTCGCGCCAACTTTATTCGGGATCTTTTTTGCTGTCATGCTGAAACATACTTTTGGAACTGCAACAGAGGGTATTTACCTCCGGACCAGATCAGATGGAAAACTCTTTAATCTCTCTGAGAGCAAAGTCTAAAGTCCAGCTGAAATGCTTACGGGATTTCCTCTTCACTGACAATGCTGCTGTCATTGCTCACTCTGCTGAAGACCTTCAACAACTTATGGACAGTTTTAGCAAGGCCTGCCAAGACTTTGGACTAACAATCAGCCTGAAAACAACACAAGTCATGGGTCAGGACGTGGATTCACCTCCCTGTATTACAATCTCTGCACAAAAACTGGAGGTTGTCCATGACTTTGTGTACCTCGGCTCAACTATCTCTGACACTCTCTCTTTAGATACTGAGCTGAATAAACGTATTGGTAAAGCGGCCACCACATTTTCCAGACTTACAAAGAGAGTGTGGCTTAATAAGAAGCTGATGGAACATACAAAGATCCTGGGGAGGCTTAGCGCTGTCACATGTTTATTGGATCTGTGTCCCTCCTGGTTGGTGCTGTCCTCCCGGGAGGTTACGCGAGGCTGGCTCCAGGGGATTATTAACGCTTCTTTGAGTGAGGGCTACTTCCCCCCCTCTTTGAAAGAGGCGGTGGTGAGGCCTCTCCTCAAGAAGCCTTCCCTGGACCCGGCTGTATTAGTGAATTATCGCCCAGTCTCCAACCTTCACTTCGTGGCGAAGGTTGTTGAGAGTGTGGTGGCGCGACAACTGCCCCAGTACCTGGATGAAGCCGATTATCTAGACCCATTCCAGTCGGGCTTCAGGCCAGGGCACAGCACAGAAACGGCATTGGTCGCATTGTTTGATGATCTCTGGAGGGCTCGGGACAGAGGTTGCTCCTCTGTCCTGGTCCTATTAGATCTCTCAGTGGCTTTTGATACCATCGACCATGGTATCATGCTGCGACGATTGAAGGGGCTGGGAGTGGGGGGCACCATGTTGCGGTGGTTCTCCTCCTTCCTCTCCGACCGTGCGCAGTTTGTGTTGGCAGGGGGGCAGAGGTCGACCTTGAGGCGCCTTGTTTGTGGGGTGCCGCAAGGGTCAGTCCTCTCGCCCCTTCTGTTCAACATTTATGTGAAGCCGCTGGGCGAGATCATCTGTGGTTTCGGAGTGAGATTCCATCAGTACGCTGACGACACCCAGCTGTACATCTCCACTCCAAACCACCCCAATGATGCCCTTGACGTGATGTCCCAGTGCCTGGAGGCCGTATGGATCTGGCTGGGGAGGAACAGGGAGGAATCGGTATAGTCAGCTGGGTCCATCGCTGACTATTGGGGTCGAGATCTTGGCCCCCTCAGAGAGGGCTCGCAACTTGGGTGTTCTCCTGGATGCACAGCTGTCCTTGGAAGAGCATATGACGACCGTGGCCAGGGGAGCTTTTTATCAGGTTCGCCTGATACACCAGTTGTGTCCCTTTCTGGACCGAGATGCCCTGCGCACGGTCACTCACGCCCTCGTCACGTCCCGTCTGGACTACTGCAACGCTCTCTACATGGGGCTCCCCTTGAAGAGCACTCGGAGGCTCCAGCTGGTCCAGAATGCGGCCGCGCGGGTGGTTATGGGAGCGACCCGGCACTCCCATGTAACACCCCTCCTGCGTGAGCTGCACTGGCTCACGGTGGTCTTCCGAGTGTGATTCAAGGTGTTGGTGACCACCTTTAAAGCGCTCCATGGCTTAGGACCGGGGTATATACGAGACCGTCTTCTGCCACCAACAGCCTCCCACCGGCCAACAGACTCCCACAGAGAGGGGCTCCTCAGGGTGCCGTCGGCCAAACAATGTCAACTGGTGACACCCAGGGGGAGAGCCTTCTCTGTGGGGGCACCAGTTCTCTGGAATGAGCTCCCCCTAGAGCTTCGTCTTAGCTCCGACCTGCATACCTTTCGCCGCGCCCTGAAGACCCTTCTGTTCCAGCAAGCCGGACTGGCCTAATAGGAATTTTATAAGGGGTGTAGGTGTGTTTTAATTTTTGAGCCAAATTTTAAATATTTGATTTTAATTGGTTTTAAATTTTGTAAATCTATGTGTTTTAATATGGCTGTACACCGCCCTGAGTCCTTCGGGAGAAGGGCGGTATAGAAGTCTAATTATAAATAAATAAATAAATAAATAAATAAATAAATAAATAAATAAATAAATATAGACCCTGCGTCCTGAGCACACTCTTGTACTGCAGTGAGTCTTGGACCCTTTACGCATGGCAGGAGAGAAAGCTGAACACCTTTCATATGCGCTGTCTCCGACAAATTCTTGGCATCACCTGGCAGGACAAAGTTCCAAATAGCGCAGTCTTGGAACGTGCTGGAATTTCTAGCATGTATACATTATTAAAATAGCAACTTCTATGCTGGCTTGGGCATGTCGTGAGAATGGTTGATGGTTGGATTCCAAAAGATCTCCTGTATGGAGAATTAGTGCAGGGAAAGCGCCTCAGGGAGACCACAGCTGCGATATAAGGATATCTGCAAGAGGAACCTAAAGGCCCTGGGAATGGACATTAAAAACTGGGAAACCTTGACCTCCGATCGTTCAGCTTGGAAGCTAAAGACACAGCATGGCCTTCTCCAATTCGAAGAGACACTTGTTCGGCAGGCTGAGGCAAAGAGGCAGTCCCGGAACCAGTGAAATCTGGGGGCTGGGCAGGGGACAGAATGTATCTGCCCTCAGTGTGGAAGGGATTGCCACTCTTGAATTGGCCTTTTTAGTTACACTAGATGCTGTTTTAGGACCTCTTTCCAGAGCACGATACCATAGTCTCTTGAGACTGAAGGATGCCAATGAGAATAAAAGGAAACAAGAATGACATTGCTATAGGCGTATACTACAGGTCACCCAACCAATCAGAAGAAATAGATGAACTCTTTGCCAACCAGTTAACAAATGTATGTAGGAAGCATACCACAGTAGTAATGGGAGACTTTAACTACCCTGATATCAACTGGGAGACAAACACTGCAGCAAGTGGGAGATCAAACAAATTCCTAACCAACCTAGCTGACAACTTTGTCATCCAAAAGGTAGAGGAGGGAATTAGAAGTAAAGCTATACTGGACTTAATTCTTACTAATAGAGAAGAAGTGATAGAGGGAGTGGAAGTTGTTGTAACCTTGGGTGAAAGTGACCACGTCATACTGGAATTCAATATAATGCAAACACAAGCAATAGAAAATAATCCATCCAGTGTCTTAAACTTTAAAAGAGCTGATTTTAACAAACTCAGAGACAGCCTAGGAAAGATTCAATGGACGAAAATCCTAAAGGGGAATTTATTTATTTTATTTAGCGTATGGCTGGTCACACACAATATTAAAACACTTCATTTTTACAGGTTAAAACAATTAAAACAATTTAAAAAAGAGCAGTAAGAAAACCTAAGAGGAAAACAGAAATAACATTTCAGAGTTTAATGTCGAGTTTGGAAATCCAGTCAGTAGCTGTCGTTGTTACGCAGAGGAAGTCCCTAAAATCTCCTGGATACCTTCTGTTAGAGCATTCCCTCACTATATGTTGGATAGTCTCTTGGGGGGACCCACAATCGCATTGTGCTGAAGGTGTCTTTCCCCATTTATACAAGGAGTCGGCACACACCCATGAGTCATTCTAATTCTATTGTTTGTCACCCATATGTGTCGGGGTAGGTTAAATCCTGGAGGTGTACTATTAGGATTAATATGCTCAGAAATATCTTGGGGGGAAATAGCTACTCCACGCTTCCATCCACTTTTGTGTGGTGTTCTGATGATCGGCCAGCAGCTTAAGCGCTGTCAAGAGTGGTGGGTTTCTTGACTTTAATCGGCATCTTAAGAGATCAGGAATGTAGCCATGAATGGGTAGAGAGGAATTTAACAGGATCTTACTATACTCCCGAATGAGAGCTTCTTGTCGTTGTAAGTGCGGGGGATGTATGTGACTAAGAACTGGTAGCCAGTAACTAGGTGTAGATTTTATGCACCCAGTAATTAGCCTTATCGTATGGTTGAGTTGAACATCAATAAGTCCTGTATGTGAGCTGTTTATCCATACAGGTGCGCAGTATTCCGCTGCAGAGTAGCAAAGGCCGAAGGCTGCACATTGAAGAGTTGGGGCTGAAGCTCCCCAAGTTGTTCCTCATAGTTTTTGTAGAATGTTATTTCTGCTGTTAACCTTGGCAGCCATATTCTGAATATGTTTTTTAAAAGACAGAGTCCTGTCTAAGGTGACCCACAGGTATTTTGGTGTTGCCTCATATGGGAGCAGTTTGTTGTTTAGGTATACATTGAGTTCTCTTTTTGCCAATTTGTTGTTAAGGTGAAAACATGATGTAACTGTTTTACTTACGCTTGGGATTAACCTCCATTGGTGGAAGTATGTACTCAAAGTTGTAAGGTTGGCTGTAAGTACGCCTTCTGTAACTTCGATGTCCTTGTGGCTATATGCTAATGCCAGGTCATCAGTATAAGAGAACTTTGTTGATAGCGTGGGTGGTATATTGGAAATATATAAGTTAAATAGAGATGGGGCCAGCACGGAGCCCTGAGGGAGTCTGTTATTCAGGTGTCTTTGCTTACTGATTTTGTCACCCATGATGACCTGAAAGCACGTTATTTATTAGGCGGCCCATAGTCCTACAGGGGACAGTGTGGAGGAATTTGCTTAATAGGCCCTCCCTCCATACTGTATCGTATGCTGCTGTGAGATCCACAAATACAACAGATGTTTTCAATTTATTCTGATAGCTGCTTTCAATATGGCTTCGTAATACTAAGGACCTGATCAACACAGCTCCGATAAGATCTAAAGTTATTCGCGTCCGTGGCAACCCTTAAGCCACACGTGCCTCCTGGGTGGTGCTAAATGAGTAACAGATGGACTGGTAGCCAGACATCCACGAGGATCTCCTGGCTTCACACACAATCCCACGGTCCTTTTAAGGACCTTTTAAGTGCCTAAAGGGGAAAACAGCTGAAGAAGCATGGGAAACTCTGAAAAATGTGATCATAAAAGGTCAGTCCAGCACAATACCACTGAAAAAGAAAAAGAAGAAATTCAAGAAAAAAACAGCATGGCTGCTCAAAGATCTCTCTGACAGACCGAAAGACAAAAAGGACAAATACAAGAAATGGAAAGGGGGGGGGCACATAACTAAGGCTGATTATCAGCAAATAGCCAGAACATGCAAAGATGAAGTCAGGAAAGTAAAGGCTGAGAATGAATGAAGACTTGCAACAAATGTCAAAGATAATAAAATTTCTTTCAACATATCAATAACAAAAAAATTTAAGGAAACAGTAGGTCCACTAAAGGGAGAAGATGGCAAGGAAGTAACAGGCAATAGAGAAAAAGCAGAGCTGCTTAACTCATTCTGTGCATCAGTCTTCACGCAAAAAGAAACTATAGCCCAACCTACCAAAAACAACTGTAAAAGACAGACTAGAAATAAAAATTAAAATAAGCAACAAAATGGTAAGAGAACAGCTGTCTGACCTTGATGAATATAAATCACTGGGACCTGATGGATTACATCTGGGGCAAGATGGCAGCCAAGGCAGACGCTTAAGCCACATCGCTAGAAACCAGTAGTAGAGAAAAGTCATAAAATCTAAAATAGTGATAGAAGTAGAAGCAGCAAAACAAAGAGAATAAAGAAAATAAACATAGATCAAGACCTAAGAATTCATACAATAACAGCCAAAGGTCTAGGACCAGCAAAACCGGACTCCCATCTGAGCTTCCAGCTACCCACATGGACCCGGGGACCTGAAGTCCGAAAATTTAGCAAGATACAGGTGATCCCGAGCAACCATAAAGAAATAAATCCTTACCGGAGGCAAGTACCTAGATAAGCCAGGACTAGCTGGAGAGACCTGATCTGGAGAGATCCTCCAAACCCTAGTGAATGGCACGCAAAAAAACCCCAACAACTGGCCAGCAATCCCTACCGGCGGCATAAGCCCCGGAAAGCCAGAGCTAGCTGGCAAGGTCCTCCAAACCCTAGCGAATGGCGCAAAAAAGCCATCCAGCAATCCCCACCGGAGGCATAAACCTTGGAAAGCCGGAGCTAGCCGGCGAAGTCCTCGAAACCTAAGCGAACGGTGCAAGAACAAGCCGGCCAGCAATCCCCACCGGTGGCATATACCTAGGGAAGCTGAGCTAGCTGGAGAGACCCGAACTAAGAGGTCTATTTGCGAAGCTAATAGACAAATCACTAATTCCCTACAGGAAGCATTCAATAAGGAAAGCCAGAGTGAGCTGGAGAATCCCCACAACCTACTATAAAGCAGCTAGACTATCCAACAGCCACTGTAAAGCAGCGAAGACAGGGAGAGCAAGGAGCAAGCTGGGCTAGCCACAACGAAGGGAGGTCAATCTCCCCAAGACCAATAAGGTGTGCTAGTGGAAGGCGAAGCTCCCACAGGCTGCACTCACACACACAAGCACGCGGGACGATCAGGGAAGAAGGGAATTCTACCATCCGGCCACCCAGTGGAATCCAGCAAACGAGGTACACCTCTGCAAAGTCAAACCTGCAAGAAACGCTGTGGTGAGTGAACAAAATAAACAAATAATTTAATAAAAAAATAACTTCCTCACCAACCACACCAGTGCCTCCACAGCAAACCTACCATGCCAGACAAACACCCTACTGCGAAACCCCCACCCAAAAAGAAGATCACCACACACACGACTCCTGCGTGTGCTTCATCTGTACAGAAGCATTCGAGGAGGAGAGTACCATGAAGTGCTCCCTATGCGACACGTATGCTCACCATGAGTGCTTGGGGTTAACCAGAGGCGTAGCCCAGTTCCTACTATCAGCTTCACTTAAAACCTCCCAATTTGCGTTTCCACTATTCTGCCCATCATGCAAGCCCAGACTGGAAAAATTTATTGTTCTACTTGAACAGGTTGACACCATAGAAGCATCCCTCGAAGAAAAAGAAATAACACAAGAGAAGCAAAGCTCCAACATCCCGAAATCCTATCCCAACCCAACTACCCCAGCCTCAGGAAACCACTAACCCTGCGAGTAACATCTCCATCCTTGTCAAAGACACGATTGAACATGAACAGAAGCGTCCCAACGCTATCTTATTTGGACTGGAGGACACCAACAAATCTTATGACATCACAAAGGTTTGTGACATCATCAACAACTTCCAGGCATCAACCATCTCCCCCAATGAAATCATCGACATTTCCTGTGACAGCCCTGAGTTCAAGAACAGCGATGGTTCAGTGGCCCCACGCTTCTGCAGAGTCGTTTGCAAGAGCGAAACCAGCAACCGCAAATTCATCTCCACAATAAACTCACTCGCCAAAAGCTGCACAAACCATAAGAAACTTCGTTCACAGCCTGACCTGTCCATACTAAAACGTGCCCGCACCCCCGAGCTCAGCTCAGAGCTCAAAAGAAGCCAGGACCAAGGTGAGACTGACCTGTACATAGACTACTGCGCTGACTGCATCAAACACAAGACCAGTGGCCTGCGTACCAACAACCGCCCCCCCAATAACCAAAAGTAGGCATACACGCCCCCAACTTCCACCAGGTCCACCCCTACAGACCTTAAATGCAAGCTACTTAACGCAAGAAGCCTCACAAACAAAATGCCCGAATTCCTCCTGCTGCTAAATGCGGCCCTATTCGACCTTATTTTTGTCTGCGAGATGTGGTTGAATGTATCCTTTCCAGACTCCATTACCACAGTAAGTGACTATCACATTTTCCGGTCCGACCGTGAAAACCGTGGAGGGGGCAGTGTTGCTATCTTCTATAAAAAGTCCCTAGATCTGAAAAAGATTAATGTCACACCATTGTCTGCGAACTGTCCCTGAATAGCACAGTTTGTTTCTTGCTATGTTACAGAGCCCCCAATTACGACCTTGGTCATACGAACAAGCTAACTGCACTACTAACATGGGCAGCTTCCTGCCTGTACCCCATTTCTTGGTGACCTCAATCTGCCTCATTAATTGGACCCTAAACGAATGTACAACCGAACCTATACATGCAACCCTGTGCAATGCTGTTAAAACTCTGGGGCTGGATCAGTTGGTAACGAACAACACCAGGCTCAACAACTGCTTAGATCTCATCTTCTGCAATAGTTTAAACTCAATTTATGGCCTACAAGTTAAAGAACCTTTAACTAAAATACGAGTTCAACCGAGTGGTCAACACCTAGAATGCTCTACCCGACTCGGTTGTTACATCCTCAAACCCTCACAGCTTCAACCTTCAACTGTCTACCGTGGACCTCACCCCATTCCTAAGAGGTCCGTAAAGGCGGTGTGCATAAGCACACCAGCGTGCCTACCGTCCCTGTCCTACTGTCCCCATTTATTTGTATTCATTCCTTCATTCATGTCCATGGTCATACTTATACCTGCTATCTTGTACATGTTAGACAAACAAATAAATAAACATCCCAGAGTTCTGAAGGAGATTGCAAATGTTATCTCAGAACCATTGTACCACATCTTTCAAAAATCCTGGAGGACCGGGGAAGTACCTGAGGGCTTACGTGACTCCCATCTTCAAGAAAAGGGAAAAAATAGACCCAGGAAACTACAGACCAATCAGTCTAACATCAATACCTGGGAAGATTTTGCAAAAGATAAATCAAAAAACAGATCTGCAAACAACTAGAAACGAAGTTATAATTAGTACCGTGTTTCTCCCAAAATATGACCCAAACAGAAAATAAGCCCTAGCACGATTTTTAGAATGTTCCTAATATAAGCCCTACCCCCAAAATAAGCCCGAGTTAAAATCATCATAAGCCTGGGTGGGTGGGCGGGCGTGGTCTGCCTGCTGCTTGGACAGGTACTTCCCCTGCGCAGCCCCAGAGTGTGCTGGCCAAGAGGCAGGTGTGTTGCGGCTGCTGCCGTACACCATCGATGCCTCTTGTGTGCATGCTGGGGCGTGGGGAGCCTGGCAGGGCTGATCTACCTGATACCATGTTTTCCTGAAAATAAGCCCTAATGCGTGTTTTGTAGCAAGAAGAAGAAGAAGAAGACCAGATCTTATTTTCGGGAAAACACGGTAGCCAGCACAGATTTGTTAAAAACAGATCATGCCAAACCAATCTTATTTCATTCTTTGATAAAGTGACTAAATTAGTAGACCACTGAAATGCTGTGGACATAGTATACTTAGATTTCAGTAAGGCATTTGACAAAGTAGACCACATTCTACTTCTTGGTAAATGTGGAATAGACAACATCACACCAGATGGATTTGTAGCTGGCTGACAAACCATACTCAACAAGTAGTCCTTAATGGTACTACATCTACATGGAGGAAAGTAAGCAGTGGGGTACCATCTTAGGCCCAATACTCTTCTTCAATATCTTCATAAATGACTTAGATGAGGGTATAGAAGGGGAACTCATCAAATTTGCAGGAATAGCCAACACCCCAGAAGACAAAGATCAAGATCCAACAAGACCGTGACAGAGTTGAACAATGGGCCCTATCCAACAAAATGAATTTTAATGTGGAGAAAAGCAAAGTTTTACGTTTAGGCAACAAGGTAGACTTTCAGCCAGTCCCTTCTCCCAAGTTCCATTTAGAAACTGAAAACAAATTCCTGGTTTCTGGATGTGCTTGGCAGGACTCTATTATTAGCCAATCTCTCCCTTTCAAAAGCACCATTAATCTCTGCATGCCCACCCACTGCCTTGCCATGAATCTGCAGTGTTCAGCCAAGGGTTCCCTTCAAAAGTGTGGAACGTCTGAAAGGCAGCAGCTTCGCCATCCCAGCCCCCTGCATGCACACAAAGCACAGCTGGTCTTATTATTTTGCTTCTTGCCAGGGGAAACAACACTTTTGTTCCGCCCCCCCCCTCTTTCTAGTTTCCACTTCAGGAAGCCAAGCCGAAAAGGGACTGCATCCAATGAGAAGGCAGAGGCCAACCTTTGGTGTGCGGATTGGCTGCCGGGATGCATGGCTACTTGTCCCATGCTGTGAATTGGGCAAGGACATGTGTCCCTCAGCAAATTGCTTGGGATGAGGAGGGGAAAGAGCATTGGTGCACCATTGGTGGCGGAGGAGTGCCAGCAGAGGGCCTGCCAAGGATGAATGCACGTGGTGGGTTGACTGTGGTGGTGGGGGCAGGGTGAAGTGGGCACAGCCATGTGGCTGTGGCTAATTGTCCTAGACCCATACTTTCAGGGCCAGATTTGCTTACGAGTAAACTGAGTTCCTCTGAGCAGAACACACGTTTGAGAAAAAATGAAAAAGTATGCAGAAAAGGCCTCATTTTAAACAACGTACTAGGAATTGTGGATTCCCTAACTCTAAGTAAAATTAGCTCTCAGCCTCTGCTAGATAAAAGCCATTCAGGCTGCTGTAAATCAATCGGATGCTCCTCCTAGCACAGTAACTGGTTTAAAGATAAGATCATTTTTGTTCCCCATCATCCTCTATTTACTCTAATATTTGTAAGGTGATTGTTTAGGCTGTAAAGAGTATATACAATTTAGATGTCTCTCTCCTTTGGTTATATTTGTAAAAACATTGCACCTAATTAACCTCCAATTTTGGTGGCCTTCCATGAAGCAGGATATTGAGAATTATATAGGGAGCTGTACTATCTGCGCTACCAAGAAAAGCCAACCTGGCAAGCCTGTTGGATTGATACAACCGGTAGCTAACCCCACACAACCGTGGGAGCAGGTCACAATGGATTTCATTGTGGGATTACAGGACAGTCATCATCACAATGTAATTTGGACTGTCATAGATCTATTTTCAAAGCAGGCTCATTTTGTAGCCTGCTCCGGTCTCCCTCCCACTAGAAAGTTAGCTAGGTTATTCATAGTCCATATATATCAACTGCACGGTATACCAAAAAGGGTTATATCCAATCGAGGCGTTCAATTTACTGCCCGGTTTTGGCGGGACTTCTTAACCAGAGTTGGGTCAACGCAAGGGTTGAGTTTGGCTTTCCACCCGGCAACCAATGGGGCTGCGGAACGGACAAATGCCATGATTGCAAGATACTTGCGCTGTTATGTAAGACATAGACAGGATGATTGGGCCGACCTCCTTCCGTATGCCGAGGTCGCCTATAACAATGCCATACATAGTAGTACAGGGTTTACTCCCTTCTGGGTGGCTACAGGTAGGGAGTTCGTTTTGATACCCAAATGTCCCCGGGTGGATTCTACAGATGTGGGAGTTCAAAAGTGGGTGGAACAAACCCAGAGTGTCTGGCCGATCGTACAGGAAGCACTCCAATGGTCTGCTAGAAAATATAAGCAACAAGCGGATAGGAAATGACAACCTCATCCACCCTTCCAAGTTGGTCAGAGGGTCTACCTATTGACCAAATACTTGAATTTAGGCCTTCCCAGTAAGAAACTGGGACCCAAGTATATAGGCCCGTTTACCATTGAATAGATTATAAACCCAGTGACTGTTAGGCTATGGCTACCCCAATTATTAGGGAAAACCCATCCTGTTTTTCATTGTAGCCTGCTGAGACCTGTAAAGTCAGCCCAGATAAGAGGGGTCCCAGATGTACCACCACCTCCTGTTGATGGTGGCCTACAATATGAGGTAGAAGAAATATTAGACACCAGACTGCATAGAGGAGTCCTACAATACCTCATTTTGTGGAAAGGGTATCCCTGGTCTGAGGCTTCATGGGTTTGGAAGGGTGATGTAACCGCCCCACGGCTTGTTGCCAAGTACCGCCGTCGGTACCCAGACAAGCCAGGGCCTCTATCGTCTTAAAGCGCTCACTATTATTCCTATGTTTTAGACACCATCTCTGTGGTAGCCACATCAAGCAAACATCACAACACTCACCCCAACACGCCACAATGCTGCAGCATGAGGCACACACACTTTCACTGTCACTGTCCCATTGGCTATCCATTTTCCTTGGTCAACAGCCGAAACTTAGCAAAGAAGTGGGGGCCAGCTATAATATAACAGGGGTCATCACTCTACATCACAGTTCACTCATACACAATCACCATACCCAATCAGAAGCACAGCTGTCTTGCACTGACAAGCTATGCTCCCAGTGAAAAACCTCTTCGCACTTTGAGGACTGTATGGCCGAACCCCTTTGAGGCCCCCAGCAGTGTAGTTCCTACACTCTCTGAAAACTGCTACACCATCCATTAATGGATGGCCACATAGGTACTTACCAATCTCCAGCTAGGCACCCACAAATTATAACAACCCCAACTCCTGCCACCTTCAGGACTCTCACCTAAGTAATGTCAGCCCCAGCCCTGCGACGGTACTTGGGGCCGCCATTCGTGTGGGGATTGCCATTCCGCTGCTGCACACTTTCGCCGACGACCCTTACTGTGTGCCTGCTCTCCTGGGTCATCAGCTCCGAGGCATGCCTCTCACTTCGACTTCCCAGCCGCATGCTAGATGATGTCAGGGTCATGCACTGAAGCAGTTTATCAACCTTATCACTTTAAGGAAAGATGAGCAGCCGGAACAACTGAAGTGACTTGTGATGGATTGGGGAGGGAGAGGGAGGATACGGGGTAATTGGATAATTGAGTGATTGCACTGGAGTGGATCTATCTGCTGATTAATAGGTGATGGGGAGCACGGAGCGTCAGCTCCAACGAAGATACCTTTCTGTAACAATTTAAGGTCAGTTAGTACCAATATCAGGATAAACAGACTTGGTTACTGCTTTTGCATACTGAGGTTTATTTTTCCAGTCTTTACAGAACCTGACATCCATTTTCTTTAGCCACTCAAAAGGGTCATTCCATGTCAAGTGGTCTGGAGGTCCCTGCTCGACCAGCATGGATTTCAATGAAATTTTGTGTGAACATGCACACATGTCCCCAATGACCATTGGTAAAGCGTTACGTGTGCCGATGCAATACTTGCGGAGATATAGTCATTTGTGTGACCCCATACCACAGCCTTCTACAGTATGACTCTGAGGTTCCAGCAACTTTGAGACATAATATCTCCAGCAATATTTTGTTGAGAGAAGCAAAACTTGGCCATCTTGTACAACTTTTTGTGCTCTATTAAACAAAATAATAAAAACATTCTCATGAGCAATCTCCATCTAGATAATTTGGAGCAGAGTTGGCCAAAAATATTGTGGCTCGAAAAAAAGGTTAAAGCATGGCTTTTTAGAACTCTGGAAGGAAAGGTATGAGAAATTTGAAACTTTGTGCGTAATAACTTAGCAACAGAAGGTTTTAGAATATAAAATTCCATTCTCCTACTGCTTTCCAATAGTTTACAAATTGAGTGTAAAGTTGACATTTTTTGTAAAAATGACAAAAATAGGGTATTTTCAGCCCGCTTTTACAAAAAAAGACCTTCTGGAAACTCTGTTAAATCATTCTCATTAGAAAGAGCATGTTTCAAACCCCCTAAAAAGTAGGGTTGATTTTTCATCGCTGATGTATAAAGCCCTAAAAATAGGGACAAAGTTGAGGACGTTGCTATGGCAATTTCACATGCATTCTATTGTTTCGTCTTATTTGTTTTATATAGATATCATTACTACTATTATATTGCGCTGGTCCATGGTGACATTGTCACTACCAGTTCAGGCACTTGAACCAGCAACCCCATTGCCATAGGGGGCACTCCCGATAGCCATGCAATACCAGCCACGGGCAGGTTTCTTGGTTCAGGATCCCAAGCCTGTAGTTTGGTTTCTTACTCGAGGTTCTTCCTCGAGGCTATTGAATTTACACGCCATGTTCTTTAGCATCGCTTCTGGGAATTGATACTGTCGACCTGATGATGTAACTGAAGGTGCTGGAAGCATGCAAATAGGATGTGGTTCTGGAACCCAATAAACATCTTTTCTTTCAGGCCAATAAAATAAATGAGCAGGGCCTCGTGGATGTTGAACAGATCTGTCAGTGTCAGTATTTGGTCGGTTGATGGTCGCTGGAGGCTGGCTCGAGTAGCCCAAACTTTAGTCGTGCCGCCAACTCCATCGCATGGTGATTTGCCAACAGATCTGTTCAACTTTTGTGACAGAAGTTGTGATGGGGGAGTGGGGAAGGCCGTTTTCACCCTCCCCAGACTCCTAGAAAGGCTCTGGAGGCTGGGGAGAGCAAAAAACAGGCCTACCGTGCCATCGTGTGCCAGGAGCGGGGGGAGTGGGGGAGGTCGCGCATGGGGGTAGGGTGCATAGAATTATGGGTGTGGGTACACACGCGCGCGACCCTCCCTGCTCCTGGCACGCGATGGCAAAAAGGTTAGCCATCGCTGCTCTAGGGTCTCCAGCTTATGTGTAGCTTCCTATGAATTCCCAATGTGTCAGTCATTTTCCTTATGACTTCTGACACAAAAGCTGACCCTCTATCACTACTTAAAATCCTTGGAGTACTAAATCTACAAAAGGCTTCTTGGCACAGCTTCTTGGCTGTAATTACTGCTGCATTATTTTGGGTAGGAAAAGCCTCTGGCCATCCACTCAATCCATCAATCACTACCAGCAGATATTTATTCCCTCTCTGTGTCACAGTGAGTCAGTCAATATAGTTAATATACAATATTGCCCAAGGTTTAAATTGCCTTTGAGGTAAGACAGGGACTTGCTGTTGTGAATAATCATGCTTTTCAAACAAACAGACTGGGCAACTATCAACTATATGGAAAACGAGAAGACTGTGTTGGTTAGTAAGTCCCCATCGTTTCCCTCGAAGGAGAATTTTCTCTACTCCTTCATGTCCCACAGCATGTAGATGAAAAACAAGGTCTTCTACTTCAGATTTTGCAGAAGTGATAATAGTAGAGGAAGTACAATGAACCAAGGTGTCTGCTGCATGATTCAAATCAACCTCCTACAAAGTCCCTGGCTTCTAATGTGCCTTAATCCAATAGACCGTGACACATATCTTCAGTATTAACCTATGCTGCCATTCTTTAAATTGTTTCAGCCCCCGCCCCCCCCCCCCCAAGCTACTGGTCTGCCCATCTCTGACCCAGAAAGGCAAAAAATTCTGTCAAAGCCTGATAAATATACCAGCTATATGTTAAAAAGTGCAAAGTATCCAAGCCCAAAGCATCAGCTGGCAGGGTTTCAAGTAACACCCCCAATTAAGTAAGAGTCCGAGGCAGGCATTTCCTCAAAGTTCCATTTTATTACAGATATCATATTTGCACATCTAGGAAAACCCGAATCTGAAGTCTCTCGGGTTTTCCCCACCCCAAAGGAAATCTAAGTCCCTTCCCCTGCACCCACATGTCCATCACATAGTCCAATCAGGCCACCATCCTAATAGGAGTAGCTTCCCAGTCACACCTCTCCAGGTGCAGGTTGAACGTCCTTGACTCCCAGTGAAAGAATGTTGTTGTTATGGCTATACATCTCACCCCGTCGCCATCCAAGCCCCCTCCCAGTTCCCACAGCATGCCCATCCACTAAGTGTGGCAGCCCTGAAGATCCAAAGAAAAAGATGGCCTCCAGGGCTGACAGGCTGTCCCCCACAACCAAAAAGCGTGTCCTGAAATGAGAGGAACATAGGTTAGTCCAGGCAGTCCCTAACCACATCTCCCCCCCCCCCAGGAGGACCCTTTGGTTTATTAGGGAATTTATCATTGAATTGTTTCACTAGCCTATTGTCAGGTTTCCAAGTAACACCCCCAACGAAAGAAGGCTCCGAGGCTAGAAGTTCCTCAAAGTTCCACTTTATTAGAGATGTCATATTGGCACATCTGGGGAAACCCGAATCTGAAAACTTCCGGGTTTTCCCCACATAAAGGAAAGTCAAAGTCCCTTCCCCTGCACCCACATGTCCACCACATGGTCCAATCAATCCACTGTCCCAATTGGAGATGCCTCCTAGTCATGCCACTCCAGGTGGAGGCTGAACGTCCTTGACTCCCAGAGAAAAGAATGTTGTTATGGCTAGATATCCCTGCAACTCCATTCAATCCCTGCTCCCAGTTTCCCACAGCACTAAATGTGGCAGCCCTGAAGATTCAAAGAAAAAGATGGCCTCCAGGGCTGACAGGCTGTCCCCATCAACCGATGATCATTTCCTGCAACAAGAGGAACATAGGGGGTTAATTCAGGTAGTCCCTAACCACCTCTTCCCCCCCCCCCAAAGGGGGCCCTTTGGTTTATCAGGGAATTTGTCATGGAACTGCTTTACTAATCTCTCTGCCTTCACATCCCAGCTCTTAACCCAGGTAGCCTCAGACAAAGGATACCCTTTCCAATGAACTAAATATTGTAATCAACCTCTATACAATCTAGAGGCTAAATTTTTCTTTTTTTAAAAAAAAAGTTTTTTATTTATAATACAAATTAAAAACAGTGGACATAGCGTGACATCTATGGCTTAATTTTTCTTAACCTCATAATGGGTTTCCCCCTGCACCACTATGGGTTTGTGTACTGGTCAGGTCGGTGGTCTCAACTTCGAACCAACTGCCGGCTTTAGCAAACTGCAGTGAAAGACAGGATGCACTTTCCCTAGTATGCATGGGAGGCTAAGATGAACTGTTACTGGGTTAATTACTTTCAGTATTGAAAAAAGTCCTAGGAACTTAGGTCCCAGCTTTTTACTGGGCAACTTCAATCTAATATATTTGGTTGATAGGTAAACCTGATCTTCCACACAGAAGCGGGGTTGGAGAGATTGGTGTTTGTCCACTTGTTTTTTATACGCCTCAGCTGCTTCCACCAGCACTTTCTTGGTGTCTTCCCAGCCCTTTTTTAATGACTCCATCCATTCGGTTAGAGACATGGAGGAGGGTGGCTCTCTGGGCAGCTCGGGCATGGAAACAAAGTCCATGCCACTGGTGACCTGAAAGGGGGTCAATCCGGTGCTGCTGTGTACTGCGTTGTTGTAAACCACTTCTGCAAATGGCAACAGGTCTGCCCAGTTCTCTTGCTGGGAATCCACATAACACCTTATATATTGCTCCACCATTGCGTTTGCTCGTTTCGCGGCTCTGTTTGTGCTCGGATGGAAAGCCGAGCTAAGCCCCTGAGTAGACCCGACAGATTTCAGGAACTCCCTCCAGAATTTAGCATTGAATTGGATGCCTCGGTCTGAGATTACCAGGTGGAGCACTCCATGCAGCCAGTAAATCTGTTTGATAAACATCTTAGCCAGCTTCTTGGCTGAGGGTAATCCTGAGCAAGCTGTAAAGTGGGCTTGCTTGGAAAACAAATTGATTACCATCCAAATGACTGTATTTCCCCCACTCTCTGGGAGCTCAACTATAAAATCCATTGCAATCTCCTCCCAGGGCCGGCTAGGGTTAGCCACTTGTTGGAGAAGACCAGGAGGCTTCCCTGGTCTCATCTTCATGGTTGCGCAGGTGGCACAACTTTTTTCATAGTCCTCTACATTGGCCTTCCTCTTTAGCCACCAAAACTGCCTTCTGGCCAGGTGAAGAGTTTTCAGGAAGCCGAAATGGCCTGCCAGTCATGAATCATTCCTCCACTGCAAGACTTCCAGCCTCAAGCTGGTAGGGACATATAGTTTGGATGCCTTCCAAGCTAGCCCATCTCTCATAGTCAGAACGTCTCTGTTGTCCTTAAACCATTGATAGGCTGGGAGTGCTGCTTTCAATGCGGCTGTTGTGGTCCACCAGCAGCCTGCGGAGCTGGCAGTGGAGTCGGACAGCGATGAGGCTGAGGAAGAACATGGGCCAGTTCTGGAGGCTGGGGAAGGCCCGGATGAGGGCTCTGTGTCGGAGGCAGAGATGGGGCCAGGGCCATCGGGGAGTGATGTGCAGACTTCGGAGCCTCCAGAGGCTGACAGTAGAGAGGCAGAGGAACAGGAAGAGCCTGTTCCTAGTGCACGTATGAGAAGAGCTGCCAGAAGGCAGGAGCAGCTAAAACAGAGAGGACGACTCGGGAGTAGGGCCAAGAGATGATTGGCCCCTCCCATAAGGCTTAAAAGACCAGCAACGGCTCTTGGCCTCTTTGCCGGAAAACAACAGTTGAGAGAATTGCTTCTTGTTTGGCTGTAGTTATTTCTTCTGTTCCCAAACTGTTGCCAAGAAAAGCCTTTGGCAGTTTGCCTAATTATCCCAAGGTTAGAGATAAACTAAAGACTGGTGTTTTAAGGACTTTGCTTTCATTTCATTTAGAATACGCTGAGAATGAGTTAATTCTCAGATGTTTTAATAAAATCTGTTTGTTTTTTGGAACTGTTTTGCATTTAATATCAACTACGTGGGCCTGGGTCACAACAGCGGCTGTCAGTTTGTTCCGCACTGGATCGGTTTGGCGTCTGGCTTGGCCTCTAGTGGTGACTTGCACTGCTTGTTGTGGGGCGGGGATGATGGCGTGGACGACTTCTTCCCTCTGCCTATCAAATTGTGGCTTCCTTGATAAAGCATTGGCTAGCAGATTCGTCTCCCCCAGGATGTATTTTAATTCGCAGTTAAACTGTCAGAAATATTGTGCCCAGCAGACTTGCTTAGGGGAGAGTTTTCTGGGTTTTTTTAGGGCTTCGAGGTTTTTGTGATCAGTCCAAACCTTGAAAGGCACCTTGCTCCCTTCCAGGAAGTGTCTCCAGGAGAGGAGAGCCCAGCGGACTGCGTAGGCTTCCTTCTCCCAAATTGCCCACCGCCTCTTGGTGTCAGTGAGTTTTTTGGACACATATGTGCAGGGCAAGCGCTGACCCTGTGGGTCCTTCTGTTGCCGGCGTCGTCTTGGACGATTAATTGTCTTTCAGGGTCAGGGTGTTGAAGGATCAGCTCCTCAGCAAAGAGCCCCTTTACTTTTTCAAAGGCCCTTTAGCAGTCCATTGACCAGGCGAGCAATTGCGTCGGTCGTGGTTTCGTGGGAGGGGGCCCTGTTTTTAGTAGATCCGTTAAGGGCAAGGCGACTTCTGCGAATGCTGGGATGAATTGCCTATAGAAGTTTGCAAAATCCAGGAAGCTTTAGAGTTGTTTGTGGGTGCGTGGGGGCTGCCAGTCTAGCACCGCTTTCACTTTCCCTGGGTCCATCTCCACTCCTTCGCTTGATACTTGGTAGTCTAGGGCAGGGGTCCCCAACCTTTCGGACATCAGGGACCACTAAATTCATAATTTTAAATCCCACGGACCACTAATATGAACTGCCTAATGACCACCTGGGTGGGCGTGGCTAGGTGGTCATGTGACTGGGTGGGCATGGCCAACTCGAAGTCACTCATGTTGAGGGGTGCCTCGCCGGCCTCTACTCGCCCCTCCCTTCCCAGCCACTCCTTGCCTGCCTGCCTGGGCTCCTTAGGGCCCCAACAGGAAGCAGTTGTTGGAGCTAAGCAGCCACCACGAGAAAGAGTTGGCAAAACACCTCAGCTCAAATTGAACCTGACGAGAAGGAGGCTCACCAGAAGCACCTCAATGAGGACTACGAGCATAGGCTTTCCAAGCAGAGAGAAGACCTGTGGGAGTACAAGACCAGGTACCGATGCCTGGAAGCCCAGTGGGCTGAGATGGTCAGCCAGTTCCAGGCCATGATGCAGTTCCACTGGAACAAGGCCCTCCAGCTCTTCGCCACCAGTGGCACTTCCCTCCAGCCTTTGCCCAAAGCCCCGCACCAGGAGGCCGAAGCAGACCCCAAGTTGGAATTTCTGTCCCCCTCTGACCCACACTAAAAGACCCCAAAGTGGGAGACTCTCTGCAGCAACACAAGCGTTCATTGCATGTATCTGTCCCAGGGGCCGTAATTTGAGGACCCCTGATTTAGTGCAATATAAAAAATGCAAATAATTTTTCTGCGGACCACCAAAATTTTCTCATGGACCACCAGTGGTCTACGGACCACCAGTTGGTGACCGCTGGTCTAAGGAGGTTTTATAGAATTCACATTTTGACAGTTTTGCGTACAGCTTTGTGGCTAGGAGTTTTTTCAGCACTTGCTGCACTAGCTTTACGTGCTCCTCTAGAGTTTCACTGAATATGAGAATGTCACCAGGTAAACTAGGACCCCTTTGTATAGGTGCTTGTGTAGCACCTCGTTAATCAGCTGCATGAAGACTGTGGGGGCTCCTTGTAGGCCAAATGGCATGACTTTGAATTGGAAGCTACCAAGCAGGCAGTTAAATGCGGTCTTCCATTCATCCCCCTCTAATCCGTATGCAGTAATAGGCTTCTCTTAGGTCTAGTTTGGTGAACACCTTGCCCTTCGCTAGGTGGCTTATCATGTCCTTCATTAGGGGGAGGTACATGGCATTAAAGTCACGAAAATCCACGCAAAGCCTCACCCCCCCCCCCCCCCCCCCCCGGTCTTTGTATGGGGGCTGCCACTCTGGATTTGGCAGGCTGGATAAAACCCCATGCTAAGTTGGTGTTGATGTATTTTCTTAGTTAGGCCATTTCTTTTGGGGTCATAGAGTACATTTTCGGTTTAGGCAACTTTGCTCCCGGCACAAACTCAATCACGCAGTCTGTTAAGCGGTGGGGGGGGTGGGAGGAAGTTGCAGTCCTGCTCGCTAAAGATGTCTGACAGGTCTCAGTACTCTTGGCACCTGTGGGTTGCCAGGAAGTCCATCTGTGGCAGCTGCCGTGCCTTCCAGCTGGCTGGGGCTGTTGGAGTTCATTGCCTTTTGGCATCTGGATGGCTGGCTGGGCAGCAGTGGACTGATGCCTATTCTTAGCTTTTGGTAACCATCTTCCCATGTGATGTTTGGGCCCCATTAATCCAGCCAAGCAAGACCCAATATGATTGACTCAGTCATTTTGGGGGCTGCTACGAATCGTATGAGCTCTCGGTGGCACCCCATCTCCAGTCTAACAAGGTCTGTGACTAAGGTGGCAGGGGCTCCGCCTATTAGCGTCCCATCGACTTGCTCAAAACAGATGGGGCACGCTAGGGGTCTCGTGCCTATCCCTAGCTGCTGGACTATGGGGAGGCTGATCAGGCATCTGGTACAGCCAGTGTCTATGACTGCCTCTACTTCCCCTTGGACCCCCGTTTCTGGCACTACAATCAGGGTTTTGATAGTGAAGGGGTGGATGGCTTTGTTGTGGCCCCGCCCTCTGAGCCTGTCCCATCGGAGGAAGAAAGCTCCGAGCATGAGGAAGAGGAGTCAGCCAGGCCTCCCTCTCCAGGCCCCTCCCCTCTGGCATTGTCTCAGGTGCCGGCCGAGGGAGAGGAGATCAGCAGGGAGACAGCTGGTTCGGATCAGAGTGACGATGAAACATCATTCCTGGACGCACGCCTCCGAAGGCGTGATAAACGATTGCAGCAGCTTAGGAGGCGTGCTAGGGATTAGAACTGAGTCACTGGACCACACCCCAGAGACTATATAATAGAGGGTAGTGGTCAGGGATCCTTGTGACGAACAAAAGCAAACCTTGGATAGTCACTAAAGCCTCGTCCGGAACTGCTGAGAGAAAGATTTATAGTGTCGGACATTTGGACTCTTGAGTATTTATCTTTCTGTTTTACTGAGAAAATAAAGTCACTTGGCAGACGGTGTGTCTATCGCTGCCAAGTGGGAGATAAGATCTGGGTGTGTTCCAAAGTGTTTCCTTAACCCTCGGCTGGCTGTGTTTGTGTGTGTGTGGGGACGGGGACAGATCAGGCTTCACTTACCATCGGGTCCTCTTCGCCGCTGCTCCCGTTGGTGGAGCTCGGAGGGGTTTCCCTGGCTGAAGTTTCCTGATTCCCGGTTGGGAGGAGAGGAACCTCCACAGCCTGTTTGGCAATTCTCCCCTTATCTGGCAGTTTCCTCAGGGTTCCTCCCCGGGATGTCAAGGGGGTCTGGATCTGAGGGACTGGGGCAGGGGCCAGGCACTCGGACGCCCTGTGCCCATGTTGGCCACATCAGTAGCACTTGATCAGTTCAAGTGGTGTAGGTTGCAGAGCTTCAGTCAGCTTGATGGGCTCAGCAGCCCAGAGTCCTCTTTGCTGGTTTCTCCGAGGTCGGCTTCTGATTGGGGTGGATCTCCGGGTCCATGGCCACAGCTATATTGTATCAGTCCTATATATGGTTCGGAACTCCTCTGATGCCTCAGGCTTGCCTGAGGTCCTGGTCCAGGGCCTCTTTGAAGTAGTGGATGAGGAGGCATTCAGGCCAGTCTCTTAGTTTCCCCGCCAGCCTCTGGAATTCCCACACTAAGTCCTTCGGGGGTCGGCCTGCTTGCTTCAAGGCTTTGATATGGGCTTCGGCTTCTTGCCTGTGGGCCATGTCCTCAAATCGGGTTCGAAGCAGCTGGACGAATTCATCAGTGTCCTCTAGCTCCGGGGCTCCTTCATTGTATAGTTCGGCTCTCCAGTCCGTCGCATTCCCCTCATTCATGCCATCAGCAATTGCCAATACAATATCTTGATCAGTCTGATATTGATCCCCATATCGGTTGATGTGGGACCAAATCCGATTGAGAAAGTAGACCAACTTCCCTGGGGTCCTGTCAAACGTTGCTCTAAACCATGGAGGAGGAGCGGCCGGTGGTACCGGTTGCAGTGCCAGTCGTGGAGCCAGAGCTGGCATCCACTGGTATTGAAACCACCCCTGGCCAGGGCAAAAGGCCCAGCCAGGGGGATCTGGTCAGCAGGAGGTTGGCGAGGGGGAGTGTTGTGCCTCGGCAGTCCCACAAGTTTTCCTCGCGGCCTTGGACTGGACTGCCCTAGTGGGCATTGCAGTGGCACCACACCAACTCCAGCAGGAGCTGTCATCCCAGTAGACCGGGTCCGACGGTCAAGGCTAAGATGTGATCTGCTTCGCGCCGAGTGAAATGAGGCCAATGCTCCATTCTGTGCAGTTGCGGTCCCCTGGCCCGGGAAGGTGAACGTGGGCTGAGCCGTAACCCAGCCGGGTGGACCGGTGATAGGAGGTTGTGTGATGCTGCCCACGCTGAGCTGGTTGAACCACTCCGGTAGACCCGCCAGTGACTGGCTTCATGGTGGCGGCAGAAGGCCCCACTCCCAGGAATCGCTGAGATCCACTGGTCTCGGTGTTCTCCACTCGAGGGCCTGGGTGTGCTCCATTCTGCTCACCCCCATCTGCGGTTCCTGTAGCGTCGACCTGATCGGCAACTCCTGGACGGTGCGGCTCCCGTAGCCTCACCCCATAGACAGGGCACCCTGTTGGCGTTCTGCTTCGGCGGCCTCCGCTGCCTTCACCACAGACTCGGAAGGAGAGTAGATGGTTTCGAGGGGGACCATCGAATGCATCCCGGTGGTTCCCTCAATGGTCGCTGTTCTCTCCTCCATCTTCCCTGAGTCTTTATGCCACCTGGTGTCGGGTTGGCGCTCAGGGCTCAGGACCCCGGAAAGTGCCCCGGAGGTCGGGGAGCTGGTTGAGGTTTTAAAGGAGATTTGGGTTAATGTCAGGGTTCCAAGTAACACCCCCAACGAAAGAAGACTCCGAGGCTAGAAATTCCTCAAAGTTCCACTTTATTAGAGATGTCATATTGGCACATCTGGGGAAACCCGAATCTGAAAGCTTCCGGGTTTTCCCCACCCAAAGGAAAGTCAAAGTCCCTTCCCCTGCACCCACATGTCCACCACATGGTCCAATCAATCCACTGTCCCAACTGGAGATGCCTCCTAGTCATGCCACTCCAGGTGCAGGCTGAACATCCTTGACTCCCAGAGAAAAGAATGTTGTTATGGCTAGATATCTCTACAACTCCATGCAATCCCCCCTCCTACCTTCCCACAGCACTAAATGTGGCAGCCCTGAAGATTCAAAGAAAAAGATGGCCTCCAGGGTTGACACCTATCTTTCCTGCTTTGAATTCAATTGTGCAGTCCGTAGGGCGGTTGGGAGGGAGGAAGTTGCAGTCCTGCTCGCTAAAAGTGGCCGTTAGATCCCGATATTCCTTAGGCACCTGAGGGTAGCCGGGGAGCCCCTCTGTGGCGGCTGCAGCATTTTCCAGCCAGCAGGGGCTGTTGAGGTCTGGCTGGCTGGCTGGGCGGCAGTGGACCGATGCCTATTCTTAGCTTTTGGTAGCCATCTTCCCACGTGATGATCAGGCCCCACTTGTCCAGCCAAGCAAGGCCTAGTATGATTGATTCAGTCATTTTGGGGGCTACTACGAAGCGTATAAGCTCCCAGTGGCGTCCCATCTCCAGTCTAACAAGTTCTGTGACTCTTTAAAGTGGCTGGGGCTCCACCTATTAGTTTCCCATCGACTTGCTCAAAGCGTATGGGGTGTACCAGGGGCTTTGTGCTTATCCCTAGCTGTTGGACAATGGGGAGGCTGATGAGACACCTGGTGTAGCAGGTGTCTATGATGGCCTCTATGTCCCTCTGGGCTCCAGTTTCTGGCACCACTATCCAGGACTTAATGGAGAAGGGGCGGATGGCTTCACTTAACATTGGATCCACTTCCCCACTGCTCCCACTGGCGTAGCCCGGAGGGGTCTCTGAAGCTGGAGTTTCCTCCCTCCTGGAGGGAAGTGGAGGAACCTCAGTGGCTTGTCAGGCGATCCTTCCCTTGTCCGGTGGCTTCCTTGGGGTCTTTCTTCCCCAAGATGCCAATGGAGTTCGGAGTTCAGGGGCTGGGGCTGGAGCCAGGCACTTGGATGCTCGGTGGCCTTGCTGGCTGTATCGGAAGCACTTGATTGTTCCTGGTGTTGCCGGTTGCGGTGCCTCAGCTGGCTTTGCAGGGGCTTGGCGACCCAGAGCTCTCTTAGCTGGTTTCTCAGGGGTGGGCTTCCGGTGCGGGTGGATTTCTAGGTCCATGGCTACGGCCATCCGGTACCAGTTCTGTATGTGGTCTGGAACTCCCCTGTAACCACAAGCTTGCCTGAGGTCCTGGTCTAGTTCCTCTTTGAAGTGGTAAACAAAGAGGCATTCAGGCCAGTCTCCCAGTTTTCTAACCTTCAGAATTCCCAGACGAGTTCTTTTGGTGGTCAGCCCGCTTACTTAAGGCTTTGATTTGAGCTTCGGCTTCCTCCCTATGGGCTGTGTCCTCAAATTTGGCCTGGAGCAGGTGCACAAATTCATCAGCGTCCTCTAGCTCTGGGGCTCCTTGGTCATGTAGCTCAGCTATCCAGTCCGTTGCGTCCCCATCATTCATGTTGTCAGCAATTGCTGACACTATGTCTCGATCGGTCTGGTATTAGTCCCCATAATGGTCAATGTGGGACCAAATCCAGTTCAGGAAATAGGCCAGCTTCCCTGGGGTTCTGTCGAACGTTGCTCAGGGAAGGGGAGGGGCAGCTGGCAATGCAGGTTCCGGGGCTGGTGCCAGCTGTGGGGCCGGGGCTGGCATCCACTGGCACTGCCAGAGGGGATTTGGTCGGCGGGAGTCAGTCTGACGGCCGGTTGGCAAGGGAGGGGTGTTGGGTCTTGGCAACCCCAACGGTTCTCTCCGCAATCCCAGGCTGGACTGGCCCAGTGGCCCTTGCTGCTACGTGGTGCCAACGCCTGCAGGAGCTGTCATGCCGGTGGACCAGGCCTGATGAGGGAGGCTAAGGTGCGATCTGCTTCATGCCGGGTGAAATGAAGCCGACGGTCCACTCTGGATGGTTGCAGCTCCTGGGCCCGGGAAGGTGAATGTGGGTTGAGCCAGGACCCAGCCAGGCTGGCCGGTTGGGGGAAGACTGTGCGATGCTGCCCATACTGATCTGGTCAAACCACTCCAGAAGACCCACTAGCAACTGGCTCTGCGACGGCGGCATGAGACCCCATTCTCTGGAATCGCTGGGCTCAGGAGGCCTCGTCACTCTCCATTCGAAGTTCTGGGTACGCTGCTCTCTGCTCGTTGCGATCCGAGGTTCCTGTAGTGTCGCCCCGATTTCCAACTCCTGAGGCGGCGCAGATCCCGCGGCTTCGTCCCATCGGGAAGGATCCAACTGAGCGATCTGCCAGGGCGCTGGTTCTTTGGCCTGGGCGCCCTGCTGAAGCTCAGCCTCCACAGCCTCTGCTGCTGCTACCACGCTCTCAGAAGGGGAGTAGATGGTCTCTAGGATGATCTCTGAACCAGCCCCGGTAGTTCCTGCTGTAGTTGCCATCTTCTCCTCCATCTTCCCTGAGTCTTTGCACTGCCCAGCAATCAAGTCGGTGCTCGGGGGCCAGGACCCCGGACAGCACCCTGCGAAGTGGGGAGCTGGGTTGAGTATTTATTTATTTATTCAATTTGTATGCCGCCCCTCTCCGAAGACCCAGGGAGATTTGGGTTAATGTCAGGATTCCAAGTAACACCCCCAACTAAGTAAGACTCTGTCAGAGTTTGTTGCAGCACACACAATCAGACAATTCAACAGGATTCAAACCTTCTTTATATATATAATAACACATAAGGCAAATATACAATACCCATGCTGGGTTTTCCAACGTGGTAGAGAGAAGAGATTGTAAGTAGGTACAAACACAGGCCGGAGACAACAGAGACAAGATTTCTCCTATATACAGAACAGTTGAGCTAAGCCACGCCCAGGCTCCAAACTGTTTCAATCACCAAACAGCCCTCATTGGTTGACCTGTTCCTATGCCTATTCCAGTTCATGAATATATCTACACTGACAGACTCCGATGCAGGCATTTCCTCAAAGTTCCATTTTATTAGAGATGTCATGTTGGCACATCTGGGAAAACCTGAATCTGAAGTCTCCTGGGTTTTCCCTACCCCAAAGTAAATCCAAGTCCCTTCCCCTGCACCCACATGTCCATCACATGGTCCAATCAGGCCACCATCCTAATCAGAGTAGCTTCCCAGTCACACCTCTCCAGGTGCAGGTTGAATGTCCTTGACTCCCAGTGAAAGAATGTTGTTGTTATGGCTATACATCTCACCTCATCGCCATCCAACCCCCCTCCCAGTTCCCACAGCATGCCCAACTGCTAAGTTTGGCAGCCCTGAAGATCCAAAGAAAAAGATGACCTCCAGGGCTGACACCAACTTCAAGGCAACAACTTCTGCTTCTTGAGCACTTTTTGTCTGCAATTCTTGTTTAAATGTGTCAACAGAGGTAGACACCCCTCCAGCTACAATAAATCAATGATTACCATCCCATCAAGATCCTCCATCAATAGCCCAACATTCAAATTCAGGTTGGTTAGTGGGAAGGATCCCACACTGAACTAATGGCACAGCCTCTTCCCCTGGACAAGAACAAAAAGAATTTCCCCCAAATATTCTCCGATTCTTTTAAATACAGCCTAATGAAGTACAGTCTAGATTTTTACTTGGGCTGGTCCCCATCAGGAATAATAAACCAACAATAACCACAATCACAAAAATGACACCAGCAACCACAACAACAATATTCAAAGGTCCCACAAAAGATGCAATACCAAGTCTCAACAAAATCACACGTTGCCCTGCCTCATAGTGGTGACACGTCCATGCCAATACAAAATCACAATATCTGTGTTGGGTGATACTAAGCAACAAAATATAAGAATCATAAATGCCACAAAACATAGCCACATCAAGCAAACATCACAACACTCACCCCAACACGCCACAACGCTGCAGCGTGAGGCACACACACTTTCACTGTCCCATTGGCTATCCATTTTCCTTGGTCAACAGCCGAAACTTAGCAAAGAAGTGGGGGCCAGCTATAATATAACAGGGGTCATCACTCTACATCACAGTTCACTTATACACAATCACCATACCCAATCAGAAGCACAGCTGTCTTGCACTGACAAGCTATGCTCCCAGTGAAAAACCTCTTCGCACTTTGAGGACTGTATGGCCGAACCCCTTTGAGGCCCCCAGCAGTGCAGTTCCTACACACGCTGAAAACTGCTACACCATCCATTAAAGGATGGCCACATGGGTACTTACCAATCTCCAGCTAGGCACCCACAAATTATAACAACCCCAACTCCTGCCACCTTCAGGACTCTCACCTAAGTAATGTCAGCCCCAGCCCTGCGACGGTACTTGGGGCCGCCATTCGTGTGGGGATTGCCATTCCGCTGCTGCACACTTTTGCCGACGACCCTTACTGTGTGCCTGCTCTCCTGGGTCATCAGCCCCGAGGCATGCCTCTCACTTTGACTTCCCAGCCGCATGCTAGATGATGTCAGGGTCATGCACTGAAGCAGTTTATCAACCTTATCACTTTAAGGAAAGACGAGCAGCCGGAACAACTGAAGTGACTTGTGATGGATTGGGGAGGAAGAGGGAGGATATGGGGTAATTGGATAATTGAGTGATTGCACTGGGGTGGAGCTGTATGCTGATTATGTATGATTATGTATGCATGGAGTGTCAGCTCCAACAAAGATTCCTTTCTGTAATAATTTAAGGTGATCAGTTAGTACCGATAGCAGGATAAACTGACTTGGTTACTGCTTTTGCATACTGAGGATTATTTTTCCAGTCTTTACGGAACCTGACAAGTAAACCTTAACACAGAAATATTCTACAAATAGATCTCCACTCACCAGGCACTCCACCTTTGTGTCTGTTGCCAGAACTCTCAGACTAAACTTTTTTCTCTTTTCCTTTCCTCCCAACAAGACCCCACTTGCCATTGTCCTTCTTGCCTGAATGCAAACTAAGAATCCTGCCGACTACGCCAATTATGTCATAAAATTGAGTTCATGCCACTCAAAATAGAATTTTCAAATTGCTGTCAGTATTGTTGCCCAACTAGGCTAGACATTCACATAATACTCACACTCTAAACACAGGTGATCAGGCTGTGTTATAGTGGGCTGGGAAGCAGACTCAGGGTGTCCCCTGCTCCAAGAGTTGTCTCACATTTCTGGGGTGTCAACTGTCCCGTTGATACATGCAGCAAAAGAAACTATTTTACCAAGAGTATAACTTTACTGATAGATCCATATAGGCACAGAAGATCCATACTGATAGATCCATATATCCACCAATCCAGTGCAATTTCTTTGTTTTGGGAAACAGTCTGCTCAGCTCAGAAGGCTCTCATCATTCGACCTTGAGGTGTCAAAATTATCCCAAGCCACAGACAGTGCACATGAATTCCTCAATTCCCTCCCAGCCGCATATACATTCCAATCATACCCCTCCCTAGTTTCTGTTGTCTGGCTGAGAGTAAAAGTGCAAAACATGTCGGCCATGACTTGACAACCCTCCAGAAAAAAGATGAGTCCTACAAGAGAGCAAACACACATGAGGTTACATTACATAGAATTTTCTGTTTCGACATCCTACTGGTGACGGGTGGAATGTTGAGCATGGAACTTGTGAATAAGTCTAGATGCCCAAACATCTTATGCCACCACCCACTCTGCATCTGCTAAAGGGTATCCCAATATACTAGATACTGCAATTTCCCTTTGTAGTACCTGGAGTCAAGGATTTCCTTGATCTCAAAATATTCTTCTCCCTTCACTAGGATGGGAGAGGGAGGGGGCTTCGTAGCAAGTTTTAACACCAAACTACGGAAAAGTTTCAATAGACTACAATGAAACACTGTATGGATGAGCCTGATGCTTTTAGGCAACTCTAATTCCACTGTCACCAGATTTATGATCCAGACAATTGGGAAAGGTCCTATGTACTTAGGTCCCAACTTTTTGCAGGGTTGCCTCAGATTCAAAAACTTCGTGGACAGGTACACTCTGTCTCCTACTGTGAACTCCCTCTGGGGTGCCCTCTCCCTGTCTGCTTGTCTCTTCTGCGCTTCCCTCGCTTTTTCTAGCACCTTACGCACTGTGACCTATGTGGGTTTCAAAGTATCCATCAACTTGGCCAATGAGGCTGACGAAGGCCTCTCCTGAGGGAGTTCTGGCATAGGCAGGAACTCTATCCTAGTGGCCACCCAGAAAGGTGTAAATCTGTTGCTACTATGCACTGAGTATTATAGGTCACTTCTGCAAACGGCAGAAGCTCAGTCCAATTGGTTTGTTGGTAATTCACATAACATTGCAGGTATTGATCCAGGACTGAGTTTGTGCATTCACAAGTCCCGTTTGTTTGAGGATAATGGGCGGAGCTAAGTCCCTGGGAGGAGCCTATCAAACTCGAATCCCTGCCAAAACTTTGAAATGAATTGCACTCCCCAGTCCGAGGTAATACCCTTTGGGACCCGATGCTGCACAAATAGCTTAGTCAAGGGCTGGGGTGAATCCTTGTGTGTTACATGTGGAATAGAATTTGAAACTTTTAGGCTGGTCTTTTTATTCTGGGGCTCCCAAAGCTAAATGGGTTGATAGTTCATGTTGACTGCTCCTATCAGCTTATCTACAGAAAAGTGGTCTAAGGGGAGAGTTTTTGAAACTTAAAAAATTATTATTAATTTTATTTATTATTTATTAATTCAATTTGTATGCCGCCCCTCTCCGAAGACTCAGGGAAGTAGGAAGACTTATTGTAGGAAACAGTAGAACCAGCCGTTCAAACATGCTTTGGGTTTTTTTTTTCTGGCTAGTCTACACAAACAACCTGTGATGACTCAGGGCATGGCACAGAGGCAACACAGTCAGCAGACAGTTCAAACTGCCCCTTTATTGCTCCAAATGTTCCCCAAACACTCCCACGTTCCTGGCAAGTCCCAGAGCAAAGCGATGGCACACACACACCTCCAGCAGCCTCTGGCTGCAAGTAGTCCAGCACAACGCTGTGAGCACAACCGCTGCAAAACAAATCCAGCAGGGCAAGGGAATAAGTCAATTAGTCCAGGAAGCAAAGGAACAAGGCAATTAATCCAAGAAGCAACAAATAAAGCAAGAAGTCCAGGAAACATCCGTCGGCAACAGCACACAATCCTCCATGAATTCAGCATTTGTTCGCGACAAATGCCCCTCCCCACAGCATCTCCTTAAGTCTCAGTCCCCAGGTGTGCCTTGTGGAGAGGGGTGGGGTGCTCTCCTCCTGAGTAGTCAGGTCAGCCTGTGCTGTTCCTGCCTTCTCTCCACTCTCCGTGCTCGAGGATTAGGAGGCAGTGGTCCTTGCTCATCGCCTGAGCTCTGTCTCTCATGTTCACTGCTTAGCCTCTCTTGGTCATCCTGCCCCCGTTCCTCCTTGCCTACAAGCCATCCCAATCCTGAAAGGCCCTGGCCTGACTCAGCCTGCTCCTCCCCATATTCCAATGAAGCCGCCCCCTCAATCTCTGTCAGCTCCAGTTCCAGCTCATCTTCCTCCATAGATTCAGGCTCTGACGGGTATGACACAACCCCCTTGATGAATAAGCAAGTCAATGGCACACCTATAACAATGTCTGTCTGTGTGCATGCTTTAAATACTGTAACTGTTTCTTTTTCCTCACCTCCATTCCTCTTTCCCTTATGTGGTCTCAGCCATTTATTACAGGGATAGAACCAGATCCAGGGTACTTTACTGATTTAAACAAACTTAGGGTAGTTTTAACTTTTAAAGCAACCAACTGATCATAGGATGCTAGACTCTTGAAACAATACTTGAAATAACCCTCTTTTTTTATTGAAAAGTTTTAGAATGTTTTACAAACAAATTTCCCCCCCCTCCTCCCCCACCCATTCTTGGTCACGGAGGAAACGTCGGTCACATGAGGGATGTGACTTATCCAGTAATCCTAGGACCGAGTCTACCAACTAAAGAAGTCCCGCCTCTTCCTGTATCCAGTTTTTCGACTCGGTCCGGTAGAGGACAGTCGTGTCTGTTTAGCTCTCTCTTCAATCTCCACGTGGGAGAGCTTTTTTGGCCATTGTTTGCTGATTTCTTCCTATTTTTGCTTCGTTCTGCTCAATTTGCTGGCGTTTTACAAGAAAGCGGCTAAACTTAATTGAATTCAGCTGGGGAGCGCTAGAAGCACCGCCACGCCTATTTACAGCAGTTTTCGGCGAATTTGGGGCGTTTGGAGAGGTTTTCTAGCCTCCTTCTGCTGTTGGAGCATTGTGGCTGCAGATTTGTGGCGCAAAGGCTTTTCTGCACCTAATTTTGCCACGCCTTTAAGCCATTTGGCTAGCGGCCATTTCCAGCCTCCTGTTTGTCCATCCTGGCTTCTGGATTCTTCCTGCTTCTCTCCTGGCGCAGTGAGTTACCTGAACCACCAATTATCCCCTGTGGGTGGAATTTTAAGGGTGATTTCCCTCCTTTGGCCTTCATTTCTGAGCTGTGAAAGTAAATTCCTGCTCCAAAATGGCGGATGCTAGGGGCAACAAATCCCAGAGCAAAGGAAAAAGGGGCCATACTTCTGATCCTAAGGAAGGTTCCTCAGGGGACCTGGTTCCTTCCAAGGCAGCCAGAGTTTCTACTAGATCCACCCTTTCCAAGAGTGCTAATCCTGCTGCATCATCAAGGGAAGAGACCAGGAGGCATAAGGCCATGGAAAAGGCCTTTCAAAAAGCTGCCTCAGAGGCCTCTAGAGTTTCATCTCCTGCTGTGGGGCCTTCTAAATCATCTGCCCTCCCCACTTCTAATGTGGCTGTTCCCCCTTCTCAAATTCAAATTGAACATGATTTTTCTCCTGATCAGTCTACTCTGGGTGAGAATGTGGCTGCTGATGCTTCTTCTGTATTTCCTGCTGCTAGGCCTCTATCTCCAATTGTGTTCATTCAAGCCCCTCCAAGGCAAGAACCCCCTGAGGCTCCAGCTCAATCCAGCAACCAAGGGGCTGAGGCTCCTTTGTGTTTAACTCCTGCCCTAGCTGAACTTATTTCAGTATCAATTAGGCAGGGTATTGCTGAAGGCCTGCAGCAAAGGGCCTCTTCTGAGGTCTCCAGTTATGTGAGTCAGCAGAGTCGTTCTGTGAGGGCCCAGGCTGTTGC
Organism: Arizona elegans; assembly: GCA_022577455.1. Lineage (NCBI taxonomy): Eukaryota > Metazoa > Chordata > Lepidosauria > Squamata > Colubridae > Arizona > Arizona elegans. Next base: position 47,356,704 of record JAKOOJ010000010.1, read on the forward strand.
TGATCCTGTGCAATGCGAGGAAAGGGTGGATTCCCAGGAAAACGCAAGTCAAGGTTCCCTTTCTGAAGGGGAAATTGCCCCGGATCAAGATCTCTCGGATGATGAGGGTCTGGAACCAGACCAGCCTTCCTTCATTGGGCTTTTCAAACCTCAGTTATTCAGATCCTTATTATATAAGGCTCAAAATGTTACTGGCCTGGGAAGTTCTTCTGCTTCTTCCACTCAAAGGGAGGCTTCTACATCTTCATCTCAGCATCCCTCTTCATCATTATTATTTCAGGAACCTTCCGTTCGTGCAGAAGTGGTTCCAGCTCCCAAGCTGTTTTCTGATGTGATCCAAAGACAGTGGTCTTCTCCTAGTTCTGGCCCTGTTCCTAATGGTCTAGATAAAAGGTTTTATAATATGGCTTCTGATTTTGCTAACATCCTGCAAGTTCCTTCTGTAGATGCGCCTGTTGTGGCTCTCTCTTCTGCATCTCCTCTTACGGGCCCGTCAGAGGAATCCCTGCGCCCTGAAGACAAGAAGTTTGAGCGTTCCTTGGTCAAGGACCACCAGGCCTCAGCTTGGTCCATTCAGGCCTCCTCAGCTGCTTCCTTTTTTAACAGGGCTTCCATTCTTTGGCTTCGCCAACTGCAGGAACGGCTGCCTTCTGATGTGCGATCTCACCAGGACATCAACAAGATCCTCGCTGCTGTTGAGTTCTCTGCTGATGCCACTCTGAATGCTGCCAGGTTTTCAGCGAAGGCTATCAGGGCTTCAGTCACATCACGACGGCTTCTTTGGCTTCGTCAGTGGCAGGCAGATGTCCGAAACAAATGGAGGCTTGCATCGGCTCCCTTCTCGGGAAACAATCTCTTCGGCTCAGCTTTGGATCCACTTCTCATCGAGACGAAGGATCATTGTAAGATTCTGCCCTCCTTATCGAGGAGATCTGATCCTCGTCAGCAGAGCTCCTTTCGAGCCTATTCCTTTCGCTCTGACTTCTCTTCCTTCCAGTCCAGGCCTCAGCGGTATTCTCAGCCCAGGGGTGGACAACAGCAGGATTTCCAGGTCAGGCAGGGGTCCCGTTTCCCTTCCTGCAGGCCCTTCAGGGGAGGTAGGGGCCGCCCCTTCCATAGAACCCATTAGTTCTCCCTTACTTATCCCTGACTCCTTAATTGGAGGTCGGTTGGCTTCATTTGCTGACCAATGGGATATTTCAGTTTCAGATCCTTGGATTAGACATACGATTAGATTTGGTTTGACCCTTGAGTTCTCTTCGGTTCCCCCTAGCTTGTTTGTCAGGTGCCCAGTTTCTCGGGTCAGGACCAAGAGGGTTCTGTTGGATGAGGCTATTCAACATCTTTTGGAGATTAGGGCTGTTCAATGTGTTCCCCAAGGGGAAGTCAGCCAGGGCTTTTACTCTCGTTTGTTTCTAGTTCCCAAGGCTTCAGGCAGCTGGAGGGCCATATTGGATCTTAAATCCTTGAACAAATATATAGTCTATCGTCGGTTCAAGATGGAATCCCTCCAGACCATTCTCCTCTCTATCCGTCCAGGTGACTTTTTGTCCTCCATCGACTTGACGGAGGCATATCTACATGTGCCCATATTTCCGGAACATCGGAAATACCTCCGTTTTTGTTATCAGGGTAGGCATTATCAGTATAGAGCCCTTCCCTTTGGCCTTTCCTCAGCTCCCAGGGTCTTTACGAAGATCATGGCTGCCTTATCGGGCCATATGAGATCTTTTCCTGTTAGAGTTTTGTTTTATTTAGATGATATTCTTATTTTGTCTAGTTCTGAGGTCCGGGGTAATGAGGATGTTCAGGTCACTATTCAAACCCTGCAGTCCCATGGTTTTTTGGTTAATCGTTCCAAGAGCAACCTAGTTCCTTCCACCTGCATCCAGCATTTGGGGGCTGTTATTGATACTGTCAGGTTGCAGGTTTCCCTTTCACAAGAATGTCAGGATAGTATTGTTGAACTGGCAGGTCAGGTTAAGGCTTCGTGTTCTTTTTCCCTCCTGGGTCTTTCCCGCCTGTTAGGGAAGATGGTATCTGCCTTCGGGATCACGCCCTGGTCTCAGTTTCATAGCTGGGAACTTCAGTGGTTTTTACTTCCGTTTCAATGGTCTTGCAGGAGCACGTCAGTTGCCAGAGTTCTCTTGACCCCAGCAGTTCTTCGGTCCTTGGCCTGGTGGACCTCTCCGGCTCTTGCTCAGGGGTGCCTGTTCAGAGTTCCTCAGCTCGTCAGCATCACCACGGACACGAGCCTCTTCAGATGGGGGGGCTCACCTGGAGTCTCATCTGGCTCAGGGGCAGTGGTCTGTCCAGGAGAGGGGACTTCACATCAACATCTTGGAGCTCAGAGCCATCTTCCGGGCCCTTCGCAAGTTCGCCCCTCTCCTTCAGGGTCTGGATGTCTTGATCAGAACAGACAACGTAGCTGCCAAAGCCCACATCAACCGGCAAGGAGGGACCCGCTCCAAGGCTCTTATGAGGGAAGCCTCCCATCTCCTCAGGTGGGCGGAGATTCACCTGGCCTCCATTCACGCCTCTCACATCTCAGGGTCATCGAATGTACAGGCGGACGCCCTCAGTCGCTCAGTGGTGGACCAGACGGAGTGGAGCCTTGATCCACTTCTGTTCCAGGACATCGTGCATCGCTTCAGTCTTCCAGCAGTAGACCTCTTTGCGTCCGAATCCAACCACCAGCTCCCGAGGTTTTACACGAGGTTTCCCGTCCAGAGGGCCAAGGCTGTGGATGCCTTGATCAGCCCGTGGCCTTGTGGTCTTCTTCTCTATGCTTTCCCACCTCTTCCCCTCATCTCCAGGGTCATCAGGAAGCTGTTGCAGGAACAAGCCGAGCTCGTCCTTCTGGCACCCTTCTGGCCCAGACAACCGTGGTTTGCGGATCTGATGGCTCTCTCTGTCGCTCCCCATTGGCAGATTCCGGCCGACAAGATCTCCCTGTGGCAAGGCCGCCTAGCTCATCCAGTTCCTCAGTGGCTCCGGCTGACCGCCTGGAGGTTGAGCGGTTCCTCCTGTCCACGGCCAGGGTCCCTTCGGGAATAATATCTACAATCCAGGCCTCTCGTCGCGAGTCAACAAACCATATTTACAATGCCACTTGGATGGCTTTCTCTGCCTGGTGTCGACGTAAGAAGGTTCTTCCTACTGCTGCTTCCATTCTTGACATTCTAGGATTTCTTCAGGATGGCTTCAAGTCGGGACTCTCTCCCAATACTCTCCGGAGGCAAATCTCTGCCATCTCTTCTATCCTCACCTGTGGCACCGCTGAGTCTGTGTCCACTCACCCTCTAATCCGGTCATTCCTTACAGGCGCTGCCAATCTACGTCCTCCGGCCGTTCATCGGTTTCCGACCTGGGACCTAAACAAGGTTCTATTGGCTCTTACTGGTCCTCCTTTTGAGCCTCTCTGGGTAGTCTCGCTGAAGTTTTTGTCTTTTAAGGTGGCCTTTCTCATAGCGATCACCTCGGCTTGGAGAATCTCGGAGTTGGCTGCTATCTCAGTTCGTCAGGATCTCTGTATCATTCATGCTGATCGAGTAGTTTTGCGATTGGATCCAGCCTTTATCCCAAAGATCAATACAGCCTTCCATCGCTCCCAAGAGATCATTCTTCCCAACTTCTGCCCTTCCCCCCATCATCGCCTGGAGAAGGTGTGGCACAAGCTTGATGTTCGTCGGGCTCTCAAGATTTATATCTCTAGGACTTCTTCCTTTCGTCGTTCTGAGGCTCTTTTTGTGTCTTTCCAACCCCAGTCCATGGGGTCAAAGGTTTCTTCCACTACCTTGGGACGTTGGCTCAGGGCTTCCATTTCCTTAGCTTATGAAGCTCAATCATTGCCAGTGCCTCGTGGTGTTACAGCCCACTCTACCAGGAGCGCAGCTACTTCGGCTGCCTGGTCTACCCAAGCTTCTCTCAAGGAGGTCTGCCGAGCTGCTACATGGACGTCTCCGTCTCCGTTTATCCGGCATTACCAGTTGGATGTTTATGCATCGGCGGAAGCTTCATTTGGGCGACGTGTGCTGCAGCGGGTATCCTCCCAGGAACAAGAGCGGTGCCAGCCTTCTCCCTCCCAATAGGTACATGGGCTTTGGTATATCCCTCATGTGACCGGCGTTTCCTCCGTGACTGAGAATGGGCGTTGGTCTTACCTGATACGCCGCTTCTGGTCACTAGGAAACGCCGGTCACCCCCTCCCGATTGGTCCGGCACCTCTCGTGCTGGATTATGGCTGTTGAAGGGCGGGGGTGGGTCCTGGGGATTTTTTACTTCTCCTTTATTTTTACAGACACGACAGTCTACCGTGCGTCCTAGTCTCAAACTGGATACAGGAAGAGGCGGGACTTCTTTAGTTGGTAGACTCGGTCCTAGGATTACTGGATAAGTCACATCCCTCATGTGACCGGCGTTTCCTAGTGACTAGAAGCGGCGTATCAGGTAAGACCAACGCCCATTCCCTTCTCCCTCCCCCCCTCCCCGACTTCCCAGAGCAAAATACAGGGTATTGCATTTAACAAACATAATCTAACATAATCAAACTAACTATAAACTCTTAACTCCCCCTTACTCTTTAACTCCTCCATAAGTACCAAAATGTCAGAATAAAAAGAAAAATCATCTAAATATTTCATTCATAAGCTATTTGCAACTTTTTAGTCCCATATTTGTTTTGTATATAATCAATCCATCTTCTCCATTCCAGTACATATCTTTCATTTGAATGGTCCTTCAAATATGCAGAGATTTTAGCCCTCTCCGCCAAATTAGCTACTTTTAATGTCCATTCTTCAATAGTAGGTAGTTCTTCCTTCTTCCAATATTGCGCCATCAAAAGTCTGGCTGCAGTTATTAAATTCAAAATCAGATTAGTTTCTATAACCATACAATCTACAGTTATGCCCAGTAAAAACAACTGTGGAGTAAATTTTATCTTCCTTTTAAGAATATTTTGTATAATCCACCATATCTTAATCCAAAATGCCTTAATTTTCTTACATGTCCACCATATATGTAAATACGTTGCATCATCACATTTACATCTCCAACGCGTAGATTGTAAGTTCGGGTACATACAAGCTAACTTTTTGGGATCTAAATGCCATCTATAAAACATTTTATAAAAATTTTCTCTCAGGTTTTGGGCTTGAGTAAATTTTACATTTCTAACCCATATTTTCTCCCATACATCCATAGTTATTGATTCCCAAAAATTTTGTGCCCATTTTATCATACAATCCTTCACTAACTCAGTTTCTGAATCTATTTCTATCAATGCATTATACAGCCTTTTAATATGCATTGGACTTTGATCCCTGATTTGTTTTATTAAATTTTCTTCATTTTGCAAAATACCAATTTTCTGATCTTCTTTCCATCTAGTATACAACTGTCCATACTGAAACCAAGTTTGAATTTTCCTTTCTTCCTTTAATACCTCTAAAGACTTTAATTGCAATGTGCCTCTTTCCAAGATAAGAAGCTCTTTATAAGTAATCATATCTTGTTTCTGTTCCACACTTATATTCTCTATCATATGTCTAGGTATTGTCCATATAGGTAATTTATTATTTAATTTATATTGATACTTTTTCCATACACGTAATAATGCATTTCTTAATATATGACTTTTAAAATTCTTATCCACCTTTTTATCATATAGTAAATATGCATGCCATCCATATAACAAATCATACCCTTCAATATTCAGTATTCTCTCTTCTGTTAAATTAATCCAATCACTAATTACTGAGAGCACAGCTGCCTCATAATACAATCTTAAATTAGGCATTTTGAGACCTCCTCTTTCACGTATATCTTGCATTATCTTTTGTTTTATCCTTGGTCTCTTTCCTACCCACACAAAATTAGAAATACCCTTCTGCCATTCGTTCAAGTTTCCATCTTTTTTCAGTATTGGTACCTTTTTTAGCCCTTTTTAGCTCTTTTTAGCTTTTTAGCTTTTTAAGTGTAAATTGGGTTTTAAATTGGATTGTTTTAAATTGTGGGCCAAAGCTGTATAATTCTTTTAATTGATTTTAAATTTTGTATTGGTATGTTTTTTATCCTTGGCTGTGCACCGCCCTGAGTCCAATAGGAGAAGGGTGGTATATAAATTGAATTAATAATAATAATAATAATAATAATAATAATAATAATAATGAAAAGAAATAAAAACTTTGGTAAAATATTCATCTTCACTGCAGCTATCCTTCCCAGCAGTGATAATTGCAATTTTTTCCAATTTTCCATGTCTTTCTGTATTTTTTGCCACAACAGTTCATAGTTATACTTATATAATTTCGCATTTGATGTCGTAATATACACCCCTAAATACTTAACCTTCTTTACTGATTCAAATCCTGTTATTCTTTCTATTTCTTCTTTTTGACTTATAACCATATTTTTAATTATTATCTTCGTTTTCCCTGCATTAATTTTAAATCCAGATACTTGTCCATATTGGTTAATTATATCCATTAAACCTGTAACCGATTTTATTGGTTGGGTCAAGGTCACAACCAGGTCATCCGCAAATGCTTGTACCCTATAGTCCTCATGCCTAATTTTGATTCCCCTTATTTTATCTGAGCCACGTATTTTATTCAACAAAACTTCCAGAGTCAGAATAAACAACAATGGAGATAAAGGACATCCTTGTCTTGTTCCCTTTTCTATATTGAAAGTTTCCGTTAAACTACCATTAATTATTACTTCTGCCGTTTGTTGCTGATATATTGCCTTAATAGATTGTATAAAATACTCTCCAAATTGCATCTTTTCAATTATTTTCAATAAAAAATTCCAATTCAATCGATCAAACGCTTTCTCCGCATCTAAGAATATAAGCACCGCAGGGACCTGGTTGTTTTTACCCAGATATTCCAGTATATTAACTATTTGTCTTACATTACTCTTCATATATCGCCTATTAATGAAACCGGTTTGGTCACTGTGAATCATTTGTTGCATAACTGGCATCAACCTATTTGCCAATATTTTAGTAAAAATCTTATAATCTGTATTTAACAGTGATATAGGCCTATAGTTTTTTGGTTGAGTGTGATCTTGATCCTCCTTTGGGATCAGGGAAATAAATGCTGTTCTCCAAGAAGGAGGCACTTGTCCTCCGGTTTGTATTTTATTAAATAATTCTTTAAGTGGTTCCACCATTTCTGCCTGCAAATTTTTATAATAAACCGCTGTCAGTCCGTCCGTCCCAGGGGCTTTTCCCACCTTCAGTTGCTTAATTGCTAAAACAATTTCTTCAACAGTTATCAATTGATTCAAACCTTCCCTTTGCTCTTCTGAAATTATAGAAATATTCTCCCTCTGTAAATATTTATCTATATCTGTACCTTGAATCTTATCACTAGTATACAACTTCGTATAGAATTCTGAAAATGCTTTTTTAATCATATTTTGCTGATACACCTCTTTACCCTTATATTCTATTTTCTCTACAGTACGTAGCTTTTGTTTTTTCCTAAGCAAATATGCCAACCATCTGCCTGGTTTGTTCGCATTACAAAAGAGTTATGTTTGGCATATTGCAAATTAGTTGCCACCTGATCTGCCATCAACATATTAAATTGCCCTCGCAATAAATTAATTGCTTCTTTTGTTTTCTTATCAGTTGGGTTTAAAATTAATAGTTGCTCTTTATTTTTTATTTCTTCTTCTAGCTCTTTCCGTTTCCTTTCCTGTTTACGTCTATATTTATTATTCATGTATATTAGAACACCTCTCATATATACTTTACTTGCATCCCAAACCGTCTCCATAGGTGTACCTTTATGCATATTCATAACAAAAAATTCTTTCATAAATTGTTTGCATTCTTTCACATTTCCCTCGTATCTAAACAAATTTTCATTCAGCCTCCAGGACTTCCTGGGTCCCTTTTCATATTCTAATTCCATCCAGACCGGACTATGATCTGTTAATGTTCTTGGACATATTTTCATTTTCTTCACCCTAGAAAGCAAATCATTAGAAATTAATATAAAGTCAATCCTAGAAAATGACTGATGTCTATCAGAAAAAAAGGTAAAATCTTTCTCTTCTCCATTCCTCTCACGCCAAATATCTCTCAGCTCCATATCCTCCATCATATCAAAAAAGGATTTAGGCAATCTGGCACGTGTTTGGATATTTTGCAGAGATCTTTTTTTATCCTTTTTAATGTCCATAACTCCATTCCAATCTCCCATCATTATATGTGTTTTGTAGTCCCATTGTGTTAATTTAGCATGTAAAGTCTTATAGAAACTTTCTTGTTGCTGATTTGGTGCATATATTCCAATTAATAATGTTTTTTCCCTTCTATTAAGATTTCAATTGCAATATATCTTCCTTGCACATCTGCTTCAATTAATTTAGCTATTAAACCTTTTTTTAGGTATATAACTATACCATTCTTCTTTTCCGGTGCAGATGCTACAAAATGTGTCCCCAATCTTGCATTTATTAAATATTTTTGATCTTGCATTCTAATATGTGTCTCTTGTAGGCATATAATGTCATTTTTATACTGCTTCAAATAATGAAATATTTTCCTCCTCTTTTGCGGTGAATTTAATCCATTGACATTCCAAGTTAAAAATTTACTTGCCATCTTTGGCAATTTGAAGCTTTTCAAGCATTAGCTGAAGGTCATCTTTCACTTTGATCTTCGGCCTTGCCCCTCCCACTGCTTCTGATTTTGTAGTTTCTTGTGCTTTCATCTGGGCTTGCTGCACCTTTAATTCCTCTTGGCATTTCGTTGCTGCTTGAGTCTGTCTTTGATCCTTTGGGTCCTCTATTTTGCCAGATATGTTCATGTCTTGGGCAGAACTCATAAATTGTAATAAATCTTCTTCAACAATCAAGGCCCCTCCTTGAGCCTGTGTCTAAGCCTGCGTAGTTTCTTTCGCTCCCTTTCTTGCTCCCTCTGTTTCCTTTCTTCTTCTGATTTCTGGAGAAAGTGAACCTCCAGCCTTTAATACATTAAAGTGAAAATCTCTTGCCTTCCATACTGTATTAAGACGAAATCTCTGTCCTGAATAATCCACCACCAATCCAGTTGGAATCTCCCAACTGTACTGTATCTGGCGCTTTCTAAGTTCATCCACCACAAAAGCATAGTCCTTCCTTGCTCTCAACATTTTGGGAGGAATTTCTTTCAATGTTAAAACCTCCTGCCCTGCCACTTGAAGTTTGTTTTTGTAAGAAGCCTGCAATATCATATTTCTTAGCCTCCTTGTTGTAAAGTAAATTACAATGTCTCTTGGTAAATTTCTCTGCCTGGCCACCCATGAATTAACATGATAAATTTTATCAATTTGCCAATCCAAATCCTCCTTTCTTTCTTCAGTTATCTGTACAAAGGCTTCTGCAAAAATCTCTCTCAAATCCTCTTGGGTATTTTCTTTCAGACCTCTTACTTTTATGGCAAATTCCATCAATCTATATTGTATCATCATCATCTCTGAGTCTGCTTTTTCTATCTGTGTCTGAACCTCTCCCATTTTATTCTCCAAATTCACGTTTGATTGATTAATTTCCTCTAATCTTTCATCTAACCCTTCAATGTGGCTTGCCAAACCTTTAAATGCAAAAATAATATCTTCTCTAATTTCCTTATTTCGAGCTTGAATTACATCTTTGATTTCTGTCATTTCTCCAATTACTTCATCCATTTTATCAGTCACCACTTTCATTTTTTCATCAAGAGCAGAAATAATTTTTTCTTCTAAAGAGAAGGCTTGTAGCTTTAAGGCTTCCTGCAAGGCTTCCAGGGTTAAAACTTGTGGTTCTACTGGAACTGTCAAGGATTGCGGTTTGGGTGGTGGAACAGGGAAATTCACAGTAATTTTGGCCCCAGCAGTTTTTATTTGCTTGAAAGCCATTTTCCAATTTTCAGTTTCAAATTAAAACTTTTACAACAGCCAGTCCTAGAAATTAACTCAATTTCCAATTAGTTTCCAGTCCTCAGTAAATTTGAATTTATCACAATCCAATTTAATTCTTCTTTCTTTTAAAACAAATTCCGTTTATTATCAGCAGAGACTGTCAGCGCAGATGAGTACTTTAGAGTTAACTTTCGTTACCACGCCCAATTAAGACTCGGCGCCATTTCCTTTCACTTTCTTCCCACAGCAATCAAGAAGGAAGTGTTCAATACACAGGAGTTAAAGTTTAATACTTGCAATTGGAGTCCCTCCTGACTTCACTCTGCCTGCTTTTGTATCCAAAATATTGTTAAAATGTTGCAGGGATGGTCGCGGCGTCTTGTTCTGCTAAAAGCGGAAGTGTCCCGGGTCTGGAGCTTGTGTCAGGCTTCCAGGGAGCTCTCACCCTTCGCGCCCCAGGAATTATTCCTGGGGCTCTTGGGGAGCTAACCCTCTTTTGTCTTCAGTTGGGAACAAAGGATTTTGTCAAACCTTTTTGAACAAGGGTGTTTTGTTCTAAGGTTAACTTACTTTTGTTCCAAGGAACAAGTGTTAGAGCTCAAAATATTTTAAACATCTCTACTTCTGATTAACTAAAATTTGGTATGTTATCTATGCTAATAAACCTGGTTTAACTATTGTTTCATACCATTCAAATTATAATCAGTGGAAATGTGCACCTTTTGTGTTCCGTGGTCCAAATACAACAAAACTTGGGATATTTCAAGTATTCTGCTATAGGAAATCCTTGTCTCTTTAAATAATTTTGGTTAAAATTAATTGTATTTTATTTTCCAGACCCAGAACTGTTAATTAAGAGTGGAAGTAAAAGCTTCCAATTGCTTCCTCTTGGGAATCTGGAGGGAGTGATAGGACTATGCAAACCTGATGTTTGCTATGGCTTGTACCTTTCATACATATGTTTACAACAGAGTTCCCTGAAGTTGGAACACAGTCTTGGTTGTGCCTCCCAGGTCTGTTTAATGGAAGTACAAAGGAAAATATAAGGTGCAAAATCAGTTTCTTAAATGTGTATTTGCTGAACTATTCCTGGAAGAGATCATTCTGACTTAATTATTTGGATAAAATTCTAGTGTTTGTCTAAATTGTGCACACTGAAAGCATATGTTGTCAACTTGTACTTATGCACCTGTTTTTGAATAAATCAAAGATTGGCAAAGTTTGTGGTAATTTCATAGGCATATCTTTAGTAAAATAGGAAAATGATGTTTTCAGATGGCCTAGGATTTGCTCCCCAAACATTTCTCTCCAAAATGGAGTATGAGTGGGTGTGGTAGGACTGGGGGGAATTGTGGCTCTCTTTTAATACATTATTGTGAAAAAAGCAATTAATCCTAGTTCCTAATGTTTGGAATTTGTGGAAATCATGGTTTGGGTGAACTATTTTTGGTTAAAATTGTCAAGAATTTTAAATTGCAGAAACTGGAGAAATAGATTAGAATTTGAGTTAGTATTCAAACTTGAAAATAACAATATCCTTAATGTCCTGTGTTTTATTATCTTTACAGTGTTATTTACTGTCTTGCTATTGCTCTGTATGTGTCTCTATGTGTAAAACAGAGAGACAAGGCCCTTATATCTCTAGTTCTGGATGGGGTGGCACTACTGCAAAGAGACCTGGTGCACAATCTGGGGATCCTCCTAGACCCACAGCTCCTGCTTGAAGATAAGGTGACAACTTTGCCTAGGTGAGCCTTTGCACACCTTCAGGTAGTGTGCCAGTTGCGCCCATTCCTGCACTGTGAGGCTCTGTTCACTGTCATCCATACCCTTGTAACCTCTCGCTTAGATTACTGCAATGCACTCTACATGTAGGTGCCCTTGAAAAGCATTCAGAAAATGCAGCTGTATGGGTAGTAAATGGTGCTGGCTATACGGCACATGTAACGTAACTACTACATGAGCTGCACTGGTTGCCAGTGTGTTTCCAGGTGCAATTCAAAGTGTTGGTTACCACCTTTAAAGCCCTACATGGCTTGGGACTGGGTTACTTGAAGTACCATCTTTTTCCAAGAGTTTCTACCCGTTCAACTCAACCCAACAGATTGGGCATGCTGTAGATCCTGTCGGCCAGAGTGTCAACTGATGGGAACTAGAAGATGGGATTTTTCTGCTATAGCCCCTGCCTTGGAGATTAGAATGGCCCCAACCCTGTTGGCCTTTCACAAGGCTTTAAAAAATTGGCTATGTACTCAGGCCTGGGGCTCAGAAGGTATTTCTTGGCTTTTATGTTAATTATCTTGGCTGTATTTATTTATTTTTGGATGTCGTTACTGTTTTAAAGGTTAATTGTTTTATTATTTTAGAGGAATCCTTGGTGCTGTCTGAGCTTGGGTTGTTTTCTTGCAGATTACCCAAATGCACTGATGATAACTAGTTTGGGTAATGAAATGTCTGCAAGAAAACAACCAAGCTCAGAGAGCATCAAGGACTCCTTATTTCAACCCTGAGCTACAAATAATCTCCTTTATTGATATTATTTTAGAATTATAAGCCACCCATAGTCACTTGGCTGAGTTGGGCAACTATAGAGAATGAATGAATGAATGAATGAATGAATGAATGAATGAATGAATGAAAGAAATACACAAACTTTACCCTATTTGATATTAACCTACAGGTAGTCCTCGGGTTACAATGGCAATTGCTTGTTGTAGCCAGGGAGGTGGGGGTTATTGTTTTTATTCTTTTTATATTGGGTTTTTTATTGTTTGTAAGCCACTCAGAGTAACTGAGAGTGAGTGGGTGGCCATATAAAGCTTCCAAATAAATAAATTGGGACCAGAATTTCTGTCCTGAAGCAATACTGTTGTAAAGTGTGACATCACATAACTGCATTGCTTAGCAATGGCAGTTCCAGTTCCATCCAATTCTAGATGAGTGAGAACTGAATGCCCAGATACCCTGGAAGGATTATGAACAGATGGGTGGCTACAGTAAAGAAAAGCTAGAAAGGATACCAGCCTGTTACCAAGTTTGCTACTCTTTTGCCAACACCCAAACCTGAAAGGACTTGAACAGAGGAACCCATGCAGGTTGGGGGTGCACACCCACAATTAACTGAGGCAGAAATGTCCAGAAGGTGCCAAGACTGACTCCCGAAGACGTGGACAGGATACTGAGTAGACTGAATGCTGCCATATAATAATAATAATAATAATAATAATAATAATAATAATAATAATAATAATAATAATAATAATAATAATAATAATAATAATTTTATTTCTATACCGCCCTTCTCCCGAAGGACTCAGGGTGGTGTACAGCCTATTTAAAAACACAGAAACAAAACAACAATTTAAAATTTAAAATCATTAAATAATTAGGCTCCAATTAAAATCCCAGAAATTTAAAATACCCCCAATTTAAAACGTTATGTTAATAGCCCTGCCTGGCGGAACAACAGGGTCTTCAGAGCGCAGCGGAACACCCGGAGGTCGGAGATCCTACGTATTTCGGGGGGCAGTTCATTCCACAGGGCTGGGGCTCCCACAGAGAAGGCCCTCCCCCTGGGTGTCACCAGCCGACATAACTTGGCCGATGGCACCCTGAGGAGATCCTCTCTGTGGGAGCGGACTGGTCGGTGGGAGGCTACTGGTGGCAGAAGTCGGTCTCGAAGGTACCCGGGTCCTATGCCATGGAGCGCTTTAAAGGTGGTAACCAACACCTTGAATCGCACCCGGAAGACCACTGGGAGCCAGTGCAGCTCGCGCAGGAGGGGTGTCACGTGGGCGCAACGAGTTTATATGTTTATTGGACCCATGTCCCTCCTGGTTGGTGCTGGCCTCTCGGGAGGTTACACGAGGCTGGCTCCAGGGGATTATAAATGCTTCTCTGAGTGAGGGTGTCTTTCCCGCCGCCTTGAAAGAGGCGGTGGTGAGACCTCTCCTCAAGAAGCCTTCCCTGGACCCGGCAGTATTGGCAAATTACAGTCCAGTCTCCAACCTTCGCTTTGTTGCAAAGGTTGTTGAGAGTGTGGTAGCACGACAGCTCCCTCAGTACCTGGATGAATTGGCTTATCTGGATCCGTTCCAGTCGGGCTTCAGGCCTGGGTACAGCACAGAAACGGCATTGGTCACATTGGTTGATGATCTCTGGAGGGCTCGGGACAGGGGTTGCTCCTCTGTCCTGGTCCTATTAGACCTCTCAGCGGCTTTTGATACCATCGACCATGGTATCATGCTGCACCGGCTGGAAAAGCTAGGGGTGGAAGGCACTGTGTTGCGGTGGTTCTCCTCCTTCCTCTCCAACCAGTCGCAGTCAGTGTTGGCAGGGGGGCAGAGGTCGACCCCGAGGCCCCTTGTATGTGGGGTGCCACAAGGGTCGGTCCTCTCGCCCCTTCTGTTCAACATTTATGTGAAGCTGCTGGGTGATATCATCCGTGGTTTCGGGGTGACATACCACCAGTACGCTCATGACACCCAGCTGCACATCTCCACCCCGGACCACCCCAATGATGCCCTTGAAGTGATGTCCCGGTGCCTGGAGGCTGTACGGATCTGGATGGGGAGGAACAGACTCAGGCTCAACCCATCCAAGACCGAGTGGCTGTGGTTTCCGACATCCCGATATAGTCAGTTGGTGCCATCACTGACTATTGGGGGAGATTCATTGGCCCCCACGGAGAGGGCTCGCAACTTGGGGGTCCTCCTGGACTTACAGCTGTCTTTAGAAGAGCACTTGACGGCTGTGGCCGGGAGGGCATTTTATCAGGTTCGCCTGATTCGCCAGTTGCGTCCCTTTCTGGATCGGGACTCGTTAAATACGGTCACTCATGCCCTCGTCACTTCCCGCCTGGACTACTGCAATGGTCTCTACATGGGGCTCCCCTTGAGGAGCACTCGGAGGCTCCAGCTGGTCCAGAATGTGGCCGCGCAGGTGGTTATGGGAGCGACGAGGCGCTCCCATGTGACCCCCCTCCTGCATGAGCTGCACTGGCTCCCGGTGGTCTTCTGGGTGCACTTCAAGGTCTTGGTTACCACCTTTAGAGCGCTCCATGGCTTAGGACCAGGGTATCTAAGAGACCACTTTCTGCCACCAGTAGCCTCTCACTGACCAGTACGCTCCCATAGAGAGGGGCTCCTCAGGGTGCCGTCGGCCAAACAATGTCGACTGGCGGCCCCCAGGGGGAGAGCCTTCTCTGTGGGGGCACCCGCCATCTGGAACGAGCTCCCCCCGGAGATACGGAGGATCCCGGACCTGCGCGCTTTCCGCCGTGCCATCAAAACATTTCTTTTCCAGCAGGCCGGCCTGGCCTAACCTCTCTTTTAAACTTTTAAAAAAAAATTTTAAATTTCTTAATTTTAAATTTGTCTTATGAATTTGGGGTGTTTTAAATTTCGTTCTCTGGGCCAATTATTTAATTGTATTTTAATGGTTTTTTAACATTTGTATTATATGTATTTTATTTGGCTGTTCACCGCCCTGAGTCCTTCGGGAGTAGGGCGCTATACAAAATAAATAAATAAATAAATAAATAAATAAATAAATAAATAAATAAATAAGAGGCAGTGTAGCATTCTATGTAAACATCTGTTACTCTGCACCTCCCTGGCAATTCAGAAATACTCAAGTCATAATTGACTTGGAGCAACTGCCAATTTTATGGACTTAAAATTTGCTAAAGACCAAGGAATACCCAGCCTTGCTATTCAACCTCTGCTGGTGGTTGAAACTACATTCAGAACCGGTAGTCAAGTTCACACTCAATCTTTGCATGTGTATGTGTCAACATCAAGAACAGTTAAAGTTCTACTTAGCGTCCACACCCCATTTTCCTCTGGTTTTAGGGTTGGAATGGCTTCAAGCTCATGAACTGCATACCATATTGTTTAAAGCACCTGGTTGCAGAATTTGTGTGACCTTGCATATAGAGCAGTGGTGGGTTTGAAAAAATTTTACTACCGGTTCTGTGGGTGTGGCTTGGTGGGTGTGGCATGGCTTGGTGAGCATGGCTTGATGGGCATGGCAGGGGAAGGATACTGTAAAATCTCTATTCCCACCCCACTCTGGATACTGCAAAATCCCCATTTCCTCCCAATCAGCTGGGACTTGGGAGGCAGAGAATAGATGGGGGCTGGGCCAGTCAGAATTTTTACTACGGTTCTCCGAACTACTCAAAATTTCCACTACCGGTTCTCCAGAACTGGTCAGAACCTGCTGAAACCCACCTCTGATATAGAGACTTTAGCAGCCAAGCTCACCAAGGAATCTTGCCCAGCCTTACCCACCAAGTATGCTGACTATCAGGATATATTTAGTGAGAAAGAAGTGGATCAACTGCCTCCTCATAGACTCTATGATTATCCAATTGATTTGGTTCCAGTCAGGTATTTGTATTCACTTTCAGAACCCAAACTAGCCACTCTTCAAGACTTCATAGATAAGAATTTGAAAAGGAGGTTTATCCTTCCATTTACATCTCCAGCTGCTGCTCCATTGTTATTTGTAAAAAAATAAATCGGGGAAACTTACAACTGTGCAATGAATTTAGACCCCTAAACTTGATCCCTACAAAGAACTGCTATCCTCTACCTCTTATCACAAAACTTGTGGAACATCTTTGTACAGCCAAGGTGTACACTCAAGTTGCATGAATGGTATGCTTACAACCTGGTGCGAATTTGTGAAGGAGACAAATGGAAGACTGCCTTTTGTACTTACTATGGCCATTTCGAGTATACGGTCATGCCCTTTAGCCTATCTAATACTTCCAGGGTCATTCAACATCTTATGAATTACATTTTTTGAGACCTTTTAGACAAATGCCTTATCTCAACAATATCTTTGTATATTCAGATTTGCCTGCTGAGCACTTCCAACATGTTCATTTGGTGTTGCAGTGTCTTCATGCACATCAGTTATTTGCCAAGCTAGAAAAATGTAAGTTTGACAAAATCACAATTGACTTTCTGGGCCATTGCATCTCCTCAGCTGGCATCGCCATGGTCCCAAATAAGTCAGAGACAATTCTTTCCTGGCAGGCTACATGAAGGGTCAAGGATATGCAATGGTTCCTGGGGTGTGCAAATTATTATTGAACTTTCATCCCAAACTTTGCTACTCTCTCAGTGCCTCGGATGCGTGTTATAAGAAAGAAGATACAATTTAACTGCACTCAAAAGATTCAAGAAGCTTTTGAGGCTATAAAGTCTGCTTTTGCTTTGGAACCAGTTCTACAGCACCCAGATCCTTTCTGACCTTTTAGAGTGGAAACAGATGCATCAGGCATCTTCTGTTCAGCTGAAACAGTCAGATGATGAGGCACATCCCCCAAGCCCCAGATCTAGGCACATACAGAAGTGAGCAGAGCAATGTTCCTCAATTAGGCTTCTTGTGAAACAAAGGGGAAGGACATTTACTGAATTGCAGTAAGTATTCCTGCTTCTAAAGAATAGAATAGAATAGAATAGAATAGAATAGAATAGAATAGAATAGAATAGAATAGAATAGAATAGAATAGAATAGAATAGAATAGAATAGAATAGAATAGAATAGAATAGAATTTTTTATTGGCCAAGTGTGATTGGACACACAAGGAATTTGTCTTGGTGCATATGCTCTCAGTGTACATAAAAGAAAAGATACGTTCATCAAGAATCATAAGGTACAACACTTAATGATAGTCATAGGGTACAAATAAGCAATCAGGAAACAATATCAATATAAATTGTAAGGATACAAGCAACAAAATTACAGTCACACAGTCATAAGTGGAAGGAGATGGGTGGTGGGAACGATGAGAAGTTTAATAGTAGTGCAAACTTACAGTAGTAAATAGTTTGACAGTGTTGAGAGAATTATTTGTTTAGCAGAGTGATGGCATTCGGGGAAAAACTGTTCTTGTGTCTAGTTGTTCTGGTGTGCAGTGCTCTATAGCGTCGTTTTGAGGGTAGGAGTTGAAACAGTTTATGTCCAGGATGTGAGAGGTCTGTAAATATTTTCACAGCCCTCTTTTTGACTCGTGCAGTATACAGGTCGTCAATGGAAGGCAGGTTGATAGCAATTGTTTTTTCTGCTGTTCTAATTATCCTCTGAAGTCTGTGTCTGTGTTGTTGGGTTGCAGAGTTATAGAGGTGCAGATGACAGACTCAATAATTCCTCTGTAGAACTGTATCAGCAGCTCCTTGGGCAGTTTGAGCTTTCTGAGTTGGCGCAGAAAGAACATTTTTGTTGTGCTTTTTTGATGACGTTTTTGATGTTAGCTGTCCATTTTAGATCTTGCGATATGGTAGAACCTAGAAATGTGAAGGTCTCTACTGTTGATACTGTTTGTTCTGTCCCCGTCTCACACACGCACACAAACAGTCAGCCAGGAGTTAAAATAAACTTGCAGACAATAATTTCCTTCGATAACAGAATTGGCAGCAACCCCGTAGCTGCTTGCCAAAAACTTTACTCACAAAGGGAGATTTTCCTCCTCCGTCAGATAAACCAAAATAAATTCACAAAGCCAAAGAATTGTCAAGTCCAGTTCAAAATAAATCCAAGGAAGGCAGATAACGAAGTTCCAGAAACACAGTAATACTTGCTAGCTGTTTAGTTTTGTCTGTCACAAAGCCTGAATGGCCACCACACCCCCTTTTATTCCCTGTGGGGTGTGGTCCAGTGACTCAGCTTAATCTCTGGCATGCCTCCTCTGCTGCGTGCGCTTGTCTTTCCGATGCTGGCGGGGATCCAGCCAAGACTTATCTCCGTCGCTGTCTAACTGCGGCTGCTCGGAGATGCCTGGCTCCTGGCCTATCTCTTCTCCTTTGGGAGACACCTGAGGCATTGCCAGAGAGGAGGGTCCTGGAGAGGGAGGCCTTGCCAACTCCTCTCCTTCACTTTCGGAGTCTTCTCCCTCCGATAAGACGGGCTCGGGGGTTGGAGTCACAACACTGTGTTGTCTAGTATTGTGAGAGGTGGAAGTATGGAAGGGTTTCTCCTAAAGTCTACCACCATTTCTGTGGTTTTGAGTGTGTTCAGTTCCAAATTGTTCCGGTCACACCACGAAGCTAATTGTTCAACCTCCCCTCTGTATGCGGATTCATCATTGTCTCAAATGAGACCGATCACTGTTGTGTCATCTATGAGCTTCAGTAGTTTAACAGATGGATCGTTAGAGATGTAGTCATTGGTATACAGAGAGAAGTGGGGAGAGCACACAGCCTTGGGGGGCCCCTGTGCTAATTGTACAGGTATCTGATGCGATTCTGCTTAGCTTCACCTGCTGCTTCCTGTTTGTTAGGAAGCTTATGATCCACTTGCAAGTGTGTTCAGGTACCTGTAGCTGGTTTAGCTTAGTTAGAAGAATGTCTGGAATGATGGTATTGAATGCTGAACTAAAGTCTACAAAGAGGACCCTTGTGTAGGTCTTTGGAGATTCAAGATGTAGGATGTAGTGCAGAGCCATATTAACACCATCATCTGTCGATCTATTTGCTCGGTATGCAAATTGCAAGGGGTCTAACAGCGGATCCGTGATGGTTTTCAAGTGGGACAGCACTAGCCTTTCAAAGGTTTTCATGACTACAGATGTTAAAGCAACTGGTCTGTAGTTGTTCAGTTCCTTGATGGTGGGCTTCTTTGGCACTGGGATGATAGTAGAGCATTTGAAGCAAGAAGGAACATAGCACATCTCTAGTGATTTATTGACGATACGGGTGAAGTTGGGGGCCAATTGGTCAGCACAGACTTTTAAGCAAGAAGGAGTTATCTTGTCTGGGCCTGGAGCTTTTCCTGGCTTTTGTCTGTGAAATAGGTCTTGCACTTCCTTTTCTGTGATCACTAGGGGTTGTGAACCCAATGGGATGGGGTCAAAAAGCAGAGTTCCCCAACCTTTCCAGCTTTGTGGACCGGTGTTGGAAGAGAGAGAGGGGATTGTTCCATGCGAGCTGTCAGCAAGCGTGTGCATACAGCTCTATTTGCACAAGCGGTGGGCACATGTGCTAGCTGCGCACACAAATGGAGCATGCATGCACGCGCTCGCCCACTGCTCGAGCAATTTTCCGCAGCCTGGTTGCAAACACCTCACAGCCCACCAGTGGGCCACGGCCCAGAGGTTGGGGACCCCTGTTCTAAAGTACTGTGTTTGTGTATGTGTGTTAGCAACCTTCAGACAGAACAGTTACAAAGTGCGGGTGTATTGCTGACTGTAGGGGAGTTGGGGGCTGTGGGTGGGCCAGCGGGGGCCACTGGTAGGTGCATGGTATGGGAGGATTCCCACAACTGGGCACCCTGGGCGAAAAAGTGGTGGAAGTGACTTGCAAGCTTCCCTGCCTGCTTCCCCATTGACTTAGCTTGTGGGAAGCTGGCAGGGAAGATTGCAAAAGACGATCATGTGACCATGGAGTGCTGCAGCCATTGTAAATGTGAGCTGGCTGCCAAGTGCCTGAATCACAATCATGTGACCGCAGGGGTTCTGCCATAGCCAGAACCTCCAAGGACCAGTCGTAAGTACCACTCATTCAGCTCCATTGTAACTTTGGACGGTTGCTGAATGAGTGGTTGCAACTTCAGGACTATCTGTTATTTTAACTCATTTTCTTTTCATCTATCTTGTTGTCGTCAGCCATTCAGTCATGACCAACCCTCAGCCACTCTATGGATCAGCACTCTCCATGCCCCTCTGTCTCACACTGCCTCCTTTATATCCGGCATGGTCATCCTTTATAGTATCCAGCCAATGGGTACTAGTGTGACCCCTTCTCCTTTTTCCACTGATCACTCCATCTCACAATCCATCTCACAAATACATATTTCCCTTTTTAATTTGACCATTTTATTGTGACTTTATAAATAAACCTTCAAATCAGAAAATATTTTGTATTGTTTCCACATAGTATTTAAAGATGATTGTTGAGATAAAGACATTTAAACGTGAACTGTCCCCTCCCTTCATACAAAGTGTTGTGTATATACTAAACCAGGGGTCTGCAACGTGATGTCCCGGTGCCTGGAAGCGGTACGGACCTGAATGGGGAGAAACAGGCTGCAGCTCAACCCTGCCAAGACCGAGTGGCTGTGGGTACCGGCATCTCAGCTCGAACAAGACATTCCATCTCTGGCTATAGGGGGTGAAGTGTTACCCCCTGTAGACAGGGCACATAACCTGGGCGTCCTCCTGGATTCACGGTTAAATTTGGAAGATCATGTTATGACCGTGACCAGGGGGGCATTTGCTCAGGTTCACCTGGTACGCCAGTTGCGCCCTTATTTGGACCGAGATGCCCTACGCACCGTCACTCATGCGCTTGTCACCTCCTGTATTGACTACTGCAATGCTCTCTACATGGGGCTGCCCTTGAAGACCACTCGGAGGCTTCAGCTGGTGCAGAATGCGGCCACGCGGGTAGTGATGGGAGTGTCTCGACACTCCCATGTTACACCTCTCCTGCGCGACCTGCATTGGTTGCCGGTTGCCCTCTGGGTGAGATTCAAGGTGCTGGTGATCACCTATAAAGCCCTACATGGCTTAGGCCTGGGATATTTGGCGGACCATCTGCAGCCAGCAACAGCTTCCCATCGCCCGGTGTGCTCTCACAGGGAGGGCCTACTCAGGGTGCTGTCGGCCAGACAATGTCGGCTGGCGACCCCCAGGGAGAGAGCTTTCTCTGTAGGTGCACCCACCCTTTGGAATCAACTCCCTCTGGAGCTCCGGGTGGCCCCCGACCTTCGCTCCTTCCGCCGTGGGCTGAAAACGTGGCTATTTCACCTAGCTGCCCTAGACTGATGGGGTTTTTAACAGAATTTAATGGGGTTTTATTGGATTTCTTTGTCAATTTTATCATGGACTTTGTTTTTAACTGTCTGTTTTTGTTTATTGTTGTGAGCCGCCCTGAGTCCTGTGGAGATAGGGTGGCATATAAATCTAAATAAATAAATAAATAAATAAATAAATAAATAAATAATACTCAAAGAGCCATTTGGACCCGTTTCCCACAGAAAACAAAACACAGGCAGTCACAAAACCTGGGTGGGTGTGGCCAACTCGACATCACTCACTCCCACCCAGTCACATGACCCCCCCCCAGCCACGCCTACCCAGCTTTTGTGGCTCCCAGTGTTTTCTATTGGAAACAGGTATCTCTCTGTGTCTCTTTCACTCTGTGTCTCTGTCTCTCTCTCATCTCTTTCTATCTCTCTCCCTCTCATCTCTTTCTCCCTCTCATCTCTTTCTATCTCTCTCTCTCTCCCTCCCTCCCTCCCTCTCTCATATCTCTTTCTCCTTCTCTCTCTCCCCCTCCCTCTCTCTTTCTCCCTCTATCCCTCCCCCTCTCATCTCTCCCTCCCTCTCCCTCCCTCTCATCTCTTTCTCTTTCTCCCTTTCTCTCTCTCCCCCCTCCCTCTCTCTCTCATCTCTTTCTCCCTCTCCCTCTCATCTCTTTTTCCCTCTCTCCCTCCCTCCCTCCCTCCCTCCCTCCCTCATCTCTCTCCCTCCCTCCCTCCCTCCCTCATCTCTCTCCCTCTCTCTCATCTCTCTTTCTCCCTCCCTCTCTCATTTGTTTCCCTGCTCTTTTCCCTCTCTCTCCAGCTCTCTCTCATTTCTCTCTCCTTCTCTCTCCCCCTTCACTCTCTCATTTGTTTCTCTCTTTCCTCTCTCTCATTCTCTCCCTCCATCATTTTCTCATTTCTCTCTTTTTCTCCCCTTTCCTCTCTCTTATCTCTTTCTCGCGCGCGCACAAGCGGGATACCCTCCTGGGCCAGGATCACGGCGGCGGCTGTGCAGTGAGGTGAGTAGCTCGCTGCGCAGCTCAGGAAAGCCGCGCTGCGCAGGAGAGCCAGAGCTGTTCCCTCCCTGCATCCGGCAGTGGTGGCAGCTGCTCCTCCCCATTACCCTCATTCCTGAGCTGACACAAAGGGGGCCGCGGCTGGCACTGAGCTGTCTGCGAAGGACGCAGAATCACAAAAAGCCGGTCGCAGGCAGTGCAGAGAAAATGCTAGGGGCGCTTCAGCTGCACGGCTCTGCAGTGAGGCTTGTGCCTTCTCGGGGCAGAGAGCAGATCACGTGACCGGGTTGCCAGGGAGCTGCAGGAGAGGGGTCAAAGAACCACATGAGGCTCTGGGGCCGCAGGTTGCCGAAACCCATACTAAACAAATGGAACAATATGTGTATGAACTCTGTTAACTAAGCAAGATTTATTGCTATAGTCTGAATAAGCAATGGCATTCTTTAAAATTTAGTTAGATATAAAATTATCATAATTTTTTCCAGGTGCTTTCTACCTTGTATTTGAATATATGGATCATGATCTAATGGGGCTTCTGGAGTCTGGCTTGGTTCATTTTGATGAAAGTCATATTAAATCTTTCATGAAGCAGTTGATGGAAGGCTTAGATTACTGCCATAAGAAGAATTTCTTACATCGAGATATTAAATGTTCTAACATCTTACTAAACAACAGGTATGCATTCAGTTTTACAAAAATTATATTTCCAAAATTTAGAAATAGAAATATTTGATAAAATAGTTTATAAATTCATCTTCAGATGATAACATTTTTATTGACACCGGTAGGGTGCTTTTTAGTTAAACCTGCTGGAGATAATGAAAAATATTTGTTCAATACTGACCTCAACATTTCATCTGTTTGAATGCATAACTAATATGTACCTAGAGTTCATCCCAGGCTTACTTACTGTATGTTTGGAATAGTCATATTGAAAGCAATGTGACTTAAGTCACAACTAAAGTTCTAGTTATTTTAGTCAGAGTACTTTTAGGCTAAATGCAACCCAAAAGTCTTCAACAGAGATCCTGTGCTATAATTTTAAGATTAAAGATGTATGTGTCTCCCATAGAATCAATAAATTATAGAATTCTTTTTTGGCCAAGTGTGATTGGACACACAAGGAATTTTGTCTCTGGTGCATAAGCTCTTAATGTATATACAAGCAACAAGTGATAAATCATGATCATAATCATAAAATACAATAATCATAAATCATAAGATACAAACTCAGTGATAGTCATAGGATACTAAATATGCAAACAACATAAATCATAATAGGATTCTAAATAAAGGCAATCAACATAAATCATGAGATACAAACAACAAAGTTATAGTCATAAGCTAAGGAAATAGGTAATAGGAAAGATGAAAAGACGAGAATGATAATAGGTTAATACAGCCCTACTTGGTGGTTTGACATCCTAGGACATAGACAGTGTTGTGGGAATTAGTTGTTTAGCAGAGTGATAGCATGGAGGGGAAAACTCTCTTAGTGCCTGGTTGTTTTGGCGTGCAATGCCCTATAGCATCATCTTGAGGGAAGAAGTTAAAACAGTTTATGTCCAGGATGTGAGGGTTCTGTAGATACTTTCACAGCCCTCTTTCTGGCTCTTGCAGTATACAGGTCCTCAGTGGAAAGCATTTTATTAGGACAAAAATAAGACTTCTCCATGTACTGGATCTATACGTTTGAGTAGTGGAACTGTGTTTTCCATTCTCATATGCAAGTAGATAAATAGGTACCACTTTGGTGGGAAGGTAACAGCATTCCATGCACCTTGGCATATAGTCATACTGGCCACATGACCACGAAAGTGTCTTCGGACAACACTTGCTCCTTCAGCTAAGAAACAGAGATGAGCACTGCCCCTTGGAGTCAGACATGACTGGACAGGGGAAACCTTTACCTTTACCTTTAAATGGTCATGTTTATCGAGAACAACTTGCAGTCCCTCAGTGCTCACGCTAGGAGTGAGGAACATATGCCAAAGTACCATTTCTGGTATTGTTCACCAACACCTATCCTGGTTGAGGCTACTGGGAGTTGGTTTGATTATTCCACCATCCATGATTTATAGAATAAGACTGTTACAGTAAGTTTTGGGAAGTTAACCTTTCCTGCTCTACTGCAGTTATTTATTTTATTTCTATTTTATGTGCTTTTAAATTATTGTTTGTTACATAGCAGTTTGAGAATCTAGTTGAAAAATGGCATGTAGATGTTACAAATATTGCCAACTGCAGCATTTTATTGTAGAAATCAGTCTAATTTATGGTGTTAATTTTACAACATAACAGTAAAATGTTTATAAGTATTAAAATGATGTATAGTATATTAGGTTTTTTAATGTTTGATTTATTTTTCTGGTTTCTTGACTGCATGTTTGCAACATTTAAATCATGAATACACAACTTTTTCTGGAGGAAGAATAAAACTTAGGCTTTGAATTTTATGAATGAAGATTGAACTACAAAGAATTTTGGCTGGGTCCAATGCTGGATCCAAGATTAAAATTGAATTAAATATAGTTATGGATATTACACTCTGAGAGTGGGATAGATGATGTCTAAATTTGATAAATAAATATTCTTCTATTTGTACATTTAACCAAAATTTACTATTTCCTCTAGAGGGCAGATCAAGCTTGCAGATTTTGGGCTTGCTCGTCTGTACAGCTCTGAAGAGAGGTAAATTTAATACTTAAAGCTATGTGTCTCAGAAGTATTCTGAAAATGTCTCATAAACAAAACTTTAAAATTTAACCAAAGACACTGATTTTTAAAATATATTTCTTCCATGACCTTAAAGATTTTGGTTATACTTGTTATTTTAAAGTTTTATAGACTAAGTTAAAGTTTAAATGATTTTTTATTCTGAAGACTTATTCATACTTAAGGTAGCTCATTGAAATCAATGGGGTTTAAATTAGCTAAGACTAATCAATAGATTTTGGAGTCCTTTTTTACATGAAAACCTCACAGTATTCCCTTTATACGTAGATATAAAAAAGCCAATTGCCCTAAATTTCAGAGTCTATTAGATAGTGCTGTTACTCAATACCTAAACTGAGCTATTACAACAAATTTTTGGAGGCCGTTAAAACATGTTTCCAGTTATCAGTCCCACGGGGCTGCAAAACAAACTATATTCAAGGCCTTATAGCAGAACCAAATGACCAATTGCAAAAGTATCTTGCTCTTTTTGAAGCTGATCCTATGGCAGAAGACACAGTTGAATGCAGGACAGTAGTTAATTACTTCTATACCTGAAGCTAAAAGAGAAGGCTGGATTAAAACAATAGAGGAACTGGACATGAGCACAAGTAGCCACAAAGCGTGAAGATTGTTGAGTTGCCTGAATAATGACCCAACTTGCTCTAGAGATTATGTCAAATCTGTCCCAGTTTAGACATTTAGGAAAGAAAGACTCCCGACTCCATTAGCTTGAAGTGAAAGGTTCTTTTACTAAAGTAAAGCAGTTGCAGCGAGAGTAAAGCTAGATCTGAGTATTCCTGTGCAAAGGCTGTATTTTTCCCCATTCCCTGGCCCTCCCCCCTTGACCAGTTCATCAGTGTCCAATAGTATTGCTTTTTGATGTTTTGAGAACTGCTTTGAGGTTTGACACCTCTTGATGTAGTTTCACATTCTGTTCCCAGGCCATGTGCCCTGTGGAAGAACTGAGAAAGGCTATAAGGAAGAGTAGGACACAGAAAGCTGTTGGTTTGGATGACATCCTTATTGAACAGATAAAGCAATTTGGACTGAATGCAAGACAGTGGCTACTAGAAATGTTTAATGAATGCTTGTAATAATGTAAGATTCCTAGTGTCTGGCGAAAGGCTAAGGTGGTAGCCATTTTAAAACCAGGTAAAGAGTTCAATAACCCTAAGAACTACTGTTCAATTTCTCTCTTGTGCCATACCTACAAAATCTTTGAAGGAATTATACAAATTCCTTCTCATACTGCAGCAGACTGGATTTCACCCTGAAAAATGTTATTGAACTAAACACAGTATATCGAAGATGGATTCCAAAAGGGCAACGTAACATGAGCTGTATTCATAGATCTCACAGCCGCATATGATACCATCAATCTTAGAAGACTGAAGAAGAAAGTTTATGATATGACTAAAGATTTTAAACTTACAAATATCAGGAATCTGCTTCAGAACCATATGTTTTTTGTGGAGTTCTATTGGTACAAGAAGATCCAGAGACATTCTGAACAAATGGGGCTATCTGGTAGCTTCTCTTTGCGATTGTGGTGACATGCAGACAATAACACATACGTATACCTGCCCTTTGTGTCCTGATCGGTGTACACTTGAAGAGCTCATGGCAGCACAACAGAATGCAATTAATGTTGCTAGTTTCTGGGCAAGATCTGTTTAACTTGTACATATTTTAATCTGGTGTTTTATATTTTAAATTTTGTTATATAGTATGTCTTATTTTAATTGTGAAGCTTATGACATGAATAAACAAAACCCAACAGTTAACTCTGATCCATTCTGGATCATATATCCTTGTTTGCTTTTTAATAACATCTCTCATCAATTGTTGTCTGGTTGAATATAGTAAATCCATTCTACAAAATCAATCTATCTTTCCCAAAAAGTCCAGATGAAATTGTTTTCTAGTTAAATATAATAAGTCCATTTTCCAATCTCCTGCAATCTTCTTAAGAGAAACCAATTTATCACTCATCCATTCTGTCAGCTCTAAGTCTGTAAGGTCCATATTTCTTACAGTCTTCTCCACCGAATCTGCCACTTTCAAACTCCTCCCTTCTGCTTCCCAGACCCATGCCCTGGAGGGATGTTGCTGCTGCTGTAACAGCCTCCCTGCTATGTGGCAGCTTCCCTACCTCGGCTCCTGGACCTCACCCCACAGCTGGTAGTCGAGTTCCCCAGGCTTATAATTCTGGGGGATTTCAATCTGCAATCCCCAGGGGTGCGGCTGGAGGTAGTTTGGGATTTCATGGAAACCATGACTTCCATGGGTCTCTACCAGCTCATCCAGGGCCCAACTAAGAATAGTGGTCACGTACCTCATTTGCTGTTCTTGTCAGAGTAGTGCCTATGTGACCTGGAATTGGTGGATCTATCTGTCAACACATAAAGCATTCCAGGCCTGCTTTCTGGTTGCCATAAGCAGGAGGGGGGAGAACTGACAGAGCTGCTCGGCTGCCTCGACTGAAAGCACATTCCACACATGCCCTTCTCCAGATTGTATCCCAGGTTACTGGAGCCAGCAGGAGGGGTATGGTTTCTACAACCCATGAACATACTCCATTGGAGAACATGATTTATGACACACTCAGGGAGGAGGGGGGAAAGCAGGGTCATAGGGGAATGTAAATTACGTGGAGGTAGAGCTGACTCTGCATGGGTAATTGCCAAGATTTTGCTCCTAATAAATAACTGGATTTCTTTTGAAACTTGGCTCGAGGCTCATGAATTAATTAGGGCATCTTTCGGAAACTTCACAGAGAGTCAGCTCTCTTTTTAAATCAATCAAGATTGCCGGGCTTCCTGAATCCCGGACTCTTCAATCGCTACCCAATATCTGGGGTGCTTGGAGAGAAACTCAGGCAATCATGGCAGAGGGTGGGCTATCCGAAGAGAGCCTGCTACAAGCAACCCAAAAGGAAGCAGAGATTATCTCCAGTCAGGCAAGCTCAGGACCCAGCAGCCTGATTGCAGCTGGAGTGTAGCCTCTCCCAGTCATTAAAGCTGAGACGCCAGTGACCAAGGCAAGAAGGGATGAGTATTGGTGGAAGATAACCCCTAAAGCAGCTGAGGTTGAGTTCCCCCACCCCAATGCCCAGAAAAAGGGAAAAGCCCTGAGTGAGCTGGGAAGAGTGGATTGGATGTGGGACTGGGCACAAGCCAGGCTCCCAAAGCCCCTGATGGAGCCCCTGGGGAGTTCCATAGAGCAACTGAGGGAGGAATTTGACCAAGTCACCATTCGTGAGGAGGGGCCGTCATGCTGGCCAAAAGAGAGGGGAGGGGCAGCTGATCCTCTTGTGAGGAGACACAGACTGGAATGCAGCCCCCCTTCTCCACCCGTCAGAAGGAGAAAGAGCCTGGGACTGCAGCCAGTGCCCCTCCCACGCAGCAGGCAGGCCATCCAGGGCAGACAACCCCCTCCCTCTCTCCGAACTAGAGCCGAGGAAGAGAGCCAGCCGCATCGAGCGCAGGCTCACAGGGGCTGACAGGAGGAGGGAGGAACAGTGCTGAATGAACCGTCCCGCTTCAGGGGAAAGTTTGATGGGGACTCAGACCAGCTAGCTCTATTCCTTGACTCGGCTGAGATCCACCTAGAACGCTATGGAGACCTCTACCCATCCCCCAGAGCCATGGTGAACACCATAGCAGAAGGGCTAGAGAGAGAAGCAAGTGAATGGCTAGCAGCCCTTCACAAGATGAGAGCCACCCAACTGCAAGACATAGATGACTTCCTACAACTGATAGAGGCCAGATTTGAGGAGGCCGAGGAGGACCCAAACACGGAAAATGAGCTCAGAAACCTAATTCAAAGGGGGTGACCCATCAAGGAACACATCCGTGAATTCATGCGAGTCATTGGGAAGCTACCTCCTTTACCAGAGCGGCTGTTGGTGCATTTTTTTCAGAACAAGCCTGGACAAGCAAATCGCCCACGTAATTGCTTACCGGGACATCCCAAACCAACTCTCTGAATGGTTCTGAGTGAGAAGATAGTGAAAATCCAGCAAAATATCATAGAAAATGAACAGAGAATACATAAAGTGGAGGAAAAAACGGAAGCTACAGCCTCTAGGCTGGAGAGGATGGAGAACCAACAAACGATGAGGAGCCGAGACACCGAAGATGCACTCACATTTCTTGAAATGGAGAAGGCATCCTTCTTCCTTAGATTCCAAAATATAGAAGAACAGAGAGATGAAGACCTGGGCGAGATTATGATCGAAATACTGGCAAAGGCAACGCACAAAGATAAGGACGAAATTAGAAATGGAATTGATGAAATTTATAGATCCTTTACAAATTATGCAAGGAGAAACAAACTCCCCAAAGAAGTCCATATTAGATTTACAAAAAAAAAAAAAAACAATGAGAGAAGAAATATATAGAAGAATGAGAGAGGAGACAGTCATGTACAAAGGGAGGGAAGTTCTAACATTGAAACAAGTACCGAGAAGAGCCAGAGACAGGAGAAGAGACTACAATTTCTTAAGTAGACAACTGAATAAACTCAAGATAAAATTTAGATGGCTCATACCGGAAGGCCTACTTATTTCATGGGAAGGAAGGAAAATCAGAATAGATACAATAGAAAAAGCTCAAGACTTTATGGACCAATATCTAGGAAACAAAGGAGAACAGGAAAGCAGAGATAGTAGAGAAGAACATAACCCAAGTGACCAAGAGATACAAATGACAAACAAGGAAGACAAAGAACAAAAGAAGGGAAGGTTGGAGAGAGAGGAAACAGTGGGGATCTCACAAAGAGTTACAAGAAACACAACAAAACTCAAAATAACAGACAAATAAACACTAGCGGAAATGGAAGAAGAAATAAAGCTCATTTCCATAAATATAAATGGTTTAAACTCACCAAGCAAAAGACATCAGATGTTTACAAGGTTGCAAAAATTAGAGGCAGACATAATCACATTACAAGAAGTACACATAAGAAAACAACAGAAAAAACTACTTGAAAACAAAAAATTAGGAGTAATATACACATCTTTAGGAGATTGTAAAAAAGGGGAGTGGTAACATATATTAGAGATCACATAAGATCTAAACCGATTTACACTGATAAAGAAGGCCGAGTCTTAATGGTAGAACTAAAATTGGAAATAAAAACAATATTGTTAGTAGCTATTTACGCTCCAAATGGAAACCAATTAGATTTTTACAAAAAATTACATGACAAACTAAAGGAGTTGGACTACGAAAATGTATGCATTGTCGGCGACTTTAACGCAATAGTAAACTTACGAGAAGATTACCACAGCACTAGGAAGAATAAAATTAAAAGGAAGACATTGCCACAAACATTCAAAGATTTAGTACAAGAAATGAGCCTACACGACACCTGGCGAGAACTAAATACCAAAACAAAACAATATACATATTTCTCGGGCCCACATCAATCGTGGTCCAGGCTGGATATGGCTTGGATGACACCTCAACTAAGTAAAGAAACACACGAAGTAGAAATTATGTCTAGTATATGGGCCGATCAAATCCTATTAAAATAGTCTGGAAAGGTTTTCGAAAACAGAAGAGATGGAAAATGGGCACAAGTATAATAAAGGAAAAAGAATATCAGCAAATGATAGAAAAGGAAATCAAGATATTTCTACAAATAAATACAAAAGATACAACATCGTTACAAAACCTATGGGATACTACGAAAGCCTATATTAGAGGCCTAACTATTGCATATGTGGCAAGAAAGAAAAAGGAGAAACAAAGAATTAGAAATGAATTATTGGAAGAAATTAAGACAGAGGAAATTAAATTACAACAACAGCCCAACAACACAATTGTGCTACAAAAGCTAAATTTGGCCAAACACAAACTGAATCTAACCACAAAAACCGAATTGGCACAGAAAATAAGAATGGTAAAACGAAATAATTTTGAACATGCTAACAAAACTGGACGCTGGTTAGCATATAAGCTAAAAAAGCAAACAGAAAAAAGAATTATACACCAACTCCAAGACGAATCAGGAACTCTTTTTTTTTTTATTGTAAAAGTTTTACAATTACATTTTCACCCCATTTTCACCCCCCTAACCCACCCCAAACTTCCCAACCCACCCTCCCAACCCCCCCGACCCTCCCCTCCCCCCGGACTTCCATAGAATATCATTATCCCCTATACAAAAACCTTGAACCCCCCCAACCCCCATGTCATTTTTCATCTTCACATAGTTCGACTATTTCTATCTTAATATAATATAATACTATCAATAAAAAGCTATTTGATACTTCTTAGTTTGGTATTTGTTCTGCACATAATCTATCCACTTTTTCCATCCACATTCATAAGTCTCTTGTGAGCGATCTTTTAAGTATGCTGAAATCTTCGCCATCTCCGCGAAGCTGGCCATCTTCAAAATCCATTCTTCTACGGTGGGCAGAGCTTCATTTTTCCAATATTTACCTATCAACAATCTCGCTGCTGTGATCATATACAAAATCAACTTTGTTTCATCCACTGTAAAACCCTCAACTATACCCAATAAAAGCAATTGTGGAGAAAATTGGATTTTTTTCTTTAAAACATTCTGCATGACCCACAAAATTTTATCCAAAAAGCCTTAACTTTCTTACAAGTCCACCAAATATGATAATATGTAGCATCTAAACAATCACACCTCCAACATTTTGGCTGAACATTAGGGTACATACACGACAATTTCTTAGGATCTAAATGCCATCTATAAAACATTTTGTAAAAATTTTCCCTCAAATTCTGTGACTCTGTAAATTTAACATTCTGAACCCAAATTTTTTCCCATGTTTCCAACATCACTGGTTCTTCAAAATTTTGTGCCCACTTAATCATACAATCTTTAACTAATTCAGTTTCCGAATCCCTTTCTAACAAAACATTATAAAGCCTTTTAATATGCATTGGACCTTTCTCTTTTATATGTCTAACCAATTCTTCCTCATGCAACATAATACCAGTTCTTTGGTCCTCTTTCCATCTCAATTGCAATTGATTATATTGTAACCAAGTTAAATTAATCCCTTCAGCCAACAGTGTCTGTAATGTCTTCAGCTGCCATCTGCCCGCATCTGTAAAAAGAACCTCTTTGTATAAAAACCCCCCGAGTGACATTATATTTGTATTCCACAAAATATGACCAAGATCCAGCCATAGCGGTATTTTATAATCCCATTTGAGTCGGTGCTTCTTCCAAACTCTCAACAAAGAGTCTCTAAGTATATGGCTTTTAAATACTTTATCCACTTTGCTGTCATAAAATAAATAAGCATGCCATCCAAATTCCAAATCAAAACTTTCTGCGTTTAGTATTCCAGTCTTTTTTCCTCCAAACCAATCACTTGTTAAAGTCAAAGCTGCTGCATCATAATATAACTGTAGGTTTGGAAGTTTAAGACCTCCCCTTTCTGGAACATCTTGCATAATTTTCAATTTTACTCTTGGTTTTTTCTCGTTCCAGACAAAGTTGTTCACTCCAGTTTGCCATACTTTTAGTTGTTTATCATTTTTAAGCACCGGAATCATTTGAAACAAAAAAAGAAATCTTGGCAAAATGTTCATCTTAACTGCTGCTATTCTTCCAAGTAAAGACTTCCGGGTTTGACTGCCACCGGCGAAGACGGTCGCTTTTGAACGGCCGCCAGCCCCGCCGCCTGTAGAGCCGCCCCGAGTGAGGGAAGCGGCTTGAAAACTCCAGAATCCTGAGGATTTGAGGAGAAGAGCAAAGCAAGAAGCAGGTTGAGCCCCCGTGAACCCCCAGAAGTTTGCTACTGGGGAGGAAACGGGTGTGGCTCCCTTCTAACTTGCGGAGACTCCGGACGGCGTGGGACGACTCTGTTCATCAGAGCAAGCCGGTTGCAGCAAACATTTAAACTGATGGGAAGATAACTTTGTTATAAAACAACCTCAACCCCCAAACCAAGAAACTGCAAGTATCTCTTCTCTCTTTGAACTTTTGATTTGGGGAAAAGCTAGAGCGAGTGGAAACGGCTTGAAAAAATGGCGCCGTTCCAGCGTTAACGAGCTGAAAGGGAGAGTGATTGCGCAGAACTATTCTAACAAGCTACATTGTAGCAGTGCCTGTTGCAAGCGAACGGAGAAGAGTGGAAAAGAAAAGAAAAATAAATTTGAGATTGCTTCAATCTATTTAATTCTGGGGGACTTTTTCAAAGGATATTATGGAGGTGCAAAGGAAAGGAACTCTTTACCACACACATCTGGAGAAGAAAAACATAGCTAAAATTTTTTTTCCAAAACTTTATCGCCAGGAAGAGGCCCCGGAAGACCAAATCAAAAAATACCTCCAAAAAACTAATCTCACGCACTTCACAGAAGATCACAGAGAGATGTTAAACCGGCCCATAACAATGCTGGAACTAATGGAAGCCCACAAAAAACAAAAGAACAATAAGACTCCAGGACTGGATGGAATTCCTACTGAATTCTATAAACTTTGTCAACAATCGATAGACCAAATACTGTTACAAGTTTTTAACGAAGCATTATTGATAGCAGAAATCCCAAAATCTTGGACAGAAACTATTATTACATTAATACATAAAGAAGAATCAGATCCGACGCAAATTAAAAATTACAGACCAATTTCATTACTCAACGTGGACTATAAGCTATTCATGTCAATACTAGCTCAGAGACTCAAAACAATAATACATAACTATATACACCCAGACCAAAACGGTTTCATACCTAAAAGACAAATTAAGAATAATTTGAGAATGATTATAAATATTCTGGAATACTATGATCAGAAGATAGACAGAGAAATGGCCATAATCTCCCTTGATGCCCAGAAGGCCTTCGACAATTTAAATTGGTCTTTTTTCATAAAACAACTTGAACTAATGAGCTGTGGAGAGAAATTTCATAACGTGATTAAAAAAAATTATTCCCAACAAACTGCAAAAATCTCAATAAACGGTGACATGACACAATTTTTTGATATTCAGAAAGGAGTACGACAAGGATGTCCCATGTCACCGCTAATATTTATAATAGCATTGGAGGTATTATTAAACGAAATAAGGAATGAGGAAGAAATCAAAGGACTCAAGATCCGGGGAGAGGAGTACAAATTGCTCGCCTTTGCAGACGACATAATTTTCAACTTGGAAAACCCAAGACGATCTGGACCCCGACTGATGTCGATGATAGAACAATACAGGGAAGTCGCGGGCCTCAAAATAAACAAACAAAAAACAAAAATAATGACGAAAAATATGACCCAGACTCAGAGATCGGAATTAGAAGAAGAATTAGGAATCCAATTAGTAAAGAAGATAAAATATTTAGGTATTTGGCTGACGGCAAAAGTAACCACGATCAAAGAAGACAATTACACGAAATTACTAAAAGAAATCAAAAAAGACCTGGAAATCTGGAACAGGCTACAATTGTCATTGATGGGCAGAATCAGTTCAATTAAAATGAATATATTACCGAGAGTACTATATCTATACCAGGTAATACCATTACATCCAGGAAGGGACTTCTTCAAAAATCTCAACAAAATTACAATGACCTACATATGGCAGGGAAAGAAGGCTAGAATTAAGATTAAAGCGCTACAAGACACATGAGACAGAGGAGGCCTCGCAGTACCAGACTTGGAGCTATATTATAAAGCAGCCGGATTGACCTGGATCAAAGAATGGATGAGATTAGATGACAGAAGAACTTTATATCTAGAAGGCTTTGATCTCAAACTGGCCTACAAGAAAGACCAAATCAAGAATAGAAAGGAGACTTGGCATGGCAAAGTATTACATGGCCAGTACGTAAAATAAATAGGCAAAGTAAATAAAAAGACCTGGTAATGGCTAAGAGCAGTAAAATTGAAGAAACAGACAGAGGGGCCAATTCTGGCTGTGCAAGACCAAGCCTTAAGAACAAATGCATACAAAGCCAGAATTGTGAAGACAGGAACAGAAAGCAAATGCCACCTCTGAAAAAAGCTGAAGAAACAGTGGGCCCTCTAGTTATCTGCTGCAAGAAGCTTGCACAGATTGACTACAAACAACAGCATAACAAAGTAGCAACAATGGTGCATTGGAAGATTTGCAAGAAATACCATTTACCTGCAAGCAAGAACTGGTGGGACCACAAAATAGACAAAGTGGTAGAAAATGAAGAAGCTAAAGTGCTCTGGGACGTTAGCGTTCAAACAGACAGGTACCTGTCACATAAGCCTTGGTGGCGCAGCGGACTAAACTGCTGTTAAAAGTAGCACTTAGCTGCCAGCTGCCTGCAATTACTGCGAGTTCAATTCTCACCAGGCTCAAGGTTGACTCAGCCTTCCATCCTTCCGAGGTAGGTAAAATGAGGACCCGGTTTGTGGGGGCAATAAGCTGACTATGTATAAAATAGAACACCGCTTGGGGGGGCCAAAAAGCCCTACTAAGCAGGTATATACAAAAGTATGAAGGCTATTGCTTAATGCATTGTAAGCCGCCCTGAGTCTCCGGAGAAGGGCGGCATATAAATCGAACAAATAAATAAATAAATAAATAAATAACACCCCAGGCTTAACAATTGTTGATAAGAAAGACAAAAAGGTCTGGATAGTGGACGTGGCAGTACCTGGAGACAACAAAATAGAAGAGAAAGAACTGGAGAAAATCACAAAATACAAAGACCTGCAAATAGAAGTAGAATGACTATTGCAAGAGAAAGCAAAGATAGTAGCAATAGTACTATGCACCTTGGAGACAAACCCAAAGCATCTGGAGGATCACTTGAACACCATTGACATTAACAACATCCCTATCAGTCAGTTGCAAAAGGCAGCTTTACTCCAAACAGCTTATATCCTGCTCCAATACCTCTAACACCATGAAACATCCACATCTTCCTATGTCAGGTCCTTCAGAAGGACTCAATAAAACATCTCGCTGATTGTGCATGGAACCATAATAATTTATTAAATGTATATGCCCACCTGACTCTCAGCAATTCAGTAGTAGCTCAGGAAGATAAATTATGGGAAAGAAATCTGATTTGATTGAAAAGTGAGCTCAGAAGACCTGTGGGATGGTTTAATTCATTTTGATATGTTTTGGGAAAATGTCTAATAGGAAATTATTTTTGGAGAAAAATATTTTTTTTCCC
Organism: Arizona elegans; assembly: GCA_022577455.1. Lineage (NCBI taxonomy): Eukaryota > Metazoa > Chordata > Lepidosauria > Squamata > Colubridae > Arizona > Arizona elegans. The sequence goes on from JAKOOJ010000010.1 coordinate 47,393,244, forward strand.
CCTAGTCGACCATATACCAACAAAGTTATTACTTTATGGTACCGTCCCCCTGAACTTCTGCTAGGAGAGGAACGATATACACCTGCCATTGATGTCTGGAGCTGTGGGTAAGGCATTTTTTTGCTAACAAACTATGCAACAAAGTAATTTGGAAAAGGTACAGATTATGTGGCAGAATATTTTAACTGTACATTTGAACCAGAGACCAGTACACATTGCACTGAAGCACAAATTGGTTTATTGACAGCTCTGGAGGCAGAGACATGGTAGAGAGGTGTGCAGTTACAGTCCCTGTTAGACTTATGCAAATTAGAATATACATGCGATTGGATATAATAGCCAGGCATGTGCCTAATGGGGTTAATGAGGCCATTAGAGTGTACCTATGAGGTAATGGTATAGGACTACAAAGACAGTGGGGTTTTGAAAGAGTTCAAAGTATTTGGTGAACATATACTTTTTCCATTGTTGGTTGTGGCATCGTCGAGACACAGGTTGCTTCAGTCGGATCTGCTGTTGGCTGAGTCATAGTTTTTTGACCACGCCCCTTGCTCCTCCCTTTCAGGCTCAGTTTCGACTCAGTCGGCCTGAGAGAAACATCTTCTGCAGGATCTGTTTGATTTTATTTACTGATTCTAAGTTTTTTGACCTTAAATTTTATTTTTAGTTTTCTATCTTTGTTTTTCCAAGGGTACCGGTCTACCAGGCTATTTGTTATTGCAGCCTACCGGTCTACCCAGTCTTTTGGAGCGGCCTGGTCTACCAGGCTCCTTTTTCGCTCCTGGCGGCCGCCATTTTGAAAGCTCCCTTCGCGTGATTTTTCTTCCTTTTTTGGTGAGGCTTTTTGAAGCCCTATACCACCAACGAAGGCGCAGGGGCTTAGAACACTGTATCACCAACTTTAATCAGCGAAAACCTGGTAACAGCTCCAGGATCGCTGTATTTGTCGGCCGCCGTCACCCTCAGCTTCCAAAGCCGACGATCAGCTGTAGGGCGGCCCTTTGAAGCGTTGCGGCATTTTTAAAGTCAATTTTTTGCCGCTTTGCCACCAATGAGCTCAGAAGAAGAGGTTGGAAGTTTTTTACCTCAATCCTCCTATACCACCAACGAAGCTTTCTTCAGGTGGAGAGTTGCAAGGACACTTATTGCACTCTCCACGTGGCATTTGTTCCAGCCATCGGTTCCTTGAATCGTGGCTGTGGAGGCGCTTGATAGGGATTGTTTCTAGGTGCTACCTGGACAGTCACCTCTGGAACGGAGTTTGTCCTGTTCACGTGTGTGCTGGCTGCCATTGGTCTTCTCCGAGATAGTTGCCGCCATTTTTTCTTACTCCACATGGCGAAAGTGAAACTAATTCTTCTCCAGTCGACATCTTGGTTGCAGTGAGTACAAAACAAAATGGCGGATCGCTCTCCCCAAGGGGAGGGAGCTGGCAAGTCCACAGGAAAGAAAGCCTCTTGCAAACGCAAGCACCTTTCTAAAGCAGAGGAAAAGGATTTGGAAAGGAGGCACAAAACCTTAGAAAAGCAGATTAACAAGGCTGTTACAAATGTGCCTGGTAAAGAGGTTTCTCCTCTTCCTTCTACCCCCTCCCTCCCTGTTCCTGCAGTTACCCAGGCTTGGTCATCAGAAGGGGAGGGAGGAGTTCTTCTTCATGAAGAACAAGGCACAATTCAAAATCCTTTTGCATACCAATTGATTACTCCTGCAACCCCTGAATCTGGTAGGAATTTGGCAACAACAGCTTCTGCAGGGGAATCTCCCTTACCAGAAAAAACTCCAGAGGACCCATTTAAAAATTTGCCAGAAGGATTAAAAATCCTAATTGATCAGGCCATTGCCTCTCGCATGGCAGCTGCCTTACAAGGTCATCACTCTGGTTCAATTGTTTCAGAACATTCCGCTCAAATCAGGGGTTCTCCTTCAGCTAGCCTTACTGGCTGTCATTCTCCTGCAGCTTCCAGAGGAAGTGAAGCATTTGCATTTGACGAAGAACCCCACTCTGACTTATCAGATGATGGGGGGGGGGGGTGATTCAAGACACACCTTCTTTTACAGGTTTATTTCCCCCAAATAGATTCAAGTCCTTATTACATAAGGCACGAATCACTGCTGCATTGAAAGAGGATGATTACCTCAAGGAAGCTCAGGTAGCTCAACAGGGACAACCACAGGTCCTTTTATCTGAGCCTCCTCCTGAACAGTGTTTTATTCCAACCCCTCAACTGTTCATAGACGTGGTAAAAAAGCAATGGTCTAGTCCTGCAACCCTGTCTTCCGCACATGGTTCAGATAGAAAATATTATGCTGTAGCACCTAGGTTTGCTCAATTATTACAGGTTCCCCCAGTGGATAGTCCTGTAGCAGCTCTCTCCTCTTCCTCTTCCTATGTGGCAGGGGATACATCTGAAGGTCTACAACCAGAGGATAAGAAATTGGAATTTCTTTTTAAAAAGAACCATCAGGCTGCAGCATGAGCAATTCAAACAGCTTCCTTGGCCTCCTTTTTTAATCGAACCACCATTCTTTGGCTTCAACAATTGCAGGCCAGAGTGCCCCCTAGTGAGGGTCGCCTCCATCAGGATATTAATAAAATCATTGCTGCCACTCAATTTTCAGCTGATGCTACTCTAAATTCGGCCAAATATGTGTCTAGGGCCCTAGCCTCTACAGTGTCAGCCCACAGGCTGCTCTGGCTTCGCCAGTGGCCTGCACATCTTAAGGCTAAATGGCGTTTGGCTGCAGCTCCATGTTCAGCAGAGAAACTGTTTGGTGAGTCACTTGATCCTCTTCTCATTGAGATAGGTGACAAGCGAAAAATTCTACCTTCAACGACTAGACGTTCTGACAGGCGGTCCTCTCCATTTTACAGGAGGGCATCCTTTCATTCCTTTTCCCAGGGAAGCCCCTCCCATCAGGTTTACCTTCAGGGTCCAAGCAGGTCCTCGGACCGTCAATCCTTTCGAGACAGGAACAAACAATTCCCACAGTCTAAGCGGCCCTTTCGCAGTTCTGGCTACCGCCAATCCCACGGTCATAAATAACTCACCGCCCACTCCTCCCATTGGAGGACGCCTGGCCCTTTTTTCCGACAGGTGGGAAAACTCAACCTCAGATCTCTGGGTCCTCTCAGTAGTAAAATTCGGCCTTCCCCTAGAATTCCTCTCCAAACCACCGAACCGCTTCATACAATGTCCTCCTTCAAACAGCAAGTCCAGAAGACAACTGATGGACCAAGCTGTTCAACACCTCCTTCAGATTCAGGCCATAGAGGAGGTTCCCCACAGTCAGTGGAAACAGGGCTATTATTTCATACTTTTCGTGGTTCCGAAGCATTCGGGGGGGTGGAGGGCGATTCTAGATTTAAAGTCCCTCAATTCATACATAGTTTACCGCAGATTCAAAATGTGCTCACTAACCTCTATCCTTCAGGGGATTCGTCCCAATGATTTTCTAGTTTCTATAGATCTCATGGAGGCTTACCTTCACGTTCCCATTCTGCCAACACATCGAAAGTATCTGCGTTTCACCTACGCAGGCAAACATCTGCAGTACCGGGCTCTTCCCTTCGGGCTGGCCTCGGCCCCAAGGGTCTTCACAAAGGTCCTGGTGGTCGTAGCAGCTCATCTAAAGCTGAAACCAGTCAGACTCCAGGCTTATCTGGACGACATTCTGATTCAGGCTCATTCTTATGACCAAGCTTTACATGATCTGGACCTCACAATTCGGACCTTGAACGACCATGGGTTCCTGGTCAATGTTGTGGCCCACCAGTGGCCTGCGCGGATTGTTGCTGATCCCGACGACGAGGAAGCTGGTGTGGTGCTGTGCCAGCAGCCTGTGCAGCCGGTGCTCAAGTCGGACAGCGAGGAGGCTGAAGAAGAGGTGGTGCCAGAGGCAGGGATTCAGTCAGGGCCTTCAGAACCTCCAGAGGCTCCTTTAAGTGAAGAGGATGAAGAGGAAGAGCCTCTTCTCAATGCACGGGCACGCAGAGCTGCCAAAAGGCAGGAGTGGTTCCTCAGGAGGAGGTCTCCTCAAGAGTAAGGCTTGGGGCTAATTGGCCACTCCCTTAGCCTATTTAAGAAAGTACACAACTGGTAACAAGCTGCAGGAAACAACTTTAGTTCACTAACCATCGCGTTGGGATGTCTCTGCAAACCTTGTTTCTGGGCTTTCTGCCAACTCCAGTAAGACTCTGAATATCTTATCTGTGGAATTCTGGCAGGCTGTTTAAGAACGCTTTATTAACAGCCGGCATTTGCTAAAACTGCATTTTTGAGTAAACTAAGTTTTGTTCAGAGTTTGTGTGTGCTGTGTTCTTTGGGATCCGTAGCTGGGGCAGAACAGTCAACTACAAGAAAAGCCAGTTAGTTCCGGTCAACAGAATTGTCCATCTTGGCGCCATCATCGATTTGAGTCCGGGAGCAGTCTACCTATCCTTGGAACGACGGTCCAACATACGGGACTTGGTGACCCAAATTCACAGACACCCGTCAGTTCCCTTGGCCACTTTGAACAAACTCCTAGGCAAGATGGTCTCCTGTGTTCAAATCGTTCCTTGGGTGCGCCTTCACACTCGACACATACAGTGGTTCCTGCTTCCCTTCCAGCGAAAACGTCAGGCTCACACCATGACTATGGTCAGGGTTCCCCTCTCAGTCAGGTGATTGCTACATTGGTGGACATCGCCTTCTCTAAACAAGGGATGTCTCTTCGTGGATCATGACAGACTCGTTCTCACTACAGACGCCAGCCTGTCCGTCTGGGGAGCCCATCTTGACTCGCAGGTAGTGCAAGGCTGTTGGTCAGAAACAGATCTAATCAACCCTATAAATTGGCTAGAGTTGAAGGCCATTCACCTAGCCCTCAGACATTTTCAACGGACTGTACAAAACCGCCATGTCCTGATATTGACAGACAACATTGCCGCAAAGGCACATGTCAATCGTCAAGGGGGGATTCGCTTGAGGCGACTCATGGAGGAATCCTTTCGACTTGGCAAGTGGGCCGAGCAATATCTCCTCTCCATTCGAGTGGACCACATAGCGGGGACAGAGAACACCCAAGTGGATTTTCTCAGCAGGACTCAGGTGGACAACGCCGAGTGGCAGATCCATCCAGACATATTCCAAATGATGTGCAACAGGTTCGGGACTCCGACCATAGACCTCTTCGCGATGAACCTGAACACTCAACTTCCTCGATTCTTCTCAAGGTTTCCGACACCAGGGGCGGAAGGGGTCCGACTCAAATGGCCACCCGGACTTCACTATGCCTTTCCTCCATTACCCCTAATCCAGGCCCTGCTTTGGAAAGTCATCACCGACAGGGTGGAAATTATCCTTGTGGCTCCACATTGGCCACATCGCCCGTGGTTTACAGACCTGGTCAGTCTCTCCATATCACAACCTTGGAAGATTCCATCAGATCAGGTCATTCTGCGCCAGGGCGTCCTGATTCATCTGGAACCTCAGTGGCTCCAACTGACTGCCTGGCACTTGAAAGGGACCTTCTAGAAAGGGACAGGTATTCAGATAGAGTTATCCACACCGTGCAAGCTTGCAGACGTAGGTCCACAGTCAGGCTTTACAATGCCACCTGGCTAACCTTTTATAGATGGTGTAAGTCCCACCAGGTCAACCCACTTTCTGCCTCCGTTCCTCAGATACTTGAATTTCTGCAGGATGGCTTGGACCGCAGTCTGGCCCATAGCACCCTTCGGAGGCACGTGGCGGCCATATCTACAGCCTTGTTCGGTGCCACCAGGGTGCCACTTACTCATCACCTGGTTATCAAAAAATTTCTAAGAGGAGCCAGTCTCTTATGGCCCTCTTCAATTCATAGATACCCCACTTGGGATTTGTCCAAAGTGCTTAAGGCATTAACTGGGGTTCCCTTTGAGCCTCTCCACACTGTCCACCTTCGTTTCCTCGCTCTTAAAGTAGCCTTCCTAGTGGCCATAACGTCAGCTCGTCGCATATCTGAGCTGGCAGCCCTTTCTGTTAGAGAAGATCTCTGTGTTTTCAGACCTGACACTGTTGTCTTGCGTCTGGATCCCTCCTTTATCCCTAAAGTAAATTCCCTCTTTCACAGGGCTCAGGAGGTTGTTCTTCCTAATTTTTGTCCAAGGCCTTCTCATGACTTGGAGTGGAGGTGGCATACTTTAGATGTGTGGAGGGCTCTCAAAATTTACATTAAAAGAACTGCCCCTTTCAGAAAACCTGAGGCCCTATTTGTTTCATTTTTACCAAATTCTTTAGGGTATAAGGTCTCCTCCGCGACAATTGGTCACTGGATCAGAGCTTGCATTGCCTCGGCATACCAAGCCCAGGCAATTCCTGTTCCCAGTCGCATTATTGCTCACTCCAGGTGGAGTGCTGCTACCTCAGCGGCCTGGGCAACTCAAGCCTCCCTTGAGGAGGTCTGCAGGGCGGCCACCTGGTCCACTCCCTCACCATTTATTCGCCATTATAAGTTAGATGTTTTTGCTTCAGCTGAAGCGTCATTTGGCAGGAGGGTATTACAACAGGTGCATCAAGCCGGGGTCTTTCAAGGCCCTTCGGCATCCCACCCTTAGGACTGCCATGTCCCATGTCTGCCACAACCAACAATGGAAAATGGGCATTAGTCTTACCTTGAATGCCTGTTTTCATTGGAGTTCTGGCATCGTCCAGCCCCTCCCTCTGTCTCAGGGCCTGTACCCGGTTTTTCTAATGTTCAAGGAGTTTATTTTCCAGTTGTCATGTTGGACCAGTTTCTATCTCTGATGGTGTTGGTTCCTGTTGGAGATCTTTCTTGTGGCCCTTCTTCGCCGAAACTGAGCCTGAAAGGGAGGAGCAAGGGGCGTGGTCAAAAAACTATGACTCAGCCAACAGCAGATCTGACTGAAGCAACCCGTGTCTGGACGATGCCACAACTCCAATGAAAACAGGCATTCAAGGTAAGCCCATTCTTCTAGGTAGCTACTTCTGTTTTCCCAGAGCTTATCAGCATTCCTTGGTCTTTTAAGTTTTCAGCTAAAAGTGTAGTTTTTCTGGGAAAGTGTTTTTATAATATGTTGTTGCACACTTCGATACCATAAAGCTGAGCCAGTGCTTCTTTTCCCTTGGGAAGATGTATTTGGGTTAGGGACAGTGGTGGGATTCAGCCAGTTTTCACCACTTCGGGAGAACCGGTTGTTAACTTTCTGAGCAGTTTGTCAAAATGGTTGTTGGAAGAAATCATTAGTGCAGAGAACCGGTTGTTAAATTACTTGAATCCCACCACTGGTTAGGGACTATTAGTTTGGCCCCCAAAGTATCCTACAATTGTTTGCTCTTTTTTGTAGATGTATCCTGGGTGAACTTTTTACTAAAAAGCCAATTTTTCAAGCAAATCAGGAACCTGCTCAGCTGGAACTGATAAGGTCAGTATATCCTGGGTCTCTGAAAAATTTACTTTTCAGCAAATGGTCGCCAATATTTTGCCCCTCCTCTTAAGAAAAATATATTAGTTGCCAATATTTGAAACTATGAGAGTGATCAATCAACCTTTATTATGTTCAAAGACCAGCATAAGGAAGGGGGTACGAAAGAATTTAAAAAAAAAAAAACTTACATAGAAAGCTAAAAATATATTTAACAACATCTAAAAAGAATAAAACAATAAAAGCAATAAGTGGGAATTTTAAAAAATCGTACTATTAAACACTCTGTAATAACAGTCTAGGTGTTTATTAAAATTAATTTGGGGCACACATTATCTTCCGACATATTTTAAGTGCTTCTGCAGAAAACCTAGCAACACTATATGTTGTACCTGGGTTGGTATCTGAGAGCAGCAGGGAAGTGTAAAATTGTCCTATATGCCCTGGGTATTTATCCAGTAATGATGCTTGTGTGTTTGTGTTTTATTTTTATAGTTATAATGTACACTGAAGATGGCATTTAATTTCATTGTACGAGGTGCAATGACAACTAAACTAAACTAAACTAAACTAAACTAAACTAAACTAAACTAAACTAAACTAAACTAAACTAAACTAAACTAAACTAAACTAAACTAAACTTGTACAAGTCTCTCTGTAGTATAGGCACTGGAAAAGTACATGTTTTGTTGTTTCTACATGTCCAGAGTCACAGGGACATTGCCTCTCTGGGTAGGGGATCTTTCTGAATTGGCCTTCAAGGACAGCTGAGGGGAAGGTGTGACATTGTGCCACAGTAAATGGTCTTTGATGATTAGATACTTCAATATTTGGGGTTTTTTTTGTAATCAACTTTTTTATTTTTTAAGACAAAAACAAAACATAAAAACATTATCATTCCAAACAATTACAGACAGCATGTCGATCAGTGACATTTTTGTGCTCCTCCTCTCCTCAAATTATCAGTAACATCCCAGCTTATTTCCGTAAAAATTTTTCCACTTAATTTATCTCAGCTTCCACTTATTTCATAATTATCTCCAGATTTTATTGTCCATCCATTGATAAAAAAAAATCCCATATCAAATAATATTGTTTATCTTCCTGTTCTCTTATTTCAAATGTCAGTTTACTCATTTCAGCACATTCCATCATTTTCTTAATAATTTCTTCATCAATAGGTATCTTTTCTCCTTTCCAGTTTTTAGCAGATACAATTCTAGCCGCTGTTAAAACATTCACAATTAGATATTGCAGTTCTTTGTTATATGTCTCTGGTAAGATCCCTAATAAAAATATCTCTGGTTTGAAGTCAATATGTCTCTTTATCATTTTTTCCAACCACGTGTGTATCTTAGTCCAATATCTCTTTGCTTCTGTGCGTGTCCACCACATGTGGTAATAGGATCCTGGAGTCTGGTGACACTTCCAACACTTCTCTGATTTATTCTGGAACATTCTGGCTATCCTCGTCGGGGGTAGATGCCACCTGTAAAACATCTTATACAAATTCTCCTTATATGCTGTAGACATTGTCATTTTATAGTTATGTGACCACAATTTTTGCCATTTCTCTAAATCAATACTATAACCAAAATTCTTCCCCCACGCTATCATTGATTCTTTAACTTGTTCTTCTTCCAATTTTACCTCTAGCAAATATCCATATAACTTTTTAATTACATGGTCATCAGAACCCAATAAAATCTTATCTAAATTAGTCAAAACATTATAAAAACCTCCTTGTTTGAGATCTTCTCGATATCTAGAAAATATTTGCATGCATGAAAACCAGATCTTCTATTTCTTGATTTAATTTAAGTTCACCCTTTTCATCCAATAATTCCCTATATCTAATAATTGGTTCCCTTCTAAATGTCACTGGATATGAAAAAGCTTCAATTGTAGAAACCCAGACTGGAATCTTCGAATAATGGTATTTTTTAACCTTCTCCCAGTTCTACCATAAAGCTTCCCGTATCTGATGTCTTTTAAAATACCCCTGTACTTTAGTTCCTTTATACCAGCGGTTCTCAACCTGGGGGTCATGACCCCTTTGGGGGTCGAACGGCCATTTCACAGGGGTCGCCAAAGCCCTCTCTCGCCCCCCCACGCCTTCACTCACCCTCACCCTCTGCCTCTGTTGGATCGCCCGGATGGACCGTGGCTTTCTCCAAGTTGCAATATTCTGAAATAAAACCTGAAGAAGTATTCTCTAATAAAACTCTTTTATTTGTAAAAGTAACAAAACATCTATCTATCTAATTAGCTACATCTTGGCAGCGTTCCTCTGCCGGACCATTCCTGGCAGAGAGAACAAAGGAAAGAGTAGTAATGAAAGAATGGAATGTAGGACATGCGCAGTAAAAATACTGATAAGGAACTTGGCAAACTACAGTAAGTCTATTAGTCCAAAAATATGAAGCTCAGCTGGGAAATACAAGAACACAGTGACAATCCCCTTCTTTGCCAGTTGAGCGAAACATCAGGTACATCATCAAATAAGGCACATCTTACGCAGATACTCGTGTGTTGAGCTGCTGGGAGTGGTTTGTTGAGGATGTCAGCAATTTGATCATCTGTAGATACATACTGCATTTTTACAAAACCTTTTTTTCACTAAATGTTTTATGTTTTGATAACGGATGTCAATGTGTCTGGACCTAGAACCTGTAAAATGAGATTCAGAAATATAAACCACCGATTCATTATCTTCCATCACGGTGATTGGTCGAATCGGACGTGTCCAGATATCTGTGACTAAAGCATCAAACCAAGTTAGAGAATTACATGCATCTGAAACACAAGCATATTCAGCTTCAGTAGATGAACAAGAAACAAAATTCTGTTTACGCACTTGCCAATAAACAGGACATCCATTTAAGAACATCATATAACCTGAAGTACTTTTACGTGATTTCTTATCACTCGCCCAATCAGAATCTGCATAACAACATAATTCTGCATAATCAGTATGTGTTGGTTCTAACAATAATTTCATGTGTTTAGTGTATTTTAGGTATCTCAATAATTTCTTAACGCATGTCCAATGAAACTGTTTTGCCTTACCTACGTGTCGAGATAAGAGATTAACACTAAGTGCAATGTCGGGTCTGGTCCAACTACTAATATACAACAGTGACCCAATAACTGAACGATAAAGTGTTTGATCCTCGAACTCAGGACTTGCTTCTTGTGTCAAGTTGTGAAAATCTGTTTGCATGGGTGTCTTTGTTGTGTTAGCATCTTTCATGTTGCAATGATGCAAAATTTGTTCAATTTTATCTTCTTGTGAAAGACTAAACCCCTTCTGTGTTTTTTCAATCTGAACACCTAAATAAGTGCTAATGTGACCTAATGATTTCAATGTGAAGTATCTCTGCAAAGCTTTGGCAAAAATTTCACTCATTTGCTTATTTGGACCAATATAAACAATATCATCAACATAAACAAGAACTATCTCATATGCATTGTTAGATCTTTTTGTGAACACGCACTCATCAGTTTCGGACTTAATAAAGCCCATTGAATTTAGTTTGTCAGTAAGACATAAATACCACATTAAACCAGATTGTTTCAGACCATAAAGACTTTTGTTTAGAAACCAGGTATCCCCTTCTTGCTGTCGGAATCCTGGAGGACTTCTCACGTAGATCTCTTCATCTAGGTCTGCATGTAGATAAGCCGTGTCAACATCAAACTGGAAAACTTCTAAACCAAGGATAGTTGCAGTTGCTAAAGCAATTTTTACACACTCAGTTCTGACTGTTGGTGAATAGGTATTTGTGTAGTCCTCAGGATAACGTTGAGCGAAACCCTGAGCTACAAGTCTGGCCTTGTACAGTGACTCACCATTTGGTTTCTTTTTGATTCTGTAGACCCATCTAGTGCCAATGACCTTTTTGTTTGCTGGAGGTTTTGCAGGTGTAAACACTTTAAGTTTCTTTAGACTGTCCATTTCAACCTGCATTGCATCATACCATTTGTCTTGCTCTGAATCAGGAAGCTGCTTGATTTGTGTGAAATTATCAGGTGGAAGTGTAACATTGCAAATCAAAGGCAAGGGTGCTTTTGTCAGTTGCCAAGAATATCGTTGTGGAGGAATCCCTTTTGTGGCCCTCTTGGAACGTCTCGGAACAACTGTCCAGTCTTCTTCTGCTTCATCCTCGTCCTCACATTCGTCGCTAGCGTCAGCATCCGCGGCTTGCGAAGACGGAACATCGGGTTGAGAAGAATCAGTGGAATCTTGATCATCAATCTGGGTAGCATCAGCAGTATCATCTCTAGGAAAATAAACTCCAGGATCATTGGAATGAATCCTGGACCAGTCAATATCTTCCTCAAAATGAGCAGATTGGGAAATCACAATTACATGTTTAGAGTCAATAAATTTGCTCCATTTCGAGTTATCATCAGTACCCATAAATCTCAGTCTTTTTGCTGTTGGACCTCCTTTTCTTCTTTGAGCTAAGGGAATGTTCACCATAGCATATAAACCAAAAATATGGATGTTTTTAAAATCGGGCTTGTAGCCATACAACATGAAGAAAGGAGTCTGATTCATTACACTGCTCCAAGTACGGTTGACAATGTAATTTGCATATTTTATAGCTTTACCCCAGTATATCATATCAAGGTTGGCGTCTTCTAGGAGACAACACATCATGGTTTGCAGTACCTCTCCGTTGTGAGCCGGTGTGTAAGGGGCTGAAGTCTGATGAAGAATTCCATTCTTACGCATCCAGTCCTGGAAATGCTGAGACATGAATTCGGCACCACGATCACTCAGGATTCTGGCGATGCGAACTTGGTGTTGGGTAGAAACAAGGGCTGCAAAGTCTTTAAAGATCTGAAAGGTCTCAGATTTTTCTTTCATAGGATATACATATCCATATCTAGAGTAATTATCAACAATTGTTAGAAAATATTTTCTACCACCAAATGATGGCGGGAAAGGACCAACTATGTCAGTGTGAACCAAATCAAAAATGCGTGTTGACAGGCGTGTAACGTGTTTGGGAATGGCTGCTGCTTTGGATTTGGCCTTTTTACATACAGCACAATCCAAAAACACCTTACACCCCTTTAGATCCAAACCTTTTGCGAACTCCGGCATCTTCCTAAGAACACGGAAACTGGCATGCCCCAATCTTCTATGCCATTTATGGATACACCTAGAATGCAAAGGTTTACCAGTTAGTGAATTCTCAACATTAACAGTTTTATGAGGAACCTCAGGCTTGCTCTGAGCAACCTGTTTACCAATTCTATTTTTGTTGGCTTTAGGAGCCTTTGGAATAGCAACAAGATCTCTCTCTGGAGCATCTCTCTCTGGGCGTGTGCTCTCCCTTTTTGGAGTTTGTATACTTACCTGTGTTTGTGTTTTAGGCTTTGGCTTTAAGTAATAAACACCACCAATTAATATGGTTCCAGCAACAATATCTCCATCTTTAACTATGTAACTTGCATTTTCAAGGTGGTGAACCTGGAATTTTAACATTCTAGACAAGTGACTCTGACTAAGCAAATTACTGGTTGCTGTTGGTATATAATAAACATCAGGAATGAATGCATCGAGCTCTTCAACATAAACAGTTCCTTTTCCTTTGACCTGACAAGGATGATTGGAAAAACAGTAAAGTTCACGTAGTTCTGGTTCAAGCTCATGCATCTCTGTAAAAAGTTCCTTTCTGTAGGTAACATGCAATGCTGCACCACTGTCCAAAGTCCACAGGAGTCGTCTGTCGTACTCAGGTTGAAGTTGTGGATCATTGGTTAAAGCCAATGTGGCGAGTGGAGCTTGTGGATCACGCCAGGGACCACGACGACCTTGTCACTGCGTTATTTTATTTACCAGCTGAGCTCATTATTTCTGGACTATCTGACTTTCCGTACCTTGCCAAGAATTGTTATCAAAAGTTACTACGCATGCCTGCATTCCTTCACTTGCTTCACACACTCTTTCCTTTGTTCTCTTGCCAGCAAGGTCCGGCTGAGAAATAGCCGGCAAGAATTATTTCAAAAATGTAGCAATTACTTTTCTTAGTTAGTGAGGTGTTTTATTTTCTTTATAACAAATAAATGAGGTTTATTAGAAACTTTTCTTCGCGTTTCTTTTTCAGAATATTGCAACAAGGAATAAGCCTCGATCCATCCTCTAAACCAGGGTGATTTTTCCCAGAGCCAAACATGGGATTAATCAATGCCCTGACAGACCTTGTCTTCTGCCTCTGCCTCTGCCTCTGGAGTCTGTTCCTCTGGGCTGGTATGAGATGGGAGCTGGAACTTGTTGGGGACAATCCCGGGTGGCATGTCCCACACGATTGCAGGTGTTGCACCTTGGCATCCTTGGAGCGTAGGCTCTTCCTCGGAAGGGGTGCCTAGCTGGAGCTCTTGATGCGGGTGATCCTCTCAAATGTGGCGTGGCCAACATGAATGCCTCTTCTTCAATTAAAAGTCTACAGACATTGTCCACTGTGCGTTGAGCAATTGGGACTTGGTTAATTTTTGTAACAGCATCTTTCCATTCATGATTCAATGAGTTAATGATGATGCTGATCATTTGAATATCTTCAATATTATGGCCTCTTTCTCTCAATTCTGTTCTGATTCCTCTCAGTTTGGTTAAGTGCCCTCCAATTTGTTCACCGGGTTTCAGTCTTGAACCGTGGAGTTCAGACATGAGTAAACATGAAGATTCAATTGAGACAGGCCTGTAGCAATTTTCCAATTGAGCCCAAATTTGTCGGGCTGTTGTATTTGGTGGAAAAGTGACCTGCAGTTCAGTATCCATGGACATCAATAATGTTGTGCGAGCTCTAATCTCTAAATCTCTTATTGTAAAAGTCCATGGCTGTGCAGGAGGGTTAAAAATCATGCAGTGAGTGCCTTCTCTAAGAAGCAATAGTGTAATCTCACTGACCCAGGCTTTATAATTATGTCCTGACATTTTTAGTTTTGACTCACCAGTTAGTGGAGAGACAGAAAATGCCTGGTAAGGAGCCTGCATTTGGTATGCTGGCTGTGCTGGCAGAAATGCCTATGGTATTTGCTGTGCCTGTTGTGGACCTAAAAATGGTCTTGGTTGTGCCATTGGAGGTGGACCAGGGGCTGGCCCTGTTTGCACTTGTGGCTGTGGCACATATGCAGGCATTTGTGGCTGCTGTTGCATTGGAATCTGCTGTATTCCAGCTGCCATTTGTGCTTGAGCTTGCCTTTGCTGCATTAAGCTTTGTTGTGTTCCATCTAAAAAGACACCAGCACCACCAGGGGGAGTTGGAGGTGCGGTCTGTGGAGACACTTGTGGCATTTCAGCTTGAATCTCTGAGTGAGTTAGAGACAGGTTTGCCAGGGTCTGCTGTAATAATTCAAAGTGCTCATCTAAGCTCCATTCTCTTTCAGCTTCCTGTAGTAAATTACTTTCGCCAGCAGATGGTGCTGCACCTTTAGCTTCGGGCAGCCCAGTTACAAGAAATGACTGCGTGGCAGGTTTACATGTAACTTGATCAGGGAGACTTTTATGTGACATGTGCACTGCTCTCTGTTTTAATTGGCCTGACACAGAATCCACCAGGGGGTGTGTCTTTGGCTCTAAGGAAGAAAACAAGATGGTGCTTTTAGAGATTCTTAAGTCACGAGGCTCTGTCTTATCTTGCTCAAGCATGGACAAATCCCTCTTGAACCGAGACAGTTCATTTTCATAATATTTTACATGCTCACAATAGGATTTGATGGCCATCTCACGCCGAGTGAGTGCAGGGCTTTGAGGAGGATAGTAAATTACTTCTCTCTCTCTACGGGAGGAAGAATGCTCGGCAGTTTGTGAAAACGTTCTTGGCCTAGCACCAAGCACATCGTAATCTGAGGGCTCCGGGAGGATAGATTTATAGCATGCAAATTGAGAAGAAAAAGCTACCGACCTCAGTCGCAATTCATTATCTTCAAAAGCAGCTGTTCGGACTTCCGGTTTGGTTCCTGTCGCCGAAAGACGGTCTTTTTTTCGGACCGCCAGCCCAGCTGCCTGTTGGAGCCGCTTCGAACAAGAGAAGCGGCTCGGAAATTTCCGAATCCAAAAGGAATCGTGAAAAGAGTCGGCGCGAGGCAGGTAGAGCCCCTGTGAGCCCCCAGATAGCACTCCTTTGCTTCTGGGGAGGAAACAGGCGCGGCTCCCTATTCAGCGCACCGAGACTCCGGACAGCGAGGACGAGTCTACTCATTGTAGAGCAAGGCGGCAGGACCAACCTTCTTTTACTGAGAACAAAGCGAATCCAAATAAACAGGGTGGAATAAGAACTTGAACCACAAAACCGCAAGTATTTACTAGCCCTGTAACTAACTTTTAAAAACTAAAGAGTGAAAGTCTCCTGAAAATGGTGCCCGGCTTCAGCGTTAACGAGAGCTGAAAGCGAAAGTGGATTTGAATAGCTATTTCAACTAGCTACAAAGTAGCATTGCCTGTAACAAGTGAAAGAAAAGGGAATCTTTTTTAAGACAAGCCTGAATTTGCTTCAATTTCATCTTTAATTTGACTAAATCTGGGGGAATTTTTCAGAGGACTTTGTGGTGGAGGAAAGGGAAAAAGGATTTCCTTTTTTGAAAAAGCTAGACTACGTGGCAGGATGGCTTCTAAGCAGACTAAACAGGATGTGAAGGCGGCAGGGGGGTGATCCCCCACACACAAACCTGAACAGCAGCCTCCCAGCCAGCAAAGCCAGAAAAAAGAGATTGATCTTGAAAGTTTAAAGGATTTTATTGCTCAGGCTTTGATGAGGCAAGATGAAAATTTGGATGAGAAATTTAAAAAGTCACAACAGTAAATTAAGCAGGAGATTAAAGAAATCAAAGAGGTGGTGCAAGAAAAATATGACAAGGTGACCAAAAAATTAATGACAGTGGTGACTGGATTGTCAGAAGTAATTATTAAAACTGATAATAAAGTGGAGGAAGTTAGATCAGAAATGGATGTCAAAATGAAGGAGACTGATTATAAAATCTTTGATGCTGACAATAAAATGCAAAGACTTGAAAATGAAATTACAATGATGCAGTTCAGGTCCATGGAATTTGCTATAAGGCTGAGAGGCTTAAAAGAGAACGATAGGGAAGACCTGAGAAAGATCTGTGCTGATGCTCTAGCTGTGCTGCTAAAGATTAGCTCTGAAGAGATTTTTTGCAAAATGGACAAAGTGTACAGAGTGAATTCTTGGGTGGCCAGACAAAGACAATTGCCTAGAGATGTGGTGATATATTTTACAGATAGAAAAATGAGAAATGATATTTTACAAAAGTCCTTTCTCTCTGCTGTGCAATTGGATGGAAAGGAGATTGGAGTTTATAAAGAGCTACTACCTAAGATGTTAAAAGATAGAAAGGACTTTGGATTTTTAGTGAATGAATTAAAAAAACAACAAATTCCATTTAGGTGGGATGCTCCAACTGGCATAATTTTGAGGTATAAGGGAGAAAGATATTGATTAAATACTGTTGAGAAGGCGGAAGAATTCTATTCTAATGTTTTTAAAGAGAGTTCACCATTCCCACGTACATCTTCTGTGTTGGAGATAAAGGAGAGTGATAAGGAGAAGCAATCTCAGCAAGAGAAGGAGGAGCAGTCTAAGCAGCTGGAATTGGAGGCAATGGAAATGCAGGGAGCTACAGGAGGATTTCTGGATGCGCCCCTGCTAGATTTTCCTTTGGAAATTGTAAATGAACCACCTAAGACCACAAGAGAAGTGGCTTTGGACCTAGCCCGGATGTGTGAAGCTAAAGGTCAGCGTATAACTCGAGCAGTTTCTAAGCAAATTAAAGAAAGACAACAACAGGAAAGGTCCAAGCCACAGCAATATAAGAAAGGAGTTAAGGGCAATGTACAAGAATGTGAAGCCATGGGAGGAGCAAAGCCGAAGACCACCGATTCGGAAAATCTTCAGCACGTGTTCTTGTCGCTTCAAAAAACTGTAAATGACGATTAAGTTCTTATCTTGGAACGTGAATGGATTAAACTCACCACAGAAAAAGAAGAAACTATTTAACTATTTGAGACAATTTAATAATGATATAATTTGCCTACAAGAAACTCATGTTAGAATACAAGACCAAAAATATTTGATAAATTCAAGATTAGGAACACATTTTATAGCTTCGAATTTGGAAAAAAAGAATGGTGTGGTTATTTATATAAATAAAAGACTGTCAGCTAAAATTATAGAAGCGGATGACTGTGGTAGGTTTATAGCAATTGAACTTTACACAGCAAATGGCCCAATTCTGGTGATTGGAATTTATGCTCCTAATCAACAACAAGAAAATTTCTACAAAACTTTGCATTTGAAAATATTGCACTGGGACTATAGATCTATTTTAATTATGGGAGACTGGAACGGAGTAATTGATCCTAAAATAGATAAAAAGAGTTTGGCAAAGTCAAGGATTAGATTACCACAGACTTTTTTGATATGAAAGAAGGTTTGGAATTAAAAGATATTTGGAGAATACATAACACAAAAGATTTGGATTTTACTTTCTTTTCAAACAGACACAGATCCTTTTCTAGGATTGACTTTATTTTACTATCAGCTGACTTACTTGTAAAAACGAAAAGAACAAAGATTTTTCCAAGGACTTTAACTGACCATAGCCCGGTATGGATAGAAATTGAGATGGGAAAGAGTGAGAGAAGATCATGGAGAGTAAACGAAAATTTGTTTAGATATGAAAAGAATATAACAGAACTTAAAAAGCAGATGAAAGAATTTTTTGAAATGAACTTGAATAAGGGTACCCCTATTGAAATCGTGTGGGATGCGAGTAAAGCATATATGAGAGGGGTACTCATTCATATGAACTCTAAACACAAATTAAATCGACAAAAGAAAAGATCTGAAATGGAAGCAGAAATAAAGAATAAAGAACAGTTACTTATAAAAAACCCAACAGATGAAAGAATACGAGGAGCTTCTGAAAGATCAATTTCAAATGCTTATGGCGGAACAAACAGCAACAAATTTACAATTTGCGAAACATAACACATTTTGTAACGCTAACAAACCGGGCAGATGGTTGGCTTATACACTAAGGAAGAGGCAGAGTACACGGGTCATTGACAGTATTGATAGTGGAGGGAAGGAAATTTCTCAACAAAAATTAATTAAAGAAGTTTTTGTAGATTATTACACCAAACTATATGCCAAAGATGATACACAGAATGGACTTATAGAGAAATATTTAGAAAATAGAAGAGTCACAAAAATTTCTAGTCAACAAAAGGAGAGAATGAATCATCCTATAACATCTGAGGAGATTATTGCCGCAATTAAACAATTGAAAACAGCTAAAGCACCAGGGACGGATGGTTTAACTGCAGTGTACTACAAAACTTTACAAGCAGAAATGATTGAACATCTTAAAGATCTATTTTGCAGTATACAACAAGGGGGTAAAATACCCCCATCATGGAAAACAGCTTATATTTCATTGATACCGAAAGAGCAAGCAGGTCCTAAAAGACCTGAGAATTTTAGACCAATATCTCTTCTGAATAATGATTATAAAATATTTGCAAAAGTATTAGCCAACAGGTTGATGCCAGTTATTCAAGAGGTGATTCATTGTGATCAAGCAGGATTTATAGAAGGCAGATACATGAAGGATAATGTAAGGCAAGTTATAGATTTATTGGAATATCTTGAGAAGAATAAACAGATCCCTGCAGTGCTGGTTTTCTTGGATGCGGAGAAGGCCTTTGATAGAGTGGATTGGAACTTTCTATTAAAGACTTTAAGAAAGATGGATTTTGGGGATCAATTTATACAGGCGGTTTCAGCAATTTATCAAGAACAAAAGGCACAAATTATTATTAATGGAAGTTTGACAACAAATTTTAGTATTGAAAAAGGAACAAGACAAGGTTGTCCGTTATCCCCATTGTTATTTATTTTAACATTAGAAGTCTTGTTGAATACAATACGGGACTCGAGTATCTTGAAAGGAATAGTGATAAGGCAAGAGAATTACAGAATAAGGGCATTTGCAGATGATCTGGTTGTTACCCTAAGACAGCCGATGGAATCAATAATCCAGATGAAAGACATTATAGAACAATATGGTATGGTATCAGGATTTAGATTGAACCAGAAAAAAACTAAGATGATAGTCAAAAATATGACACAAGATCGAAAACAGGAACTTGAAAGCAAGGCAGGTTTTGAGATAGTACCAAAGGTTAAATATCTAGGAGTTCAGGTTGCAGAATCAAATATGAAATTGTTTCAAAATAATTATGAGGTGTTGTGGCGAGAGGTACAGAAAGATATGGAGACCTGGAAAAAACTGCAGCTGTCTTTACTTGGAAGAATAGCAGCAGTTAAGATGAACGTTTTGCCAAGATTTCTTTTTTTGTTTCAAATGATTCCGGTGCTTAAAAGTGATAAACAATTGAGAGAATGGCAAAAAGGAGTGAATAAGTTTGTCTGGAATGAGAAAAAGCCGAGAGTTAAGCTGAAAATTATGCAAGATGTTCCAGAAAGGGGGGGCCTTAAACTTCCAAACCTACAATTATATTATGAAGCAGCAGCTTTGACGCAAGCAAGTGATTGGTTTGGAAGGAAAAAGGCTGGAATATTGAATACAGAAAGTTTTGATCTTGAATTTGGATGGCATGCATACTTATTTTATGAGAACAAAGTGGATAAAGTATTTAAAAGCCATATACTTAGAAACTCTTTGATGAGAGTTTGGAAGAAGCACCGATTTAAATGGGATTACAAAATACCGTTATGGCTGGATCTTGGTCATATCATGTGGAATACAAATATAATGTCACTCGGGGGGGTTTATATAAAGAAGTTCTTTTTACAGATGCGGGCAGATGGCAACTGAAGACATTAGAAACGCTGTTGGAAGAGGGGATTAATTTATCGTGGTTACAGTATAATCAACTTCAATTGAGATGGAAAGAGGACCAAAAAACTGGTATAATGATGCATGAAGAAGAACTGGTTAGACATATAAAAGAGAAAGGTCCAATGCATATTAAAAGGGTATATAATGTTTTGCTAGAAAGAGATTCAGAAACTGAATTGGTTAAAGATTGCATGATAAAATGGGCACAAAATTTTGCAGAACCAGTGATGTTGGAAACATGGGAGAAAATATGGGTCCAGAATGTTAAATTTACACAGTCGCAGAATCTGAGGGAAAATTTTTATAAAATGTTTTATAGGTGGCATTTAGATCCTAAGAAATTATCCTGTATGTATCCTAATGTTCAACCAAAATGCTGGAGATGTGATTGCCTAGATGCCACATATTATCATGTGTGGTGGACTTGTAAGAAAGTGAAGGCTTTTTGGATAAAAATTTGGTGGGTTATGCAGAATGTTTTAAAGAAAAAAATTCAGTTTTCTCCACAATTGTTTTTATTGGGCATAGTTAAGGGTTTCACATTGGGTGAAGTAAAGTTGATATTGTATATGATTACAGCAGCGAGATTACTGATAGGTCAATATTGGAAAAATGAAGCTATGCCTACTATTGAAGAATGGACTTTGAAGATGGCCAGTTTTGCAGAGATGGCGAAGATTTCAGCATACTTAAAAGATCGGACACAAGAGACTTATGTATAGGAGTGGAAAAAGTGGATAGATTATGTGCAGAATAAATATCAAACTAGGAAATATCAAATAGCTTTTAACTGAAAGTATTATATAGGGATAGAATAATTGAGCTTTGTGAAGATGTGGAAAATATACAGGGGGTGGAGGGGTTCAAGTTTTATAAAATGTGATTTTGATATGGATTATATTTTGTGGAAGTCCTGGGGGGATGGGAGGGCTAGGGGGGGATAGGGAGGGTTAGGGGGGGATAGGGAGGGTTAGCGGGGGTAATTGGGGAGAAAATGTATTTGTCAAATTTTTTCAATAAAAAAAAAAAGGCAGCTGTTCTGTTATCTCTCCCTTGACGCATTTCCGAAAGCATTTTTTGATCTTCCTCACCCATGGCCCCTTCTTGTTCAAGTTGCATGGCTGTAGCAAGGGGCTGGAAATCTGAAAATCTTATGTCTGCCACCTCTTCGTTGGAAAGATCAATCAAATCATTTACGAAGAGTGGTCTTAGTTTCATTTTGCCTTTTTTCTTCTTTGTCATCTTAGCAGATAGATTAATTAACGTTCCTCAGTCGTAAAATCAATCATCTAGCTAATTAGCCTAGGCGGTCTTATCAGAAATAACAAGCAAGGAAAAAGCCATAATTTCAACCGTCTGACTGCTACCAGGTGTCAGGGTTTTGATCGATCCCATTTTTGGCTCTGGGATAATCTCACCATTAATTAGAGGATGGACCGTGGCTTTCTCCAAGTTGCAATATTCTGAAATAAAACCCGAAGAAGTATTCTCTAATAAAACTCTTTTATTTGTAAAAGTAACAAAACATCTATCTATCTAATTAGCTACATCTTGGCAGCGTTCCTCTGCCGGACCATTCCTGGCAGAGAGAACAAAGGAAAGAGTAGTAATGAAGGAAATGGAATGTAGGACATGCGCAGTAAAAATACTGATAAGGAACTTGGCAAACTACAGTAAGTCTATTAGTCCAAAAATATGAAGCTCAGCTGGGAAATACAAGAACGCAGTGACATTGTCAAAGGCTTTTTGTGCATCTAAAAATATCAAGGCCATCTGCTTTTCAGGATGTGCTTCATAATATTCTAAAGTATCCAGAATTATTCTTATATTATCTCTAATTTGTCTTTTTGGCAGGAATCCATTTTGATCTGAATGTATAAAATTATTCAAATATCTCTTAAGTCTTTCTGCCAATATTGAAGCAAAAATTTTATAGTCTGAATTTAGCAAGGATATAGGCCTATAATTTTTTATTTGTTGTGGGTCTGTGTCTTCTTTATGAATCAGTGTACTATAAGCCTCAGTCCATGATTTGGGTATTTCCTTTTTTGTCATTACTTCATTCATAACATCCAATAACGGGAACCTTAAGGATTCTTGTAGCGTCCTGTAATATTCAACCGGCAGACCATCTGGTCCTGGTGCCTTTCCATTTTTCTGCTTCTTAATTGCCTCTGTTAATTCCATCATCGTTATACTCCCTTCCATCATCTCCTCAACATCTTTAGGAATTTGTGGTAATTTTGCTTTTTGTAGGTACCTTGCCATTTTTTCCTCCTCTATTAACTCTTTCTTATAAAGTTGTGTATAGTATTCTTGTACTATTTTCCCCATCTCTTTGTTTCCAAATTTACTTTGTCCTTGATCATCAATTAATTGTGTTATTTTTCTTGATTCTCTTTCCTTTTTCAATTTATATGCTAGCCATCTTCCTGGTTTATTTGCATTTTCAAAATAATTCTGTTTGGCATTTCTTATTTTTTGGGCTAATTCTTCCTTCTCCAGTAGGTCCATTTTATGCTTTATTATATCCATTTTGATTTTTACAACTTTCTTATATGGATCTTTCTGGAGTTCCTTTTCACATCTTTTATAGTCATCGGTCAATATTTTAAAAGTTTGTCTTTTCTTTACATTTCCATTCCTTGTATAGTCTATAATTAATCCTCTGGCATAGGCCTTCATTGTATCCCAACGGTTTTGTGTCGATGTTTCTTCTTATTTTTCTTAAAGAAAAAGTCCAGCTCTCTTTCCATTTTCTGTACGAAGTCTTTCTCTTTTAATATTGTATTATTTAAAGTCCATCTAGATCTTCCTTTCCGCCCTTTCCAAATAGCAATCATGGGATTGTGGTCTGCCCACAAATTTGTTTCTATTTTCACTTGTTCAATATTAAAAGTCAAGTCCATTGTTGTCCATATCATATCTAATCTGGACCAAGATAAATGTCTATCAGAATAAAAAGTATATTATCTATTTTTCCCATTTCTCTCCCTCCATATATCTTTCTAGTTTATTTCCCCTATCATTTTAAAAAAGGATCTTGGTAATATCTTTCTATTGTGTGTTGTTATTTTATGTGTTTTATAGTCCAACTTTTCATCCACAATTCCATTAAAATCTCCCATCATACATATATTGTCGTAGTCCATTTCAATTATTTTGTTGTGTAATTTTCTATAAAAGTCACTTTGATTTGTTATTTGGAGCATATATTGCTACCAAAAGTAGTTTTATATTATTATCAATTATTTCCACCATCAGAATTCTACCTTCTGGATCTGCATATTTCTGCTCTGCTGCTATTACATTTTTAATATATAGAGCAACTCCTCTCTTTTTGCTTTGTGACAAAGATAAGAAGGTTTTTCCAAGTTTTGGTTGAATCAATAATTGTTCATGTTGTTTTTTAATATGTACTTCCTGTAAGCAAATTATATCAAATTTTAATTTCTCTAATTTATGGAATACTTTTCTTCTTTTGTTGGCTGAATTAAGTCCATTTACATTTATTGAAATTAATTTTCTTTGCTCCATGTTCATACTTTATATGTAGGTTTTGTTGCTCTAGTCGATCTGACTTCACGTTGTTCCTTCTGTTCCACAACCCCGCCAACAGCCCCTTCTGTTGATTCAAGCATTGCCAGTTCTTCTTCTGTAAATTTTATTGGGACTACTGTAGGTTGAGTTTCGACTTCCATTTCTGCTTCTTTCTCTTTAAGGAATTCATCATAAAAAGCTCTCGCTTTATTAATTGTGTTCAATCTATATCTTTGAAGTTGCCATGTTAAACCTAATCCTTCTGGAATTAACCATCTATAGTTAATTCCTTTTTGCATCAGAATTTTAGTCAGAAATTGATATCCTCTTCTCAACTCTCTCACTTTTCTTGGAATTTGTTTCAGAACTATCACTTCTTTCCCCTTATATTTCAGAGTCTTTTCTCGGGCTGCCTGGAGAATTTGTGCTTTAATCAATTTCTTAGTAAATCTTATATGTACTTCTCTTGGCAGTTTGTTACGCATTGCATATCTGGTGTAGACTCGATAAATCTCATCAACCCCTTCCATCATCTTCTCTTTAGTGACTTCTAAAGCCTCAGATAGCATCCCATTCATAATATTTGCTAAATTTTCCCCTTTTTCTTCTTCCACATTTTGAAATCTTAAATAGAATTCTGCTTTGTCCACTTCCCATCCAATTAAGCCAGATACTTCAAGATTTGTTAAGTATGCCAGAGGGAAGACAGAGTACCTGTTGGATTCACTGGCGATAAAAGTTGGGGACCTGGTTAGGTCCAATTGGTGTCTGCTCTATGCTATTTAGTGAGAGCTTTGGAGTGATCATATCCCATGCTAAGTAGAAGACCTGGAGATAAGCCCAAGGGTGAGATTTTAGTTGTCACTATTTTTTCCATGTGGACTGAAAATCATCCCTCATAGATAGTGGGGTGAGGCCAAGAAGGAAGAAGAATACTCTAAGCCAGTAGTTGAGCATGGTCACCCACACTCTGGCCTCTACTTTCATGAGGCCTGTCTCTAGCCTCAAGGTGCTGTCTTTTGGGGCTTGAAGGGCTGTTATTAGGAATTTGGACTGAGCAAGTTCTAATGGTGCAAAGTTGGAGAAGGCACCCAACTGGGTCCCATAAAGAAGCTGTGCTATTGGCTTTGGATTCAAATAATTTTGAGTACTGCAGAAATGTAGTGACCACCTCTTTTTTTGAGGAATTTAAAGAAGGCAGATGAGCTTCTCTGAGCATTTCAATGTAGTCGCCATGGGGATGCCTACTGTTGTAGGAATGTAGGACTACTCCCAGATACTTGAAACAGAAGACCTGCTCAATGTTGTGGCCATCTATCCTCCAATAATAATTTTTGGGCCTTTTGGCAAATGCCATTATTTTGTTTTTCTGATATTGATCTCTAGCTGGTCTTCCTTGCAATACTGTATCAGTGCTCTCAGTGCTCTTTTAAGGCCAGTAGGTGTTCTTAAGAGGATTGCTGCATCATCTGCATATTTTTGTATTTTGTAATTTGTTTTTAAATTCTTTTGTGCACCACCCTCGTTACGTCTTTGACCATAATAAAGGTTATTTATTGACACCGAAGATTTAATCTATTGAAGAAAATTTGCTGTATAATAAACCCATTTAGCATCAACTTGTTAACAATGCAAGAAAGCTGTCTGGGTAACTTTGGGCCAGACAGCCTCAGCCCAACTGAACTCAGCATTGTTAACAGGGAAAATTAGGAGGCAGGAGTATTGATAAGTTAGCTGTCTCGGTATATGTATGTATGTATGTATGTATGTATGTGTATGTATGTATATATATATATATATATATATATATATATATATATATATATATATATATATATATAATTAGATTTTTATACCGCCCTTCTCCCACAGGACTCAGGGCGGTGAACAGCCAAGAATAAAAACATCGCATACAAAATTTAAATTTTTTTTAAAGAAAGAATTAAACAAATTTTGGCCCAATAATATATCTACTCACTTCTGTGATATATATATATATATATATATATATATATATATATATATATATATATATATATATATATATATATATATATATCTTTTTCTGTTTTTCGTAGGCTTTTATGTGCATATTCTTTCTAGCCAGGTTTTACCTACGTAAGCTAGGTTGTTCTGCAGCTCTGACTGTGTGAAATCTCATTCACCAGCTTCAGAGCTTTTTTTTCTGTTGACAAACTGCAACTCTGCGTTGCTCTCTGGGAGACTCAGATAGCTATTTCTGGCAGAAATAGCTATCTGAGTCTCCCAGAGAGCAACGCAGAGTTGCAGTTTGTCAACAGAAAAAAAAGCTCTGAAGCTGGTGAATGAGATTTCACACAGTCAGAGCTGCAGAACAACCTAGCTTACGTAGGTAAAACCTGGCTAGAAAGAATATGCATATATATATATATATATATATATATATATATATATATATATATATATATATATATATACATACATACATACATACATACATACATACATATAAAATGTAGATCACAGAAGTGAGTACACCCCCTCACATTTTGTAAATATTTAAGTATATATTTTCATGTGATAACACTGAAGAAGTGACACTTGGCTACAATGTAAAGTAGTGAGTATACAGCTTGTATAACAGTGTAAATGTGCTGTCCCCTCAAAATAACGCAACATACAGCCATTAATGTCTAAACTGCTGGCAACAAAAGTGAGTACACCCCTAAGTGATAATGTCCAAATGGGGCCCAAAGTGTCAATATTTTGTGTGGCCACCATTATTTTCCTTTTTTTTTTTAATTTTAAAAAGCAAAACTTTATTCATCCTTAAAAAACATTTAAAACATACAAAAGCTTGATTAAGTTAAAAGTTAACTTAATCAAGAAACAAATTTACATATACATATACAATAAACAACTTCAACTAATAACTAATTTCTATTATTATATATACATATATACAAACCTGCAGTGACATATTTCATTTTCTATCTATCTGACAGTGCATTTTTTAATTATATTAATTTCCTCTAAATTTCATCTCTACCCATTTGGCCTCCTCTGATTTATCCACTGGTACCATCTATTCCATATTATAAAATATTTTGAGTCCTCCTTATCCTGTAACTCTAAAGTTAATTTGTCCATTTCTGCGCATGTGTATATCTTTTGTATTAGCTCTTGATCAGTTGGCAATCTATTTGTTTTCCAAAGTTGTGCTACCGCTAGTCTAGCCACCGTTATTATGTGAAGTATTAAATATTTTATGTCATTCCTAATGTTCTTTTTAATCATACCTAATAAAAAAAATACGGGTTCTAATTCAATTTCATAATCTGCTATTTCTGCTATCCATGTTTTTATCTTGTTCCAATATTTCTTAATTTCTGGGCAGAGCCACCAAGCGTGATAAAAAGTTCCCTGTGCTTTTTTACACTGCCAACAGGTCGGGTTTACATTTGGGTACATTTTTGCTATCCTTGCGGGGGCCAGATACCATCGATACTACATTTTATAGTGATTTTCTTTGTAGGCTACCGATTTTGTCATGCTATAGTTATTTTCCCACGCTCTTTCCCATTCTTCTAGTTGTATACTGTGCCCAATGTTCCTCGCCCAGGCTATCATCTGCCCTTTAACCAATTCTTCTGCCAGATCATATTCGAGTAAATATAAATTTTCAAAATTAATTTCCCTTCTTTGGATTCTAATAATTTGTCCAATCGATTTTGTTTTAAATCTATTCCTCCCTCCTCCTGATCCTTCCTATATCTTATCTTTATTTGTGAGTATGGCCACCAGTCTATTGCTATTCCTTGTTCCTTTAATTCTTCTCTGGTTTTCAGTTTCCCCTGTCTATCTAGTATTTCTCTATATCTTAATATTTTTGGTTTTGATAGTATATTGGGATGGGTTATTGCTTCTATTGTCGATATCCAGCCAGGGATTTTCATGTAGTGTTTGTGTTGGATTTCTTGCCATGTATTAATTAAAGATTTCCTAATAGTGTGGTTATTGAAGTGTTTATATATTTTATTCCCGGTGTTCCAAATAAAGGCATGCCATCCCTTCATCAGGTCATGTCCTTCCAAGTTTAACAACCTTTGATTATCCAAGGTTATCCATTCCTTGATCCAAAGTAAGCTTGCAGCCTTGTAGTATTTTTGCCATGCCAGGAAACCAAATCCACCTCTAATTTTATCGTCTTGCAATATATTTAGTTTTATTCTTGATTTTTTCCCTTCCCACAAAAACTTTGTGGTTATTTTATCCAAATTATCGAAGAATTTCTTGTCCAATTTTATTGGAATTGTTTGGAATAAATAAAGGAGTCTTGGCAGTATATTTGATTTTATTGCTGCTATCCTCCCCAACAAGGATAGTTTTAATTTCCCCCATTTCTCTAAATCCTCTTTTATTTTCTGGACTAAAGGTTCATAATTATCTTGTTTTATTGTTATAGTTCTAGCCGTCAGATGTATCCCCAGATATTTCACTTTTTTAACTGCCTGTAATCCTGAATCTTTTACTAATTTCTCTACTTGTTTTGTTGTCATATTTTTTGTTATATTTGTCTTTTCCTTATTAACTTTTAGACCCGCTACTTTTCCAAATTTTCCGATCTCTTTTAGTAATTTCGGGGTTGTTTCTGTTGGGTTTTCTATGAAGAAGACCAGGTCGTCGGCGAAAGCTTGGACCTTGTACTCCTCTCTCTTAATCTTTAATCCTTGTATTTCTTTGTTTGCCCTAATTCTAATTAGCAGGTTTTCCAAGGTTAAAATAAAAAGTAGGGGTGATAGCGGGCATCCCTGCCTTACTCCTTTATTTATTCCAAAAAATTTTGTTGGATCTCCATTTATCAAAATACATGCTTTTTGGTTCTGATATATTGATGTTATCATTTTAGTAAATTTCTCTCCAAAATTCATAGTTTTGATTTGTTGTTTCATAAATTGCCAATTTACTTGATCGAACGCTTTTTGTGCATCCAGAAAGATCAGAGCCACCTGTCTCTCTGGATGCACCTCGTAATATTCCAAAATATCCATTACCATCCTTAAGTTATTTCTTATCTGTCTTGTGGGCAAGAAACCATTTTGGTCCTGATGTATTTTGTTGTATATTTTTTTCAACCTATTGGCAATTATACTCATGAAAATTTTGTAATCGGTATTCAACAAAGAAATCGGCCTATAGTTTTTTATTAATGTGGTATCTGCCCCCTCTTTTGGTATTAGGGAGATATACGCTTCTTTCCATGTGTTTGGTAATTTTGCCTCCATCAGCGCTTCATTGTATATTTCTAATAGCATTCCATTTAATAATTCCCCAAATGTTTTGTAAAACTCCATTGGTAGACCATCGGTCCCCGGAGTTTTATTATTTTTCTGTCTCTTCAGCGCTTCTTTTAATTCCCCTATCGTAATCTCCTTATCTAATAGTTCTTTTTCTTCCTCTGTTAGTATTTGCACTCCCTCTCCTTTTAGATAATGTTCAATTTCCTCTGTTGTTACTATGTCCTTCTCATAGAGTTTTTGATAATATTGGACTACTATCTCCTTTTTTTTCTCTAAGCTCTGATGGATCCTTCCCTCATCATCTTGTAGCTTCTGAATTGTCTTTTTTTCCCTTTCCTTCCTCAGTCTGTATGCCAACCACATCCCTGGTTTGTTTGCGTGTTGGAAGTAGTTCTGCCTTATATATCTTAAAGTAATTGTGTATTTCCCTTGTTCTAATATGTTCAGCTTGTGTTTTGCCGCTATCCATTTTACCCTTATTTGTTCATCCCCTGGTTTTCCTTGCAATTTACTTTCCCAATTTTGAATTTCTTCTCGTATTTCATTATATTCTTTTTCTCTCTCTTTTCTCCGTTTTGCATTATATGCTATTGTAAGGCCTCTTACATACGCCTTCGTTGTGTCCAGTGGTGGGATTCTGGGGGTTCTAGGGGGTTCGGCCGAACCTTTGTTAAATTGCTGGCTCACCCCGCCCCTCCGCACTACTATTTATTCCCAATAAATGGGGTGAGCGAGCCAGCAATTTAACAAACGCTTCGGTGTTTTTTTGTAATTTATTGGCCCCGCAGCACACCGAACCGTTTGTTAAATTGCTGGTTCACCCGCCCCTCGCCCCGCCCCGCCTCCCATCCGCGCGGCGCCAGCCTACCCTAGCCAGGGGTAGGCAATTGTGGCTCTTTTACAACCTGTGGACTTCAACTTCCAGAATTCCTGAGACAGCTTGGCTGTCTCAGGAATTCTGGGAGTTGAAGGCCACAGGTTGTAAAAGAGCCACAATTGCCCACCCCTTCCCTAGCCTGAGTTCCGCTGCCTGGGATCCACGTGGGCTGCCACGTGGTTCCCCACCGGCTCCGGACGCAAGAGAGCAGGATGGAGAAAGCAGCTTCCATGCCTTCACTCACCCTCACTCTCTGCTCTGTTGGATCGCTGGCCGTTCGCTTACCCCGCCCACTCCCAATCTATTGCTGCCTCCGGAGTCCCAGCTGATGGCTAGAGGAAAAAAAACTTCAAATTCTTGCCGCGGGGCTTCAAAGGGCCGCCCTAGAGCCAGTGGTGCAGCCGAACCATTTGTTAAATTGCTGGCTTGCCCCGCCCCTCCACACCACTATTTATTGCCAATAAATAGTGGTGGGCGAGGGGTGGGGGAGCCAGCAATTTAACAAACGGTTGGGTGTTTTTTTTGTAATTTTATTGGCCCGTGGAGCTTAAGCATAGGCTAATTAGCCCTTGCTTAGATCGGCTCCCGACCCCCAGCTGATTTGCTCTCAGCTGTTTTGCTCAGGGCTCTGCTGCTTGTTTGCAAAGTGCTGGAGCAATTTTTTTTCCTTTAGCTCTGCTGAAACACGAAACTGAAACTGCTTTGCTGTTGCTGCAAGGTTGGAAAATTAGGCAGGCAGAATTCTTTTCTTTTTCCTCACCAAAAAAGGTAGGTGCAAACAATGGGAAATTTAGGGAAAGATTTTAAAACACAAACGAAAAAAAGCTCTATTTAACTAGGGAATTGTAATAATTGAGATACTATTAATTGTATATTTCTGAAAGCAGAAATGGTTAAGTTGTGGTTTGGAGGAATATATGGGGGAAATTATTTGGTTTATTATTATTGGTAAATATAATTAATTGATTTGTAAGAAATTGGATTGCATGGAAATAATTGGAATATTCATGTTCATATTGATTAATATACAAAATGGTAGTTATATAACTAATTGATTTATATTAAAATGTTGAATTTATATTTGTTTGGGATTGGCTTTCTTCCCTTTCATCTTTTTTATTGTACAGCAATCTTTCTCCTCAAACCTACCACCTCTCTCTTTTCTTTCCTTCTTACTTTCTCTTCCTCCCCCTCTTCTTCTCCTCCCTACTTCCTCTTCCTTTCTCCTTCTCCTCCTCTCTTCCTCCCTCTCTTACCCTCACTCCTACTCTAATTTCCCTTCCCTTCCTTCATCCCTCTCTATTGCTGTATCCTTTTATGCATATGGACTACTCAGAGGGCTGAAAAAGTTATTTCTGACTGGTCCTCGCACTTTTGACCAGTCCTCGAACTTACGACTGTCCTCACATTTTACGTTTTTGCCCTATCTTGTCACCATGGTGAAGAGAAGCAGTTGTGAAATGAGTTACATGGTTGTTAAGAATGCTACAATGGGCATAAATGATGACCAGTCATAAGTGCGAAGACCGGTCAAAAGTGCGAGGACCTGTCAGAAATCACTTTTTTCAGCCCTCTGGGTAGTCCTTTTGTGCATATGGACTACTCAGAGGGCTGAAAAAGTTATTTTTGACTGGTCCTCGCACTTTTGACCAGTCCTCGAACTTACAACTGTCCTCACATTTTACGTTTTTGCCCTATCTTGTCACCATGGTGAAGAGAAGCAGTTGTGAAATGAGTGCCATGGTTGTTAAGAAAGCTGCAGGGGCATAAATGTGAGGATGGTCATAAGTGTGAGGACCGGTCAAAAGTGCGAGGCCCAGTCAGAAATGACTTTTTTCAGCCCTCTGAGTAGTCCCTATGCACATAGCCACGCCCACCTGGTCACATGATGAGCTAGCTACACCTACACAGTCACGTGACCAGCTAGCCACACCCACCCAGTCACATGATTGCCAAGCCACACCCCCAACTAAGCCACGCCCACAGAACCTGTTGTTAAAAAAATTGAATCCCACCACTGGTTGTGTCCCATAAGTTTTGTAGGGAGGTGTGTTGTTTTGTATTTTCCTTGTAAAACAATTCTAACTCCTTTTCCATATAATTCTTATATTCTTTTTCTTTCATCAACTGTATATTCATTGTCCATCTGTTTTTCCTTTTATGCTGCCCCTTCCACGTCATCATTATTGGGTTGTGATCCGCCCAATCATTTGATAGAATTTCTACCGCTTCTATTTCCATCATTAACATACTGGATACCCATGCCATATCCAACCTAGACCAGGACTTATGTGGATTCGAATAATATGTAAAATTTCTAATTTCGGGATTATAGAATCTCCAGCTATCTATCATATTTAGCTCTTCCACCATATCTATAAAGGTTCTGGGCAATACTTTTTTCTTATTTTTATTTTGCTGGACACATTTATAATCTTTTCTTGCATCTAAAATAGCATTGAAGTCTCCAATCAGACATACATTTTCCATTTTTTGATCCATAATTTTCTCGTGCACTTTTTTATAGAATTCTAATTGTTTACTATTTGGGGCAGATATTACTACTAACAATATATTTTTAAAATCAAGTTTTAGCTCTATGATCACTATTCTACCTTCAGTATCCACATATCTTATATTGCTATCTATTCCTTCCTTAATATATACCACTACTCTTTTTTTTTCTTCTGCCAATGATGAGTATGCTGTACCTAATTTCTTATATTGTATATATTTTATATCTTGTTTTCTTATGTGTACCTCCTGGAGGCACACTATATCTGATTTTTGTTTCACAGTTTTTTAAAAAATTTGGTGTCGTTTGGATGGCGAGTTGAGTCCATTTACATTTACTGATAGAATTTTTAGAGTTCTTTCCATTTTTTACTGACTTTCCTGTTGTTTCTTCTTTGTTTCTTCCTGTTCCTTTTTGTTGCCTCTCGTTTGCATTCCTCCTTCCTCCTGCGTCTCTCCTTCGTCTTCTTTTCCTCCTTGTGGGGGGGGGGTTCACGTTCCCACCTCTGTTTTCCTTTAATATTCCTTCCTCCCTCTTCTTTTCTACTATTTGTTGCCTCGCTGCCCGTCATTTGGTCGTATAGTTCCCTTGCCTTACTCTGTGAGTCCACCTTTATTTTCTTTCCCTGCCACATTACTAACATCCCTTCCGGCGGCGTCCATCTAAAGGGTATATATCTCCTATTTAGCAATGTGGCCAGGAACCAATAGTCCTTTCGCAGATCTCTTATCCTTTTGGGAATTTGTTTCAGAGTAATTATTTTTTTATTCCTATAGAACATAGGTTCGTCCTTTGTTATTTTGTATACAATATCCCTCACCTTTCTTCTTACGAATCTTATGTGTACCTCCCGGGGAAGTTTATTTTGTCGGGCATAATTTGTATGAACCCGGTACACCTCATCAAGTTCATTTATTATTTCGTCCCTTTCTCTTTGGAGTGCCTCAGCAATCATCTCTGCCATTATCATTGTCAAATCTTCCTCCCTCTCTTCCGCTACATTTTGGAAACGCAGGTAAAATGCCGCTTTTTCCATTTCCAGCTGCGCCACTGTGTTCTCAAGTTCCTTGTTTAATCCTGTCATTTTTGTATCCAGTGCTTCCAGTTTTTCTTCTGTCAATTCCGTTTTTTGTTCTATTTCTTTTATCCTTTGGTCATTTTTTTGAATAATTTCTTGTATCAGATCCATTTTTTCGTCAATCTTTTGGATATCGTTCTTTACTTCTCTCTTTACCTCATCCATATCTTTTCTGGATTGCTCGTGGTTCCTGGTCATACATTCTTGCATTTTGGCCATGGTTTCTTGAATTGTTATTAATGTGGCTTGCATTGTTGGCATATTGGGTGTGCTGGGTTGCTTCTCTGACGTAAACATTCCTTCCAAGGTTTTCTGTGACACTGGGGAGGCTGCTGTTCCTGCTAAGATTGATGTTATCTTCTTCCCTGTCTTCAATGTTGTTGTGGTAGTACTCGTCATCTCTTTCAAAATTCCATGTTGCGCCACCAATATTTTATCAACTTTCTCCCAAATCACCATCCAAATTTTGTATAATTTCTTTCTCTCTCTTTTCTTTTCTCTCGTAAAAAATTCAATTCAATAATCTCTCACTCACTTAATCTCTTTCCTTTAAGCAGATTTCTTTAAATAATCTTTAAATAATTAAATAATTAATTACCTCTATAAAATACTCCGTAAAAATGTGGCAGAAATGTAAGTATAAATATAATATAAAATAGCGATATAGATATTAATATACGTATAAATATATATAAATATGCAACTTAGATAATCAAAGACTTATTCAATCAATCAATTCTTAATACTTAATATTTAGTATTCAATAATTAATAATCAGTTAATGCTTATAGGAGACTTCCGGCGGTGACGTAGGGTCGTGGCGGCACAGGAGAGAAACGCTCTCTCTCTGGTGTCAGATTTCTGAGCTTTTGGTGCCTTTTTTGGCGGAGACCGATCTTGGAGAGATCAGGAATAAGGAGGGGAAACTTCGGGGGAGGCGAGGAGAGGTGCGATCTCTCGCTGCACCGCGAAGATCCGTCATTCCAGACTCGGGAGAAGACAGCGGGCGCGACGAACGCAGCTGGCCCGGAGGCCCGACGAGCCGATTGAGACCATCGGGAGCGGAGGAGTGAGTACAGTGCAAGATCGTGGAGGGTGAGCAGAAAGTAAGAATCAATAATTTGGAATAATTTGGCGCAAATCGAGGAGAGAGTATTTTTCCGGAGGGGTAGCGTGAAAAGAGAAGATCTCAGAGCGTGAACGGGCGGCAATTGTAGAGGCAAGCAGAAAGGAAGAGGACGGGATATAGATCAGCAGAGAAAGAATAAAAAACACCAAAACACTAAAACAGCGAAAACGAAGGTGAGAAGAAGAAGTGGACTTAGATCAACTGCGGTGATTTGAAGAAGAATAGACATTCTTTGTAACCTCCTTTTTTGGCTGCCCTAACGGAAGGAGAGAGGTAGTTTGGCAAAGTAAAAACTGCAAACTGTGACTGTGCAGATTAGAGATCGCCATATTGAAACAGGAAAAGACTTCAGTGTAAAAAAAAAAAGAGAGAGACTTGCTTTTTCCTCTGTTGAAGATACAACAAACGAGACTCATAGAACATTTGAAATATACTGCTCATATATAGTCCTTCTTTTTATTTAGACATAGATAATTGTTACTGATTATTATAGATAAAATAGATAATTGTTACTGATATTTATTGGATATTTATTTATTTATTCATTTATTCTCTTATTTATTGGAATTAACTAAGAACTATAGTGGCCACCATTATTTTCCAGCACTGCCATATGGTCTGAGCACTGACAGGCTGACCCCCCCCACCCCTTCAACCTCTGCAGCAATGCTGACAGCACTCATATGTCTGTTTCCCAAAACCAACCTCTGTATATGATGCTGAGCACGGGCACTCAACTTCTTTGGTCGACCATGGCGAAGCCTGTTCTGAGTGGAACCTCTCCTGTTAAACTGCTGTATGTTCTTGGCCACCATGCTGCAGCTCAGTTTCAGGGTCTTGGCAATCTTCTTATAGCCTAGGCCATCTTTATGTAGAGCAACAATTCATTTTTTCAGATCCTCAGAGAGTTCATTGCCATGAGGTGCCATGTTGAACTTCCAGTGACCAGTATGAGAGAGTGAGAGCGATAACACCAAATTTAACAGTTACACTGTTATACAGTTTGCAAGAGAACCGCAGCCACCGCCACATTGCTGGCGTCCGCTTGCACCACAAACAGCTTGGACAGATCTGGGTGTATCAGTACCTGTTCCCTGACAAATAAGGTTTTCAAGTGCTTGAAGGCCCGCTGACATGTTACTGTCCATGGCAACGGGTACCCTGGATGTGGTTTCCTAGCCAAATGTTTTGTTCTTAAAAGATCTGTGAGTGGGAGAGCTACGCGGGCGAAGGACGGGATAGAAATTGGCAATAGAAATTCGCAAACCCCAGAAAACTTTGTAATTGTGTGTTTTGGGAGTCTGCCAGTCCATTACCACCTTTACCTTAGCGGGGTCCATTTCCACCCCCTATGGGGAGATGCGGAACCCCAGGTAGTCCAACTGTGACTTGTGGAACTCACACTTGGACAACTTGACATACAAGTGCGCTTCTAATAGCTTCTTCAGAACCTGATGCACCAGGGTGACATGTTCCTCCAAGGTCTTGGTGTATATGAGGATGTTGTCCAAGTAAACGAGCACCCCTTTATACAAGTGTTCATGCAGAACCTCATTAATGAGCTGCATGAACACAGCTGGAGCGCCTTACAACCCGAAAGGCATAACCCTAAATTGGTAACTTCCCAACGGGCAATTGAAGGCTGTCTTCCATTCATCCCTGGCCTTAATTCTCCCCCTGTAGTAGGCCTCCCGTAGATCTAATTTGGTAAAGACCCGGCCCTCTGCCAGATGGCCAGCATGTCCTTCATTAACGGGAGGGGATACAGGTGTTCTACACACACTGTGTTGATGCCTCAGAAGTCAACATTCAGACGTAAGCCACCGTCTTTTCTCTGAAAAGAATGGGTGCCGCCACCCTGGATCTAGCTGGCTGGATGAACCCCCGTTTCAGGTTTTTCTTTATGTATGCCCTCATCTTGGTTAATTCCTGAGGGGTCATAGAATCCATTTTGGCCTTTGGTAACTTTGCCCCAGGGAGGATCTCTATTGCACAATCTGTGGGACGGTGGGGAGGTAAGGTGTCACATTCCTTCTCATTGAACACCTCCGCCAAGTCCCCATATACCCTAGGGAAGATTTGCCCATCTGTTGCCTTAACCTGCATGATAGTACTTCTGCCGTCCGTGGCAGATCCTGGGGCCTGGATGTCTTTCTCATGGTGAGGTGGGTTGGGGCCAATCCCTATCCGCAGGTGTCTGCAACCACCTCCCCACCATATTGTTGGGCCCCATTTGTCCAGCCAAGCTAGACCCAGGACGACCTCTTCTGTTATCCTTGGGACCACCACGAAATGTATAACCTCTCAATGTGGCCCTGTTTCTAAGATGGCCTGTTTCGTGATGTGGGTTGCCGGTTGGCCCCCCAACAACGAGCCATCCATTTGCTCAAAGCATATGGGCCAGGTCAATTTCCTGAGCCCTACCACTAAAGTGTTGGTGATGGCTGCACTCATTAGGCAGTGAGTGCATCCCGAGTCTATCAGGGCGGTGCACACCTGGCGCCTGCGAGCCTCCACTTGTTCTGACCTAGGCTTCCTGAGTCAGTAAAACACACAAGTAGTCCCAAAAACCTGTTTTATTTTAACAGCTGTGAATTCGGGATAAGGCTGATAATCACCCACCTTTATCTCCCTTGACACACCGCCAAAGACCTAATTGGCAAAGCCACATGGAGTCCAGAATCAAACAGAGCTTCAGAGCTTAAACTGCACAGAATTAACAGCGTTGCTTCCTGCAAAGGCCCACGTGTCTTTGCTCCTCTTTTAAGTCTTATGGGAAGGGCCAATCATCTCCAAGCCCTACTCCCAAGTCGTCCATTTTGTTTTAACTGTTCTTGCCTTCTGGCAGCTCTGCACATGCGCGCACTAGGAACAGGCTCCCCCTGTTCCTCTGCCTCGCTGAGGTCCTACTCTGGAGGCAGCACGTATGTCCCAGATGGCCCTTTCTCTGCCTCTGACACAGAGCCCTTGTCCGAGCCTTCCCCAGACTCCAGGACTGGCCCATGTTCCTCCCCAGCCTCCTCACTGTCTGACTCTGCTGCCAGCTCTGCAGGTTGCTGGTGGACCACACCACCACTACTACGGATATCACAAAGGGCTTAACAGGTGTAAATACCATCGGGTCGGCCTGTCCGTCATCGTCACTGCCACTGGTGTTCAGCCCTTCATTCGGATCAGCCACCTCTCCACCCGGGGTTGTTGGGGTTTTTTGGTGCGCCCCTCGCGACTTTTCTGGGGTGTCCTTCATGCTTTTACTAGCTGTTCCTTGTCCTGATGTACCCAAGGATGCCTTGGGGCCTGCCTCGGGGCATTCTGCTGCCTGATGACCCGGCTTTCCGCAGCGGAAACACATAATTGGCGGTCAGACAGGTGTGGTCTTCTCGGGTGGCGTCACTAGTGATGGCTAGGCCCTCGGAGTAGACGGCTGAGCTCTTGGAACGAGGCTGGCGGGCCGGACCAGTGTTCTTTGGCCCCGTGTGCCCCAGTCCCTCCTCGGACGGTCGTCACGGAACTGTACATCTAACTCTGTTGTGGCCTGGAACCAGGCCTTCAACCAGGGAGGCAACCCTCGGCACACATGTGATCCAGTCCGGGCTTGAAGTGGTGCACCACAAGCCGCTCTGGCCATCCTCGCAATTTGCCAGCCAGCCGCCGAAACTCCCTAACGTACTCTGTCACAGGTCTGCCGTGCTGCCTGGCTGCCAACAACTACTCCTCTCCTTGTTGCAGGCTGGTGCAATCTTCGAACCTCTCCTGAAGGGCTGCCAGAAACAGGCCAACATCCCCTAACTCTGCAGCATGGTCACTATACAGGTCTGCCACCCAATCAGCAGCTTCCCCTTCCATTGCCGCTGCCACCTCCATCACCATGTCCCACTGGGACGTATACAGGTGAGCATATCGATCCATATGGTTCAGTACCTGGCCCATAAAGAGGGCCACTTTGTCCGGGCTGCCATCAAACATTGCCCGCACAGCCGGCGGGTCCCAGCACCCTAACGGCCCAGGCCCATGGCTGGCTGAAACCCCGGTCAGTGCTAGGGGAGGGCAGCCCTCATGGCCTAGGGGTCTCCCCCCTTCTTTGCGCTGTCCACCCGTGTTACATCCGGTGTTGGTCTTTGGTCCATCGCCCTGGGCTGACCCTTCATGTCGTATGGCCGGTCTGAGATGGCCATCTGAAAATGGCTGAAAACCCCTCCTGGGTGTTGGGCCTCATGGGAAGGGCGGCCCGCCTCCGTGGTTCCCTGCCAGCCACTCCCATGACCTGGGTCACTGAACTCAGCTGCTCCAAACATCTCCTGCAGGACCTCCATGGTTTGGCTTCCCACTGCAGTGGAATAACTCCAGCCGTCATCCAAAATATGCCGCTCCCACCATGGGGCAAAATGGGGCCCAGAAGGGGTAAGCATGGGACCTGGGGGTGGAGGGGCCCTGTAGTCCCCTGTTCCCGAGGGCCCCAGCGACCACTCCATTCCCCCTGCTCCACCCTGTTCAGCCTCTGACTTCTCCTGATCGGCTAGAGGCTTCCTTACCAACTGGCGTTCCTTTGGCCTAATGTCCAGGGAAGCCTCCCCTGCCGGACCTGGCAGGGGCTCCAGGGCAGTGATGTCCGCTGTCTCCACTGTCTCCTCCAAATTCGCAGCCTCCAAACCCGGCTCCGTACCTTCAGCCATGCTGTATAGAGAGAGCCCTGACTACCTGTCAGGTTCTGGAAGGTCAGAACGAAAAACCACAAAACACAGTCCTGGTTTGTAGAGTTTTATCTCCCGCTCCGGCGCGAACTGACCATCAAGGAATGCACAGAAAAACAATGAAATCTAGTCAGGGCTAACTGCCCAGTGCTCCCCATCACCTTTTGAATGTTTCCTGCCACCCCACCCTATCATGCATGCAAACCCGCCCCCATGTGACCCCGGAACCATCCTGTGCGCAGGAGGTCGCTGCCCAGCTGGCCTCGCCGCCACGCCTGCCTCTCAGTGGAATTTGCTGCTATTGCCGCATCTCAGCTGTGGATGTTGCCGCGGCTTCCTCAGTCTAGCGAGAGAAGGTGCCTCCCAGTAGCTTCGCCGCTAACGCCGCTTCTCAGCTGTTGCCGCTGCCGTGGCTCCATTGTTCCAGCCGGAACCCATGCGGGCGGTGGAAGGTCAGTCCTGGATTGTTGGGGGCAGTTGCATTGTCCCGTCGCAGCCTCCCCCACCAGATGGCAGCCCTGGGCCACTAGGCACACCGGAGCTGACACAAGCTGTATACTCACTACTTTACATTGTAGCCAAGTGTCATTTCTTCAGTGTTGTCACATGAAAAGATACACTTAAATATTTACAAAATGTGAGGTGGTGTACTCACTTCTGTGACATACTGTATATGATATACTCTGTGTGTGTGTGTGTGTGTGTGTGTGTGTGTGTGTGTGTGTGTGTGTGTGTATATATATACACACAGTATGTCACAGAAGTGAGTACACCACCTCACATTTTGTAAATATTTAAGTGTGTATATATATGCAAGTTTTGGTGTATTCGGGTCTTTTCCCATGTAAGATCGAGAGTATCTTGGTGACGTTTCAACAAGGTCCCACTCGTCATCTACAGGCTGGTGTCTTCGGCTTCGTGCTTGTGCAAGGAAAGTGTGATCGGAGCTGACGTCTCTCTATAAATACTGGTGGGGAGGTGTGGGGTGCTGGCTTTGTTGCTGTGAGCAGGTTGGTTGCCTGTGTTGTTACATCTTTTTTTTTTTTTATTGAAAAAGTTTTCAAATACAAGTTTTTCCCCCCTTTCCCCCCCCCCCTCTTCCCTAACCCCCCCTCACCACCCATCCCCCCCATGACTTCTTCACAACAATAGGCTATTTCATAACTAATTACATACATAATATCTTCCCTTTCCCTTACTCCCTCCTCAGAATACTGACCCTTAGCATATTATTCTTATAACTCCCATTTTTACGATAATCTGCCCTTTTTCTCCTCCCCTAAACTTATAGTGTATTATTACAATTTAACATTTAATCTTTTATATATATTAATATAACATTTTAAAGCAGCCTTCTCCCTACATCCAAATTTAACGTTTATTCAGTTCTATCCAATTCCTCCACTCCCCTAAATATATGACTTAAGGATCCTTTTTCTTAGACTAATCAATCAGTAAACTAACCTATTTCAACCCTTCAATTCCTACAAAATCATGCAATACAATTCTAAATATAACCCACTGCCCACTTTACTAAAATATACACATATCTATATATGCATTCCATTTTATAAAAAAAAAAAAAGACAATAACTTTAAATTTATAATCCATATAATATCTTCTTTGATGTCTTTCCACTGGATCGTTAAATCCATCACCCATAATAGGGTAAAATAACATGCTGGTGCAACAGTTTGTTCAAAATCTTCAATCATCTTCTGCCCCCATCAGTAGTAGATATCCTCGTATATATATAAAAGTAAAAACAACCACCCGAGTGACATTATAATTATATCCATATAGTTATAGTTGTGGTATTCATCAGGATTGTTGATTCCCATCATCCTAATGGGTAACAACCAGATCTTCTGCATGCCCCAGCGTGACTCTCTTGCCTTGTAACTCAAAATAATCATAATATATTCACCAGTAAAAGAAATCCAGAGTAGATAATTCAAATCCAACAAGGTAAGGCTCTTTTCACATCCCAAAATCACGGCATTACAGAGATCTGCCACAATCCTCAGGATAGTATTAAACAATTGTTCGCCTCCACTATCTTTTCAGATGTTCATTCATTTTTTAAAGTCCCTGGCTTCACTGTTGCTTGGTTTAGAAATTGCTGTTTCTATGAGATCTATTTCTTTTCTTTTTCTTTTGCGGGTTGAATTTCCATCCTCGTTTCGTGCCTACCAATTGTGTATCGGCTGATCGATTTTCATTCTGCTTTGTGAGTTGATCTTGTTGGGTTAGTTTTATCATCTCATCTTTCTTCTCCATCACTTGTATATCAACTGGTTGATTTGCGCACTTGTCTGTGACTTGATGGTTCATCACATTGGAGTCGGATGACACTGCTCTCTTATTTATAGACAGTCCAGCT
This sequence comes from Arizona elegans, assembly GCA_022577455.1. NCBI lineage: Eukaryota > Metazoa > Chordata > Lepidosauria > Squamata > Colubridae > Arizona > Arizona elegans. The sequence goes on from JAKOOJ010000010.1 coordinate 47,435,042, forward strand.
GGGGTATCCAGAGAGTCCAAAGACAACTTATCCACCACAGCCTCTGTAATTTGGTATTTTCTTTTTGTTTCCAACTCCTTTTGCTTATCCTGTATTATGCCTAAAGATGTTAAATTCATTTTTAAAATTTTTTGATAAAATTCTTCCGCTTTTTCAACAGTGTTCAGTTGATATCTTACTCCTTGGTGTCTCAATATTAAACCAACTGGGGCATTCCACCTAAATAGGATATTTCTTTTTTTTAACTCAGTCACTAGAAAGCCAAATTTCTTCCTCTCCATTAACATCTTAGTCGGGAGCTCCTTAAAAATCCAAATCTTTCTTCCATGAAATTGCAAAGTAGAATTAAAAGAGTTCTGCACAATATTATTCCTAATTTCTTTATCTGTAAAATAGATCACCACATCTCTAGGCAATTGCCTTTGCTTTGCCAACCAGGAGTTTATTCTGTAAATTCTATCAATCCTGCAATACACTTCATCAGGTTGAACCTTTAAAATCCCAGCCAGAATTTCAGAAGATATTTTCCTTAAGTCATCTCTATTATTTTCCTGCAAACCTCTCAGTCTAATTGCATATTCTGTAAAATTATATTGAATCATTAAAACTTCTCTTTCAATCCTCTGTTGCACATTTTCTTCATTACCAGTCTTTTGGTCAACCTCCATTTTAGGTTTGTCTTCTGAGCTATTATCCTGAATGTTTACCAAATCCTTTTTAATTTTTTGAATCATGTCATCCAAATTCTCCTCAGTTTCCTTCATTTTAGACTCTAATAATTTAGTCTTTGCATCCACCCGAATCAGAAAGTCTGATAAACCATTAGCTGTTTTTAAAATCTTTCGATTCAAAAAGTCAAACTTTGATTTCACCAGTTCACCAATTTCTTTAATTTCCTGCTTAAATTTTTCGAGTTGCTGGTTCACAATCTCATCCCTTCTTACAATCTCTTCAAGAAGAAATTCTATTATATTAAAATCAGGTTTCTGACACTGGAGAGTTAAAACTTGTTGGTGTAATTTATTAATGGGGGAGATTCCCCCCCCCCTGTTTGTCTAGCTGTGTGAGTCCCGGTGCCATTTCCCACACAGACAAGATTTAGTGGAAAAGAGAGAAAAAAAAAGCTTGTTTCCAACCAAGATCAATATCAGATCCCCAAGAAAAAAAAAAAAAAGAAAAAAAAAAAGCAAGAGTGGGAGTGAGGTTTTGCCTCAATTATGGCCAAAAGTATTCATTCCGCTACTTTGTAATAGAAAACGGAAGGACTTTCCCTTTCAGCCTCTCTTCAAGCCGCAGCTTTCAGCCCTTCTCCAGCCACGGCAGACGCCATTTTAAAAGACTCTTTTTCCCCCTTTCCTCTCATCTTTTCTCTTAAATAGTTTTTTAAAGGGTAAAATACTTGCGATTCAGTATTAAGGGTCCAGCTCGCCTTTTCTTTGATTATTCTGTTAAATTCGCAGGCTTGCTCTTGACGCCTGGCTCTGCATAAGCAGAGGTCTCCCAAAGCCCGGAGCAGCGGCAGGGGATTTGGGGCTTCTCATCCGCTCCGTCCCAAAAGTAAAAAAAAAACTTTTGGGACTCTGCAGAGAGTTCTACCCACCCCTGCCGGCTCTATCTCCGTTTCCTCTTGGAAACGGAGTTTTTTCGAGCCGCCATTCCGCTGTGAAGGCGGCTCTGACAGGCAATGGAAGCTGACAATCCCAAAGGAACGTCTGGCGGCGGCCAGCAGCAAACCGGAAGTTTTGGTGTATTCGGGTCTTTTCCCATGTAAGATCGAGAGTATCTTGGTGACGTTTCAACAAGGTCCCACTCGTCATCTACAGGCTGGTGTCTTCGGCTTCGTGCTTGTGCAAGGAAAGTGTGATCGGAGCTGCCGTCTCTCTATAAATACTGGTGGGGAGGTGTGGGGTGCTGGCTTTGTTGCTGTGAGCAGGTTGGTTGCCTGTGTTGTTACATCTTGATGAGTTGATGTTTGCAGATTTGTCAGCTGTTTCGTAACATCCTGTGTGGGTGAGGTCCTTGATGTGTGCCCATTAGTCTTTTGTGTTTTAACGACCTGGGTAATGGGCTGTGTTAACATCCTGAGTTCTAGTGTTGTGATATTCTGAGTTTTTTGTTGTAATGTCCTGAGCAGATGGCTGTGATGCCACATCCTGGGCTTTGGTTTGGCTCCGAGTTTGAGGTCTTGCCATGTGTTCATGGCGTGTGTCAGTTTGCTTTGTGTGGGGATCGGAGGAGGGTGCAGCAGCTGGTGATGCCGCCGTGGTCTGGCTTCTGGATGGTGGTTGTATTTCGTCTATGAGATGGGTTTGGGTTTGAATCTGGTGAGGATGATTGGTGGTGGTGTCATGTGTTATCTTGGGTCCGGTGTTAATCTTCGTGGCTGGGACTCTTCTGTTGACTAGGGCTAGTTTCCAGATGTCCGGTAGGCGGGAGGTATCGTCATGTTTATTCATGTTAGGGGGGTGTTTCTCTATTTCGATGGCTTCCATGATTATTCTCTTGTTGAAGTGTTCAGTTTTGGAGATTAATTTGGTTCCTTCTAAGTCAATTTCGTGTCCTGTTGTTTTAAGGTGCTGGAAAATGGAGGAAGTTTTTTCTTCTTTTCTGATTGCGTTCTTGTGTTCTGCAATGCATGCATTTATTCTCCTATTAGTTTGTCCAATGTATGTGGCTGGGCAGTTTTTGCATGGTATTTCATAGACTCCTTGGTTTTCTAGCTGGATCTTGTCTTTGGGGTTTCTTAAGATGTTGGCTATTTTTTGGTCAGTGCAGAAGGCTGTCTTGATATTGTGTTTGTGGAGAATTTTGCTGATTTTATCCATGGTGCCTTTGATGTAAGGGAGGAGGGTGATGCCGTTGTCCTGTTCTGTGTCTCGGTTCTTGGGGGATGTCTCCCTTTGGATTAGGTTGGTAATTGTGTTTCTTTGGAATCCGTTAGAGATTAATACGTTTGTGAGAGTGTGTAATTCAGTTTTCAGGTGGTCTTTGTCGGCTAGGCGTTTGGTTCTGGAAATGAGAGTCTTGGCTATGGAGTTGATCTGTGCAGGGTGGTGATGTGATTGTGCATTTAAGTAGCGATTGGCGTGTGTTTTTTTCCGGTAGATGGTGTGTCTTAGGGAGCCTCTGCTCCAGCAATCCACCCAGAAACAACTTACACAAAGAAGAACAAAAAGCACTCACCAACTTAAGGAAAGACAATAACATAATCATTCTCCCAGCAGACAAAGGTAATGCCACAGTGGTGATGAACACATCCGACTACCAAGCTAAACTATCCAACCTACTCCAAGACCCCGCTTACAAACCTCTAAACAAAGACCCCACCACCTACCTGGAAAAAAAAACACCAAATCCAAAATAAAAGCCTCTCCCATCAGTGAAGAGATCCAGCAAAGAATCATCCCCAGAGAGAAATCATCCAGATGCCCCAAGCTCTATCGCCTCCCCAAGATACACAAAGAAGGAACACCACTCAGACCCATAGTCAGCTCCATAGGCTCACCTCTACAGAATCTTGCCAAATTTCTTGCCAAACAACTTCAGCCCTACGCAGAATCCATCACCTCACACGTACAAAACTCATTCCGCTTCATAGAAACAATAAAGAAACAAAACCTACAACCCAGCTACCTACTTGTGAGCTTCAATGTCATATCCCTCTTCACCCAAATACCTATTAAAGAAGCCTTGACAGATATCCAAAACAAATACAACCCCCATAAGCACATCCTAGATCTGACCAACCACTGCCTAACCAACACATACTTCATCCACAATGGACAAAGATACAAACAGATAGAAGGAGCACCTATGGGATCGACTTCCGGTTGGTGAGCTACAGCGACATGGTGCCAAGTGAGTGATCACTACTCAGCACCGTTTGTCACCCCGTTTTGGGGATCCTTTCGGGGGCGCGGGACCCGGAGAGCCCCGCGGACAATAGAGAGTCGGGTGAGCGAGAAAGCGAAGCGCAAATGCTTCTCGCAAGACCGGGCAGCTCTGTCAATCCATCGCGTGTGAGTCAGCCTTTAATGGCCGACCTAAAGCTGTAGCAGCCGGCAACTAGACGGGAGCTAGGAGATTCGGAGGCTGCAGCGCTGAAATTGGAACGCACCTTTCCTACCCAAACTAAAGTGGATATCGGAGAAGGGGCCGGTGGAGTCAGGTGATAAGGGCTCAGTGAGGAGAAGAGCGGCGATTGCGAATGAAGAAGGACATTTAAAGACGACGGAGCTCGACAAGCCGGCACGGTGAATGAAAAGACTGACGGCGTGAGACCAACTGCGCAAAAAAGAGGTTTGGTGGGTTCAGCGAGCAAGAAGAAAAAAGAACCCAGGAAAATTTCTTTTTTTGTTTTCTACAGCATTGAACTAGTGGAAGACGAGGCAAGTGGGAGATTTGACCTTACCCGATTGCAGAGAAGAACAGGAAACGCAGCCATTACAGTGATTGGACAGAGCAACAACCAGAAAGACTGACACAGAGACAATCTAGCAGTGAGATCCACCATAGAGTTTTGACTCTGACCACTGAATTCGGGAAGAAGAAAGGCTTGGAGAAGTCTGGAGGCTGAGTAGTAAAGAACATTATACTTTTGTAGAAGGAAAAAAAAAGGAAACCAAGGGGTTTGTTATCTGCTCTTTTCCCGATATTCTTTTCTGTAGTATTCTGACCTTTTATACATTATTATTAACTCTAACAAGTACTGTAAATTTTTATACTTATCAAATTTTGATCCTTTTTCATACATAACATATATTTTTGTACATTCTATCACATATATATTTAATTATATCTAACCTTTTAACTATTTAATTATTTAAATATATTTACTTGTATTGGTAGTACTTATTTATATTAGCCTACCTTATTTATAGCTATATAATATTTTGTACTTGAAATTAACTTTATAAATCAAGCAAGATATAGGAAATTAAGGAATAGATGACAATTGTATTTTCTAGGAAGTAGAGTGATTTAAGATATTAGGAAACGCTAGATATTTTTTGTGTTTAGAGGACCTGAATTTACCCTTCATAAGTATAATTAATTCATATTAACTAATCAATTATTAGTTGTTAAATTAATTAAGTATAATCAATTAATTAACTATAATCAATTAATTGCTATTACCAATATTGTAATCCAAGTGTTTATTTGTCCAAGACATTGACTGGAAGTGCCATGATGTCAGTGTTCCAAATTAGGCTTTCTTCCAACGCTGACATAACGAGATGAAGCAGAAAGAGCAGAAGCTTGATTTATTGCTGAGATGAACTTTTACCTAGTTTTTGTATGTTACAGATAGTGTTTCCTGGGAGACGAGGAGGGGGGCTACATTCCTGTGAAAAGAACGTGCCGGGATATAGAGATGGATCTGTATGATGGCCAATGGGACATTGGGGTTGGAGAGCGGAAGAGGAGGGGGTTGGAAGGAGGGGCCAGTTTGGCTGCAATTTGAATCAGGAATGTCGGATTCGGCTATTCTTAAAATAAAAGTGATTCATTAGAGAGTTTGCGCTTGAGAATGAAGTTTATTCAAGATAGCACCGAAACTTGACAGACAGCCAAACTCTCCTCCAAATCCAGGCTGGCTGAGTTTAAATCATCCCGTTCCCTCCCAGACATCTGGTCGGACGGACTATGGCTGAAGCCAAGCTCTCGGAGGAAAGCCTGCTTCAAGAAACGGGAGAAGCAGAAGCGGTCGTGATTCCAGCCAACTTGGAAAATACAAAGGTTCAACTTTCTCCGCCTTCCCTCCCCGCAGAACTTCAAGCAAAGAAACGTGATGCAGATAAGTACCCGGGGACTGTGCCAAAAGCCTTAGAGGTGGAATTTCCTTTTGCAAATGTAAAAGATAAAGAAAAACCCCTAAGTGAATTGGGAAGGGCGAGCTGGGGATGGGAATGGCAGCGAAGCCCAGACAAGGCAGCACCTCCCCACCCCAGGATGAGAGACGAGGCAGAGGACTATCAACACCAAGGCTGGCCCTCCAGAGCTCAGCACAGAGAGGAGAGGGCAGAGAGGGAGGAGCCACCCCAGTTCAGAGGGAAGTTCGATGGTGATCCAGACAACCTCGCCCAATTCCTCGATTCAGCTGAGATATACATAGAGCGGTTCGAACACCTCTACCCTTTCCCCAGAGCCCTAGTGAATGCTATCTCGGAAGGGCTGGAGGGAGAAGCAAAGAGGTGGTCAGCATCACTCTACAAATACAGGGCCCCCCAGCTACAAGATGCGGATGAGTTCTTGCAACTATTGAGAGCCCATTATGAGGAGGAGGAGGAGGACCCCTATGTGGAAGACGAGCTCAGAAACCTAATGCAGAGGGGGAAGCCTATCAGAGAGCATATCCGTGAATTCAGGAGAGTCATTGGGACACTGCCTCCCCTACCAGAGCAATTGCTGGTGTATTTTTTTAGAACAAGCCTAGATAAAAGAATTTCCCAAGTGACTGCCTATCGTGACATCCCAAACCGACTCGCTGAATGGTTCCGGGTAGCGATAAAAGGGCTGCGGGCGAGTGACACGTCAAAACCACCAGAGGGAAAGGAGAGAGGCCGACCAGACCAGGGGCCACTCAACAGATGAGAAACCCCAACATCACAGCCCTCCTACAGACCAACTGCCCCACGGAGCCCACTGAAATGCTACAGATGTGGAGGAAGCGGCCACATAGCAGCAAGATGTGGAACGCCTAGACCGGGACCAGCTCCACCGCCCAAAGCACAACCGGAACGAGGGCCCAAGCGCGTCACCCACGTACCGCGGGAAGCTCCCCAAATCCCTGAGTTTTTTGCTCATCTGACCGAAACCAGAGGAATCCCAGATGAGGGAGATCAGTCCCCCGAACCCTATGACACGGAAGACGAAGGCGAGGATGACCCGATGGTGAGTGGACCCGTCCATCCTTTTCTTTTCCCCATACACCTAACAGCCCCCAAAACAGGGGCCCAAGAGACTTTCCAAGCCCTAATAGACTCGGGTAGCACACGGTACCTAATCAACCTACCCACAGTTCTAAAATTGGGAATCCGAGCTAAACAGCTCAAACAACCAATTCGCTTCGAGCAAGTTGATGGGTCCCTAGTGGGAGGAACGTACGCCACACACTTGACTGAACCCGTGAGACTAGAACTCGCAGATCACTGGGAGACGATCCGCTTCATAATAGCCCCCAAGATGACAGAACCAGTCATATTGGGACTCTCATGGCTCGACAAATGGGGCCCAATCATTTGGTGGCAAGAGGGAACCCGCAGGCTGAGAATAGCAAAGGGGCCCCAACCCCTGCCGCCCCGACCAGAAGAATTCCCTCCCACGCTGAAACCCCAAAGCAGCCCTCCACTACAGAAGAAAACACCACCAACACAAGGGCCCCTCCCAGAAGGTGCAGCAAAGCAATTGGCAGCCGCACCCACCACCGCTTGTAACGCAAACCAGATCCCAAGGGAGTACCAAGACCTGGCAGGGGTATTCAGCGAGGCCGAGTGTGACATTCTGCCCCCCCACCGCGAGACCGATTGTGCCATCGAGATTATCCCAGGAGCGAAACTACCCAAACCAAAAATGTATGCCATGACGCCCCGAGAAATGCAGGAAATGCGGGACTACATAGACAAAAACTTACAAAGGGGATTTATTGAGCCAGTGAAACCAAGGGTAGCGGCGCCGGTCATGTTTAAAGAGAAAAAGGACGGCTCCATGAGACTGGTGGTCGACTTTCGAAGTTTCAACGCTGTTTGCGTACACAACTTGTACCCCCTCCCCCTCATGAAAGACATGTTAGCCCACCTAGCTAAAGGGAAGGTTTTCACCAAACTAGACCTTCGAGAAGCTTATTACCGAGTACGCATAAAGGCAGGAGATGAATGGAAAACAGCATTCAACTGCCCCCTGGGTAGTTTCCAGTTTAAAGTAATGCCTTTTGGATTGCAAGGAGCCCCGGCAGTATTCATGCAGTTAATAAACGAAGCCTTACATGAACACCTTTACAAAGGGGTCCTCGTCTACCTGGACGATATTCTTATCTACACAGAGACCATAGATGAACATATACCCCTCGTCCGCCAAGTACTGAAAAAACTGCTACGGGCAAACCTATATGTCAAACTGCCAAAATGCGATTTCCACCAATCACGGCTAGACTACCTGGGCTACCGAGTATCAAATGAGGGGATAGAGATGGACCCAGCCAAGGTCCAATCAGTTCTACAATGGCAGCCCCCTCGCACCCGCAGACAACTGCAAAGTTTTCTAGGCTTTGCGAATTTCTACAGACAATTCATCCCCTCGTTCGCGAAGATTGCCAAACCCTTGATGGACCTCCTAAAGACAGGAAGCCCAGCGATGAAACCTCGCCCGGGACAACCCCTACAGTGGGACCTGACCTGCCAACAGGCATTTGAGACGCTAAAAGGACTGTTCGCGAAAGAACCTGTCTTAAAACACCCGGATCCGGAACAGCCTTTTGTCATCCAAGCAGACGCAAGTGATGTGGCAGTAGGAGCCGTGTTACTCCAAAAGAGCAACCAAGGTGATCTACAACCCTGCGTGTACACCTCCCGCAAACTCACCGATACGGAGAGGCGATGGGCGGCGTGGGAGAAGGAAGCGTTTGCAGTAAGGTGGGCCTTGTTGACCTGGCGGCACCTTCTAGAGGGAGGCCAGAAACCATTTGAAGTCTGGACTGATCATAAAAACCTAGAGGCTCTAAAAACCCCACGAAAACTGTCGCCCAGGCAAGTGCGGTGGGCACAATACTTCAATCGTTTCAATTTCGAGCTTAAGCACATCCCAGGAGGGAGAAATTTCCTGGCTGATGCCCTCTCCCGGATGCCCCAATACAATAGTGAGCGGGAGCAGGTAGTGAATGCCATCATCCCCTCCACCCAAGCTGCGGCCCAAGTGATCACCAGATGACAACGACGTGACCAGCAAGGCCAACTTGCAAGTGACTTAACTGCAAAATTAAAAAATGAAACGCTGACCGACCCCTGGTATCGGGACAATCAACATCTCTTGACAAAAAGAGATGAACTAGCATGGAGGGGGACAAAGCTCTATGTCCCACAGAGTTTACGCATCCTGATTCTCAAGAGGAGCCACGACGTTAAACCAGCAGGACACTTCGGGTTCCTAAAGACTCTGCACCTAGTACGAAGGCAGTTCTGGTGGCCACACATGAGAAAGGACGTAGACAGTTATGTAAAAAGCTGCACCATTTGTGCCACGATGAAGACAAGGCCAGGGTGCCCGCCTGGATTGTTGCAACCAGTAGCTGAGCCAACAAGACCATGGGAGGAGATTGCAATGGACTTTATAGTAGACCTACCGAGGAGCAGTGGAAATACAGTGATCTGGACTGTAATAGACTTATTCTCCAAACAGGCACACTTCATTCCTTGTAGCGGACTGCCTTCAGCCCATCAGTTATCCAAACTGTTCCTGAAACACATCTACCGCCTACATGGAGTCCCCAGGAGAATCATTTCCGACAGAGGGGTCCAGTTCACAGCAAAGTTCTGGAGGGAGTTTCTACGATCCATAGGTTCATCCCAAGGGCTCAGCTCAGCATTTCACCCGAGCACCAATGGGGGGGCAGAAAGACTGAACGCTATGATAGAACAGTATTTAAGATGCTACGTCGACTACCAGCAGTCCAATTGGGCAGACCTCCTATCTTTTGCGGAGGTTGCATATAATAATGCTGTCCACAGCAGCACGGGGCTAACCCCGTTCAAAATAGTGAGTGGCATGGATTTTGTTCCCATGCCAGAATACCCGAGGGAGCCCCCTTCCTCAGTCAGTTTGACCGACTGGATGGCAATGTTGAGACAAACTTGGGAAAATGTTAAGAGGGCCCTGGCAAAGGCGGCTCAATCTTATAAGGAACAAGCAGACAAGCACCGAACTCCCCAAAGACCATTTCAGCTGGGAGAGAAAGTTTACCTCTCCACCAAGTACTTGAGACTTAGACTCCCGAGCAGGAAATTGGGCCCAAAATTTATAGGACCATTTCCTATAATAAAAATAATCAACCCCGTTACAGTGCAATTGCAGTTGCCATGGCTTTTGGGGAAAATTCACCCCGTTTTTCACAGTAGCCTTCTAAAACCTATAGTAGGGTCTACTTTAAGGCCAACGCCACGTGAACCCCCTGGGCCCCTGGTTGTTGGGGGCCAAACGCACTACGAAGTGCAGCGGATTCTTGATTCAAGATGGCACAGGGGGCGCCTTCAGTACTTAATTAAATGGAAGGGTTACCCATTGTCAGAGGCTTCCTGGGTGAAGAGCGCAAACATTCAAGCTGATCGCCTTATAGCAAAATTCCATGCAGACCACCTGGGAAAGCCGGGAGGTGGGGGTGCACAGCCAGGGAGGGGCTGATGAGACTAATCTTGTTGTGTTTTCCCTATGGGATAGGTGATGTCGCAGAAGTGAAGGGAGAGGGGCCGGATGTCAGCGTTCCAAATTAGGCTTTCTTCCAACGCTGACATAACGAGATGAAGCAGAAAGAGCAGAAGCTTGATTTATTGCTGAGATGAACTTTTACCTAGTTTTTGTATGTTACAGATAGTGTTTCCTGGGAGACGTGGAGGGGGGCTACATTCCTGTGAAAAGAACGTGCCGGGATATAGAGATGGATCTGTATGATGGCCAATGGGACATTGGGGTTGGAGAGCGGAAGAGGAGGGGGTTGGAAGGAGGGGCCAGTTTGGCTGCAATTTGAATCAGGAATGTCGGATTCGGCTATTCTTAAAATAAAAGTGATTCATTAGAGAGTTTGCGCTTGAGAATGAAGTTTATTCAAGATAGCACCGAAACTTGACACATAGATTGTTAGACTGACATTGAGGGATTAGTAGACCTTTCCCATAGTTGAAAACTAAGAAAGATATTAGTACCCTAAAACAACGGAATAATTAGACAAAAGAGGTGGCAACCAGTGAATGATAATTTGGAGAAACATTGAGAAAATAATTAGAGATCAAAAAATAATTCTGAGAGAAATGACAAGCATGTCATCAACGATCTTGAAAACTGGAAAAAAGACACCCTCCAATCCTACTTTAACCATGACCTCCCCAGCCACGCAGAAATCAACGGAAGGCCTACCCAAAATGGAAAAATCTACAACAACACCATCACTTCAAACTGTTCAATCATCATTGACCTTAATACAAGAAACCATGATGGCTATGCAGGAGAAAATGTTAAGCAACCATACTGAACTAAAAACGGACATACATGCACTGGACCAGAAGATGAATGAGATTCAAGTCTGAATATTCAATAACGAGCAAAGGATCCAGAAGGCGGAACAAAGAATTGAACAAAATGAGAAGAAACTAGACACGGTGGACCAGACATTGACGATGCAGAACAAGGAGTTAGAGGATTTGTTAATCCAATTAGAAATGGATAGGGCATCGTTCTACCTACGGTTCCAAAATGTCATAGAAGACAAAGAGGAAGATCTGGGAGAAAAAATGGCTGCACTGATTGCGGAAGTACTCCAACAGAATAAACAAGAAATTATCAGAGAGTTGGACAATGTTTATAGGGTACAAACAGACTACGCGAGGAGAAATAGGCTCCCTAGGGAAGTCCACGTGAGGTTTGCGAGAAAGAAAGTGAAAGACATCCTGCATAAAATAGCGAGAGAGGGACAAATAACATATAGAGGAAAAGAGGTGATTATATTAAAACAGGTGCCAAGAAGAGTGAGGGAGGTAAGAAAGGACTACAGATTTTTAGCCATGCAACTGAATAAAAGGAACATACTATTCAGATGGCTCCTGCCAGAAGGCATGCTAATCACCTGGCAGGGGAGGAAAATAAAAATAGACAGTCTGAGTTCAGCACAAGATTTCCTTGACCAGCTAAGAGGAGCGGAAGAAGAACAGAGCAGTAAAGAGGAAATTGAGGCAACAAACCTAGAAGAAGAAACCTCACATAAACGAAATAGCAAGGAAGAAATCGCGGAGGAGAAGAAGACAGAAGAAGAAGAAGCCAAAGGGAAAAAAACAAGACCAGTAAGAGCCGTAAGAACAAACAGGAACTAGGAACCGGACAAGGAAATTAGGAATGAATGATCTAAAACTAATATCAATACATGTTAACGGATTGAATGATTACAAAAAGAGGAAGTTAATACTCACAAAGCTAGCGAAACAAAATGCAGATATAATCTGCCTACAGGAGGTTCACATAAAAAAGGATGAGGGCACTTGTCTAGAATATACAAAATATGGCAAAGTGTTTACTTCACTAGCAGAGAAAAAAAGAGGGGGCTAGCAATCTATGTAAAAAAGGGAATAGAAGCTGAATTAAAGTATAATGATACAAAGGGCAGAACTCCTATGATCGAGGTTACAAGAGGTAATTCCAAAATGTTATTAGTGGGCATCTATGCTCCAAACAAAAAACAGGGAGAATACTTCAAAACACTCCACGAACAATTAGGAAAATTGGCTCACAATGAAATTTGCATAATAGGTGACTTCAATGGCATTGTAGATCTGGATAAAGATCATAAAAGCAATAAATCTAACAAAAATAAAAGAGCAAATTTACCAAGAGTTTTCTTTGATTTAGCGGACGAATTAAATTTAATTGACGTATGGTGAACCCTGCATCCAAATGATAGACAGTATACATTCTATTCCAACCTGCAAAAGTCATGGTCTAGAATAGACATGGCTTGGGTCACCAGGAAGGTGGGATTAGATATAAGGACGGCAGATATTAGCCCAAATACTTGGGTGGACCACAACCCCCTTGAAATAAATTGGAAGAGTACAAAGAGAAAGAAACAACAGAGATGGAGGCTTAACGTGAAATTATTGAACGATAGAGTGTATAGGAAAACTGAAAGAAGAAGTAAAGCTCTTTTTCAAAGAAAACAAGAATCAAGGAACACCACAAGTAATAGTCTGGGATGCAATGAAGGCTTACTTAAGAGGGGTAGTGATATCCTATAATGCATTTAAAAATAAAGAAAAAAGGAAATCCTTGGAAGATCTTTTTAACCACTTAGGAGAAGCAGAAAGGAAGCTTCAGGAAAACCCTGGAGATGAAATAGCAAAACAAAATTGGCTGATGTGGAGACACAAATTGAATATCTTAGACCAGGAGGAACTAGCCATAAAAATAAAAAGAACAAAACAATATTACTTTGAGAATGCCAACAAATCGGGAAGGTGGTTGGCCTATAAATTGAAAAAGGAAAATGAAAAAGGGCAAATCCATGTATTAGAAGATGCCAAGGGTAACCTTTTAAATAAAGAAGAAGACAAACTAGAAAGAGCAAGGGAATACTACGAAGCCCTATACAAAGAAGAGGAGGTCCCAGATGAAAAAGTAGAGCAATATCTGATAAATGCGGAGCTTCCACAAATAACGGAGGAAGAGAGGGAAATGCTTAACGGAAAAATATCAATGGAAGAACTTAAAACAGCCCTCTCCAAAATCAAAAACAATAAATCACCAGGCCCGGATGGATTCCCAGGGGAAATAAATAAAAAGTTTGAAGAAACAATACAACCAAAATTAGTGGAAATTTTTAATGAGGACCTGACGGGGGCAAAAATTCCAGATACGTGGAGGGAAGCGCATGTCACACTCCTACCGAAAGAAGGTGCCGATTTAAAACAAATTCAAAACTACAGACCAATATCCCTCCTAAACACTGACTACAAATTATTCATGAGTATAATGGCCGAAAGAATTAAAAAAATATTAAACACCTGGGTACACAAAGATCAAAATGGATTCCTCCCGGGGAGGCAAATTAGGGACAATTTGAGAATTGTATTAAACACTCTGGAATATTATGAAGAGCATCCCGGAAAGCAGATGGCCCTAATTTTTCTGGACGCTCAAAAGGCGTTCGACAATTTGAATTGGAATTTCATGATTAAACAAATTAGAATAATGGGATTTGGAACAAACTTTGTAAAAATGATAGAAACTATTTATGACAACCAAAGGGCGAGCATTTTAGTGAATGGCGACAGGACAAGAAGATTTCAGATTAGGAAGGGGGTAAGGCAAGGTTGCCCCCTATCACCGCTATTATTTATTTTGGCCCTAGAAGTCCTATTGTGAAAAATTAGAGGAAATGAAGAAATTAAAGGCCTAAAGATTAGGAAAGAAGTCTATAAAACGCAAGCATTTGCGGATGATGTGGCCCTAATATTAGAAGACCCTTTAGAATCCGGACTAAAAATATTAGAAGAATTGGGCAAATATGGAGAGGTGGCAGGCTTCAAATTGAATAAAACTAAAACTAAAATACTAACCAAGAATGTAACTGAAGAACAGAAAAAAGAGATAGAGGAATCGCTGGGATTACAGGTTGTCAAAAAAATAAAATACCTGGGAATTTGGATAACCACAAGGTGCTCATCCCTAAAGGAAGATAATTATATTCCCCTAATTAAAAAAGTGAAACAAGATTTGGACAGATGGAAGAAAATTAAATTATCACTTATAGGCAAGATAGCTGCGATCAAGATGAACATCCTTCCCAAAATTATATCTTATATCAAAACATACCAGTGATCCTAGATAAAAATTTTTTTTCAGAATTAAACAAAAACATTAGGGAATTTTTATGGGATGGGAAAAAATCGAGGATCTCACTCAAAATTCTACAGGGAAAAAGGAATATGGGAGGTTTTGGACTCCCTGACTGGGAAACTTATTACAGGGCAGCCAAACTAGTTTGGACAAGGGAGTGGGCCATATTGGAAAATAAGAGAATTCTAACCTTAGAAGGTCATGATCTACAGAAGGGGTGGCACGCCTGCCTACCTGTGGGACACAGATAAAAAAAAAGAAAACTTATTTTCATAGACATAAAATTAGGGAGTCCCTAATACAAACGTGGATTGGAATTAGGCAGCGATACTATACTAAAGTCCCCAAATGGCTCTCCACGATGGAGGCCTTGATCTATCCAAATAGGTGGGGAATGGAGAAAATGTGCAGATATAAAGACATATTAGATGGGGGAGGAAATCTCAAAACAAATGACACTCTGAGAGACCAAGGTATAAATCTAGATTGGTGGACCTACTTACAAATAAAATCAAGATATCAGAAAGATAAGGAAGAATATGGCTTAGAATTAGGATATAATGGACTAGACAAAATTTTGATGGGATCGGAGAAAAAAGTTTTGGCCAAACTATACAACTACCTGTTAATACCTGTTAGATGAGGACAGAGCTGAAGAGACAGCTAAAAACCAATTGAGAGTATGGGAAAAAACATAGGACATAGTTTAAATTTTAACGAATGGGAAGAGGCGTGGAATAAAAATTACAAATTGAGCAGAGCTGCGACATACAAGGAGAATCAGTATAAAATGCTCCACAGGTGGTATCTAGCACCTGCCAGACTAGCTAAGATGTTTCCCAATATGCACCCTAATTGTTAGAAATGTGGTCATGGCCAGGGCACCTTCTTTCATATGTGGTGGACATGCTCCGATGCAAAAAGATACTGGAACAGAATTTGGAGATGGCTACAAGAAATAATTGGAGAAGACATAGAATTGACACCGGAAATATTTCTCCTGGGAATAGTAAAGAAGGGGTATGGAAAGAAAAAGATACATCTGATAATACATATAACCACAGCTGCTAGACTGGCTTATGCACAACTCTGGAAAGAGAAAACCCTGCCACCAGA
The DNA here is from genome assembly GCA_022577455.1 of Arizona elegans. NCBI lineage: Eukaryota > Metazoa > Chordata > Lepidosauria > Squamata > Colubridae > Arizona > Arizona elegans. Next base: position 47,450,747 of record JAKOOJ010000010.1, read on the forward strand.
AGAACTTAGGAAATTAGGAAAATACTGGAGTGCGCAGAGATGAGTAAATTAACGTATGAAATAAACAACGATGAGAATTCAGAGTATTATACTGTGTGGGAAAGGTGGTATGAATGGTTGAACAATAGAATTAAAGAAGGAGTATAAGGTACGATAAATAAGTAGCAACTAATTGCTTAAGTGACACCAGATATATTTTATATACATATGTATAAACACTGCAGATCCGATGTTAATAGAAATGAGATTTTTGTTTTGTATATATATATAAAACTTAATAAACTATATTTTTAAAAAAAGAAGGAGGAGCACCTATGGGATCACCCCTCTCATCGCAAACCTATACATGGAACACTTTGAAACCAACGCTTTAGATAAATCTAAACCGAAACCCAAACTCTGGCTTAGATATGTAGATGACACTTTCGTAATTTGGCCACATGGAAAGGAAAAACTGGACAACTTTCTCACACATCTCAACACCCTACACCCCAAAATACAATTTACTATGGAAATAGAAGCTAACAACCAACTCCCCTTTCTGGATGTCCTAATCTACAAAAAACCCAACGGCTCCCTAGGACGTTAGGATGTTAACACACAGCCCATTACCCAGGTCGTTAAAACACAAAAGACTAATGGGCACACATCAAGGACCTCACCCACACAGGATGTTACGAAACAGCTGACTAATCTGCAAACATCAACTCCATCAACCAATCAAAATGTAACAACACAGGCAACCAACCCGCTCACAGCAACAAAGCCAGCACCCCACACCTCCCCACCAGTATTTATAGAGAGACGGCAGCTCCGATCACGCCAGGTTCTTCCTACGTAAACCAAGATTTTTCTGCAGCCCTAGTTTAGTGAAATCACAATCCACTAGTTTCTAGGCTTTTTTTTTCTGGCAGCCAGCAAACACTCTGCTGCCCATTGGGAGACTAAGGAGTCTTGTTTGTTTGCTGGCTGCCAGAAAAAAAAAAGCGCCTAGAAACTAGATTGTGATTTCACTGAACTAGGGCTGCAGAAAAATCTTGGTTTACATAGAAAGAACCTGGCTAAAGAGAAATACATATGCATATGCATATGCATATGCATATATATATATATATATATATATATATATATATATATATATATATATATATATATATATATTTTCTGAGGTTTTCGCGGATATTTGTATGTAGGTCTTTGGTTATTCGGGTTTTCTCCCACGTAAAATTGGAAGCGTCTTGGCGACGTTTCGACAAAGTCTCATTCGTCATCTTCAGGCTGGTGTTTTCGGCTTCGTGCTTCTAGGAGCAATGTGAGTTCGCAGCTGTTTCTTCCTTTTAACTGCTAGTGGGGTGTGTGAACTGATTGGGTGGGAGCTTGGCTGTGTTCTGATTGGGTGGAGGTGTGCTCTGATTGGTTGGGGGTTTGGCTGTGCTCTGATTGGATGGGGGTTTGGCTGTGCTCTGATTGGCTGGGGGTGTGTTCTATTTAGGTGGGGGCTTGGTTGTGCTCGTGTTAGTCTGATTTGCAGGGGGATTTGAGCTGGTGAGCTGCATTGCTGTTGTTTTGCTTCGCGTTTGTGGTCGTGCCACATCTTCATGGTGGGTGTCAGTTTGCTTCATGTATGGATTGGAGGGATTTGAAGTGGCTAATGATGCAGCTGTGGTCTGGCTTCTGGTTTGTGGCCGTGCTTCATCGGTGTGGGTTTGCTTTTTGCGTGGATGTGTGGTGGTGACATCCTGTGTGGTTTTCGTGAGTGTGGGTCTGGTGTCATTCTTTGTGTTAGGGACTCATTTGTCAATGAGGGCGGGTTTCCAAATGGCTGGTAGGCGGGAGGTATCATCTCGTTTATTCATGCTGTGTGACACTTCCAATTTTACGCGGGAGAAAACCCAAATAATCAAAGACCTACATATATATAAATATGTGTGTGTGTGTGTGTGTGTGTGTGTGTGTGTCTTTTCCCATGTAAGATTGACCATATCTTGGCGATGTTTCGATGAGGTCCCACTCGTCATCTTCAGGCTGGTGTCTTCGGCTTCGTGCTTGTGCTCACAGCAACAAAGCTAGCACCCCATACCTACCCACCAGTATTTATAGAGAGACGGCAGCTCCGATCACGCTTTCCTCACACAAGCATGAAGCCGAAGACACCAGCCTATACAAATATACAAATATTTATTTATTTGTATATATGTGTGTGTGTGTGTGTATGTGTATATATATATATATATATATATATATATATATATATATATATATATATATATATATATATATACACATGCATGCATGCATACATACATACATACATACATACATGTACATATACAGTGCATTCAGAAAGTATTCAGACCCCCTTCACTTTTGTCAGTTTTGTTATGCTGCAGCCTGATTCTACAGTTTTTGAAATTCATTTTTTTCTCTTTAATCTGCACTCGGTACCCCATAATGACAAAGTGAAAACAGAATTTTAGAAATGTCTGTAAATTAAAAAGAAAAAACTGAAACATCACATTGGCATAAGTATTCAGACCCTTCACTCAGTACTTTGTTATAGCACCTTTGGCAACAATTACAGCCTTGAGTCTTTTTGGGTGTGACGCAACAAGCTTTGCACACCTGGGTTGGGGGATTTTCTGCCATTCTTACTTGCAAATCCTCTTAAGCTCAGTCAGGTTGGATGGCGATTGTTGGTGGACAGCCATTTTCAGGTCCCTCCAGAGATGTTCAATAGGGTTCAATAGGCTCTGGCTGGGCCACTCTAGGACATTCACGGTTGTCCCTAAGCCACTCCTGTGTTTTCTTGGCTGTGTGCTTAGGCTCGCTGTCATGTTGGAAAGTGAACCTTCAGCCCAGTCTGAGGTCCTAAGCGCTGTGGAACAGCTTTTCATTGAGGATATCCCTGTACCTTGCTCCATTCAGCTTTCCCTCAACCCTGACCAGTCTCCCAGTCCCTGCTGCTGAAAAACACCCCCATAGCATAATGCTGCCACCACCATGCTTCACTGTTGGGATGACATTGGGCAGGTGATGAGCGATGCCTGGTTTCTGCCAGACATAACATTTAGAATTGAGTCCAAACAGTTCAGTCTTGGTTTCATCAGACCAGAGAATCTTGTTCCTCACAGTCTGAGTCCTTCAGGTGCTTTTTTTGCAAACTCCTAGTAGGTTTTCAAGTATTTTGCACTGAGGAGAGGCTTCCATTTGGCTACTCTGCCATAAAGCCCAGATCAGTGGAGGGCTGCAGTGATGGTTGTCCTTCTGGAACTCTGTCCCATCTCCACACAGGATCTCTGGAGCTCAGTCAGAGTGACCATCAGGTTCTTGGTCACCTCTCTTATTATGGCCCTTTTCCTGCGATTGCTCAGTTTGGTTGGGTGACCAGCCCTTGGAAGAGTCCTGGTTGTGCCAAACTTTTGCCATTTGAGAATTATGGAGACCACTGTGCTCTTAGGAACCTTCAGTGCAGCATAAATTTTATTCTAACTTTCCCCAGATCTGTGCGTTGCAATATATCCTGTCTCTGAGCTCTGCAGGAAGTTCCTTTGACCTCATGGCTTTTGCTCTGCTACAGTATGCATTGTCAGCTGTGAGGCCTTCTATAGAGAGGTGTGTGCCTTTCCAAATCATGTCCAATCAATTTAATTTACCACAGGTGGACTCCAATCAGGTGTAGAAACATGTCAGTAACTATCAAGAGAAATGGGAGGCACCTGAGCTAAATTTTGAGTTGTTGCAAAGGGTCTGAATACTTATGTCAATGTGATATTTCAGTTTTTTCTTTTTAATAAATTTACAGACATTTCTAAAATTCTGTTTTCACTTTGTCATTATAGGGTACTGAGTATAGATTAATGAGGGGAAAAAAGTGAATTTCAACAACTGTAGAATCAGGCTGCAGCATAACAAAATTGACAGAAGTGAAGGGGGTCTGAATACTTTCTGAATGCACTGTACATATGTGTGTGTGTATATATATATACACACACATATAAATATGTATATATTTACATATATAGAAGGAGGGAGGGAGGAGGGAGAGGGATAAAATAATGGACAACCCAAAGAAATACAAGAATACCTGACAAATACATCTTGGATAAAGGAGGTGGTTAACAATAAAGAAGCTGAAATGAAAGAACTTGTAATAACAGCAGAAATGGTGGAGAAAAGAGCAAGGAAGATCAAGAATTCATCAGCATTAGGTGAAGATGAACTGCATGGTTTTTCATTGAAACATCTGACTGGTCTACACCCACTCATTGCCTAGCAGTTCAACATGCAAGGAGGTGAAACTGAAGAATGGCTAACATGTGGCAAAATCTACCTGATAATGAAAGATCCAGCAAAAGGGGCAGTATCAGGTAACTACAGGCCAATTACCTGCTTACCAACAACTTTCAAATGGCTTAAGTGGTGTACCGTGTTTCCCTGAAAATAAGACAGGGTCTTATTTTCTTTTGAACCCTGAAATAAGGGATTGATTGATTATTTATTTATTTATTTATTTATTTATTTATTTATTTATTTATTTATTTTACCGCCCTTCTCCCGAAGGACTCAGGGCGGTGCACAGCCAAAAAATAAAACCAACAAATATATAAAAGTTAAAAAACAGTTTAAAAAACCTATTAAATAATCTGGCCGCTACGTGTTAAAAACAGAAGTAACCCGTTAAAATTTAGTATTTAGGCCAGCCCAGCTTGATGAAATAATAGCATCTTGAGGGCCCGGCAAAAGGTGCATAGGTCAGGGATCATACGTATCTCCAGGGGCAATTCATTCCAGAGGGCAGGTGCTCCCACAGAGAAGGCTCTCCCCCTGGGGGTCGCCAGTCGGCATATTTTGACTGACAGCACCCTGAGGAGTCCCACTCTGTGGGAGCATATTGGCCGGTGGGAGGCTGTCGGTGGTAGAAGGCGATCTCGTACCCAGGTCCTAAGCCATGGAGCCATTTAAAGATGGTAACCAGCACCTTGAATTGCACCCGGAAGACCACCAGGAGCCAGTGCAGCTCGCGCAGGAGAGGTGTTACATGGGTGCGCCGTGTCGCTTCCATAATCACCCATGCGGCCGCATTCTGGACCAGCTGGAACCTCCGAGTGCTCTTCAAGGGGAGCCCCATGTAGAGAGCATTACAGTAGTCCAGATGGGAAGTGACAAGGGCATGAGTGACCGTGCGCAAGGAGTCCTGGTCCAGAAAGGGACGCAACTGGTAAATCAGGCGAACCTGATAAAAAGCCCCCCTGGCCACAGCCGTCACATGATCTTCTAAGGACAGACGCGCATCCAGGAGGACACCCAAGTTGCGAGCCCTCTCTGAGGGGGCCAAGATCTCACCCCCAATAGTTAGTGATGGAACCAGCTGGCTATAACGGGACGCCAGGAACCACAGCCACTCGGTCTTGGAGGGGTTGAGTCTGAGCCTGTTCCTCCCCATCCAGATCCGCAGGGCCTCCAGGCACTGGCACATCACGTCAAGGGCATCATTGGGGTGGTCTGGGGTGGAGATGTACAGCTGAGTATCATCAGCGTACTGGTGGAACTTCACCCCAAAACCATGGATGATTTCACCCAGCGGCTTCACATAAATGTTGAACAGGAGGGGCGAGAGGACCGACCCTTGCGGCACCCCAAAAACAAGGCACCTCGGGGTCAACCTCTGTCCCCCTGCCAACACAGACTGCATGCAGTCAGAGAGGAAGGAGGAGAACCACTGCAAAACAGTGCCCCCCCCACTCCTAACCCCTTCAAACGGCGCAGCATGATACCATGGTTGATGGTATCAAAAGCCGCTGAGAGATCCAATAGGACCAGGACAGAGGAACAACCCCTGTCCCGAGCCCTCCAGAGATCATCAACCAATGCAACCAATGCCGTTTCCGTGCTGTACCCCGGCCTGAAGCCCGACTGGTACGGATCTAGATAGACAGCTTCATCCAGGTACTGGGGGAGTTGTCGCGCTAACACACTCTCAACAACCTTCGCCACAAAGCGAAGGTTGGAGACTGGATGATAGTTCGCTAATACAGCCAGGTTCAGGGAAGGCTTCTTGAGGAGGGGCCTCACCACCGCCTCTTTCAAGGTGGAGGGGAAGAAACCCTCACTCAAAGAAGTGTTAATAATCACCTGGAGCCAGCCTCATCTAACCGCCCGGGAGGCCAGTACCAACCAGGAGGGACACGGGTCTAATAAACATGTGGCGGCGCTAAGCCTACCCAGAATCCTGTCCACGTCCTCGGGAGTCACAAGGTCAAATTTCTCCAGATAACACTCTCAAGACCCACCTCCATCATCCCATCTGAACCTACCCAGTCGGAGTCCAAGCCTTCCCGAATCTGAGTGATTTTGTCATGCAGGTATTGCACAAAATCCTCAGCCCTACCCTGCAAGGGGTCTTCCCGCGCTCCCAATTTTATTATCGGGGGGGTGTCTTATTCTTTTGGGGGTGCAGGATGCGGCGAGTGTGGGACTGGAGGTCCCGTTGCCGCCGTTGCCTCCCCTCCCTGTTCTTCGCGCCGGCCAAGCGGCTGGCCGCCACTGCCCTGATGTGTCCCACCGTCACCTCTGCCTCATGGAGCAGGACTCTGCAAGGCTTGTGCCATTGCACGCACGAACTGCAGCACCACCACGAGCTTCATCATACTGGCACAGCTGGTGTCCTGTCACTCACGGCTACGCTGATATGTCGAACTTCGCGGCAGTGCTGCCATTCATGCGTGCAATGGCACAAGCCTTGCAGAGTCCTCCACGAGGTGGCGGCGGCACGATGAGTCTCACAAAGACTCATTTCTGGCAGATGGGGTGGGGGAGAAGCAAGACTCGTGGAGCAAGACGTGGCTCTCCTTGCCGTCTCTTCTTGCCCCCCCCTCGCCAGGCAGGGCTCCTGCCCCTTGCTTAGCCACCCGCCCCCTTTAGGGATGCAATTTGGGGGTGGCAGGTGGGGTGGGGGAGAAGCGAGACACGTGGAGCGAGACGTGGCTCTCCTTGCCATCTCTTGTACCCCCCCCCCCTTGCCGGGCATGGCAAGGCTCCTGTACCTTGCTTAGCCACCCGCCCCCTTTAGAGATGTAATTTGAGGGTGGCAGGTGGGGCGGGCGAGAAGTGGGACTCGCCTCTTACCTTTCCAGCTCCATCGTGTTCCTCACTGTTGTGTCCAGGGAAACACGTTGTAAAAGAAGACTTCTCACGAGTTCAAGAAGTTTGATTGAACTCACAAGAAGGTTTTTTTTTACAACGTGTTTCCCTGGACAGAACGGCGAGGAACATGACGGAGATGGAAAGGTAAGAGGTGAGTCCCACTTCTCCCCCGCCCCACCTGCCACCCCCAAATTGCATCCCTAAAGGGGGCGGGTGGCTAAGCAAGGGGCAGGAGTGGGGCGCGAGGTGGGTCCCCCCTTCCCCCCCGGCCTCACCTCCTCACATCATGTTGTTTGCGCTGCAAGAAACCAGAGGAAATGGCAGGACTGGGTGCACACGCGTGTAAGTAGTTGGTGGGAGCTTAGTTTGGGGAGGGGGCTTATCGCATGCGCTGAAAAGCCCGATTGGGCTTATTATCTGGAGAGGTCTTAGTTTCGGGGAAACACGGTAGTAGCTGATGCAGTGCAAGAGCATCTAGCTGAAAACAAGCTCTTTCCACCTGAGCAGAAAGGAAACTTCCCAAACAGCAAAGGAACAAAAGATCAACTCCTAATTGACAAGATGTTTCTGGAAAACTGCAAGAGAAGGAAGACCAACTTGAATGTAGCTTGGATTGATTACAACAGGGGTGTCAAACTCACGTCGTCACGGCGGCATCACGTGACGTATTAGGACTTTTTTCCGCTTCACTAAATCGAGCGTGGCCATGGCCAGCATGTGACGCATCTGGCCTGTGGGCTGGGAGTTTGACAGCCCTGGACTACAAGAAGGTATTTGACTGGTGGTTGCCACATGATTGGATAATCAAGTACCTAGAAATAACAGAGGTCAGTAGAAACATCAGAAGCTTTGTGCAGAGATTAATGGCACAATGGAAGGCACAGTTACTGGTCAATTGTGATAGACTGAGAGCGGTTAATATCAAGAAAGGAATATTTCAAGGAGACTCACTTTTACCACTACTATTTGTTATTGCACCAATTCCTTTGTCAACACTACTGAACAAGTCAGGCCATGACTATCAAACAACAAAAACATCTGCCAGGACTTCCTACCTCCTTTACATGGATGCTCTGAAGCTGTATGGAAAAACACCATCTGAAATAGAATCACTACTCAACACTGTCTGTATATAAAGCTAAGATACTACAATGGAGTTTGGACTGGACAAATGTGCCACTCTCACCATCAAACAGGGAAAAATAGTGAAAACTGAAGGAATCTGTGGCAATAACATCAAGTGTCTGGATAAAGACGATCACTACAAATACCTGAGCATCCTTCAAACTGACAACATCAAGCACACTGAAGTCAACAAAAAGGTTAGAAGTAAATACATCATGAGAGTGAAGACGATCTTAAAGTCCAAACTCAGTGAAGAAAATACCATCAGGACGATTAGCACCTGGGTAATTCCAGTCATTGGATACATAGCTGGAATAGTGGACTGGAATCAAGCAGAACTAAAGCCATAGATAAGAAGATCAGAATAATAATGACAATGAATCATGCCCTTCAACCATGCAGTGATGTTGACAGACTCTACTTACCAAGGAAAATAGGTGGCGTAGAATATTGCATGTACACCAGACAGTTAAAGATGAAAAAAGGGCATTGGAAAAATACCTGAAGGACAGAGAAGTTGTACTGAAGCTACCATGAAGGATTACTGAGTAATAGAGAGAGCAAACTGGCCTACAAGAAAGACCAAATCAAGTATAGAAAGGAGACTTGGCATGGCAAAGTATTACATGGCCAGTACATAAAATAAATAGGCAAAGTAAATAACAAGACCTGGTAATGGCTAAGAGCAGTAAAATTGAAGAAACAGACAGAGGGGCCAATTCTGGCTGTGCAAGACCAAGCCTTAAGAACAAATGCATACAAAGCCAGAATTGTGAAGACAGGAACAGAAAGCAAATGCCACCTCTGAAAAAAGCTGAAGAAACAGTGGGCCATCTAGTTATCTGCTGCAAGAAGCTTGCACAGATTGACTACAAACAACAGCATAACAAAGTAGCAACAATGGTGCCTTGGAAGATCTGCAAGAAATACCATTTACCTGCAAGCAAGAACTGGTGGGACCACAAACTAGACAAAGTGGTAGAAAATGAAGAAGCTAAAGTGCTCTGGGACGTTAGTGTTCAAACAGACAGGCACCTGTCACATAACACCCCAGGCTTAACAATTGTTGATAAGAAAGACAAAAAAGTCTGGATAGTGGACGTGGCAGTACCTGGAGACAACAAAATAGAAGAGAAAGAATTGGAGAAAATCACAAAATACAAAGACCTGCAAATAGAAGTAGAATGACTATTGCAAGAGAAAGCAAAGACAGTAGCAATAGTACTATGCACCTTGGAGGCAAACCCAAAGCATCTGGAGCATCACTTGAACACCATTGACATTAACAACATCCCTGTCAGTCAGTTGCAAAAGGCAGCTTTACTCGAAACAGCTTACATTCTGTGACGATACCTTTAACTCCATCAAACAACATCTGCCTATTCCAGGTCCTTGGGAAGGACTCGATAGGTGGATAAAAAATGTCAAATTTAGTCTTTTTTTTTTTTTTGAACATTTTTTTAAAAAATTTTTTAAAACACATAAACATACAAAATATCTTTTCAGAATGAGCCATTGATCCGGTCATAAGTAGGTACAATTACTAATTCCTCTTTAACAAAAGCTTTTCCCAAATCCCCACTAATTACCATCTTTTTTTAAAAAAAGCAAAAAAAAAACAACTAACTTATATTATTTTACACAAATCAATTACCTTTCTATTATTTCACCAGAAATGTTAATTTTCAAATAACACAACTTAATATTCTATAACATTATTACCATAACTTCTATCTAATAAAAAAGTCTTAAAACCCATTACACTGATCTTAAAATCCTTAATTCAATATCATTTCAATTTCTTTTCCTTTTAATATGGATGGATATATCTTAAAAGTATAAATCATCAAAGTATTTGCGCAGTATTTTAACTGTTAGCATTTATCATCTTCATTTTACTATTTATCTCAGCTTAACCCTTTTAATCACAACATAATCATTTCATTATTAGTATTAATTCCAGTATGGTCATCTTTATTCTAAAGGTTTATCCCAGCATTATAATCTTCATCTTAATCATCTCCTTTTGGCTGTTAATCACAGCATAAGTTTCTTAAGTTTTACTGTTACACCCAGTATAATCATCATTTTTACTGTCAATCCCAGCATAATTATTTTTATCTTTACTATTATACCCAGTATAATCATCTTATTTTACTGTCAAACCCAGCATAATTGTCTTTATTGTTACTGTTATACCCAGTATAATCATCTTTGTTTTGCTGTCAATCCCAGCATAATCACCTTAGTTTGCTGCTTATCCCAGCATAATCACCTTTTTTTTACCATCCATCTATACATTACTTATTCATGTTCAATCACATTATCATTATCATCTTTGTAGCAGTTTAACATTGAGGCTTAGTTCTTACTCCAAACACATCCTTATGTAAATTAATAAATTTCTGTTAATATATTCTGTTCCTCTCATATTCTAACTTTCTTCTTTATTTCAATTTTTTTGTATATTGGATCCGCTCCAGTCCGGCTTCAGACCTGGGTACAGCACGGAAACGGCATTGGTCGCGTTGGTGGATGATCTCTGGAGGGCTCGGGATAGGGGCTACTCCTCTATCCTGGTCCTGTTAGACCTCTCAGCGGCTTTTGATACCATCGACCATGGTATCATGTTGCTCCGGCTGGAGGGACTGGGAGTGGGGGGCACCGTTTTGCAGTGGTTCTCCTATCTCTCCGACCGGTCGCAATCCGTGTTGACAGGGGGGCAGCGGTCGACCCCGAGGTGCCTTGTTTGTGGGGTGCCACAAGGGTCGGTCCTCTCGTCCCTCCTGTTCAACATTTATGTGAAGTCACTGGGTGAGATCATCCGTGGTTTTGGGGTGGAGTTCCATCAGTACGCTGATGATACTCAGCTGTACATCTCCACCCCAGACCATCCCAACGATGCCTTGGAAGTGATGTCCCAGTGCCTGGAGGCCGTGCGGGTCTGGATGGGGAGAAACAGGCTTCAACTCAACCCTTCCAAGACCGAGTGGCTGTGGCTGCCGGCGTCCCGGTATAGCCAGCTGACGCCATCGCTGGTTATTGGGGGCGAATCACTGGCCCCCACGGAAAGGGCCTGCAACTTGGGCGTCCTCCTGGACGCACGGCTGTCTTTAGAAGGGCATATGACGGCTGTGGCCAGGGGGGCTTTTTATCAGGTTCGCCTGATACGCCAGTTGCGCCCCTTTCTGGATCGGGACTCCCTACACACAGTCACTCAAGCACTTGTCACCTCACGTCTGGACTATTGTAACGCTCTCTACATGGGGCTCCCCTTGGGGTACACCCGGAGGCTCCAACTGGTGCAGAATGCGGCTGCGCGGGGGATTATGGGAGCGACGGGGCGCTCCCATGTGACTCCTCTCCTGCGCGAGCTGCATTGGCTTCCGGTGGACTTCCGGGTGTGCTTTAAGGTGTTGGTGATCACCTTTAAAGCACTCCATGTCTTAGGGCCAGGGTACTTACGGGACCGCCTTCTGCCACCAATAGCCTCCCACTGGCCAGTTCGCTCCCACAGAGAGGGCCTCCTCAGGGTGCCGTCGGCTAGACAATGCCGGCTGGTGACCCCCAGGAGGAGAGCCTTCTCTGTGGTGGCACCTACCCTTTGGAACAATCTACCCCCAGAGATACGAGTGATCTCCGACCTCCGGACTTTTTGTCGGGCCCTAAAAACTCATCTCTTTCAATTAGCCGGTCTCTCTTGATTTTATGATTTTATGGTTGATTTTAAATTTTGATATGGATTTTAAATTGACAAATTTTAAACTATGGGCCAAATTTAATTATTTTAAATTTATTTTTAATTGTACTTTATGTATAAATGTTTTATTTTGGCTGTTCACCGCCCTGAGTCCGAAAGGAGAAGGGCGGTATAGAAATTTGAATAATAAATAAATAAATAAATATTATATCAAATTCTTCTCATATTCATATTCATTTTTATTCATCTATAAAAACCTCCTTTTTATTATTACTGTCCATCTATACATTGCTTTATTTTTAATCACATTGTTCCTATCTTTTTTCCAGCTGTATGTATATCGTTCCTCATTTCCTTGTCTGTTAGCATATATTTCATTTCAATTTCAATGTTCGCAATTTAATTCTCCATATATCAATTTAGTTCTTTTTCTTACTTCTATTTCAAGCAAATCACATCAATTTTCTTCTTTTGTTCCTGTGCCATTTGACTTCTTTTGTTCCTGCGCCAATTAGTCCAATTATAAGAGTTCCATTATATTTTCCCTCCCCCGCTCCAAAGTCAAGCCACCTGCAGATAAAGAAAAAACAGCTCCACTGCCAAAATCCCACGGTTATCTGTAATATTCACAATGTTCCCAATGTTTCTTTTTGAACCAGAAGGTGTCTCTCTACAATCCACAATTTCCTTTAGTCATGCAAATCGCCATTTTGTTTCAATTATATAACGTTCCTGCTTGATTCTCGCCTTCTTCTGTATTTTAAAGATAATAATTCTTTTTTTTTCTTCTTTTCTTTAAAAATCCAATTCAAATTTAAAGCTTGTTCAATTTGAATCAAGTCTCAATGTTTATTTTTCCAGTTTAGTCTATTCAAATATCAATTTTCAGTCTGGTCTTTTTCTTTTCTTTTAAAAATTTCATCTTAAAATCTTCTATGCCCCATAGCTCCTCAGCCGCTGTTTTAAGGCTAGAGGTCTTAAAATTTAAAAAAAAAAACATTACTTCAAATGTTGTTTCAAGCCTGGGTTGGTTGTCACTCACCCGGCTTCAAAGATCATTATTGTTCCTTTCCGCTTTCCTCCTGCACATCACTTGCCTGGTTTGTCCCAGTTTCGTGGCAGCCACCATGGCTGCTGCCCCCCGCTGCCGACTTGCAGAGAGTTCCCTCCAACCTCTGAGGAACTTGCCTGTTCCTCTTGGTCATCCGAGGTGCCTCTCTTTCATCCCTGTCCCTGCAGGATGGTTCCGGTCCGAAGACCCATCGGCAGCGGTTTGGCAGATGGGGTTTTTGCAGGGCTCGTCAGAGCCCGCTATTTCCCCAACTGTTTCGCCGCGACACCAAACCGGAAGTCTCAAAAATGTTAAATTCAGTCTTAAGCATTTTGCAGAGTCTGCAACGAGCCATAATAGTAATAATAATATAGTACCAATAGTAATATGTGCCTTGAGTGCAATTCTAAAACAACTGGAACACCACTTTAACACCATCGGTGTTGACAAAATCAACTTCATTCAATTGCAAAAGGCAGCTTTACTTGAAACAGCTTACATCCCACGATGAAACCTTTAAGACCATCAGGCTTCCACATCTACCTATGCCAGGTCCTTTGGAAGGACTCGATAGGTAGATAAAAATGCCAGATCCAGTGTAAACATCTGAGCGACTATGCAACCGATTGTAATAGTAATGTGCAACCAACCGTAACAATAATAGCTTTTTGAAATATTTTGGCTTAGAATAAACTTTTCATTTAACAAGAACTGGGCAATTTTCTCCCTTCATGGAGAGGGGAGGACAATAATTTACTGATACATACTTTGGAAGTAGGATAATTTATTTCTTGTTTGCCCATTTTTCTTTATACTACAGTTTCCGAATTATTTAACTATTTTTAGTATCAGTAGTAGGTGCTGTGTTTAACAATGACATGAATTCAAATCTATAAAATTATGTCCATTTAAAGCTTTCCTAAACTCTCAAGAAAATGAGTAAAATGTTCTGTGACAAAAGAGGAAATTGGTCTCTTCATGTAATAATGGTTTTTTCTGTTGTTGCTTTACAGTATTACAATGAAGTTATCGTAGAATGTTTTAAATACAGTAGATGGCTGTGAAACAAGTTCTGAAAGTGGGGCAGCACTGATTTTTGTCTCCTATTTAATTTAAAAAATGTTGTGTCTGCTCTGATTTAATTCATATGACTGTGAATGTGACAGCTTACTGTAGTCATGTTCAGAAGTTTTCTAGTATTAAAAAACCCAAAAGAAACACTATATACAGTGGGGCAAAAAAGTATTTAGTCAGCCACCAATTGTGCAAGTTCTCCCACTTAAAAAGATGAGAGGGGCCTGTAATTGACATCATAGGTAGACCTCAACTATGAGAGACAAAATGAGAAAACAAATCCAGACAATCACATTGTCTGATTTGGAAAGAATTTATTTGCAAATTATGGTGGAAAATAAGTATTTGGTCACCTACAAACAAGCAAGATTTCTGGCTCTCACAGACCTGTAACTTCTTCTTTAAGAGGCTCCTCTGTCCTCCACTCATTACCTGTATGAATGGCACCTGTTTGAACTTGTTATCAGTATAAAAGACACCTGTCCACAACCTCAAACAGTCACACTCCAAACTCCACTATGGTGAAGACCAAAGAGCTGTCGAAGGACACCAGAAACAAAATTGTAGACCTGCACCAAGCTAAGAAGACTGAATCTGCAATAGGCAAGCAGCTTGGTGTGAAGAAATAATAATAATAATAATAATAATAATAATAATAATAATAATAATAATAATAATAATATATTTCTATACCGCCCTTCTCCCGAAGGACTCAGGGCGGTGTACAGCCTATTAAAAGCACAAAGACAACCAACAATTAAAATAATTTAAAATTATTAAATAATTTCGGCTCAATATTAAACCCCCCCCAAATTTAAAACATCCAATTTAAAATCATTACATTGATAGCCCAGCCTGGCGGAACAGCAGGGTCTTAAGGGCACAGCGAAATACCCTGAGGTCGGAGATCTTACGCATTTCCGGGGGCAGTTCATTCCACAGGGCTGGAGCTCCCACAGAGAAGGCCCTCCCCCTGGGTGTCTTGGCCAATGGCACCATGAGGAGACCCTCTCTGTGGGAGCGAACTGGCCGGTGGGAGGCTACTGGTGGCAGAAGTCAGTCTCGAAGGTACCCGGGTCCTATGACATGGAGCGCTTTAAAGGTGGTAACCAACACCTTGAATCGCACCTGGAAGACCACTGGGAGCCAGTGCAGCTCGCGCAGGAGGGGTGTCACGTGGGCACAACGGGTTGCGCCCATAACCACCCGCGTGGCCGCATTCTGGACCAGTTGGAGCCTCCGAGTGCTCTTCAAGGGGAGCCCCATGTAGAGAGCATTACAATAGTCCAGCCGGGAGGTGACAAGGGCATGAGTGACTGTGCGCAAGGCGTCCCGGTCCAGAAAGGGCTGCAACTGGCGAATCAGGCGAACCTGATAAAAAGCCCCCCTGGCCACGGCCGTCATATGCTCTTCAAAAGACAGCTGTGCATCCAGGAGGACACCCAGATTGCGAGCCCTCTCTGTGGGGGGCAATTCACCCCCAATAGTCAGCGATGGCACCAGCTGACTATATCGGGACGCCGGAAGCCACAGCCACTCGGTCTTGGAAGGGTTGAGTCTGAGCCTATTTCTCCCCATCCAGACCCGCACGGCCTCCAGGCAGCGAGACATCACATCAAGGGCATCGTTGGGGTGGTCTGGGGTGGAGATATACAGCTGAGTATCATCAGCGTACTGATGGACTCTCACCCCAAAACCACGGATGATCTCACCCAGCGGCTTCACATAAATGTGGAACAGAAGGGACGAGAGGACCGACCCCTGCGGTACTCCGCATGCGAGGCACCTCGAGGTCGACCTCTGCCCCCCTGCCAACACAAACTGCGAGCGGTCGGAGAGGAAGGAGAACCACCGCAAAACAGTGCCCCCTATTCCTAACCCCCTCAACCGCTGCAGCATGATACCATGGTCGATCGTATCAAAAGCCGCTGAGAGATCTAATAGGACCAGGACAGAGGAACAACCCCTGTCCTGAGCCCTCCAGAGATCATCCACCAACGCAACCAATGCCGTTTCTGTGCTGTACCCCTGCCTGAAGCCCGACTGGTACAGGTCCAGATAGATAGCTTCATCCAGGTGCCGGGGAAGCTGTTGTGCCACCACGCTTTCAACAACCTTCACCACAAAACGAAGGTTGGAGACCGGACGGTAGTTAGCTAATTCAGCCGGATCCAGGGAAGGCTTCTTGAGGACGGGCCTCACCACTGCCTCTTTCAAGGCGGTGGGAAAGGCACCCTCACTCAGAGAAGCACTTATAATCCCCTGGAGCCAGCCTCGTGTAACCTCCCGGGAGGCCAGTACCAAATCAACTGTGGGAGCAATAATTAGAAAATGGAAGACATACAAGACCACTGATAATCTCCCTCGATCTGGGGCTCCATGCAAGATCTCACCCCGTGGGGTCAAAATGATCACAAGAACGGTGAGCAAAAATCCCAGAACCACACGGGGGGACCTAGTGAATGACCTGCAGAGAGCTGGGACCAACGTAACAAAGGCTACCATCAGTAACACACTACGCCGCCAGGGACTCAGATCCTGCAGTGCCAGACGTGTCCCCCTGCTTAAGCCAATACATGTCCGGGCCCGTCTGAAGTTTGCAAGAGAGCATTTGGATGATCCAGAAGAGGATTGGGAGAATGTCATATGGTCAGATGAAACCAAAGTAGAACTGTTTGGTAGAAACACAACTCGTCGTGTTTGGAGGAGAGAGAATGCTGAGTTGCATCCAAAGAACACCATACTGTTGTGGCTCCATTACCGGAGCCTGTGTCATCGTCAGGAGAGGACTCCGAGAGTGAAGGGGAGGAGTTGGCAAGGCCTCCCTCTCCAGGACCCTCCTCTCTGGCAATGCCTTCGGTGTCCGCCGAAGGGCAAGAGATAGGGCCAGGGCCAAGCACGTCCACACAGCCACAGATGGACAGTGATGAGGGTAATGAGTCTTGGCTGGACCCACGCCAGCGTCGCAACAGAAGAAAGGGCGTGCCCGAGATTAGGCTGAGTCACTGGACCACACCCCACAGGATATAAAAGGAAGTGTGGTGGCCAGTCAAACCTTGTGACGAACAAAGCTGAAAGCTTCCATGCCATTCTGCATTGCCGGACTTTTGCTTTAAGACTGGATTATCTCTGGACTTGATTGTAATTATTGAGCTGCTTTCCTTTGATGTATCAGAAGTAGGGAGAAGTTATCTCTCCTCTTTGTAAATAATCAACTCTTGGCAGGCAGCCACTAGGTTGTTGCCAAGTTCCGTTATCATAAGGAAAAGGATTTTGCCGGCTGGTTTGGTCTTTAACTCCTGAACGTCTGTTGGAGTGTGTGCGTGGGGTTGGGGACAGAACACATACCTACTGTGAAGCATAGGGGTGGCAACATCATGCTTTGGGGCTGTTTCTCTGCAAAGGGACCAGGACGACTGATCCGTGTACAGGAAAGAATGAATGGGGCCATGTATCGTGAGATTTTGAGTGCAAACCTCCTTCCATCAGCAAGGGCATTGAAGATGAAACGTGGCTGGGTCTTTCAGCATGACAGTGATCCCAAACACACCGCCCGGGCAACGAAGGAGTGGCTTCGTCAGAAGCATTTCAAGGTCCTGGAGTGGCCTAGCCAGTCTCCAGATGTCAACCCCATAGAAAACCTTTGGAGGGAGTTGAAAGTCTGTGTTGCCCAGCGACAGCCCCAAAACATCACTGCTCTAGAGAAGATCTGCATGGAGGAATGCGCCAACATACCAGCAACAGTGTGTGCCAACCTTGTGAAGACTTACAGAAAACGTTTGACCTCTGTCATTGCCAACAAAGGATATATAACAAAGTATTGAGATGAACTTTTGATATTGACCAAATACTTATTTTCCACCATAATTTGCAAACAAATTCTTTCCAAATGTGATTGTCTGGATTTGTTTTCTCATTTTGTCTCTCATAGTTGAGGTCTACCTATGATGTCAATTACAGGCCTCTCTCATCTTTTTAAGTGGGAGAACTTGCACAATTGGTGGCTGACTAAATACTTTTTTGCCCCACTGTAAATCATCTTTTTCCTTCTATAATATAGATCTGCCTATTACTGATGAGGTTTGCCTTGTCAAAATATTTCTTTTTGTATTCTGTTCCCAAACACACATCTTTTAAGTAAACTTGACTAGCATGTTTTCAGTTACAGAAAAGGAAGACAGTGCATACCAGTAAGCTTGTTTGTGAAATGAAAACTGTGTTTTAGTTTTAAATTCAGAACAAAACAGTCTCATGCAAAATGTTCTGTTGGAATAGTTTGAGATGGCTGAATTCCAGTGGAACAAGACTTAAAACGGCTCATGTAGTGAAATACAACAACACTTAATTTTTTTAGTGTTCTTTACATAGGAAAACTATGGAAATCAAAAATAAGCCTTTTCTTAGTTTTCTTCTCTACTTCTATAATAATAATCGGTACTGGCAGCCAGTATTTTTATGTTATCATTCAACATGTGAATAATTGTCCCAAAAGATTATTTCTAATTTTTTTTTAATCCTCACTGGGAACAAAAGAACTATCTCTGTAGCCAATTATTTGCAATTTTGGTATTGTATAACTTTCATGGTTCATGGCACCCTTAGGGTCTTGGTAACCTCTTCATGGTGCCCCTAGGCCAAAACATGGTGCCCCTCAGAGTTTGCTGTGGTGTCTTGGGGTACTGTGGCATAGTTTAGGAACTAGGGGTACAGACTGTCGGTTCAGCAAAGCAGCAAAGTTGAGTAACAATTTGGGACACTTCATTTTGCAGCTTTCCTACCTGAGAAACAGAAGCACAGGAAATTGTAACTGCAATCTCACTGGACTTGAGTTGAACAAAGTTTTTTTACACACATCACGACGCCTTTTACACACATTGTGGGGTGCAGCAAGGGTCAGTTCTCTCGCCCCTTCTGTTTAACATTTATGTGAAGCCGCTGGGTGAGATCATCCATGGCTTTGGGGTGAAGTGTCAACTGTATGCCGAAGACACGCAGTTGTAAATTTCAACCCCAGACCACCCCAATGATGCCCTTGACGTGATGTCCCGCTGCCTGGAGGCCATGCGGATCTGGATGGGGAGGAACAGGCTCAGACTCAACCCCTCCAAGCTGTGGCTCCCGATGGCCCGATATAGCCAGCTAACACCATCGCTGGCTATTGGGGATGAGATCTTACCCCCCTCAGAGAGGGCTCGCAACTTGGGCGTCCTCCTGGACTCATGGCTGTCTTTGGAAGATCATATGACAGCCGTGGCCAGGGGGGCTTTCTATCAGGTTCGCCTGATCTCCCAGTTGCGGCCCTTTCTGGATCGGGACGCCCTGCGCACAGTCACTCATGCCCTCATCACTTCCCGGCTGGACTATTGTAATGCTCTCTACATGGGGCTCCCCTTGAGGAGCATCCGGAGGCTCCAGCTGGTCCAGAATGTGGCCGCGTGAGTAATAATGGGGGCGTCTCGTCGCTCCCATGTAACACCCTTCTTGCGCGAGTTGCACTGGCTCCCGGTGGTCTTCTGGGTGCGCTTCAAGGTGTTGGTTACCACCTTTAAAGCGCTCCATGGCTTAGGACCTGGTTATCTACAGGACCGCATTCTGCCACCGATTGCCTCCCACCGACCAATACGCTCCCACAGAGAGGGCCTCCTCAGGGTGCCGTCGGCCAAACAATGTAAGCTGGCGACCCCCAGGGGGAGAGCCTTCTCTGTGGGGGCCCCGGCCCTATGGAACGAACTGCCCCCGGACATACAAAGGATCCCCGACCTCCGCGCCTTCCATTGTGCTCTGAAGACCCTATTATTCCAGCAAGCTGGTCTGACGGGATAAAGGATTTTAAATTGGGTTTTGATAGGGGTTTTAAAATGATTTTAGTTGGGTGTTTTAAATTCAGCTAATGATTGAATTATTTTAATTAAGTTTTTAAATTTTTGTTGTATATTTTTTTTACCATGGCTGTTCACCGCCCTGAGTCCTTCGGGAGAAGGGCGGTATATAAATATAATAAACTAACTAACTAAACTAACTGACATCAGGATGCCGCTATAGGGCATTGCATGCCAAAACAACTGGACACAATGGCAGTTTTTTCCTTCATGCCATCACTCTGCTGAACACCAAATTACCACAGTACTGTCTTACTGTATGTCTAAGGATATTTACCCATGTAGTATGGCTGTGTTACTGTTAGCCTTTTCATCTTTTCTACTACCTTCTCCTATTGGTATCTTATGATTATATTACTTTGTTGTTTGTATGTACACTGAGAGCTTATGCACCGGAGACAAATGTGTGTTCTATTCTATTCTATTCCATTCCATTCCGCATATACCGTATTTTTCGGAGTATAA
The DNA here is from genome assembly GCA_022577455.1 of Arizona elegans. Taxonomy (NCBI): domain Eukaryota; kingdom Metazoa; phylum Chordata; class Lepidosauria; order Squamata; family Colubridae; genus Arizona; species Arizona elegans. The sequence goes on from JAKOOJ010000010.1 coordinate 47,471,184, forward strand.
GACATTCCGGACTATAAGATGCACCTACCTATTTTGGGGAGGAAAACAAGAAAAAAAAATCTGCCTCTACCTCTGCCTCCCAGCAATTTGCCTCCTTGCAGCAAACAGCAAACAGCCAGTTTCAGTTTCAGCACAGCCTGATTAGCACAAGAAAAAAAAATCTGCCTCTGCCTCCCAGCAATTTGCTTCCTTTGCAGCAAACAGCCCCTTTCAGTTTCATCACAGCCTGATTACCACAAGCAGCTGATTGTCGGTCGGCCTCCTGACGATCAGCTGTTTCAGGCTGAAGGGATTGCCATAGCCTATTGCCGCCTTCGCACGCCCCATTTTCGGCCTCCGCTTCCTGTTTTCAGTCTCCGCACACCCCGTTTTCAGCCTCCACACGCCCCATTTTCCACCCGTTCCAGGTGGTGGGGCTCGGAATGGGCAGGAAATGGGGCATGAGGCCGAAAACGGGGCACGTGGGGGCTGAAAATGGGATGTGGAGGCCAAAAATGGGGTGCGCTGAGGCGGCAATAGGCAATGGCAATCCCTGCAGCCTGAAACAGCTGATGGTCGGGAAGCCGATCCATCGACAATCGGCTGCTTGTGCTAATCAGGCTGTGCTGAAACTGAAACAGGCTGTTTGCTGCAAGGAGGCAAATTGCTGGGAGGTGGAGGCCAAAAGGTGGGGGCTGGTGGGTGGGCGGGGCTACATTCTGAGTATAAGGTGCACCCGAATTTTCAGCCTCTTTTGGGGGGGGGAAGTGCGTCTTATACTCCGAAAAATACGGTATGTGTTACCACCAGTAAGATGTGCAGTTTCTAGGTTTTACAAACAAACTTGCATTTAAATACACTCTGTAAACTCAGTGTGAACAAGACTCACAGACATATATTAAACTCATCGAAACAGCCAAACCAATATAAAGTTGTTTCATTTTTAAATGTATTCTGAAGCTCAACATTAGTAGGATCCCAATATGCAGATGGTACACAGTACACCAAAGCTCAGCATCCAACCAAACCAACACTGCACAGATAGTCCATGTGACTGTAATTGAGCTTGCAATTTTGTTCTTAAGTCATGATGATCATAAAGTGGGTCATCACATGACTGCACCCAATGTTATAACATTTTTTGCAGTATTTTTAAGCAAAGAGTCATTAAGTGAGCCCATTGTTCACTATGGGGCGTTTTTTTCTGGGAACCGGAAGTAACTGCTGGTTTCTGGAATAAACTTAAATCAAGGTCACATGACCATGGGACAGTGCAAATGGCCATAGATGCAAGCTAGTTGCTGAGCACCCAAAATGCAGTCATGTGACCACAGAAGGGTGGTGGAAGTCACAACTTTGAATCTGGGTTGTAAATTCCTTTTTCAGGGTCCATTGTAACTTTGAATGGTCACTACATGACCAGTCATAAGTTGAGGACTATCTGTGTACTGTAGGCAGTCTTTGCATTTACAATTTACATAATCTTAACAGCATTAGCAACACTTGTGTGTGCATGCATATTTTCCTTTTCATTTATTTTTCTTTTACCTATCTAAATGAAGTACAATGAAGAAGTACATGCAGCCCTCTCAGATGAAGTCTTAACTTCCTCCTAGCAAAGAATTTCAACTCAAAAGTTTTGATGGTGCTGTTTAAATAGTTCTTACAATTTTTGTCTTCTTTCTTACATAGTTCTTTTTAATAAAGAGAAAATATTGTAGCCAACAAGCTATAATCTTGTTAGGCAAAGATAGTCTTCTACTTATGGGATATTCTTACAATTTAAGTTTAATTTGGTCTTTTTAAGTATCTCTAATCATGTAGATTCAAGTAGCATTCTTTTAATCAAATCCATGTTTGATTCAGTAACCTTTGTGGTACTTGTTAATTTTATATGCATTGATTATTTTTATATAGCCGCATATGTGGGAGTCCTTGTCCAGCAGTATGGCCTGATGTCATAAAATTGGCATATTTCAACACCATGAAACCAAAGAAGCAATATCGTCGAAGACTGAGGGAAGAATTTGCTTTGTAAGACTATTTAAATATATTATCGCCCCCATTCATGAATTCGTTCTATTATGATCTTCATATGCCATCTCCATGGCTTTCTACACATATTTTTGTATGACTGAAAAACTTCCAACAGTTTTAAAAGGTGGTCTTTATTTAGGTATGTTGATATTCTCTCCTTTCTATATATATAGAGAGACAAAGAAATGCTCATGAGAGCACTTTTCAAGGTTGAATTAAAGGTAATGTCACTTCCATATCTTTAGTGTTGGTTCACCTCCTTTCTTCAGGGCTGATTCCAGTTGATGATTGAGGGAGGAAAGGTCCCACCCTCAGCCCTTACAATATGGGGTACTGCAGGGCCTGGTGCTGTCTCCTTTCCTATTTAACATCTACATGAGGCCACTGGGTGAGATAATCTGTCACCATGGGGTGAGGTATCATCAGTACATTGATGTTACCCAGCTTTGTATCTCTGTCCCTGGCAAATTAAGCAATGCTGTGAATGTCTTATCCTGGTGTCTGAAGGCTGTGATGGTCTGGATTGGGAACAACGGGCTTCAGTTGAACCCTGGCAAGTTTGGGTTTGGGTTTGGAGGCCTGCTGGTTCTAGAACTATACCATCTCTACATTTTTGGTCCATCTACCCCTCTTCCAATGCACACCAAATAAAAATTAAAAAACATCAACTGGCTCACCTACAATGTAAAAGCAGCTGTGCTTGTCCCAAAATGGCCCCTGCAACAAGCAGGAACCTCACACAGCCACAAAAAGTCCAAAAAACCAACTTTCACACTTTACACACACAAAATTCCACATACAGCTTTGTGAGATTTTGTGTGTTTGTGTAGTTAGAGTGAAACACTACAGAAACACACTAAATCTCAGAAAGCTGCACAAATATTATTTTATTTTATTTTATTTTAATTTTTATATGAAAGCTAAATTTAAAACTTCCTAAACTTTAAATGGCTAGGTCTAAAAAATAACAACTAAAAAACCCCCAATTGACTATTTTTTTAAAGCTCCCAAAGGGGAAAAAAACTTACCCAATAGAACAGGGGTCTCCAACCTTGGCAACTTTAAGACTTGTAGACTTCAACTCCCAGAATTCCTCAGCCAGCTTTGCTTTGGTGGCTGAGGAATTCTGGGAGTTGAAGTCCACAACTCCCTGCTTGCTTGATTGCAGACAGGGAGTTACTTGCTGATGGAATAAATTCAGGCAAGCGAAGCAAGGCAAGCGTTGCGACTAGCAGCTGAGGTAAGCAAGCTGGAGGGGGAAAACTTTTACATGGCTCTGGCCATCCCAGCTGAGTTGCAGGGAACTCAGCTGGGATTGTGGGATCGTCAGAGCCATGTAAAAGGGAAAAACTTTTTTCCTTTTACATGGTTTCTGGCGATCCCAGCTGAGTTGCAGGGAACTCAGCTGGGATTGTCAGAGCTGGGATCGTCAGAGCTGGGATCGCCAGAGCCATTTAAGGCTCGTCAGAGCCTTTCGGGCTGGTCTGCCTGGTTACAGGAGAACGACACCCGGCGTATAAGACGACCCCCGACTTTTGAGAAGATTTTCATGTGTTAAAAAGTCGTCTTATACACCGGAAAATACGGTACTCATGTCACTGTCACCCTCATACGTAACCTGCATTCAGAATTGAATTTCAGTTGGAGGAACTCCTTTAGCAGTCAAACATTCAATTAAGCCATGCTGCTTAAAACACTTTGACAAATGTTCACTTACAGGGTTCCATTTCACAAACAATAAAAAAAAACCTTTTCTCATAGCAATTTCCACCAACTGAAGGGAAAGAACAGATGGTAAAAAATGTGTCAGAGTGTCTGTCAGTTCTGCCATCTGTTGGCACTTTACAACATTGGAGGCATTACTTTTCATTAAACCCTCATAGTTTTACATTTGACATACAGATAGTCCTTGATTTTAAGACTAGTCGCTTAAACAGTGGAACAGCTTGCCTTCAGAAGTTATGGGTGCTCCATCACTGGAGGTTTTTAAGAGATATTGGACAACTATTTGTCTGAAATGGTATAGAGTTTCCTGCTTGAGCAGGAGGTTGGACTAGAAGACCTCCAACGACCCTTCCAACTCTGTTATTCTGCTTAGTGACTGTTCAAAGTTATGACATGTCCCTTGGGGTACCTACAACCTGGATTTTAAGTTCTGACCCCCTCTCAGTCACATGACCACTCTTCAGGCGCATGGCAACTAGCCCGCATTTACTGCTGTTTGCAGTGTCCCATGGTCACGTGGCCACATTTCACAATGGTTTTTCTGAAAACCAGCATTTACTTAAGATTTTCTGCAAATGTTGTGATAGTGGCTAATATCTGTAGCTCATGTGTAGGATGAAGGGTGTAGGTTTGTTCTCTGAGCTTGTGGGTTGGTTTCCGAACATTTCGTTACCAAGCTAGTTAACATCTTCAGCAGAATTTAGTGGATGTCAGTGTCGGTGTTGTTCTGCTTATAAGGCCTTCGTGTGGAGCAATTCCATCAACAGACACATCGACCTACAACCAGCCTACAAACCCCTCAGAATTCAAATCAACCGCACAGCCAACCAGCGACAGCACCAACCCTCAACCAACCCCCCAACCATCACTTCACCTCCCAATGACCCTCACCTGACATGATTTCCCCATCACAAGACCCTCACCTGACATGACCCACACCTGACCCATCGCAAGACCCTCACCTGACGTGACCTCCCCATCATGACCTACTGACCACACAAAGCCCTTATAAGCAGAAGAACACTGACACTGACATCCCCTAAACTCTGCTGAAGATGTTACCCAGCCTGGTAACAAAATATTCGGAAACCAACCCACAAGCTTGGAGAACGAACCTACACCCTCATTTTCTGCAAAACCAGCCCATAGTGAACCATTGGTTTGCTTAACTTCGGCAAAAAAGGTAATAAAATTGAGTTGGTCACAAGTTACGACCATCATGACTTATGACCATGATGGGCAGGGTTCATTACGGTTGTAACTCTAAGACTACCTTTGTACACAATATTATTTTTAGCATATTGACATTGTATGGACAACCTGCATGGATTTTTCTAGTATAGCACAGGGGTGAAATGCTCCTGGTTCGGACCAGCTTGGGCAAGTAGGTAGCGATGGCGGCCGGCAGTTCGGAGAACCGGTAGCAAAAATCCCTGCCCCCGTCCCCCATGCCCAGCTGAGCCGGGTGATCATCAGAGCCTTTTTTTTCTTTAAAATGGCTCTGAGGAACCAAGCTCTGATGATCCCAGCTGAGTTGCCTGCTAATCAGGCAACTCAGCTTGGATCGCCAGAGCCATGTAAAAGAAAAAAATTTTTTTCCTTTTAAATGGCTCTGACGATCTGCTAATCGGTAGCAAAAATCCGTCTCTCTCCACCCCCTCAGCTTGCTTACCTTAGCTGCTGGTCGCAATGCCTTGCTGTAATCCCTGCAATCCATTGCATCAGCAAGCAACTGAATCTCCCTGCCTGCAATCAAGCAGGCAGGGAGTTGTGGACTTCAACTCCCAGAATTCCTCAGCCAGCAAAGCAAAGCTGGCTGAGGAATTCTGGGAGTTAAAGTCTACAAGTCTTAAAGTTGCCAAGGTTGGAGACCCCTGTTCTATTAGGTAAGTTTTTTTCCCCTTTGGGAGCTTTAAAAAATAGTTAATTGGGGGTTTTTTTAGTTCTTTTTTTAGACCTAGCCATTTAAAGTTTAGGAAGTTTTAAATTTAGCTGTTTTTATATAAAAAATAAAAATAAATTAAAATAAAATAATATTTGTGCAGCTTTCTGAGATTTAGTGTAGTGTAGTGTAGTGTTTCACTCTAACTACACAAACACACAAAATCTCACAAAGCTGTATGTGGAATTTTGTGTGTGTAAAGTGTGAAAGTTGGTTTTTTGGGCTTTTTGTGGCTGTGTGAGGTTCCTGCTTTTTGCAGGGGCCATTTTGGGTCTAGCACAGTTGCTTTTCTATTGTGGGTGAGCCAGTTGTGTTGTGTTGTGTTTTGTAGGTTAAAAAAGGGCAAAGAAGTGACATTGACTTGGCCACGCCCCCCCAGTCACCTTACCAAGCCACGGCCACTAATTAAGCCACGCCCACAGAACCGGTAGCAAAAAATTTTAGATTTCACCCCTGGTATAGCATTTAAATTGAGCACATTAGATTATATGAAAAAGTAGTTATCTGAGCTCTCATCTCTAGTTTAGGAGGTACATGTTTTTTCACATATTGAGAATCGTGTATACATTTCTTTAAATACTAAGTCTAAAAAGGAAAGATTTTTTATGTATTACAGTTCGTGAAGTCTTTGAATGAACATTACTTTGTTTTCTTGACTTCATTTTAACTATTTGCTTACAGTATTCCTATAGCTGCACTAGATCTCTTTGATTACATGCTTGCTCTCGATCCAAGCAAACGCTGCACAGCAGAACAGGCACTTCAATGTGAATTTCTGAGAGATGTGAACCCTTCAAAGATGCCTCCACCAGAGTAAGTGTGTCTTAGTTGAGTTTATTTGTTTGCTACAATACAAAACTATTACTCAATCAGCAGAATCCAGATGCTACACATGTATTCATTTTTGTTGCATATGGGATCAGATTTCATACACAATATAAATACATTCTATGAGCATACTGTTGAAATTGCATTTTTAATTTCCTAAAGACTTAAATTACCAACAACTATAGAAGCAAAAAACTCAGTAGACTCACTTCTTCTAATATTTTATTATATTTTATTATAACATAAAACAATGGAAAATAAAAATTAAGAAAAGGGAGAAAGTGCAGGATTTAGAGAAATCTCACCAGGCTCAAGGTTGACTCAGCCTTCCATCCTTTCAAAGGTAGGTGAAATGAGGACCCAGATTGTGGGGGCAATAAGATGACTTTGTATAAATATACAAAAGTATGAAGGCTATTGCTTAACGCATTGTAAGCAGCCCTGAGTCTCCGGAGAAGGGCGGCATATAAATTAAAGCAAAAAAAAAAAAAAAAAAGAGAGAGAGAAAAGAAAAACAAAGGGTTTACTTCTGACCCTTTCCAACACAGTAATACAGTTATAACCTCAACGTTTTACATTACCTATAATTATTACAAGTGTAGATGACCAGGCTGAGCCCAAGGGAGGGGTCAAACATGTCATCAATCTCAACTCCTTTAGCACCCACAAGAGATCTAAGTCCAGCCCACCATGAATTCCATTGACTTATCTACCACCAATTTGCTTTGACTGTTAGTAGTTCAGATACTTGTAGAGAGCTTAAGCTTGCAATAAACCTTTATATTCATTTGAACTGCCTGAATTTCTTGATTTCTCACACTTGACATTAATCTGAACTACTCCTTCTACACCAAAACTTTTCACGGGCCCTGGAATACCCAAGCTATGGCTTCAGATCCCAGAGCTGCAGCAACAGCAGACCAGCCAGATGTACTCTCTCTCACCAGGCATCAAGACCGAGTAGAAGACAAACGTGAGGAATTTAGCAGCCAGTGTTCACCAACTAATTCAGCAAGTACAGATTCTGACTCAACAAGGGCTTCTGCAACAACCACCACACCTGCCAGTGCCTGCCATGTTCATCCCCAAGACTCCCAGCTGCCTATCGCAGAGATTCACCAGAGTTTAATAAGATGAGAACATTCCTAGCCCAGTGCAAAGTCTTCATCAGCACCTGACCAGGGGAGTTTCCAACAGACAGATCAAGAGTTGTCTTCATCCTCAGTCTTTTAAATGACTTGCTGCCAAATAGGCACTTCCACTCATCAAAAGCAATGGCCCCGTCCTAGATAATTTCTCAAACTTCCTCACCAGATTTAGAGAGCACTTTGGAGACCCCATCCAGATGGAAACTGCCAAACAACGCATCCGCCAGCTCTGCTAAGGCGCCAACTCCATGAGAACATATGTTGAAGACTTCAAGCTCCTCGCAGTTCTCAATTGGAACAAACCAGCCTTAAGAGCACTTTCATTTCATTTCATTTATTTAAATTTCTATACCGCCCTTCTCCAAAATAGGACTCAGGGCGGTGAACAGCCAAAGTAAAAAACAATACATACAAAATTTAAAAGCAGTTTAAAATAATTAAATATTTGGCCGAAAATTAAAACAACCCAATTTAAAATCGATTTAAAATTCACTCAAGCCAGCCCAGCTAGTTGAAATAAATGGGTTTTCAGGGCCCGACGAAGAGCACAATTCAAGAGTGGGCTCAACAAGGCCATATTCACACAACTGATACAATAAGGTATTCCCAGTGGTCTACAAGACATCTACCTAGCCGCTATAACAGCTAAGTCTCGACTTGCAGAACTTAGAGCATTTTTCAGCAGCCCCAGCCAGCCGCTTCCAAAGCTGCCTCCTGTCATAGCCCCATCAGAGCCTGGTTTAGAAGAGGAGGAGTTGGAACCAGGACCATCCAACGGGGATGACATGTTTCCCTTGGAATGTGTGGAGAGGCCAGGGGCAGAGGATGATGCTGTCCTAGGCCCCTCAGGCATTGGGGGAGGTGGTCGATCGGATGGAGAGCTGCCTGCTCTCACAGACACAGGGGAGAATTGGCTACAGACAGGCAGTGGTGCTGATAGGTAGCAGATCCCCTGTGATGAGGAACAGCTGCCTCCCCCGCTCAATCCAAGGACACGGAGAGTAGAGCAGAAGCAAGCTCAAAGGAGGGCTGTGAGGCTACTCAGGAGAAGGTTGCCCTGACCCTCCTCACAAGGAACACCCGGAGTGGATTGACTTAAGGAGAAGCTGTGGGGAGTTAGTCTTTGCCAGGAACAATTGCTTCTTTTGGCATACATTCTCCTCGCTTTGATTTGTGCTCTTACCTTTGCCTTGCAGACTGCCTTTTGCCTCATGGACTTGCTTTGCCTTGTGGCCTTGCCTTTGTCTCTGTGGACTTGCCTTGCCCTTTGTACATGGAGTCTGGACCTTGCTCCATGAGCTTGCCCCTTCTCTTTGGACTGCCTTTGTTGTTTACTGGCTTTGGTTTGGGGGACTGAGGGTGACTGCCTTCTGGGTAGTGTAGGGTGGAGCCTTACCAGCTGTTGTAGGAGCGGTTATTGTGGCATTTAATCCGAGCAATAAAGGACACCATCAATGCCTGCCTCTGCCTAGGCAACCTGGGTCATAACACCTCCTCCCATCAGTACCTAAGGCCTCCCTGCCCCCTTGGACTTGGACGCTGAAGAGCCGATGCAAATTGGAATGGCAAGATAGGCCTCAGGAGCAGAAGAATGGCAATGGCGCACAGAGCTCGCCCTTTGTTTCTGTTGTGGAGAGCCTGGGCATATGGTTAAGAATTGCTCTACTAAACCTTCCAGAAGAGGCAACTGATAGCCCAGCAGTGTCTCTGCCACTCACCTCCTGGACAAAGCCCTAAGACCTGGGAAACGAGAAATGCCCCCCCTCCACGGGCTCAAAGGGAGGATCACCCAAGTACTGGACAGGGCTCAATTACTTCCATTCTCAGGTGTGTTAATAAAATTTGATTCTATCCTAACACTTCCCAGTGGTCAGGAAACAACTGTCCTTGTTTTGATAGATTCTGGGGAAACTGCCGACTTCATAAGCCTAGCCATAGTCCAGAAACTTAAGATCCCCACTGTTCCTCTGAAGTCTGCATTGTCACTGATAGCTATTGATGGCCAACCTTTAAAAGCAGGCCCCATCACTCATGCCAGTGTCTTTGCAATTTACAATAAATCAACATCCTGAAACGTTAACCCTTTTTGTGGCTGACCACATCAATCTTCCACTAGTGCTGGGAACCACTTGGTTACAACACCACAATCCCACTATTAAGTGGAAGAACCAGTCTATTGCCTTTTAGAGCCCTCAATGCCTTTCTCACTGCGATTGGCCCTCCAAAACCCCCATCAGATACCTCTGAAAGCTAAAAAAAAAATTCCCAATCTGCCAAGTTAATACAGAGATTTTGCTGATGTTTTTAGAGAGGAAGAGTCTTCGGTCCTCCCCCAGCGCAGAGACTGTGATTCTGCCATAAATCTAGTCCCTGGCGCCAAGATTCCCACCAAGAGACAATACAAAATGTCTACTAAACAATTTGAAACTCTGAAATACTATTTGGACTCTAATTTGCAAATGGGATTCATACGACCCTCCCAGCCTCCTGCCTTAGCTCCCACCTTCATACCCAAGAAGCAAGACCCCAGTGGGCCTAACAACAGTGAGAACCCCCCACTGAGAGTGGTCCATGTTAAGGATATTGTTGTGTTAACAACCAGCAGAGCATAGAGCACATGGAAATGGTGCTGAGAGCAACAATAAATAAAATACATATAAACTGGTTTATCAAAGTTTTTACTTTGTAGTGAAAAAACAATCTCATAGTCTTTAATCAATCCAAGTCTTAGCCAGTCATAATCAGTCCAGAGATACAAAATTCTTCTTACCAGTTCGTAGTAAAAGGATCAAACAGGAACAATATAAATAGTTCTTAAAAACAGAATAAATAAACCATGACCACATTAGACCATGTAAGAGATCAAATAGAAATTACAAAACAGCAGTAGGTAATAAATAGTAGCAAGTTCACGCTGACAACAGGTCACGATGGTGGCATGTCCACAATGACTACATTCAAGCTCTCCTTAAATACAGTTACTACAGAGCTTATCCAATCAGGATACAATGACTCAGCATTACAATGACTCAGCAGTACTTCTTAAAGTCATAGAATACATATTCATCATGTTAGCTTATATATTGCCTGGACAACCTGTTAGGCATGCACCATATCCTAACAGTCCATAATTAACAAAGTTTTAATCTCAGTGACAGTAAGAGAACATTATCCACTGCCGTTAATTCCAGACCTCTTAGATAGATGGCAGAAAGCAAGCGTTTTTATGAGACGGGACCTCCACAATGCTTACAACCGCATTAGGATTGAATAAGGCCACAAATATTTAACTGCCTTTGATACCAGATACAGAAAATTTGAATGTATAGTGACCCTATATGGACTTGTTAATGCAGGGGCCATATTTTCCAGATTTATGAACCAAGTATTCTCAGACCTCATAGATAAATTTGTGGTGCGCTATCTGAACAACCTTTTGATCTACTCTGAAAACAAGGCTCAGTACACAGGCCACATGCACACAGTTCTCCGTAGACTAAGATATAACCATCTCTTTGCCAAGCCAGAAAAATGCACCTTTTACCTGCAACAACTAGACTTCTTCGGTTACCATATTTCCACAAAAGACATCCAGATGGAGCCCCAGAAGGTCCAAGCTGTCATAGACTGACAAGCCCTTCACACAGCCAAAGACATCCAACGCTTCCTCGACTTTGCTTGCTTCTACAGAAAATTTATACCAGGTTTTGCTCATAAAGCTAAGCCACTGACCTAACTGATTAAGAAAGCTAAATTTCCTTGGGCGTCTACACACCAATCAGCATTTGAAGAGTCAAAGCAGCTTTTTACTTGTCAACCCCTACTTCAGCACCCAGATACATCAAATGTATTGTTCAAACGGATGCTTCAGATATAGCCATCGGAGCTGTTCTTTTACCGGGGTGGGGGGTGGGGGTGGCCTTCTGTCATACGCCTTCTTTTCTAGAGCCATTACTGCCTCAGAATACAATTATGACATCTTTAATAAAGAACTCCTTGCCATTAAATCAGCATTCCAACACTGGAGACACTTCCTAGAAAGCATGCACTTCCTATACAGGTCAACACAGACCACAAGAATCTACACACACTGCAACAAACCAAAGCGCTTTCACCGAGACAAATCATATGGAGCCAGTTCCCCCTCCCCCTCCACGCAGGTAAGAGGTACTGCAGCTTTGCCATGACAATCAAACAGCAGGGCATGGGGGAGTGTTCAAAACTCTGCACAGAACCTTAAGAGATTTTGGTGACCTAGGGTGGCAGTAGACATCAAGGAATATGTGGCCTTTTGCCACACATGCAGGAGGGCCAAACCCCTCCATCAGAAGCCTGCAGGGCTTTTGCAGCCACTGCCAACACCCCTTCCCACCCATGGCATACTGTCTCTTTGGATTTCATCACTGATTTACCCCCTGTCCAAGGTTTCACTACCATTTTGGTGATGGTAGATCTTTTCACCAAGATGGTTCATTTCATACCCTGCAAGGGATTGCCCAATGCTAAAGACACAGGCCAAATTTTTCTAGACCAAGTCTTTCACTCCCACAGTGTGGTCTCAACACTTGTTTCAGACAGAGGCATACAGTTCCAATCTAGGTTTTAGAAAGCATTTTTCCAGCTACTAAATGTCAAGGTCAACCTCTTCTCAGTTCACCATCTGGCCACGAATGGAGAAGCTGAAAAATCTAACCAGCTCCTCCAACAGTACTTAAGGTGCTACTGCATCTACAGCCAAGACAACTGGCCATTGTTATTGTCACTCATAGAATTTTCTTACAACAATTTGCTGCACTCATCAACTTTAGTGATGCCATTTCAAGCCATGCATGGCACACACCCTAAAGTGTTGTGTCCCAGTCTCGAAGAACTTAATGCCAAATGCGCTCTCTTGTAAACTGGAATATTCTCTTATTTAACAGACTCCAGCACCAACAACAATTCTACAACCTTCAAATGTCCAGATTCAACAACCACCAGCCACCAAGAGGTTGGGAGCTACCCAACTGGACCAGGAGTTAATCACTAGGATAAAGACTCAGCAACAACTAGATTGCTCTTCATGGGCCAGGATAGATGACCTCAAGGAAACCACATCAGGTACTGTAACCCTGTTCATGATGGAGGGAGGAGCCCTAAATCACAGAAGCAGAATAGTGGCTCCCCCCTCCCCCATGCAGGGAAGAGGTACTGCAGCTCTGCCATGACAATCAGACAGCAGGGCATGGGGGTTGTTCAAAACTCTGCACAGAACCATAAGAGACTTTTGGTGGCCTAGGATGGTAGGAGACATCAAGAAATATGTGGCCTCTTGCACTTTTCCAGCTACTAAATGTCAAAGTCAACCTCTCCTTAGCTCACCACCCCATCAAAAATGGGGAAGTTGAAAAGATGAACCAGCTCTGTTGTGGCCCGCCAGCGGCCTGCACGGATTGTTGCTGATCCTGACAACGAGGAAGCTGGTGTGGTGCTGCACCGGCGGCCTGTGCAGCCGGCGCTTGAGTTGGACAGCGAGGAGGCTGAAGAAGAGGTGGTGCCAGAGGCAGGGATTCAGTCAGGGCCTTCAGAACCTCCAGAGGCTCCTTTAAGTGAAGAGGATGAAGAGAAGGAGCCTCTTCTCAATTCACGGGCACGCAGAGCTGCCAAAAGGCAGGAGTGGTTCCTCAGGAGGAGGTCTCCTCGAGAGTAAGGCTTGGGGCTAATTGGCCACTCCCTTAGCCTATTTAAGAAAGTACACAGCTGGTAACAAGCTGCAGGAAACAACTTTAGTTTGCTAACCATCGCGTTGGGATGTCTCTGCAAACCTTGTTTCTGGGCTTTCTGCCAACTCCAGTAAGACTCTGAATATCTTATCTATGGAATTCTGGCAGGCTGTTAAGAACGCTTTATTAACAGCCGGCATTTGCTAAAACTGCGTTTTTGAGTAAACTAAGTTTTGTTCAGAGTTTGTGTGTGCTGTGTTATTTGGGATCTGTAGCTGGGGCAGAACAAGCTCCTCCAACAGTACTTGAAGTGCTGCACCTACAGCCAAGACAACTGGCCATCATTATTGCTACTTGCAGAATTCTGTTACAGCAATTCGCTGCACTCATCAACTTCAGTGACACCATTTCAAGCCATGTATGGCACACACCGTAAAGTGTTGCCAGACCACCCTGCACTGGACTCAACTGTCCCGTGGTGGTTGACTTCTTACAGGAGCATCTTGCTGCCCAAGACATTTTGAAACTGCAGCTCGAGCAAGCAAAACAGACTTACAAGAAGGCAGCAGATGCCTATTGGCGGGAAGGACCACCCATAGCAGTATAAGACAAAGTTTGGCTCTCTACCAAGTTCTTAGCCAGTTCAAGGCCTTCCAAGAAGCTAGACACTAAATTTGTGGGACCATTCAAAGTTCTGCAACAAATCAACCCTGTAGCCTTTCACCTCCAATTACCCCCTTCAATGAAGGTGCAGCCAGTATTTCACTGAACGTTAATCTCCAAAGGTTCTCTCCCAAGCATAATATGGTCCCAGCACCTGCTCCCCCACCAGTCATAGTGGAGGGAGAACCAGCATATGAGGTGGAAGAGATCCTAGACTCTAGGAAAAGAGACAAAGACATTCAGTATTTGATTCATTGGAAAGGCTACCTTGTTGCCTGGGAAAGCGCATGGTATGTTCATGCCCCTAATTTAGTTCATCAGTTTTACCAGCGCTTCCCTGACAAGCCACGCCTGAGCAAGCTCCCACTACCCCCACCCAGTTTCACCTGAGGAACCTGTCAAGGAACCTGTATTGCTCCAGGGTGAGGCGGCACACTCACCAGTGATGGGCCTTCCACATCTGGCCTTCAAGTCCCAGGCAGGGGAGGGAACCTCTAACAATGTTTTTGTGTTACAGCAACCACCACCTGGCTCGCCAGCTCCTTCAGAGGAGAGGGAGGCAGATTCCTTTGAGACTGCTTCCCTTCCACCCTTGCCAAGTTTCCATGAGAAGTCAGACTTTGAAGAGACAATGCAGGAGGGGCAAAGCAACATAAAAGAACCCATGGAAGAAGAGGGAGGCCAAGGTGGAGGGGTGGGTGATATAGGAGATGCCCAGGCTGACCCCGTGGGATGGGTCAAATGCATCATCAGTCTCTAGTCCCTTCGCGCCCACAAGAGATATAAGTCCAGCCCACCTTGAATTCCATTGACTCTTAACTACCGCCAATTTGCTTTGATTCTTTGTTAAATTCAGATTCTTGTAGAGAGCTTAAGCTTGCAATAAACTTTTATATTCATTTGAACTGCCTGGATTTCCTGATTACTTGCACTTCACTCAAGCCAATTCTATAAGTTGCACAATTATTAAATCTTTAAACTACAATTCTAAATTTCTTTTTTTTCCCTATATCGAGCAACAGAAACAGAATCAAATAAAATCTCTTTGTTTAAAACAATGTACTTCATCATCTTAATCAAATCCATTTTTTTCTTTTTTTCCCTGTTGTGAGAGGTAATATGTATTTCTAATTAGACTTATTGATCTTTATAGACCACGGGTGTCAAACTTGCGGCGTCAAGTTGCTGTCACGTAACATTTTGCAAAGTTTTTTCGTGGAGCTGGGGTGGGCGTGGCCTGCGCATGACGCATCTGGCCCATGGGCTTCCAGTTTGACACCCCTGTTATAGACTATCATTTATATTAACAACATTCACTATACTCTTTCATGTTCTTTAACCTTAAAGGGAAAACTTTTTTATATCCATTTTGAAATTCTAAACTTTCATTTAAAAAGTTTCTAATGTCAAATTCTAATACATCTTTTTTTTAGCTTCCTACTAACATACATACTTTGAAATTCAGTTTCAGTAATATGTTACAAACTTTAGCAATTATTTAAGCATTATACATAAGAAAAAGAAAAGAAAGAAGAAAAAGGAAGAAAAACCCATTCTCCCTAGAGCTGGATCGAGAGCATCCAGAGTTGGTAGTAGCTCTATGTTCTGCATGGAGACTGAGCACGTGATCTTCATTTGCATCTCTGGTCACTCCCTCCTTGCCTGGTGATTCCCCAGTTCAGCTCAGTCTTCATTGCAGACAGACGTGATCGAACGAGCGGCTTCACCTTTCTGTGACCAACTAAGTGTGAGCTTGGAAACAATTACTAATTTATTTGGAGGATTGCTTCAGCGATTAGGCCGCTAGCTGGTCCACTGGCTAGCGGTCTTGTTCCGGCTTTTTCACAGCCGAGGTCCCTGCCAACCGCAATTAAGTGGTAAGGCCTTTGTAGACTGGCATTGATTAGGGCCGTGGCCCAGGCATTCCCGACGGAGGGTGGAGGGGGAATCAGTCTGTGCCCAGTTTGTCTGGGCACACTGTGAGGTGGCAGGAGCGCGTGGGAGCATGTTTAGAGCCGCGGCAGCTTCAGTCATTCGTGGGCCGGCTTGCCTTCATTGCGGGGGTAAACGGTGTCGCGCAGGCCTCCACCAGCCAGCAGGCCCAGAAAGGGGACAAGAGGGCTTGCCCTACTTCCTCCCTGGGCCAGAAACTTGGGGCCTCCAGTCAGAGAGCTGCAGCCAAGGGGGCAACAACCAGGAGCCAGGCAGCCACTTCGAGTGGCAAGAGGGGCTCCAAATCGGCCGAAAAAGACACAGAAAGGTGTCAAAAGGCCTTGGAGAAAGAGCTGGCCAAGCTCCAGAAGGCTAAACAGAGCCAGGAGCAAAGTGACCCCCCCCCCAGACCCTGCTCCCAGCCCGGGGGGTTCTGGTCATGTGCTCTTTAAAGAGCCAGCAGTTGAGGCTGAGGTGGTTCCACCACCCAAATTATTTTCAGACGTACGCAAACGTCAATGGAACAATCCTGGGGCAGGGCTTCCCCCTTCCAGAACTGAACAGATGCTCTATAATGTGGCTCCAGATTTGACTGAAATTTTACAGGTACCCACAGTGGACAAGCCGGTGGCAGCACTGACATCAGTTGCTCTGCTTCCAACTGATGCAATGGATTGCCTGAGACCTGATGACAAGAAAGCTGAATTATCATTACGTAAGTCCCATCAGGCAGCTGCCTGGGCGGTGAAAGCTGCCACTTCGGCTTCATTCTTCAACGGTGCTTCCCTGCTCTGGCTTCGCCAGATGCAGGAATGCATTCCACCGGAAGATCTGAGGGTACACCAAGATATTAATAAATTAATGGCTGCTGCTGAGTTCTCAGCGGATGCCACATTGAATGTGGCTAAGTTCGCTTCACGGCCCATAGCATCTTCAATTACTACCCGTCACCTGTTTTGGCTTAAGCACTGGCAGGCCAACAATAAAAACAAATGGAAATTGGCTACGGCTCACTTTACAGGCGACAAATTATTTCGAGAAGTTCTGGAACCTATCCTGGTTGAGACCAGAGGCAAGGGCAAAGCCATGCCTTCCCTTTACAAACAGGGGGACCACCAGCCCTCTCCTTATTATAGGAGGCAGTCCTTTCGGGCCCCTGACCTGGGTCACGACTATCAGCACTTTCAACGACAGTACCCTAGCTGCCAGGATAGGCTTCCCGACAGGTCACATTTCAGGAGTCAACATCAACCTCAGGGCAAGCGGCCCTTTTGGGGGGCTGGAAGTCACCCTTACCGCCGTGCAAAGTGACTGCATGGCCGTGCCACCAATAGGTGGCTGGCTCAGCCTCCATTTCCATCAGTGGGAGGTCACAACTTCAGACACATGGGTACTCACCACGGTGAGATCAGGGTTGGCGCTGGAGTTTCTCTCTGCTCCCGCAAATTTTTTTCTCAGATGCCCTGTCTCCAGGGACGCTTCCAAACGGCTCCTGATGGAGACGGCGATCCAGCACTTGCTGGAGATACAAGCTATCAAACCTGTCCCTCAAGAACAGCAAAGACAAGGGTTCTATTCGATTTGTGATCCAAAAGAATTCTGGGGGGTGGAGGGCAATTTTAGATCTAAAGCGCCTGAACCAGTGTTTGGAGTTCAAACAATTCAAAATGCAGTCTCTCAAATCAATATTGGACAGCACACACGAGGGCAACTTCCTCACCTCAATAGATTTAACAGAAACATACCTTCATGTTCCAATCAAACCAGCACACAGGCAGTTCCTTCGCTTTGCCTATTCAGACAGACATTATCAGTACAGAGCCATGCCATTCGGCCTCTCATCAGCACCGAGGGCCTTCACGAAGATATTGGTGGCTCTGGTGGCCCATCTGCGCTTGGTCCCAATCAGAGTTCAATGCTATCTGGACGATATTTTGATCCAGTCCTCTTCAGCCAGTCAGGCAGAGAGTGGCCTGCGAGCCACAATAAGAGTGCTTCAAGATCATGGCTTCTCCATAAACCACAAGAAAAGTCACCTTTCTCCAACGACCAAATTGCTCCGTTTGGGAGCCTTAATAGACACAGCAACATGCCAAGTCTCCCTCTCTTTCTGGAGAAGCATGACAGTCTTCAGCAACTAGCCAAGCGCATCATGGCTATGAGAGCAGTTCCTCTATCACTCCTGTCACAGCTCCTCGGCAAAATGATGTTGTGCATCTCTATAGTCCCATGGGCACGACTACACTTCCTTCAAAGCCCCCAGCATTTCTGGAGCGCGGTGGGAGCCCTTGTGGAAACTGTCAGGAGCTGACTTTTGTGGGCCCGTTCCTGCATGAACCCAGAGGCCCCCCTTGAGTTGGGGGCTGCAGACTGGGGGTACAAATGGCCAAAGACCTTGGGGAGTGGGAGAGGTGGGAGATGGTCGAGAGATGGTTGGGCTGTCTCAGGCCACATCCTCCCCCCCCCCTTTTCTGGCCTGTGTAGGCCTTATCATGGTCATCACTCCAGTCGCCTTTGGCCTCGTAAGCCATTTTTTTCGTCTTGCTGAATGTCATCAAACTTTGCCCCCGGGCTTATATATTTACCTTCTGAACCGGCTTTATTTCAAATATTGCCCCTGACTAGCGGACAAATGGACAGCTTGGTATGGGCCCTGAGGGAGTCCGGGTCACCACTGCCATTCCTACCTGAGGGGACAGTTTCCTGACTTTTTCTCTAGAACATACTATACCTGCCCACACATCGTGAGAGGATGCATGGAAGGAACACCCCCTGGATATGCAGTAATGGCATAAGACTCTCTCCACTGTCGTGGGAGGACAGTGGAGTCCAGTTTCCTACATCTTTAAGTTTTGCTGCCTTCTGTCCTCAGGACTTTTAGACGCTATGAACCCTGCCAGAGGTCATCCTCACCTCTTCCGTTTGTGAATGTACTCGACCCCTGAACTTCTTGAGCTGCGAGACGCCCCCCTCTCGCAGGCCTGGCCCTCCACGTTATCGAGGGCCTACCTCGATGACGGGTTTTGGAACCCAGAGAGGTGGCATGCCGCAAAGAGGGGGTTGAGGGGTTTTTTATCTAAATGTTTAGTTAATCTTTTAAGGGGCTCCGGGAGGGGGGAGGGTTGGATTAGAAATTGGGTTGTGGGTATGGGGGAAAACCCACTAAGGGGAGGGTCGGGTCTGGCTATGAAGTGCGGTATGGGAGGTGGGGGGCCCGGGGTTGAGTGGGGGGGTCAGAGCTTATCCAGATAGTGTTTTTAAAATCAATTCTGTGAGTGGGAGGGGCAGATATGGCGGGAGCAGGGGGCCATATCGTGTTAGGGGAGCGCGCATTCACTGTTTATGAGCGGTAGCGCGCTCCGGCCCCCAAGGCTCCACCCATTCCCTAGGTTGCTCAGTTCCTCAGGGCCCAGGCCTTCGGCTGATGCTGTGCAATGCCAGGTCTGTAGTAAATAAGGCCCCCCTCATCTGTGATATCGTGCAGGAGGGGGGAACAGACCTGGCAGGTATTACGGAGACCTGGTTGGGCCCAGAGGGGGGGTCCCCCTCGTAGAAATGTGCCCACCAGGTTTCCATGCATTTCATCAGCCGAGGACACGGGAGGGGCGGGGGGGAGCGGTTATCATTAAAGAAGGTCTTAGTCCGAGGGAGGCCACTGTCCCTCAGATGGCCATCTGGGTCTCAAGGCCTTCAAGGGCTCCATCTCTGGCTGCCACGTATTAGTCTTAACAGACAACGTGACAGCCAAAGCGCACATCAACCGACAAGGGGGGACACATTCCAGGTCTCTCATGGCAGAAGCGGCTCATCAGGGTCACTGGGCAGAGTGGCGCCTCCTGTCATTGAGGGCAGAGCACATGTCAGGGGTTCTGAATGTGCAGGCAGACAGTCTCAGCAGGGTGACGGTGGACCAGGCGGAATGGCGCCTGCATCCCTATCTATTCCAGCTACTGTCAGATTTTTACGGGACTCTGATATTGGATCTGTTTGTATCCCCAGAGAATTCCCAGCTACCATGCTGCTTCAGCAGGTACCGGACATGGGGAGCAGAAGGGACAGATGCCCTCTGCATTCTGTGGCCTCCAGGTCTTCTGTACACCTTTCCTCCTCTTCCCCTTCCCCTGATCCCAGCATTCATCAGGAGGGTGTTGGAGGAAAAGGCGGAGGTGATTCTGCTAGCTCCTCATTGGCCCAGGAGACCATGGTTTGCCGACCTAATGAGTCTATCAGTGGAGTGACCTTGGAGGATTCCGGACGACAGGATCCATCTCAGTCAGGGGGCCTTGATCCACCCAGAGCCCCAGTGGCTACAACTGACTGCCTGGCAGTTGAGTGGCGGGCCCTGAGGCGCAAACATTTCTCTCCCAGGGTCATCCACACTATTCAGGCCTCCAGGCGACAATCCACATCTAGAATATACAACGCGACTTGGAGGTCCTTCTGCAGCTGGTGCTCCAGGTTGCAGGTTGATCCATCGGCAGCTTTGGTGGCTCAGGTCCTGGAGTTCCTCCAGGACGGGTTGGATAGGGGATTAACACCCAGTACCATCAAGAGACTGGTTGCGGCATTGTCTTCGGTTTTGTCTCTCGGGACACGGGAATCCCTTTCCAGACATCCCACAGTATGCAGATTCCTTAGGGGAGCTACTAATTTGTGCCCATCGGTCGTTCACAGGTATCCCACCTGGGACCTGACTAAGGTTTTGCAAGCTCTCACGGGCAGCCCCTTCGAGCCTTTAAGGTCAGCCACACTGCGTTTCCTAACACTTAAAGTGGCGTTCCTCATTGCAATCACTTTGGCTTAGAGGATTTCAGAATTGGTGGCCTTATCAATCAGACAGGACTTATGCATCTTTCACCAGGACAGGGTCATTCTGCGGCTGGACCCTTCTTTCATACCCAAGGTTAACAACTGGTTTCATAGGGTGCAGGATTTGCTCCTACCAAACTTCTGCCTGGAGCCACGACATGCCCTTGAGCACAGGTGGCATACCTTGGATGTCAGAAGGGCCCTCCATATTTATATCAAGCATACGTCTTCATTCAGAAGGACGGAGTCCTTATTTGTTTCATTCCAACCATCAACATTAGGCAACAGGGTCACTCCTTCAACGGTGGGACAGTGGCTGGGGGCCTGCATAGCCAAGGCATATGAGGTTCAGGCCCTCCCAACACCTGGCCGAATAACGGCTCACTCCACCAGGAGTGCGGCCACCACAGTGGCATGGGTGATGCAGGCCTCCATTTATTTATTTTTATTTATTAATTTTATTTCTATACCGCCCTTCTCCCGAAGGACTCAGGGCGGTGTACAGCCTGATTAAAAGCACAAAGACAGACAAAATATAAAAATAATTAAAATTATTAAATAATTGGCTCAATTATAAAACCCCCAAATATAAAATCCCATATTTAAAACCAATTAAAATCTTTACATTGATAGCCCGGCCTGGCAGAACAACAAGGTTTTGAGGGCACAGCGAAATACACGGAGATAGGAGATCTTACGCATTTCTGGGGGCAGTTCATTCCAAAGGGCAGGGGCTCCCACAGAGAAGGCCCTCCCCCTGGGTGTCGCCAGCTGACATAATTTGGCTGATGGCACCCTGAGGAGACCCTCTCTGTGGGAGCGGACTGGCCTGTGGGAGGCTACTGGTGGCAGAAGACGGTCTCGAAGGTACCCAGGTCCAATGCCATGGAGCCCTTTAAAGGTGGTAACCAACACCTTGAATCGCACCCGGAAGACCACTGGGAGCCAGTGCAGCTCGCGCAGGAGGGGTGTCACGTGGGCGCAACAAGTTGCGCCCATAACCACCCGCACGGCCGCATTCTGGACCAGTTGGAGCCTCCGGGTGCTTTTCAAGGGGAGCCCCATGTAGAGAGCATTACAGTAGTCCAGTCGGGAGGTGACAAGGGCGTGAGTGACTGTGCGCAAGGCGTCGTGATCCAGAAAGGGCTGCAACTGGCGAATCAGGTGAACCTGATAAAAAGCCCCCCTGGCCACGGCCGTCATATGTTCTTCTAAAGACAGCCGTGCGTCCAGAAGGAGACCCAGATTGCAAGCCCTCTCTGTGGGGGGTAAAGACTCACCCCCAATAGTCAGCGATGGCACCAGCTAACTATATCGTGACGCCGGGAACCACAGCCACTCAGTCTTGGAGGGGTTGAGTCTGAGCCTATTTCTCCCCATCCAGACCCGCACGGCCTCAAGGCAGCGAGACATCACATCAAGGGCATCGTTGGGGTGGTCTGGGGTGGAGATGTACAGCTGAGTATCATCAGCGTACAGGTGGACTCTCACCCCAAAACCACGGATGATCTCACCCAGCGGCTTCACATAAATGTTGAACAGAAGGGGCGAGAGGACCGACCCCTGCGGCACTCCCCATGTGAGGCGCCTCGAAGTCGACCTCTGCCCCCCTGTCAACACGAACTGCGAGCAGTTGGAGAGGAAGGAGGAGAACCAACGCAAAAAGGTGCCCCCTATTCCTAACCCCCTCAACCGCTGCAGCATGATACCATGGTCGATGGTATCAAAAGCCGCTGAGAGATCTAACAGGACTAGGACAGAGGAACAACCCCTGTCCCGAGCCCTCCAGAGATCATCCACCAACGCGACCAATGCCATTTCTGTGCTGTACCCCTGCCTGAAGCCCAACTGGTACGGGTCCAGATAGATAGCTTCATCCAGGTGCCTGGGCAGTTGTCATGCCACCACACTCTCAACAACCTTCGCCACAAAACGAAGGTTGGAGACCGGACGGTAGTTGGCTAATTCAGCCGGGTCCAGGGAAGGCTTCTTGAGGAGGGGCCTCACCACTGCCTCTTTCAAGGCAGCGGGAAAGGCACCCTCACACAGAGAAGCACTTATAATCCCCTGGAGCCAGCCTCGTGTAACCTCCTGGGAGGCCAGTACCAACCAGGAGGGACACGGGTCCAATAAACATTGAGGAGGTGTGTCGAGCCACCACATGGTCCTCCCCCTCACCATTCATTTGGCATTATAAGTTGGACACCTTCACTTCGGTGGAAGCAGCTTTTGGGAGGAGAGTCCTCCAGAGGGTCCATAATGCGGGGTGGGGACGACTTAGGACCAGATGCTACCCACCCATTAAAGGGACAGGCCGGCTTTGGTATGTCCCACTCTGGATGCTCTCTATCCAGCTCTAGGGAGAATGGGTGTTGGTCCTACCTGAATGCCATTTCTAGTAGAGCTGGTAGAGAGCATCCAGCCCCACCCTTACTAATGTCTGGTCCACAGTTCGGGAGAGGCTACTATTTTACAGGTCACAAGTCTATGCATCGCTTGACCTTCACTGAACTGGGGAATCACCAGGCGAGGAGGGAGTAACCAGAGATGCAAATGAAGATCATGTGCTTGGTCTCCATGCAGAACATAGAGCTACTACCCACTCTGGATGCTCTCTACCAGCTCTACTAGAAATGGCGTTCAGGTAGGACCAACTCCCATTTTCAAACCAACTTCATAAACACAAAACCATATATTGGAACTTGCTTTCAATTACATACAGTCATGTAAAAAGGAAAGTACACCCTCTTTGAGTTCTATGGTTTTACGTATCAGGACACAGTAAAAATCATCTGGTCCTGAGCAGTTGTTAAAAGTAGGTAAATACAACCTCAGACGAACAACAACACATGACATATTACACCATGTCATCGTTTATTTTACAAAAAGAAAGCCAAAATGGAGAAGCCATGTGTGAAAAACTAAGTACACCTTATCATTCAATAGCTTGTAGAACCACCTTTACAACAATAACTTGAAGTAAATTTTTTTGTATGACTTGCTCAGTCTCTCACTTCATTGTGGCCCACTCTTCTTTACAATATCACTTCAGTTCATTGATGTTTGTGGGCATTTGTTTATGCACAGCTCTCTTGAGGTCCCACCACAGCATTTTAGTCAGGTTGAGGTCTGGGCTTTGACTAGACCATTGCAACACCTTGAAGGGGAGGGCTGCTTTGAAGATGCAATGGAAGAAGTGCAGAGAAGAGCAACAAAGATGATTAGAGGACTGGAGGCTAAAACATAAAGAACAGTTGCTGGAATTGGGTATCTCAAGTTTAATTAAAAGAAGGACTAGCAGTGACATGATAGCAGTGTTCCAATATCTAAGGGGTTGCCACAAAGAAGAGGGAGTCAACCTATTCTCCAAAGCACCTGAAGGTAGGACAAGAAGCAATGGGTGGAAACTAATCAAGGAGAGAAGCAACCTAAAACTAAGAAATTTCCTGATAGAACAATCAGTGGAACAACTTGCCTCCAGAAGTTGTGAATGCTCCAACACTGGAAGTTTTTAAGAAGAGATTGGATAACCATTTGTCTGAAATGGTATAGGGCAGTGATGGCTAACCTTTTTGCCATCGCATGCCAGGAGGAGGGGGGGTGGGGGAGCCTCTCTAGGAGTCTCTGGAGGCTGGGGACAGCAAAAAACGTCACTTCCTGTCCCACCGGGAGTTGGGAAATGGGCCCTTTCAGGCCTCCGGAGGGCCTCCAAGGGAGTGGGAAAGGCTGTTTTCGCCTTCCACAGATGCATAGAGAGGAACTGGAGCCAGGTAAGAAAGAAAAACGGCCCTTCCCCCCCCCCCCCCGGCCCTCCAGAGGCAGGAAACATAATACATAATTTTATGTACTACTCCAAAAAAAAGCGGTGTTATTAGCTAGTTTTAGAAAATACACTTTTCCCAAAAGGTTTCCACAATTTTGGCCACTACTGTATATGGTACTCAGGCACCAGCTGCATAATGGTAATGGTCTTTGATAAGATTATGGTTGGCTACAAGTTACTTAGCCCACAGCCAAAATGGCTAGCAAAGCTTTATCATTTCTTGCTACTAGGAGCAGGTTATTTAGAAAACCTCCAAATGTCGCAAACCCTATATAATTGTTGATGTAAAGAGAAAAAAAATCTTCCCAGCCTCTCTAGAAGTCTCTGGAGGCTGGGGACCTCCGAGAGGGTGGGGAAGGCTGTTTTCGCCCTCTCCAGATGCATACAGAGGATCTGGAGCCAGGTGAGAAAGAAAAACGGTCCTTCTCCACCCCCAACCCCAGGCCCTCCAGAGGCAGGAAATAGCCTGTTTCCCTACTTCTGGTGGGCCCAGAAGGCCCGAAAATCAGCTGGCTGGCGCGCACATGAACGCTAGAGCTGAGCTGGCATGCCCACTGATATGGCTACGCGTGCCACCTGTGGCACACGTGCCATAGGTTCGCCATCACGGGTATAGGGTTTCTTGCCTGAGCAGGGGGTTGGCCTATAAGACCTTCAAGGTCCCTTTCAGCTCTGCTATTCTGTTAAGGTGAGGGCTGTTTTGAAGGGGGGGATGTTAAGAGAGAGACTGGCAGAGCCAGGGAGAGAAGTTAAAGCATCAGTTTACAATCCTTACATAGCCACAAGAGAACTAAGTCCCCTTGAATGTCATTGACCCTTATCTAGTTTTGTCTAGGTACAAACCGTTATACTGGAGAGGGATTTTAAAAAAAGATTTTACTTTATAGATCACCTATGCTCTAAAACAAGAAAAAAAAATCTGCCTCTGCCTCCGCAGCCCGTTTGCCAACTCCCATTTGCTGCTTCTGCCCATTTGCCACCGCCACCACCAATTCACCGCCAATGGGCAGTGGCAATTCCTGCCGCCTACAACAGCTGATCAGCGCTGCACCAACCCCCCTCCCACCCCACAGTACTCGCTCTATAAGACGCACAGACATTTCCACCCACATTTGGGGGGGAGGGGTGTGTCTTATAGTCTGAAAAATATGGTAATTCAAAGATGCTATTATGTCCAGAAAGTTACTAAACCACTGAAGCTATTCCACAAGTATTGGACAATGCAAAGGACTTAACTGTAATTTTGGAATATAAATCAGACACCAACAATGCCTACTATGAAGATGGTTTAAATATAAGCCTTCCAGCTCAATTGAAAGAAGAGTCCCAAGTAAATCTACAGTCCTCAAGAGAACACGTTTGGGACATTTTCTTTATGGATATTAACAAATTTAATCTCCTGGGGGCTTCCGGTTGACATCACTGCAATACAGACACAGAGAGAACGGGTCTCCATGCTCCCTGTGCTGAATTCTTCATGTTTGTGGGCTCCGGAGGGATCCTAAGCCGCCCTGAAGGGACGGTGAAGCAAAGAGGAGCACCCTGTGAGGTCAGGGGAGAGTCGCAGCTCTCCTGTCTGGCCTGGGGTTTTTTTTTCCTGTCAACCACGGCAAGAAGAAGCAGCACAAAGATGGCTGCTACAAAGCTGGGACAACTGAAGAATAACAGCTATGACTGGTGCTGGAGAGAAGGTGAGCCGTGGTGGAACTGGGGGAGAGGATTTTTCTTTTGTCTTAAATTGAACCCCAAGAAATAACTCAGAACTATTTGCCCAGAATTGAGTGTTAAAGCGGCGCCTAAGCATTTTGGGACGTTTTGAAAAAAAATACCTAACTGGAAATGAAAGCTGTAGGAGAATAAACAACAGATTATGAAATAAACAGACTTCTAAACTGGGAAGAAGCACTACTGGGAAGGTATTTTTAAACATTGGTGTTATGTAAATAGGTTTGTTCAGCGGGCAGTTTGAATTAACTGACCCTCAGCTGATTGGCTGACCACCACAGCTGCAAGGTATATCAAGGGAGCTGTTTCCCTAGGTCAGTCGCTGGGTTCTCACCCTAATAAACAGAGCTGTTGTCACTCACTGCCTGGTTTGCTGCGTCCTCATTCACCCAACTTAACATTGGCGACGAAGGTGGTATTTTGAGGCCAGCAGCCAAGGAAAGAGCTGAAGCCACAACCGAAAAGAGCTGAAATCACATTCCAAGAGAGAAGCCGACCACAGAATCCAGCCAGGCGAGCGAGCGGAGCACAGGAGAATCGCGAAGGATGTCCGTCTACACCCCGCCAGCACCTTTCAACCCCAAGGAGGAGAAGTGGGGGTCCTACATGTCCCGGTTCGAGTGCTTCATGGTGGCCAACGACCTGCAGGGACTACCGGACATAAGGAAGAAGGCCCTGTTCCTGAGCCACTGCGGACCGCGAGTGTTCGACACAGCCGAAGCCCTGGCGGAGCCGAATTCGGTCCACACCATATCATGGTCAACGCTACAGACCCTGCTGAAAGACCACTATGCCCCAACGCCTTCCAAATACGTCCAATGCTATGAGTTCCGGCAGAGGCTACAGCAGGACGGCGAGTCGATCAGCGAGTACGTCGCCGCCCTGCGTAAGGCCGCAAACCAGTGCGAATACCAAGACCTAGATGAAATGCTCCTAGAGCAACTAATCTGCGGAGTGAGAGACGGCCGGCTACAAAGGAGGCTACTTGCGAGATCGAACCTGACCCTGCACATCGCCCTAGATGAGGCAAGAGCGCAAGAGTCGTCCGTGAAGGCCGCCGAAAGACTGCAGGGGACCATCCATGGCCGGACAGCGCAGAGGTCGGCGACCGTACACCGTGAGGCCGCGAGCACCGAAAGCAAAGGGGAGTCCGAGGGAGAAGTCTACTGCACCGAGCAGTCCAGACCGGACCGACGGGGACCCAGAGACGACTGCGCCAGCTGCGGAGGCCCCCACCCCCGGCCGAACTGCAAATTCCAGGATGCAATCTGCCGGTTCTGCGAGAAAAAGGGGCACATCGCTCGAGTCTGCAGAGCCAAGCAAGCGAAGGGCCACAAACCACGTGGCCTAACCAGCCAATCCGAAAGG
This sequence comes from Arizona elegans, assembly GCA_022577455.1. NCBI lineage: Eukaryota > Metazoa > Chordata > Lepidosauria > Squamata > Colubridae > Arizona > Arizona elegans. Next base: position 47,498,865 of record JAKOOJ010000010.1, read on the forward strand.
TCGCCGCGCCAGAGATCCAATAAAGATGGCGGAAACCGGAAGGGCACGAAAATCGAAGACATCGAGGCCTACACCATCCGCATTGGCCAGACCTGCACATCACCCGGCAAGAAGACCTACACCACGGTCGAGATCGAGGGTCTTGAGTGCCAGATGGAGATCGACACGGGATCCCCCATATCCATCATGTCGTGGGCCAACCTCAAGGAAGCCATCCCCAGCGCACACAAGCGACAGCTCCAACCACAGCGACGCCGGCTTAAGGACTACCAAGGGAACCGCATCCCAGTCGAGGGAATAGGCAAGTTCCAAGTACGATATGGGGAGATCAGCGAGAGGCTCCCTCTCACTATTGTCAGCGGCAAGCTCCCCAGCCTCCTGGGCATGGACTGGTTTCGAGCCCTGGGCATGGGATTCACCGGAGTGAGGAACATCCAGAGCACCCTGAGGGACGACCTGATGCAGGAGTTCCAGGACGTGTTCGACGAAAGGCTTGGCAAGTATGTGGGGACCCCTATTTCATTCAACCTTGACCCCAATGTTGCCCCAATCCGTTTAAAGCCTAGGAGGGTGCCATTCATCCTAAAGCCCAAAATAGACATTGAATTGGACAAGCTAATAAAGCAAGGGGTGCTCATGCCAGTTGACCACGCCAAATGGGAGACCCCGATTGTGACACCCATGAAACTGGACAGGTCAGTGCGCATATGCGCCGATTATAAATGCACAATTAATAAGGCCCTGCAACAGAGCGCTTATCCGGTCCCAATCGCGCACCACCTCCTGCATTCCCTGGGCCCCAGCAAGATCTTCGCCAAACTAGATCTTGCACAGGCATACCAGCAGCTACCAGTAGATGGCGCTACCACGGAAGCACAGACTATCGTAACACATAGAGGCGCCTTCAAGTGCATGCGCCTACAATTCGGAGTCAGCATAGCCCCCGGACTTTTTCAAAGTACGATGGAGCGGCTACTGCAAGGGATTCCGGGGGTAGTCCCCTATTTCATGTCCATGGACCTGACCCAGGTAGTTCAAGGCCCCACTCACATAGGGGGACACACTCTTGACTTGATTTTTATCTCTGGTCAGTGGTTGAATGATCTTGGTAGAGGGGATCTAGACATTAAACCCTTGTCATGGACAGATCATTCGCTCCTTCACCTGGACTTTCCTACCACTTCCCCCCACCGCAGGGAGATGGAACCGACCAGATGGTTCCGTCCCAGGCGCCTGATGGACCCCGAAAGGTTCCTGACGGAGCTTGGGCCGTTTCCTGAGACTCTGACACACGACTCGACTGAAGAGCTGGTGGCTGCCTGGGAAAGGGCGGCCGCTGGAGCTTTGGACCGCGTCGTGCCTTTGCGGCCTCTGACCCGATGCCGATCTCAATTGGCTCCTTGGTTCTCTGAGGAGCTGAGAGAGATGAAGCGTCGGAAAAGACGCCTAGAGAGCATTTGGAGGACTAGTCAATCCGATTCCGACCGGACACAGGTGAGGTCTTATATCAAGACCTACCTAGTGGCGATAAAAGCGGCAAAATCTAACCATTTTTCCGCTCTTATCGCATCTGCAGAGAACCGCCCAGCCGCCCTGTTTAGGGTGACCCACTCCCTTCTTCGGGGGGGAGTGCGGGAAGATCCCTTGCAGGGTCGTGCTGAGGATTTTGTGCAATTCCTGCACGATAAAGTCGCTTGGATTCGGGATGGCTTGGACTCCAATTGGATGAGTCCACGGGAGGAGACGAGGGCAGGTCTTGAGAATGTTATCTGGGAGGAGTTTGATCCTGTGGCTCCCGAGGATGTGGACAGGGTTCTGGGTAAGATTAGTGCCGCCACGTGTTTATTGGACCCGTGTCCCTCCTGGTTGGTACTGGCCTCCCGGGAGGTTACACGAGGCTGGCTCCAGGGGATTATAACTGCTTCTTTGAGCGAGGGCGCCTTTCCTGCCGCCTTGAAAGAGGCGGTAGTGAGGCCCCTCCTCAAGAAGCCTTCCCTGGACCCGGCTGAATTAGCCAACTATCGTCCGGTCTCCAACCTTCGTTTTGTGGCGAAGGTTGTTGAGAGCGTGGTGGCACGACAGCTTCCCCGACACCTGGATGAAGCTATCTATCTGGACCCGTGCCAGTCGGGCTTCAGGCAGGGGCACAGCACAGAAACGGCATTGGTCGCGTTGGTGGATGATCTCTGGAGGGTTCGGGACAGGGGTTGCTCCTCTGTCCTAGTCCTATTAGACCTCTCAGCGGCTTTTGATACCATCGACCATGGTATCATGCTGCGGCGGTTGAGGGGGTTAGGAATAGGGGGCACCGTTCTGCGGTGGTTCTCCTCCTTCCTCTCCGACCGCTCGCAGTTTGTGTTGGCAGGGGGACAGAGGTCGACCTCGAGGCATCTCGCATGGGGAGTGCCGCAAGGGTCGGTCCTCTCGCCTCTCCTGTTCAACATTTATGTGAAGCCGCTGGGTGAGATCATCCGTGGTTTTGGGGTGAAGTGTCACCTGTACGCTGACGACACTCAGCTGTACATCTCCACCCCAGACCACCCCAACGATGCCCTTGATGTGATGTCTCGCTGCCTGGAGGCCGTGCGGGTCTGGATGGAGAGGAACAGGCTCAGACTCAACCCTTCCAAGACCGAGTGGCTGTGGCTCCCGGCGTCCCGATATAGTCAGCAGGTGCCATCGCTGACTATTGGGGGTGAATCTTTGCCCCCCACAGAGAGGGCTCGCAATCTGGGTGTCCTCCTGGACGCACGGCTGTCTTTAGAAGAACATATGACGGCCGTGGCCAGGGGGGCCTTTTATCAGGTCCGCCTGATTCGCCAGTTGCAGCCCTTTCTGGATCGGGACGCCCTGCGCACAGTCACTCACGCCCTTGTCACCTCCCGGTTGGACTATTGCAATGCTCTCTACATGGGGCTCCCCTTGAAGAGCACTCGGAGGCTCCAACTGGTCCAGAATGCGGCCGCGCGGGTGGTTATGGGTGCAACCCGTTGCACCCACGTGAAACCCCTCCTGCGCGAGCTGCACTGGCTCCCAGTGGTCTTCCGGGTGCGATTCAAGGTGTTGGTCACCACCTTTAAAGCGCTCCATGGCATAGGACCCGGGTACCTTCGAGACCGTCTTCTGCCACCAATAGCCTCCCACAGGCCAGTCCGCTCCCACAGAGAGGGTCTCCTCAGGGTGCCATCGGCCAAGTCATGTCGGCTGGCGACACCCAGGGGGAGGGCCTTCTCTGTGGGAGCCCCAGCCCTGTGGAATGAACTGCCCCCAGAAATTCGTAAGATTTCTGACCTCCGGGTATTTCGCTGCGCACTCAAGACCCTATTGTTTCGCCAGGCTGGGTTAGCAACATAATTTTTAATTGGATGTTTTAAATTTTTGGGGTTTTAAATTAAGCCAATTATTTAATATTTTTTAATTATTTTAATTCGATGTCTATTCTGTTTTTAAATAGGCTGTACACCGCCCTGAGTCCTTCGGGAGAAGGGCGGTATAGAAATAAAATTATTATTATTATTATTATTATTATTATTATTATTATTATTATTATTATTATTATTATTATTTCGATGATGTACTCATCACGGCGGAAGACGAGCAACAACTGGGGTGGGAGGCTGAGAATGGTGTTAGAAAAATTCAGAAAGGCTGGACTCCGGGTCAAACGCAACAAATGCATGATCGCTGTCCCCTCCGTAGAGTTCCTGGGGTACCGAGTAGATGGCACCGGCATACACCCCACCGAAAGTAAAATCAGGGCAATCCAAGAGGCCCCCACCCCTAAAGACAAGGCGGAACTACAAGCGTTCCTGGGACTGCTTAACTTTTATGCGATCTTTTTAAAGGACAAGGCAACAGTGGCTGAACCCCTACACAGACTGTTAGCCAAAAAGTCCACATGGTCCTGGGGGAAGGCTGAGGACAGGGCGTTTGCAAATATCAAGAAATTGCTATCAGCCGAGAGTTTCTTGATTCAATACAACTCAACGCTTCCCCTTGTTTTAGCCTGTGATGCATCCCCTTTCGGCGTGGGAGCCATCCTGAGCCATAGACTCCCGAATGGCCTAGAGGCGCCCATCGCCTACTATTCCCGAACTCTGTCAAGTGCCGAGAGGAATTACAGTCAGCTTGACAAAGAGGCCCTCACCGCCGTCTCGGGAGTCAAGAAGTTCCACGAATACCTGTTCGGGAGGGATTTCGACCTGATCACCGACCATCGTCTGCTCCTGGGTCTCCTCGCGGGAGACTGACCAACACCGGCAGCCCTATCGCCCAGGATGACACGCTGGGCCATCTTCCTCGCAGCCTACTCCTATCGCCTGGTACATCGACCAGGGGCGGACATGGGAAACGCCGACACACTCAGCCGCTGCCCACTACCAGACAAGCTGGATGACCCCACACCCAGCATCCCCATCCTGCTGATAGACATTTTGGACTCGGGGCCCATCACATCAGCAGAGGTAGCCAGAGCCTCCAACAAATACCACGTGATCCGGACGGTCGCAAGTTGGGTGACGAGGGGGTGGCCGGAAAGGACTGGGAGCGGGGAATTCAAACAGTACGCGGGCAAACGGGACAAACTAACAATGCAAGGGGGGTGTTTGCTATGGGGCGAACGGGTTTTTGTTCCCTTGTGCCTAAGGGAAAAGGTCTTAACACTGTTGCATGAGGGGCACCCGGGAATTGTACGGATGAAAGGACTAGCCAGGAGCTACGACTGGTGGCCCCACATGGACGCAGACATTACCGAGTGGGTGGGGAGGTGTCAGCCCTGCCAAGAGTCTAGGCCAGATCCACCAACGGCACCGGTGAGGGAGTGGGAAAGACCCAAGGAACCCTGGTCCAGAATCCACATAGATTTCGCAGGGCCATTTCACGGGCAGACATTCATGGTCGTAGTAGATGCCTTTTCCAAGTGGCTGGAAATTAAGCTCATGAAGACCACTACCACCGACGCAGTTATTAGGGAACTGAGGCAGTTATTCGCTACACATGGGTTACCGGACATCTTAGTATCAGATAATGGGCCCCAGTTCACGGCCACACAGTTCGAAGGTTATTTAGCGGAGTTGGGGGTCAGACACCTCCTCTCGGCCCCATTCCATCCGGCTAGTAATGGACAGGCTGAGAGATTCGTAAGAACGGCCAAAGAGGCCCTCTCACGCCTAGGCCCCGGAGACTGGCAGGAAAGGATAGATCGGTTCCTAACAGCCCAGCATTCCACGCCTTGCACAGCCACAGGCCGAAGCCCAGCAGAACTACTCATGGGGAGGAAGCTCCGAGGGGTACTGGATAGGCTAAATCCCAATTATTCCCCCGAGGTTTTCAAGGGGGGGGGGAGAGGAAACTCAGGGAGTTCACCATAGGGCCTCCAGTCCACACCAGAAACTACGGGAAGGGCCCACTCTGGGAAGCAGGGACAATCACGGAGATTACGGGGCCCAAATCGTACAGGGTAGACATGGGGGATGGGAGAGTTTGGCGCAGGCACATAGACCAACTGCGAAGGCGAATCGCAACAGACGCCGAGGAAAACTTCAACGAACCGCTCCCTGACTACCAGCCAGAACAACAAACTAAGTCAAGCCCGAGTGCAGCGGAGGATTTAGCTGACGATCCTGGCATCCGGAGCCGTCCCAGCAAGGAGTTCCCGCCAGCCGAAGAAGTCGCCGCCCACGAGGAGATCTCAGAGGTTCCATTGGCGGAGCAGGGAGAAACAGGGAGTCCCTCCGACCTGCTTGATGCCGTCCCTCTGACTGAACTGCGCAGGTCGACCACGCTACATACATGCCCTGGTCACCTGAAAGACTTTGTATGCAAATAACACCCAAAGTGACTTCTGGGAGGGGAGGAGTGTTATGTAAATAGGTTTGTTTGGCGGGCAGTTTGAATTAACTGTCCCTCAGCTGATTGGCTGACCATCACAGCTGCAAGGTATATAAAGGGAGCTGTTTCCCTAGGTCAGTCGCTGGGTTCTCACCCTAATAAACAGAGCTGTTGTCACTCACTGCCTGGTTTGCTGCGTCCTCATTCACCCAACTTAACAATTTGGATTATCTATATAAAAAACTTACTCTGATTTTATATTTGTTGTGCAATCCAAACGACAATGGACTAGTAAACTGAAATTTAAACAGAGAGTGCCACCTGCTGACAAAAGAGGAAACTACAAGGAAGTGATTTAAGTAAAGAGACACTTGAACACTATATTAGAGGATTGAATTTGCAAAGAGGATATAAAAGTTTTTTTGATAACCTCTGGGACTACTTGAATGGAACTGAGTGTTAACTTTTGAGATATAAAGAATTGGGACAAGTGTACTCCTTGAAGGGTAGTTTAAAGACTAAATAAATAATTCTTGGACTGTTGGACAAAGATCAACTTTCTTAAAAAATAAAATAAGATACTGAAGAAGGAGAAATGAATAGAATTGTCCAGGAGATGGATTTACTTTATCAAAATATAAAAGACATTATGGACAAAGGATTTAAGGATATTATGGAAAAAATGGAAAACACTATACAAGGGATGATGACTACAGACCGAGACGCCCAGGAAAGGGAGGAGCCAAAAGAAGAAATAAAGAAGGAAGAAGATGAGATTATAACAAAAATAATAATGATTGATGAATTAAACCTGGGGAAAACATACAGTATTAAGAGAGTTGGAAGATATGTTTGAAACGGAGGCAGGGGCCTCGGTAAAAATTCTAGAAAATAGGCCGTGGAAGAGGGTAGAAGTGGGAGGAACACTTAGATTGGACATCCAAAAAATAAATATAAGATGGAGACTTAAGAGAGGAATGGGGGAGGCAAGTCAAAAAAAAAAAAAAAGCATAGCAATTGAAGAGCCTTGGTAGTACAGTGGACTAAAGCACTGTTATTAACATCTGCTGCTTGCAATTACTGCACGTTCAAATCTCACCAGGCTCAAGGTTGACTCAACCTTCCATCCTTTCAAAGGTAGGTAAAATGAGGACCCAGATTGTGGGGGCAATAAGATGACTTTGTATAAATATACAAAAGTATGAAGGCTATTGCTTAATGCATTGTAAGCTGCCCTGAGTCTCCGGAGAAGGGCGGCATATAAATTAAAGCAAAAAAAAAAAAAGTATCGAAGTGGGCAAGAGACAATGGGTAGATGATTTCTTTTTTTTTTCTTTATTGTTGTTTTGACTTGCTTTTCCTTCTATCCCTTAAAGTATAGCAATTAAAGTATAAAGCAGGCAAGAGATGATGGATGGATGATTCCTTTTCTCGGTTGCTGCTTTGAATTGTCTTTCCCTATCACTCCCTGTCTATTTTTTTTATTTTTTTCTCTTTGTAGGCAGGGGACATGATTAGAAGTTAGACAGGAAAGAAAGAAAAAGCTTTTTAAACATAGGGTGATACGATTAAAAGCAAGAATAAGTGACAGAAATAAAGGGAATATTAATGTATTACATTTTTATTTGATAAAATGAAAGTAATAATGAGAAATAGGTGGAATAATTGAATAATGATAGACTGTAACCTGTGTATTGTTATGGGAATTTCATAAATTGATTGAATGTAATAATAATGTTTAATCTGATCAGTTTTGTTTATATTGAAATGTATGGCGCCCAGGTGCCACACTGTTCACGCATTGATTTGACATTTTTATAAAAAATAAAAAAATAAAAAAACTTTTTAAAAAATTAATCTCCTGAGAAGTGGACTCACTTCAGTACACCACATGAACATAGCAGCAAAATATACTTCTTTGCCTGTAAAAGTCTACAGCCCAGCAGTGGTCTGTAATGTGTATTCCCTACACAGTACACACCTTTGTATTTTGGCAACCTGCTTTGAAAAATAAAACACAATTAAAAACAGAATATATAGAGACAACAATTGTAAAATGTAACTTTCTCAAAGCAAAGGATTTAAAAACAGCAATAAGTTTAACTATCTGGCAAGTAGTTTTGGTTTTGCCCACTTATCTTTATTTAACTGAAAATGACGGAACCATGATCAACTCCATTTTGTCTCCAAATTTAGTTTCAAGTCGTGGAATTCATTTCCTGTGTCTTAACTGCTGTCAAGTGTTACACAACTAGACCTATGGTTTTATGAGTTCCATTTACAGTCAAGCATTCTCCTTTTTCTCTGATCTCCAAGGATTCACTGAAGCTTCTCCCATTTGCTTTGATCAACTGTTCAGTGACAGTGACTGGGTATCTTGTAGGAAATAATTTTGCACAGCTAAGGTTAAGATGGGATTTTATGATGATGCATGCATCATTTATTGGAACTCCTTTCTCTAATTTTCCAAAGGCAGTAGGTAGAACTGCAGCTAGAATCTTTCAGTAAGTGATGAGCACACTGTCCTGTAGATTACCTCACCTTATTGAAGAATAACTTCCTTTGTCCTCATTATCACTCACATACTCATTCCTCCTTTCACTCATGTAGCTCTTGCAGTTCAGATTTCACCAAACATCTAGCCCAAGAGTATGGGGGTCCTCTGTCCAGATAGAGAAGCTCCACTGGAATCTTTTGTTTCAGGTCTTTTGCCAGTAGCTGGACTAATTGCTTTGCTTCATTTTATTTATATGCTGTCCCTTTAAATAGTTACTTTGTCCACCCAACATTCTCATTCTTCTGGAATCTGCTTCTCTAATCCCCGGAGTTTCTTTTCCTATACACAGGAGTTTGGTCTGCCTGATACAATGTTGACATGTCTCTCTTGCTTCCAGGTGATGACTTCTTGAGCTCTCTTTCACAGACACTGGCTCTAACTCTTTTGTGACCATCTTTTAAAATTTTGTCTCACAAGGTCCTTGTGGTAAACATTCTGTGCTGAATAATGATATTCTCTTTTCTTTAAAGCCTTCCTTTATGGCAGGATTGCCATGAACTGTGGAGTAAGAAACGTAGAAGGCAAAAGCAAATGGGCATGACTGATGATGCAACTAAAATTCCAAGAAACGATTTATCTTTTGGGATGGATGATAGCAGAACCAACACCCCTCAGGGCCTTCAGACCTCTTCACAACTGAAGATGCAGGGCAACTCTAACATAGCACTTGGTAATTTTTCATTTATTCTTTACCAAATATAACTTCAGGATGCCCATTATTTTTTCCAGGAGAGGTTATTCAGACCAAAAGAAGCACTGGAAAAGAAATGAATTGGCATAAAGTGCAAAAGGACCCGAAGATCTGGCTTTCAAAACCTGGAAGATGTTTAACAATTAGGCTGAAGATTAGTTGGTGTGTGCTATTATAGATTTGCCTGGTTAATGTAATGCTTTTTGTAATAGGAATCTTATTTTTTGTAAAACCCCTAAACTGGACTTCTTTTCTTTTCTTTCTTTTCCTATCAGTTACTTTTCCACTTTATCTTACATCTCCAATTTTATTCCATCCTAGATTTCCCTTCCCAGTGAAATGAATAACATTGCAGATTCAAAATATATTGAGATCAAAATAGCCATTTAATATTTTTTTTAAAACATAACATAATCCATTCTAATATCCCAGAAGCGATTCTGCTTTGAAATATCCATTTCAAGTTTAAACTATGTGTTCTGCATTTGTAACAAGGCCATTTTCAACCTCAGAATGCTTCCATTATGGTCAGAACAGCCAGTTATTATGAGCTCAAGATGATGCATCCCTAATATTTCATAACAGGTTGATAATACTTCTTAATTCATATTGTATCAGCAGTGTAGTAATTGCAAAAGCATTTTTCCTGAAAAGTCATTCCTTCATTGCTACTTTCAAAAATACATTCACTATGCTTTTCTTGGTTTCTCCCCTCAATCTCTCCACTCAGTGCTGTATATTCTTGTTTAAGAAAGAGAATTGTGAAAGATATATACATATATCTATGTGACTCCTAATTAATTTTACAGTATTTTTCAAGTTTGCTTTACATGTTTGTTGCCTGTGAATGCTGGAAAATATGAATAGATACATAGCATCACTTTATCTGTACTGTAGTTTATTGCGAACAAGAGACAATGAACTTTCAGGTGAACGGGAGGACAGTGAAAGCTATTCTCATTTTAAAAGATTGTTTGTACATTAAACTATGGTTCTAAATTGAAAGCAAAATGTTCATTCTTCCATACTGAGAAAAAGTCAAGACGGTTCTTTATATCTAGCCACTGTTTAAGTAGTCATCTGAAGTGGGTCATAGTCAAATTAATTTTGCTTTGGATATTAAATATGAACATACTAAGTGCCTCCTTTCTGTTTTTCTTTCTATTTTCAGTGAAAGCAGGTAGTGGTCAGCCACTAAACCAAAATGAAATGGAAATTCTCCTAAACCTACTCCAGTCTAAAACTAGCATTAATATGGCACAATTTGCTCAAATGCTGAAAATTAAAATGAATCCTGAGACTGAGCAACAGCTGTATAAAATAAATCATCTAGCTGGCATTTTGGATGTGGCAGAAAAACAACCTGAACAGCAGCCACCACCACCACCTAAGCCACCACTGCCTCCCTCACCAGACCTGGACCATTTAAAACAAACAGCAACACCACAGCTTTCTGTGCAAGTCACTCCATTGATCCAAAGTAAAGTTGACACAGAAGTTACCCAAGCAGCTGTGCAGAGTGCATTTACAGTTTTGTTATCTCAGTTATTAAAGGCTCAACAGTTGAAGCAAAAACAAAAGTTCCTAGAAGAAAAAGAGAATGGATCAGGAAATGATATGTCATTACAGCCCAGGCAGCCTCCAGAGCCAAGTACACCTGCATCTGGCAATTGGGAAGATGCAGAATTACCAGCATCTATTTATCCCAATTTTATTAAATCATTATATGCATGTGCAGGTATGAGTTTTGGTATTGGGAAAATTATATTTAGACAGGTGGGGAATGTACAGTATATGACTGAGAATGTCAGGCTTACTGTTGCTTCTATCAAACAGTTGGAGGTAGATATAGAGGTATTGGGTGATTTACTTAGACTTATAGGCTGCTTCAGTCGCTAATGACTAAGTGGCATACTAAAGTATCATATTCTGTAATGAAGATTAACTTATATTTCAGTAACTCCTGTAGTGCCAAATAAAATGTATATTAAGAATTTATAGATTTCCCTTATTTTTGTTTCATTGATAGTTTACACTTGCCTACTAGTTAGTTATTTGTGATAAACTTACAGATAGGTTTTCCAGTTACCGTGGATAGAGGATTGATGTATTTCTGTGATCACACTCTGGATTGGCTCTAGAGAAAATTGAGCAGAATGGTATTCATACACCTCAACTATCCTGATTCCTCCCCTCAACTCCCATGTGCCTTTCCAGCTGCTCCTGAAATCTAGAGTCTCAGGAAGAATGTCAAGATAGGTCAGAAAGGGCTGTGAAACAAAGTTGGAGAAATCTGGCAGGAGTGTTTTTTATTAAAGTAATGCAAACTAAAGAACAACAGGCATCTGGAAACATTCCCAGTCCCCCTTCCCCCAACTCTAAAAATAGCCATATAATACCCACTTTAGTTCAAGGCCAGGGAAAAGAGACAGCTTTTTTTAAACAAGGTCAGGGTGGGGCCAAATGAATCTTTGGGAGGATGTTGTTTTGGAGGGCATGTGCTGTGACAGAAAAGCACACATAGAAATATTTTTGCTCACACAAGACCTCTCTGGATCCAAACCTTTAACACTTAATAAATATTCTATATTATTATAGAAATTAATTTCTACTTGCAGATTTCATTCTAAATTATTTCAAAATTAATTTAGGGCAAGATGACTTGGCGAGACCCCCTGAAATGAGGCCTCAAACACCAGAACAACATCTTATCTTGCCTCCAGATCAACGGCCCCCTGAACCACCAGAACCACCACCAGTTACTAAAGAAGACCTTGATTACCAGACAACGAACCAACACTTACCTTCAGTTGCTAGCTCTTCAGGAATGGATCCTCAGGCTGGAGTAAAAGCAGCTCTTTTACAGCTGCTTGCTCATCACCAGGCTCAAACATCTGAGAAGCCAGCAACATCTAATGTGGAGTTCCAGTTAAGAGAATCCTTTATAGAAGGTCCAGACTATAAAAATTGTTTTGGATCTTCTACATTCTCTTTTGCCCAGTACAGTAGTAGTGATGGAATAGGAAGTGTATCACCTGGGACATTAGAAAGGGCAAATTTTGTTGGAAATCCAGATGTTCAACCCTTGGAGATCTATAATACTGCTTCATCTCATTCAAGTAGTGCCCTTCCACCTCCTGCCTTTTCAGAACCATTTCATAGCTCAGTAACTGGCTATGGAAACATTTACCTCAACACTGGTCCCATGCTATTTAGTGGAGATAAGGATCATAGATTTGAATATAGCCATGGTCCCATCACAGTACTGGGAAACGGTGGAGATACAGTTGGAAGGTCTGGGTCTGAAAGTACTCATTCTCATTCTTTGTCTTCAAAGATGCAGAACTATTGCTATGGAAGTAATTTGCAAGAACCTCCTGCCAGGGCCTGCCAAATGCATGGACAAACTTGGACTTCTCCTGCCCAAGGTTCTGGATATTCACAAGGATACAGGGGACATCTTAATACATCAGCAGGCAGAGGTCGAGGCAGAGGATTTCCATATTGAACATCTGTCTCTCCCCCATTCCCAGGCACATCATTTATATCTGGAAAATCTTTGTGGCTGTGATTTCAAACAGCAATCTAACAGACTTGAATAATATTAACAGCTTTATATTTATGCAGAAAAGGGTCTTGCATACAATAGAAAATTGCTTATAATTCATGCTATTCTGAAAATTTGGGTTAAGTGTACATCTTTCTAATTCTAACTATAAATTTCATATTTTGGCAGTTTTAAGTCAGTGCTAAATGTAGGGACATCAGCTTTTTAAGCCACACTACTAAGTGAACTATGCACACTGCTTTTTTTTAAAGTTAGGACCAACTTTTATGTAAACATTTTACCAAAAGCAAAGCAGGGCACTGATTTATTTGGCATTTCTTTTTACAAAACTGCCTTTAGTCAAGAAGTCTTTGCACTGCTTCTCAGTGTTATCCGTGGAAGGTGTTTATGCTCATTTTCAGACAATAAAAACAGTCTCTCTTGATACTGTTTTATAGATATTTTGACATTGATTTGATTTACTTTCAAAACTGTTGGTCTAGTAAAACAGTGGTCCCCAACCTTTCTGGCTCCGCAGACCGGTGGTGGCAGTGGGGAGGGGATGGTTTTGTGCATGCGCCCACCGCTTACACAAATTGAGCTTCACACACTTGCCGACCACTTGCGCGGCCCACTTCCCAATGGGCCGCAGCCCAGTACTGAGCCATGGACTGGGGGTTGGGGACCCCTGTAGTAAAATATCCATCTACCTGGCATTTGGATAAATATCTGTTTTACTTTAATGGTAAGTGCCTTAATGATGTAATCTTAAAGTCTGAAGAACATTTCATTATATTCATAAGGCTGTTTGAAGTTAATTTGTAGTTTGATACAAAGTGATAATATTTACAGTGATGCTAACTTAAGGACAAATGGGATAGAGGGTATCTTAGGAATTTTCATGTCCTATTAGGTGAAACACACAATCTTTTGTTTTTCCCAATTTCCGACCATCCCCATCTTGAATTAAATGAAGTTACATGAGATTGTATGGACAGTAATGAAGAAAGGTAGGTTTCCTTAAATTTTCTGTAAGACATTTTATTTTAACTACTTTACCAAATAAACTTAGTGACCTGTTTTATTCAAAACAGTCTTTTTAATAAAAATAGATAGCATTTTGTTGCTTTGTTATAAGTACCTTTGTGCTGTTTTTGAAATGTAGTTGCTGTAGAATGTAACTTTGGTTACGTAACCAGCAATTAATGTAACTGAAGCTTAAACAGTTTACAGTTACAGAAATTTGGATGGTGTCAACCAATTCTGTATTAAATCATTCTACTGGTCTAGTCATTTAATTTGAATAGGTTTGAAATCCATTATATGTTCCATTACAAAAAAGGGGGAAATTTGGTTGCCAGAAAAGATCATTCTGGCTTTCAAAGATGCTTTCTGGCATTATATATTTGTTTCTTGGGAAGGAGTCAAGCCTTTCCCTGTAGAGACAGGTCACTGGCTATGTTTTCTCTGTATTAAAATGTTTTTAAATGACCGTATTGGAAAAAAAACTTTCCAACTGATTATCCAGTTGACAGGCTAGTATATGTAGCTATTTTCTAAAAATGTAATTACATGTAATTTACATGTATTGTCAGGTGTGACTCGAATCTATTAGAAGCAATTCTACCATTGCTTCAAATTTTTTTTAGTGATTATTGCATCTGTAGAGTGTCAGATACGTCTGAACTCCCCTGTATTTACAATGGTCATCCTCAGTAGAGACTCCTGATTGAAAATAAAAGCAGCTAAACTGGAATAAAATATTTTGTAATCTTAGTACCGGTAGTTAATGTTTAAATTTCACATAAAAGAATACTGGCCTGGAATGGATGTTCTTGAGTAAACTTGTTAAGTAAAGGCCAACATTAACGTCAACAACATCTCTTTGATAAAATTTATTTGATTTTCAGATTTCTGATTAAAATTCCTAACATTCCTTTTGATCATTTATTCGTTCTGTTTATATAGTAGTGATCCTATATGATACCGCAATGCTAACAGGAGATTTAGAAGTTCTAATATATCTGCATGTACACTTTTTAAAATCTAGCAAACTTGACTAAGACCAATTTCTCTGATTAAATGGTTAAACTACTTCCATTCTTTAGTACCCTAGTATAAACTTGTTGGAAACAAGATCAGGTCCCTACTCATCTACTTGCAAAACAAGTAAGTTCTGTAAATAAATACACTACTTTTGTACAAGGAAATACATAGATTTTACATCTTACTGATCAGATCACTTGACTTCCTATTGCAGTATCTTTCAAAAGTTTCAAACTGAACAAAGCAGGTAAGTGCAATGGAATTCAAGGGAAAAGGTCCTAAAGGCCTCCATCTAATAAAGCTATTTTCTATGTACAAGACAAGTGTTTAAAATATTCATCATCACTTAGAAAATTAGAACAATTAGGGCACATAGAATCATAGGGCTGGAAGGGACTTTGGAGGTCTTCTAGTACAAACCCCTGCCCAAGGCAGGAGTCCTTATTTCATCCCAGACAAATGGTTGTCCAAACTTTTCTTGAAAACCTCCAACGATGGAGCACCTACAACTCCAGGAGGCAAAGTGTTCCATTAATTAATCGTTCTCACTGTCAGGAAATTTCTCCTTATTTCCAGGTTGGATGTCCCTCTGACAACCTTCCACTCATTGCTTCTTGTCCTCCCCTCAGCTGCTATGGAGAATAGATCGACCCCCTCTTCTCTGTGACACCCCTTCATGTATTGGAAGACTGCTATTAGGTCTTCCCTAAGCCTTTTCTTCATTAGGCTAAATATACCTAGTTCCCTTAGCCCAGGGGTGTCAAACTCAATCCCATTGTGGGCTGTATCAGGATTTTGTTTGCCCTTGGGGGGCCGTGGTGGGTGTGGCCTGGTTGTCGCAGCCGACTGGGTGGCCGTGGTGGGCCGGGGCGTCACGGGCCAGTCGCTCGCCATCTCCAGGACAGCCCTGTGGGACAACTCTGGGCCTATCGCAGGCCGGATCTGGCCTGTGGGCCGCGTATTTGACATGTCTGCCTTAGCCGTTCATCATATGATTTAGCCTCCAAAACCCTTATCTTAGTTGCTCTTCTCTGCACTCTTTCTAGGGCCTCAGCATCTTTTTTGTACCATGGTGAC
The DNA here is from genome assembly GCA_022577455.1 of Arizona elegans. Classification (NCBI taxonomy): domain Eukaryota; kingdom Metazoa; phylum Chordata; class Lepidosauria; order Squamata; family Colubridae; genus Arizona; species Arizona elegans. The sequence continues at coordinate 47,514,612 of JAKOOJ010000010.1, forward strand.
CAGACCTGGACACAGTATTCCAAATGTGGCCTCACTAGTGCAGTATAGAGTGTTACTGTCACTTCCTGTGATCTTGATACTATCCTTCTGTTGATGCAGTCTAGGACTGCATTGGCTTTTTTGGCAGCTGCAGCAAACTGCTGGCTCATACTAAAGTGGTTGTCCACTAGGACACCTAGATCCCTCTCACGGTTACTACTGTTGAGCCAGGTGCTGCCTATTCATTTGCATTTTGTGCATTTGATTTTTCCTGTTTAGGTGCAGGACCTTACTTTTCACACCACTGAACTGCATCTTGTTCTGGATAGGGCCCAATGCTCAAGTCTGTCAAGTTCATTCTGAATTTTGAGTATCTTCCAAAGTGTCAGCAATTCCCCTCCCCCGAGCCTGTTGTCATCTGCAAATTTGATGAGCGCCCCTTCTGTAACCTCATCTAGATCATTTATGAAAATGTTGAAGAGCATTGGGCCTAAGAGAGAACCTTGAGGTGCCCTACTGCATGCTTTCCTCCATGTAGATGTAGGTCCATTGAGAACTATAAGCTGAATGCAGTTGGTCAGCCAGTTGCAAATCCATCTGGTGGTGGTACTGTCTATCCCCCATAGCTCTATCTTGCCAAGAAGTAGGCTGTGGTATGCCTTACTGAAGTCTAAGTATACTATATCCACAGCATGTCATTGGTCCAATAATTTAGTCACTTTATTACTACTACAGTCATGTCGGGAGCACCAAAGCATTTCTGGGTTGGGAGGATTGGCCAGTGACATCACCGTTGCCCTGGGGACACCCAGTTGGGGGCTCCTTTCATAAGGTGCCCACCAAAGTAGTACCCATCTATTTACTCGCAGTTGCCCACTTTCAATCTGCTGGGTTGGCAAGAGCTGGAGTGAGTCACTTTATCAAAGAAGGCAATAAGTTTTGTTTGGCATGACCTGTTTTTAACAAACCTAGGCTGACTTCTACTAATCACCTTGTTCAATTCTAGGTGCTCACAAATCTCCTTGATTATCTTTTCCAGGTATTGATGTCAAGCTGATTGGTCTGTAGTTTCCTAGATCCACTTTTTTTGCTCTTTTTGAAGATTGAAATCACATCAGCATTTTTCCAGTCCTCTGGCAGTTCCTGTGTACTCCAGAAGCTCTGAAAGATTTCATTCAGTGGTTCTGAGATCACATCTGTCATCTTCAGTACCCTGGGATGTAAACCATCTGGTCCTGGCAATTTGAACTCATTCAAAGCAGATAAGTGTTCTCTTACCAATTTCTTGCTTATTTTGACGTACATTCCTGTTCTGTCTCCCATGGTGCTGCTTTTGATAGGTTGTACTATTTTTTTTCCTTTTGCATGAAGACAGATGCAAAGAAGGAATTAAGCAGTTCTGCTTTCTGCTTTCCTTGCTGCCGGTTGCCTTCTTGCCATCTTCTCCCATTACTGGACTGACCATTTCCTTGACTTTCTTCATGCTCTTTATATATTGAAAGAAACTTGTTATTTTGGGCATTTGTTGCAAGCCTTAGTTCATTCTTGTTTATAACACCGCCTTGTCAGTATTTGGTAAGGAGATCAGAAAGACAACAGATTGGTTTGAAGCCCATTCGGAGGAGTTGACGCCAGCCATCGAGGAGAAAAGGAGAGCTCTAATTGCATACAGTATAAAGCCTCTTCCAGTGAGCACAACCTACAGGTTCTGCGAGCTGCTCATAGCAAAGTCCAACAGACTGCCAGGAGATGTGCTAACAATTGTTGGCTGCAGCTTTGCTCTCGAATCCAGATAGCAGCTGACACAGGCAACATCAAGGGGATGTATGATGGCATCAAGCAGGCCTTAGGTCCAACACAGAAGAAATCTGCCCCTCTGAAGTCTGCTACAGGTAAGGTTATCCAGGACCGAGCACAGCAGATGGCACGCTGGGTGCAGCACTACTCTGAGTTATATTCCAGAGAAAATGTGGTAACTGAAGAAGCATTAAATAACATTGAGTGCCTGCCTGTCTTGGAGGAGCTTGACAGTGAACCAACTTTAGAAGAACTAAATGCGGCCCTGGACTCCCTTGCCTCTGGCAAGGCACCCGGGAAAGATAACATCCCTGCCGAAGTTCTGAAGTGCTGCAAAGAGAACATCCCCACTGAACTGCATGAAATCTGTCTTTGTTGGAGGGAAGGTGGCATACCACAGGACATGAAGGATGCAAATATCGTCACACTGTACAAGAACAAAGGTGACAGGGGTGACTGTAACAACTACCGCAGCATATCTCTTCTTAGTGTTGTAGGGAAGCTGCTTACCCGTGTCGTACTGAAGAGGCTCCAGGTGCTTGCAGAGAGAGTCTATCCAGAATCACAGTGTGGATTTCGAGCCAACAGGTCCACTACTGACATGGTATTTTCCCTTAGACAGCTGCAGGAGAAATGCAGGGAAGAAAGACAGACACTTTTCATTGCCTTCATAGATCTTACGAAGGCTTTTGACTTGGTTAGCAGGAACAGCCTTTATAAAATTCTCCCCAAGATTGGATGTCCACCTCAGCTCCTCAACATCATCAGGTCCTTTCATGAGGAAATGAAGGGCACTGTAGTTTTTGATGGCTTAACATCAGATTCCTTTGATATTCGAAGTGGAGTGAAGCAGGACTGTGTCCTCGTGCCAACTTTATTCGGGATCTTTTTTGCTGTCATGCTGAAACATGCTTTTGGAACTGCAACAGAGGGTATTTACCTCCGGACCAGATCAGACGGAAAACTCTTTAATCTCTCTAGATTGAGAGCAAAGTCTAAAGTCCAGCTGAAATGCTTATGGGATTTCCTCTTCGCTGATGATGCTGCCGTCATTGCTCACTCTGCTGAAGACCTTCAACAACTTATGGACAGTTTTAGCAAGGCCTGCCAAGACTTTGGACTAACAATCAGCCTGAAAAAAACACAAGTCATGGGTCAGGATGTGGATTCACCTCCCTGTATTACAATCTCTGCACAAGAACTGGAGGTCGTCCATGACTTTGTGTACCTTGGCTCAACTATCTCTGACACTCTCTCTTTAGATACTGAGCTGAATAAATGTATTGGTAAAGCGGCCACCACATTTTCCAGACTTACAAAGAGAGTGTGGCTTAATAAGAAGCTGATGAAACATACAAAGATCCAGGTCTATAGAGCCTGCGTCCTGAACACACTCTTGTATTGCAGTGAGTCTTGGACCCTTTACGCACAGCAGGAGAGAAAGTTGAACACCTTTCATATGCGCTGTCTCCGACGTATTCCTGGCATCACCTGGCAGGACAAAGTTCCAAATAGTGCAGTCTTGGAACGTGCTGGAATTTCTAGCATGTATACACTATTGAAACAGCGACATCTACGCTGGCTTGGGCATGTCATGAGAATGGTTGATGGTCGGATTCCGAAAGATCGCCTGTATGGAGAATTAGTGCAGGGAAAGCGCCTCAGAGGGAGACCACAGCTGCTATATAAGGATATCTGCAATAGGAACCTAAAGGCCCTGGGAATGGACATTAACAACTGGGAAACCTTGACCTCCGATCATTCAGCTTGGAGGCTAAAGACGCAGCATGGCCTTCTCCAATTCGAAGAGACACTTATTCGGCAGGCTGAGACAAAGGGGCAGTCCCAGAACCAGCGAAATCTGGGGGCTGGGCAGGGGACAGAATGTATCTACCCTCAGTGTGGAAGGGATTGCCACTCTCGAGTTGGCCTGTTTAGTCACACTAGATGCTGTTTTACGACCTCTTTCCAGAGCACGATACCATAGTCTTTTGAGACTGAAGGATGCCAATGTAGTTCATTCTGAGCTATGGCCTTCCTGACTTCAGCCTTGAAGATTTGGACTATTTGCTGGTATTCTGCTCTAGTTATATGCCCCTCTTTCCATGTTTTATACTTGTCCTTTTTGTCCCTCAGTTTGTCAGAGACCTCTTTATGCAACCATGCTGGTTTCGTCTGGTTCCTCTTTTTCTTTCTCTGTGGTATTGTTTTTGTTTGAGCTTTTATTATCTCATTTTTCAGAGTTACCTGAGCATCCAGAAATGTTTTGCCCTCTAGGATTCCCATCCATGGAATCCTTCCTATTCTCTCTCTTAAAGTCAGCTCTCTTAAAATCTAGAACCCTAGTCTGTCTTTGTTCAGTTATCTGTACCTGCGTTATACACCGTGTGCACAATTACCATATTAGGCAAGTGAGTATTTTGACCATATCATCATTTTTATGCATATTTTCCACCTCCAAGCTGAGGGAGACCACTGTGCTTCAGATAGCCGGATGTGAGTCCCTCCTTGTGAGGTGGGGCCGTGGGGTTCAGATGGGCTTGTTGCTTACGTACCTGGCTCCCTGCCGCGTGGCAACAGCCCTACCTGAGCTACTTGACGTGATAGCCACGGTGGCAGTAGATACACCCAGGCTTTTAGTCATGGGTGATTTCAACTTGCCATCCATTGGTGAAACGTCTGAGGTGGCTCGGGAGTTCATGGCTTCCATGACGGCCATGGACCTGACCCAGTTAGTTCATGGCCCTACTCACAGGGGAGGTCACACTCTGGATTTAATTTTTGTCTCTGGCCAGTGGTTGAGTGGTCTTGTTATAGGGGATATAGACATGGAACCCTGGTCATGGACTGACCACTCACTCCTTCGCCTAGATCTTCGAACCGCGACCCCTCGCCGCAGGGAGGCGGACCCAATTAGATGGATCCGCCCCAGGCGCCTGATGGAACCTGATAGGTTCCAGACGGAGCTTGGGCCATTTCCTGAGGATCTAGCACATGACTCGGCCGAGGACCTGGTAGCCGCCTGGGATCAGGCAGCTGGTGGGGCCTTGGACCGAGTCGTGCCTTTGCGGCCTCTGACCCGATGCCGATCCCGTGCGGCTCCTTGGTTTACTGAGGAGCTGAGGGAAATGAAGCGCCGGAAAAGACGCCTGGAGAGTGGTTGGAGGGCCAGTCTCGCTGAATCTGACCGAACACTGGTAAGGTCGCATATTAAGGCCTACCTAGTGGCGATAAAGACGGCAAAGTCTAACTACTTTTCTGCCTCTATTGCGTCATCAGGGAATCGTCCGGCCGCCCTGTTTAGGGTGACCCGCGCCCTGCTCCATCTGGGAGTGCGGGAGGATCCCTTAGAAGGCAGGGCGGAGGATTTTGGAGAATACCTGTATGACAAAATCGCTCAGATCCGGGGGGATTTGGACTCTGACTGGGTAGATCAGGGCAGGGTGATGAGGAACAGTCTTGAGAATGTTATCTGGGAGGAGTTTGATGCTGTGATTCCCGATGATGTGGACAGGATCCTGGGGAGACTTAGTGCGGCCACATGTTTACTGGACCTGTGTCCCTCCTGGTTGGTACTGGCTTCCCGGGAGGTTACACGAGGCTGGCTCCAGGGCGTCATTAATGCTTCGTTGAGTGAGGGTCACTTCCCCGCTGCCCTGAAAGAGGCAGTGGTGAGGCCTCTCCTCAAGAAGCCGTCCCTGGATCCGGCAATATTGGCTAACCATCGTCCTGTCTCCAACCTTCGCTTCATTGCGAAGGTTGTTGAGAGTGTGGTCGCGCAACAGTTTCCGCAATTCCTGGAGGAAACATCCTATCTAGACCCGTTCTAGTCGGGTTTCAGGTCTGGGCACAGCACGGAAACAGCATTGGTCGCGTTGGTGAATGATCTCTGGAGGGCTCGGGACAGGGGTTATTCCTCTGTTCTGGTCCTATTAGACCTCTCAGCGGCTTTTGATACCATTGACCATGGTATCATGCTGCACCGGCTGGAAGAGTTGGGGGTGGGAGGCACCGTGTTGCGGTGGTTCTCCTCCTTTCTCTCCGACCGGTCGCAGTTTGTGTTGGCAGGGGGGCAGAGGTTGACCTCGAGGCCTCTCATTTGTGGAGTGCCGCAGGGATCGGTCCTCTCGCCCCTTCTGTTCAACATTTATGTGAAGCCGCTGGGCGAGATCATCCGTGGCTTTGGGGTGAGATACCACCAGTACGCTGATGACACCCAGCTGTACATCTCCACCCCAGGCCACCCCAACGATGCCCTTGAAGTGATGTCCCAGTGCCTGGAGGCTGTGCGGATCTGGATGGGGATGAACAGGCTCAAGCTCAACCCTTCCAAGACTGAGTGGCTGTGGCTCCCGGCATCCCGATATAGTCAGTTGACTCCATCACTGACTATTGGGGGCGAGTCTATGGCCCCCACTGAAAGGGCTCGCAATCTGGGAGTCCTCCTGGATAGGCAGCTGTCTTTGGAGGAACATCTGACGGCTGTTACCAGGGGGACCTTTTATCAGGTTCGCCTGATTCGCCAGTTGCAGCCATTTCTCGATTGGGATTCCTTGTGCACTGTCACTCATGCCCTCGTCACCTCTCGCCTTGACTACTGCAATGCTCTCTACATGGGGCTCCCCTTGAAGAGCACCCGGAGGCTCCAGCTGGTCCAGAATGCAGCAGCGCGGGTAGTGATGGGAGCAACATGGCGCTCCCATGTAACACCGCTCCTGCGTGAGCTGCACTGGCTCCCGGTGGTCTTCCGGGTGCGCTTCAAGGTGTTGGTTATCACCTTTAAAGCGCTCCATGGCATAGGGCCTAGCTATCTGCGAGACCGCCTGCTGCTACCGACGACCTCCCATCGACCCGTGCGCTCCCACAGAGAGGGCCTCCTCAGGGTGCCATCAGCCAAACAATGTAGGCTGGTGGCCCCCAGGGGGAGGGCCTTCTCTGTGGGGGCTCCCACCCTCTGGAATCAGTTGCCCCCGGAGATAAGGAGAATCCATGACCCAATGCCTTCCGTCGTTCCCTGAAAACCCATCTTTTTCAGCAAGCCGGGTTGGCTTAAGAAGAAATTTTTAAATTCTTTTAATTAGTCTGTGATTTTTAACTTTCGGGCCAAAATTTATATATATTTTTAAATGTTTTAATATTTGTATTCTATGTTTTTTATCTTGGCTGTACACCGCCCTGAGTCCTTAGGGAGAAGGGCGGTATATAAATTGGAAATTAAATTAAATTAAATTAAATTAAAATTATAAATTTGAATTCTTAGTGGATATAAGCATATCAGGTGATGTGTATTTGTGTAATGAGGGAGGGTGTGGCCTAAGGAGAGCAACACCCTATAACAAGGTGTGCATAATTATTAGGCAGCTTCTTTTCCTCAGGCAAAATGGGCCAAAAAAGAGATTTAACTGACTCTGAAAAGTCAAACATTGTAAACAGTCTTTCAGAGGGATGCAGCACACTTGAAATTGCTGAGTTATTGGGGCATGATCACAGAACCATCAAACGTTTTGTTGCAAATAGTTAACAGGGTCACAAGAAACGTGTTGAGAAAGAAAGACGCACTGTCAGCACTAGAGTAAATGCAGGTTGAAGTGCTGACATCGAAACCTGACATGCACATTAACTGCCAAAAATTTGAGAAGAATCAAACATGAAGCTACCAGGAACCCATTATCCTCCAGTGCTGTCATATTCCAGAACTGCAACCTACCTGGAGTGCCCAGAAGTACAAAGTGTTCAGTGATCAGAGACATGGCCAAGGTATGGAAGGCTGAAACCCGACCACCACTGAACAAGACACAGAAGTTGAAACGGCAAGACTGGGCCATGAAATATCTGAAGACATATTTTTCAAAGGTTTTATGTACTGATGAGATGAGAGTGACTCTTGACAGACCAGATGGATGGGCCTTTGGTTGGATCAGTAACGGGCACAGAGCTCCACTTCAACTCGGATTCCAGCAAGGTGAGGGTGGGGTACTGGTATGGGCTGGTATTATTAAAGATGAGCTAGTTGGACCCTTTTGGGTTGAAGATGGACTCAAAATCAACTCCCAAACCTGCCAGTTTGTAGAAGACACTTTCTTCAAGCAGTGGTACAGGAAAAAGTCTGCATCTTTCAAGAAGACCATGATTTTTATGCAGGACAATGCTCCATCGCATGCATCAAAGTATTCCACTGCATTCCTAGCCAGTAAAGGCCTGAAAGATGAAAGAATAATGAAATGGCTCCCTTCCTCACCTGACCTACACCCTATTGAGAACTTGTGGGCCCTTCTTAAATGGGAATTTATGGTGAAGGAAAACAGTACACCTCTCTGAACAGTGTCTGGGAGGCTGTGGTTGCTACTGCACAAAAAGTTGATCGTCAACAGATCAAGAAACTGACAGACTCCATGAATGGAAGGCTTATGACTGTTATTGAAAAGAAGGCTCCGGCCCCCAATGCTCTTCTCGTTCTCCAGGTTGCGCAGATCCTCAGGGCCTGGGCCTTCGGCTGATGTTATGCAACGCCAGGTCCGTGGTAAATAAAGCCCCCCTCATTTGTGATCATTTGTGATCTGTTACAGGAGGTGGGAGCAGAGAAAATATATGAGATAATAAAAGCGGACCTGGCGGGTATTGCGGAGACCTGGTTGGGGCAGGGGGGGGGGTGCCTCTCATTGAAATGTGCCCACCAGGTTTCTGTGCATTCCATCAGCTGAGGGCCCAGGGTAGGGGCGGGGGGGGGGGTGGCGGTTGTGATAAAGGAAGGTCTTGATCCGAGGGAGGCCACTGTTCCTCAGATAGCCGGATGTGAGTCCCTCCTTGTGAAGTGGGGTCGTGGGGTGCAGATGGGCCTGCTGGTTGCGTACCTGGCTCCCTGCTGCGTGGCGGCGGCCCTGCCCAAATTGCTCAACGTAATAGCCGGGGTGGCGGTTGATACTCCCAGGCTTATGGTCATGGGGGATTTCAATCTGCCATCCATCGGTGAAATGTCAGAGGCGGCTCAGGAGTTCATGGCTTCCATGACGGCCATGGACCTGACCCAGTTAGTGCATGGCCCAACTCACACGGGGGGATACACTCTGGACTTGATTTTTGTCTCTGGTCAGTGGCTAAATGGTCTGGACATAGGGGATGTAGTCGTTGAGCCCTTGTCATGGTCGGATCATTCTCTCCGACTGGACCTTCAAACCGCTACACCCCACCGCAGGGAGGTGGAACCGATTAGGTGGTTCCGCCCCAGGTGCCTAATGGACCCAGATAGGTTCCGGATGGAGCTTGGGCCACTCCCTGAGGCTCTGGCTCACGACTCGACTGAAGACCTGATGGCTGCCTGGGATAGGGTAGCCGCTGGGGCTTTGGATTGCATCGTGCCTTTGCGGCCTCTGACCCGGCGCCAATCCCATTTAGCTCCCTGGTTCTCCGAGGAGCTGAGGGGGATGAAGCACCAGAAAAGACGCCTGGAGAGCTGTTGGAGGACCAGCCTTTCCGAATCTGACCGAACACTGGTGAGGTCTCATATTAAGACCTACCTAGTGGCGATAAGAACGGCAAAATCCAATTATTTTTCCACTCTTATTGCGTTGGCAGATAATCACCCAGCCGCCCTGTTTAGGGTGACCCACTCCCTGCTTCATCTGGGAGTGCAGGAAGACCCCTTGCAGGGTAGGGCTGAGGATTTTGTGCAATATCTGCATGACAAAATCGCTCAGATTCGGGAGGGCTTGGACTCTGACTGGGTAAGTGCAGGCGGGGTGATGGAGGGGGATCTTGAGAATGTTATCTGGGAGGAGTTTGACCCGGTGACTCTCGAGGACGTGGACAGGATCCTGGGTAGGCTTAGCGCGGCCACGTGTTTATTGGACCCATGTCCCTCCTGGTTGGTACTGGCCTCCCGGGAGGTTACACGAAGCTGGCTCCAGGGGATTGTTAATGCTTCTTTGAGTGAGGGTTTCTTCCCCTCTGCCTTGAAAGAGGCGGTGGTGAGGCCCCTCCTCAAGAAGCCTTCCCTGGACCTGGCTGTTTTAGCTAATTATCGTCCAGTCTCCAACCTTTGCTTTGTGGTGAAGGTTGTTGAGAGTCTGGTGGCACGACAGCTCTCCCAGCACCTGGATGAAGCTGTCTATCTAGATCCGTTCCAGTCGGGCTTCAGGTCCGGGTACAGCATGGAAACGGCATTGGTCGCTTTGGTTGATGATCTCTGGAGGGCTCGGGACGGAGGTTGCTCTCAGCGGCTTTTGATACCATCAACCATGGTATGCTGCGCCGGTTGGAGGGGTTGTGGGTGGGGGGCACCGTGTTGCGGTGGTTCTCCTCCTTTCTCTCCGACCGGTCGCAGTTCGTGTTGGCAGGGGGGCAGAGGTCGACCTCGAGACACCTTGTTTGTGGGGTGCCACAAAGGTTGGTCCTCTCGCCCCTTCTGTTCAACATTTATGTGAAGCCGCTGGGCGAGATCATCCGTGGTTTTGGGGTGAGGTTCCATCAGTACGCTGATGACACTCAGCTGTACATCTCCACCCCGGACCACCCCAATGATGCCCTTGACGTGATGTCCCAGTGCCTTGAGGTCGTGCGGATCTGGATGGGGAGGAACAGGCTCAGACTCAACCCCTCCAAGACCGAGTGGCTGTGGTTCCCGGCATCCCGATATAGTGAGCTGACGCCATCGCTGACTATTGGGGGTGAGTCTTTGGCCCCCACAGAGAGGGTCCGCAACCTGTCGTCCTGGATGCAAGGCTGTCCTTGGAAGAACATCTGACGGCTGTGGCCAGGGGGGCCTTTTATCAGGTTCGCCTGATTCACCAGTTGCATCCCTTTCTGGATCGGGACTCCTTGCGCATGGTCACTCATGCCCTCATCACTTCCTGCCTGGACTACTGTAACGCTCTCTACATGGGGCTCCCTGTCAGGGTGGCAATTAATCCCATTCTGCTTTTGGGTAATTGCACCTTGATTAGAGAATGGATCGTGGCTTTCTCCTTGCAGCATACTTTAAGAAAATAAACCCGAGATATATTCTAATAAACATATTTTATTATAAAGAAGTAAAAAACATCTTACTAGCTAATTAATTACATCTTGGCAGCGTTCCTGCCTTGCATCTTGGCACGCGAACAAAGAAAGTTAGAAGAAAGTGAAAGAATGTGAAAGAAAGAATGTGGACATGCGCAGTGGCTTCTGAGATAAGAGTCAAACAGTCTACCGTATGTCTCAGAATGGAAGCCCAGCTGACAAATACAAAAACGTAGTGACAATCCCCTTCTTTGTCAGTTGAGCGAACATCAAGTACATCATCAATTAAGGCACATCTTCTTACGCAGATACTCGTGTTGAGCTGCTGGAAGTGGTTTGTTGAGCATATCAGCAATCTGATCATGTGTAGATACATACTGCAATTTAACAAAACCTTTTTTCACTAATTGTTTTATGTTTTGATAACGGATGTCAATGTGTCTGGACCTAGAACCTGTGAAATGTGATTCAGAAATATAAACCGTGATCGGTCGGATCGGGTGTGTCCAGATATCTGTGACCAAAGCATCAAACCATGTTAGAGAATTACATGCATCTGAAACACAAGCATATTCAGCTTCAGTAGATGAACAAGAAACAAAATTCTGTTTACGCACTTGCCAGTAAACAGGACATCCATTTAAGAACATCATATAACCTGAAGTACTTTTACGTGATTTCTTATCACTCGCCCAATCAGAATCTGCATAACAACATAATTCTGCATAATCAGTATGTGTTGGTTCTAACAATAACTTCATATGTTTAGTGTGCTTTAGGTATTTCAATAATTTCTTAACACATGTCCAATGAAACTGTTTTGCCTTACCTGACTTCCGGCGGTGACGTCAGCGGGTTAGGGACGAAAGGAACAGATCTCCGTTCTCCAAGTCCCTAATATCTCCGATTTAGGAGCAGATTTAGGCACTATTGACCTCGGAGAGGTCAATAGAAAAAAGGGGAAACTCCGAGGACCTCGGGGAGGACAGCAATCCCCCCGAAGGTTCAGGAAATCCCCCTTAATCCTGATCGGGGAAAAACCAGCCGCCCCGGCTGGCCAGGAACGTTGACAGCTGACTAAGAGGGAAGCGAAAATCAAATAAAGAAGACTTCGGTGGAAAGATCGGGAAGAAAAAGAGCTCAAAAGGTATATTTTTATAATCCATAACGTGAGAATCACAAAAAGCGGAAGAAGATAAAACTCCAACTAAGAGGCGAACTTTCGCTAGATAAGCGGCGACTGAGAAATAAGCGGAGACGGACTCCATCTTGACAGTGACAGCGCACAAATTAACAACCGGCGAAATTGGAGGAAATCCAGGGGAAACTGAGGAGGAGAAAGTGATCCCAGAGAAGCTTGGATTTTGGATATTTTGCTACAGAGGAGAGTAGAGGCGGAATTTAAGGAGAGAAAGGATATATTTGATAGACTTTGCCCTTTGTGGAGGTGACAACGAGGCAAGTAACAAGCAGCTGATACCAGAAGAGAGAGCGGCAGAAAACTTTGTTTAAAGTGGAAACTAGTGACTTTTGGAGTTAAATCAAACCAACCTAAGTGGAATATTTCTCTTTGGACTTTTGGACTCTTGGACTTTGGATATTTGGAGATTTGGACGAAAATTTGGACAGTACTTAGATATTGGGACTTGGACTATCTTTTCTTTTTTATCCTTTTTTTTTTTTTTTTTGAAAGGTGGACACTCTGGAGTTTTGGAGTTTTGGTGGACATTGGACATTCAATTTAAAAGTATTGGGATATTAGACCTTGGAAGTAAATAGACAATAAATAAGAAGGATACAAACTTGAAAAAAAAAAAAGAGTGATCTGGAAGAAGAAGAAACAACTGTAAAGTATAATTAATTGTATTAAAAGCTGATAACAAATTAGTGATTAATAAGCACAAAAAGTATTAATATTTAATCTACTGTTTTTGAAATCTCATATATAACCTTATATACTACATATATAATCGTTGATTTAGTTACATATTTACTTTAAATATATATTTATACTAACTTCAGTGCTATATTTTATCTTGGTAGTTAAATATCACATTGTTTTGTATGCTTAATTTTGAAAAATTATATTAGACAGATTAATTGAATCTAGGACTGTAATTAAGAGTAATTGATTTGATAAATAGTAATTAATAATAAGTTTAAATAAGACAGTAAGTAATTAATTATAAGGATAGTTAATTGATGAATTGCTGAAGTATTAGACTTTTCCCTCACTCCCTCCCTTTATATTTTACCCCCATGTTTAGAGAGTAATATAGGCAAAATAGCCATCAAGAATTGAAGAACTCTGTAAAATATTGAAAAGTGAAAGATAGAACTTATAGATAAATTTATAAATTTATATATAGACAGTGATAGTGCGATAAGGAAACTCACCCTAGTTGTTTATCTCCCTGGGATTATCGGGATTACTGAAAGCCACTAATCCAACATAAATACTAAAAGAAATATAACAGCCCAAATAGTAATCAGTATATGAAAATCTGGGAGAAGATAACAAAAGAAATACTAATGGCAACTACAAGTTCAACAACAATTACTAAGTTGAGTAAGAAAATACCATCAAACCAGATGATACTCACGGCCTCTCCAGCACAACAGAAAATAGCGGAATCTACGGAAAAAGATAAAGCATCCCCCACTCTTAGTATGCAAAATATTCATTCCGTACTAACGATGATCCAGGAAGGAATGAATAAAATGCAAGAGACTATAGCCCACAACCATGAAGAGACAAGGAAAAATCACGAGGAACTTAGGACGGATGTGGGAGAGATAAAGGATAATATTAGGAACATGGATGAGAAGATAGGAAAGATACAACACAAAATAGAGGAAAACGAACAGAGGATTTATAAGGCGGAGGAGAGAATAGAACATATGAATAAGAGAATGGAGAAGATGGAATACAACCAAGCAGCCATAAATAAAGACCTAGAGGACACGTTATCATATCTTGAGATGGAGAAGGCATCCTTCTATTTAAGGTTTCAGAATGTAGAAGAGCAAAAGGAGGAGGACCTAGGAGAAATCATGACTGAGATATTTTCAGAAGTGACCCAGAGGGACAAGGAGGAGATACGAAGTGGAATAGATGAAATCTATAGAGTTCACACAAATTATGCCCGGAGAAATAAGTTACCAAAAGAAATACACATTAGATTCACAAAAAAATCGTTAAAAGAAGAGATCTATAGGAAGATGAGAGAGGATACCGCTATGTATAAGGGAAAAGAAATTTTAACCCTCAAACAGATACCAAAAAGGACAAGGGACCAAAGAAGGAACTACAACTTTTTAACGGCACAGTTGAATAAATTTAGAATAAAGTTCCGCTGGCTAATACTGGAGGGCCTACTAATCTCCTGGGAAGACAAAAAATACAGAATTGATAATGTAGGAAAAGCACAGGATTTCTTTGACCAACACTTCGTGCTGGAGGAGGAGCAGGAGAGCAGAGAAGAAGAGAGACTTAAGAGGCAAGAGGAACAGCGGACAGAGAAAGAAGAAAGAGACCAGGAAGAGGGGAGAAGATTGGAAAGAGAAAGAATGGAGAGAGAGGGAGCGAGGGAAAAGACGCAAATGATTACTAGAAACACAAAAAGACTGCAAACAACGAATAGATAAATAAAGAGAGATGGAAGGAGAGCTAAAACTTATTTCAATCAATATAAACGGACTTAACTCACCAGCTAAAAGAAAGCAGACATTCACAAAACTTCAAAAGCTAGAAATAGATATCATAACACTCCAAGAGGTACATATCAAAAGACAGCATCAAAAACTATTGGACAACCAAAGATTAGGAAGACTATATGCAGCTCTAGGAGACCAAAAAAAGAGAGGAGTCGTAATATATGTAAAGAAACACCTAAAAACAAAACAAATATATGCAGATACAGAAGGACGTATCTTAATAATAGAAATACAAACAGGATCCAAAACAATATTATTAATATCCATATATGCACCCAACGGAAACCAAAACGACTTTTTTAAAAAGCTACATAATATAATTAAAGACCTGGAATACGAAACTATCTGCATGGTAGGAGATTTCAACGCAATCATGGACATAGAAAAAGACTATCGGAGTAACAAACAAAGTAAAACCAGAAAGAAAACTCTACCGGAACCTTTCAAAGACATGATCAATGAATTACACCTACATGACGTATGGAGAGAGGCAAACACGCAAACAAAACAGTACACATACTATTCGAACCCACACCAGTCATGGTCTAGGATTGATATGGCCTGGATGACTTCAGACCTCAGAGAGGAGGTAAAAAATATCGAAATAGCAGTGAACACCTGGGCAGACCATAACCCCATTAAAATACTATGGAAAGGACATCGAAAGCAAAGGAGGTGGATGATGGATACGGGAATAATAAAAGATAAGGAATACATACAGATGATTGAGAAAGAGGTTAAAATGTTCCTACAAATAAATACTAAAGAACAGACATCGCTTCAAAACCTTTGGGACACAATTAAAGCATACATAAGAGGTCTTACAATTGCGTATATAGCAAAAAAAAATAAATAAAGAGAAACAACAGTTAAGGAATAAGTTGCTAGAACAAATTAGAATATATGAATTAGAATTGCAGAAAGAGCCCCATAACAAAACAATAAAAGAAAAATTAAACCTTACTAAACATAGAATCAATCTGATTACACAGACAGAAATTGCTCAGAAAATCAAACTAGCAAAACAGAAACATTTTGAGTATGCAAATAAAACGGGGCGCTGGTTAGCGTATAAATTGAAAAAAGAAAAAGAAAGGAGAACAATATTTCAATTACAGGACGAAACAGGACAAATATACCATACCAATCTAGACAAAAAACGCATAGTCAAAGATTTCTTTCAAAGTCTCTATAAGAAAGAAGAGATTCGGGATGAAGACATTAAGGAATATTTATGTAAAACAAACACCACAAAATTAGAGGAGTCCCATAGAGAAGCACTAAATAGACCAATTACGATGTCTGAGCTGGTGGAAGCAAGGAAAAAGCAAAAAAACAATAAGGTTCCAGGCCCGGACGGAATACCAACGGAGTTTTATAAAAACTGTCAAAATGCAATGGATGAACTGTTACTCCAAGTCCTCAATGACGCATCATTAGAAGCAGAAATTCCCAAATCCTGGACTGAAACCATTATCACACTTATCCCCAAAGAAGACACGGACCCCACGCAAGTTAAAAATTACAGGCCGATTTCATTGCTCAATGCAGATTATAAACTCTTCATGTTGGTTATATCACATAGACTGAAAACAATTATTTATAAATATATACATACAGATCAGAATGGTTTTGTCCCAAGAAGACAGATCAAAAATAACATAAGAACAATTATCAACGTCCTGGAATATTATGAGAAAAGAATTGATAAACAAGTAGCCTTAATCTTTTTAGACGCCCAAAAGGCTTTTGACAATCTAAATTGGAATTTTCTCATATTGCAACTAGAAACTATGGAATTTGGTGTCAAATTTTTACATATGATTAGAAAAGTATACTCCCTCCAAACGGCCAAAATTATGATTAATGGAGATATGACTGAAAATGTGGACATACAAAAGGGTGTGAGACAGGGTTGCCCTTTATCCCCACTACTGTTCATAATTTCATTGGAAATATTACTAAATGAAGTTAGGAAAGATGCAGAAATAAAAGGTTTGAGAACACGGAAAGAAGAGTACAAATTGCAAGCCTTCGCTGACGATGTGGTGTTTATAATGGAGCAACCGGAAATAACAGGAACCAAACTCTTAGCGAAGATAGAGGAATATGGAAAAGTCGCAGGGCTTAAAATTAACAAACAAAAAACTAAAGTATTAACAAAGAATTTGACAAAGGCACAGGAGACAAAACTAGAAGACAAATTAGGAATACAAATTGTAAAGAGAGTAAAGTATCTAG
The DNA here is from genome assembly GCA_022577455.1 of Arizona elegans. Lineage (NCBI taxonomy): Eukaryota > Metazoa > Chordata > Lepidosauria > Squamata > Colubridae > Arizona > Arizona elegans. The sequence continues at coordinate 47,531,340 of JAKOOJ010000010.1, forward strand.
GAATCTGGCTTACTGCAAAAGCAATAACAATTAGAGAAGACAATTATAACAAATTAATGAAACAAATTAGAAAAGATCTGGAAACGTGGAACAAATTACAACTGTCATTTTTGGGGAAAATTGCATCCATAAAAATGAATATATTGCCTAGATTACTCTACCTTTTTCAAGTAACCCCAATCTGGCCAGGAAAGAACTTTTTTAAGGACCTTAATAAAATAATAACAAAATTTATTTGGAATGGGAAAAGGGCCAGAATCAAAATAAAGTGTATGCAAGACATTCGGGAAAAAGGCGGTTTAGGCCTACCAGACTGGGAGTTATATTATAAAGCAGCATTGCTAAACTGGATAAGGGACTGGATAGACCTTAAGAATAAAAGAATGCTATCACTAGAGGGCTTTGAATTACAACGCGGATGGCACGCCTTTTTGTGGGAGGGAAAGGACAAGCTCCACGGATATTTCCAGCAACATATTATCAGAGAATCATTGTACAAAACATGGCAAGAGATTAGAAAACATTATACCAAAATTCCACGATGGCTATCGACAATGGAAGCACTAATATATCCTAATGCCATGGATATAGAGAAAATGCGGACCTATAAAGAACTACTGAACAGTGAAGGAGAATTACAAACAAGACAAGAATTACAAAATCAGGGTATAGACATTGATTGGTGGCCATACATGCAAATAGAATCAAGATACAAAACTGATCGGGCACAATTTGGATTCCAAAATGAACCAAATGAACTGGATAAAATATTACAAAGTACAGATGAGAAAATGATTACCAAAATTTATAAGTACCTACTAAAATACAAATTAGAAGAGGAAGTTGTCAAAGAGAATATGATAATATGGGCCAAAAATATAGGATATACTATAGAATTGGATAAGTGGGAGAATTTGTGGAAGATAAATTATAAGATGACATTGTCTATACCCTACAAGGAAAACCTTTACAAGATGTTCTACCGATGGCACCTTCCACCGGCGCGCCTAGCCAAGATGTTCCCAAATACATCTCCATTGTGCTGGAAATGTAAATCACAGAAAGGGACTTATTATCATCTCTGGTGGTTATGCCGTAAGGCAAAACAATACTGGCAGCAAATTAAAACAATGATTGAAGAAATCACGAAACAAAAACTTGAAATGAGGCCGGAAACCTTTTTATTGGGAATAATCACAGCAAAATATACCAAAGAAATAAAATATCTGATCATCCATATCCTCACAGCAGCACGTATACTCTTTGCCCAACATTGGAAATCTGAACAGTTACCTACTGAAGATAAAATAATAGCTAAAATTACAGAATGTGCAGAACTGGATAAGCTCACAAAAGAAATACAAGAGAAAGACGATACTGATTACTATTTAGTATGGCAAAGATGGTACAGCTGGCTGGAGGCAAAAATAGGAATATAAAGATAATTTTCGACTACTTAATAGAAAGGCATAGAAGTAAATAAGGAGTCAATTATATATATACATATATAACCATGTAAACAGGTGATTGTAGATATTGATACAAATAGAAAGACGAAAAATAACCCACCGTGGTAGTAACTTCTAAGAGTCAGTCATTGGACTGAATTGATGTTTGTTTGTTTTGTATGTTGTTTTAATGTATTGTTTTTTCTTTTTATTATTAATAAAAAAAATTAAAAAAAAAAAGAAACTGTTTTGCCTTACCTATGTGTCGAGACAAGAGATTAACACTAAGTGCAATGTCGGGTCTGGTCCAACTACTAATGTATAACAGTGACCCAATAACTGAATGATAAAGTGTTTGAACCTCGAATTCAGGACTTGGTTCATGTGTCAAGTTGTGAAAATCTGTTTGTATGGGTGTCTTTGTTGTGTTAGCATCCTTCATGTTGCAATGATGCAAAATTTGTTCAATTTTATCCTCTTGTGAAAGACTAAACCCCTTCTGTGTTTTTTCAATCTGAACACCTAAATAAGTGCTAATGTGACCTAAAGATTTCAATGTGAAATATCTCTGCAAAGCTTTGGCAAAAATTTCACTCATTTGCTTATTTGGACCAATGTAAACAATATCATCAACATAAACAAGAACTATCTCATATGCATTGTTAGATCTTTTTGTGAACACGCACTCATCAGTTTCGGACTTAATAAAGCCCATTGAATTTAGTTTGTCAATAAGACATAAGTACCACATTAAACCAGACTGTTTCAGACCATAAAGACTTTTGTTTAGAAACCAGGTATCCCCTTCTTGCTGTCAGAACCCTGGAGGGCCTCTCACGTAGATCTCTTCATCTAGGTCAGCATGTAGATAAGCCGTGTCAACATCGAACTGGAAAACTTCTAAACCAAGGATAGTTGCGGTGGCTAAAGCAATTTTTACACTCTCAGTTCGGACTGTCGGTGAGTAGGTATTTGTGTAGTCCTCAGGATAACGTTGAGCGAAACCCTGAGCTACAAGTCTGGCCTTGTACAGTGACTCACCATTTGGCTTCTTTTTGATTCTGTAGACCCATCAAGTGCCAATGACCCTTTTGTTTGCTGGAGGTTTTGCAGGCGTAAACACCTTAAGTTTCTTTAGACTGTCCATTTCAACCTGCATTGCCTTATACCACTTGTCTTGCTCTGAATCAGGAAGATGCCTGATTTGTGTGAACGTATCAGGTGGAAATGTAACATTGCAAATCAAAGGCAAGGGTGTTTTTGTCAGTTGCCACGAATATCGTTGTGGAGGGATTCCCTTTGTGACCCTTTTGGAACGTCTCGGAACAACAGTCCATTCTTCTTCTGCTTCGTCCTCGTCCTCACATTCGTCGCTAGCGTCAGCATCCGCGGCTTGCGAAGACGGAACAGCAGGTTGAGAAGAACTAGTGGAATCTTGATCATCAGGCTGTGTGGCATCAGCAGTATCATCTCTAGGAAAATAAACTCCAGGATCATTGGAATGAATCCTGGACCAGTCAACATCTTCCTCAAAATTAGCAGATTGGGAAATCACAATCACATGTCTGGAGTCAATAAATTTGCTCCACTTTGAGTTATCATCAATACCCAAAAATCTCAGTCTCTTTGCTGCTGGACCTCCTTTCCTTCTTTGAGCTAAGGGAATGTTCACCATAGCATATGAACCAAAAATATGGATGTTTTTGAGATCGGGCTTGTAGCCATACAACATGAAGAAAGGAGTCTGATTTATTACACTGCTCCAAGTACGGTTGACAATGTAATTTGCATATTTGATAGCTTCACCCCAGTATGGCATACTAAGGTTGGCGTCTTCTAGGAGACAACGCATCATGGTTTGCAGTACCCCTTGTCGTCTCTCTACGACTCCGGTGTGTAAGGAGCCGACGTCTGATGAAGAATTCCATTCTTATGCATCCAGTCCTGGAAATGCTGAGACATGAATTCAGCACCACGATCACTCTGGATTCTGGCGAGGTGAACTTGGTGTTGGGTAGAAACAAGAGCAGCAAAGTCTTTAAAGATCTGAAAGATCTCAGATTTTTCTTTCATAGGATATACATATCCATATCTAGAGTAATTATCAACAATTGTTAAAAAATATTTTCTACCACCAAGTGTAGAATAAACACCACCAATTAACATGGTTTCAGCAACAATATCCTCAAACCTGTACTGTAATATCTGTACTGTAATATCTCCATTTTTAACTATGTAACTTGCTTTTTCAAGGTGGTGAACCTGGAACTTTAACACTCTAGACAAGTGACTCTGACTAAGCAAATTACTATTTGCTGTTGGTATGAATGAATGAATGGGAATGAATGCATCGAGCTCTTCAACATAAACAGTTCCTTTTCCTTTGACCTGACAAGGATGATTGGAAAAAGAATAAAGTTCACGTAGTTCAGGTTCAGGCTCGTGCATCTCTGTGAAAAGTTCCTTTCTGTAGGTAACATGCAACGCTGCACCACTGTCCAAAGTCCACAGGAGTTGTCTGTCGTACTCTGGTTGAGGTTGTGGATCGTTGGTTAAAGCCAATGTGGCGAGTGGAGCTTGTGGATCACGCTGGGGACCACAACGACCTTGTCTTCCACCTCTGCCTCCTCTGGAATCTGTTCCTCTGGGCTGGTACGAGACGGGAGCTGGAACTCGTTGGGGACAATCCTGGGTGGCATGTCCCACATGATTACAGATGTAGCATCTTGGCATCCTTGGAACGTAGGCTCTTCCTCGGAAGGGAGACCTCGCTGGAACTCTTTTTTTTTTCTTTTTCAGCAATTTATTATTTTTTTATTGAAAAAGTTTTTCAAATACAGATTTTTCCCCCTTTCCCCCCCCTCCCTAACCCCCTCCCCTCCCCTCCCCCCATGCCTTCTCCAAGATGAAATCCAAATTGATATCACATTATATAATACTTTACCACCCTTTTACACCACCCCCTATGTGCTAAACATTTCTTTCTAACATTATTATTATATCCCCCGTATACTATACATTTCAAAACAGCATTCGGCTATAAAACTATATAATAGATCCTAATTTGGCATTTATTCTACTCATAATCTACCCATTTCCTCCACCCCCATACGTATATCTCTTAATTCAGATCAGTATATTAATATCTAAACATAACATCCGTTTTCCTAAACTAAGCAATCAGTAACCTAACCTATCTCCTTGTACCATATCAATTTTGTTTCACCCACTTTCCTGCAGGTCTACCATACATAATATATTTAATATCTTTTCTTCTGCCTGTATCACTAAAAGATATTTCCATATATAAATAAAATCCTCAAATGACTTTAAATTTGTATTCCATATAGTATCTTCTGTAATGTCTTTCAACTAGATTGTTAACTCCATCGACCATGTTCGGGTAACATCAAATCCTGCTTCCAACAGTGTATTTAGTATCTTCAATTACCATCTGCCCCCATCATTGATAAGTATTTCTGTATATAACCCCCCCCCCCCCCCGAGTGACTTTATATTTATATTCCATATGGTATCTTCTGTAATGTCTTTTGTCTAGATTATTAATTCCAACAACCACGTTAGGGTAACAACCAGATCATCTGCATGCTTCTATTCCATATTTCTCTTGCCTTGTAGCTCGACATATGCGTAGTCCATCTTTCATAGAGTCCATAATAGAAAGTTCCAGTCCACTCAATCACAGGCTATCTTCCACATCCCAAAGACACCAGCACTGCAGAGATCTGTTATTCTTCTCAAAATAGTATAAGTCTGTAATTTGCCTCCGTTATGTTTTCATGTATCTGCCTTCTATAAGTCCCGCTTATTATATTAAATCGTCTCTAAATAACTGGCATTGGTCTGTTGGGTAAAAAAGTTTTTTTAGTTTAAAATTTTTAAGTTTTGTAGAACCTGCGTCTTCTTTTCTTAACTTGTTGTGGCTTAGATCCCCACCATGGTTGCTTTTTTAAGACTTGTATGTTAACTGATTGAATTACATGCTGGTCTTGATAAGACATCAAATCGAGATCCAAAGCCGCCTCTCTTATATTTATAGGTGATCCCACTATAACCTCTGAGGGTGAATCCAAAAGCGGCTCATCCAAAAAGCCCTCTGTAACTTGTTATTTTTCCATTACCTCCATCTCCATCTGCTTAGCCTGAGTTTCAATCTCTTGTTCATTTTGCTTTTCTTTATCCCCCTCCTGTATTCCTGACACTGATGACATACGTGGAGATGTTGGGCCCATTTTAAAAACCTTGTAGTAAAATTCTTCCGCTTTTTCAACAGTGTTTAATTGATATCTTTCTCCTTGATATCTCAATATTATACCAACTGGAGCATCCCACCTAAATGGGATGTTTTGTTTCTTTAGCTCAGTCACCAAAAATCCAAAGTCTTTTCTGTCTTTTAACATCTTAGACGGCAGCTCTTTATATATCCGGATCTTTATTCCATTCACTTCTAGAGTGGAGTTATAAGACTTTTGCACAATATCATTTCTTATTCCTTTATCAGTAAAATAAATCACCACATCTCTAGGCAATTGCCTTTGCTTTGCCACCCAAGAATTTACTCTGTAGACCTTATCAATTTTACAGAATACTTCTTCAGAGCTGACCTTTAAAATCACAGCCAGAGCTTCAGCAGACATCTTTCTCAAATCCTCTCTATTTTCCTCTATTCCCCTCAGTCTGATCGCAAATTCCATGGATCTGAATTGCATCATTGTAACTTCATTTTCAATCCTTTGCGTTATATTATCTACATTGTAAGTCTTATGATCAGCTTCCTTCATTTTTGACTCTACTTCTAAACTATTTTCTTGAATCATTGTCAAATCATTTTCAATTCTTTGCATTTTATTATCCAAATTATAAATCTTATAATCAGCTTCCTTCATTTTAGACTCTATTTCTAAATTGGTTTCTTCCAATTTTTTATCCATTTGTACAATTACTTCTGAAAAGCCTTTCAAAGCTGTTACAATATATCGCTTCAGGTTATCATACTTTTGTTGAACCAACTCTTTAATTTCCTGTCTAAATTTTTCAAAATTCTGGTTCATAATCTCATCATGTCTTGCCAACGCCTCCACAACAAATTCCTTTAAGTCTTTAAAACCATTCTTCTGCGTCTCTAAGTTCAAGAATTGCTCTTGTGATTTATAAATGGGGGAGCCCCCCCCCGTGCAGCTTTGTTGTCTGGCTTTGTCAGCTTTAGCGCCATCCTGCCACACAAACAGACTTTTTTTAAAGAAAAAGTCTTCTCTCCACACAATATCAATATCAAGTCTCTAAGAAAGGAGAAGCATGAAGCAGAAATTTTTCCCCTTCTCTTCTAGCCAGCGCCATTACTTCAGATACTTTGTAGCATATTAAGCCATTCAGACGGAAGGACTTTCGCTTTCAGCTTTCTTCTCAAGCCTCTAAAGCCAGCCGCCATTTTAAACTTTTTTTTCCCCCTTTCACTCTTTCTTCATTCTTAAAATCAGTCATAGGGTTGTTACAAATACTTGCAGTTTAGAGTCCCAAATCCGGATTTCATCCTGCTTATTTAAGCAATCTGTTAGTTTTCACTGATTAGGTTGGTCACATCGTCTAGCTCTGCAAAGCACAGAGTTCCCCCGAAGCCCAGAGCAGCGGCGAGCTGGATAGGGAGCCTCATCCTGCTTCCTCCCCAAGAGTAAAAAAAAAAACTCTGGGGATTTCGCAGAGGGCTCTACCTGTTCTCGCCGGCTCTCCTCACATTTCCTTAAAGAAACGGAGTTTTTCGAGCCTCCTCTCAGCTGTAAAGGCGGCTCTTTACGGGCGGGGGCTGGCGGTCCCAAAAGACCGTCTAGCGATGACAGAAGCCAAACCGGAAGCCCGCTGGAACTCTTGATGCGGGTGGTCCTCTCAAATGTGGAGTGGCTAACATGAGTGCTTCTTCTTCAATTAAAAGTCTGCATATATGATCCACTGTGCGTTGAGCAATAGGCACTAGATTAATCTTTGTAATGGCATCTTTCCATTCATAATTCAATGAGTTAATAATAATGCTGATCATTTGAATATCATCAATAAGATAGTCTCTTTCTCTCAATTCTCTTCTGATTCCTTTCAGTTTGGTTAAATGTCCTCCAATTTGTTCACCAGGTTTCAATCTCGAACCATGGAACTCAGACATGAGCAAACATGAAGATTCAATTGAAACAGGCCTGTAGCAATTTTCCAATTGGACCCAAATTTGTTGGGCTGTTGCATCAGGCGGAAAAGTAACCTGCAGTTCAGTATCCATGGACATCAATAATGTTGTGCAAGGTTTAGTCTCTAAGTCTCTTATTGCAGGAGTCCATGGCTGAGCAGGAGGATTACAAACCATACAGTGAGTACCTTCTCTGCGAAGTAACAATCCAATCTCACTGACCCAGGCCTTATAATTCTGTCCTGACATCTTTAATTTCGACTCACCAGCTAGTGGAGCAACAGAAAATGCCTGGTGACGAACATGCATTTGGTATGCTGGTTGCGCCAGTAAAAATACCTGTGGTATTTGCTCTGCTTGTTGTGAACCAACAAATGGTCCTGGTTGCACGGCTGAAGGCATTTGTGCACGCACTTGAAAATGTGGCTGCTGTATAGGAATTTGCTGTGCTCCAGCTGCCATTTGAGCTTGAGCTTGGGGCTGTTGCATTTGAGCTTTCTCTAGTAAATTACGTTTGCCAGCAGATGGTGCTGCACCTTTAGTTTCGGGCAGCTCAGATAATTTTTCTGCCTTCGTGGCATGATATGTAATTTGATCAGAGAGAACATCATGTTACAATTGTGACATGTACACAGCTCTCTGTTCTGATTGGCCTGACACAATATCCTCTAGGGGGTGTGTCTTAGGCTTCAAAGAAGAAGCTAAAATGGCGGTTTCAGGAATTTTAAAAGCACGAGACTCTCTCTTATCTTGCTTGAGCATAGATAAAGCTATTTTTGCCTGGGATAGCTCATGTTCAAAAAAATTTATATGGTCATGATAGGCTTTTATAGTTTTCTCATGCTGAGTGAGCTCAGAGCTTTGAGGAGAATAATAGATTATTTCTCTCTCTGCATGGGGGGAAAAATGCTCAGCCGTTTGTGAAAACTTTGGCCTTGCACCAAGTTTTTCAAATTCAGAAGGTTCTGGGAGGACTGTTTGAGAGCATGCATATTCAGAAGGAGACATCACTGACCTCAGTTGCAGCACGTTGCCTTCAAGAGCAGCTCCCCCAACAGCACCTCCATCAATTCTGGTTGCTGAAGCAAGCGGTGTTTGAAAAGTTGAAAGCCTCTTTAAAATTCTTTTCGCTTCTTCATTAGAGAGATCAGAGATATCTATATCTTTGGCAGAATGCGTTCTGTATTTCTTTTTCTTTCTCGGCATATTTGCAAAAAATAATCAGCATTCCTCAGTCACCAAAATTAATCATCTGTCTAATTAGCCTAGACGCTTATCTTCAAAGTAACAAGCAAGGAAAAAGCCATAATTTAATCCAAGCCAACCTCCTGCTACCATGTGTCAGGGTGGCAATTAATCCCATTCTGCTTTTGGGTAATTGCACCTTGATTAGAGAATGGATCGTGGCTTTCTCCTTGCAGCATACTTTAAGAAAATAAACCCGAGATATATTCTAATAAACATATTTTATTATAAAGAAGTAAAAAACATCTTACTAGCGGGACTTCTGGCGGTGACGTCAATGTATATGGAGTTAGAGAACGGAGCTACGCTCTTGAAACTCCAAAATTCCCATCTAGGAAGCCACTGTAGGCACTATTGATCTTGTAGAGATCAATAGAAAAAGAGGGAACTTCCAAGGACCTCGGGGCGGGGGGGGGGGAAGCAACCAACCCGAAGGTTCAGGAAAAACCTCCTAATTCCAGAAGGGAAAAAACCAGCCATGTCGGCTGGCCCGAAGCATCGAAACGGAATGTGGGAAGCACAGCTACAGAGTGAAAGCTGAAATTGGCAGACAGCGAAGTTGAGACCTCAAAGAGACGGCTGAACAGCAGCCAGGAAAAGCGTCGAATGAAAGATGACAAGGGCGGAAGAAGAGTTAACAGGCGGTGACTGTGCAAAAAAAGAGAGACTGCTTGGAACGAGAGATTCCCAAGGATTTACGTGAGGCGATTCTGGACCAGACCCTAAATTTGGATTTAACAGTGAAGAAGGACTTTTTTTAGGCTGAGAAAGCAAGTTACACAGCAGAACCAGAGACGAATTAACAGAAGGGCAAAGGATCGCTGAGAGAGTCGGAAGCCATTAATAGCTGAAAGTGAAAGTGCGAACAAGTGAGAGCGGCGCACCAGACTGGTAGTGAAGAAGCAGTGTTTGGACTAAATATCATTCTACATCAGCTACAGCCTCTTCAAGAGTAGCTCCATATAGATTGCATTGCAATAATCCAGATGGGAGATGACCAAGATATGAGTGATAGAGAGTAGAGCTGAAAAGGCTAGTACATACTGTAACAGCCATGATGGTGCAGTGGTTAGAATGCAGCATTGCAGGCTATTCTGCCGACTGCCAAGTGCCGGCAGTTCGGCAGTTCAATTCTCACTGGCTCAAGGCTGACTCAGCCTTCCATCCTTCTGAGGTCAATAAAATGAGGACCCAGATTGTTGGGGGCAATATGCTGACTCTGAAAAGTGCTTTTGTAGATAATAAAAAGATACAGAGAAAGCACCGAGTCATATAGCACCCCATAGTTGGTCTTGCAGGCTGGACCTCTTTCTCCCTTTGGAACTGGTCAAAGAAGAAGGAGGTGAACCTGACCTGTAATGTTCTTTCCTCTCATGGTTCCCAAAACCATCTCAAAAGGATACCATGATCAAGAAGAGCCACATTGGATGTACTATCCCTATCCCATTCTCTCCAGACATCATCCAAAAGAATGACCAATACCATTTCCTGCCCATGTCCAGGCCTGAAACCTGACTGAAAGTAGTCCAGATAATTCATTTAATCAAGGATCTTCTGGAGTTGCAGCACAATCACCTTCTCAACCACATTCCCTAAAAAGGGCAGGTGGGAGGCTGAGCAAAAGTTATGAACTGTTTGTGTTCAGTAATAACTTTTTGAGAAATGATACACACTTAAGAGTGACTCTAGCTTGTCATTGTTCAGATTCATCCGTCATCTTTCTCCAGCAATGCTCTAGATGTCTCTTGATTCTTTTCAACTCTCTCAAATCCTCCATAAAGCACAGAGAATGCCTGGTTCAATGGGAAGAAAAAAGTTGCATGGGCCTGACCTATTCAATTCTATCCAAGCCCTCTGCTACCTCTCTATTCCAGTAACAGTGAGGGCTTTCGCAGGCCCATGCAGCAGATCCTATGAAACAACAGTCCAACTCACTTTGGAACCTCACAGGGCCAATTAATCACTGGAGCCAGACCAATTGAATATGTCTTGCAAAAGGAGTTAGTGTAGAAAAATCTCAAGGTCACCAGGGCCTCATGTATCAGGGAGGGAGGGAGGGAGGGAGGGAGGGAGGGAGGGAGGGAGGGAGGGAGGGAGGAAGGAAGGAAGGAAGGAAGGAAGGAAGGAAGGAAGGAAGGAAGGAAGGAAGTTAATTTTCAAATGCTCACTGTCAGGAAAGGAAATATCTCTGAAATGATGACCAATCCGGTAATGGGTTGTTTTCTATAACATTAAACACTTGACTGCAATAATTTCTTTTCCAGATGCAGATGACTGTTTCCCATATTCAGAAGATCAGTACCCAAACAAAGCTCACAACCTTTGCATTCCAAAACTCATCACATTTTTGTCTCATGAAGAGTCTCTGGGAATTAGCCTGACAGCTATTGCTTCCTTCTTTTCTTTCATCTCAGTTATGGTCCTGGGAATTTTCATTAAGCATCAGGACACTCCCATTGTCAAAGCCAACAACCGGAACCTCACCTACATTCTTCTCATTGCTCTCCTCCTCTCCTTCCTTTGCACTTTGCTCTTCATTGGGCAACCAAATCAGGTGAATTGTCTCATGTGACAAACTTCTTTTGGCATCATCTTCTCTGTAGCTCTTTCTTGTATATTGGGGAAAACAATCATAGTGGTCCTTGCTTTCATGGCCACCAAGCCTGGATCCAAAATGAGGAAATGGGTGGGGAAAAGGCTGGCCAACGCTATAGTTCTTTCATGTTCTTTGACACAATTCTCCATTTGTGCAGTGTGGTTGGCAATTCCCCCCCCCCCCCATTCCCAGATTCTGACATTTTATTTTATTTTATTTTTATTTTACTTCAAATTTATATACCGCCCTTCTCCCTAGGGACTCAGGGTGGTGTACAGCCAAGTAAAAACACATAAATACATAATACATAATACATAGATTAAGAACAGATTAAAAGGAAAAATCTCAATTTGGCTCAATTTAAAAAGACAAACAAATTTAAAATCATTTAAAATCATTTAAAAGGATTTGTTAGGCCAGCCCGGCTTGTTGAAAAAGGAAAGTTTTAAGGGAACGGCGGAAGGCACAAAGGTCTTGGATTCTCCTTATCTCTGGAGGCAGTTGATTCCAGAGGGTGGGAGCCCCCACAGAGAAGGCCCTCCCCCTGGGGGTCACCAGCCTGCATTGCTTGGCTGATGGCACCCCGAGGAGGCCCTCTCTGTGGGAGCGCACAGGTCAATGGGAGGTCGTCGGTGGCAGAAGGCGGTCTCGAAGATAACTAGGTCCTATGCCATGGAGCACTTTAAAGGTGATAACCAACACCTTGAAGCGCACCCGGAAGACCACTGGGAGCCAGTGCAGCTCGCGCAGGAGTGGTGTTATGCGGGAGCGCCATGCAGCTCCCGTAATTACCCACGCGGCCGCATTCTGGACCAGTTGGAGCCTCCGGGTGCTCCTCAAGGGGAGCCCCATGTAGAGAGCGTTGCAGTAGTCAAGGCGAGAGGTGACGAGGGCATGAGTGACTGTGCACACGGAATCCCGATCAACAAAGGGGCGCAACTGGCGAATCAGGCGAACCTGACAAAAGGTCCCCCTGGAAACAGCCGTCAGATGTTCCTCCAAGGACAGCTGTGTATCCAGGAGGACACCCAGATTGCACGCCCTCTCCACGGGGGCCAAAGACTCGCCCCCGATAGTCAGTGATGGAGTCAACTGACTATATCGGGATGCCGGGAGCCACAGCCACTCAGTCTTGGAAGGGTTGAGCTTGAGCCTGTTCATCCCCATCCAGATCCGCACAGCCTCCAGGCACTGGGACATCACTTCAAGGGCATCGTTGGGGTGGCCTGGGGTGGAGATGTACAGCTGGGTGCCATCAGCGTACTGGTGGTATCTCACCCCAAAGCCACAGATGATCTCGCCCAGCGGCTTCACATAAATGTTGAACAGAAGGGGCGAGAGGACCGATCCCTGCAGCACTCCACAAATGAGAGGCCTCCAGGTCGACCTCTGCCCCCCTGCCAACACAAACTGCGACCGGTCGGAGAGAAAGGAGGAGAACCACCGTAACACGGTGCCCCCCATCCCCAACTCTTCCAGCCGGTGCAGCATGATACCATGGTCGATGGTATCAAAAGCCGCTGAGGGATCTAATAGGACCAGAACAGAGGAGCAACCCCTGTCCCGAGCCCTCCAGAGATCATCAACCAACGTGACCAATGCCATTTCCGTGCTGTGCCCAGGCCTGAAACCCGACTGGAACGGATCTAGATAGGATGTTTCCTCCAGGTATTGTGGAAACTGTTGTGCGACCACACTCTCAACAACCTTCGTCACAAAGCGAAGGTTGGAGACAGGACGGTAGTTGGCCAATACTGCCGGGTCCAGGGAGGGCTTCTTGAGGAGAGGCCTCACCACCGCCTCTTTCAAGGCAGCGGGGAAGTGACCCTTACTTAACGAAGCGTTGATAATTCCCTGGAGCCAGCCTCGTGTGACCTCCCGGGAAGCCAGTACTAACCAGGAGGGACACGGGTCCAGTAAACATGTGGTTGCATTAAGTCTCCCCAAAATCCTGTCCACGTCATCCGGAGTCACAGAGTCAAACTCTTCCCAGATAACATTCTCAAGACTATTCCTCGCCATCCTGCCCGGATCTACCCAGTCAGAGTCCAACTCCCCCTGGATCTGAGCGATTTTGTCATACAGATATCGTCCGAAATCCTCAGCCCTGCCCTCCAAGGGGTCCTCCCGCACTCCTGAAGAAATTGTCCTAGAATGTAAAGAAGGTTCAACCACTATGTTTTATACTGTTCTTGGTTTTTTGGGATTCTTGACTGCTGTCAGCTTTTCAGTTGCCTTCCTAGCTAGGAAGTTACCTGACAGCTTTAATGAAGCCAAATTTATCACCTTCAGCATGTTGGTCTTTTGTAGTGTCTGGATATCCTTTGTTCCCACCTATCTGAGCACCAAGGGAAAATACATGGTAGCTGTGGAGATCTTTTCCATTTTGGCTTCTGCAGCTGGATTACTGGGTTGCAACTTTTCCCCCAAATGTTACATTATTATTCTGAGGCCTGATTTGAAAAGAAAGGAACAGCTGACAAAGAAATGAAACTGATTTACTTGCTCCTCTCTAAATTGTGACAGAATCCTCATTTGCCTCATTAAAGGGCTACTGACCATCTTGAAGAACTGATTGAAAACTAAAACTTTAAACCAAAAACATGCAGTTGTGAAATATAACATTTTGAATGCAATTCTTATAGCAAGTTTCCTATATAACCCTGGCCAAACTGATTGGCTTTGGGTATTTTCCTCCTTAGTTCTGCATTATCTGTTCATGACTCCCTGTGCTTTGTTACTCCAGACCTGGGTATCTCTCATCTGGACTATTGCATCTACATGAAGCTACCCTTGCGGTCTCCTCAAAAGCTTTAGCTGGTGCCTAGTGCAGAAGCAGCAGTAGTCTTTGGGGCCTCTAGGGTGATCCATCTCTGTTCCAAAAACTTCACTGGCTACCAATGTGCTTCTGACTGCAGTTCAAAGTGTTGGTTATAACCATTAAAGTCAGTAATGGCATAGGTCCAGGCTATCTGATGAACTGCTTCATCCTGTTAGGACTAGCCTATCCTACTTGTGCCAGCAGAGAGGGCCTACTTTGGATCCCATTGTTTAAAGAACTTGATTATCGGGATCCAGAAGAGGAGCCTTCTCTGCTGCTGCACCTACCCTTTGGAACTTCTTACCTTGTAAGGTAAGATCCTGTGGAAATTGGGATCGTAGAAACACCCAGGAGCATAGAAGAGTCCAAAGGCAGATGCATGAATAAATGTGATAAATGTATTTATTCATATAACAAAACATATTAACTATACACAAAGGCTGTCTTAATATCCATTAGGATAGGGGGCACACAGCGTGTGTGACTACCCCTATCAAAGATCATGTCTCATGGAGAACAAACGTAAAAGAGAGCATGGTGGAAAGGTTAGAGGGGGTTTTATACTCAGTGTAAACCCCTCCTCTCCACATAGGGGTGGGGGCACTTTCTGCCTCCACTAGTGTCTGTATGATATATGTGCCAATGGCTTGCAAATACTTGACAGTTCCCCTCCTTGCGAGCCAATGGCATGCAAACATACAAATGCAATGCACAACAAATTTTACCCTGCGAGACATAACTTTTTACACAGATCTTTGTGCCTATCTGCTGGTAGAGGTTTTGTGAAAATATCAGCTGTTTGATATTTGGTCTGACAATGTGATAAAGATATAAACCCCATCTCTACTAGTTGCCTAACATTTTGATAGCGGATATCAATATGTCTGGACCTTTTTCCCACCGCATAGGCTTTGGCAATGCCTATGGCCCCGGTGTTGTCTTCTATAATTTGGATGGGCAAAGTCGGTGGTGTCCAGATGCTAGAAATTAAGGCATCAAACCATATCAGATCGTTTCCTGCCTCTGATAAGCATGCATATTCGGCCTCAGCGGTGGAGCACGAAACAAATTTCTGTTGCCCCACATGCCAATGGATGGGTGCCTCATTTAATAGTACCAAGAAGCCCGAAGTACTCCTACGTGTCTTGGTATCTCCGGCCCAGTCCGCATCCGCGAAACATTTTAATTGGGCCTTGTCTCTATTCTCAGGTTCCAAGCGAAGCACGTAATCTGCTGTGGTCTTGAGATACCTTAATAGCTTTTTAATGGCCAACCAGTGGAACTGGGTAGGATGTTCCACTTGTCTAGATAGCAGGTTTACGGTCAGGGCAATATCTGGACGGCTCCAATTACTTATATATAGTAATGAGCCGATCACTGACCTAAATAGAGTATTATTTTGGAACTCTGGGCTATCCTTGTGTGCCAATCCATAATAGTCGGTCTGCATTGGGATAGCCGTTGGCTTGCTATCTTCCATTTTACATTTCACCAAGAGTTCCTCTATCTTTTCCTTTTGGGAGAGAGCAAAACCTTTTGGTGTAGTGATGATTTGTACGCCTAGGTACTTGTCCACATATCCTAAAGACTTTAGAGTGAACTTTTTTTGTAGGGTCCTGGCAAATATAATACTTCCCCCCTTGTCAGGCCCTATATATAAAAGATCATCGACATACACTAGGACTTTCTCCAGCCCCCCTTTGGTATCCCTTGTGAAGGTACATTTATCAGCTGGAGATGGATGGAAACCCAGTGATTTGAGAGTTTTAGTCAGGCATTTGTACCACAGTCTGCCTGATTGCTTGAGGCCGTACAAACTTTTCTTCAGAAGCCAGGTGTGGCCTTCCTGCTGTTGAAATCCAGGGGCACCTCTGACGTAAATTTCTTGTTTTAGATGTGCGTGTAAATAAGCAGTTTGCACATCAAATTGAAAAATGTGTTCCCCATGTGCTGCTGCGGTGACCAAAGCGGCCCTCACACTTTCCGCTCTCACGGTGGGGGAGTATGTTTCATCAAAGTCCTGCAAGTAGCATTGTGCGTAGCCTTGTGCTACCAGTCGGGCCTTATAGAGGAGTTTGTTGTTGGGCATTGGCTTGACCTTGTAGACCCAACGGGTGCCAATTGCTTTCCTCTTTTTGGGGACTTCCATGGGGATGAAGACTTTCAATTTTTTGAGACTGTCCATTTCCCGCTCCATTGCCACCCTCCACCTGCGCTGTTCTTCCTCGGGAAGCTGGAGGACATCTGAGTACGTTTTAGGGGCCATGGTAACGCTGTTGACCGAGGCAACACAGCCAATGTCCAACCTTTTGGGTGGCACCCCTTTATTGGAGCGTTTTGACCATCTGGGAAATTGCCACTCACCATCATCATTGTCATCCGGAGCATCGGTGTCAGAATTGGAGCTGCCGGAGGTATCTTTCCAATCAAAATGGGGCGGGCCTCTGTCCCAGGCGCTGTGAAGATATGGTCGTTTAGGTGAGGCAGGAGGTGTGAAGTCACCCAGGGATTCCTTGTCTGAATCGTCAGAGTCAGGTAGGGATTCATCACCATCCGGATCTTCGCTGGTCAGTTGTTTGGAGTTTGTTGGTTCATCCTCTTCAGGTGGTGCTGCTTGTTCAGTGTCGCTTCTAATAGGGGAATAACCGGGTTCATTGGAATGAATTTTTGACCAATTTGACCCCTCCTCAAAGGAAGCTGATCTAGAGACAATGACAAGGTTATTTTTGTCTACAAACCTAGAGGCCTTGCTGCCGGTTGCATAACCTATAAATCTGAGCCTCCTTGATGCCTTGCCCCCCTTTCTTCTGAGGTGCTTGGGAATATGGACCCAGGCATAGGAACCAAAAATTCTCAGGTGTGAGAGGCTAGGTTTCCTTCCATGGACCAGGAAGTATGGGGTTTGGTTAATGGCACTACTCCACGTCCTGTTGACTAGATAATTAGTCATTTTGACCGCTTCTGCCCAAAAAACTTGGCTCATGTCAGCATCTGCAAGTAGGCAGTTCATGACATTCTGCAGCACGCCATTTCTCCTTTCTACAATACCATTCTCGGACGGAGTTCGAGGGGATGATTTAAAATGGAGGATACCTCTCTCCTTCATCCACTTTTCAAAAATCTTGGATGTAAACTCAGTCCTCCTATCACTCTGCACCTGAGCGATGCACACCTTGTGTTGCGTTTGGATCTGGTTGTAAAGATATTTGAAGTTGGTAAAGACTTCAGTTTTGTCCTTTAAAATAAATACATGGCCATAACGAGAGTAATCATCTACTACCGTTAAAAAATAACGCCCCCTACCAAGGGAGGGTCTAAAAGGACCAACCAAATCCATGTGTACCAGCTGATAAGGGTACCTTGCACGACGGGAAGAGACCTTAGGTATAGCAGCAGTTTTAGATTTTGCTGCCTTACAGATGGCACATTCCAAATAGGTATTACAATTCTTTATCTTAAGCCCATCAGAAAAATCTTGCATTTTCTTAATAACCGGGAAGCTGGCATGGCCGAGCCTGCGGTGTAATATATGAGCACAATCCAAATGTAAAGGTTTACCCATGCATACTTTGTCAATCTTATGTATCTTACCATTACAAGCCTTGGTCTGTTCAGTAATGAGAATAGGCACTGGATTAATGGTCACCTTAGAGTTCCTCAGGGTTGGCTGAGGAGTTGTGACCTTAATGGGTTCAGCCTTAATGCCTTTGAATGTCCTAGGAGCCGGTTTAGGAGCTTCATTGGGATTAGGTCCAGCGTCCATGAGTTTGGACAACCTGGGGGCTGGCACAGGAGCTTTCTGCTCTATCTGGGCATTAGCTCCCTGAGCCCTCTTGTTAGGTTTCTTGAGTCTTTTGACCTTTGCTTTTGGGGAAAAATAAGGCAAATTGTTGATTTTTACAATATCGCCAACAACATCCCCACTTTCGAAAACATAACCTCCACCCTTCTCAAAAACCAGTTTTACATTTTTATCCTCAGTCAATTTTAAGATGCTTAAAAGGTTGTTCTTGATTGAGGGAACATACAGTGCCCCTGTGACATCTCCTATACCAGGCACATTGATCACGCCTTCCCCAGTTACCTCTGCCTTGTCCCCAGTGGCAACTTTTACTGAGGACTTGAGTGGGTTTAAAACCTTAAATCGTTGCTCCGTGTTGGCTATATGCGTTGATGCACCTGAATCAAGAAGCCACAGCCCCTCAGCATCCTTTACCTGGGAGGTGTGATTGTCACTAGTGACACTACAGAATTGGTATCCTTTATGACCACCTCCCCCTCTTCCACGGCCTCTTTTATTTTTATTGTGCTTAAGTCCGGCCGTGTTGGCCCTAGAGCGAGGGCACTCCCTTTTAAAGTGACCTTGTATGCCACAGTCAAAACAGGTGGGAAGGGTATTAATCCTTTCACTTGTGTCCTGGCGCCTCCTCTGAGGCCTAGGTCTGTGATATGCCTCCTTCATTTCTTGTTGTTCCTCATCTCTGCGCCTTAAATCTTCCTCAATAAAGCGGCCAGAAAAGTATTCTATATTTCTTTGTTCCCTAGAAACCCCTTCTAGAGAAATAATAAAGGGACTCCAGGATTTATCTAGGGAGTTCAACATCACACTAATTAAAGTGGATTCAGGAACAGGCTCCCCCCTCTGTATAAGCTCATCCCTCATGGCTTTAAGCGTTGCCAAATGTTCCCCCATTTTGACACCAGGTTTGAGTTTATAGTTGTGGAAAATTCTTGACAATCTGCTTGTTGCAGCCATATTGTCACTATGGAACAAATTATATAGGGCAGTCCAAACTTCCTGAGCTGTGAGGCCGTCTGAAAGACTGGCATACAGAGCTGTGTCTATAGAACTTAACAGGGTTGTGTAAGCTCTTTTATGCAGGAACTCAATTTCAGGGCTCCAAGGTAAAGGGGGTGGTCTTTTGATCATGTCCAGAGTATTTTCTCTTAAGAGAATTATCTGAATCTCTTTACACCGTTTTTTAAAATTCTGACCACTTAAATGTAATTTTTCAAAATTATTTGGCAAAGTTACAAAATTATTGCCATTAAACTGCATGGGGAGTTGTTCAAATGGCTGAAAAGAGCCTGTTGTGAATGGCATTGGGATCCCTAAGCCTGGGATCGATTGCTTAGGTCTGGCTCCTTTTTGTAGTCCTTCTGTAGTTTGAAGCAACTGGGCACGTGCAGGAAATGGAGCATGCTCCAAAGCCTTTTCTTGTTGGAGCTCCGATCTCCCTCTCTGAGCTCTGAAGTCAGGTCTGGCTGGAGCCTCAGAATAGGCCCGGACATCAGCGATGTGGTGGGGAAGCCTTGGAGGAGTGGGAAGAAGGCCTGGAGATCTTTCTGGAGGCTGGAGGCCCATCAGATGAGGTCCATGGGCTGGGTAGGCCTGGAAATGTCTCTGGATCTCCTCTTCTCCATCAGAGGAGCAGGATTGCAGCTCCGGATCATCCCAGCAGGACCGGAAAGGTGTGGAGGCCTCAGCCTGGGCCTCCGTGGAGCATTCAGTGAATGGTGAGCACCTCTGCAGTGGGGGGTGGGAGGCTGCAGGTCCATCTGGGTTCCTCCGGGGGTGGGAGGTTTGATTTGGGGCCCTCCTTAAGTGGGCAGCTGGGTCTGGGACCTCGGGGCGGCCAGTGGGTGGTTGCTCCCTAAGTTCCAGGGCAGCGACCAGGGCCTCTATGGCCTCTTTGATGTTTGCCCTGGCAGGCGGGGCCTGGCAAGGGGCTTGTGGGTTCAGAGTGGTCCTCTGGGCCGCTGGAATGCTGAACTGACTGGCTGGCGTTGTAGGCCTGGGCTGTGGAGCTGGGGATGTCCTGGCTCATGGTTCTGGCAAAGTGCCCAGGGGAGCAGCCATCTTGGAGGAAGTTGCCTCCGGAAGTGGCCTGGCGGCCATTTTGTTTGGCGGGAAACTGGGTGGGGGGGAGATTCTCTGGCGGCAGGCGCCATCTTGGAGAGATCAGGCAGGGGAGTCCTTACCGGGATGGCAGGCATCTCTGGTGCTGCCTCCTCAGGCCTCTCTCTGGCTGCTGCCCTTGTCTTCAGGAGGAAGGCGAGCGCTGCTCGGCACTCCTCTTCTGACATCTCAGCCACTTGTCTGTCCAGGCTTTCATCTGGTCCTTCTGCCCCCTCGTCGTCAGTGCTGAAGAAGCCTTCTCCAGCATCGCTTGGCTCAGCCCCTGGGATCTCTTGCTGCATCTGGTGGCCTCTGGCTGCCAGGGTGTAGCTGGATGGAAACCCCCTTCAATGTTTTCCATCGTTGATTCAGTCTGGGGCTGCTGTGAAGTTCTCCTCCGTTGAAGGCCTCTGGTCACAACAGGGGAGCTTCTCTCACAGGTTATTTTGGAGGGCATCTCGCCTTTTCAACAGCTCCTGGAGTGGAGTTCTGCTACCATTCCCTCTGCTACCATTCTGTGGAAATTGGGATCGTAGAAACACCCAGGAGCATAGAAGAGTCCAAAGGCAGATGCATGAATAAATGTGATAAATGTATTTATTCATATAACAAAACATATTAACTATACACAAAGGCTGTCTTAATATCCATTAGGATAGGGGGCACACAGCGTGTGTGACTACCCCTATCAAAGATCATGTCTCATGGAGAACAAACGTAAAAGAGAGCATGGTGGAAAGGTTAGAGGGGGTTTTATACTCAGTGTAAACCCCTCCTCTCCACATAGGGGTGGGGGCACTTTCTGCCTCCACTAGTGTCTGTATGATATATGTGCCAATGGCTTGCAAATACTTGACAGATCCACCCATACCCTTCTATCCTTTCACAATTTTTTTAAGACATGACTCCGCCAATTAGCTTTGGGACCAACTGGAAGAGTTTCATACAGGAGGTAGATTGATTTCAGACTCCACCTTCCCACTGCTGGTCTCTGCTCTCCACCCACCCATCCTGTTTACATTCTTTTCCTTTTCCTTCTGTTTCATGATTGTAAGCTTCTAGAGTAGACCCACAGCAAGATAGGTGGAAAATAAATGTAATAAATAAGTAAGCAGGAAAGTAAGTAAGTAAGTAAGTCTAAGTGGCTTTTCGTGAGAAATAGAAAATTTCACCTGCCATAAGAGATATTGAAAGCTGTCATAGTAAACAGACACCACAGGAACATGAGGTGTGACATCCTAATGAAAAAAATTAAGGTAAGGAGGGAGGGGGAAGGTATGGAGGAGGAAATGTGATAAAGTTTGAACTTCTTTTCTCATTTTGTTCTACTTTAAAAAATAATAATAGCCCAAAAATGGGGGTGAAAGAGGAAATGGTTGAGAAATATGTAGATCACAGAAAAACCTAGGTGATAAGTTAATAACTAAAAGTGAACTCAGAGGAATGAACAGAAGATATAAATAGCAATAGCAATAGCACTTAGACTTATATCACAGTGCTTTCCAGCCCTCTCTAAGCAGTTTACAGAGTCAGCATATCGCCCCCAACAATCTGGGTCCTCATTTTACCCACCTCAGAAGGATGGAAGGCTGAATCAAACTTGAGCCTGGTGAGATTTGAACTGCCAAATTTCACTTAGTCAGCAGAAGTAACCTGCAGTACTGCACTCTAACCAGTGCACAACCGTGGCTCAATAAATATATTTATTTGTAGGGTTAGGAATTGCATTTAAATATTGTAGCAAACTGACATCTACATAAATATACCTGCTTGCCAATATAATTTTCATTTAACAGGTGCAACTCATTAAACAATAATAAGTAGTAAATGCCAAAGCTCAGCAAAACTGTGCATAAATATTTATATCTCAATCAGAACAGAGGTGGAAGAGACCTTAGAAGTCTTCTAGACCAGCTCCCTGCTCAAACAGGAGATCATACACCATTCCAGGCAATTGACTATCCAGGCTCTTCTTAAAAAACTCCAGTGATGAAACACCCACAACTGCTGTTGGCAAACTATTCCACTGGTTAATTGTTGTCACTGTTAGGAAGTTTCTCCTTAATTCCAGGTTGCTTCTCTACTTGATTAGTTTCTATCCATTGTCCTGCCTTCCGATGCATTGGAAAATAAATTGACAAACACACACACACACACACACACACACTTTGTGCCAAACTCTCAAATACTGGAATACTGCTACCATGTCCTTAATCTTTTTCTCTAGATTAGCCAAATCCAAATTCTGCAACCAATTTTATGCTTCTTTATACAACAAACATTTAGCTTTTTATACAACAAACATTTATTTTCTTTGCCTGCCGCCGCACACTGCTAGCTCATATTTATTTTTAATTTTTTTTTATTTATTTTGTCAAGCATGTACAAAATAACAATTATAAGTATAAACATGATTATTAATACATGAAATGGATACAAATAAATGGGGACAGTAGGACAGGGATTGCTACGTCCGGACGGCAAGCACGGGCGGCCAATAGAGCAGCCGATTGGTCCGGGTGATGGCAAGCAGCCGGCGGGAAATTGGCGGCTCCTGATTGGCCCAGCTACTGACAGCTCAGTATAAAAGTATATTGCTTAATGCATTGTGAGCCGCCCTGAGTCTCCGGAGAAGGGCGGCATATAAATCAAAATTAAAAAAAAAAGAAAAAGAGCTGTCAGTGCCTCAAAATGCTGCTTGCTCTCCAAGGTAGTTAGCTAAGCAGAGCAAGTCACTGTTGGCTTTTATTGTTAGCCAATAAACATTTGTGAAGTGTTTATCCTGCCTCGCCTCCCTTCTTAAGCCTTTGTTCAGCGAACAGAACAACTGGCGACAAAGGTGGGATTACCCTGAGGCGGCAGGTCGAGTGAAGCCACTTACAAGAGTTGAAGCACTGAGCTGAGCCATAGCGATGAGACGTCGCAAATACTAAGGACAGACTCTGTTCTCCCAGAACATGTCCACCTTATCCACATTTGTGCCTTTAAACCAGGCAGTGGAGACCTGGGACTCTTTTGAGCCAGGCTAAGATTCAATATTGGGATAAAACTCAAATATTAGAAATCCAAATCTTTGGTCAAGACAGAAGTGCCTTTTCCGTGCCAAGGTGCTGAGATGACAAACGGTATTTGACGTAGGTACAGAATTGTAAAAGGGCAAACTGACCCTAAACAGATACATCCTGTTGTTTAATGTTTATTGCACCCCAAATGTCATGTAGATTCTAGAGAAGAAATACTGCTTTCCTTACTGTCCTCTTTACTGTTTGTGAGGTGCCTTTGAGCTCCTTATCTCCTTTTATTATGTCTTGAGCTCCGGAGCTGGAAACCTGAGCCTGTGGGAACAGGGCTGTTATGTCTTTCCTAGAGATAGATTAAAGGGTAGCTTCTACGTGTGAAATGCATCATTCTCTGTAATAATTTTGCCTTTAAACTGTATAAATACATGGCCAGAAGAAGCCATCGGTGTTCAGACCCTTTTCTTGTCTTTGGACTGTTTGAACCTTGCGCAATAAACTCTTTCCTGCATTGAAGAGCTTGCCCAGTCCGTTATTTTGTCTACAAGAGCTGGCGACGCCGCCGGGACTAGGTGCAAGGCGATATTTCGCTGAGGACCGTTTCGACCCCTCGGGACCATCGGGAGGTCGCTCCTGAACATTCTCCAGGCGCCGCGGAGATACGTCTCCGGGAGACAGCAGCGATACCCCCATGGCCCCAACGGTGCTCTGATCAAGTCCAAGAACGCTGCGGTGCAGGAAAGGTGGTCTGAACAAATTCCTGGCCAGGAATCTACGGAATGGGAGCATTTTAAGTGAGTATATTGTAAAAGAATTGTACCTGTCTCATTTGAAGACAGACGGAGGGATTTGATCACTCCCTCGGACTCGGGGTGGCTACCCTAATGAAGTCCATGTCAGGTTGTGTGAGTGGTTAAGCCGTCGTATTTCTCATTAGTGGCCGTGAGTTTCCGGGGCTATGAGTCGACGGCAGTGTGGTAGAAGGGATGGGGTTCAGAGCGTGCCAAATACTCCATTGGCATGCATGTTAAAAGGTTTTGACAAGTATTTTAGCAACCCTTCCTATCTGAAAGGATCAAAGGATCAATTAAAATTCTTATGTAAACATGTGTGGCCACAAAGGGAGATGGGCTGACCCCCTCCCCCTCAGGGATGGTTAAGGGAAGAAACAGTGGATAAGTTGTGGGGAGTGATTGTAGTGAATCAGGATAAATATCCTGATCAAGTTCAATATATTGATCAATGGGTGAGAGCCCTGTTGAAAAAAGCTGAGGATTTATTGCAATGTAGGGCTGAAACAGTCGGGTTATGTGTATCTGAGCAGGCAGGAAAAGTAAGCTGCTGGAGGGAGCGGAGGAGGAAATCAGAGGCGTATGAGTGATCCTGGCGTGAAGTCAAAAGTCAAGGGGAGTCATTCGCCTAGAGGTGGCAGTCAGAGTGAGGAAGAGGGGGATGATGATGATGATGATGATGATGATGATGATGATTTGGAGGCTGTGGGGGCTGTAGGTGGAGAAGAAAGAGCAGGAGGCACGGATGAATAAAGAGGTTGGTTTGTTGGCAGGGGCACTGCGAAGTGGGATACAAGGGGTTTTTTCTCCCCCACCTTCCTTTGGAGGGGAGAAAGAGGAAAAGAGATGCTTTTAAAACTTTTTTTCTCCTTTCTGGTGTTTGTCTGGTTTTTTTAACAAAATAGGCTGTGCGCCGCCCTGAGTCCTTCGGGAGAAGGGTGGTATAGAAATAAAATTATTTGGGAAAAGGAATTACTTGGGAAAAGGAATGCCCAAGACAGATGGTGAGAAGTAGAGGGATGAGAAGAGCGGATTTTGGGTCAGGGATGCGTGGGCAGATCTCTGGGAGAAGGGGAGAGCGAGGACAGAGGAGAGGTTTGAGTAGAAGGTTGGACAGACAAGTTCAGGTTGGGGTTTTGGTAGAGGATTTGGAGAGGGCGCAGGGCAGCAGAAAGTGGAAAGTATTGGATTGGCAGACATGACTTGGTCAGATTGAGGGGGACCAGGCTTGGAAGAACCCCCGCCTGAGCCATTAGTTACAATGAAAATAGGGGGTCAGTACAGAACGTTTTTGGTAAATATGGGAGCAGGAAGATCAGTTGTAAATAAGCAGATTGCAGCCCCCCGGATCCCATAAAATCCAGGTTCAGGGGGTATCAGGACAGATTATGGGGCAGCAGGTCTTGAAACCAGAGATGTGTGATTTTAAGGAAGCTGAAATCCATTAATAGAAAGTTATGTGGAAGGGAAATGTGTGAAAGAAAAAGGTGCACAAGCAGCAGGGATGACCGCAACCTGGAGAGGATTGTCTGGAAAAGGCCATTCAAAAGTGTTGGGGACTTTCACAAGGAGTGGACTGAGGCTGGAGTCAGTGCATCAAGAGCCACCACACACAGACGGATCCTGGACATGGGCTTCAAATGTCGTATTCCTCTTGTCAAGCCGCTCCTGAACAACAAACAACGTCAGAAGCATCTTACCTGGGCTAAAGAAAAAAAGAACTGGTCTGTTGCTCAGTGGTCCAAAGTCCTCTTTTCTGATGAGAGCAACTTTTGCATCTCATTTGGAAACCAAGGACCTAGAGTCTGGAGGAAGAATGGAGAGGCACACACTGCAAGTTGCTAGAAGTCCAGTGTGAAGTTTCCACAGTCTGTGTTGATTTGGGGAGCCATGTCATCTGCTGGTGTTGGTCCACTGTGCTTCCTTAAATCCAGGGTCAATGCAGCCATCTACCAGGAGATTTTGGAGCACTTCATGCTTCCTTCTGCAGATGAGCTTTATGGGGATGCTGACTTCATTTTCCAGGACTTGGCACCTGCCCAAACTGCCAAAAGTACGGACCCAAAACCTGGTTCAATGATCATGGGATTATTGTGCTTGATTGGCCAGCAAACTCGCCTGACCTGAACCCCATAGAGAATCTATGGGGCATTTCCAAGAGAAAGATGAGAGCTATGAGACCGAACAATGCAGAAGAGCTGAAGGCCGCTATTGAAGCATCCTGGTCTTCCATAACACCTCAGCAGTGCCTCAGGCTGATAGCATCCAGGCCACGCCGCATTGAGGTAGTAATTGATGCAAAAGGGGCCCATACCAAATACTTAGTACATATGCATGCTTATACTTTTCAGAGATCCGATATTGTTCTATGTACACTTCTTGTTTTATTGCTTTCATGTAATATTCTAATTTTCTGAGATTGTGAATTTGGGGTTTTCATGAACTGTAAACCATAATCATCAAAATTTGGACGAATCTTGCTCCAATACCTGGAAATAGTTTGAACTCATGAAGCCTGAAGAAATGGATATATCCTTAGATCTGTGAGCTCTGCCCCCCATTCTTTAGATCAATGTGGTTTTCGAAACAAGCAACCATTTTACCCTTCCGTATCAACTCACATGATAAGAATGGGCAGCATTGTGTTATGCTGCTTTGCCACCTTTTTCCTGGGGTACATTCCAGTCAGTGGTGATTTGGGGAGAGATCCTGCCCTGGGCTTGTGTTATGTGGTGTTTTGCAGTATTCATAGTGTCTTGATTCCTTGTTGTGACCTAGGCCCAAGTAGTTATTACCAGACACAATCAGTCCTAAACAAACATATTTGATTAGAACAGCTGAGAATTACTTCATTCTCAGCTTAGTCCAAATTAAGTCCTAAACAAACATATTTGATTAGAACAGCTGAGAATTACTTCATTCTCAGCTTAGTCCAAATTAAGTCCAAAACAAATTCTTCATAAACAGTCCTTCGGCCTTATCACCAACCTTTGTCTTCTTTGGCACCTTGCCAAAGGGTTTTCTTGGCAAAACTCTCATGAATCAGAAGCAAGAGACACCAGCAAGAAGCAAATGTAGCAATGTTGCTTTCCTACAATGATCCCAAGAGCCGTTACTGCTCTTTTAAGCCTTCTGGGAGGGGCCAATCATCTCCTGGCCTTACTTCCGAGTCTTCCTTTTTCCTTTAGCTGCTCTTGCCTTCTGGCAGCTTTTCACATGTGTGCACTAGGAATGGGCTCCACCTCTTCCTCTGCCTCTGGAGGCTCGGGAGTCCATGCATTGCTCCCAGATGGCCATGGCCCCATCTCTGCCTCAGATGCAGAGCCCTCGTCCGGTCCTTCCCCTGACTCTAGGACTGGCCAATTGTCCTCCCCAGCCTCCTCACTGTCCAATTCCGCTGCCAGCTCTGCAGACATTTGTCTTCAATAGCTAAATGAGTATGCTAGGTAGGCTCTTTGGTTGCCATGTGATGAAGTATAATCAATATAAAGAAGTGGCATCTTATGAGTCCTGTTGGCTATGGAGGTGCATTTAGTGGATCCTAGGTGGTTAGAGGAAGGAAGGAAGGAAGGAAGGAAGGAAGGAAGGAAGGAAGGAAGGAAGGAAGGAAGGAAGGAGGAAAGGAAGGAAGGATTTAACATGAATAAATAAATGAACTCCCTAAAGTTATTTTAGTATTTGGATATTATCACATGCTCCAATTTATTTGTCCATGAGGTCAACGGAATACTAATATAGGACAAAGCAATATAGGATAAATAAATTCCAGTGATCATGTTTGTCCTCCTATGCTTTATTAAAAAGAATCTGATTCAAGTTATGTTTTTGCATATGATAAAAAGAGCAAAATTTACAGCACCAATTAGATTTCACAGTTAAAGAGGAAGGTGTGAAGCAGTGGTGAAATCAAATTTTTTTTACTCTTGGTTCTTTGGGTGTGGCTTGGTTAGCGTGGTGTGGCTTGGTGAGCATGGCTTGGTTGGCATGGCAGGGGAAGGATACTGCAAAATCTCCATTTCCTCCCCACTCCTGGGGAGTGGATATTGCAAAATCTCCATTTCCAACCCACTCTGGGGCTAGTCAGAGGTGGCATTTGCCAGTTCTCTGAACTATTCAAAATTTCTGCTACCGGTTCTCCAAACTGCTCAAAATTCCCGCTACTGGTTCTCCAGAACCTGTCAGAACCTGCTGGATTTCACCTCTGGTGTGAAGGTTCTGACAGATGGCCTAATTAAATCATGACTCTCGAGCCAAGTTTCAAAAAGAATCCAATGGTTTATTAGGAGCAACATGCCGGCATCTACTCCAGAGAGGTTTGCTCTGCCTGCATGTAAGTTATGGCCACCTTTGACCCTGTTCCCCCCTCCTTTCAGTCTGTATCATAAATCACATTCACCAACGAGGCACTCCCACGGGTTGCAGAAACACACCTCATCTCTCCCACCCACCCCCTGACTTTGGTAATCTGAGATTCACCTTCAGAGAACGGTATGCGTGGAATGTACTCCTCCCCCCTTGCTTCTAATGGCAACTCAAGAGCAGACTAGAAATGCTTTTAATATTATTTATTTATTTTATTTATTTAATGTGATTTATATGCCGCCCTATCGCGAGCCGGACTCAGGGCGGCTCACAACAGTAAAAAACATCTAATGAAAAAGTTGAAAAGAAATTAAATCCAAATCTCATAATTTAGTAGTTAAAAGTACAATTAAGACTAACAAGTTAAAAATTAAAACACCATCAGTCCAAGCCAGCCAAACAAAACAGCCACTTTTTCAGGTTGTGACAGAAAGAGCGGAGGTCAGGGGCCACCCGGAGCTCAAGGGGCAGTTGATTCCAAAGGGTAGGTGTGCCCACAGAGAAAGCTCTCTCCCTGGGGGTCGCCAGCCAACACTGTCTGGCCGATGGCACCCTGAGGAGGCCCTCTCTGTGGGAACACACCGGGCGATGGGCAGCTGTTGCTGGCTGCAGATGGCCCCCCCAAATATCCTGGGCCTAAGCCATATAGGGCCTTATAGGTAATCACCAGCACCTTGAATCTCACTCAGAGGGCAACCGGCAACCAATGCAAGTCGCGTAGGAGAGGTGTAACATGGGAGTGTCAAGATACTCCCATCACAACCCGTGCAGCCACATTCTGCACCAGCTGAAGCCTCCGAGTGGTCTTCAAGGGCAGTCCCATGTAGAGGGCATTGCAATAGTCAATACAGGAGGTGACAAGTGCATGAGTAACCGTGCATAGGGCATCTAGGTCAAAATAGGGGCGTAACTGGCGCACCAGGCGAACCTGGGTGAATGCCCCCCTGGTTACGGCCATTACATGATCTTCCAAGTCTAGCCGCGAGTCCAGGAGGACACCCAAGTTGCGCACCCTGTCTACAGGGGGCAACACCTCATCCCCTATGACCAAAGATGGAATCTCTTGATCGGACCGAGACGCCGATACCCACAGCCACTCAGTCTTAGCAGGGTTGAGCCGAAGCCTGTTCCTTCCCATCCAGATCCACACCACTTCCAGGCACTGGGACATCACGTCGAGGGCATCGCTGGGTTGGTTTGGGGTGGATATAAAAAGCTGGGTATCATCAGCATACTGATGATACCTCACCCCAAAACCCCGGATGATCTCACCCAGTGGCTTCATATAGATGTTGAACAAAAGAGGAGAGAGGACCGACCCCTGGGGCACCCCACAAGTGAGGGGCCTCATGGCCGACCTCGGTCCCCCAGCCAACACCACCTGCAAACGTTCCGAGAGGTAGGAGGAGAACCACCGTAAAACAGTGCCTTCCACTCCCAACCCCTCGAGGCATCACAGCAAGATACCATGGTTGAAGGTATCGAAAGCCGCAGAGAGATCTAATAGGACCATGACAGAGGAGTAACCTCTGTCTCGGGCCCTCCAGAGATCATCTACCAACGCGACCAATGCCATCTCTGTACTGTACCCGGGCCTGAAACCCGATTGGGTATGGATCCAGGTACTCTGCTTCATCCAGGGCCAATGTGAGTTGACGTGCCACCATGCTCTCAACAACCTTCGCAACAAAGTGAAGGTTGGAGACAGGATGCAAGTTGTTTAAAATAGCTGGGTCCAAAGCAGGTTTCTTGAGGAGTGGCCTCACCACCGCCTCTTTCAAGGCGGTAGGGAAGCTTCCTTCACCCAAGGATTCATTAATCACTGCCTGGATCCAGCCTCGTGTAACCTCCCGAGCCAAATAAACGAGCCAGGAGGGACACGGGTCCAATACACATGTGGCAGCACTCAGCTTACCCATGATCCTGTCCACTTCTTCCGGAGTAACAAGGTTAAGAACTTTCTCTTCTAAAATGGATTCACACTGTCAAGGTGGGTTAATTAAAAACTTGTCTACAATGATATTTCTTTTTATTTGCTTATTTGTTTACTTGTCACTTGGCATTATGGACTGTTCCCATGTTCTCCCATTGGGAATATTAAAAAGGAATGTCATGATAAAATTAAATTACAAATACAATAAGAAAAGTGCTTAAAGACTTCTCAAAATAATTTTAAAAATGTGATTGGGATCCTATTTCTTTTTGGGTCTTTTGGATGGGTCCATTTGGGGGCGGGGGGGAGCTCTTTAAAAAATTCACGCTTTAATGTGCTTCCTAACAGGGGAAAATAGGGTAGTTCTATTGTTCCAGAGAATTAAATCTTTACAGCTACAGAACTAGCATTTGTTGATTTGCATTTTCTTTGTTTCTCTCTAGCTCCTTTACAGTTTTCAGTTATCAGCATCTTTTCCCAGATCATAAATATCTTCATTCTCATTTCTACTCAAAATCTCTGAGGAGCTTCCTTAACTGTCCCTTGATTTCCCTATAATAACCCAAATAATCTAAGTAAAGTAGCTTCTTCTCAAATCCTTGAGGAATTCCAAGGGCAAACATCAAAGAACAACTCAGGATTGAAAGGTGCTATTAAATGTGTGATCAAAATGATAGAGCTGCAAAAATTTGCTCTTTAGGAAAGGATATTTATACAGGCTAGTCTAATTAGTCAACTAATCAACTAATTAGTGAGAGGTTTTTTTCCCCTCTTATGTTTCATGATTGCAGGTGGATCTGGTTCATATTAATGTTCAAAATGTTCTCTTGAAGAAGATGGTATATTCCATGGCGGTAATGGCAATATTGTCAGTATTGCTGTCAGGAATTACATGCCTTATTCTTTGTACTAAAGCATGTGATGTGGGTAAACCTCCCCTTATTAAGCACAAGTATTTTCTGCCAGGGGCTGGGATACTATCTCAATTCTACATGATATCTGATCCAGTTGGTTTCACAACCATCTGAAGAACAGGTTGATGAGATTGTGTAAGGACTTTCACTTCTAAACAGTACTGTGTTTCCCTGAAAATGAGACCCTGTCTTATATTTTTTAAACTCCCAAATAAGTGCTCGGCCTTATTTTTGATCTGATTATTTTGGGGTGCGTGGAGCAAGATGGGGTCCTCTTGCTGTCTTACCTGATTTCCAGCTCTGTCTCCCTAACCCTAACCAGAGGAAATGGTGGGACCGGCTGCACATGCATTTAAATATTTTCAGGGGAGGGCTTATTTTCAGGGAGGGTTATTTTTAAGTGCATGAGCTCAAAAGCTTGATTGGGCTTATTATCAGAGAATGTCTTATTTTAGGGAAAACAGGGTAGTATATCTTAAAGCACATATTTTTCTCAAATAGGGCATATCTGATTACTGGTATTATTTGCAGCACACATTATTTATTCTGTTCCTTGCTGTTAGTTCCTTCAATCTAAAACCAATATAGATTCACTGCACTGACATTTCTTACTGGGCAAATAAATATTTTACACAAACACACTTATGACAGCTCTCACCTCAGTCATTAATTGTGTGTTAATTGTTTAATTGTTTCACTTAATATTGGGGAACAGTTGTGCTGTATAGCAGTTTGAATGACTTTCAAAACAGTTGTTGAGCATGCATGGAATACAAATGTCAGTCTTTTTAATGAAATGTCTACAATTTTTCTTACGATAATAGTCCTCTGAAGGTCTATCATGGTTCCCCCAAAAAAGAATTATATATAACATTTGCCCTCAATTGTATTTCAAAGCACATCCTTCATGCCTATCCACACACACACACACACACACACACACACAAACACGCAAGAAGAAGATGGAGGAGTTAAAGCCAAAAGACTAGAAGTATGTGTAAGAGTTACAGATACGTTTGAAAAGATTATTAATGTTCTTTCAAGCAATTCATCTGTTTCCTAGTGAAAATCCCAAGAGCATTTTCCATTTCATAAAAAAAAAAACGTTTTTAGACACTCTGAAAAATCTTTGTCAAACATTTACATTACTATACAATGATGTGATCAGTTTTATATTCTTCCATTGCTATATTTGGTAGTTGTGTAATGTCACATTCTTCAGGAAAAGAAATATGATTTGTAATATATCTCTCATCACAGATATTTCCTTCAGAACTATCAACATATCCTGGCCTTGGTTTCTGCTGTAAAGGAGATAAATGAAGACAGTAACATATTATCCAACATCAGTCTGGGTATTCAAATCTCTAATAGTTATTTCATGGCAAGATGGACCTACTTGACTTCAATGGGGCTTCTCTCAACATGGGGCAGATTCATGCCCAACTATAAATGTGATGTCAAGGATTGGGTGGTCTCTGTTATTGCAGGACCTAATTCTTCCACCTTTCCCTTCATGGCAAACATCTTGAATATCTATAAGATGCCTCAGGTAAGGTTTGTTCTTGAACAAAATGTAATAGACTGTAAGGATAAACTTGAAAGACAGGAGGAAGATATGCAATCTATTCAACATTCTGATAAAAGTAATCTGGGTCTAAATCAGAAGTGTAATCTAAGAAAATGGCCACTGATTAACCCCACCACACACACTTCATTCTTTGGAACATAAAGACAGAGGAGACCAAATGTTATCCAGTTTCCAAGGTTGATGTCAGCCTTTTAATTTCTCCAGACTAGGAAACAAAATCCTGAATTCCTCCATTATAACATTACAATGAAGAATCTTTTAAGTCTAAAAGTACTTCCTCTGTCAGGTTTCGATGCTATCTCAAAATAAATGAATTTCCAAACTGCCGATCTTTGAGGAAATTTTCTCTTTATTGAGCACAGCCATCTGATCCTGGCTCTTTTGCGGTCAGTACTGACTTTTACCCCCCAATCCCTCCCTTTCCGATCCCCAATTCTCTGCTTCTCATTGGCTATCTTCCAAGCCACTTTCCTCATCTCTTTTTTGTCAGATCACAGGAATGTCTCCCCCCCTCCCATCTCCGAGGAGACAGAATCTTCAAAGGGATTTAGTAGGCAAAAGTTCAAGCTTCTCCTCTCTTTATATATGTCAGTGCTGGGACGCTGACATCCGGCCCCTCTCCCTTCACTCTCCCAGTGAGGCCTGCACGAGACAAACAACAAGTTTAGTACCATTACCCTCTCTGAGGGTGTGTCCCACCCCCTCCCGCCTTGTTCGGGTGATCTGCATGGAATTTAGCTATAAGGCGGTCAGCTTGAATGTTCGTGCTCTTCACCCAGAAAGCTTCTGACAAGGGGTAACCCTTCCACTTAATTAAGTATTGGAGGCGCCCTCTGTGCCACCTCGAATCAAGAATTCGCTGTACTTTGATTAAATGTTTATCTTGGAATGTGAATGGGTTGAATGCAACACAGAAAAGGAAGAAAGTATTTGCATATTTGAAACAATTTAATAATGATATAATCTGTTTACAAGAAACGCATATTACAGTTCAAGATCAAAACTATTTGAAAAATTCCAAATTAGGAACACATTTTATATCTTCAACTAACCAAAAAAAGAATGGTGTGGTTATTTATGTAAATAAAAAATTAACAGCCAAACTTATAGAAGCTGATCAAGATGGTAGGTTTGTAGCAATTGAACTACTTTCAGCAAATAGTCAAATTCTTTTGATAGGAATTTATGCTCCCAATCAACAACAGGACTATTTTTACAAAATGCTACATACTAAAATACTAAAATGGGATTATAGATCTATTT
Organism: Arizona elegans; assembly: GCA_022577455.1. Lineage (NCBI taxonomy): Eukaryota > Metazoa > Chordata > Lepidosauria > Squamata > Colubridae > Arizona > Arizona elegans. The sequence continues at coordinate 47,565,410 of JAKOOJ010000010.1, forward strand.
TAATTATGGGAGATTGGAATGGAGTAATTGATTCTAAATTAGATAAAAAGACTTTGGCGAAGTCAAGGATTAGACTACCACAGACTTTTTTTGATATGAAAGAAGACTTGGAATTAAAAGATATTTGGAGAATACATAACCCAAAAGAACTGGATTATACTTTCTTTTCTGATAGACATAGATCCTTCTCTAGGATTGATTTCATTTTGTTGTCAGATGACTTACTTGTTAGGACAAAAAGAACAAAGATTTTGCCAAGAACCTTGACTGATCATAGCCCAGTGTGGCTAGAAATTGAGACAAGTAAGACTGAGAGACGCTCTTGGAGATTAAATGAAAACTTGTTCAGATATGAAAAAAATATAATAGAACTTAAAAAGTATTTGAAAGAGTTTTTTGAAATGAATCTGAATAAAGGCACTCCAATGGAAATTGTGTGGGATGCAAGCAAAGCTTATATGAGAGGGGTGCTTATTTATATGAACTCTAAACATAGATTGATCCGACAAAAGAAAAGACTTGAATTGGAAGCAGAAATAAAGAATAAAGAACAGTTACTTATTAAAAATCCAACAGATGAAAGAATACGTGGTGTCATAAAACTTTTGAAAGATCAATTCCAAATGCTTATAGCGGAACAAGTTGCAACAAATTTACAATACGCGAAGCACAATACATTCTGCAATGCCAATAAACCGGGCAGGTGGTTGGCCTACACATTGAGGAAGAAACAGAGTATACGGACTATTGATAGTATTGATATTGGAGGGAAAGAAATTTTTCAACAGAAATTAATTAAAGAAGCTTTTCTTGATTACTACACTAAATTATATGCCAAAGAGGAGGTGCAGAATGGACTTATAGAAAAATATTTAGATAATAAAAGAGTTACAAAAATTACTGAGCAACAAAAGGAAAGAATGAATTATCCTATAACAGAGGAGGAGATAATAGTAGCAATAAAACAATTAAAAACAGCCAAAGCTCCTAGAACGGATGGTCTGACTGCAGTGTACTATAAAACTTTGCAGGCAGAAATGGTGGAACAACTCAGAGACTTATTTTGTAACATACAACAAGGGGGAAAATACCCCCATCATGGACTACAGCTTATATTTCTTTGATACCAAAAGAGCAAGCAGGTCCCAAAAAACCGGAGAATTACAGACCAATATCTCTTTTGAATACGGATTATAAAATTTATGCAAAAGTATTAGCCAACAGATTGATGCCAGTAATTCAAAAGGTGATTCATGATGATCAAGCGGGATTTATCGAGGGTAGGCACATGAAGGACAATGTAAGGCAAGTAATAGATTTATTGGAATATCTTGAGAAGAATAAACAGATCCCTGCAGTGCTGGTTTTCTTGGATGCAGAGAAGGCCTTTGATAAAGTGGACTGGAATTTTCTACTAAAGACTTTAAAAAAGATGGACTTTGGGGACCAATTTATACAGGCGGTTTCAGCAATTTATCAAGAGCAAAAGGCACAGATTATTATTAATGGAAGTTTGACAACAGAGTTTAAAATCGAAAAAGGAACAAGACAGGGATGTCCGTTGTCCCCACTGTTGTTTATTTTAACACTAGAAGTCTTGTTAAACACAATACGGGACTCTAATATCTTGAAAGGTATAATGATAAGGCAAGAGGATTACAGAATAAAGGCATTTGCAGATGATCTGGTCGTTACCCTAACACAGCCAATGGAATCAATAATCCAGATGAAGGACATTATACAAGACTATGGTAAAGTTTCAGGTTTTAGACTGAACCAGAAAAAAACTAAGATGATAGTCAAAAATGTGACACAAGATCGTAAACACGAGCTTGAAAGGAGGGCAGGTTTTGAGATTGTACCAAAGGTAAAATATCTAGGAGTTCAGGTTGCAGAATCAAATATGAAATTGTTTCAAAATAATTATGAGGTGTTGTGGCGAGAGGTGCAAAAAGACATGGAGACTTGGAAAAAACTGCAGCTGTCTTTACTTGGAAGAATAGCAGCAGTTAAGATGAACATTTTGCCACGATTTCTTTTTTTATTTCAAATGATTCCGATGCTTAAAAATGATAAACAACTAAAAGTGTGGCAAACTGGAGTGAATAAGTTTGTCTGGAACGAGAAAAAACCAAGAGTAAAATTGAAAATTATGCAAGATGTTCCAGAAAGGGGAGGTCTTAAACTTCCAAACCTACAGTTATATTATGATGCAGCAGCTTTGACTTTAACAAGTGATTGGTTTGGAGGAAAAAAGACTGGAATACTGAATGCAGAAAGTTTTGATTTGGAACTTGGATGGCATGCTTACTTATTTTATGACAACAAAGTGGATAAAGCATTTAAAAGCCATATACTTAGAGATTCGTTGTTGAGAGTTTGGAAGAAGCACCGACTCAAATGGGATTATAAAATACCGCTATGGCTGGATCTTGGTCATACTTTGTGGAATACAAATATAATGTCACTCGGGGGGGTTTTATACAAAGAGGTTCTTTTTACAGATGCGGGCAGATGGCAGCTGAAGACATTACAGACATTGTTGGCTGAAGGGATTAATCTAACTTGGTTACAATATAATCAATTGCAATTGAGATGGAAAGAGGACCAAAAAACTGGTATTATGATGTATAAGGAAGAATTGGTCAGACACATAAAAGAGAAAGGTCCAATGCATATTAAAAGACTTTATAATGTCTTGTTAGAAAGGGATTCAGAAACTGAACTAGTTAAAGATTGTATGATTAAGTGGGCACAAAATTTTGAGGAACCAGTGATGTTGGAAACATGGGAAAAAATTTGGGTTCAGAATGTTAAATTTACACAGTCGCAGAATCTGAGGGAAAATTTTTATAAAATGTTTTACAGATGGCATTTAGACCCCAAAAAATTGTCGTGTATGTACCCTAATGTGCAGCCTAAATGCTGGAGATGTGATTGTCTAGATGCTACATATTATCATGTTTGGTGGACCTGTAAGAAAGTTAAGGCTTTTTGGATAAAAATTTGGTGGGTCATGCAGAATGTTTTGAAGAAAAAAATTCAATTTTCTCCACAATTGTTTTTATTGGGTATAGTTAAGGGTTTTACATTGGGTGAAACAAAATTGATATTGTATATGATAACAGCAGCAAGATTGTTGATAGGTAAATACTGGAAAAATGAAGCGCTGCCCACGATTGAGGAATGGACTTTGAAGATGGCCAGTTTTGCAGAGATGGCGAAGATTTCAGCATATCTAAAAGATTGTTCACAAGAGACTTATGAATGGGAATGGAAGAGGTGGATAGATTATGTTCAGAACAAATATCAAACTAGGAAGTATCAAATAGCTTTTATTTGAAAATGTTATATTAAGATAGAAATATTTTAAGGTAATGAGGATGAAAATTTATTTGAAAATGTTATATTAAGATAGAAATAGGTTAATGTAATGAAGATGAAAATGTATAAGGGGGAGGGAGGGGTTCAAGGTTCAAGTTTTATATACAAAGGAGGGTTTTTCCTTTTACTTGATATGAGTATACTGTGTGGAAGTCTGGGGGGGAGGGGAGGGTTAGGGTGGGTTAGGGAGGTTGGGAAGTTTGGGGTGGGATGAGGGGGGAAAAAAGGGGTGAAAATGTAATTGTAAAACTTTTGCAATAAAAAAAAAAATTCGCTGTACTTCATAGTGAGTGTGGCCTCCAATAATCAAGGGCCCTGGGGAATGGGTAGAGGTGTCCATAGCGCTCGATATAGATCTCAACTGCGTCGAGGAACTGCGCTACCTGGTCTGGATCCCCATCGAACTTCCCTCTGAACCGGGGTGGCTCTGCCCTCGGTGGCCCCTCCTCCCATTGCAGGGCTCTGTGAGCCTGTCTAGGGTGCCGTTGGACTTCTTCCTCATCTCTCATTCGGGGGTGGGGGGGCGATGTTCTGCTTAGGCTGGTATGCTTGCTGGGCAGAGGAGGAACCCATGGATGTACACTGGGATTTTCTTTCCTTCTGGTGTGGGAGGGGGGAGGGCTGCGCTCCCGTCTATGGTGACTTAGTTCAACAGGCTCGGCTGGCCTTCCCCTTTCCTTGGGCCTGCAGGATGGTCCCTCTTCCAGTCTGACGGCATGCTCAAAATCTTGCTTCAATTTCTCCATGGGGCTCTCGAGTGGCAGCTTTGAAACTTTCTGTTGTCTGGCTTGTTGCCAGTCCCATAACCAGTCTGCCCTTCCCAATTCACTTAGAGGCTTCCCCTTACCTTTAGCATCTGGAAAGGGGAACTCAGCTTCTGCAGATTTTGGCAAAGTCCACCAAGGTTCATCATTTTCTCTTCTCTTGGCTTGGAACACGATCGTCTGACCTTGGTAATTCTGCGGCAGTGGTGGAGGAAGGGGGGGGGTTGCAGCTTTGCTGGGGGAGAGGGGGGTGTTACTTCCAAGCTGGCTGGAGTAGGGACAGGGGGCTGGTTAACAGCCACTTGAAGTAAGCTTTCAGTAGAGAGTTGGCTTTCTGCCATGGCTTCGGAACCTTGGCGCCACTCCGTCCAAACATCCAGCAGGGAGCTGGAGGGTTGGAGGTTTGCCAGTTTGGCTTGGAAAGTTGTGAGTACTGACCGTCTATCAGGTTTTGATGCTATCTCAAAATAAATGAATTTCCAAACTGCCGATCTTTGAGGAAATTTTCTCTTTATTGAGCACAGCCATCCGATCCTGGCTCTTTTGCAGTCAGTACTGACATTTACCCCCCAATCCCTCCCTTTCCGATCCCCAATTCTCTGCTTCTCATTGGCTATCTTCCAAGCCACTTTCCTCATCTCTTTTTCGTCAGATCACAGGAATGTCTCCCCCCCTCCCATCTCCGAGGAGACAGAATCTTCAAAGGGATTTAGTAGACAAAAGTTCAAGCTTCTCCTCTCTTTATATATGTCAGTGCTGGGACGCTGACATCCTCCTTTTTTACTTTTATTAAATTTATTTTTAACAAACAGCAACAAATAACCTTCCTCCCCCTTTATGTTACATTTTGTGATTTGGAAATATAGTGGCAACCCAAAAAAGGAATGAACAAACTATGAGTTTGTAGATGAAATTGATATTTTTGGTACTGTGCTAGATGTATTCCTCAATAAGAATCTGAATCTGAATCAATTAATATATTTGATTTCTTGACTTATTTATTAATAAATTCTATAGAAATATCAATTCATTTATTGTATCCATTTTGTTACCATGATTAAATAATCAAGTAAAGGATTCATGGACTTGATTTAGTAATAGGAATAGTTATCTTGATCTTTATATTTGTCGAGTGTCAGCTTTTGACAATGGCCTCGGTGCTGGCATCGTCTTCAAATCGACTCTGTAACCTGTCCCCGAAACAGGCACGTTGGGCGCAATATTTCCGCAGATTTACCATCAAGCTGAAAGCGATACCAGGGGGAAAGAACTATTTAGCTGATGCCCTATCGCACATGCCGCAATTTGAGAGCCAAAAAGAGGAGATAACACAAGCCTTAATACCTTATAAACAGACAGGAAAGCAAGGAAGGGACGTATTCCCGCTCCCCACAACCTGGGTAGTGGAGTTGAGGAAAAAATTAGCAACAGACAGTTGGTTGAAGACCAATCCCCAGATAGTGACACAGAAAAGAGGACTAATGTGGAAAGGAGATAAATTATATATCCCCGAAGGATTGAGTGATAAGGTGTTACGACAATGCCACGATGTAAAAACAGCAGGGCATTTCGGTTTCGTGAAAACGTTGCATCTAGTGAGGAGACAGTTCTGGTGGCCACATATGCGAAAACAGGTAGAGACATATGTACAAGGCTGTCCCATCTGTATAAGAGCTAAACCCTTGTCAGGGAAACCATCTGGTTTATTACAGTCCGTGGCTGAACCACAGAGACCTTGGGAAGATATAGCCATGGATTTCATAGTTGAATTGCCTCCCAGCAAAGGACACAATGTAATATGGACTATTATTGACCTGTTTTCCAAACAGGCACATTTTGTCCCCTGTAAAGGACTACCGTCCACAGGGCGTCTAGCGAAACTATTTGTCCAACACGTATATCGACTTCATGGCACACCCAAACGTATAATCTCAGACAGAGGTCCCCAATTTACCGCCCGGTTCTGGAGACGTTTCCTAGGACAATTAGGAACAGAACAGGGACTGAGCTCTGCGTTCCACCCAAATACCAATGGAGCCGTTGAAAGAGCCAATGCCATGGTAGAAAGGTATCTACGTTCTTATGTGTCATACCAACAAACAGACTGGTACGAACTCTTGCCTTTCGCAGAATCAGCATATAATAACACCGTGCACAGCAGTACAGGTTATACACCCTTCCTGGTAGTTTCTGGAAAAGAGTTCCCGGCCATCCCCGATCTAGATGTACAAATGACTAGTTCCCATAGTCCAAAAGAATGGACAGAGAAGGTTAAACAGAGTTGGCCACACATCAAAAATACATTAGAAAAAGCTTCTGAAGCGTACAAAACCCAAGTAAACAAATGGAGACGAGATAACCTACCCTTCAAAATAGGAGAAAAAGTGTATTTGTCCACAAAATATATCAATCTGCGTATGCCCAGTAAAAAATTAGGTCCAAAGTATATAGGTCCCTTTCCCATCACCAAAATAATAAATCCCGTAACGGTATCCTTACAACTACCCCCCTTACTGAAAAGAATACACCCAGTATTCCACAGTAGTCTCCTAAAACCAGCAGCCAAAATAAGAGAGACAGGAACACGTCCAGGGCCTGTGACAGGAAGCTCATACAAAATTAAAAAGATCCTCAATTCTAAGATATATCATGGGAAGCTTAGATATTTAGTACATTGGAAGGGATACCCTATATCAGAAGCAACATGGGTGAAAACGAAGGATATAGATGCTCCACGATTACTAAAACAATTCCATGAAACATATCCAAACAAACCAGGTGGACACTTTCCCACTTAATGAGAATAGCCGAATGTTTTTATGTCCCTACAGGAAGAGACCTGGTTGGGGGGGGGGGGGGCGCATGTCGAGTGTCAGCCATTCCCTTGACACATGATCCCGGGGACTGTGACAAGCCAGAAGAACAGAGACACGGTGAAGGGGGGTGTTGTAGCATTTAGCAGGGCACGGAGATATCAGGTGGTGGACGGTATAGGGAATCTGGATAGCTTCACCTTTGAGTGTGTGCGTGTGGTGTTTGTTCGGCGGAGCACAGGTGGTTCCAGAGGAGGCTGACAATATTGCAGAATATCCTTCCTTCCTTCCTCCTTCCCTCCTTCCCTCCCTCCCTCCCTATGAATTTTTCATGATGACAAAATAATGTAGTGATGTTCTACAAGATAATCATAATTGCACAGAAATTCAAATAAAATGCTCTATTTATTTTACCTTATCGCTTATGCAAACATAGCTGTTTCACTATACTGTAAAAATGCATGAAATATCTTGTAAAACTACTTGAAGTAAAAGATAATTAACACTGGTAAGGTCTCATATTAAGACTTACCTAGTGGCGATAAAAGCGGCAAAATGTAACTATTTTGCCGCTCTTATTGCATCATCAGATAATTGCCCAGCCTCCCTGTTTAGGGTGACCCGCTCCCTACTCCACCAGGCAGCACGGGAGGACCCCTTGGAGGGTAGGGCCGAGGATTTTATGCAGTATCTGTATGATAAAATCGCTCAGATTTGGGAAGACTTGGACTCTGACTGGGTAGACTCAGGAGGGATGATGGAGGCAGGTCTTGAGAATGTTATCTGGGAAGAGTTTGACCCTGTGACTCCCGAAGACATGGACAGGATTCTGGGTAGACTGAGTGCAGTCACATGTTTATTGGACCCGTGTCCCTCCTGGTTGGTACTGGCTTCTTGGGAGGTGACACGAGGCTGGCTTCAGGGGATTATAAATGCTTCATTGGGTGAGGGTGACTTTCCCACTACCTTGAAAGAGGCGGTGGTGAGACCTCTCCTCAAGAAGCCTTCCCTGGACCCAGCAGTGTTAGCTAACTATCGTTCAGTCTCCAACCTTCGCTTTGTGGCAAAGGTTGTTGAGAGTGTGCTGGCGCGACAGCTTCCCCAGTACCTGGATGAAACGGTTTATCTGGACCCGTTCCAGTCGGACTTCAGGCCTGGGTACAGCACAGAAATGGCATTGGTCACGTTGGTTGATGATCTCTGGAGGGCTCGGGACAGGGGATGTTCCTCTGACCTGGTCCTATTAGATCTCTCAGCGGCTTTTGATACCAATGACCATGGTATCATGCTGCACTGATTGGAAGAGTTGGGGGTGGGGGGCACCGTGCTGCGGTGGTTCTCCTCCTTTCTCTCTGACTGGTCACAGTCTGTGTTGGCAGGGGGGCAGAGGTCGACCCCGAGCCACCTTACATGTGGGGTGCCACAGGGGTCTGTCCTCTCGCCCCTTCTGTTCAACATTTATGTGAAGCCACTGGGTGAGATCATCCGTGGTTTCGGGGTGAAGTACCATCAGTACACTGATGATACTCAGCTGTACATCTCCACCCCGGACCACCCCAATGATGCCCTTGAAGTGATGTCCTGGTGCCTGGAGGCCATGTGGATCTGGATGGGGAAAAACAGACTCAGGCTCAACCCATCCAAAACCGAGTGGCTGTGGTTTCTGGCATCCTGATATAGTCAGTTGGTGCCATCACTGACTATTGGACGCGAGTCATTGGCCCCCTCAGAGAGGGCTCGCAACTTGGGTGTCTTCCTGGATTCACGGCTGTCTTTAGAAGAGCATTTGATGGCTGTGGCCGGGACGACTTTCTATCAGGTCCGCCTGATCTGCCAGTTACGTCCCTTTCTGGATCAGGACTCCTTATGCACAGTCACTCATGCCCTCATCATTTCCCGCCTGGACTACTGTAATGCTCTCTACATGGGGCTCCCCTTGAGGAGCACCCGGAAGCTCCAACTGGTTCAGAGTGCGGCTGCGCGCATAGTTATGGGAGAGACGTGGCGTTCTCATGTAACACCTCTCCTGCGTGAGCTACACTGGCTCCCGGTGGTCTTCCGGGTGCACTTCAAGGTTTTGGTTACCACCTTTAGAGCGCTCCATGGCTTAGGACCGGGGTACTTACGGGACCGTCTTCTGCCGCCAGTAGCCTCTCACCGGCCAGTATGCTCACATAGAGAGGGGCTCCTCAGGATGCTGTTGGCCAAACAGTGTCGACTGGCGGCCCCCAGGGGGAGAGGCTTCTCTGTGGGGGCACCTGACATCTGGAATGAGCTCCCCCCGGAGATACGGAGGATCCCGGATTTACGCACCTTCCGCCATGCCCTCAAGACCTTTTTATTTCAACAGGCTGGCCTGGCCTATCTTATTTATTTATTTATTTATTTATTTATTTATTTATTTATTTATTATCAAATTTATATACCGCCCTTCTCCCAAAGGACTCAGGGCGGTGCACAGCCAAAGTAAAAAACATAGATACAAACATTAAAATACAGTTAAAAAGATATATATGTGTTTGGCCCCAAAATTAAAAGAACAATAACAAACCTATTAAAAAACATTTAAAAATGTGTTAAGCCAGCCCGGCTTGCTGAAAAAGATAAGTCTTCAGGGCACAGCGGAAGGCACCAAGGTATTGAATTCTTCATATCTCTGGGGGCAGTTGATTCCAGAGGGCAGGTGCCCCCACAGAAAAGGCCCTCCCCCTGGGGGCCACCAGTCTACATTGCTTGGCCGATGACACCCTGAGGAGGCCCTCTCTGTGGGAGCGCACAGGTCGGTGGGAGGCCATTCATAGCAGCAGGTGGTCTTGAAGATATCCAGGTCCTATGCCATGGAGCGCTTTAAAGGTGATAACCAACACCTTGAAGCGCACCCGGAAGACCACTGGGAGCCAGTGCAGCTCACGCAGGAGAGGTGTTAAGTGGGAGCACCATACAGCTCCCGTAACTACCCGTGCGGCCACATTCTGGACCAGCTGGAGCCTCTGGGTACTCTTCAAGGGGAGCCCCATGTAGAGAGCATTGCCGTAGTCCAGGCGAGAGGTGACGAGGGCATGAGTGACTGTGCACAAGGAATCCCGATCTAGGAAGGGCCGCAACTGGCGGATCAGGCGAACCTGATAAAAAGTCCCCCAGGCTACAGCCGTCAGATGTTCCTCCAAGGACAGCTGCGTATCCAGGAGGACGCCCAAATTGTGAGCCCTCTCTGAGGGGGCCAAAGACTCGCCCCCAATTGTCAGTGATGGTGTCAACTGACTATAACAGGATACCAGAAACCACAGCCACTCAGTCTTGGATGGGTTGAGCCTGAGCCTGTTCCTCCCCATCCAGATCTGCACGGCCTCCAGGCACGGGGACATCACTTCAAGGGCATCATTGGGGTGGCCCGGGTGGAGATGTACAGCTGGGTGTCATCAGCATACTGGTGGTACTTCACCCCGAAGCAACGGATGATCTCACCCAGCAGCTTCACATAGATGTTGAACTTACGGGACCGCCTTCTGCCACCCATTGCCTCCCACCGGCCAGTTCGCTCTCACAGAGAGGGCCTCCTCAGGGTGCCGTCAGCCAGACAATGTCGGTTGGCGACCCCCAGGGGGAGAGCCTTCTCTGTGATGGCGACTACCCTCTGGAACAACCTACCCCCAGAGATACGAGTGATCCCAGACCTCCGGACTTTTCGTCGGGCCCTTAAAACCTATTTCTTTCAGTTAGCCGGGCTGGCCTGATTTTATATTGGTTTTAAAATTGATACTGATTTTAATTGAAATGTTTTAAATTGTGGGCCAAACTTTATTTAATTATTTTAAAACTATTTTAACTTTTGTGTACAAATGTTTTATTTTTGGCTGTTCACCGCCCTGAGTCCGAAAGGAGAAGGGCGGTATAGAAATTTAAATAATAAAATAAATAAATAAAAAATAAACAAAAGGGGTGAGAGAACCGACCCCTGAGGCACCCCACATATGAGGCATCTCGAGGTCGACCTCTGCCCCCCTGCCAACACAAACTGCGACCAGTACGAGAGAAAGTAATTAAAAGTAATTAAACTTTGCCACCTTTATCGCCACTAGGTAGGTATTAATATGTGACCTTACCAGTGTTCGGTCAGATTCAGCAAGACTGGCCCTCCAACTGCTCTCTAGGCATCTTTTCCAGCACTTCATCTCCCTCTGCTCCTCGGTAAACCATGGAGCCCCATGGGATCGGCACCGGGTCAGAGGCCGCAAAGGCACAACTCGATCTAAAGCCCCACTAGCCGCCCGATCCCAGGCAGCTACCAGGTCTTCGGCCGAGTCGTGTGCCAGGTCCTCAGGAAATGGCCCAAGCTCCATCTGGAACCTATCAGGATCCATCAGGCGCCTGGGGCAGACCCACCTTATTGGTTCTGCCTCCCTGTGGCGGGGTGTAGCGGTTCGAAGGTCCAGGCGAAGGAACGAGTGATCTGTCCATGACAAGGGTTCCATCTCTATATCCCCTATAAGAAGACCACCCAACCACTGGCCAGAGAGAAAAATCAGGTCCAGAGTGTGTCCCCCCCCCCCCCCGTGAGTGGGGCCATGAACTAACTGGGTCAGGTCCATGGCCATCATGGAAGCCATGAACTCCCGGGCCATCTCCGACGTTTCACCAATGGATGGCAAGTTGAAATCACCCATGACCATAAGCCTAGGTGTATCAACTGCCACCGTGGCTATCACGTCGAGTAGCTCGGGTAGGGCCGTTGCCACACGGCAGGGAGCCAGGTACGTTAGCAACAAGCCCCTGACCCCATCTCACAAAGAGGGACTCACACCCGGCAATCTGTGGCAGAGTGGTCTCCCTCGGACCAAGACCTTCTTTAATAATAACCGCCACCACCACCCTGCCCCTGCCCTGGGCCCTCGGCTGATGGAATGCTCTGAAGCCTGGTGGGCACATCTCAACCAGAGGGACCCCTCCCTCCGGGCCCAACCAGGTCTCCGTAATACCCGTCAGGTCCGCTCCCCCCTCCTGTATAAGATCGTAGATGAGGGGGGCCTTATTTACCATGGACCTGGTGTGCATGCATCCCTCATTAGGATGGCCCTCCATCACCTCTCCAGCCCCTCGTCCTACACCCTCCAAACTGTTACCCCATGCCAGGCTCGGCTCCGACCTTGGTGGATTACCCCCCTCCATCCCCCTTGGTCGTCCTCCCAATTCCCCTTAAAAGATTATTAAAATCCCTAATTAAAAAACCCCTCAATCCCCGCTTTAAAACATGCCACCTCTCGGGGCTCCAAAGCCCGTCCCTGAGGATTTACAATTTAATTGTAAATTTTAAATTTTAAATTGTTTTAAAACATTAGGGGTGTTTTAATTTGTTTTTGGGCCAAATTATTTAATGGGTTATTATATTGTCTTTTAAATTTTGTAGTTTGTGTGTTTTATCTTTTTGGCTGTTCACCGCCCTGAGTCCTTTGGGAGTAGGGCGGTATATAAATCCAAAATAAAATAAAAATAAATAATTAGCTGACTGAGTTACTATAATACTTATTACATATGCTTGCTAATATTTGCTAACATTTGCTAAATACAGAGTGTTATAAGAATGTTGTTATAATTATTATATATTTCTTCCTCTCCTCCTCCTCCTGAAATTAGAGTAATCAATGGATTATTAAATCCCAGGGAGACATGGGCAGTTTCATCTGCTGGAATGTTTTATCAGGGTTTCTGTATCACCTTGAATGTGATAGTGTTAAATCACGTTAAAGCATAAGATACTATTTTTGCCTCTGTCAAATTCTGAAAATGAGAAATGCAGCCCAAGATTTAGCACTAGTTATATTTCAGACCACTGAAATATGTTGGTTGCTAGGGAGCTGTATATTTTCTACTTCTGATCTGTAGTGTACTTGTTTCTGAAATTCAGATAGGATACAATGGATAGTAGGAGGCAGATTACAAAAATAAATATGAAACCATTAAATAGGAAGGGGTTAAATGATTGTGCCTGTTCAGTACTTGTTGGATTGTAAATTATATCCATATAAGCATCCATATTGGTATGCATTCATATCAGGATGCTTAAAGATTTGAGATAAAAATGAAGCAAAGCTGGAAGAGGAATAATGTAATGAAGCGGGCTCTGATAGATGACCACTAGATAACTTTCTATTCACTCTATTCTAAAAAGCAATGCATCCGGTTGGAAAAAGTACAAACTCAGCCAAAATCCTTTTGGTTCCTCTAGGAGGCCTCTAAGTTGTCAGAAGAAAGGAACATTCTAATGACATACAGCTTAAAGGTTGGTTAGGTCAAGGGGATCCACATGAGTTAAAAGTTGTCCATCGTCAAAAGATGATTTGAATCTATGCTTCAGTAATCTACAAAAAGAATTATGACTGTTTTGCAAAGAAACTCTGTAATTAGCAAATGTCAATTAAAAATGATAAATGTATATGGCCATATGAATTGCTGAGTTAACAGAATCCTTTGTCTAGAAGGGTATAAAACCATTGTACCTAATTTCTGTCTTTGTTCAACACTTCATGTACAGAGCCTTGAACCTATTGCGCAATATATAAATCTGTCTCTGATTAATCTAAAAGTTGTGCTTGTCTTATTAAATCCACAACATTTATGGCACCCTGCAGATGGGACTACAAGGCAGAGAACTTTTGTTCTACCAGACAGCCTGCCTCGGCGGGAATCGATGCCTCCCCAAGGAAAATCCACTGGCCGGCCATTAGGACTCCTTTGAAGTCCACGGAGATTCAGTGAGGAGGTGCCGTAAACCCGCTGACGAAAACAGGCCAGTCAAGAATCCTTGAAGGTTGATCAGACACAGAGACTCAACATAAATACAAAAGAAAGAAAGAAAGAAAGAAAGAAAGAAAGAAAGAAAGAAAGAGAGAAAGAAAACAGGTAAGTATAAATCAGAGAGTTAAAGTCTCTCTGTTTAGAGGTACACACCCGTTAAAGGGGTGGCAGAGGGGACCTGATCACTCCCCCCCAGGAGACCAGGTGGCGTCCTGAAGTCTCTGGAATTAAGTATTTAAGTTTTGGAATTAAGGAACTAAGTATTGTGTGTAATCTTATGTGTGGTAAGAGAAGAACTAATTGCAGTGTTATAAATTTTCTGATAAACTGACATTCTTAAACAGCCAGAGTTTACTGTTCTTCCCTCCCGGGGTTTAGCAGGCAGTTAAAAAGGTGAAGCCTGTCTAAATGGGAAAACAGATATGATTTGATCAATTCGGTGTGATTTCTGTTAAATATATATGTATATATATAATGATAGTGTGTAAATTTGAATGGAATTTAATTGATTGTGATATGTGTGGCTGCCAGCAAAATGAGATGATTTGTGCTTGAGGTATGAAGTGGGATTTTTTGTATGTGAAATTGGTTTAAACAAGAAGTTGATTGCAGTGCAAATGTGAATGCCGGTGTGTTGAGAATGTGAGAAATTAGAAAGAAATGCAGAGGGTTGTGTCGTTGAAAGGAGAGGCGAAAGGAAGATGAGAATTCTATGTACTTTAAATATTTTTTTCCCTGTATTTCCCCCCCACCCTTCCTTTGGAAGAAAGAAGCAGGAAAAGGGTGGGCTGCGGACAGCATGTCTCTCTGCTGAGCAGAAAAAGGAGGGGGAAGTGGGTGATCGGCTAATGCTGTTGCTGTTGGTCTCTTTAATTTGCATATGAAAGCTTTTCTGCTCTGAATACAATTTTGATTTTATTTTTTCTGGAAATTTTTGGAGGTTTAAAAACGCTTCATTAAACCTGTACTCAGAATCCTGTTGTTTCGCCAGGCTGGGTTAGCAACATAATTTTAAATCAGATGTTTTAAATTTCTGGGGTTTTAAATTGAGCCGGATCCATTTAATTGTTTGTTCTTAATGTTTTTATGTCTGCGTGCATTTTGCATACTTAACAGATGGCACGTTTGTTCATTTGTATGTTTGTTTGTTGTTTATTTGTTTGTTTGTTTGTCAGTAGCACAAGTTACTGCCCTTTTTGGGAATTGTCACAGAGATGAGTTGGAAATTGCAATGTGTGGTGGGAGAGATTCAGTGGCATTTTTGTCTAAAATGATTGGATTCTGCCTCGAGAATATGCTTGTTTTTGTTCACTTCAGTTTACAAGGAGATTAGATATTGGTGCTGAGAAGCTAATTTGTTTATAGAGGGATATACGGTAGTTGAAGGAAGAGAGGAAGTTTTAAGGGAAGTCAGAAAGTTGCCTTTAAGTTTGTCTACAAAGACTTGTGCTGACAGCGGTAGGAGAATTGTATAAGAAGGAGTTAGAGAAAGTAGAATTGATGGAAAGGAGAAGGTATGTGATTTGTTTTTGGAAGGTTATGGATGTTGTATAACCTTTGGACGGGGAAGGAAGAAAGGAATGTGAGAGCGGAACCAAGTGATAATGGGAAGAAGTGGTGATATGGGCAGGGAAGACAGCGTTAAAGATTGCCCGATCCAAAGAAGAGAAGTGGTGTTTTTTGTTGACAGAGATCAGATTAAGTGAACAAAGCATTTGAATACACTTAATCAGTGAAGGGAGTGTTGGAAGATTTGAGAAGCTCAATATTAAAAGCACAAGAAAATTCCCCTAAAGAAAATAGGCAGAAACTCAGGCAGAGTTCAGCCCCCACCTTTACCAATGGGCCATTAAGAAACTGAGATGCCACCTTATTTCCACAACAAAAGGAAGAATAAAAGATGTGTTTGTTTGTTTCTTGCTTGCCTTACTAGGAACAATAAAACTGATTCCAGGAGTTTTGAATTCAGGAAGGGAAAGCTCTGCCTTTCAGCAATCTTTAAAGGGAAAGACTCCCCCCCCCCCCCACACACACACAGGAGTAGTGAAAAAAAAAATCACTCCTGATAGAAAGGAGGGGTGGCATCTCCGCCTCCATCTATAAACAAGCAAGAATTAAGATAATTCTATGCAAAATTAATTGAATCTGGACCTTGGAGTTTGAAATGGGAGGGACATGAAAGAGGAAGCCTTGAAAATTTGAAACAGGCTTTAACCAGGGCTCCTGTATTGGGTTTGCCAAATTTGGAAAAGCCATTCGGTCTCTTTGTAGACACACACACACACACACACACACACACACACACACACACACACACTGAATTGCACGAGGGGTGTTGGCTCAGAAAGTAGGAAATTGACCTTTGAGGGAGCCCTCATTGTAAGCACCCCACATCAAGTCAGAACTATCCTTCAGTGGTGGTTATCTGATTCAAAATTCTAAACAAAAATAAAACAATTTTAATGCAGCAGACAGATTTGATTTTACCTACAGTTCTCAATTTGAATCAAGCACAGTTCTTAACCAACACCAGATCAATGGATCACCTTGGATGAGAACATTATGGTGTTGAAATAATTGGCTTCCATACAAAAATAAGACCAGATTTGGAGGGACACCCCCTGGAGACAAATTGCCTCAAAATTGGTCTGCTCAAACCTTTGAATTGTATTCATTAAATTAAGCTCTATGGACAGGGAGCCTGGATAGCTCAGTAGACAAATGCATTGTAATTTAACACCAGCTGTCTGCAATTACTGTAAATTCAAATCTCACCAGGCTCAAGGTTGACTCAGCTTTCCATCCTTTCTAAGGTAGGTGAATTGAGGACCCAGTTTGTGGGGGGCAATAAGCTGACTTTATGACGGCTATTGCTTAATGCATTGTAACCCTTAGTCTCTGGACATCATTTGGCAAAATATGGGTGGAGTCATTGGGGACTTCAAGCTATTGTACATGAACTTTTAAACTAAGCTATGGTTGTATTGGGATATATCCTTTAGTAACATCAATTATAAACAAATGTTTGGTTTGTAAAAAGGTGAATGAACATGCTGTCAGAAAACAACATATGGGTAAGATGTATCACCAGCTTTAAGACCATTTCAATGTATTCATGTGGATTTTACAGAATTACCAAAAGTGGGGAGTGTAAAATATTTATTAGTCATAGTAAACCACCTCACAGGGTGGGTTGCAGCTTTTATCTGCAGTAATGCTACAGCAACAGTGGTGTCAAGAGTTTTACCCAACCTAGACAGATTATCATCATATGAACTGTTGTTTGGAGTAGTTTTCACTACAGGAAGCATATGCATTACTTCCTTGGAAACCAAAGGCAAAGTATTGAAACAATATGTATATAACCTGTCCAGATATTTTGAAGTTTTTAGGAAACAAGGACTATTAGCCCAAACACCACCTTTGAAGTTTCCAGTTCACAAATTCCACCACGATGATTGGATGTTAATCCAAACTGGACGGAAGTTAGACCCCAAGTGAACGGGCCCAATCTCATCAAGGAAATCCAGTGAAGTTGATGATCCAAAGGATCCAGCCACCAGTGGGAATAGCATTCTTCATCATCTGGACTATTTTTGTATTTTTTCTTTCTTAGGATTCAGTGGTTGCCTATGCTGTTTCCCAACTGAAAAGGACTACAACTGCTCAGATTCCTTTGCGCACTCGCCCAGATGTATTGATTTTGTAATTGTGTTTTTAAGATCTTAGAAGGACGATCCTGGATCCACTGGATGAGACTGATACCAGGTGATCATCAGCCCTGCTGAATCACTCCGGAAGCTGATTCTCTACGCACGGCAGAAGATTCATCAGGAGGAAAACGACCTTCACAGTGCACATATACATTTTCTTAGCTTTAATATAACACTTTCTTACACATGTTAATGTCATTAGAAGTTTGGGAGTACGTTTTGTGGGTACTTGTTTTTCTAATCTTGCTAGTAATTTTGTTTTACATATATAAGGAACGTTTTTGTGGTAGACCTAGGATTTTTATTGCTACTCCTGTTTCCCAAACCACACACACCACTAACCCTTTCCCTGACGTAGTGAGCTTCACACCATAGTTGATTATGATTTGTTTATGGCTTTGGACATTATTCACACTAGATGTCGAGTGTCAGCCATTCCCTCGACACATGATCCCAGGGACTGTGACAGCCAGAAGAACAGAGACACGGTGAAGGGGGGTGTTGTAGCGTTTAGCAGGGCACGGTGATATCAGGTGGTGGACGGGACTAGGACTCTCAAGTGAACATAAGATGAACATTGATTCCCCAAGTAGAGACACTTTAGGTCAAGTTCGCTACCGCCAAAAACGCATTGTCTATGCACGGGGTTCTTACTTTAGACCTAAGTCAACTCCACCACCTAAGGTTGCACTATTGACATTCCCAGCTGAAGGGGGAATAGATAAGGAAAATGGGCCTCTACAACAATTGCATAGAGGAGACTATATATCACGGATTTTGGAATAAAGTCAAGATCTTGTTAAACAGTATGACCCTACCCTAGGTCAGAAATGCTGCTTATGTTTTATCTGCTAGCCCTGCATTTTATCATGCTGTTCCTGTCAAACCACAACTCTGGGTTAGAACAAAGGCTACCAGAAATAAACTTTAAGAAGGGAAAGTGGGGTGGATGGAATCTGTCCAAGACCATTTCAACCTTCAGAATTTCCACTCTGGTTCAACTTGAAGTCCAAATCAGATTTGTGTATCCTTTTTCCACCTCCTTTTTCTATCTCTCGATATGTTTTTTGAAGGACCAATTCTCAGAGATAAACAGAAGGCCCCCTCACTGGAAGTCCCATTGCAACCACTGGCAGGAATGTTTGTGGCAGGGACTTAGGGGTCTGGACTAATGCAAGGAACTACTGAGTGCATGCCTTTTCCATAAATCTTCTTATGTGGAAAGGATGCATATTTGTGTTTACCAACAAACTGGACAGGAACATGTAACAAATCAGGTGTGGTCAGAGAAATTGCCAAGGAATTGCAGGATAGGGCTTCCAAGATAGGTCAGAGGTTATAAACAACTGACATGTGGTTTTCTTGGTTGCCTGGATCCGGGTGAATTAATATGGCTGTGGCAGGCCTAGCTTTTATTCCTTGTGCAATCCCTATGCTGAAACATCTATCAATAAGAGCAGTAAAGGAGATTCAAGTTGAAAAGGAACTAGCTTTGATAGAACATTTTCTTAATCAACTTGGTCCCTATCCCTGTCTTCTGCGCATGCCCCAAGATGGCGCTGTCCGGGTGAGATCCGTCCGACGATGGGACGATTTCTGGTCGTTCGGGGGTCTGGGGAGCTGACTTGACCATCTACAGCCCCAGCCCCAGTTGTGGGAGCCTCTGCCCAGCCTGTGGAGGGCTTTTTCACCCTCCGGAGTATTGCGGCTGGGCGGAGCCGATGCGAGAGGCGCTGCGGGAGGACTGCGGCCTGGGTGCGTTTTCTTCTGCGGCGGAGGCCGCGGAGGCCGGGGCGGCCTCGGCCCCAGTTGTGGAGCCTCTGCCCAGCTTGTTGAGGGCTTTTGCCCTCCAGAATATTGCGGCTGGGCGGAGCTAACGCGGGAGGCGCTGCGGGAGGATGGCAGCCTTCTTCTGCGCCGGAGGCCGCGGAGGCCGGAGCGGCGGTGGCTGTGGACGCGGCGGCGGCGGCATGGAGCGGGCCCTTCCCTCCCAGGCCCGGGATGTTGTTCCGGTGGTCCTGGGATGTGTTGAGGGGCCGGTTTCCAGACGACGTCGACGATGGCAGCTGAGGCGGCAATGGCGGCTGTGGCTCGATGGCGAGATGATGGCGGTGGCGGCCTGGTGCTTAGCAGTAAAGAAGGGGGGAAGATATGGCCGCTTTGTTTCTGGCCTTACCATCTATACCATGGAATAGACCATCGGACCTGGGGGCTGGAGTCTGGAAGCGGGAGATACAATCAGGGGGATTTATGAAGTTCTGGGGGCCGGAGAGGCTGGAGAGCGGCCAAAAAAACTGGTCACCTCGATTGATCTCCCCCCCCCATGCCTTTGACTTGGTCTTCGGCTCCCCGCTTCCAGTTTGTACCCAGCTGTGTGTTATCCCTCCCTTTTGAATATCTTCTCTTCCTCGGGCTTAACATCATTATGCCTCTATGGTTTGGCTCCTTTTCCATCTTGTGCCCCAAGCTGGAGGGTGTTTGGACAATTGTCATCCGGGAGCTGAGGGAGTTGTTGCCTTTCACCAACGGAGGAATAGACCATCTAACTTTCCTAAGCCCTTTCCATCTGGGCTAGCCATCGTGAGAGGATGGCTTGGATTTTTACCTCCAATCTCGATGAACTGATACGGGACTCCTTCCACTGCAGTGAGAGGGCAGTGGAGTCCAGCTTACCGGCTTTTAGGTCCATCTTGCTCCAATACCTTAGACTAGTCATCAAACTCCTGACCAGACTTACTACCTCTCATCTATGTATGGCTTATACCTCGGCAGACCTGCTTGCGCTGCGAGATGCCCCCCTCTCGCGGCGATGGCCCTCCATGTTATCAAAGGCCTACCTTAAGGACGGGCTTTGGAGCCCCGAGAGGTGGCATGTTTCAAAGCGGGGATTAAGGGGTTTTTTAATTAGGGTTTTTAATAAATTTTTAAGGGGAACCGGGAGGATGACCAAAGGGGATGGGGGGGTTAATCCACCAAGGTCAGAGCCGAGCCCGGCACGGGGGTAACGGTTTGGAGGACACTGGACGAGGGAATGGGGAGGGGGCGGAGGGCTATCCCAATGAGGGTAATACCATCATTACGGTGGCGGGGAGGGGCAGATATGGTGGGAGCAGGGGGCCATATCATGTGTTGGGGACGCGCACTTGCTGTTTGAGAGCAATTGCGCGCCCCAGCCCCCAAAGCTCCCCTCGGATACTAGGTGGCTCAGATACTCGGGACCTGGGCCTGCGGTTGATGCTGTACAACGCTAGGTCTGTGGTAAATAAGGCCCCCCTCATCCACGATCTTATCCAGGAGGGGGGAGCGGACCTGGCCGGTATTACGGAGACCTGGTTGGGACCGGAGGGAGGAGTCCCTCTGGTCGAGATGTGCCCACCAGGTTTCAGAGCATACCATCAACCGAGAGCTCAGGGGAGGGGCGGGGGGGGTGGCGGTTATTATTAAAGAAGGTCTTGGTTCAAGGGAGATCACTGTGCCTCAGATTGCTGGATGTGAATCCCTCTTTGTGAGATGGGGTCTTGGGGTTCAGATGGGCTTGCTGCTTGCGTACCTGGCTCCCTGCCGCGTGGCAGCAGCCCTGCCTGAGCTACTCGACGTGATAGCCACGGTGGCAGTTGATACACCCAGGCTTGTGGTCATGGGTGATTTCAACTTGCCATCCGTTGGTGAAACGTCTGGGATGGCTCGGGAGTTCATGGCTTCCATGACGGCCATGGACCTGACCCAGTTAGTTCATGGCCCCACTCACGGGGGGGGGACACACTCTAGACTTGATTTTCGTCTCTGGCCAGTGGTTGAGTGGTCTTGTTATAGGGGATATAGACGTGGAACCCTTGTCATGGTCAGATCACTCACTCCTTCGTCTGGACCTTCGTACCGCTACACCCCGCCGCAGGGAGGTGGACCCAATTAGATGGGTCCGCCCCAGGCGCCTGATGGATCCTGATAGGTTCCAGATGGAGCTTGGGCCAATTCCCGATGATCTGGCACACGACTCGGCCAAGGATCGGGCGGCTGGTGGGGCCTTGGATCGAGTCGTGCCTTTGCGGCCTCTGACCTGGTGTCGATCCCTTACGGCTCCTTGGTTCACCGAGGAGCTGAGGGAGATGAAACGCCGGAAAATACGCCTAGAGAGCGGTTGGAGGGCCAGTTGCGCTGAATCTGACCGAACACTGGTAAGGTCGCATATTAAGACCTACCTAGTGGCGATAAAGACGGCAAAGTTCAATTACTTTTCCACCTCTATTGCGTCATCAGGGAATCGTCCGGCAGCCCTGTTCAGGGTAACCCGCTCCCTGCTCCATCTGGGAGTGCGGGAGGATCCCTTGGAAGGCAGGGCGGAGGATTTCGGACAATACCTGTATGACAAAATCGCTCAGATCCGGGGGGACTTGGACTCTGACTGGGTAGATCAGGGCAGGGTGACAAGGAATAGTCTTGAGAATGTTATCTGGGAGGAGTTTGATGCTGTGACTCCCGATGATGTGGACAGGATTTTGGGGAGACTTAGTGCGGCCACATGTTTATTGGACCCGTGTCCCTCCTGGTTGGTACTGGCCTCCCGGGAGGTTACACGAGGCTGGCTCCAGGGTGTTATCAACGCTTCGTTGAGTGAGGGTCACTTCCCCGTGGCCTTGAAAGAGGCGGTGGTGAGGCCTCTCCTCAAGAAGCCGTCCCTGGATCCAGCAATATTGGCTAACTATCGTCCTGTCTCCAACCTTCGCTTTCTGGCGAAGGTTGTTGAGAGTGTGGTCGCGTGACAGTTTCCGCAATTCCTGGAGGAAACATCCTATCTGGATCCGTTCCAGTCTGGTTTCAGGCCTGGGCACAGCACGGAAACGGCATTGGTCGCGTTGGTCGATGATCTCTGGAGGGCTCGGGACAGGGGTTGTTCCTCTGTTCTGGTCCTGTTAGACCTCTCAGCGGCTTTTGATACCATCGACCATGGTATCATGCTGCACCGGTTGGAAGAGTTGGGGATGGGGGGCACCGTGTTACGGTGGTTCTCCTCCTTTCTCTCCGACCGGTTGCAGTTCGTGTTGGCAGGGGGGCAGAGGTCGACCTCGAGGCCTCTTATATGTGGAGTGCCTCAGGGGTCGGTCCTCTCGCCCCTCCTGTTCAACATTTATGTGAAGCCGCTGGGCGAGATCATCCGTGGCTTTGGGGTGAGATACCATCAGTACGCTGATGACACTCAGCTGTACATTTCCACCCCAGGCCACCCCAACAATGCCCTTGAAGTGATGTCCCAGTGCCTGGAGGCTGTATGGATCTGGATGGGGAGGAACAGACTCAAGCTCAACCCTTCCAAGACTGAGTGGCTGTGGTTCCCGGCATCCCGATATAGTCAGTTGACTCCATCACTGACTATTGGGGGCGAGTCTTTGGCCCCCACAGAGAGGGCTCGCAATCTGGGCGTCCTCCTGGATACGCAGCTGTCTTTGGAGGAACATCTGACGGTTGTAACCAGGGGGACCTTTTATCAGGTTCTCCTGATCCGCCAGTTGCGGCCCTTTCTTGATCGGGATTCCTTGTGCACAGTCACTCACGCCCTCGTGACCTCTCGCCTTGACTACTGTAACGCTCTCTACATGGGGCTCCCCTTGAAGAGCACCCAGAGGCTCCAACTGGTCCAGAATGCAGCAGCGCGGGTAGTGACGGGAGCAGCATGGCGCTCCCATGTAACACCGCTCCTGCGCGAGCTGCACTGGCTCCCGGTGGTCTTCCGGGTGCGCTTCAAGGTGTTGGTTCTCACCTTTAAAGCGCTCCATGGCATAGGGCCTAGCTATCTTTGAGACCGCCTGCTGCCACCGACGACCTCCCATCGACCCATGCGCTCCCACAGAGAGGGCCTCCTCGGGGTGCCATCAGCCAAACAATGTAGGCTGGTGACCCCCAGGGGGAGGGCCTTCTCTGTGGGGGCACCTACCCTCTGGAATCAGCTGCCCCCAGAGATAAGGAGAATCCAGGACCTCAGTGCCTTCCGCCGTGCCCTTAAAACCTTCTTTTTCCAACAAGCCGGGCTGGCCTAACTCTTTTTAAATGTTTTTAATTGTTTTTTTGTTTTTGTTTATTGTTTTAATTAATGGGGCCAAATTTATACATATTTTTAACTGTATTTTAATATTTGTATTTGATGTTTTTATTTGCCTGTTCACCGCCCTGAGTCCTCAGGGAGAAGGGCGGTATACAAGTTCAAAATAAATAAATAAATAAATAAATATCCTATGGAAGAACATAAAGATTCTGAGGCAGACCCATATGAGGAAATGGAACCTGTAGAAAGAGGTAGAGAATCTCCCCAAGAATCAAGAGGAAAAAAAATCAAGAACTACCTATCCTTTACTTTTATTAATTATCTTTTGTTAGACCCTATATATGGTAGATTTGTTTATTGGAACCTTGTATACTCAGAAGTTAAACTTATATGAGAATAGTGAAAGTTTCTGCATTGAAAAACTTTCAGAGGGGGGAATAATGTAATGAAGCGGGCTCTGATAGATGACCACTGGATAACTTTCTATTCACTCTATTCTAAAAAGCAATGCATTCGGTTGGAAAAAGTACAAACTCAGCCAAAATCCTTTTGGTTCCTCTAGGAGGCCTCTAAGTTGTCAGAAGAAAGGAACATTCTAATGACATACAGCTTAAGGGTTGGTTAGGTCAAGGGGATCCACATGAGTTAAAAGTTGTCTATTGTCAAAAGATGATTTGAATCTATGCTTCAGTAATCTACAAAAAGAATTATGACTGTTTTGCAAAGAAACTCTGTAATTAGCAAATGTCAATTAAAAATGATAAATGTATATGGCCATATGAATTGCTGAGTTAACAGAATCCTTTGTCTAGAAGGGTATAAAACCATTGTACCTAATTTCTGTCTTTGTTCAACGCTTCATGTACAGAGCCTTGAACCTATTGCGCAATATATAAAATCTGTCTCTGATTAATCTAAAAGTTGTGTTTATCTTATTAAATCCACAACAGGAATGTGGTACATATTTTATATTCTTCAAGAACTATATTATTCAATTGCTCATCCTATCTTATCTTCATAAGATAAAGACATCATGACTTTTATTTCTTCAAACTTCTTCCATTTCCTATGAGGAGAACACTAGTGAAATGTAGTTATAGGTTTCCTTTCTTAGTTAGGATCTAGAAGCTTTAGACCTGAAAACCTGTGGTAAAAATTTCCTGAATTAATGCATTTCTGATGACTCTGCCTTTGAACATATACTACATCAATAGCTGTTGTATAAACATTCTGCAAATTCTTTCTGAACATGAATAGATAACTTTCAATATTTGCAACAAAATTAAATAAAGAAAGAATGGATTTTTCAAAAATAAGAATAAATATTTCATTTTGGAAAATCATATTCCCTCTTTTCTCCCATGTTTAGCTCATTATGGATCTTCTCCAGTGATAGATGGCAGGACACAAGATGTTTTCTATCATCGATTTTTCCAAAATGGTGACAAAGAGATTGTAGGTCTTCTCCAGCTGCTGACATATTTAAGGTGGACATTGATTGGAGTGATTTTCCAACTTGAAAAAAGTGGTAAACAATTAATAGAAAATGCTGTTACTTTGTTTTCCAAAAAAGGTATCTGCTTTGACTTCATGGAAGAGACGGTCCAGCCAACATTTACCAATTATGTTGAAAGTATAATGAATGATTTCCATAAATTGTCTGTGATTATCATGAAGACCACTGCCAACGTGATTATCCTATATTGTAAAAATCATTACAATATCACTATTGCATTTTTGCCCTATTTTGAAGAATTGATAGAGATACCAGTCAAGAGAAAAGATAAAGTTTGGATAATGCCAGCTCAGATGGAGTTTACATTACTTTCCCTTCTCAAAATGTTGAATATGGATGCTTTCCACAGTGCTATAACTTTTGAAGTTTCTTCCAATAAGATCCCTGGATTTAATAAATTCTTTCAAATGAGAAACCCAACTTCAGAAGCGGAAGACCATTTAATGAGAGTGTTTTGAAATAGGTTTTTGAATGTTCTTTTCCTAAAGATCATTTAGATGAAGATGCTGCGAAGCTGTGCACTGGCGAAGAGAAGTTTGAGAATGCAACTAAGTCTGTGTTTGTCACCACCCTGACTGGGCAGAGTTACAGCATCTATAATGCAGTCTCGCAATGTGGAGGAAAGGGTTTTGATTCTGCAGAACAGTGGTGAAATCCAAATTTGTTTACTACTGATTCTGTGGGCATGGCCTGATGGGCATGGATTGGTGGGTGTGACAGGTGAAGGATACTTCAAAATCTCCATTCCCACCCCACTCTGGGGCCAGTCAGAGGTGGTATTTGCCGGTTCTCCGAACTGCTCAAAATATCTGTTACCAGTTCTCCAGAACCTGTCAGAACCTGCTGGATTTCACCCCTGCTGCAGAATCTGTGTGATTGTCAGAGCTTCAAATATCTGTGGCAGAGAAGAAACCAGGATGAGCAGAATAAAATTCTATTGATCTGTCCAGTTATATTAAATGGATGACCTACAACTTAATTACAATGCTATCCTCCCTCCCTTCCTTCCTTCCTTCCTTCCTTCCTTCCTTCCTTCCTTCCTTCCTTCCTCCCTGTTGTGGCCCCGCCCTCTGAGCCTATCCCATCGGAGGAAGAAAGCTCCAAGCATGAGGAAGAGGAGTCAGCCAGGCCTCCCTCTCCAGGCCCCTCCCCTTTGGCACTGTTTCAGGTGCCGGCCGAGGGAGAGGAGATTAGCCGGGAGACAGGTGTCTCGGATGAGAGTGAAGGAGAGACGTCATTCCTGGACGCACGCCAACGAAGTCGCGATAAACGATTGCAGCAGCTAAGGAGGCGTGCTAGGGATTAGAACTGAGTCACTGGACCACACCCCAGAGACTATATAATAGAGGGTGGTGGCCAGTGATCCCTGTGACGAACAAAAACATACCCTGGATAGTCACTAGAGCATCGACCGAACCTGCCGACAGGAATATTGTTTTTGTTGGACTCTTGTACGCTGAGTATATTATCTTTCTGTTTCTGTGGCAATAAAAGCACTTGGCAGACGGTGTGTATATCACTGCCAAGTTGGAGATAAAGACCTGGGTGTGTGCCAAGTGCTTCCTTAACCCTCGGCTGGCTGTGTTTGTGTGTGTGTGTGGACGGGGACAGATCATCTTATTCGTCACCACATACTCCATCGTTAACCCACGATGGACCAACAGCTGCAGCAGCAGTTACAGCAGATGCTGGAGGCCAATCAGCTTCTGCAACAGCAAGTAGCACAGCTAACTGCCCAACTTGCTTTGAGAAATGCTCCTGCAGCTCCACCTCCTCCCCCTCCCCATCCAAGATGCCCAGTGAACGTGCCAGATAGGTTTTCTGGGCATCAGGAGATGTTCCCGGCCTTCTTGGGACAATGCCAACTGTTCATGGCGATGAGGCCGGAGGATTTTCCGGATGACCGGTCTTGGGTGGCATTTGTTATCAGCTCCCTCTCTGGCACTGCCGCCCGATGGGCCACGCCCCTGTTGCTGCAAAATAGCCCCTTGCTCCTGGACTATCAGGGCTTTTTGCAACACCTGCGCACCATGTTTGAGGACCCCCTCCGGGTGCAGACGGCAGTGAGGTGCATCAAGGACCTCCGCCAAGGCAAGCGCCCCCTGCAGGACTATATTGCGGAGTTCCGACTGCTAGGCCAGGAATGAGGCGGCGCTGATGGATGCCTTCCAGGACGGCCTCTCCGACGAGATGCAGGATGAGCTGGTTCGTGTGGAGGCGCCACAGACCCTCGACGCGCTGGTGACCCAATGCCTGCGCATTGACGCCCGCCTGCAACGGCGACGGCCCCGTCGGGCTCTTCCGGAACCACTGACAGCGTCGGCACCCCCGCGTTTCGCACCGACAGCGCCCCGGACTGCACCGCGTTTTGTGGCGACGGCTGAGGAGCCCATGGTGCTCGGAGCAGCCAGACTTCAACTGACGGCCCAGGAGCGGATGTGGAGACGCCAAGGGGGGTTGTGCCTCTATTGCGGCGAGGCTGAACATTTTGCTGCCTCGTGTCCCCGGAAGCGGAGTGGACCGCTCAAGCCTGTCCCGGAATCTTGGCGTGACCAGCCGGGAAATGGGCCAGGCCTGGCCTAGGGGAAACCCTGGGTCAGGCACGTGACCATGCCCCGCCGGAGTTGGCGGCTGTGGACTGTGAGCCCCCTCGGCACCTGATTTTGAACACCCGGGTGTTGTTGGCTAACCGGTCGGAGGGGCTCCAGGCGCACGCACTGGTGGACTCGGGGGCCACCACGAACTTTATGGACCAGGCCTTTGTGGCCCATTACAAAGTCCCCTTGGTTCCAGTGGACCCTCTGTTGAGGGTCGAGACTATCGATGGGCGGGAACTCGTGGCGGGGCCCATCAAATTCACTACCCAGCCCTTGCGCCTTGCCATTGGGAACCACGAGGAGGCGATCCAGTTTTACGTAACGGCGGATATGCACTTTCCCTTGGTCCTGGGGATGGCCTGGCTTCGGGTGCACGACCCTCAGGTGGCGTGGTCGAGAAACGCCATCTCGTTCCCGAGCCTGCAGTGTGTCGACCACCTTCGCCACACCTGTGCCGGCCAGGACGTCTCTGCCCCGAACGTCTCCTTGCCTCCGGAGCTGACGCCCTTCGCCGACGTGTTCAGCGAGAAGGAGGCGGACCGCTTGCCCCCGCACCGACCCTACGACTGCGCGGTGGACCTGATGCCCAATGCGCCCCTGCCCTCGGGACACCTGTACTCCATGTCGGAGCCCGAGCTGGCCGCCTTACGGGACTTTCTGGAAAAGAACCTGGCCCGTGGGTTCATCCGGCCTTCGACCTCCCCGCTCTCGGCCCCGGTCCTCTTCATGAAAAAGAAGACGGGGGACTTACGCCTGTGTTGTGACTACCGGCGCTTGAATGCCATCACAGTGCGGAATCGCTACCCCCTGCCGCTGATCCTGGAGCTGATGGAGAGGTTGCGGGAGGCCTCGATCTTCACTAAGCTCGATCTCTGAGGGGCCTACAACCTGGTGCGCGTGCGAGAGGGGGACGAGTGGAAGACGGCGTTCGGCACTCGGTACGGACACTTCGAGTATACCGTCATGCCGTTCGGGTTGACCAACGCCCCTGCGGTCTACCAGCACTTGATGAACGACGTGTTCTGGGACATGCTGGATCGGTTCGTGGTGATCTACCTGGATGACATTTTGAACTATTCCCGGACCCTGGAAAGTCACCTCCAGCATGTCCGCCAGGTCCTGCAGCGCCTGCGGGAGCACCAGCTCTATGCGAAGTTGGAGAAATGCTACTTCTTCCAGACTTCCATAGAGTTCCTCGGGCACATCATCACCCCTGAGGGCATCGCGATGGACCCACGCATGGTGGAGGCCTTGCGCAGTTGGGAACCCCCGCGTCGGGTGAAGGACATCCAGCGTCTGTTGGGATTCGCCAACTACTATCGGACCTTCATCCCGGGCTTCGCCACCCTGACCTTGCCGTTGACCCAGCTCCTTTGGAAGAAGGTCCCGTTCTGAGGCACCCCAATCCACACCGTCCGTTCGTGGTTGAGACGGACGCGTCCAATGTGGCGATTGGGGCGGTGCTGCTACAGGCTCCGGTGGATGGCGGCACTCTTTTTCCCTGCGTTTACTACTCCCGGAAACTCAATCCTTCCGAGCGCAACTACACCATCTGGGAAAAGGAGTTGCTGGCTATCAAAGCCGCATTCGAGGCCTGGCGACATCACCTCGAGGGGGCCCGACACCAGGTGGAGGTGCGGACGGACCATCGGAACCTGGAGCACCTCGAACAAGGAATAGTAATAGACTGGTGGCCCTACTCGCAAATAAAAGTAAGATACAGAAAAGACCAAGAGGAAGAAGGAATAGATTTAAAACAAAATCGATTGGACAAACTATTAGAATCAAAAGAAGGGAAATTAATTTCAAAAATTTATAAATATTTACTCGAATTTGATTTGGCAGAAGAGTTGGTCAAAGGGCAGATGATAGCCTGGGCGAGGAACATAGGGCATAATATACAATTAGAAGATTGGGAAAGAGCATGGGAAGATAATTATAACATGACAAAATCGGTATCCTACAAAGAAAATCACTATAAAATTTGGTACCGATGGTATCTGCCACCCGCAAGGTTAGCAAAAATGTATCCAAATGTGAACCCGGCCTGTTGGAAATGTAAAAAAGTGCAGGGAACTTTTTACCATGCTTGGTGGCTTTGCCCAAAAATCAAAAAATATTGGAACAAAATAAAAACATGGATATTAGAGATAACAAATCACGAAATTGAATTAACACCTGAAGTCTTTTTACTCGGCATGATCAATAAGAATATTAGAAAGGACATAAAATACCTAATACTCCACATTATAACAGCGGCAAGATTAGCGTTGGCACAACTCTGGAAAATAGACCGTTTGCCAACTGATCAGGAAGTAATACAGAAAATCTATGTATGCGCAGAGATGGATAAATTAACCCTAAAATTACAGGATAAGGAAGATTCAAAATACTTTAAAATATGGAATAGCTGGTACCAGTGGATAAGTCAGAGAGAGGGAATGCTTAGAGATGAAAGTTAGGAGAAATCAGTGCAAATAAATAACTGCACTGTCAGAGAGATATAGAAGGAAATAAGTCACTGTGCGTATATATATATATATATATATATATATATATATATATATATATATATGTATATATAACATTAGAAAGTAGTTAATAGATGAAGTTGAGCACTATATATGTATCGTATATGTATATGTAATTTGTGTGTTTGATTAAGAAAAACTTGTTCAGTTTTTCTTATAATTGTTTTAAATGTCTTTTTTAAATACGAATAAAGTTTGTTTATAAAAAAAAAAAAAAAAGGAACCTGGAGCACCTCACCACGGCCAGGAAGTTGAACCAGCGGCAGATCCGGTGGTCGTTGTTTTTCGCCCGGTTCAACTTCCACGCCACGTACATTCCGAGCAATCTCAACCAGTGGGCGGACGCGCTATCCCGTAAACCGGAATACTTTTGCCCCAAGGACTCCCTTCCCCCCCGGACAGTGCTGCCAGCGGTCTCCTTGGCCGCGGTCCAGGAACCGGTGGACCTGCGGGCTCAGGTGCTGGAAGCGCAGCGACGGGACGACTGGTCGCAGCAGCGGAGAGCGGACGTCGGCCCCGCATCCCCATGGACCGTGGAGGAGGGCTTGCTCAGGCACCGGGGTCGGCTGTATGTGCCCACGAGTCCGCTCCGAGCCCTCGTCATGAACCAGTGCCATTACAACCCCGCGGCGGGGCACTTCGGCTTCTTTAAGACTTTGAACTTAGTGACATGGACTTTTTGGTGGCCTCGGGTACGGCACGACGTGTACGCCTACGTGACGTCCTGTGTGACGTGCCGACAGGCCAAAGCCGCATCCGGCCCCCCTCCTGGACTCCTCCAGCCGCTGCCGACACCGGAGAGACCGTGGGGAGCCATCTCCATGGACTTCCTGACAGACCTGCCCCTGTCCGCTACGTTCACGACCGTCCTCATGGTGGTGGATGCGCTCACGAAGATGGCACATTTCATCCCGTGCCGTGGCCTGCCCTCGGCCCGCACCACGGCTCGCCTGTTCCTGCAACACATCTTCCGCCTCTTCTGCCAGACCGGGTGGTTTTGGACCGCGGGGCCCAATTCACGGCACGCTTCTGGAAAAGCCTGATGGCCGTGCTGGAGGTGCAGGTGTGCCTGTCGTCGTCGCACCATCCGGAGACTGACGGGGGCACGGAGAAGGTCATCGGCATACTGGAGCAGTACCTCCGCTGTTTTGTCAACCAGCAGCAGGACAACTGGGCCGAGTACCTTCCCCTGGCGGAGTTCACCTTTAACAACTCCCAACACACCTCCACCCAGATGACCCCTTTCCATGCCAACGTCGGATACCATCCACGGCTTTTCCCGTTGACCATCATGGATTTCCCTGTTCCCGAGACCCGGGACTTCCTCTCGGAGCTGCAGGCGGTGCAGCAACTGGTGCGGTGGCAGCTAATCCGGGCGAAAGAGGATTATAAACTGTTCGCCGATCGCGCCCGCTGGGTGACGCCACCGCTGGAAGTTGGAGATCGGGTGTGGCTGTCCACGAAACACCTCCCCACGGATCGGCCGGTGAGGAAACTGGCCCACCGCTTTATCGGTCCCTTCCCTATCGAGGCGGTCATCAACCCGGTGGCCTACCGGTTGACTCTACCCCGCTCCATGCAGCTCCACCCCGTTTTTCATCGGTCCCTCCTGGTCCCTGAGGCCCCCACGAGCCATCTCCGCCGCCCGCCGACGCCTGCCCCCCCAGCCGCAGCCGACGAGGATGACGCCTCGACATACGAGGTGGACAGTATCCGGGACTCCCGTTGGCTGAAGGGGCGCTTCCAATACCTCATCGCCTGGAAGGGGTATGGGCCCGAGGATTTCACCTGGGTGGACGCGTCTGCCGTTCAGGGCCCTGACCTGGTGCGGACTTTCCACGAACAGTTCCCGTCCCGACCCCATCCCGACCGTCAGACCTGGGGGAAGGGCCCTGCGGTGGGGGATAGTGTTGTGGCCCCGCCCTCTGAGCCTATCCCATCGGAGGAAGAAAGCTCCGAGCATGAGGAAGAGGAGTCAGCCAGGCCACCCTCTCCAGGCCCCTCCCCTCTGGCACTGTCTCAGGTGCCAGCCGAGGGAGAGGAGATTATCCGGGAGACAGGTGTCTCGGATGAGAGTGAAGGAGAGACGTCATTCCTGGACGCACGCCAACGAAGGCGCGATAAACGATTGCAGCAGCTAAGGAGGCATGCTAGGGATTAGAACTGAGTCACTGGACCACACCCCAGAGACTATATAATAGAGGGTGGTGGCCAGTGATCCCTGTGACGAACAAAAACATACCCTGGATAGTCACTAGAGCATCGACCGAACCTGCCGACAGGAATATTGTTTTTGTTGGACTCTTGTACGCTGAGTATATTATCTTTCTGTTTCTGTGGCAATAAAAGCACTTGGCAGACGGTGTGTATATCGCTGCCAAGTTGGAGATAAAGACCTGGGTGTGTGCCAAGTGCTTCCTTAACCCTCGGCTGGCTGTGTTTGTGTGTGTGTGTGTGGACGGGGACAGATCCCTCCCTCCCTCCCTCCCTCCTTCCTTCCTTCCTTCCTTCCTTCCTATTTTTCCTTTATTTATTTTTTTTAATTTGATTTATATGCCACCCTTCTCCGGAGACTCAGGGCGGCTTACAATGCGTTAAGCAATAGCCTTCATACTTTTGTATATTTATACAAAGTCAGCTTATTGCCCCCACAAACTGGGTCCTCAATTTACCTACCTTAGAAAGGATGGAAGGCTGAGTCAACCTTGAGCCTGGGGAGATTCGAACTAGCAGTAATTGCAGGCAGCTGAATGATAATAACAGGCTATTAGTCTGCTGCGCCACCAGGCTCTTTTTTTTTCTGCCATTTCTTCTGTTTAGCTCCATCACTATTTGAGAACCACCTCATTTAATAACACTGCAGGACAACAAGTCTCCTTTAATAAAAATGGAGACTTGAACACTGGATTTGACATTATCAACTGGGTCACCTTCCCAAACAAGAGCTTTGTTAAAGTCAAAGTTGGAAAGATCGACCCAACCAATTCTCCGAATAAGCTAGTTGTCATTTCTAGAGAGGACATCATTTGATCTGTTATGTTTAACCAGGTATTTCCTGCTCAGATTTCAAACTGTGCACATTCTTTCCCTTCCCATCTTGTTTTCATCAATATAGATTTCAACAATAACTTAATTCAATTGCTGCTGTCTGATTTTGTTAGGCTTGCAAGGTTGGCTGAATTTAAAGGATGCAGTTTAATGACTATTGCATATGCTGCAGAGGTTCCATAATATAACAGGGTATTTTTTTGGAAAATCCTTAACTAATTAATAAATACTGACACTGATTTGATTCAAATTGTATTTCCAGATTCCATGCAATTTGAAGTTATTTTAATTTTAAAGGAGGAGTCATGTTTATAGAATGTTATTATTGTTGAAACAACAATCATTATATGGATATTTGCTCACCATTCTGATATAATAACTCATCACTTCACAGATATTCAAGAAATCGCTTTGATCTCTTCATTTCAGCTAATCCGTTGTCTTTCTATTCTTCTACAGCCTTGTCAGAGTTTTTCTTCTCTAGTCTTCCCTCTCCTTGAATAGTCTATCCTGATTTTCACAGTTTCCATTTTGCTAGTCATTGTATTTGGGAAGCCATCTCTATTAGATCCAGGAGATTGACTCGTTCTTCTTTCAACCTATTGAGTTCTTTTTTTAGTTCTCTAAAAATCATTTAAAACTACTGGGGTCTATCTTTTTCTTTCTGGCTCATCCTCAGAGTCCTTATTTCCAAACTATTGGAAATAATTCAGTCATTTGAACTGATTGACTTATCACAATAGCCACTGAAATCTCCTATCCTTCGTCTTTTTTATAAAGTTGCTGTTGCAATATTTTCAGGATCAGACTCAATAATTAAAGTAAGAATAGTATGTTTAAATAAAGCTCTGTTTAATCACAGATGACATTCTATATTCACTGAATATTCACAAATAGAAGCACTGAAAAATGGCATACAGCTCCTTATATATACAAGGGGAGGAGCTAGATATGGGAGTGGTTAGACATACATACATTAAGCAATGGAAATAAGTTAACTCTTGATATACTGTACAGATACTATTTACATGATGGAGAATAAAGCATTTACTTGTGACAAATCCCCCTCTAAATGCTGATTCGACATATGACAATAATTACATTCAGATTCAGAACAATATAAAACTTGTAGCTTGGTAGTTAAGTATTTGTGTTGTTTAGAAGGTAAAGGTTTTGTCAAGATGTCAGCTATTTGCTCTGATGTTTCACAATGAATAGCTTTAATAAATCCGTCTTGTGATAATTGCCTTACATGTTTGAATTTTATATCTATATGTCTAGATCACTGTCCAATAGCATCAGATCTAGATATTTCGATGGCAGCTTTGTTATCTTCATGTATGATATAAGGCAATGAAGGTTTTTTCCAAATATTAGACAATAAATCATTAAACCATACTAGGTTATTTGATGCTTTAGACAGACAGACATATTCTGCCTCAGTAGTTGATGTAGCTACCAAATCTTGTTTACCAGTGTACCAGTAAACTGGGCAGCCGTTAAGGAAAAATATATAGCCAGATGTACTTTTTCTACAAGTGACATCACCAGCCCAATCTGCATCTGCATAACATGTGAGAATGGGTTCATTTGTATTATTGGGTTCTAATAACAAGCAGAAGTCTAAGCTATTTTTTAAGTATCTTAATATCCTCTTGACAGCTTCCCAATGGTATGATAATGGTTTACTGACATGTCTGGATAATAAGTTAAGGGGTAAAGCAATATCAGGTCTAGTCCAGTTAGAGATATAGAGAAGAGAGCCGATAACAGACCTATACAATGTGATATCTTTAAATTCTGGAGATGACTCATCAGTGTTTCTTAGAAAATCAGTCTGCATGGGAGTATCACATGGTTTGGCATCATTTAGGTTACATTTGTTTAAGAGTTCTATAATTTTATCCCTTTGGGAAAGTTTGAATCCCTTCTTTGTTTTGCTGATTTGAACACCAAGATATTTGTTTACTTTCCCTAATGATTTTAAGGAAAAGTGTTCATTGAGTTTTGTTACAAAAGTTTCTCTCCTTTTTGTATCTTTGCCTATATATAGAATATCATCAACATAAATCAATACAAATTCTGGAGAATCACCTTCACTCTTAACAAAGAAACAATTGTCAGCAGTAGTGGCAACAAAGTTCATAGTTTTAAGTACTTTGACTAAACATTCATACCATCGCTTGCCAGATTGTTTCAATCCGTATAGACTTTTGTTTAATAGCCATATATCATTTTTGTTTGTATATTGACTATGAGGAGCTCTTACATATATATCTTTATCTAATTTGGCATGTAAATATGCAGTTTGTATATCATATTGAAATACCTCGAGATTAAGTGCTGATGCTATAACTAGAGCTGTTTTAACACTCTCAGTTCTTACAGTAGGAGAGTAAGTGTCTGTATAATCCTCAGGATATCTTTGAGCATAACCTTGTGCGACTAGTCTGGCTTTATACAGTGTGTTACCTCCTTCCAAATTTTTAATTTTATATATCCACCTGGTACCAATAATAGTCTTATCCCTTGGGGCTTGTGTGGGTGTAAAAACATTCAATTCTTGTAAGCTATTCATCTCCTTGGTCATTGCTGATTCCCACTTTTCTCTTTCTTTGGGGGGAAGTTTCAGCACTTCTTCATAAGTGTTTGGTGTTACTATTTCTCCATTCATACACATTACATAATCTTTGTATTTATTAGGCACCTGATTTCTGTTACTTCTGGTTGTT
Organism: Arizona elegans; assembly: GCA_022577455.1. Lineage (NCBI taxonomy): Eukaryota > Metazoa > Chordata > Lepidosauria > Squamata > Colubridae > Arizona > Arizona elegans. Next base: position 47,601,337 of record JAKOOJ010000010.1, read on the forward strand.
CTCACTGGTATACTATCATTGTCATGCAAATACCTTGCTTCCTTTTTTGTTACTGAATCAGTTTTTATTTTGTGTTGACTATTCGTCCATGTTCTAACTTTGTTTTTGCGTGTGCTGTTATTGTTTTTCTTTTCAATATTCTCATTTTGATGTTCAGTGTCTGAATTGGTGTTTGGGAATATTTCATTAAGGTGTATTTTGGACCAATTGGCCTGTTCATGAAATACTGCTGTTCTTGAAATTATGAATCTGTTATTGTTATCAATAAATCTGTATCCTTTTGTGCCTGTTTCGTATCCCATGAATTTAAGTCTTCTGGATACGTTTTCACCTTTACGCCTTAATTGTTTAGGTATATGTACGTCTGCAGTGACTCCAAATATATGCATGTGTGTTAACTTAGGTTTCCTACCGTACATCACTTCATATGGTGTTTTATTCACTATGCTGGACCAAGTCCTATTTTGGGTGTAATTGGAAAATTGTAAAGCTTCTGACCAGAATTGTTTACCTAAACCAGCATCTTCTAATGTGGATCTAATCATGGTTTGTAGTGTCGAGTTCTTTCTCTCTACCACTCCGTTCTGGAATGCAGAGAAAGGACTAGATGTGTAATGCAACATCCCTTTATCTTTTAGCCATCGTGAGAATTCGTTTGACATGAACTCACATCCTCTATCTGTCATAATTTGTTTTATTCTAATGTTGTGTTGTGTCTCTGTGCGTTTGTAAAATTCTTTGAATTTCTCAAATGTTTCATCCTTATGTCTTAATGTGTAGACAAACCCATAACGACTATAGTCATCCACAATGGTTAGAAAATAGCGTTTTTTATATGTGATTGATGGTGTCAATGGGCCAACTAAGTCCATGTGTACTAATTCAAAGATTTGTTTGGTTGACCTGGTTGATTTTTTGGGCCTGGGGCTAGTTTTGAGTTTTGTGGATTTACACACTGAGCATTCTAGATAGTTTTTACAGTTTTTTATTTTAACACCATCAGCATGTTCAATCATTTTTTGTACTACAGGAAAACTAGCATGTCCTAATTTTCTATGTAAGATATGGGCACATTCATCATGAATAGGTTTGCCTATATTAGGTCTTTTATCATTGGATGAGTTTTTGTTGTTATGAACTACCTCATGTTCCTCATTATCACTATTACTATTTTCTTCGTTATTTATGTCATTGTCATCCTCTATGTTGGAATCAATATTGTGTAAACATCTTTCATTTGTTATTAAGTAAGGTAAGCCTCCTTTTATAATGACAGTACCTACGCTTGTTTCATTTTTCTTTAAAGCTGCATTCCCTTTTGAAAAGACTATGTTTATGCCAGATTCTCTGCTTAGTTTTATTGCACTAAGTATGTTATGAGGTATTTCAGGTATTAACAATACCCCCTCTATTTTTCCTAGGCCAGGTAAGATTATATTTCCTCTACCTATGACTTGGACCTTCTCTTGATTAGCTACTTTGATTATAAATTTATCTTCAACAAAAGAAGATAATATATTTTTGTTGTGTGTAGTGTGATTTGTTGCACCAGAGTCAATGAGCCAATCGTTATCTTCTGGTCTATGTATGTTGTTGTTGTTGTGTTTGTTCAGTCCATTCAATGAACCAGATTTTCTATCTCTTGAATCATCTCTACCCCCTCTATGTTCCTTATAGATGGGTGGACTTCTATATCTATGTCTGTCAGTGGATGACTGTCTGTTGTGATATCTATCTCTATGATCTGTCCTATGTTTATCTCTGAGGAATTTAGGACAATCTCTTCTATTATGCTCTTTGGACCCACAATTATGGCATTTGATTGGTTCATGGTACCTTTCTTGAAATGCCATTTTCTTATATTGCTTATGTTCTATGTGATTATTATAACGATTTCTTCTCGAATTGTCTTCAGCTATCAACCTATTAGAAAGGTTTTCTATGGATAAATACCCTAAATTGATCGTATCTAAATGGGATATATAATTATTCCAAGATGGGTCTAATGAATTGATAATAACACTTCATTGTTTGATCTGAAATTATTTCTCCTCTTAGTTGTAATTCTGCTCTGACTTTGTTTAAGTATATTAAATGTTCACTTATGGTGACCCCAGATTTTAACCTGGCTGAAAAGAAATCCTTAGACATTCTTGTTGTAGTGGCTACACTATCACTGTGAAACAGCTTAAACATGTATTGAACAATTTCTGATACAGTTAGATTTGACTTAATACTATGATACATAGCAGGAGATATACTGGATATTAGTAAGAAAAATGCTCTATGGTGTAGGCAGTCCAATCTTAAAGTCCAAGGTCTTTTTGGAGGGTTAGTAATGAAAAACAATAAATTTTCTTTCATAAAGACAACTTGGAGCTGTTGGCACCACTCTTGTAAATTAACACCATCTACCCTCAGTTTTGGGAAATCATTGGGTAAATTCTCAATGTTGGTAGCTCCATTACTTACAACTGGAGGAAGTCCATGGTCTTCTAAGTGTTGGTAACCGCAGAATGGCATGGGGATGCTAGCGACGACTTTAAATGGCAGTCTCTGTCTTTCTCTTGCTTCGAAGCTGTCTGTGTAGCTTTGCACATGCGCATTGTCTATTTCGCTCCTGAAGTCATGGTGAAAGGTTCTCGTCGCTGCAGCTCCCTCGCATTGTTCTTCTTCGGAAGACTCGGTCTCTGGTTCAGCCTTGGGAGTCCTGGTGGCGATGGGAGTCCTTTTATTGAGAGCGCTGGTCTCTGGAATTGTTTGCGGTGTAGGTTGGTATCTGCAGGGCTCTCTGGGTTCAGGCGTCGATGCTTTCGCTGTCTGCATAGAGGCGTGCGATCTTCGGGAAGTTCGTTTACTCACTGTTCTTCCTTTTGACCCAAAAGTTGCAAAAAGCGTTTTCATTGCAGACTCTACTTGATTTTCTATTGATTCTTCTTCAGTCTCTGTGTCAGACTCTTCTGATGTATGGATCTTTTCTCTTTTGTTTTTTGCGTCAAGTAAGTCCTTTCGCGCCAGATATTTTGAATCTTGTCTTCTGATTGGCTCTTCATCACTTAGACTGAAGGTTCGTTGAAACCAAGATGGCTGCCATTCAAAATTTTGCGCGGGACCATTGTTCTTCTCCTTCGTTGCATTTTTGTCTGTAGACAAATCGCTCACCTTTTTTGAGTCTTTATTTTCATCTGTAACGATGTGCTTTTCTCTCGCTGCTCCGCTTTTTTTCAGTAAGTCTTGGAGGTTCGCGATGAGGTTTTCATCGTTCTTTTGATCTTTTAAAAGTTTTAGTATTTCTGACCTGAGTTTGTTATTTTCTATTTCGTTTTCTTTTTGATCATTGCTCTCATCTATTATTTCTTCGTTGTCTGTAGTACAGTCTTCAGATTCTCTCGATATTTCAGTTGCGTATTCATCAATTATTTCTTGTTCTGCTTCCATTTCTTTAGTATATGCCCTGGTGTTGGGTCTTATTTTTTTGCTTTTTGATTTTTCTGTCTCAGACATTGTTGAATTTTTTTATTGAGTCAATTAACCATCCTCTGCTACCAAATTGTTGCAATATTTTCAGGATCAGACTCAATAATTAAAGTAAGAATAGTATGTTTAAATAAAGCTCTGTTTAATCACAGATGGCATTCTATATTCACTGAATATTCACAAATAGAAGCACTGAAAAATGGCATACAGCTCCTTATATATACAAGGGGAGGAGCTAGATATGGGAGTGGTTAGACATACATACATTAAGCAATGGAAATAAGTTAACTCTTGATATACTGTACAGATACTATTTACATGATGGAGAATAAAGCATTTGCTTGTGACAGTTGCTGTTGGTTTCTTTTCTAATTTTAATGTCCTCTACATGTCTTCTGCAGACCACCTATCAGTAAGTAAAGAGTACCAAGTACCAAGTCAGTAAAGAAGGATAAAATTTTTGCTGCTAATTTTCTTCTTTTTCCATCAATACTTGAAAGACATGACCATCAGAAAAAGACAATTAGTGTGTCGGGGCAAGAAGTCAGGAACAAAGATGAGGTTCAAAAGTACTAAAAGATTATTTTGTGCTATCTATGAACAAGAATGTGATCTTGTTACTGCCATGACTTGACCCAAGATAAGAGTCAGTGGGACTTCAGTTTGAAGTTGGATTTATGTCTCTTTCATTGGAAAAGGAACCCAGTGTCAGCTTTGGAAGCCATATTAGGCCAGAAGCTCCAATGCTGGCACCTTCTCATGTGTGGGAAAGTAGGAGAGGGGGTTAGTAAAAATAATAGCATTCTTCCTGTCGGTCAAGGTCAGGGCGATCCTGCATCTGGAGAAGGCTGGATTGGGATGGAACGGACGTTGATTGGAGCATGTGACCGACTGGGTGGAAAAGGGGATGGTTTTGGGAGCTTTGATTTACTGAAGGAAAACCCGGGCTTTTCAGATTCGGGTTTTCCCAGATGTGCCAGTTTGCCTATTTTAATAAAGAGGACTTTGGAAAATGCTTGCTTTCGTGTCTTTACCTGGAGAGGGTTTTTTTCTGGAACGCTGACATTAACCCGAATCTCCCTAAAACCTAACAGCACCCCATAAGGGGGCTGTTAGGGGTACTGAGCCCCAGCATCTACCTAAACCCTGGGTGATGCAAAGACTCAGTGAAGATGGAGGAGAAAGGAGAAATCGGAGGAAGGCCTGCCAGGGCCCCGGATGCTCAAGGAATTGCCAATCCCTTGCTTGCTCTTTCTGAAGAGATGGGATGAGCCATGGAGGCTGCAGAGGAATCCCTTCGGCTTGGGGCTTGGGCTGAGGCATCAGATTCCTGGAAGAGTTGCCAGTCCGACCCAGCTCCAGGAGGGAAAATGAAGTCGCCCTGTGAGCCACACTGGAGGATGGGGCTACTGTGGAATCCAGGAACTCCCAGGGCTGGGACCAGCTGCACCCAAAGCAGAGCCAGTCCTTAACTGGGCTCCCTGAGAGTTTTGAGCGGATGGAAGTGGGGAGCTTCCCCCCCCCTTCCCAACCCCTGGAGGTGAGCTGGAGGCTAGCGAAACCAACATTCACCCTCCCTGATCCGGGACATGGAGGGGAGATTAGTAGGACGTAGACCCCCCTCTTACCCACCCAGAGGCTAAACAACAGGATTAGCGTAGCATTCCAATCCTGCAGCAGTGGGGCATCGGGCTCAGCTGACATACAGAATGCAAAACCCGCCTTTCAGGGTCCCTCACCAGCCTCCTTCGCCCTACCTCCTGCTGAGAATATACAGCCCAGATGCGGTTTCTGTCCCGGCCAGGGATAGATCCAGTGCCAGTGGTATCCTGCGCCATCTGTTCCAAGCTTCCAGGGATCCCCCTGGCCCCCCTCCTATGGCCAAATGATCCTGGCACTGCAGGGGGGACTAATCCAGCAGCCAGCTAGAGTGCCCCACCCCCCTCCAACAGAGCAAACAGTTCAGCAGCCAGGCCCCCTCCCCCAGCAGCCAACGACGTTGCCCCCCTCCTTCCCAACCCAGCAACCCTCACAGCAGCCTGTTGGAATGCAGCAACCAAGAGCAGCCCCACAGCAAGTTCTATCCCAACCACCCACGAGGCCAACGCCCCCCCGTTTCAGAGCAACCTTTGATGGGATGCCAGGCAAGTTAGCTTATTTCTTCATCAGGGTCTGGGCTCACGTGGATCAGTATGGGGACCAATACGAATCAGAACGGGACTTAGTCGCCACCCTGAGTCTCCGGAGAAAGGTGGCATATAAATTGAACTAATAATAATAATAAAATAATAATAATAGTGTCAGCAATCTCAGATGGGATGAATGAGGGTGAGGCTTCTGAATGGATAGCCCAACTGCACAATGAGGGCGCTGCAGAACTGGATGATGCCGATGGGTTTATCATACTGCTCCGGTCCCGATTTGAGGACACTGACCACGTAAATGAAAGCAAAGCCATGCTAAAAGTCATGAAGCAAGGTAATCGACCTATACAAGACTTTGTATGGGACTTTAGAAGAGTCGCAGGAAATCTAGGCCATTGGCCTGACCGCATACTCCTACAGTACTTTAAAGAAGCTATTGACCCAGAAGTCAGAAAAGCCTGTGGTATCCGGGGGGTGCCTGAGTGTCTCCACAACTGGTATACCATGTCCATTGCTCTAGACAGGGAAGTCCACCCCCACGGCCAAACCCCAGCAGAGCAGCCGCCTTGGAGAGCCTTATCTAGAAGGTCCATTTCAAAGGCTACAAATTTCACCCCTCCTCAACCGGGGCGGGGGGATTAATTGCTATCGATGTGGACAAACAGGACATCGAGTTTCTGAGTGCCTGGCCCCTTCCCCAGTTCCACAACAACACCCCATCCCCAGCTGCACAAGGAAGGAAGGCTCCAAGGAAAACCCCAGACACCAGCCGATTTGCCAGACAAGCCGTGGAAATTCCCCTTCCCACTGAAGAGAGGGATGACCTGCTGGGTAAAGAAGCCCCTCCCGGCATGACTAGTGGAGATGAAGACCCGATGGTGAGTGCACCCATCCCCCCCTTCTCAATTAAATTAAAACTGGTGCTGCCAGAAACAGGGAAACAAGCAGAACTCCCAGCAATAATAGATACTGGCTGCACCAGGTGTCTAATCGGCCTTAAAGTTGTAGAACAATTGGGGATCAAGACAACACCCTTAAAGCACCCAATTAAATTTCACCAGGTGGATGGGGGAATCCCTGCCACCCATATTACTGAACTGATTAAATTAGAGATGGGGAAAAATCATGAATTCATACGATTTATAGTAACCCCAAAAATATCAGAATCTATCATACTAGGCCTGGCTTGGCTGGACAAATGGGGCCCCACCATCACATGGGACGATGGATACGGGAAAATCAGAATAGCGGTTGGCCCATCACCCCCTCCCCCTCCCCCCAAACAGCAAGCCACCCATAATGGCCAGGGGCCAGAGACAGCAGCAGCTTGTTCAGATGGGCCTCCCGGCGAACACCAAATCCCTAAAGTTTATGCAGACTTAGCCGAAGCTTTCAGTGAGGAAGAGTGTAACCTCCTCCCACCTCATTGGCCCACAGACTGCGCCATCGAACTACAACCGGGGGCAAAATTGCCAAAACCTAGAATGTACTCCATGACACCTGCTGAAATGACCGAGTTGAGGAAATACATTGACACCAACCTAGCCAGAGGGTTCATCGAGCCTGCGAAATCCAGCATGACCGCCCCAGTATTGTTTTTAAAAAAAAAAGATGGTACCTTAAGATTATGTATTGATTTTCGTTTTGTCAACTCCATTTGCATACAAAATACTACCCCCTCCCACTGATGAAGGACTTACTGAACCACCTATTGAAAGGAAAAATTTTCACCAAGCTAGATCTAAGAGAAGCCTACTACTGAGTTCGCATAAAGGAGGGAGCCGAATGGAAGACTGCTTTTAACTGCCCCTTGGTCAGCTTCCAATTCCAGGTCATGCCTTTTGGGCTCCAGGGGGCCCCAGAGGTCTTAATGCAACTGATCAACGAAATTTTGCATGAGCATTTATATCAGGGGGTTCTTGTTTATCTCGATGACATTCTTATATTCAGTGAAAATATGGAAGACCACGTCAAATTGGTCAGACAAGTGCTGAGAAAGCTTGTAGCAGCCAAACTTTATGCAAAATTGTCCAAATGTGAGTTCCATAAGGAGGCCTGGACTACCTGGAATACAGGGTGTCGAATAAGGGGATCAAGATGGACCCAGGGAAAGTGAGGGCAGTGCTGGACTGGCAGCCCCCATGCACCCATAAGCAACTCCAGAGCTTCCTGGGATTTGCAAACTTTTACAGACAATTCATCCCTTCCTTCACTGAGGTTGCACTCCCTTTGACAGAATTGCTAAAAACCGGCCCATCTCCCACCAAGCCAAAACCTACCCAGCCCTTAGCTTGGACAATGGACTGCCAAAAATCCTTTGAACAATTAAAATGCCTATTTGCAGTGGAGCCAATCCTACAGCACCCTGACCCGAATAAGCCCTTTGTGGTACAGGCAGATGCAAGTGACGTGGCGGTGGCTGCTGTTCTACTGCAAAAGGACTCCCGAAACAATCTAATGCCGTGTGCTTATGTATTGAGGAAGTTAACGGACACTAAGTGCAGATGGGCGGTGTGGGAGAAAGAGGTATTTGCAGTACAATGGGCTCTCCTATCCTGGAGACACTTCCTGGAGGGGGTGGATGAGCCTTTTGAGGTTTGGACTGACCACAAGAATTTCATGGCGCTGAAGATTCCGAGGAAACTTTCTCCCAAGCAGGTTTGTTGGGCTCAATATTTCAAACGCTTTAACTTTAATCTGAAATACATCCCGGGGGGGTGGTGGTGGTGGTGGTGGTAAAAACCTTCTGGCTGACACTCTCTCCCGTAAGCCCCAGTTTGACAGCCGACAGGAAGAGATAGTTCACGCCATGATCTCAGAGACTCAGCCAGCTGCCCAAGCCCGCACCAGAACACAAACGCACCAGGGTTCCAATCTCCCCAAAGACAAGTTGACAGCAGAGCTAAAAGCGGCGCTCTCCACTGATTCCTGGTTCAAAGAAAACCAGGCAGACCTAACCCTAAGGGAAGGGTTGGCATGGAAGGGGAGTAAACTTTACATGCCCTGCAGCCTGCAGCTCCTGGTGCTAAAGAGAAGTTATGATTCTCAACTAGGGGGCCACTTTGGGTTTTTAAAAACCTTCCATTTGTCTAGGAGACAATTCTGGTGGCCAAAGAGGAAAGCTGATGTGGAAGAGTATGTGAGGAACTGCGCCACCTGCACCACCATGAAATCCCGACCAGGGAAACCCCCTGGACTTCTCCAGACTGTGGCCGAACCCACCAAGCCCTGGGAGGAGATTGCGATGAACTTCATAGTTGAGCTCCCTGACAGTGGGGGTAACCTGGTTATTTGGACTGTCATTGATTTATTCTCCAAGCAAGCATACTTCACTGCTTGCAGCGGACTACCATCGGCCAAGAAACTGGCGAAGCTGTTTGTGAAACACATCTACAAGCTACATGGAGTCCCTAAGAGAATAATATCGGACCGCGGGGTCCAATTTACCACTACATTCTGGAGGGAGTTTCTGCAATCCATTGGGTCATCCCAGGGATTTAGCTCAGCTTTTCACCCATCGACTAATGGATCAGCTGAAAAATTGAACTCAATGGTGGAGCAATACATTAGGTGTTATGTAAACTATCAACAGGAGAACTGGGTGGACTTGCTACCGTTCACAGAAGTGGCTTATAATAATGCAGTGCACACCAGTACTGGGTTGACTCCTTTTCAGATAACTACGGGCATGGATTTTGTGCCGATGCCTGAGTTGCCGAGAGAGCCGCCTACTTCTATGTCCCTAACAGAGTGGATGACCTCATTGACAAAGGGTTGGGAGAATACAAAAAAAGCTTTAGTGGAGTCAGCGGAACAATATAAGGCCCAGGCCGACAAACGCCAGTCCCTCCAACCACCGTTCCGAATAGGCAATAAGGTGTATTTGTCAACCAAATACCTAAGATTGAGGGTACCCAGCAAGAAGTTTGGACCCAAATTCATAGGTCCCTTCTCTATAGTGAAAGTTATTAACCCAGTGACTGTCCAATTTAGACTCCCTCTCATCTTAGGGAAAGTACACCCCATTTTCCACAGTAGCTTATTGAGACCGGTCAGAGAATCTATCTTAAGACCCTTGCCAGCTGCTCCACCCCACTCCTTTGCTAGTGCAAGGGAAGATTCATTATGAGGTGAAGAAAATCCTGGACTCTAGACTCTACAGAGGTCGTTTACAATATTTGGTGCATTGGAAAGGCTATCCTTTGGCCGAAGCTACTTGGGTTAAGAGTTGGGATGTAAATGCTGATGTGCTCGTGAAACAGTTTCATGACAAATTTCCTAACAAACCGAAAGGTCCTCCGGGGGGGAGGGGGTTAAAGGGATTGGTGCTAGGCGTTAACCCCTTCTTTTGTGTTTTGTCTGGAAGAGGTGGTTCTTTTTACGGGGGGGGACACCTGTCAGCTTTGGAAGCCATATTAGGCTGGAGGCTCCAATGCTGCCACCTTCTCATGTGTGGGAAAGTAGGAGAGGGGGTTAGTAGACATAATAGCATTCTTCCTGTCGGTCAAGGTCAGGGTGATCCTGCATCTGGAGAAGGAGTGGTCAGGGGGCTGGATCGGGATGGAACGGACGCTGATTGGAGCATGTGATGAACTGGGTGGAAAAGGGGGTGGTTTGGGGAGCATAGACTTACTGAAGGAAAACCCGGGCTTTTCAGATTCGGGTTTTCCCAGATGTGCCAGTTTGCCTATTTTAGTAAAGAGGACTTTGGAAAATGCTTGCTTCTGCGTCTTTACTTGGAGTGGGGGGTTTTCTGGAACGTGGACACCCAGATTGTTTATGCTTTTGACTGGACTCTCACATTAAAGGTGGTTGTATCCTACATTGTGTTTACTTGTCTGATATGGCTGGGAAGCAAAAAGAGATCAGGAATGCCATATCAATGTTCACATTAACCTTAGTTGAGACAGAACCCCTGGTCGTTTTGAGGGCAAAAGGAAAGAAAGAAATTGAAACTCAAAGACAATACATACTGTATTTTTCGGAGTATAAGATGCACCTTTCCCCCCCTCCCCCCAAAAAAGAGTGAAAATCCTTCTCAAACGGAGGTTTTAGAGGCTGAAAAAAGGATCAGAAAAAAAGCTTCAGAAAAGAAGCCCCCAAACACAGCTTCAGAGGGGGGTTTTTTTCTGAAGCTCTCTTTCAGAGGCTTTCAGAGGCAGAAAAAACAGTTTTTTTCTGAAATGGAGTTTCAGAAGTTTCAGAGGCAGGAAAAAAAAGCAAAAAAAATAAAAAAAAGCAAGGAACAGAGCTCACAACCGATGAACCTATTGCTAAAATTCACCTCTGGGAGCAACTGATTGGGGGTATTCCGGGAGGCAGATCCACCTGCCAATCAGCTTTTTTCTTTATTTCCTCCCCCAAAACTAAGGTTCATCTTATACTTTGGTGTGTCTTATACTCTGAAAAATACGGTACATCTCTATTTCTAACTAATTTATTCTGGATCTTGACTTTGGCCTGGCCAAATGATGCTATCTTCACCTCTCCAATGCTTAGGGTACCCACCTTCACTTTTGATTCTAGCTCTCATTACCTGTAGTTCACTATAATTTCTCAAAATGCAGGAGATTTTGGAAAATCCACATCCAACATTTATTATTTAAAAGTAAAATCCATACTGAAATAGAATTTTATGAAGGAAAATGCATGTCTTGTAATAAATCCTGCTTTCACTTCTTGATAGGTTCAGCCGCTTTCTGCATGCAATGACAATTGCTATCCAGGATACAGAAAGATCAAAATAGAAGGGAAGCCATTTTGCTGTTATGATTGCCTTCCATGTGCAAAAGGGAAAATTTCAAACCAGATGGGTGAGAGGGGTCCTGCGCAGGACTATTCAGTCTTCTTAAACATGGTTCAAAATGCTAATATTTAAACTACAAATAGCTTCTATTCAATGATATTGCTTTATAAATAACAAAAGTGAAAGAATATTTCAGGGAATCCAAAAATCAACTTCCAATCTCATTTGTTCTAGATTGTTCCCAACTATGGCTTCTAATTGATGCTAAAGTGTTGTTTTCCAAGATGAAGGAACTCGTGTTAGTATAAGGCAGGGGTGAAATGCTCCCGGTTCGGACCGGCTCGGGCGAGTAGGTAGCGATGGTGGCAGGTAGTTTGGAGAACCGGTAGCAAAAATCCCTGCCCCCACCCCCCATGCCCAGCTGAGCCCTGTGATCATCAGAGCCTTTTTTTCCTTTTAAATGGCTCTGACCAGCCAAGCTCTGACAACCCAGCTGAGTTGCCTGCTAATCAAGCAACTCAGCTTGGATCACCAGAGCCATGTAAAAGAAAAAAAGTTTCTTTTTTTCTCCCCCCTCCCAGCCTCCAGCTTGCTTACCTTAGCTGCTGATCGCATGACGATTGCAATCCATGCATCAGCAAGCAACTGAATCTCCTTGCCTGCAATCAAGCTCATCAGTGAGCAGCTCCTTCTGCCTGCTTGCCTTCCTGCCTAGACTTGTGGACTTCAATTCCCAGCAAAGCTGGCTGAGGAATTCTGGGAGTTGAAGTCCACAAGTCTTAAAGTTGCCAAGGTTGGAGACCCCTGTTCTATTGGTTAAGTTTTTTCCCCCTTTGGGAGCTTTAAAAAAGATAATTGGGTTTTTTTTGTTGTTCTTTTTTTAGACCTAGCCATTTAAAGTTTAGGAAGTTTTAAATTTAGCTGCTTTTATATTAAAATTAAAATAAATTAAAATAAAATAATATTTGTGCAGCTTTCTGAGATTTAGTGTGTTTCTGTAGTGTTTCACTCTAACTACACAAACACACAAAATCTCACAAAGCTGTATGTGGAATTTTGTGTGTGTAAAGTGTGAAAGTTGGGTTTTTGGGCTTTTTGTGGCTGTGTGAGGTTCCTGCTTGTTGCGGGGCCATTTTGAGTCTAGCACAGGTGCTTTTACATTGTGGGTGAGCCAGTTGTGTTGTGTTGTGTTTTGTAGGTTAAAAAAGGGCAAAGAAGTGACATTGACTTGGCCACGCCCACCCAGTCACCTTACCACCAAGCCCCGCCCACCAATTAAGCCACACCCACAGAACCGGTAGCAAAATTAGATTTCACCCCTGGTATAAGGTAAATGTTCCCCTTGCACATATGTGCTAGTCATTCCTGACTCTAGGAGGCGATGCTCATCTCCATTTCAAAGCCAAAGAGCTAGTGCTGTCTGAAGACATCTCCATGGTCATGTGGCTGGCATGACTAAATGTGAAAGGCACACAGAACAGTTACCTTCCCACCAAAGGTGGTCCCTATTTTTCTACTTGCATTTTTACGTGCTTTCAAACTGCTAGGTTGGCAGAAGCTGGGACACATAACGGGCGCTCACCCCATTAGGCAGCACTAGGGATTCAAACTGCTGAACTGCCAATCTTTTGATCAACAAGCTCAGTGTCTTAGCCACTGGGCCACCACAACCCTCCTGTGTTAGTATATATGTGTATAAAAGGAAAGGAATAGAACTGGATTGTTGTTGCTGAATTTAGGAATTTAATCCCATTAAATAATAATATACCATATAGTATACATTTTCCTCCTCCTAATGTAACCATTATTTTGCTTTTCATTGTTTCCCAAAAAAATGTCTAAATGATAAAATATTTCAATAATGGAGAATATCTGGAGGTTAAGGTTGAAATGAGGAGTCATTGGCGGTCTCTAAACTTGGTTGTTTTCTTGCAGACATTTCATTACTCAAACTCAGTAACATCATCAGTCTAGGACTAACACTGATGATGTTGCCTATTTTGCATAATGAAACATCTGGAAGAAAAAAACCAAGCTCAGAAAGCATCAATATAAACACCCCAATATGAGATTATTATGCGAATCAGTATTAGATTTTTAAAATAGGAGAATTACTGCCAAGTAATATGTAAATTTCTTAATATCTGGCACATTTATAGTCAGGAACTAAATGCAAACAGGCATTGCTCAATTAGAAATAAATCAATCCCCTTAATTAACATTCAGTGGTTTCATCCTAGCACAGGATTGCAGAGTGCATGACCTGTCAGTGATAGATGTTAAGGTCCAATGTGAATCAGACGTTGACAAAGTTTGAAAAATGTGTCACTGTGTTTTTTTTATTTACCAGCTGAGCTCTCATTTCTCGACTATCAGACTTTCCGTAGCTTGCCAAGAATCCTTATCAGTAAGCTAAACTACGCATGTCTCTCCACCCACATTCCTTCTTCACACTTTTTTCTTTCTTCTCTTGCCAAGAAGTCCGACTGCTGAGAAGCAGCCGGCACGAACTTTATCAAAATGTAACTAATTAGAACAGTTAGATGTTTTATTTTCTTTATAACAAATAAATGAGTTTATTAGAAGATATATCTTCGGGCTTTGTTTTCTTAAAGTATGCTTGCAAGGAAAAGTCTCAATCCACTCCTCTTAATCAAGGTGCGATTATCCCAAAGGCAGAATGGGATTAATCAGCGCCCTGACACCTGGTAGCAGAGGGCGGTCGAAATTATGGCTTTTTTCCTTGCTCGTTACTTTGATAAGACCTCTAGGCTAATTAGACAGATTTTTTTTTGCGACCAAGGAATGCTAATTAATTGTCTGCTAAGATGCCGAGAAAGAAGAAAAAGGGCAAAATGAAACTCAGAGCCGTGGGAGCCATGGGAGGAGAAGAAACAGATGAAATGCTCTTACAAAAGGTTCAGAAGGAAGATAAAGGCGAAACACTACAACTGAGGTCAGTAACGCCCCCTTCCAATTATGCAGTTGCCCCAGAGGCTTCTGATTTTGTAACGCTTGGTGCAGAGCCAGATTCTCCACAAACTGCAAAGCCTTTTTACTCCTATGCAGAGAGAGAAACAATTTATTATCCCTCTCAAACCTTCAGGGCCGCTCCTAAAGAGCAAGCTATAAGAAACTATCATGACCAGATAGAAATTTTTGAACAGAAGCTATCCCAGGCAAAAATGGATTTATTTATGCTTGAGCAAGATAAGGGAGAATCTCGTGACTTCAAAATCTATAAAAGTGCCATTTTGGCTCCTTCTTCTTCGGAGCCAAAGACACACACCCTGGTGGATTTTGTGTCAGGCCAATCAGAACAGAGAGCTGTGCCCATGTCACATTTATCACATGGTGTTCTCTCTGATCAAATTACATACAATGCCACGTATGCAGAAAGAGCTGAGCTGCCCGAAACTAAAGGTGCAGCACCATCTGCTGGCGAAAGTAATTTACTAGAGAAAGCTGAAAGGCATCACAGCCTACATGAACATTTTGAACTATTACAGCAGACTTTAGCAAACATGTCTCTAACTCACTCAGATATTCAGGCTGCAATGCCACAAGTGTCTCCACAGGCTCAATCTCCAGCACCCCCTGGTGGTGCTGGTGTCCTTTTAGATGGAACACAACACAGCTTAATGCAGCAAAGGCAAATGACTGCATCTCCAGCAGGTCATGCTAATATTGCAGCTCAAGCACAAATGGCAGCTGGAACACAGCAGATTCCAGTGCAACAGCCTCAACCACAAATGCATGCACACGTGCCTCCAGCTGTACAACCAGGGCCAGGTCCTGGTCCACCTCCAGCGCAACAAGTGCCTTTCCTTCCACAGCCAGCACCTCAAATGCACATTCCTCAACAGGCATTTTCTGTTGCTCCACTAGCTGGTGAGTCAAAATTAAAGATGTCAGGACAGAATTACAAGGCCTGGGTCAGTGAGATTGGATTGTTACTTCGCAGAGAAGGTACTCACTGTATGATTTTTAATCCTCCTGCTCAGCCATGGTCCCCTGCAATAAGAGACTTAGAAACTAAAGCTTGCACAACATTATTGATGTCCATGGATACTGAACTGCAGGTTACATTTTCGCCTGATGCAACAGCCCAACAAATTTGGGCCCAATTGGAAAATTGCTACAGACCTGTTTCAATTGAATCTTCATGTTTGCTCATGTCTGAGTTCCATGGTTCGAGATTGAAACCTGGTGAACAAATTGGAGGACATTTAACCAAACTGAAAGGAATCAGAAGAGAATTGAGAGAAAGAGGCTATCTTATTGATGATATTCAAATGATCAGCATTATTATTAACTCTTTGAATTATGAATGGAAAGATTCCATTACAAAGATTAACCAAGTCCCTATTGCTCAACGCACAGTGGACAATGTATGCAGACTTTTAATTGAAGAAGAAGCACTCATGTTAGCCATGCCACATTTGAGAGGACCACCCACATCAAGAGCTCCAGCTAGGTGCCCCTTCTGAGGAAGGACCTATGCTCCAAGGATGCCAAGATGCTACATCTGTGATCGTGTGGGACATGCCACCCGGGATTGTCCCCAATGAGTTCCAGCTCCCGTCACGTACCAGCCCAGAGGAACAGATTCCAGAGGCAGAGGCAGAGGCGGAAGACAAGGTCATCGTGGTCCCTGGCGTGATCCACAAGCTCCACTCGCCACATTGGCTTTAACCAATGATCCACAACCTCAACCAGAGTACGACAGACGACTCCTGTGGACTTTGGACAGTGGTGCAGCATTGCATGTTACCTACAGAAAAGAACTCTTCACAGAGATGCACGAGCCTGGACTTCCGGTTTGGTCTTCGCCACCGCCAGACGGTCTTTTTTTAGACCGCCAGCCCCGCTGTCCGTAAAGAGCCGCTTCGAGAAAGGAGAAGCAGCTTGAAAAACTCCAAATCCGAAAGGAATTGTGTGCAGAGCTGGCGGCATTTGGTTGAGCCCCTGTGAAGCCCCCAGACTGCTTTTTTTTGCTTCTGGGGGAGGAAACAGGCGCGGCTCCCTCTCCAGCCCACTGAAGCTCCGGACCTTGGGGACGCTTCTACTTTGTAGAACAAGACGGCATGACCATCCAAACAAGCTAAAGTAAAGCAAATTTCCAAATTGAACAGGGCGAAATTGGGACTTGAACCTCAAAACCGCAAGTATTTTTGCTGTGCCGTGCTAGCCCTGTGATTAAGTTTAAGTGGGAGATTGAAAGTTTCCTGAAAATGGTGCCCGGCTTCAGTGCAGAGGAATGCTGAAAGTGAAAGTGGATTTGCCTAGTTACTTTAATACGTTACAAAGTCTCACTGCTTGTAACAACTGAAGAGAAAGGACTAAAAGATTATAATAAGCAAGCTTGATTTTGACTTAATTCTATTTTTAATCTGATCAAACCTGGGGGAATTCTTTAGAGGACTTTGTGGAGGAAGAAGGGAAAGAAGAACCTCCCTTTTTGAAAAAGTTAGGCTACGTGGCAGAATGGCTTCTAAACAGACAAAGCAAGACACAAAGGAGGCGGGGGGGGGCTCCCCCACCCATAAGCCACAACAACAGCCTTCTAGCCAGCAGAGCCAGAGAAAAGAGATTGATCTTGAAAGTTTGAAAGAGTTTATTGCCCAGGCTTTGATGAAACAAGATGAAAATTTGGATGAGAAGTTTAAAAAGTCACAACAGGAAATTAAACAGGAGATTAAAGAAATTAAAGAGGTGGTGCAAGAAAAATATGAAAAGGTGACTAACAAATTAATGACAGTTGTGACTGGATTGTCAGAAGCAATTATTAAAACTGATAAAAAAGTGGAGGAACTCAGATCAGAAATGGATGTTAAAAAGGAGACTGATTGTAAAATCTTTGATGCTGACAATAAAATGCAGAGACTTGAAAATGAGATTACAATGATGCAGTTCAGGTCTATGGAATTTGCCATAAAGCTGGGAGGCTTAAAAGAGAATGATAGGCAAGACCTGAGAAAGGTTTGTGCTGATGCATTAGCTGTGATGTTAAAGATTAGTCCTGAAGAGATTTTTTGTAAAATGGACAAAGTGTACAGAGTGAACTCTTGGGTGGCCAGACAAAGACAATTGCCCAGAGATGTGGTGATATATTTTACAGACAGACAAATGCAAAATGATATTCTGCAAAAGTCCTTTGTCTCTGCTGTGCAAGTGGATGGAAAGGAGATTGGAGTCTATAAAGAGCTACCACCTAAGATGTTAAAAGATAGAAAGGACTTTGGATTTTTAGTGAATGAACTAAAAAAACAACAAATTCCATTTAGATGGGATGCTCCAACTGGTATAATTTTGTGATATAAAGGAGAAAGATACCGATTAAATACTGTTGAGAAGGCAGAAGAATTCTATTCAAATTTTTTTAAAGCAAGTTCACCATCTCCACGTACATCTTCTGTGTTGGAGACAAAGGAGTGTGATAAGGAGAAGCAATCTCAGCAAGAGATGGAAGAGCAGTCTAAGCAGCTGGAACTGGAGGCAATGGAAATGCAGGGAGCTACAGGAGGATTTCTGGATGCGCCCCTGCTAGACTTTCCTTTGGAAATTGTAAATGTACCACCCAAGACTACAAGAGAAGTGGCTTTGGATCTAGCTCGGATGTGTGAAACTAAAGATCAGCGCATAATTCGAGCAGTTTCTAAGCAAATCAAAGAAAAACAACAACAGGAAAGGCCCAAACCACAGCAACATAAGAAAGGAGTTAAGGGCAATATACAAGAATCTGGAGCCATGGGAGGAGAAAAGCCGAAGACCACCGACTCGGAAAATCTTCAGCACGAGCTCTTGTCGCTTCAAGAAAGTGTACATGACGATTAAATTTTCATCTTGGAATGTGAATGGATTAAACTCACTACAGAAAAGGAGGAAAATAGTTAATTACTTGAGACAATTTAATAATGATATAATTTGTTTACAAGAAACTCATATTAGAATACAAGATCAAAAATACTTGATAAACTCAAGATTAGGAACACATTTTATAACTTCAAATTTGGAAAAAAAGAATGGTGTAGTGATTTATATAAATAAAAGACTGTCAGCTAAAATTATAGAAGCAGATGACTGTGGTAGGTTTATAGCAATTGAACTCTATACAGCAAATGGTCCAATTCTGGTGATTGGAATTTATGCTCCTAATCAACAACAAGAAAATTTTTACAAAATTTTGCATTCTAAAATATTGCAATGGGACTATAGATCTATTCTAATTATGGGAGATTGGAATGGAGTAATTGATTCTAAAATAGACAAAAAGAGCTTGGCAAAGTCAAGGATTAGATTACCACAGACTTTTTTTTGATATGAAAGAAGATTTGGAATTAAAAGATATTTGGAGAATACATAACCCAAAAGATTTGGACTTTACCTTCTTTTCAGACAGACATAGATCCTTCTCTAGGATTGACTTTATTTTATTATCATCTGATCTACTTGTAAAAATGAAAAGAACAAAGATTTTTCCAAGGACTTTAACTGACCATAGCCCGGTATGGATAGAAATTGAGATGGGAAAGAGTGAGAGAAGATCATGGAGAGTAAATGAAAATTTGTTTAGATATGAAAAGAATATAATAGAACTTAAAAAGCAGATGAAAGAATTTTTTGAAATGAATTTGAATAAGGGTACCCCTATTGAAATTGTGTGGGATGCGAGTAAGGCATATATGAGAGGGGTACTTATTCATATGAACTCTAAACATAAATTAAACCGACAAAAGAAAAGAGCTGATGTCAGGTTTCGGTGCTATCTTGAAAAAAACTTCATTCTCAAGCGCAAACTCTCTA
The DNA here is from genome assembly GCA_022577455.1 of Arizona elegans. Taxonomy (NCBI): domain Eukaryota; kingdom Metazoa; phylum Chordata; class Lepidosauria; order Squamata; family Colubridae; genus Arizona; species Arizona elegans. Next base: position 47,620,510 of record JAKOOJ010000010.1, read on the forward strand.
ATGAATCACTTTTATTTTAAGAATAGCAGAGTCCGACATTCCTGATTCATTTTGCAGCCAAACTGGCCCCTCCTTCCAACCCCCTCCTCTTCCGCACTCCAACCCCAATGTCTCATTGGCCATCATGCAAATCCATCTCTACATCCCAGCACGTTCTTTTCACAGGAATGTGCCCCCCTCCTCGTCTCCCAGGAAACCCTATCTGTAACATAGAAAGACTAGGTAAAAGTTCATCTCAGCAATAAATCAAGCTTCTGTTCTCTCTATGTCAGCGCTGGAAGAGAGCCTAATTTGGAACGCTGACATCCGGCCCCTCTCCCTTCACTTCTGCGACATCACCTATCCCATAGGGAAAACACAACAAGATTAGTCTCATCAGCCCCTCCCTGGCTGTGCAACCCCCGCCCCCCGGCTTTCCCGGGTGGTCTGCATGGAATTTTTCTATAAGGCGATCAGCTTGAATGTTTGCGCTCTTCACCCAGGAAGCCTCTGACACTGGGTAACCCTTCCATTTAATTAAGTACTGAAGGTGCCCCCTGTGCCATCTTGAATCAAGAATCCGCTGCACTTCGTAGTGCGTTTGGCCCCCAACAACCAGGGGCCCAGGGGGTTCACGTGGCGTTGGCCTTAAAGTAGACCCCACTACAGGTTTTAGAAGGCTACTGTGAAAAACGGGGTGAATTTTCCCCAAAAGCCGTGGCAACTGCAATTGCACTGTAACGGGGTTGATTATTTTTATTATAGGAAATGGTCCTATAAATTTTGGACCCAATTTCCTGCTCGGGAGTCTAAGTCTCAAGTACTTGGTGGAGAGGTAAACTTTCTCTCCCAGTTGAAATGGTCTTTGGGGAGTTCGGTGCTTGTCTGGTTGTTCCTTATAAGATTGAGCCGCCTTTGCCAGGGCCCTCTTAACATTTTCCCAAGTTTGTCTCAACATTGCCATCCAGTCGGTCAAACTGACTGAGGAAGGGGGCTCCCTCGGGTATTCTGGCATGGGAACAAAATCCATGCCACTCACTATTTTGAACGGGGTTAGCCCCGTGCTGCTGTGGACAGCATTATTATATGCAACCTCCGCAAAAGATAGGAGGTCTGCCCAATTGGACTGCTGGTAGTCGACGTAGCATCTTAAATACTGTTCTATCATGGCGTTCAGTCTTTCTGCCCCCCCATTGGTGCTCGGGTGAAATGCTGAGCTGAGCCCTTGGGATGAACCTATGGATCGTAGAAACTCCCTCCAGAACTTTGCTGTGAACTGGACCCCTCTGTCGGAAATGATTCTCCTGGGGACTCCATGTAGGTGGTAAATGTGTTTCAGGAACAGTTTGGATAACTGACAAGCTGAAGGCAGTCCACTACAAGGAATGAAGTGTGCCTGTTTGGAGAATAAGTCTATTACAGTCCAGATCACTGTATTTCCACTGCTCCTCGGTAGGTCTACTATAAAGTCCATTGCAATCTCCTCCCATGGTCTTGTTGGTTCAGCTACTGGTTGCAACAATCCAGGCGGGCACCCTGGCCTTGTCTTCATTGTGGCACAAATGGTGCAGCTTTTTATATAACTGTCTACGTCCTTTCTCATGTGTGGCCACCAGAACTGCCTTCGTACTAGGTGCAGAGTCTTTAGGAATCCGAAGTGTCCTGCTGGTTTAACGTCGTGGCTCCTCTTGAGAATCAGGATGCGTAAACTCTGTGGGACATAGAGCTTTGTCCCCCTCCATGCTAGTTCATCTCTTTTTGTCAAGAGACGTTGATTGTCCCGATACCATGGGTCTGTCAGCGTTTCATTTTTTAATTTTGCAGTTAAGTCACTTGCAAGTTGGCCTTGCTGATCACGTCGTTGCTGTCTGGTGATCACTTGGGCCACAGCTTGGGTGGAGGGGATGATGGCATTCACTACCTGCTCCCGCTCACTGTTGTATTGGGGCATCCGGGAGAGGGCATCAGCCAGGAAATTTCTCCCTCCTGGGATGTGCTTAAGCTCGAAATTGAAACGATTGAAGTATTGTGCCCACCGCACTTGCTTGGGCAACAGTTTTCGTGGGGTTTTTAGGGCCTCTAGGTTTTTATGATCAGTCCAGACTTCAAATGGTTTCTGGCCTCCCTCTAGAAGGTGCCGCCAGGTCAACAAGGCCCACCTTACTGCAAACGCTTCCTTCTCCCACGCCGCCCATCGCCTCTCCGTATCGGTGAGTTTGCGGGAGGTGTAGGCGCAGGGTTGTAGATCACCTTGGTTGTTCTTTTGGAGTAACACGGCTCCTACTGCCACATCACTTGCATCTGCTTGGATGACAAAAGGCTGATCCGGATCCGGGTGTTTTAAGACAGGTTCTTTCGCGAACAGTCCTTTTAGCGTCTCAAATGCCTGTTGGCAGGTCAGGTCCCACTGTAGGGGTTGTCCTGGGCGAGGTTTCATCGCTGGGCTTCCTGTCTTTAGGAGGTCCGTCAAAGGTTTGGCAATCTTTGCGAACGAGGGGATGAATTGTCTGTAGAAATTCAGAAAGCCTAGAAAACTTTGCAGTTGTCTGCGGGTGCGAGGGGGCTGCCATTGTAGAACTGATTGGACCTTGGCTGGGTCCATCTCTATCCCCTCATTTGATACTCGGTAGCCCAGGTAGTCTAGCCGTGATTGGTGGAAATCGCATTTTGGTAGTTTGACATATAGGTTTGCCCGTAGCAGTTTTTTCAGTACTTGGCGGACGAGTGGTATATGTTCGTCTATGGTCTCCGTGTAGATAAGAATATCGTCCAGGTAGACGAGGACCCCTTTGTAAAGGTGTTCATGTAAGACTTCGTTTATTAACTGCATGAATACTGCCGGGGCTCCTTGCAATCCAAAAGGCATTACTTTAAACTGGAAACTACCCAGGGGGCAGTTGAATGCTGTTTTCCATTCATCTCCTGCCTTTATGCGTACTCGGTAATAAGCTTCTCGAAGGTCTAGTTTGGTGAAAACCTTCCCTTTAGCTAGGTGGGCTAACATGTCTTTCATGAGGGGGAGGGGGTACAAGTTGTGTACGCAAACAGCGTTGAAACTTCGAAAGTCGACCACCAGTCTCATGGAGCCGTCCTTTTTCTCTTTAAACATGACCGGTGCCGCTACCCTTGGTTTTACTGGCTCAATAAATCCCCTTTGTAAGTTTTTGTCTATGTAGTCTCGCATTTCCTGCATTTCTCGGGGCGTCATGGCATACATTTTAGGTTTGGGTAGTTTCGCTCCTGGGATAATTTCGATGGCACAATCGGTCTCGCGGTGGGGGGGCAGAATGTCACACTCGGCCTCGCTGAATACCCCTGCCAGGTCTTGGTACTCCCTTGGGATCTGGTTTGCGTTACAAGTGGTGGTGGGTGCGGCTGCCAATTGCTTTGCTGCACCTTCTGGGAGGGGCCCTTGTGTTGGTGGTGTTTTCTTCTGTAGTGGAGGGCTGCTTTGGGGTTTCAGCATGGGAGGGAATTCTTCTGGTCGGGGCGGCAGGGGTTGGGGCCCCTTTGCTATTCTCAGCCTGCAGGTTCCCTCTTGCCACCAAATGATTGGGCCCCATTTGTCGAGCCACGAGAGCCCCAATATGACTGGTTCTGTCATCTTGGGGGCTATTATGAAGCGGATCGTCTCCCAGTGATCTGCGAGTTCTAGTCTCACGGGTTCAGTCAAGTGTGTGGCGTATGCTCCTCCCACTAGGGACCCATCAACTTGCTCGAAGCGAATTGGTTGTTTGAGCTGTTTAGCTCGGATTCCCAATTTTAGAACTGTGGGTAGGTTGATTAGGCACCGTGTACTACCCGAGTCTATTAGGGCTTGGAAAGTCTCTTGGGCCCCTGTTTTGGGGGCTGTTAGGCGTATGGGGAAAAGAAAAGGATGGATGGGTCCACTCACCATCGGGTCATCCTTGCCTTCGTCCTCTGTGTCATAGGGTTCGGGGGACTGATCTCCCTCATCTGGGATTCCTCTGGTTTCGGTCAGATGAGCGAAAAACTCCGGGATTTGGGGAGCTTCCCGCGGTACGTGGGTGACGCGCTTGGGCCCTCGTTCCGGTCGTGCTTTGGGTGGTGGAGCTGGTCCCGGTCTAGGCGTTCCACATCTTGCTGCTATGTGGCCGCTTCCTCCACATCTGTAGCATTTCAGTGGGCTCCGTGGGGCAGTTGGTCTGTAGGAGGGCTGTGATGTTGGGGTTTCTCGTCTGTTGAGTGGCCCCTGGTCTGGTCGGCCTCTCTCCTTTCCCTCTGGTGGTTTTGACGTGTCACTCACCCGCAGCCCTCTGTCAACTTTTATCGCTACCCGGAACCATTCAGCGAGTCGGTTTGGGATGTCACGATAGGCAGTCACTTGGGAAATTCTTTTATCTAGACTTGTTCTAAAAAAATACACCAGCAATCGCTCTGGTAGGGGAGGCAGTGTCCCAATGACTCTCCTGAATTCACGGATATGCTCTCTGATAGGCTTCCCCCTCTGCATTAGGTTTCTGAGCTCGTCTTCCACATAGGGGTCCTCCTCCTCCTCCTCATAACGGGCTCTCAATAGTTGCAAGAACCCATCCGCATCTCGTAGCTGGGGGGCCCTGTATTTGTAGAGTGATGCTGACCACCTCTTTGCTTCTCCCTCCAGCCCTTCCGAGATAGCATTCACTAGGGCTCTGGGGAAAGGGTAGAGGTGTCCGAACCACTCTATGTATATCTCAGCTGAATCGAGGAATTGGGCGAGGTTGTCTGGGTCACCATCGAACTTCCCTCTGAACTGGGGTGGCTCCTCCCTCTCTGCCCTCTCCTCTCTGTGCTGAGCTCTGGAGGGCCAGCCTTGGTGTTGATAGTCCTCTGCCTCGTCTCTCATCCTGGGGTGGGGAGGTGCTGCCTTGTCTGGGCTTCACTGCCATTCCCATCCCCAGCTCGCCCTTCCCAATTCACTTAGGGGTTTTTCTTTATCTTTTACATTTGCAAAAGGAAATTCTGCCTCTAAGGCTTTTGGCACAGTCCCCGGGTACTTATCTGCCTCACGTTTCTTTGCTTGAAGTTCTGCGGGGAGGGAAGGCGGAGAAAGTTGAACTTTTGTATTTTCCAAGTTGGCTGGAAACACGACCGCTTCTGCTCCTCCCGTCTCTTGAAGCAGGCTTTCCTCCGAGAGGTTGGCTTCAGCCATAGTCCGTCCGACCAGATGTCTGGGAGGGAACGGGATGATTTAAACTCAGCCAGCCTGGATTTGGAGGAGAGTTTGGCTGTCTGTCAGGTTTCGGTGCTATCTTGAAAAAAACTTCATTCTCAAGCGCAAACTCTCTAATGAATCACTTTTATTTTAAGAATAGCAGAGTCCGACATTCCTGATTCATTTTGCAGCCAAACTGGCCCCTCCTTCCAACCCCCTCCTCTTCCGCACTCCAACCCCAATGTCTCATTGGCCATCATGCAAATCCATCTCTACATCCCAGCACGTTCTTTTCACAGGAATGTGCCCCCCTCCTCGTCTCCCAGGAAACCCTATCTGTAACATAGAAAGACTAGGTAAAAGTTCATCTCAGCAATAAATCAAGCTTCTGTTCTCTCTATGTCAGCGCTGGAAGAGAGCCTAATTTGGAACGCTGACAGCTGAAATGGAAGCAGAAATAAAGAACAAAGAACAGTTACTTATAAAAAATCCAACAGATGAAAGAATACAAGGAGCTATAAAACTTTTGAAAGACCAATTTCAAATGCTTATGGCAGAACAAACAGCAACAAATTTACAATTTGCGAAACACAACACATTTTGCAATGCTAATAAACTGGGCAGATGGTTGGCTTATACACTAAGGAAGAAGCAGAGTGCACGGGTCATCGATAGTGTTGACAGTGGAGGCAAGGAAGTTTCTCAACAAAAATTAATTAAAGAATTTTTTTTAGATTATTATACTAAATTATATGTCAAAGATGATACACAGAATGGACTTATAGAGAAATATTTAGAAAAAAGAAGAGTTACAAAAATTTCTAGTCAACAAAAGGAGAGAATGGATCATCCTATAACAGTTGAGGAGATTATTGCCACAATTAAACAATTGAAAACAGCTAAAGCACCAGGGACGGATGGCCTAACTGCGGTGTATTATAAAACTTTACAAGCAGAAATGATTGAACATCTTAAAGATCTATTCTGTAGTATACAACAAGGGGGTAAAATACCCCCTTCATGGAAAACAGCTTATATTTCACTGATACCGAAAGAGCAAGTAGGTCCTAAAAACCTGAGAACTTTAGACCAATATCTCTTCTGAACAATGATTATAAAATTTTTGCAAAAGTATTAGCCAACAGGTTGATGCCAGTTATTCAAGAGGTGATTCATTGTGATCAAGCGGGATTTATAGAAGGCAGATACATGAAGGATAATGTAAGGCAAATTATAGATTTATTGGAATACCTTGAGAAGAATAAACAGATCCCTGCAGTGGTGGTTTTCCTGGATGCGGAGAAGGCCTTTGATAGAGTGGATTGGAACTTTCTACTAAAGACTTTAAGAAAGATGGATTTTGGGGATCAATTTCTACAGGCGGTTTCAGCAATTTATCAACAACAAATGGCACAAATTATTATTAATGGAAGTTTGACAACAAATTTTAGTATTGAAAAAGGAACAAGACAAGGTTGTCCGTTATCCCCATTGCTATTTATTTTAACATTAGAAGTCTTGTTGAATACAATACGGGACTCGAGTACCTTGAAGGGAATAGTGATAAGGCAAGAGGATTACAGAATAAGGGCATTTGCAGATGATCTGGTTGTTACCCTAACACAGCCGATGGAATCAATAATCCAGATGAAAGACATGATAGAACAATATGGTATGGTATCAGGATTTAGATTGAATCAGAAAAAAACTAAGATGATAGTTAAAAATATGACACAAGATTGAAAACAGGAACTTGAAAGCAAGGCAGGTTTTGAGATAGTATCAAAGGTTAAATATCTAGGAGTTCAGGTTGCAGAATCAAATATGAAGTTGTTTCAAAATAATTATGAGGTGTTGTGGCGAGAGGTACAGAAAGACATGGAAATTTGGAAAAAACTGCAGCTGTCTCTACTTGGAAGAATAGCAGCAGTTAAGATGAATGTTTTGCCAAGATTTCTTTTCTTGTTTCAAATGATTCTGGTGCTTAAAAGTGGTAAACAACTAAGAGAATGGCAAAGTGGAGTGAATAAGTTTGTATGGAATGAGAAAAAAACGAGAGTTAAGTTGAAAAGTATGCAAGATGTTCCAGAAAGGGGAGGCCTTAAAGTTCCAAACCTACAATTATACTATGAAGCAGCAGCTTTGACACAAGCAAGTGATTGGTTTGGAAGAAAAAAAACTGGAATATTGAATATAGAAAGTTATGATCTTGAACTTGGTTGGCATGCATACTTATTTTATGAGAACAAAGTGGATAAAGTATTTAAAAGCCACATACTCAGAAATTCTTTGATGAGAGTCTGGAGGAAGCACCGATTCAAATGGGATTATAAAATACCGTTATGGTTGGATCTTGGTCATATCATGTGGAATACAAATATAATGTCACTCGGGGGGGGGGGGGGTTATATAAAGAAGTTCTTTTTACAGATGCAGGCAGATGGCAACTGAAGACATTAGAAACGCTGTTGGAAGAAGGGATTAATTTAACCTGGTTGCAGTATAATCAACTTCAATTGAGATGGAAAGAGGACCAAAAAACTGGTATAATGATGCATGAAGAAGAATTGGTTAGACATATAAAAGAGAAAGGTCCAATGCATATTAAAAGGGTTTATAATGTTTTGTTAGAAAGGGATTCAGAAACTGAACTGGTTAAAGATTGTATGATAAAGTGGGCACAAAATTTTGCAGAACCAGTGATGTTGGAAACATGGGAAAAAATATGGGTTCAGAATGTTAAATTTACACAGTCGCAGAACCTGAGGGAAAACTTCTATAAAATGTTTTATAGGTGGCATTTAGATCCTAAGAAATTATCATGTATGTATCCTAATGTTCAACCAAAATGCTGGAGATGTGATTGCTTAGATGCCACATATTACCATATGTGGTGGACTTGTAAGAAAGTGAAGGCTTTTTGGATAAAAATTTGGTGGGTCATGCAAAATGTTTTGAAGAAAAAAATTCAGTTCTCTCCACAATTGTTTTTATTGGGTATAGTTAAGGGTTTTACATTGGGTGAAGTAAAGCTGATATTGTATATGATTACAACAGCGAGACTATTGATAGGTCAATATTGGAAAAATGGTGCTATGCCCACTATTGAAGAATGGACTTTGAAGATGGCTAGTTTTGCAGAGATGGCGAAGATTTCAGCATATTTAAAAGATCGGACACAAGAGATTTATGTATGGGAGTGGAAAAACTGGATAGACTATGTGCAGAATAAATATCAAACTAGGAAATATCAGATAGCTTTTAACTGAAGGTATTATATAGTGATAGAATAATTGAATTGTGAAAATGTGAAAAATATATAGGGGGTGGAGGGGTTCAAGTTTTATAAAATATGTCTTTGATTTGGATTATATTCTGTGGAAGTCTGGGGGGGAGGGGAGGGTTAGGGGGTTAGGGAGGGTTAGGGGGGGAAATTGGGGAGAAAATGTATTTGTAAAACTTTTTCAATTAAAAAAAAAAAAGAGATGTACGAGCATGAACCTGAACTACCTGAACTTTATTCTTTTTCCAATCATCCTTGTCAGGTCAAAGGAAAAGGAACTGTTTATGTTGAAGAGCTCGATGAATTCATTCCTGATGTTTATTACATACCAACAGCAACCAGTAATTTGCTTAGTCAGTGTCACTTGTCTAGAGCATTAAAATTCCAGGTTCACCGCCTTGAAAAAGCAAGTTACATAGTTAAAGATGGAGATATTGTTGCTGAAACCATATTAATTGGTGGTGTTTATTACTTAAAGCCAAAGCCTAAACCTCAAACACAGGCAAGTATGCAAACTCCAAAAAGGGAGAGCACAGGCCCAGAGAGAGATGCTCCAGTGAGAGATCCTGTTGCTATTCCAAAGGCTCCTAAAGCCAACAAAAAGAAAATTGGGAAACAGGTTGCTCAGAGCAAGCCTGAGGTTCCTCATAAAACTGTTAATGTTGAGAATTCACTAACTGGTAAACCTTTGCATTCTAGGTGTATCCATAAATGGCATAGAAGATTGGGGCATGCCAGTTTCCGTGTTCTTAGGAAGATGCCGGAGTTCACAAAAGGTTTGGATCTAAAGGGGTGTAAGGTGTTTTTGGATTGTGCTGTCTGCAAAAAGGCCAAATCCAAAGCAGCAGCCGTTCCCAAACGTGCTAAACGCCTGTCAACACGCATTTTTGATTTGGTTCACACTGACATAGTTGGTCCTTTTCCGCCATCAATTGGTGGTAGAAAATATTTTCTAACAATTGTTGATAATTACTCTAGATATGGATATGTATATCCTATGAAAGAAAAATCTGAAACTTTTCAGATCTTTAAAGACTTTGCAGCCCTTGTTTCTACCCAACACCAAGTTCGCATCGCCAGAATCTAGAGTGATCGTGGTGCTGAATTCATGTCTCAGCGTTTCCAGGACTGGATGCGTAAGAATGGAATTCTTCATCAGACGTCGGCTCCTTACACACCGGCTCACAACGGAGGGGTACTGCAAACCATGATGCGTTGTCTCCTAGAAGACGCCAACCTTGATATGATATACTGGGTTGAAGCTATAAAATATGCAAATTACATTGTCAACCGTACTTGGAGCAGTGTAATAAATCAGACTCCTTTCTTCATGTTGTATGGCTACAAGCCCGATCTTAAAAACATCCATATTTTTGGTTCATATGCTATGGTGAACATTCCCTTAGCTCAAAGAAGGAAAGGAGGTCCAACAGCAAAAAGACTGAGGTTTATGGGTATTGATGATAACTCAAAATGGAGCAAATTTATTGACCCTAAACATGTAATTGTGATTTCCCAATCTGCTAATTTTGAGGAAGATGTTGACTGGTCCAGGATTCATTCCAATGATCCTGGAGTTTATTTTCCTAGAGATGATACTGCTGATGCCACGCAGATTGATGATCAAGATTCCACTGGTTCTTCTCAACCCGATGTTCCGTCTTCGCAAGCCGCGGATTCTGACGCTAGCGACGAATGTGAGGATGAGGACGAAGCAGAAGAAGACTGGACAGTTGTTCCGAGACGTTCCAAGAGGGCCACAAAAGGAATCCCTCCACAACGATATTCTTGGCAACTGACAAAAGCACCCTTGCCTTTGATTTGCAATGTTACACTTCCACCTGATAATTTCACGCAAATCAAGCAGCTTCCTGATTCAGAGCAAGACAAATGGTATGAAGCAATGCAGGTTGAAATGGACAGTCTAAAGAAATTTAAAGTGTTTACACCTGCAAAACCTCCAGCAAACAAAAAGGTCATTGGCACTCGATGGGTCTACAGAATCAAAAAGAAGCCAAATGGTGAGTCACTGTACAAGGCCAGACTTGTAGCTCAGGGTTTCGCTCAACGTTATCCTGAGGACTACACAAATACCTATTCACCGACAGTCCGGACTGAGAGTGTAAAAATTGCTTTAGCAACTGCAACTATTCTTGGTTTAGAAGTTTTCCAGTTCAATGTTGACACAGCTTATCTACATGCAGGCCTAGATGAAGAGATCTACGTGAGAAGTCCTCCAGGATTCCGACAGCAAGAAGGGGATACCTGGTTTCTAAACAAAAGTCTTTATGGTCTGAAACAGTCTGGTTTACTGTGGTATTTATGTCTTACTGACAAACTAAATTCAATGGGCTTTATTAAGTCCGAAACTGATGAGTGTGTGTTCACAAAAAGATCTAACAATGCATATGAGATAGTTCTTGTTTATGTTGATGATATTGTTTATATTGGTCCAAATAAGCAAATGAGTGAAATTTTTGCCAAAGCTTTGCAGAGATACTTCACATTGAAATCATTAGGTCATATTAGCACTTATTTAGGTGTTCAGATTGAAAAAACACAAAAGGGGTTTAGTCTTTCACAAGAGGATAAAATTGAACAAATTTTGCATCATTGCAACATGAAAGATGCTAACACAACAAAGACACCCATGCAAACAGATTTTCACAACTTGACACAAGAAGCAAGTCCTGAGTTCGAGGATCAAACACTTTATCGTTCAGTTATTTGGTCAATGTTGTACATTAGTAGATGGACCAGACCCGACATTGCACTTAGTGTTAATCTCTTGTCTCGACACGTAGGTAAGGCAAAACAGTTTCATTGGACATGCATTAAGAAATTATTGAGATACCTAAAATACACTAAACACATGAAATTATTGTTAGAACCAACACATACTGATTATGCAGAATTATGTTGTTATGCAGATTCTGATTGGGCAAGTGATAAGAAATCACGTAAAAGTACTTCAGGTTATATGATATTCTTAAATGGATGTCCTGTTTATTGGCAAGTACGTAAACAGAATTTTGTTTCTTGTTCATCTACTGAAGCTGAATATGCTTGTGTTTCAGATGCATGTAATTCTCTAACTTGGTTTGATGCTTTAGTCACAGATATCTGGACACACCCGATCCAACCAATCACAGTGATGGAAGATAATGAATCGGTGGTTTATATTTCTGAATCACATTTCACAGGTTCTAGGTCCAGACACATTGACATCCATTATCAAAACATAAAACATTTAGTAAAAAAAGGTTTTGTTAAAATGCAGTATGTATCTACACATGATCAAATTGCTGATATGCTCAACAAACCACTTCCAGCAGCTCAACATGAGTATCTGCGTAAGAAGATGTGCCTTATTTGATGATGTACCTGATATTCGCTCAACTGGCAAAAGAAGGGGATTGTCACTGCGTTTTTTTATTTACCAGCTGAGCTCTCATTTCTGGACTATCAGACTTTCCGTAGCTTGCCAAGAATCCTTATCAGTAAGCTAAACTACGCATGTCTCTCCACCCACATTCCTTCTTCACACTTTTTTCTTTCTTCTCTTGCCAAGAAGTCTGACTGCTGAGAAGCAGCCGGCACGAACTTTATCAAAATGTAACTAATTAGAACAGTTAGTTGTTTTATTTTCTTTATAACAAATAAATGAGTTTATTAGAAGATATATCTTCGGGCTTTGTTTTCTTAAAGTATGCTTGCAAGGAAAAGTCTCGATCCACTCCTCTTAATCAAGGTGCGATTATCCCAAAGGCAGAATGGGATTAATCAGCACCCTGACAAAATGGCCCTTAATATTTTTATTCATCTTATTTCTGTTCAAGCATGTGCTTGAGGAACACAATCTAGGTAATCTCACTCACAGAAATTAATTGGGACCAAGAACTAAGAGATGCCCTCAATTTACATCACAGCATTTCTGGCATTCCCAGTTACCATTGTTAGAACAATCCTGAGAAGTGGCAACATTCTGTGGTCTTGTGATTTCCATTTTTAGCTTCCCACTCACTTCCCCATTGATTTTGCTTCTTGAAGGTTGCAGATGACAGTTGTATGATTGTGGGACATTGCAGTGTGTAACTTGGCATAGAGCATGGTTACCTAAGGAACTGACATCATATCAGGCAGGGAACGTATGTTTGGGATTCTGTCAGCCAAAAGATTTATACCGGTAGAATCTAGGAAAAGAGCCTTCTCTGTTGTTGACCCAATCCTGTGGAATAGTCTCCCCCCATAAGCAAGGTGGACCCTCCTGACCTCTGGAAAGGCATGAAAAGAAGGCTCAGCAGCCTTGCTTGTGAGCATAAAGGACTGGCTAGCACTCTGAAAACCCTTTCCCCTCCTTTTAATTATTTACGAAGAACAACCTCTATCTCTTATTAGTTGAATCCATTTCACGTCTCCATGGGAGACTTCAATCGGCCTTCTCTAAGAGTGGGGTACAATGAGGGTCAGAAGTCAAAGGACATCATGACAGTCATAGGTCTATCCCAGGTCATCCAGAGCCTGAATAGGGCAATGGCCACACACTGGATCTGGTGTTCCTGTAGCTCTCTGATCTGAAATTGAGGGCTTTCTTTGTGATTCCCTTATCATAGTCAGCTCGTGCCCTTATTACTATGAGATTCTCTACTACCACTATCCACTTCAAGGAATATGTGCCCATTAGATTGTTCAACTCCATGTTTACTGATCTGGATCTGGATGGGTTTCAGGGGGACTTGGGGGGTTTGTTCCTGGTGCATGGTTCATCTGAAGTATTGTTCGCTATTTGGAATAAGATTCAAAGATGAGACTTCAAATCAAACTTGCATCTACCAGACAAAACTTGCTGAAATGTGTTCGCAGTTTCAGTCAGCCTTATTGCGGGTCCAGGTGGGAGGGGGGTGATGCCTTTGGAGAAGTCTTGCCCAATATCTAGGAATCGCTTGAACCATGGAGCCTGAAGAAATGGATAGATCCTTAGGTCTTTGAGCTCTGCCCCCTGTTTTCCATGTGCTTTTCAAAACAAGCAACCATTCTTCCCTTCTGTATCAACTCACATGATTAGAATGGGCAGCATTGTGTTATGCTGCTTTGCCACCTTTTTCCTGGGGTACATTCCAGTCACTGGTGATTTGGGGAGAGATCCTGGCCTGGGCTCCTGTTATGTGATGTTCTGCAGTATTCATAGGGTCTTGGTTCCTCTTCAACAGTTAGATGAGTCTGCAAGGTGGGCTCTTTGGTTGCCATGTGATAAAGTATAACCAATATACAGAAGTGGCATTCTATAGAATAGAATAGAATAATAGAGTTGGAAGGGACCTTGGAGGTCTTCTAGTCCAATCCCCTGCTTACCTACACCCTACACCACTTCAGACAAATGGTTATCCAACATCTTCTTAAAAACTTCCAGTGTTGAAGCATTCACAACTTCTGGAGGCAAGTTGTTCCACTGATTAATTGTTCTGTCAGGAAATTTCTCCTTGGTTCTAAGTTGCTTCTCTCCTTGATTAGTTTCCACCCATTGCTTTTTGTTCTACCTTCAGGTGCTTGGGAGAATAGCTTGACTCCCTCTTCTTTGTGGCAACCCCTGAGATATTGGAACACTGCTATCATGTCTCCCCTAGTCCTTCTTTTCATTAAACGAGACATACCCAGTTCCTGCAACCATTCTTCATATGTTTTAGCCTCCAGTCCCCTAATCATCTTTGTTGCTCTTCTCTGCACTCTTTCTAGAGTCTCAACAACTTTTTTACATCATGGTGACCAAAACTGGATGCAGTATTCCAAGTGTGGCCTTACCAAGGCATTATAAAGTGGTATTAACACTTCTCTTGATTCTATCCCTCTGTTTATGCAGCCTAGAACTGTGTTTGGTTTTTTTTGTCAGCTGCTGCACACTGCTGGCTCGTATTTAAATGGTTGTCCACTAGGACTTCAAGATCCCTCTCACAGTTACTACTATTGAGGAAGGTACCACATACACTGTACCTGTGCATTTTGTTTTTCTTGCCTAAATGTAGAACCTTGCTTTTTTCACCATTGAATTTCATTTTGTTAGATAATGCCCAATGTTCAAGTCTGTCAACAACCTTCCAAGATCTGTCAAGATCTATGAGTCCTATTGGCTATGGAGGTGATTTATTGGAGGTTAGAGGAAGGAAGGAAGGAAGGAAGGATGGATTTAACATTTATAAATAAGTGAACTCCCTAAAGTTATTTCACAATTAAAGAGGAAGGAGTGCTCTGAATGATTTCCTATTTCCCATTTTTGTGATCAAAAAGATTAATATGAGTCATGGTGGTGCAGTGGTTAGAATGCTGTACTGCAAGCTAACTCACTGCTCACTCCAGGAGTTTATACGGTCATGAAATCTGCAACTCTAGTTTAGGAATGATGACAACATTGACAATCTAGACCATATTAAGTCTCTAGGTCAACAAATTACTTGAAAAGTATCTGCCAATTCAGAAGAACAAAGGAAAAGAAATTGTGAGTTTTGGCTCTTCAAAATGTAATGCTGTAGTTAATCAAAATTCGTAGGATTTCTGTAAGCACAAAGATCTTAAACTAATCATATTACTTATGGAAAACTTTATCTTCCCCTCTTAGTAGCAATTGTCCTCAAGGGAATGAGAGTTAGTGTCACTTGATAGAACATGTTAGGCATTTCCTAACATGAGACCGGAATTCTCCTCCTTACTATGTGTCGGATATATTTGATAAAAGATGATGTACATATTTTTACATTTATTGTACAGATTCCAGGTTCAACAAGCTCCAGCATGTAACAATACCTGAAAGCTGTGCTATAATAGAGAGAAACTTAAAATGAATAATGAGCAGATTAAACTCCATATTCAGATTTATTTCTTTATTAAACGTCCCTTTGTGTTTAAATCAGGTCTCAAAATAATGATGTAGCATTTGGGGGAAAATATGCAGCCCAGTAATCCAGCTGCAGAAGCCAAAATGGAGAAAATCTCCACAGCCACCATATATTTGCCCTTCGTACTCAAGTAGGTTGGAACAAATGATATCCAGACACTACAGAAGACCAACATGCTAAAGGTAATAAATTTGGCTTCATTAAAACTGTCAGGTAACTTCCTGGCAAAAAAGGCCACTGTGAAGCTAATAGAAGCCAAGAACCCCATAAAGCCAAGGACAAGGTAAAACATTGTGGCTGAACCTTCATTACATTCCAGGACAATTTCTTCAGCCATGGAGTGCATGTCAGAATCTGGGAATGGGGGAGAAATTGCCAGACACACTAAACAGATCAAGAGTTGAGTCAAGGAGCAAGAAAGGACAATAGAAATAGCCATCCTTTTCCCCACCCATTTCCGCATTTTGGAGCCAGGCTTAGTAGCCATGAAAGCAAGAACAACTATGGTTGTTTTACCCAAAATACAAGAAAGGGCTATGGAGAAAATGATACCAAAAGCAGTTTGTTGTGTGAAACATTTCATTTGGTCAGGCTGCCCAATGAAAAGGAAAGTGCAAAGGAAGGATAGAAGAAGAGCAATGAGAAGGGTGTAAGTGAGGTTTCTGTTGTTGGCTTTGACAACTGGAGTATCCCACTTTTTAATGAAGATTCCCAGCACCACAATGGTGATGACAGAAAAGAAAAGACTAACAGTGGTCAAGATGAGTCCCAGTGGCTCATTGTAAGACAAGAAGGTTATTTCTTTTAGAATGCAAAGAGTTTGAGCCTTGTTTGTATATTGATCTTCTGGACATTGGAAGCAATCAACTGCATCTGGAAAAAGAAAACATCATGGCCAATTTCAAGAAATACTCAAATAGTGGGACTGAGAGTTAATTAACAGGGTTTATTTATTTATTTAGAAAATTTATATGGCTGCCCATTCATCCTCAGTGACTCTGGGCAGCTTATAGACAATCAAAAGTCTAATATAAATGAATTTAAAACAGTAACCCACATATCTTGGTGACAACACACATCAAATGAGCCTCTTGAAGGGCTCCATCCTAGTCTGGGTTCCCCAGGTCTGTTGGTGGAACCATGTTTTAGGGCCTTTCAAATGAGTGTCAAAATGGGGAACAATCTCATCTCTGTGTGGATGATCTTTCAATGGGAGGGGGCCATCACGGAGAAGGCTCTTTTTCTCATTCCCACCAGATGTACTTTCCTAGTACCTGGATTCATTTAATTAAATAATGCCTGTTTATTTTTAGTGCCTTTTTGTAAATAGGCCAGATCTTCCGAGATTTATTTATTGCTTGGTTGCACAGACTCTCTTATTGTAAAATCTAATAATGAATTGAATAACAATATTTTTATCATTAAGGTATTTCCTAAACAAAGTGAAAGAACATGTTTAGTTTTTGGAGGAGGGGAGAAACATATATTTCATGGTATTTTATTTTAGAAATTAAGCTTCTAAAATCAGCAAATGGATCCCAGTTTTATCTTTTTCCACTTTTACACACACATATCAACACAAGGCCTGTCGTCTTAAAAAATAAGCATTAATCAGAAGTCATAATTTGGGGGGGAAATTTAGAACAAACCAAATTGGATATTTATTTTTCAATGCTCTGAAATATCTTTTGACTTTTAGTATTTATGTAGCAATATCATTGACTTGGTCACCAGATTAGACAATTACAGTGTCAGGTTTCGTTGCTATCTTAAATAAACTTCATTCTCAAATGCAAGGTCTCTAATGAATCTTTTTTTTTTATTTAAGAATAGGAGAACGACATCCCTGAACTCTTTGTGCAGCCAAAACTGGCCCCTCCTTCCAAAGCCCTCCCTTTCCGTTCTTCAACCCCAATGTCTCATTGGCCATCATGCAGATCCATCTCTTCGTCCCAAGCACTTTCTTTTCACAGGAATTTCCCCCCTCCCTCTGTCACCCAGGTAACGCTATCTACTAAAGAGCAGGGAACTAGGTAAAAGTTCATCTCAGCATTAAAGCAAAGCTTCTCCCTTCTTTCATTCATGTCAGCGCTGGAGGAGAACATAATTTGGAACGCTGACATCCAGGAGGTTTTAAATATTAGCATTTTGAATCACAGTTAAGAAGACTGAATAACTTAGTTTTGCACAAGACAACTTACCCATCTGGTTTGAAATTTTCCCTTTTGCACATGGAAGGCAATTGTAACAGCAAAATGGCTTCCCTTCTATTTTCATCTTCCTGTAGCCTGGACAGCAACTGTCATTGCACAAAGAAAGAGGTTGAACCTATCAAGAAATGAAAGCAACATTTACTATAACTTGTTACTACAACATCCATCCATCCATCCATCCACCCACCTACCCATCCAGCCAGCCAGCAAGCCAGCCAGCCATCCACCCACCAACCAACCATCCAACCATGCATCCAGGACATGTATTCAGCCTTTCATTATTCCTTGATTGATTCATTTTGTTTTAAAGCATCATTTCATCATTCTACTCCTGAATGCTACCTACCCATTGTTTCTTCATCTTTCTTCTTCAAGTTTTCAACCTGACAACTTGAAGGACAAGATCAAATCAAATTTATAATGTCAAAAGCAAGAAGGGAAGGGAAACAATGTACAGATAGTCCTCAACTTACAACGGTTCATTCAAAAAATTCTATTTAGGTGTGGAATTTACTTTTAATAATAAATTTAGGGTACGGGTGTCCCAATATCTCTTCGTTTAAAAGCAATTACAGTCAATGAATGGAAATATTACAGGGAAGGTGAGTTAGAATCAAACCGAAAGGCAGAAAAACTAAGAATTGGGCACAGGAAGATAGCATCATTTGGCTAGGAGAAAGTCAAGATCCAGAAGAGCTATTCCTCATGCATCCATTAGCTGGAAATAGAGATGAATATTTTCCCCCTAACTTTCAATATCTTTCTCTTCTTTGGCCACAGCACTGATCAGGTGTTCTATCTGAACCAGGGTTAATATGATCATTGACATGGAATTCCCCATTTCTTTTTTCCCATCCATGTCAGTCAATAAGCACTTTCTTTTGTCTTCAAAATACTGATGAAAAAATAAAATAAAATAAAACAACAGTTTTATAATTCTTCATTCCATTTGGGGCACCAAAGGGAACTTCACAGAATCTCCACCCACCCATCCAACCATCCAACCAACCATCCAATCAGTACAGTTTTGATTTTTGTATTCAGTATTTCATTATTCCTTGATTGATTCATTTTGTTTTAAAGCATCAATTCATCATTCTACTCCTGAATGCTACCTACCCATTGTTTCTTCATCTTTGCAGTTTTCAACATGACAACTTGAAGGATAAGATTGATTCAAATTTATAATGTCAAAAGCAAGAAAGGAAGGGAAACAATGTACAGATAGTCCTTAATTCACAACAGTTCATTTAATGGCCATTCAAAGTTAGAATGGCACTGAAAAAAGAGACTTATGACCATTTTTCACAGTTACAACCTTTGTAGCATCCCATGACCATATGATAAAAATGTAGATGCTTGACAACTGGTTTGTACTTATGACCATTGCTGTGTCCCAAGGTCATGTGATCACCCTTTGCAATCTTTTGACAAGCAAAGTCAAAGGAGAAGCCAGATTCGCTTAACAGCCAAGTTACTAACTTATCAATTGCTGTGATACACTTAATGACTCTGGCAAGGAAGGTTATAAAACGGGGCAAAAGCCACTTAACAAATGTCTCACCTAACCACAGAAATTTTGGGCTCAATTGTGGAAGTAAGTCGAGGACTACTTGTCCACAGGTTGAAATCTGAGCAGGAAATACCTGGTTAAAGATGGCAGGCCAGATGATGTCTTGTGCAGAAATGGTAAACTGCTTATCTGGAGAAGCTGGTGGATCAATTTTTCCAACTTTGACTTTAACAAAGGTCTCGTTTGGGAATATGACCCAGTTGATAATGTCAAATCCCATCTCTAGATCCCCATTTTCATTAAAGGAAATTTTCTCTCCTGCAGTGTTATTAAATGAGATGGTTCTCAAATAGTGATGGAGCTAAACAGAAGCAAAGAGTGACAATTAGTGGAAAAAGAAAGAAACAGAAAAAAGAAAAGAAAGAAAATAGAAAGAGAAAAAAGAGAGAGAGGGAGGAAAGAAAGAAAGAGAGAGGGAAAGAAAGATAGAAAGAAAGAGAAAGAAAGAAAGAAAGAGAGAGAGAGAGAGAAAGAAAGAAAAAAGAAAAAGAAAGAAAGAGCAAGAGAGAGAGAGAGAGAAAGAAAGAGAAAGAGAAAGAAAAAGAGAAAGAGAAAGAGAAAGAGAAAGAGAAAGAGAAAGAGAAAGAAATTTTGTATTCAGTTCAGGATATTGATTTTATAGGATGTGCTTCATTAATATAATTATTGTTCCTCCAACCCATCCATATTTCTTCTCTCACCCCTTTTATTCAACATTTATGTAAAGCCACTGGGTGAGATCATTCGTGGTTTCGGGGTGAAGTACCACCAGTATGTTGATGATACCCAGCTGCACGTCTACACCCCAGACCACCCCAATGATGTCCTTGAAGTGATGTCCCGGTGTCTGGAGGCCGTGCGGATCTTGATGGGGAGGAACAGGCTCAGGCTCAACCCATCCAAGACCGAGTGGCTGTGGTTTCCGACGTCCCGATATAGTCAGTTGACGCCATCGCTGACTATTGAGGGCGAATCGCTGGCCCCCACGGAGAGGGCTCGCAACTTGGGCATCCTCCTGGATTCACAGCTGTCTTTAGAAGAGCACTTGACAGCCGTGATCGGGAGGAATTTTCATCAGGTTCACCTGATTCGACAGTTGTGTCTCTTTCTGGATTGGGACTCCCTACACTCATGCCCTCGTCACCTCCCGCCTGGACTATTGTAACACTCTCTACATGGGGCTCCCCTTGAGGAGCACCCAGAGGCTCCAACTGGCACAGAGTGCAGCTGAGCGGGTGGTTATGGGAGCAACATGGTGCTCTCGTGTGACACCTCTCCTACATGAGCTGCACTGGCTCCCGGTGGTCTTCCGGGTGTGCTTCAAGGTTTTGGTCACCACCTTTAGAGCGCTCCATGGCTTAGGACCTGATTAGTTACAGGACCGCCTACTACCACAAACAGCCTCCCACTGGCCGGTACGCTCTCATAGAGAGGGGCTCCTCCAGGTGCTGTCAGCCAAGCAGTGTCAACTGGCGGCCCCCAGGAGGAGGCCTTCTCTGTGGGGGTACCCACTATCTGGAATAAGCTCCCCCCGGAGATACGGAGGATCCCAGATCTGCGCACTTTCCGCCATGATCTTAAGACCCTCCTATTCCTGCAAGCCGGCCTGGCCTAATTTTCTCCCCTTTCTTTTAAATTTTTAAATTGGAATTTTAATTTGTTTTAAATTATTGGGATTTTTAATTGTCTTGGGCTAAATTATTTAATTTGGTTTTAATTATGTTTCTAACTTTTGTATTTATGTACTTTTAGTTTGTGCCTGTTTACCACCCTGAGTCCTTCGGGAGTAGGGTGATATATAAATTTAATAAAACATAAAACAAACATAAACACAGACATTTTGAACTTCTGCCAATCATGCCAGTACTGCTGCATCTCAACGTTTCTTTCTTATTGTAGCATCTTTATCTACTCACAATCACAAAAGTTTCTCTAAGTCACTAAATGATGGGGAAAATGTTTTGGCAGGAGACTGAAAATTATCCCCAATGCAGTCAATGAGAACACTTCACTGTTCTCATTGACTGTGTTACCTAACAGCTCATTGCATCATATAAAAGAGCAGTGGGAAATGTTTGTTCATTTTTTTTACCTGCCATACTTTTTGAGTCAACAATGTTTCTCTCCCAACTTCTGTCCTTGCTCTGTGTTTGGACTTGGGGGAAAGCATGGCTTGTAAAGCATGTGCCACACCATAGACTGCATTGTAGATGCTGTAACTCTGTCCAGTTAGGATGGTGTCAAACACAGACCTAGGTAGATTCTCCAACTTCTCTTCTCCAGTGCACATCGTTCCAGTGTCTTCATCTAAATTATCTTTAGGAAAGGAGCATTCAAAAGCCTCTTTCCAAAACACTCTCATTAAATGGTCTTCCGCTTCTGAATTTGGGTTTCTCTTCTGAAGGAATTTATCAAATCCAGAAATCTCCTTGGAAGAAACTGCAAAAGTTATAACACCATGGAAAAAGTCCATACCCCTGGTTTTTTGAAAGGGAAGGGATGTAAACTCCATCTGGGCTGGCATTATCCAAACTTTATCTTTTCTTTTGACAGGGATATCTTCAAATTCTGTATAATAGGGCAACATTCTAAAAATGACAGTGACCTGGTTTTCACAATAGAGGATAATGACGTTTGCAGTGCTCTTCATGATAATAGTGTACATTTTACCAAAGTCTTTAAATGCTCCTTCAATATCATTAGAAAATGTTTCCTTGGCCATCTCTTCCATGAAGTCAAAGCAGATACCTTTCTGGGAATATAAAGGAATAGCATTTTGTATGAATCTCTCTCCACTCATATCTGGTTGGGAAATCAGTCCAATCCATAACCACCTAAAATGCAATAGTAACTGGAGAATACCCATGATCTGTTGGTCAACATTTGGGAAAAAACGATGAAAGAAAGCACCTTGTATCTTGCCATCTATCAATGGGGAAGATCCGTATGTGAGCTAGACATAGGAGAAAAAAGGACCATGGTTTCCCAACTTGATTTTTTTTAAAAAAAAAAATGTGCTTAATTTACGGTCTTTGTTACAAATATTAATATAAGTGTAATCATGTTCAGAAACAATTTCAGAAATTATTGTACTAGAAACAGAACGTTGGATTCCTCAGAAATGCATTAATTCAAGTAATGTTATATGGAAAATTGACTCCAAATTTTAAGGATTAAATGTGATTGGTCCTGATTAAGGAAGGAAACCCATCCCCACATTTCCCTAGTCTTTTCTTCATAGGAGATGGAAAGAAAATGGGATCAATGAAGTCATGATGGTATGAAGATAAAATAGGATGAGCAATGTAAGAACATGGTTTTGCTTTGATATGCACCATAACCTTCCTCTAGATTTGCATAGTTCATATCTCATAATCTTTATTCTTTATTGGCCAAGTGTGATTGAACACAGAAGGAATTTGTGTCCGATGCACAAGCTCTCAGTGTACATACAAACATCAAACAATGTCATAAATCATAAGATACAATCATAAGATATAAACAAGTGATAAATCATAAGATACCAATAGAAGAAAGTAGTAGGAAAGATGAGAAGATGAGAATGATGAGAAAGATAATAGCAATACAGCCCTACTACATGGGTAAATATATTTACATATAAACAATGTTGTGGGCATTATTATAAAGAAATAAAAACAATCTTACTAGCTATTAATTACATCTTGGCAGCATTTCTGCCTTACCTCTTGGCAGGCAAACAAAGAAGTTAGAAGAGAGAAAACGAATGTGGACATGCACAGTAGCTTAGAGATAAGGTGCTCAGCATCTACTGTAAGTCTTAGAATTCAAGCACAGCTGGCAAACACAAAAAACGCAGTGACAACCCCTTCTTTGCCAGTTGAGTGGACATCAGGCAAGTTACATCAGGCAAGGCACATCTTCTTACGCAGATACTTGTGCTGAGCTGCTGGAAGTGGTTTGTTGAACATATCAGCAATTTGATCACGTGTAGACACATACTGCAATTTAACAAAACCTTGTTTAACTAATTGTTTTATGTTTTGATAACGGATGTCAATGTGTCTGGACCTAGAACCTGTGAAATGTGATTCAGAAATATAAACCACCGATTCATTGTCTTCCATCATGGTGATCGGTCGGATCGGACGTGTCCAGATATCTGTGACCAAAGCATTAAACCTTGTTAGAGAATTACATGCATCTGAAACACAAGCATATTCAGCTTCAGTAGATGAACAAGAAAAATATTATGTTTATGCACTTGCCAGTAAACAGGATATCCATTTAAGAACATCCTATAACCTGAAGTACTTTTACAAGTTTTCTTGTCACTAGCCCAATCAGAATCTGCATAACAACATAATTCTGCATAATCAGTATGTGTTAGTTCTAACAATAACTTCATATGTTTAGTGTGTTTTAGATATTTCAATAATTTCTTAACGCATGTCCAATGAAACTGTTTTGCCTTACCTACGTGTCGAGACAAGAGATTAACACTAAGTGCAATGTCGGGTCTGGTCCAACTACTAATGTACAACAGTGACCCAATAACTGAACAATAAAGTGTTTGATCCTAGAACTCAGGACTTGGTTCATGTGTCAAGTTGTGAAAATCTGTTTGCATGGGTATGCGTGCTGTGTTAGCATCCTTCATGTTGCAATGATGCAAAATTTATTCAATTTTATCCTCTTGTGAAAGACTAAACAATGTCAGGTGTGCTTCCTTCAAAGTCCATGAAAGAATGACCCAAACTCCATGTTTTATAGAGAAACGTACTTTTACTAGAAATGAAGTGAACGCAACCTAGGAAAAGCTGAAATTAAAGCAATAAGTGTGAAAAGTGCATATAGAAAGCATCCCCTCCAACTGTTCATCGTAAATCATCTAATCCAAAGGTCTCCCAGGGTCAGGTGGAAGCACGTCTGGCAGCGTCTTCAATCAGGAATGCCACGACGGTTGACCCGATAGCAACTTCAAAGATTCAGTTTCATTTCTTCCAAAGTTTCATTCTTCCTCCAGCACACTTCCCCCCCCCACAGGCCCCCTAGCTCTCCCCCCTCCCAGTTCTTATGGCAGCCAAAGCAGTGAAAGCGGAGGCTGACACCCTTTTTGTGTTTTGTCAATCTGAACACCTAAATAAATGCTAACATGACCTAAAGATTTCAATGTAAAATATCTCTGCAAAGCTTTAGCAAAAATTTCACTCATCTGCTTATTTGGACCAATATGAACAATATCATCAACATAAACAAGAACTATCTCATATGTATTGTTAGATCTTTTTGTGAACACGCGCTCATCAGTTTCAGACTTAATAAAGCCCATTGAATTTAGTTTGTCAGTAAGACATAAGTACCACATTAAACCAGACTGTTTCAGACCATAAAGACTTTTTTTGTAGAAACTAGGTATCCCCTTCTTGCTGTCAGAACCCTGCAGGACCTCTTACGTAGATCTCCTCATCCAGGTCAGCATGTAGATAAGCTGTGTCAATGTTGAACTGGAAAGCTTCTAAACCAAGGACAGTTGCAGTTGCTAAAGCAATTTTTACACTCTCAGTCCGGACTGTCGGTGAGTAGGTATTTGTGTAGTCCTCAGGATAACATTGAACGAAACCCTGAGCTACAAGTCTGGCCTTGTACAGTGACTCACCAATTGGCTTCTTTTTGATTCTGTAGACGCATCGAGTGCTAATGACCCTTTTGTTTGCTGGAGGTTTTGCAGGTGTAAACACCTTAAGTTTCTTTAGGCTGTCCATTTCAGCCTGCATTGCCTCATACCACTTCTCTTGCTCTGAATCAGGAAGATGTTTGATTTGTATGCACGTATCAGGTGGAAGTGTAACATTGCAAATCAAAGGCAAGGGTATTTTTGTCAGTTGCCACAAATATTGCTGTGGAGGCATCCCCTTTGTGGCCCTCTTGGAACGTCTCGGAACAACAGTCCATTCTTCTTCTGCTTCGTCCTCATCCTCACATTCGTTGCTAGTGTCAGCATCCGGGGCTTGCGAAGACGGAACATCAGAATTGAGAAGAACCAGTGGCTGGAACCTTTGCCTTTAGATCTTGATTATCAGACTGTGCAGCATCAGCAGTATCATCTCTAGGAAAATAAACTCCAGGATCATTAGAATGAATCCTGGACCAGTCAGCATCTTCCTCAAAATTGGCAGATTGGGAAATCACAATTACATGTCTGGAGTCAATAAATTTGCTCCATTTTGAGTTATCATCAATGCCCATAAATCTCAGTCTCTTTGCTGCTGGACCTCCTTTCCTTCTTTGAGCTAAGGGAATGTTCACCGTAGTGCATGAACCAAAAATATGGAGGTTTTTGAGATCGGGCTTGTAGCCATCAACATGAAGAAAGGAGTCTGATTTATTACACTGCTCCAAGTACGATTGACAATGTAATTTGCATATTTGATAGCTTCACCCCAGTATGGCATACTAAGGTTGGCGTCTTCTAGGAGACAATGCATCATGGTTTGCAGTACCCCTTGTTGTCTTTCTACGACTCTGTTCTGAGCCGGTGTGAAAGGGACCGAGGTCTGATGAAGAATTCCATTTTTACGCATCCAGTCCTGGAAACGCTGAGACATGAATTCAGCACCACGATCACTCTGGATTCTGGTGATGCGAACTTGGTGTTGGTTAGAAACAAGAGCAGCAAAGTCTTTAAAGATCTGAAAAGTCTCAGATTTTTCTTTCATAGGATATCCATATCCATATCTAGAGTAATTATCAACAATTGTTAGAAAATATTTTTTACCATATTTTTTAAGTGTTGGCTTAAAAGGACCAACTATGTCCATGTGAACCAAATCAAAAATGCATATTGACAGGCGTGTAGTGCATTTGGGAATGGCTGCTGCTTTGTATTTGGCTTTCTTGCAGACAGCACAATCCAAAAACACCCTACACCCCTTTAGATCCAAACCTTTTGCGAACTCTGGCATCTTCCTAAGAACACGGAAACTGGCATGCCCCAATCTTCTATGCCACTTATGGATACACCTGGAATGCAAAGGTTTACCAGTTAGTGAATTCTCAACATTAACAGTTTTATCAGGAACCTCAGGCTTGCTCTGAGCAATCTGTTTTCTTATTTTCTTTTTGTTGGCTTTAGGAGCCTTTGGAGTAGCAACAGGATCTCTCTCTGGAGCATCTCTCCCTGGGCCTGTGCTCTCCTCTTTTGGAGCTTGCATACTTGTCTGTGCTTGTGATTTAGGCTTTGGCTTTAAGTAATAAACACCACCAATTAACATGGTTTCAGCAACAATATCTCCATTTTTAACTATGTAACTTGCTTTTTCAAGGTGGTGAACCTGGAACTTTAAAACTCTAGACAAGTGACTCTGACTAAGCAAACTACTATTTGCTGTTGGTATATAATAAACATCAGGAATGAATGCATCGAGCTCTTCAACATAAACAGTTCCTTTTCCTGACAAGGATGATTTGAAAAAGAATAAAGTTCACGTAGTGCAGGTTCAGGCTCGTGCATCTCTGTGAAAAGTTCCTTTCTGTAAGTAACATGCAATGCTGCACCACTGTCCAAAGTCCACATAAGTCGGCTATCGTACTCTGGATGACGTTGTGGATCGTTGGTTAACACCAATGTGGCGAGTGGAGCTTGTGGATCATGCCTGGACCATGACGACCTTGTCTTCCGTCTCTGCCTCTGTCTCTGGAGTCTGTTCCTCTGGGCTGGTATGTGACAGGATCTGGAAATCATTGGGACAATCCTGGGTGGCATGTCCCACACGATTACAGATGTAGCATCTTGGCATCCTTGGAACGTAGGCTCTTCATCGGAAGGGACGCCTCGCTGGAGCTCTTGATGCAAATGGTCCTCGCAAATGTGTTGTGGCTAACATGAGTGCTTCTTCTTCAGTTAAAAGTCTGCATAAATGGTCCACTGTGCGTTGAGCAATAGGCACTTGATTAATCTTTGTAATGGCATCTTTCCATTCATAATTCAATTAATTGATAATAATGCTGATCATTTGAATATCATCAATAAGATAGCCTCTTTCGCCCAATTCTCTTCTGATTCCTTTCAGTTTGGTTAAATGTTCTCCAATATGTTCACCATGTTTCAATCTTGAACCATGGAACTCAGACATGAGCAAACATGAAGATTCAATTGAAATAGGCCTGTAGCAATTTTCTAATTGGACCCAAATTTGTTGGGCTGTTGCATCAGGCGGAAAAGTAACCTGAAGTTCAGTATCCATGGACATCAATAATGTTGTTCAAGCTTTAGTCTCTAAGTCTCTTATTGCAGGAGTCCATGGCTGGGCAGGAGGATTAAAAATCATACAGTGGGTACCTTCTCTACAAAGTAACAATCCAATCTCACTGACCCAGGCCTTATAATTCTGTCCTGACATCTTTAATTTTGACTCACCAGCTAGTGGAACAACAGAAGAGGCCTGTTGAGGAATGTGCATTTGGTATGTTGGCTGTGCCGGTAAAAATACTTGTTGTGCTTGTTGTGGACCAAAAAATGGCCTTGGTTGTGCTGCTGGAGGTGGACCAGGAGCTGGTCCTGGTTGTACGGCTGGAGGCACTTGTGCATGCACTTGAAAATGTGGCTGCTGTATTGGAATTTGCTGTGCTCCAGCTGCCACTTGTGTTTAAGCTTGGAGCTGTTGCAGTTGGGCTGCAATATTAACATGGCCTGCTGGAGATGCAGTCATTTGCCTTTGCTGCATTAAGTATTGTTGTGCTCCATCTAAAAAGACACCAGCACCACCAGGGGGTGCTGAAGATTGGGCCTGTGGAGACACTTGTGGCATTGCAGTCTGAATATCTGAG
The DNA here is from genome assembly GCA_022577455.1 of Arizona elegans. Lineage (NCBI taxonomy): Eukaryota > Metazoa > Chordata > Lepidosauria > Squamata > Colubridae > Arizona > Arizona elegans. Next base: position 47,648,387 of record JAKOOJ010000010.1, read on the forward strand.
TGAATTAGGGACATGTGTGATAAAGTCTGATGTAATACTTGTAATTGTTCTTGCAAACTGCGATGCATTTCAGCTTTTTCTAGTAAATTACTTTCACCAGCAGATGGTGCTGCACCTTTAGTTTTAGGCTGCTCAGTTAACTTTTCTGCCTTTGTGGCATGATGTGTAATTTGAGAAGAGAGAACATCATGTGACAATTGTGACGTGTACACAGCTCTCTGTTCTGATTTGCCTGACACAATACCTTCTAGGGGGTGTGTCTTAGGCTTCGGAGAGGAAGGCAAGATGGAGATTTTAGTGGTTTGAAAAACACGAGACTCTCTCTTATCTGGCTCGAGCATAGATAAAACCATTTTTGCCTGGTATAGCTCACGTTCAAAAAATTCTATTTGATCATGATAGCTTTTCATAGCTTGCTCACGTTGGGTGAGCTTAGAGCTTCGAGGAGAATAATAGATTACTTCTCTCTGTGTGTGGGAGGAACATTGAGCCATTTGTAGAATTTTTGGCTTTGCACCAAGCCTTTCAAAACTTTGGGCTTCTGCAGGAATTGTTTGAGAGCATGCATAATCAGAAGGGGAAGTCACTAACCTTAGCACTTCACTTTCCAAGGCAGCTTTTCTATTTTCTTCTTCCTGAAGCCTCTGTAACAGCATTTCGTCCATTTCTTCTACTCCTCCCACGGCTCCTTTTTCTAGCCGGGTGGCTGAAGTGAGCGACTGGAAATTTGAAAAACTTCTTTCTGCCTCTTCTTCATCGGAGAGGTGCAAATCACTTGTAGAGAATGCTCTGAGTTTCATTTTTTCTTCTTTTTTGGCACCTTAGCAGTCAATTAATCAGCGTTCCGCAGTCGCTAAATTAATCATCTGTCTAATTAGCCTAGACACTTGTTATCAAAGTAATAAGCAAGGAAAAAAGTCATAAATCAATCCAAGCCATCCTCCTGCTACTACGTGTCAGGGTGTATAAATTCCGTTCCCTCCTGGGGAGGGAATTGCACTTAATTAGAGATGGACCATGGCTTTCCTTTGCAGCATACTTTAAGAGAAAATAAACCGGGATATATTCTAAGAAACACATTTTATTATAAAGAAATAAAAACAATCTTACTAGCTATTAATTACATCTTGGCAGCGTTTCTGCCTTACCTCTTGGCAGGTGAACAAAGAAGTTAGAAGAGAGAAAAAGAATGTGGACATGTGCAGTAGTTTAGAGATAAGGTGCTCAGCATCTACCGTAAGTCTTAGAATTCAAGCACAGCTGGCAAACACAAAAAAACGCAGTGACACCTCGGAAGGATGGAAGGTTGAGTCAATCTTGAGCCTGGTGAGATTTGAACTCGCACTAATTGCAGGAAGCTGACAGCTAAGTGCTACATAACAGCACTTAGTCCACTGCACCACCAAGGCTCTTCACCAAGGAATAGGGATTTTGCAGTATCCTTCCCCTGGATTGGGGTGAGAATGGAGATTTTGCAGTATCCTTGGCTTACCACACCCACCAAGCCACACCAGTAGTAAAAAAATTCAAATTTCACTACTGTCCTCAATGGAGGAGAGGCTGGTTGCAACTGGTTTTTTCTGCAGTCCTAACTATCCATTGAAGTCTGTACCTGCCCTGTTTGGTTGCTGTGACAACCAAATGAATGGGCATCCTTATATTGATATATACCAATATGCATGCAAGTATGGACTGGATATACAGTAAATTGCAATCCAACAAATACTGGAAGGGTACAGGGAATTAGTTTCCCCCTTTTCATTTCAGTTATTTCATATTTTGGTAACGTATCTTCTTACTTGCCATTGTGTTTTATTGGAATTCCAGAAACAAGTATGCTACAAGTCAAATACTTTCCCTTCTTACTTTGAAAAAGGAGTAAAAAATATCCAACTCCTGAGCAACTAACATCAGTGGTGGGTTCCTTCTTGTTCGGCCTGGTTCTCCCGAGCCAGTAGCGGTGACAATATGACATCACCAAATCAGTTCTGCCCCCCCACCCCCCGCACCCCCCCACCCCCCGCGCCCCCTCTGAATTATTCTTACCTTTTATTTGGCCCCACCCCCAATCTATTGCTGCCTTCTGAGTCCCAGCTGATGGCTAGAGGGAAAAAACCTGTTTAAACTCTTGCCGCGGGGCTTCAAAGGGCTGCCCTACAGCTGATCAGTGTTAAAAGAAAACAAATGAGTAGACCAATGCCTGCAAAAATACATGAGTAGATGAGTGCCTGCAAAAATACATGAGTAGATGAGTGCCTGCAAAAATACATGAGTAGATCAGTGCCTGCAAAAATAAATGGGTAGACCAGTGCCTGCAAAAAATAAATGGGTAGATCGGTACAGCTCTGCAAGCAGTTAAAAGCCTGGTAGACCAGTACCTCTGCTAAATCCTAAATAATTGTCACATGACCATCAAATCACACCCACAAAATAAGCCACGCCCACAGAACCAGTAATAAAAAAATTTAGAACCCACCCCTGACTAACATGGTATGATCTGAAAAGCAACTATTTCTTTTTTATTATTATTAAAAAGTTTTACAAAAAGTTTACATATTCCCCCCCCCTTCCCTACCCCAGCCTCCCCCCTCCCCCCTCCTCTTCCCAGAACAAATTACAGGGTATAACCTTCAACAATCATGATCAATCCTAGTCTAGATAATTATAACATTCCACATCTCTTGTTCCTTCAATTCCCTAATTACCTGCCTAACTTGATTACTTAAAGACACACCAAATATCTATATAGTCATTCATAACCTATCTGCAATTTCTTATTCCGGTATTTGTTTTGAATATAATCTATCCATCTTCTCCAGTCTCTTAAATATCTTTCATTTGAATGATCCTTCAAGTACACCGAAATTTTTGCCATTTCCGCTAGGTTTGTAACTTTCATTGTCCACTCTTGGATTGTAGGTAAATCTTGCTTCTTCCAATATTGTGCCACCAACAGTCTTGCTGCAGTTATTAAATTCAAAATCAATTTAGTCTCTATAACTGTACAATCCATAACTATACCCAGCGGAAACAGCTGTGGTGTAAATTTCAACCTCTTTTTAAGAATATTTTGTAAAATCCACCAAATTTTTATCCAAAACGCTTTAACCTTTTTACATGTCCACCAAATGTGAAAATAAGTGGCATCCTCACAATTACATCTCCAACATTTTGGTTGTATATTCGGATACATACGAGATAACATTTTTGGGTCTAGATGCCATTTATAAAACATTTTATAAAAGTTCTCCCTTAAATTTTGCGCTTTAGTAAATTTCACATTTGTCACCCATATTTTTTCCCAAGTTTCCATCATTATTGGCTGTTCAAAATTCTGCGCCCATTTTATCATGCAGTCCTTAACTAACTCTGTTTCCGAGTCCATCTCTATCAATATATTATACAATCTTTTTATGTGCATTGGGCTTTGGTCTCTAATTTGTTTAATTAAATTTTCATCACTTTGTATAACACCAGTTTTCTGGTCTTTTCTCCATCTGGCTTGTAATTGTACATATTGAAACCAAGTTTGAATTATTTTCTCCTTTTTCAACACATTCACAGGTTTTAATTTTAATATACCTCCCTCCATAATGAGAATATCTTTATATGTAATTACATCCTGTCTACTTTCTATACTCGTATTCTCTATTGCGTGCCTGGGTGCTGTCCATATAGGTATCTTTTCATTTAACTTGTATTGATATTTCTTCCAGACACGCAATAAAGCATTTCTCAATATATGACTGTTAAATGCTCTATCCACCCTTTTTTCATACACTAAATAAGCATGCCAACCATAGACCAGGTCATGCCCTTCAATATTCAATATCCTTCCATTTGTTAGATTAATCCAATCACTAATTGCTGATAAAACAGCTGCTTCATAGTACAATTTTAAATTTGGCATTTTCAATCCTCCTCTTTCTCGTATGTCCTGCATTATTTTCAGTTTTATCCTTGGTTTCTTACCTTGCCATACGAACTTATTAATACCTTTCTGCCATTCTTCCAGGTTGGCATCCTTTTTTAGTATTGGTATCATTTGAAAGAGGAATAAAAACCTAGGTAAAACATTCATTTTTATAACTGCTATTCTACCCAACAAGGACAGTTGTAATTTTTTCCATTTATCCATTTCAGCTTGTATTTTATGCCATATCAGTTCATAATTATGCTTATACAATTTACCATTAGAAGATGCAATATAAACTCCTAGGTATTTAACTTTTTTAACTATTTCACATCCCGTTACCCTTTGTAACTCCTCTTTTTGATTTGTTGTCATATTTTTAACTATCATCTTTGTTTTTCCAATGTTTATCTTAAACCCAGATACTTGACCATACTGTTTTATTATATCAATCAAAACCTTTGCTGATTCCACTGGATGAGTTAAGGTCATAACCAAATCATCTGCAAATGCCCGTACCTTGTATTCATAGTCTCTAACTTTGATTCCCTTTATCTCATCTATATTACGTATTTTGTTTAGCAACAATTCCAAAGTTAATATAAATAATAATGGCGATAAGGGACATCCCTGCCTCGTACCTTTTTCAATTTTAAAAGTTTCTGTCAAACTGCCATTAATAATTATCTGAGCTGTCTGTTCCTGATATATTGCTTTTATGGACTGCATAAAGCAATTCCCAAATTGCATCCTATTAACCACTCTCAATAAAAATTGCCAATCTAATCGATCAAAAGCTTTTTCCGCATCCAAAAATATAAGCACCGCAGGGATTTGGTTATTCCTTTCCAAATATTCCAATATGTCAACAATTTGTCTTACATTATTTTTCATTTGTCTACCTTGTATAAAACCAGTTTGGTAAGCATGAATCATTTTTTGCATTACTAGCATTAACCTGTTTGCCAATATCTTAGCAAATATTTTATAATCTGTATTCAATAATGATATGGGTCTATAGTTTTTGGGATGTGTCAAATCTTGATCTTCTTTTGGAATTAACGAAATAAAAGCTGTTTTCCATGAAGGTGGTACCCCTTCACCCAACTGAATTCTATTAAATAATTCTTTAAGAGGTACAACCATCTCCAATTGTAAATATTTATAATACACAGCTGTTAATCCATCCGTGCCAGGAGCCTTACCAGTTTTTAACTGTTTAATTGCTGAGAGGATATGTCTCTATCTCTGCACCTTGTATTTTATCTGCAGTATACAGTCTTGCATAAAATTCTAAAAATGCCTTTTTAATCATATTTTGGTGATACACCTCTTTACCTTTGTACTCTATTTTCTCTATGGTACGAGATTTTTGTTTTTTCCTCAGCATGTATGCCAACCATCTACCTGGTTTATTTGCATTACAAAAAGTATTATGTTTAGCATATTGTAGATTGGTTGCCACTTGGTCTGAAAGCATCATATTAAATTGCCCACGTAATAGACTGATCACTTCTTTGATTTTCTTATCCCCTGGGTTATCAATTAACACCCTTTCTTTTTTCTTGATCTCTTCTTCTAATTCCCTCCTTTTTTCCACCTGTCTACGCCTATATGCATTATTCATATTTATCAAAACTCCTCTCATGTATGCTTTACTAGCATCCCATACCATATTCATAGATGTTCCCTTGTTCATATTAAAAACAAAAAATTCCTTCATTAGTTTTTTACATTCTATTACGTTTTTTTCATATCTGAAAAGGTTTTCATTTAACCGCCAAGATCTCCTAGATCTTTCCCCACACTCCAGTTCCATCCAAACTGGACTATGATCAGTTAAAATTCTGGGACAAATCTTTATCTTCTTTACCCTGGAAAAAAAATCATTTGTAATTAATATAAAATCGATTCTTGAAAAGGATTGATGTCTATCTGAAAAAAAATGTAAAATCTTGTTCTCTATAATTCCGTTCACGCCAAATGTCTCTTAATTCCATATCCTCCATCATGTCAAAAAAAGTCTTAGGCAGTCTGGATCGCAATTTAGTAGATTGTACTATTCTTTTCTTATCAATACTAGGGTCTATCACTCCGTTCCAATCTCCCATCAATATACATGAATTATAATCCCAATGTAGTAATTTTGTATGTATCAATTTATAAAATTTCTCTTGTTGTTGGTTAGGAGCATATATCCCCAATAAGAGTGTTTTCTTTCCTTCTATCATTATCTCAATTGCCAGAAATCTTCCTTGTTGATCTGCCTCAACTAATTTAGCCATCAAATCTCTTTTCAAGTAGATCACTATTCCATTCTTTTTTTCTGGGGCTGATGCAACAAAATGTGTTCCCAATTTTGTATTTATTAAATATTTTTGATCAGTTGTCCTTATATGTGTTTCCTGCAGGCATATTATTTCATTTTTAAATTGTCTCAAGTGGTGAAATATTTTCTTCCTTTTTTGTGGTGAGTTTAAACTATTAACATTCCAGGTTAAAAACCTAGAAGCCATCCTCAGACTCTCGAAGCTTGGCGAGAACCACTTGATAATCCTCTTGGAATTTTCTTTTGGGTCTCGCCCCTCCCACAGCTTCTGCGCCAGTATTCACTTCTTGTGATAAAGCCTGCTCTTGTAACTTTTTTAACTCTTCAACTTTACGTTTAGTAGCTGCTCTGGTTTGTCTTTGATCTTTGCCTTCTTCTTGTTTTTCAACTATATCCCATGCTTGGACAGCACTTGAAAGTTGCAGTACCTCCTCCTGCATACTCATAGCTCCGCCTTCCAATTGCTTCTGCAGGTCCTCTTTCTTTCCCTCTGTCGCCTCTCTTGCTTTTTTAACTCCCGGCACTGGTGGTTGTCCAGCCTTTAGTATGTTACTATAAAAATCTCTTGCTTTGCATATTGTATTGAGACGATATCGCTCTCCTGCATAGTCCACCGATAATCCAACTGGAACTTCCCATCTGTATTGTATCTGTCGATTCCTCAGCACATCTGCCAGAAAAGCATACTCTTTCTTGGATTTCAACATTTTGGGTGGTATTTCTTTAAATACTGCAACTTCTTGTCCTGCCACTTGCAACTTATTTTTATAAGCAGCTTGTAAAATCTCATTTCTAATCCTTCTGGTGACAAAGTAAATCACAACATCTCTTGGTAGTTTCCTTTGTCTAGCTACCCATGAATTAACACGATAGATCCGGTCAATTTGCCATTCAAGTTCACCTCTGGGCTCTCCTATAAACTGTGCCAGAGCATCTTCAAAAATCTCTTTCAAATTTTCCTTAGAATTTTCTTTCAAGCCTCTTATTCTCACAGCAAATTCCATCATCTTGTATTGTGTCAACAACATTTCAGCTTCTGTTTTGTCAATCTTAGTTTGTGATTCCTCAACTTTACCATCTAAAATCTCATTGGCTTGAACAACCTCATCAATTCTATCTTCTACATGACTAACATGTTTTGCCAGTCCCTGGAGTGCAAGAACTATATCTTCCCTTATATGTTTATTTATTGTCTTAATTATGTCCTTCATTTCTTCCATTTGTTCTGAGACGCCTTTAAATGCAAATGCAATGTCCTCTTTAAAACCTTCTTTAATTTCTTTCATGGCTTCCTGAAACATCTCAAGTGTTAATATTTGTGCTTGTGGTTGTAATTGTGGTTGTAATTGAGCTTGTGTATCTGCTGGAGGCAATAAAGTTTGCAACCTGCTAGTTTGAGCTGGGGAGCTTCCCGCACTCCCTGCTTTAGGCAACACCAATTTTGTCTGCTTTGAAGCCATTTTAAAATCACACAGTCTCAGAAACAGTTCTTAAAGTTCTTATAGCCAGCGAGGAAAAATAAGAAAATCTTTAAAATCTTTAAATTTTGATACCCAAAGTCCAAGATATAAGGTTAAATCCAAAAAGTTTTAAGTGGAGTTGTTAGCTGATAGGCATTAATGAATTAACAAGTCTGTAAAAACTTTCTTCTTAACTTTCACTTTCGTCTCTTTGTCGTAACGAGCCAGCGCCATCTTCCCCTCCCTTTCCACTCCAGCTCCACTCTTAGACGCTCGAAAAGAAACGATGTTCAAAGGAATTAAAGTATAAATACTTGCAATTATGTAGTCTCCTGTCTTTGTTCTGCCTGATTTAATTTTCACTTTGTATCAATTGTAAGGTGACCAGATTTTAACATTGGTAAAGAGGGACATTGTGGGTGTGGCTTATTTTATGGGCGTGGCTAGCTGGTCATGTGACTGGGTGGGCATGGCTAGCTGGTCATGTGACTGGGTGGGTGTGGCTAGCTGGTCATGTGACCCGGTGGCCATGGCTATGCGTATAGGGTAAGGTGAACAGATTTTAACATTGGTAAGAAGGACACCATTGTGGGCGTGACTTATTGTGTGGGCGTGGCTTGGAGGCCATGTGACTAGGTGGGCGTGGCTAGCTGGTCATGTGACCGGGTGGCCATGGCTATGTGTATAGGGACTACTCAGAGGGCTGAAAAGTCATTTCTGACAGGTCCTCACACTTTTGACTGGTCCTCACACTTATGACCATCCTCACATTTATGCCCGTGCAGTATTCTTAACAACCATGTCACTCATTTCACAACTGCTTCTCTTCACCATGGTGACAAGATAGGGCAAAAACGTAAAATGTGAGGACAGTCGTAAGTTCGAGGACTGGTCAAAAGTGTGAGGACCAGTCAAAAATAACTTTTTCAGCCCTCTGAGTAGTCCATATGCACAAAAGGACTAACCAGAGGGCTGAAAAAAGTCATTTCTGACAGGTCCTCGCACTTTTGACTGGTCCTCACACTTATGACCATCCTCACATTTATGCCCGTGCAGCATTCTTAACAACCATGTCACTCATTTCACAACTGCTTCTCTTCACCATGATGACAAGATAGGGCAAAAATGTAAAATGTGAGGACAGTCATAAATTCGAGGACTGGTCAAAAGTGTGAGGACCAGTCAAAAATAACTTTTTCAGTCCTCTGAGTAGTCCATATGCATTAAAGGATACAGTAATAGAGAGGGATGAAAGAATGGAAATTAGAGTAGGAGTGAGGGTAAGAGAGGGAGGAAGAGAGGAGGAGAAGGAGAAAGGAAGAGGAAGTAGGGAGGAGAAAAAGAGGGTGGGGGGAAGAGAAAGTAAGAAGGAAAGAAAAGAGAGTGGTGGTAGGTTTGAGGAGAAAGATTGCTGTACAATAAAAAAGATGAAAGGGAAGAAAGCCAACCCCAAGCAAATATAAAGATATTAAGATTAAGAATGAATTGTTAAACTTTAAAGAATAAAAGAGAACAAATATGAATAAATAGCAATAATTAGAAACACACATACAAACATGCAATGTATTTTCTTTGAACAGAATATTTGGCTGGTTCACAAATTTAAACAGCGTTTAGTCATTTCAATTAAATTTACAATTTCTATATTTCCTTTTTGCCATATTTATTCCTCATCTATTTTTTTAAAAAAACAATATTACCCTTCATCCTCATCTCTAATCTTAATCAAATTCAATTTTTCCCTTCTATTCTATATTATACCCCTTCCCATTGTCATCTATTTTTATATCCATCCTCACATTGGTTAATTATGTAATTATGTAATACAGTTGTTTAATACAAATTCAACATTTTAATATAAATCAATTAGTTATATAACTATCTTTTTTGTATATTAATCAATATGAACATGAATATTCCAATTATTTCCATGCAATCCAATTTCTTACAAATCAATTAATCATATTTACCAATAATAATAAACCAAATAATTTCCCCCATATATTCCTCCAAACCACAACTTAACCATTTCTGCTTTCAACACAATATACAATTATTAATAGTATCTCAATTATTACAATTCCCTAGTTAAATAGAGCTTTTTTTCTTTTGTGTTTTAAAATCTTGAACTCTCCTCTTTTGCCCAAAATTTCCCATTGTTTGCAGTTTTGTACCTACCTTTTTTGGTGAGGAAAAAGAAAAAGAAAAAGAAAGAAATCTCTCTCTGCCTCATTTTGTCATGTTGCAGGTTTAGTTTCGCTTTCGCCTTTGTTTTCAGTATAGCTGGGGGGGGGAAATCTGCTCCAGAAACTTTTTGCAGCTTTTTGCAGCTAATTAACCTAGCGGAAGCTGTTAACAGGGGCTGTTTTTTCTATTTTTGCAGGCATGGGTCTATTCATTTTTTTTTAACACTGATCCGCTGTAGGTCGGCCCTTTGAAGCCCCGCGGCAAGAGTTTAAAGAGTTTTTTTTCCCTCTAGCCATCAGCGGGGATTCAGGAGGCAGAATGAAAAATCGGGACTTTTTTAAAACGCTGCGGGACGCGGGACAAATTGCTCAAAAGCGGGACTGTCCCGCCAAAAGCGGGACGTCTGGTCACCTTAATCAATTGGTAGCAGGGGCGGACGTGGCGTTTTGCTCTGCCTTCTGGCAGAGGCGTCCCAGCTTTGGAGCTTTCCCAGGTTCTTGGGGAGCTCACACCTTTCGAGCCCCAGAATTAATTCTAGAGCTCTTATGGAGCTCTGCCCTGCACCTGGCTGCTCGCTTCCCCCTCTTCTCCCGGGGGGGGGGAGGTTCTTTGCCGCTAGACAGCTGATTTTTTGCTGTTCTAGTGGCTAACAAAGTCACGGGGCTAACGCTCACCCAGGGAGCGTCCTCAACGTCCTACGGAGCCGCCAGAAGTCCAAAGGCAACTATTTCTAAATACAGTATTTGAGAAGTGAATTTGAGAGAGGCTAAAGTACTGGCTTTTGCTTAAAAAGACATAAGTCAATAATTTTAGCCATCAAACATCTACAGTCCTACCACATTCAATTTGCCATAGAAAACCTCCTAACACATTCTAGCTGATGGAATTGACCATGCCTACTTAGGGATTATTAATCCATTGATTATTCTGATTTTAGGAGGAGAAGGAGAAATTCTTATAACATCACAGTATTCTGTGTTTACCAGATGTTAGTAGATATCAGCAAGAATATGTAATAAGCATTATAGGAAGTCAGCTATTTCTCTTTTAGTTCTGGTCTTTTTCTTAAATACCCTCATGTTTTTGACAGTCCATTAAAACAGGATGTATTTAACTCATGCGTAGAACATTTTAATTAATTTTATGTGCAGTTTTCATTCATTTGTACTACATCACTTGATTTTTTAATTTTCAAATTACCAGGAAGGAAGGAAAGAAGGAAGGAAGGAAGGAAGGAAGGAAGGAAGGAAGGAAGGAAGGAAGGAAGGAAGGAAAGAAATATAAAAATCATGATAACTATTCCGTTACTTAATCAGGTCCATGACTCCTTAATATTATTACTAAAACATGGTGGGAAAATGTATTGATGAAAATGTATTGGTGCTTCTATTCATCGTGTTTGTAAATAAGTCAAGAAAACCTAGTACTCTAATTGGTTTGAATTCAGATTGGGGAACCCACCAAGCACAGTGTCTAAAATTATTCATCTCTTCTGCAAACACATGGTTTGCTGTTCCTCATTCTTTGGATTGTCACTTTATTTCCAAACCACAGAAAAATAATAAAAAGAAAAGTTAGTTTACAGTATTTGTTGTATTTTGATTAACAGAAATTTGTAAAAGAAAAAAAAGGGAGGTAGTTTAAGACCTCTTACTGTAACCTTACAATAAAAGAATTATCAGTATGCATGATTTTGGTTTTCTACCCTGGACAATTTGGAAGGGTTGACATTAATCTTACAAGTTTGAAAACACTTTTCCCTCCCCTGTCTTAACTTTCCAGATAATGATGTGTGTGTGTGTGTGTCAATCCTGAGATGTTTTCTCAAATAATACTTCTGGTTTAGGCTCAAATTTCTTATATCAGACTTTTTTTATAGGACTGCAGTTGTTCCTCCTGCCTGTCAAGGTTATTCTTACACTATATATATATAGTCCAAGAAAAACAGAAATCTCACCTGGGGCATCTTGTAGACATTCAAGATGTTGGCCATGTAGGGACAGATGTGAGAGTTAGGTCCTGCAATGACAGATAGTGCCCAGTCCTTGGCATCACACTTATAGTTGGGGATGAATCTGCCCCGTGTTGAGAAGAGCTCCATTGAAGCCAAGTAGGTCCAACTCGCCATGAAATAACTATTAGAGATATCAGTACCCAGACTCATGTTGGATAATATATGATTATTTTCATTGATCTCCTTGACAGCAAAAACCAAGGCAAGGATATGTTGGTCGTTCTGCAGGAAAAATCTGCAATGAAAGATACATTGAGTGGATCTAGGCAGGTTGTTATGATTCTTTAATTCACTATAATGAGCTAGGCTAAGATCCAATATTGGGACAAAATTCAAATATTATAATTCCAAATCTTTGGTCAAGACAGAAGTGCCTCTTCCGTGCCAAGGTGCTAAGATGGCAAAAGGTATTTGACGTAGGCACAGAATTGTAAAAGGGCAAACTGACCCTAAACAGATACATCCTGTTGTTTACTGTTTATTGCACCCCAAATGTCATGTATATCCCTAGATAAGAAGTGTGGCTTCCTTTACTGCCCTTGAGGCATCTTCAAGCCTCTTATCTCCCTTTTATTATGTCTTGAGCTCTGGAGCAGAGGATCTGAGTATGTGAGAACAGGATTGTTATTTCCTTTCCTAGAGATAGATGAAAGGGCAGCTTCTACGTGTGAAATGTATCATTCTCTGTAATGTAAGGTGACCAGATTTTAACATTGGTAAAGAGGGACATTGTGGGCGTGGCTTATTTTGTGGGCGTGGCTAGCTGGTCATGTGACTGGGTGGGCATGGCTAGCTGGTCATGTGACCGGGTGGCCATGGCTGTGTGTATAGGGACTACTCAGAGGGCTGAAAAGTCATTTCTGACAGGTCCTCACACTTTTGACTGGTCCTCACACTTATGACCATCCTCACATTTATGCCCGTGCAGCATTCTTAACAACCATGTCACTCATTTCACAACTGCTTCTCTTCACCATGATGACAAGATAGGGCAAAAATGTAAAATGTGAGGACAGTCGTAAGTTCGAGGACTGGTCAAAAGTGTGAGGACCAGTCAAAAATAACTTTTTCAGCCCTCTGAGTAGTCCATATGCATAAAAGGATACAGTAATAGAGAGGGATGAAGGAAGGGAAGGGAAATTAGAGTAGGAGTGACGGTTAAGAGAGGGAGGAAGAGAGGAGGAGAAGGAGAAAGGAAGAGGAAGTAGGGAGGAGAAGAAGAGGGGGGGAAGAGAAAGTAAGAAGGAAAGAAAAGAGAGGTGGTAGGTTTGAGGAGAAAGATTGCTGTACAATAAAAAAGATGAAAGGGAAGAAAGCCAACCCCAAACAAATATAAAGATATTAAGATAAAGAATGAATTGTTAAACTTTAAAGAATAAAAGAGAACAAATATGAATAAATAGCAATAATTAGAAACACACATACATACAATGTATTTTCTTTGAACAGAATATTTGGCTGGTTCACAAATTTAAACAGTGTTTAGTCATTTCAATTAAATTTACAATTTCTATATTTCCTTTTTGCCATATTTATTCCTCATCTATTTTTTAAAAAAAAACAATTTTACCCTTCATCCTCATCTCTAATCTTAATCAAATTCAATTTTTCCCTTCTATTCTATTTTATACCCCTTCCCATTGTCATCTATTTTTATATCCATCCTCACATTGGTTAATTATGTAATTATGTAATACAGTTGTTTAATACAAATTCAACATTTTAATATAAATCAATTAGTTATATAACTATCTTTTTTGTATATTAATCAATATGAACATGAATATTCCAATTATTTCCATGCAATCCAATTTCTTACAAATCAATTAATTATACTTACCAATAATAATAAACCAAATAATTTCCCCCATATATTCCTCCAAACCACAACTTAACCATTTCTGCTTTCAACACAGTATACAATTAATAATATCTCAATTATTACAATTCCCTAGTTAAAAAGAGCTTTTTTTTCTTTTGTGTTTTAAAATCTTGAACTCTCCTCTTTTGCCCTAAATAATTTTCCATTGTTTGCACTTACCTTTTTTGGTGAGGAAAAGGAAAATAAATCTGCTGCCTAATTTTCCAACGTTGCAAGCAAACCGCAAAGCCAACAGCCTGTTTTACTTTCAGTTTCGTTTTGAGCTTGGTTTGCACAAAGAGGAAAAAAAAACTGAGCAATTTAGCAAGAGCAGAGCCCTGTGCAAATCAGCTGAGAGGGGGAAGCCGAGCTAATTAACGTAGGGCGGCCCTTTGAAGCCCCGCGGCAAGAGTTTAAACAGGTTTTTTCCCTCTAGCCATCAGCGGGGATTCAGGAGGCAGCCGGGAACCAGGAGGCAGAATGAAAAATCGGGACTTTTTTAAAACGCCGCGGGACGCGGGACAAATTGCTCAAAAGCGGGACTGTCCCGCCAAAAGCGGGACGTCTGGTCACCTTACTGTAATGACTCTGCCTTTAAACTGTATAAATACATGGCCAAAAGAAGCCATCAATGTTCAGACTTTTTGCTTGTCTTTGGACTGGTTGAACCGTGCACAATAAACTCTTTCCTGCATTGAAGAGCTTGGCCTGGTTCCGTTTCTTTTCCTGCAACAATAAAACAACTTTCACTAGAAAACAGATAGCTTGCTTGAAGGAAAATAATCATATTAAAACCTATATGTAATTCTTATTGCATATTATGTAATTTCTAGTCTTGTAGTTTTATCTTCTTCTGGGTTTGTTTTATGGTGGGTGCAGGCATGAAATATGCGTTTGAAGTAAACTATAAGGACAAATGTTATATATAACTTTTTTTTTTGAGGAGCATGATAGACTTCAGTGGACTTCCTCATCCCAGTTAAAGTTACTGATGTTTCTTTAGGGCTGAGAGGCTCTAAATCTGGGTTCCATGCCTGCTCAACAGCTGTTTTGAAAATAATGCCAAGTGCTACACAGAACAACTATTCCCTAATATTAAGTGAAAGAATTAAACAATTGACATAGATTTCTCTACAAAGAGTGATTTTATAGCTCAGCACTAATGAATCATTGAACAGTAAGAAAACAAGAAAATCATAATATGGCATTTGAATAAAAACACCAGTGTGAGAGTCATCATAAGTGTGTTTGTGTATTTATTTGTCAGGTAAGAAATATCAGACTGATCAATCTATACTGACTTCAGAATGAAGGAACTAAAAGGCAAGAGATAGAGCAAAGAATCTGTGCCACAAATAATAACAATAATTAATTAAATCTGGGCAACCTATTTATTAGAGAAAGATATATGGCTTAAGACATGCTACAGTTAAGAAGAGAAATCTTTACATGAGCTCATCAACTAGTTCTTCAGATGGATGTCTTCTGAAATCAACTGAATCAGATATCATGTAGAACTGAGATAGTATCCCAGCCATTATGAAATCTCCTGGCAGAAAATACTTGTGCTGAATAAGAGGAGTTTTCCCCACAGAGCATGCTTTAGTATGCAGAATAAGGCATGTAATTCCTGACTGTAACATTGACAATATTGCCATCACCATCCTGAAAAATTCCATCTTCTCCAAGAAAACATTTCTCCCTACATATGAACCAGTTCCATCTGCAAGAATGAAACATAAGGGGGGAAAAACACCTCTCACTAATTAGAATAGCCTGCATAAATATTCTTTCTAAAGAGAAGATTGTTACATCTCTAGCATTCTAGTCCCACAATTAATAGACCCTTTCAAGCTTTTTCGTGCTGTGTCTGAGAATTCCCAAAAGAGTTGAGAAGAAGCCATATTAATTATAGGGAAAATGAATATTTAGTGAAGCTCCTGGGAGACTTTGTGGAAAAAGTAGAATAATGATATTTATTTATATTTAGCTCATAACTGAAATCTGTAAAAGAGATAGAGAAAAAGAATGAAAATTCAAATGAACACATACTAGTTCTGTAGCTGTAAAGTTTTAATTTTCTGGAACAATAGAACTATCTGATTTTGATCTGTTAGGGAGTACATTAAAACATGATTTTTCACAAAGAGCGAAAGGGAAATTGACCCATAATGTTATAGGATCCCACCAGAGGTGGTATTCAGCAGGTTCTGTCCAGTTCTGGAGAACCAGTAGCAGACATTTTGAGTAGTTCGGAGAACCAGTAAATACCACCTTTGACTGGACCCGTCCCCATCTATTCTCTGCCTCCCAAGTCCCAGCTGATTGGGAGGAAATAGTGATTTTTCAGTTGGAACAGAGTTCTTTTCAGGTGGGGAGGGGGAGTAAAACATCTAACTTCTTAGCATCAGAGTGTGTTAATAATAATATAAGAAATACTAATGATCTGATGGTCATTTCGAAAGATCCTTTCTTACTGAGCACCTAGAAGCCAAGAGGAACATACAAGCCAAGAGGAACAAATTTCAAGTTTGTTTTTACATTACTGTTCTGGAGATTTTGTGATGATGCGTGAGTGGTATTTTGCTTTTATATATATATAGATTTCTGGTTGGTTAACTGACACGAGCCTCCACCTGATCAAACCAATCAATTTATTCACCATTGATATTTTATAGCCCTGCAACAAACCATTTTAGGAATCATATGGGAAATGAAAGAAGTTAGTCTATCAGTTACAGGACTCCTTCCTCTTTAATTGTAAAATTTGATTGGTGCAACAAATTTTGCTCCTTTTATCATGTGCCCTCCATACAGTCACTCATGCTCTCATCATCTCTTGGTTGGATTACTGCAATGCCCTCTACATGGGGCTGCCCTTGGGGTGTACCCGGAGGCTCCAACTGGTCCAGAATGCGGCCGCGCGAGTAGTTACGGGTGCGTCCCACTACTCCCACATAACACCGCTATTGCGTGAGCTGCACTGGTTGCCGGTGGTCCACCGGATCCGCTTCAAGGTGCTGGTACTCACCTATAAAGCCCTTCATGGCATGGGCCCGGGGTATCTGCAGGATCACCTCCTACCGGCCTCCCACCGCTCACATAGGGCTGCCCTCCTCCGGGTCCCCTCAGCTAGACAGTGTCGGCTGGCGGTCCCCAGGATGAGGGCGTTTTCTGTGGTCACACCGACCCTCTGGAATGGGTTGCCCACTGAGCTCCGGACGGCCCCCGACCTCCGCACCTTCCGTGCCAACCTAAAGACATGGCTTTTTCACCAACTTCCCTGATCTGCTGTGGATTTTAACTTGGGGATTGGGGATTTTAAATTGGTTTTAATATTATTTAACTCTTATTTATTGTCGGGTTGTTTTATTGTTGTGAGCCGCCCCGAGTCCTGCGGGAGAAGAGCGGCATATAAATCTGACAAAATAAATAAATAAATAAATGTGCGAAAACATAACTTGAATCAGCTTCTTTGTAATAAAGCAATAATGGTCACTTGAAATCATATATTTTTACTATGTCCTATACCAGTACTTCTTTGACCACATGGGCAAATAAATTGGAGAATATGATAATATCCAATAACGGATATGATAATATCCAGTAATGACTATCCAATAATGAATTCACTTATTTATAAAATTTAATTCCTTCCCTCCCTCCTTCCTTCCTTCCTTCCTTCCCTCCTTCCTTCCTCTAGAACCCATCAAAAACATCTTTCTAGCGAATAAGACCCATAGTATGCCACTTTTTTGGACTGATGATACCTCACACTGCAGAACACCACACAGTAGGGGCCAAAGGCAGCATCTGTTCCCCAGTCACCACTGTCTGGAATGCACCCTAGAGAAGGTAGGCGAACCAGCACAACACAATAATCCTTTGAGTTGATATAGAAGGGTATAATGTTTGTTGGTTTTACAGCCATTTGGATCTAAACAGGTGGTGGCTGAGCTCACCAATCCATTTTCTCAAGCTCAATAGATTCAAACTATTCCCAGATATTGAGTCCAGACTCCTCCACAGGCATTGGCCCCCTGGATCTATGAACAAAGTTCAGCAATCTTGTCTGATAGATGCTGACATAATCAAGGGATGTGTGCTGCAACTCAGCAAGTGAGAATTCTGAGCTATAATTCTCTCCATTTATCATTGCAGTTCCACGGTCATTAAAATTCGAATACTTGGTAATCAGAAACACAATCATTGGCTTATTTATCATATTTTAAAACCACTTATATCATTCACAGAGGCCTCTGAGTGATATATCAATGAAATATTAAAATCTTGTAAACAGTATATGAAAATGGAAAGCAGCAAGGGAGCAACATGTTAAGGGCCTTTTTGTGAACTTTATCAACTTCTCATTCAGATTGAATCTTAACATCTATCGGTGACATAAAAAAAGTCATGAACCCTGCAATCTTATGCTATAATAAACCAGCAGACCCAGATTAGATATGGTCACAGTATGTGCTAATTCAGAGGAACAGGTAGAAGAAAATTAGAATTCCAATTGTTCAGAATGTACAATTGTGGACAATTGTCCATAACAGCAAAATGGGTTCCCTTCTATTTTCATCTTTCTGTATCCTGTATAGCAATTGTCATTGCATACAGAAAGTGGCTGAACCTATCAAGAAGTGAATACAGGGTTTATTACAAGGCATGCATTTTCCTTTCTAAAATTCTATTTCTGTATGGATTTTACTTTTAAATAATAAATGTTGGATGTGGATGTTTCAAAATCTCCTTGATTTAGAGAAATTTTAGTGAATTACAGGTAATGAGAGCTAGAATCAAAAGTGAAGGTGGGTACCCTAAGAATTGGAGAGGTGAAGATAGCATCATTTGGCCAGGCCAAAGTCAAAATGCAGAAGAAATTAGTTAGAAATAGAGATGTATATATTTACTTTGAGTTTCAATTTCCTTCTTTCCTTTTGCCCCCAAAAGGACCAGGGGTTCTGTCTCAACTAAGGTTAACATGATCATTGATATAGGATTCCCCATTTCTTTTTGCTTCCCAGCCATGTCAGGAAAGTAAACACCATGTAGGATATGACCACGTTTAATGTGAGAGTGCAGTGAAAAGCATAAACTATCTGGGGTCCTTTTCCAATGAAAGAGACATAAATCCAACCTCAAATTAAAACCCATTGACTCTTATCTTGGGCCAAATTGCCCTGACAGCAAAAATATCACATTCTTGTTCATAGATAGCATGAAATACTTTTTTTAGTACTTTTGAACCCCACCTTTGTTACTGACTTCTTGTCCCTGACACGCCAATTGTCTTTGTTCGGATGGCTTATTGACTTTCTTCCATTAGGAAGGCTAAAAAGAAATGACATGATTTAATTGCATTACAAATACAATACTCAAAGTGCTTAAAGACCTCTCAAAAGAATAAATAAAGGTGGGTGGGATCCTATAACATGATGGGCCAATTTCCCTTTTGTTGCAGGAAATGAAACGAGACTAGGCCAAGCTCTTCAATGCAGGAAAAAGTTTATTGTGCACGGTTCAAACAGCCCAAAGGCAAACAAAAAGTCTGAACATTGATGGCTGCTTTTGGTCACATATTTATACAGTTTAAAGGCAGAATTATTACAGAGAGTGAGACATTTCACACGTAGAAGCTGCCCTTTCATCTATCTATAGGAAAGTAATAACAATCCTGTTCCCACAGGCTCAGATTCTCAGCTCCGGAGCTCAAGACATAATAAAAGAGGAGATAAGGGGCTCAGAGATGCCTCAAGGGCAGTAAAGGGGGCAGTAAGGGAAGCAGTATTTCTCCTCTAGGATATACATGACATTTGGGCTGTAATAAACATGAAACAACAGGATGTATCTGTTTAGGGTCAGTTTGCCCTTTTACAACTCTGTGCCTACGTCAAATACCTTTTGCCATCTTAGCACCTTGGCACGGAAGAGGCACTTCTGTCTTGACCAAAGATTTGGAATTATAATATTTGAGTTTTATCCCAATATCGGATCTTAGCCTAGCTCATACCCCCCTTTGTGACTCATCTGTCTTATCCAGACGAGTCACACCTCCAGGTCCTCTTCCTGCTGGAGCCGTTTGTAATCCCACATAGCCATCACCTGAGCAGTTGTTTTACGTTCCACCAGCAAGGATAGACTTTTAGAAATAGTTTTAACAAACAGAGGTAGAATACATGGGAGAAAAATACACCCGGCAGCTATTAATCCCATCAGGCCAAAGATGGCCTGCAGGCTGGGTAACTTTGGCCACCATCCTGAAAACATATCCTGCAAATTAAGGCCTTTCCAAGTCTGGACTGGCACATGAGCTATCTTAACCATTTTGTCTGTTATTTCCTTAATAACTTTTCCGCTTTCATCAATTTCTATGCAGCAGTTAGTCAAATTAAACTTTCCATGTACCCCTCCTTCTTTGACTAACAAGTAGTCTAAGGCTAATCTATTCTACATAATATATGTCCTTGATTTGACACTTTCCCTAGCTAATTGAGTAAGACCTTTCACGGTTTCGTTGGTGATTATTTCGACCACAGCTTGCAGACGAATTAAACGGTTCAGAATATACACGGGAGTTTGATAGCCATACATGCCATCTTCCGCCCATGTAGCTGGTCCATAAACCTCAATAATTCGTTCTGCAGGCCTGTTAGGATAGGCATATCTCCTATCCTAACCCTTCCTATTGCAGATGTACCAACATGTCTTTTCTATTGTTGGTTACCTACATCATCATATACTGGCACACCTAAAATCTGTCGAGTTTTAAGGGGGAGCAAAAAGAATCCTGGCCTAATTATTCCCAGGACTCAAGCTCCACACCAATTCTCAAGTAGATACCCATATGCCATTTTACCACAAATCCAGTACAATCCATCAGGAGCAAGCCATCCAAGGGTTTGATTATCCGGATCCCTTAAGAAGGCTAATCCGTTTACCTCCAACAGAGCCGTTTCATCAATACCCTCTGTGACATTACTTCCTGACCACCATATCTTGCTTTCCCATTTTCCTGTGCATATGAGGTTTCCTACCTGTTTACAATCAGTTTGAGTCCTCCTTTGGAAGCATACATTCCCTACCAAACTGGTGGTAAGTGTCCAATCCCCATCTTTTCCCTGATTATATGAAAGGTTACCCTTCTGTTCCATTTCTAATATTTTGGAATAGTTCAATTCTTGGGCTTCCCATGGCCATTTTTCTCCCATGTTAGTTCCTCCACATACAAAACAGTTTGATACATTCAGAGTGTGGGCTATGTCTTCTGCCAATTTGACAAAGGTATTTGTTACATGGCTAGGAATTTCAGGTACATTTAGCTTTTCCATTTCCAGATAATATAACTAGAACAATCCTTTCGTATCCTGTGTTGTCCTAGTAATTTTGGTAACATACCAGCTAAGGATTACAAGGGGATCTCTTCAGTATCTATTACCAAATAATGTACTAACACATCCTCTATAATTTTCACGCACACTCTATCTTACAGCCTATACATAAAACACAATATATACAGTGAGTGCAACAACAACACTCACACCCACAATTACAAAACCAGCATATTTAAAGAAAATTCTCTTTTCTGTTCCTTTGCATCAAAAGGCAGCTTCCAGGGTGTCCTAAACAGGGACTTCTTTCATCTGTAAGAGGTTCACACTCCACAGCCAGTTGGGGAAATGTAGGGACCATTAGGGATCGGAACGACTGAGAAATCAAACGGCCTTGGTTGTCCACAAAACTATTGCTTATATCTGTAAAACACAATGATCAATAAAGCTACTACCCCAATTACTCAAAGTGCCCACACCCAATTTTCCTCCCACATGGATCCGCAACGATCTTCAGTCTCTCGTCAGGATCCGAGTTCCAGAATAATTCAAGAGAGCAGGTGTTCCATCCTCTTTTTAGCTTGCAGCGGGTTACATTGGCAGATATACATCAAAGTAACCTATATATAAAATACAAAAGCTTGCACGTTCAAATGTCAGTTTTGTTGGATGTTGTTTGTCCACGGACACTTTCCAGCCGGTGTCAGCTGCTGCCTCGACTCGTGTCCGATGGATCCATGACTTTGATTCTGCAATCTTAATAGCAAGTGGAGAAGTCATAATAACAATAAAAGGTCCCTTCCATCTTCCTTCTAGCGGCTCTTTCTTCCGGTGCTTGACCCACACTTGGTCCCCAGGTTTAAATGAGTGACATTAGGTTACTAATCTAGGGGGGTACTTGTTCCATCACATATTGTTGGAGTCCCTCAATTTGCTTATTAAGTTCTTGTACCATCTCCATATTCCAAACCCCACTTTTATGACCTAAATCAGGCCACCTAACATACATATTTACCTTATTTTACCATATTTACATATTTACACATCCAATGTCTCTCCCTTGTTTCTCCCTTGGCCCTTTCTAAAGCCCGTATCAATACCCATAATTCAGCCACCCGTGCACTATGTCCACCCCCCAGAGGACCGCTTTCCACCACTTTTTCATCATCCACAATAGCATATCCGGATATTCGCCTCTCATCTATATCATAACTTAACCCATCCGTATACCAATTAAGCTGCGCATTTGGCAACGGAATATCCGTTAAATCTGGTCGGGTGGAATAAACCTTCTCCAATACCTGTAAACAATCATACTCAGAAACAGACTCCTTAGGCAACAAAGTTGCTGGATTTAATCGGTTAGACACCACCAGACGCACCTGTGGATTCTCACTCATAATTGCCTGATATTTTGTCAACCTTTGCCCACTAATCCCCAAATGTCCCTTAGTATCCAACACAGACTGCACCTCATGAGGGGAGTGCATGAGTATAGGACAAGAAAAAGTAAGTTTACTACAATCCTGAATCAATTCTGCACTTGCAGCCAGCACCTTCAAACAGTGGGGCCAGCCTTTGGCCACTCCATCCAATTGTTTTGACAAATAGGCTACAGATTGTTGCCAACTTCCCAAAGGCTGGGTAAGTACCCAGCAATGTTTCTATTAGTGTTTACGTACAAATTAAAAGGCAAGTTCGGTAAAGCCAGAGCTGGAGCCTGAGTCAATGCAAGTTTTATGTCTTCGGAGCAATGTCTTTATGAAGCAATGTCTTTATGTCTTTAAAAGCCTTTTTCTGTTACCCCCCTCCCCTCCACTCAAGGGGTTCCACTTTGGCTCCTTTGGTGGCTGCATACAAAGGTGCTGCCATCAAAGCAAAGTTAGGGATCCAACTACGGCAAAAGCTAGCTAATCCTAAAAAGCTTCTCAGTTGTCTTTTTGTTCGGGGTTCTGCCAGCATTAGGACCGCCCTTTTCCGCTCTGGTCCTAAAGCTCGACAACCCTTATATCGTATCCCAAATATCTAACTTTCCTTTTCACCAATTGAGCTTTCTTTCTTGATACCCAATAACCACACCCTAATAACAAATCTAGCATTATCGTGCATTCATCATAGTATTATCCCAACATAAATCCTCTGTCAGTCCTGTTGATCAAAACATCATCAACATATTGCAGTATTGTGTCTCCTGGTTGTTGAGGCACATAATACTGTAAGTCTCTAGCTACCGCTGTTCCAAACAATGTGGCGGAGGTCTTAAATCCCTGAGGCAGCCGAGTCCCAGTATATTGCATTTTCGTTCCTGTATAAGGATTCTCCCACTCAAAATGCAAACAGTGGCTGGCTTACGGGGTGAATGGGAATTGTAAAGAATGCATCCTTTAAATCAATAACAGAAAACCACTCAGCCCGGGGTGGAATTAAACTTAACAGGGTATATGGATTCGACACGGCCGGGTGTAAGGTTACCGTGCACCGGGCAGTAAGACCCATCTGACTGTTTAATTGGGATAATTGGAGTATTCCAAGGGAACTGAATAGGCACCAAAACCCCCGCTTCCAAATTTCTGAATGCTTTCATAACTAGCACAAATAGCTTCCCAAGAAACGGGACACTGCCTTATACTCACAGGCACCACTCCAGGTTTTAGTTCCACCACCACTGGAGGGTGGTGAGCTGCAAAACCCGGCAGGTTATCCTCAGGCACATCAAACAACCCCACTTCCCTTCAATCTGTCTCCCTACCATCAACCATCAAATTTCCTCCAAGTTTCCTCCGGAGAACGTCTTATGGTCACCCTTTGGCGACCCTCATCAAATGAAATCATTGCCCCTAATTTGCTAAGCAGATCCCTGCCTAACAATGAAATAGGGCATTCATACAAAAATTCATGCTGGATTTTAGCTCCCTTAAAATCACACATCGCTGGTTTCAAGACCTGCCGCCCCATGGCTTGCCCTGATACTCCCTGGACCTGAATTTTATGGGATCCAGGGGCTGCAATCTGCTTATTTACAACTGATCATCCTGCTCCAATATCTACCAGAAACATTGTGTGCTGACCCCCTATTTTCATTGTAACCAATGGCTCAGGCGGGGGTTCTTCCTGGTCCCCCTCAATCTGACCAAGTCATGTCTGCCGATCCAATACTTTCCACTTTCTGCTGCCCTGCGCCCTCTCCAAATCCTCTACCAAAACCCCAACCTGAACTTGTCTGTCCAACCTTCTACTCAAACCTCTCCTCTGTCCTCATTCTCCCCTTCTCCCAGAGAGCTGCCCACGCATCCCTGACCCAAAATCCACTCGTCTCATCCCTCTACTTCTCACCATCTGTCTTGGGCATTCCCTCTGCCAATGCCCTTCCCCCTTACACATTAATTAGGACCCAGGGGTAAATTCTGAAAAAAAAACCCTTGCATCCCACTTTGCAGTGCCACTGCCAACAAACCAGCCTTTTTATTCATCCGTGCCTCCTGCTCTTTCTTCTCCACCTACAGCCCCCCCCAGCCTCCAAATCATCATCATCCCCCTCTCCCTCACTCTGACTGCTACCTCTAGGCAAATGACTCTCCTTGACTTTTGACTTTGTGCCAGGATCACTCATACGCCTCTGATTTCCTCCTCCACTCCCTCCAGCAGCCCCCTTACTTTTCCTGCCTGCTCAGATACACATAACCCGACCATTTCAGCCTGACATTGCAATAAATCCTCAGCTTTTTTCTGTTAGGGCTCTCACCCATTGATCAATATATTGAAATTGATCAAGATATATATCCTGATTCACTACCATCACTCCCCACAACTTATCCACCGTTTCTTCCCTTAGTGATCCTTGAGGGGGCCACCCAACAGTGGCCACACATATTTACATAAGAATTTTAATCGATCCTTTGATCCTTTCAGATAGGAAGGATTGCTAAAATACTTGTCAAAACCTCTTAACATGCATGCCAACTGAGTATTTGGCATGCTCTGAGCTCCTCCCATCCTATCACACTGCCGCCGACTCGTAGCCCCGGAACTCACGGTCACTAGCGAGAAATGCGACGGCTTAATCACCCACACAACCTGACATGGACTTCGTTAGGGTAGCCACCCCGAGTCCAAGGGAGTGATCAAATCCCTTCTTCTGCCGTCAAATGAGGCAGGTACAATTCTTTTACAATATACTCACTTAAAAACGCTCCCACTCCGTAGATTCCTGGCCAGGAATTTGTTCAGACCACCTTTCCTGCACTGCAGCGTTCTTGGACTCGATCAGAGCACCGTCGGTCCCACAGGGCTGCCGCTGCCGTCTCCCGGAGATATATCCCCGTGGCGCCTGGAGAATGTTCAGGAGCGACTTCCCGATGGTCCCGAGGGGTCGAACGGCCCTCAGCGAAATATCGCCTTGTACCTAGTCCCAGCGGAGTCGCCAGCTGTTGCAGGAAATGAAATGAGACTAGGCCAAGCTCTTCAATGCAGGAAAAAGTTTATTGTGCACGGTTCAAACAGCCCAAAGGCAAACAAAAAGTCTGAACGTTGATGGCTGCTTTTGGTCACATATTTATACAGTTTAAAGGCAGAATTATTACAGAGAGTGAGACATTTCACACGTAGAAGCTGCCCTTTCATCTATCTATAGAAAAGTAATAACAATCCTGTTCCCACAGGCTCAGGTTCTCAGCTCTGGAGCTCAAGACATAATAAAAGAGGAGATAAGGGGCTCAGAGATGCCTCAGGGGCAATAAAGGGGGCAGTAAGGGAAGCAGTATTTCTCCTCTAGGATATACATGACATTTGGGCTGTAATAAACATTAAACAACAGGATGTATCTGTTTAGGGTCAGTTTGCCCTTTTACAACTCAGTGCCTACGTCAAATACCTTTTGCCATCTTAGCACCTTGGCACGGAAGAGGCACTTCTGTCTTGACCAAAGATTTGGAATTATAATATTTGAGTTTTATCCCAATATCGGATCTTAGCCTAGCTCACTTTGGCTCTTTGGAAAAATCATGTTTTAATGTCCTCCCTTACAGGTCAAAATCAGATAGTTCTATTGTTCCAGAGGATTAAAACTTTACAGCTATAGAACTAGCATTTGTTCATTTGAATTTTCCTTCTTTTTCTCTTTTACAGTTTTCAGTAATGAGCTCTTATGTTTCCTAGCCCATTAATATCATCATTCTACTTAATCCACAAAGTCTCCAAGGAGTTTCAACAAACATTCCTTTCCCCTATAATTAATGTGGCTGCCTCTCAACTCCTTTAGGAATTCTCAGGCACAGCACAAAAAAGTAGCTCAAGCTTGAAAGGGTCTGTTAATTACAGGACTAGAATATAATATTTATGCAGGCTATTCTAATTAGACTCCCCCGCCTTATGTTTCATTCTTGCAGATGGAACTGGTTCATATGTAGGGAGAAATGTTTTCTTGAAGAAGATGGAATTTTTCATGGTGGTGATGGCAATATTGTCAATGTCACTGTCAGGAATTACATGCATTATTTTGCATACTAAAGTATGTTCTGTGGGGAAAACTCCTCTTATTCAGCACAAGTATTTTCTGCCAGGAGATTTCATAATAGCTGGGATAATATCTCAGTTCTACCTGCCATCTGATCAAGTGGATTTCAGAAGACATCCATCTGAAGAACTGGTTGTTGAGCTCGTGTAAAGATCTCTCTTCTTAAGTGTAGCATATCTTTAGCCATATATCTTTCTCTAATAAATAGGCTGTCCATATTGAATTAATTATTGTTATTATTTGTGGCACAGATTCTTTGCTCTATCTCTTGCCTTTTAGTTCCTTCATTCTGAAGTCAGCATAGATTGATCAGACTGATATTTCTTACCTGGCAAATAAATACACAAACACACTTGTGATGACTGTCACACTTGTGTTTTTATTCAAAATCCATATTGAAATTTTCTTGTTTTGTTACTGTTCAATGATTCATTAGTGCTGTGCTATCATATCACTATTTGTAGCTCAATATATGTCAATCGTTTTATTTTTTCACTTAATATTAGGGAACATTTGTGCTGTGTAGCGCTTGGCATTATTGGTTGAGTAGGCATGGAACCCAGATAAAGAAACATCAGTAACTTTTATTGGGATGAGGAAGTCCACTGAAGTCTATCATGATCCTCAAAAAAAAAAGTTATATATAACATTTGTCCTCACAGTTTACTTCAAACGCATATTTCATGCCTGCACCCACCATAAAACAAACCCAGAAGAAGATAAAACTACAAGACTAGAAATTACATAATATGCAATAAGAATTACATATAGGTTTTAATATGATTATTTTCCTTCAAGCAAGCTGTTTTCTAGTGAAAATTGTTTTATAGTGAATTAAAGAATCATAACAACCTGCCTAGATCCACTCAATGTATCTTTCATTGCAGATTTTTCCTGCAGAACTACCAACATATCCTTGCCTTGGTTTTTGCTGTCAAGGAGATCAATGAAAATAATCATATATTATCCAACATGAGTCTGGGTACTGATATCTCTAATAGTTATTTCATGGCGAGTTGGACCTACCTGGCTTCAATGGAGCTTCTCTCAACATGGGGCAGATTCATCCCCAACTATAATTGTGATGTCAAGGACTGGGCACTATCTGTCATTGCAGGACCTAACTCTCACATCTGTCCCTACATGGCCAACATCTTGAATGTCTACAAGATGCCCCAGGTGAGATTTTTGTTTTTCTTGGACTATATATATAGTGTAAGAATAACCTTGACAGGCAGGAGGAACAACTGCAGTCCTATAAAGAAAGTCTGATATAGGAAATTTGAGCCTAAACCAGAAGTATTATTTGAGAAAGCATCTCAGAATTGACCCCCTTCCCATTATCTGGAAAGTTAAGGCACCGGAGGGAAAAGTGTTTTCAAACTTGCAAGATTAATGTCAACCCTTCCAAATTGTCTAGGGTAGAAAACCAAAATCATGCATATTATTTTATTTATTTATTTATTTTATTTGTTTGTCAAACATGTACAAGGTAGCAGGAATAAGTATGAACATGAGCATGAAAAAAAGGAAGTAAATACAGTTAAATGGGGACAGTAAGAGAGGGACGGTAGGCACGCTGATGCGCTTATGCATGCCCCCTTTACGGACCTCTTACAGACCTAATAATACTTTTATTGTAAGGTTACAGTAAGAGGTCTTAAACTATCTCCTTTTTTTTTCTTTTACAAATTTATGTTTATAAAAATACAACAAATACTGTAAACTAACTTTTCTTTTTATTATTTTTTTGTGGTTTGGAAATAAAGTGACAATCCAAAGAATGAGGAACAGCAAACCATGTGTTTGCAGAAGAGATGAATAATTTTAGACACTGTGCTTGGTGGGTTCCCCAATCTGAATTCAAACCAATTAGAGTACTAGGTTTTCTTGACTTATTTACAAACACGATGAATAGAAGCACCAATACATTTTCATCAATACATTTTCCCACCATGTTTTAGTAATAATATTAAGGATTCATGGACCTGATTAAGTAATGGAATCGTTATAATGATTTTTATATTTCCTTCCTTCCTTCCTTCCTTCCTTCCTTCCTTCCTTCCTTCCTTCCTTCCTTCCTTCCTTCCTTCCTTTCATCCATCCATCCATCCATGAATATTATTCATGGTAATTTGAATCATTAAAAAAATGAAATGATGTGGTAAAAATGAATGAAAACTACACATAAAATTAATAAAAACGCTCTATGCATGAGTTAAAGTGAATTCCCTTATATCACACTCAAACACATCCTGTTTTAAATACCCTGAAAAGCATGAGGGTATTTAAAAAAAAGACCAGAACTAAAAGAGAAATAGCTGATTTATTACAATGCATATTACATATCTTGCTGATATTTACTAACATTTGATAAACACAGAATCTTCTAATATTAGAAGAATTTCTCTTCCTCCTAAAATCAGAATAATCAATTGATTAATAATTCTTAAGTAGGCATAGTCAGTTCCACTAGCTAGAATGTGTTAGGAGGTTTTCTATGGCAAATTGAATGTGGTCGGACTGTAGATGTTTGAGACCTAAAATTATTGATTTATGTCTCTTTAAACAAAAGACGGTACTTTTGCTTCCCTCAAATTAACTTTCCAAAGATTTAGCAATACTTGCTTTTCAGATCACACAATATTGGTTGCTCAGGAGCTGGATGTCAAACCCCAGTTTGGGGTTTGCCATACCTTGGGGGTGTAGACGGATGGCTGAGCGAAGCGAGTGGCAAGCAAGGCTTTAGCAGCGGTTGCTACCTCAGGCTGCACCGACCATCTCTTTGTTGGGTGCCTGGGCTGCTTCCGGTTGCACCGACCACCTGCTCATCGGGTGGCCAGGAGGCCACATCCCACCCGCTCACCAGCTGACCTTGCTGGCGATTGGCGATGAGTGCTGCCCTGGCTGACAGAGGATCTGGATGCCACTCCTTGGGCGCTATGTGCAGATGTCACCCAGTGTTTCCGGGGACCTCGGACATTTGCCGGATGGTGGGCACAAGGCAGGGGCATGTCCAGCCAGCTGGAGATCATGGACCCTTGCCGATAAAGCACACTGGGAGGTGGACACTTCCAGCACTGACTTTCCAACAGACTCCTTTGACTCCCAGTCACATTTGACTGAGTGGCAGGAGAGACATATGACAGACAATGAGGAATGGGAGTGGAGCTACATCCAAACGTTTTGTGCCATGCCCTGACTTACCCTCAGCTAAACTGTTTATTCTACATGTCTACCACCTCCATGAGGTTCCACTGTGGATCATCTTGGACTGAGGGGGGGTGTAGTATATCACAAAGTTTTGGCAGGAGTTTGTTCACCTGATCAGTTCCTCCCAAGGCCTTAGCTCAGCATTCCACCCAGCACAAATGATGTGGAAGAAAGAGCAAATGCCATGGTGGAACAGTATTTTAGGTGTTACGTCACCTATCAGCAAACTGGGCAAAATCCTGTGATTTGTGGAGGTTGCATACAATAACACACTAACCAACAGTACCAGTTTTACCCCCTTCTGGGTAGTTAATAGGGTGGACTTCATGCCCATTCCTGAGTAACCCAAGCACCCTCCTGCCCCTAGTAGTTCAAAGGAGCAGATGGGGATGATAAAAGGAGTATGGAGAACTGTGAAAGTGGTGCTAAAGAAAGTGGCTGAGACCCATTAGGCTCAGGCCAACAAAAAATGGGCTCCCCACAAGCCGTTCCAGGTGGGAGGCTGGGTATAATCTCTCAATGAAATATCTAAGATTAAAAGTACCTTGCAAGAAACTGGGCCCAAAATATCTGGGCTGTTTTCCAATTGTTAGGGTGATCAATCCAGTTACCGTAGAACTGAAACTTCCCTGGCTATTGAGCCAGGTTCACCCAATGTTCCACAGCATCCTGCTAAAGCCAGTGGAAGAGTCCACTGCCGGGTCTTATGGCGGGGGACTGTTACAAAATTGACTGGGCGTTGGATTCCTGACTCATAGGAGCAAGCTACAATACCTGGTACAGTGGAAAGGATATCCCTCCACAGACACTTCATGGGTGGTGGACAAAGGGAGCCACACAGCTTCTTAGGAAGTTCCACCAATGGTATCCCCACAAACCTGGATGGGGGAAATTGCTGGTCCTGCATGCCAGGTTGCCGTATCTAATGCCTGTGTTTACTATCTTCCAGATGCACCCCTGGTAGAGTGTAGCCACCTGTCGAACCCCAGTCCTCCATACCTGGCAGGTGGGTGGATGGCTGAGTGAAGTGAGCGGCAAGCAAGGCTATGGCAGCAGCAGCTACTTCCAGCTGCGCTGACCATCTGTTCATCATGTGTCCGGGCTGCTTCTGGTTGCACCGACAACTTGCTTGTCGGGCGGCCGGGAAGCCATGTCCCACCCGTTCACCAGATGAGCTTGCTGGTGATCAGTGACAAGTGCCGCTGCAGCCAAAAGTGGATCCAGATGCCACTCCTCAGGTGCCCTGTGCAGATGTCACCTAGCACTTCCAGGGATCTCTGACATTTGCCAAATACTGGCTACAGGGCAGGGGCATGTCCAGCCAGCTGGAGGGCATGGACCCTTGCTGATAAAGCAAGCTGGGAGACAGATGCTCCCAGCACTAACTTTCCAACAGACTCATTTGACTCGCATTCACTGAGTACCGAGGCTCCGGCCTGATTTAAGGGTTTTTTTTGCTTGATGGTTCCAGAGCATTCTTGCTTCAGTTCTACCCAGGTCTGGCCTTGGACCTTTGAAACTGGATATTTTTTAGTCCTTTTGGAAAGTAAGGAGCGAAAGTACTTGACTTGTAGCATACTTGCTTCTGGAATTCAGATAAAACTAGAGCCTGGATAGCTCAACAGACAGAGCACTGTAATTTAACACCAGCTGTCTGCAATTAAAGTAAGATCGAATCTTGCCAGGCTCAAGGTTGACTCAGCCTTCTATCCTTTCTAAGGTAGGTAAATTGAGGACCCAGTTTGTGGGGGCAATAAGCTGACTTTGTATAAATATACAAAAGTATGAAGGCTATTGCTTAACACACTGTAAGCCACCCTGAGAAGGGTGGCATATAAATCAAATTAAAAAAAAAACATAATGGAAAGGAAGATATGTTACCAAAATAGGAAATAACTAAAATGAAAAGGAGAAAACTAATTCCCTATGCCCTTCCAGTACTTGTTGGATTGAAACCTATATCCATGTTTGCAGGCATATTGGTATATATCAATATAAGGCATATTGGTATATAGCTGGCTTAGGGCCGGGGTATTTGTGAGACCACCTTCTGCCGCCAATAGCCTCCCACCGACTGGTTCACTCGCACAGAGAGGGCCTCCTCAGGGTGCCGTCGGCCAGACAGTGCTGGCTGGAGACCCCCAGGGGGAGAGCCTTCTCTGTGGCAGCACCCGCCCTCTGGAATGACCTGCCCACTGAGATACACACGATATCAGACCTCCAGACTTTTTGTCGGGCCCTGAAAACACACTTATTCCATCTAGCCGGGCTGGCTTGATCCCATCCTCTCAGTTTTTAATTGAATTTGGTTTTAATTGAGTTGTTTTAAACTTGGGCCAAAATTATTTAATTGTTTTTTAAATTGTTTTTTAAATTTTATATGCTATGTTTTATCTTGGCTGTACACCGCCCTGAGTCCCGCAGGAGAAGGGTGGTATAGAAATAAATAAAATAAAATAAAATAAAATAAAATAAAATAAAATAAAATAAAATAAAATAAAATAAAATAAAATAAAATAAAATAAAATAAAATAAAATAAAATAAAATAAAATAAAATAAAATAAAATAAAATAAAATAAAATAAATATATCAATACTAGTTTGATTTAGTTAAATAAAAGACCAAAGATTAAATTTACAAGTGTGAAAAATGTGAAAGAATGAGATAGCATGGCAATTAACTAGTTTGATTTAGTTAAATAAAAGACCAAAGGTTAAAATTATTTAATTGTTTTTTAAAATGTTTTTAACTTTTATATGCTGTTTTATCCTGGCTGTACGCCGCCCTGAGTCCCACAGGAGAAGGGCGGTATAGAAATATAATAAAATAAATAAATAAATAAATAAATTAATTAATTAATTAATTAATTTACAATTGTGCAAAATGTGATAGAATGAGGTAGAGTTGTGACTCCGACCCCCGAGCCCGTTTTATCAGAGGGAGAAGACTTCGAAAGTGAAGGAGAGGAGTTGGCAAGGCCTCCCTCTCCAGGACCCTCCTCTCTGGCAATGACTCAGGTGTCCTCCGAAGGCCAAGAGATAGGCCAGGAGCCAGGCACTTCCGAGCAGCCGCAGGTAGACAGCGACGGAGATGAGTCTTGGCTGGATCCCTGACAGCGTCAGAAAGATAAGCGCGAGCAGCAGAGAAAGAGGCGTGCCAGAGATTAAGCTGAGTCACTGGACCACACCCCACAGGGGATAAAAGGGGGTGTGGTGGCCATTCAGACCTTGTGACGGAAAAAACTGAAAAGCTAGCAAGTCATACTGCGTTTCTGGAACTTCGTTATATGCCCTCCTTGGATTTATTATGGACTGGACTTGACAATTCTTTGGCTTTGTGGACTTATTTTGGTGTGTTGGACAGAGGAGAAAAACCTCCCTTTGTGAGTAAAGTCTTTGGCAGGCAGCTACTGGGTTGCTGCCAATTCTGTTATCTCAAAGGAACTCCTGACTGCTGGTTTTATTAACTCCTGGCTGACTGTTTGTGTGCATGTGTGAGATGGGGACAGAACAGGTAGCCTGGCAATATCAAATAATACTATGATATTATTGCCATTCTTTAACTTGGACTACAGATTGGATTATATCAACTACTAGTAGCTGGATACCCATGCTTTGCTATGAAACTATGTGATCGGGGCTTGATAAATTGACACTTAAAGCTTGAAAATTTATGTAGAATGTGTAACGCCTTAGCATTAGAGTGTGTTAATATAAGGCAACTAGCAGTTGGAACAGAGTTCTTTTCAGGTGGGGAGGGGGAGTGGAATGTCTAAACTCCCAGCCTTCAGGCCAGATGAGTCACGAACTGGCCATGCCCACACCCAGTTTAGCAAAGGGGTAGCATCAGAGCGTGTTGATATAAAGCAACTTGCAGTTGGAACAGAGTTCTTTTCAGGTGGGGAGGGGGAGTAGAGCATCTAACTCCTTAGCATCAGAGCATGTTAATATAAGAAATATATTATAAATATATACTAATGATCATTTCGAAAAATCCTTTCTTAGCAAACACCTAGAAGCCAAGAAGAACATATGTGCCAAGTTTCAAGTTTGTAGGCTTTACAGTTCTGGAGATTTCATGATGAGTGAGTGGTATTTGGCTTTTATAAATATAGATGAGGATGCCCATTCATTTGGTTGTCACAGAAACCAAACAGGGCATGTACAGACTTCAATGGATAGTTAGGACTGCAGAAAAAACCAATTGCAACCATCCTGTGTTCCACTGAGGACCTGTATACTGCACAGTTCAGGAGGATGGACTGAGAAAATATCTACAGACCCCTCACATTCTGGACGTAAACTATTTCAACTTCTATCCTCAGGACACTGCTACAGGACACTGCCTGCCAAAACAATCAGACACAAAGATAGCCTTTTCCCTATTGTCATCACTTTGCTAAACATCCAATGCCCACAGCACTGTTTATGCATAAAGACCCATGTAGTAGGGCTGTATTGCTATTATCTTTCTCATCTTTCTCAACCTCTTATCTTTCCTACTACCTTCTTCTATTGGTATCTTATAATTTATCATTTGTTTATATCTTATGATTGTATCTTATGATCTATGACTTAACGTTTGTTGTTTGTATGTACACTGAGAGCTTGTGCATCGGACACAAATTCCTTCTGTGTTCAATCACACTTGGCCAATAAAGAATAAAGATTATGAGATAAGACCTCTGCAAAGCTAGAGGAGGGTTATGGTGCATATTGAAGCAAAACCATATTCTTACATTGCTCATCCTATCGTATCTTCATACCATCATGACTTCATTGATCCAATTTTTCTTCCATTTCCTACGAGGAAAAGACTAGGGAAATGTAGGGGTGAGTTTCCTTCCTTAATCAGGACCAATCACATTTAATCCTTAAAATTTGTGGTCCATTTTCCATATTCCATATCAAATTCTGAATTTGTTTCTGAACATGATTACACTTACATTGATATTTGTAACAAAGACAGTAAATTAAGGACAGAAATAACAACAATGACAATGACAACGACAACGACAACGACGACAACAACAATAATAATAATAATAATAATAATAATAATAATAATAATAATAATAATAATAATAATAATAAATATTTCATGTTGGGAAACCATGGTCATTTTTTCTTCTATGTCTAGCTCACCTCATTTCTGAGGGCTCCAAATTTGTGTTTCTAGTACAATAATTTCTGAAATTGTTTCTGAACATGATTACACTTATATTAATATTTGTAACAAAGACTGTAAATTAAGCACATATTTTTTTTTTAAAAAAAAATCAAGTTGGGAAACCATGGTCCTTTTTTCTCCTATGTCTAGCTCACATACGGATCTTCCCCATTGATAGATGGCAAGATACAAGGTGCTTTCTTTCATTGTTTTTTCCCAAATGTTGACCAACAGATCATGGGTATTCTCCAGTTGCTATTGTATTTTAGGTGGTTATGGATTGGACTGATTTCCCAACCAGATAGGAGTGGAGAGAGATTCATACAAAATGCTATTCCTTTGTATTCCAAGAAAGGTATCTGCTTTGACTTCATGGAAGAGATGGCCAAGGAAACATTTGCTGATGATATTGCAGGAGCATTTCAAGACAGTGAAGTGTTCTCATTGACTGCATTGGGGATAATTTTCAGTCTCCTGCCAAAACTTTTTCCCCATCATTTAGTGACTTAGAGAAACTTTTGTGGTTGTGAATAGATAAAAATGCTACAACAATAGGGAAGAAAAGTTGAGATGCAGCAGCACTGGCATGATTGGCAGAAGTTCAAAATGTTTGTGGCAGAGAAGAAGTATGAATGAGGTGGAGGAACAATAATTATATTAATGAAGCACGTCCTATGAAATCAATATCCCAAACTGAATACAATCTTTCTATCTATCTATCATCTATCTATCTATCTATCTATCTATCTACCTACCTACCTACCTACCTACCTACCTACCTACCTACCTACCTTTCTTTTTCTTTTTTCTGTTTATTACTTTTTCCATTAATTGTCATTCTTTGCTTCTGTTTAGCTCCATCACTATTTGAGAACCATCTCATTTAATAACACTGCAGGAGAGAAAATTTCTTTTAATGAAAATGGGGATCTAGAGACTGGATTTGACATTATCAATTGGGTCACATTCCCAAACTAGACATTTACTAAAGTCAAAGTTGGAAAAAATTGACCCAACAGCTTCTCCAGATAAGCGGTTTACCAT
Source organism: Arizona elegans (assembly GCA_022577455.1). Classification (NCBI taxonomy): domain Eukaryota; kingdom Metazoa; phylum Chordata; class Lepidosauria; order Squamata; family Colubridae; genus Arizona; species Arizona elegans. The sequence continues at coordinate 47,684,424 of JAKOOJ010000010.1, forward strand.
TTCTGCAAAAGACATCATCTGGCCCGCCATCTTTAACCAGGTATTTCCTGCTCAGATTTCAACCTGTGGACAAATAGTCCTCAATTTACGATCACAATTGAGCCCAAAATTTCTGTGGTTAGGTGAGACAATTGATAAGTGACTTTTACCCCATTTTATGACCTTCCTTGCCAGAGTCATTAAGTGTATCACAGCAATTGATAAATTAGTAACTTGGCTGTTATGCGAATCTGGCTTCCCCATTGACTTTTCTTGTCAAAAGATTGCAAAAGGTGATCACATGACCTTGGGACACAGCAATGGTCATAAGTATAAACCAGTTGCCAAGCATCTAAATTTTTATCACATGGTCATGGGATGCTGCAAAGGTTATAACTGTGAAAAATGGTCATAAGTCTCTTTTTTCAGTGCCAGTGTAACTTTGAATGGCCATTAAATGAACCATTGTAAATTGAGGACTATCTGTACATTGTTTCCCTTCCATTCTTGCTTTTGACATTATAAATTTGAATTGATCTTGTCCTTCACGTTGTCTGGTTGAAAACTGCAAAGATGAAGGAACAATGGGGTAGGTAGCATTCAGGAGTAGAATGATGAAATGATGCTTTAAAACAAAATGAATCAATCAAGGAATAATGAAATGCTGAATACAAAAATCAAAACTGTACTGGTTGCATGGTTGGATGTATGGTTGGGTGGGTGGGTGGGAGGATGGATGTTGTAGTAACAAGTTATAGTAAATATTGCTTTCATTTCTTTTCTTTTTTTTATTGGAAAAGTTTTACAATTACATTTTCTCCCCATTTCCTCCCCCCAACCCTCCCTAACCTCCCTAACCTTCCTGACCCCCCCTAACCCACCCCTCCCCCCCAGACTTCCACAGAGTATAATCCAAATCAAAATCCCCTTTTTATAAAACTTGAACCCCTTCACCCCGATATATTTTTTCATCTTCACAAAATTCAAATATTTCTATCTTTATATAACACTTTCAATTAAAAGCTATCTGATACTTCCTAGTTGGATATTTGTTCTGCACATAATTTATCCACTTTTTCCACTCCCATTCATAAGTCTCTTGTGAGCGATCTTTTAGATATGCTGAAATCTTCGCCATCTCTGCAAAGCTGGCCATCTTCAAAGTCCATTCCTCGATAGTGGGCATAGCTTCATTTTTCCAGTATTGACCTATCAGTAATCTCGCTGCTGTTATCATATACAATATCAACTTTATTTCACCCAATGTAAAACCCTTAACTATACCCAATAAAAACAATTGTGGAGAAAATTGAATTTTTTTCTTCAAAACATTCTGCATGACCCACCAAATTTTTATCCAAAAAGCCTTCACTTTCTTACAGGTCCACCAAACATGATAATATGTAGCATCTAAGCAGTCACATCTCCAACATTTGGGTTGAACATTAGGGTACATGCACGACAATTTCTTTGGATCTAAATGCCATCTATAAAACATTTTATAAAAATTTTCCCTCAAATTCTGCAACTGTGTGAATTTAACATTCTGAACCCAAATTTTCCCCATGTTTCCAACATCACTGGTTCTGCAAAATTTTGTGCCCACTTAATCATACAATCTTTAACCAATTCAGTTTCTGAATCCCTTTCTAACAAAACATTATAAAGCCTTTTAATATGCATTGGACCTTTCTCTTTTATATGTCTAACCAATTCTTTCTCATACAACATAATACCAATTTTTTGGTCCTCTTTCCATCTCAGTTGAAGTTGATTATACTGTAACCAAGTTAGATTAATCCCTTCATCCAACAGTGTCTCTAATGTCTTCAGTTGCCATCTGCCCACATCTGTAAAAAGAACTTCTTTATATAAACCCCGCCCCCCGAGTGACATTATATTTGTATTCCACATAATATGACCAAGATCCAGCCATAGCGGTATTTTATAATCCCATTTGAGTCGGTGCTTCTTCCAAACTCTCATCAAAGAGTCTCTAAGTATATGGCTTTTAAATACTTTATCCACTTTGTTTTCATAAAATAAGTAAGCATGCCAACCAAATTCAAGATCAAAGCTTTCTATATTCAATATTCCAGTCTTTTTCCTTCCAAACCAATCACTTGCTTGAGTCAGGGCTGCTGCTTCATAATACAATTGTAGGTTTGGAAGTTTAAGACCTCCCCTTTCTGGAACATCTTGCATAATTTTCAATTTCACTCTCGGTTTTTTCTCGTTCCAGACAAATTTATTCAATCCACTTTGCCATTCTTTCAATTGTTTATCACTTTTAAGCACCGGAATCATTTGAAAGAAAAAAAGAAATCTTGGCAAAATGTTCATCTTAACTGCTGCTATTCTTCCAAGTAAAGACAGCTGCAGTTTTTTCCAAGTCTCCATATCTTTCTGTACATCTCGCCACAACACCTCATAATTATTTTGAAACAATTTCATATTTGATTCTGCAACCTGAACTCCTAGATATTTAACCTTTGGTACAATCTCAAAACCTGCCCTCCTTTCAAGTTCGTATTTTCGATCTTGTGTCATATTTTTAACTATCATCTTAGTTATTTCTGGTTCAGTCTAAATCCTGATACTGTACCATAGTCTTTTATAATGTCTTTCATCTGGATTATTGATTCCATCGGCTGTGTTAGGGTAACAACCAGATCATCTGCAAATGCCCTTATTCTGTAGTCCTCTTGCCTTATCACTATTCCTTTCAAGGTACTCGAGTCCCGTATTGTATTCAACAAGACTTCTAGTGTTAAAATAAATAACAGTGGGGATAACGGACAACCTTGTCTTGTTCCTTTCTCAATATTAAAATCTGTTGTCAAACTTCCATTAATAATAATCTGTGCCTTTTGTTCTTGATAAATTGCTGAAACCGCCTGTATAAATTGATCCCCAAAGTCCATCTTTTTTAAAGTCTTTAATAGAAAATTCCAATCCACTCTATCAAAGGCCTTCTCCGCATCCAGGAAAACCAGTACTGCAGGGATCTGTTTATTCTTCTCAAGATATTCCAATAAATCTATAACTTGCCTTACATTGTCCTTCATATATCTGCCTTCTATAAATCCCGCTTGGTCACCATGAATCACCTCTTGGATAACTGGCATCAACCTGTTGGCTAATACTTTTGCATATATTTTATAGTCATTATTCAGAAGAGATATTGGTCTAAAATTCTCAGGTTTTTTAGGACCTGTTTGCTCTTTTGGTATCAAAGAAATGTAAGCTGTTTTCCATGATGGGGGTATTTTACCCCCTTGTTGTATATTACAAAATAAGTCTCTAAGATGTTCAACCATTTCTGCTTGCAAAGTTTTGTAGTACACCGCAGTTAAACCATCCGTTCCAGGAGCTTTAGCTGTTTTCATTTGTTTAATTGCGGCAATAATCTCCTCAGCTGTTATAGGATAATTCATTCTCTCCTTTTGTTGATTGGTAATTTTTGTAACTCTTTTATTTTCTAAATATTTTTCTATAAATCGATTCTGCATATCATCTTTAGCATATAATTTAGTGTAATAATCTACAAAAACTTCTTTAATTAATTTTTGTTGAAAAATTTCCTTCCCTCCAATATCAATACTATCAATAGTCCGTATACTCTGCTTCTTCCTTAGTGTATAAGCCAACCATCTGCCCGGTTTGTTAGTATTACGAAATGTATTATGTTTCGCATATTGTAAATTTGTTGCTGTTTGTTCCGCCATAAGCATTTGAAATTGATCTTTCAGAAGTTTTATAGCACCACGTATTCTTTCATCTGTTGGATTTTTAATAAGTAGCTGTTCTTTGTTCTTTATTTCTGCTTCCATTTCGGATCTTTTCTTTTGTCGATTCAATTTGTGTTTAGAATTCATATGTATGAGTACCCCTCTCATATACGCTTTACTCGCATCCCACACGATTTCAATAGGGGTACCCTTATTCAAATTCATTTCAAAAAATTCTTTCATCTGCTTTTTAAGTTGTGTTATATTTTTTTCGTATCTAAACAAATTTTCATTTAATCTCCATGATCTTCTCTCAATCTTTCCCATCTCAATTTCTATCCATACTGGGCTATGGTCGGTTAGAGTTCTTGGAAAAATCTTTGTTCTTTTTGTCTTAACAAGTAAATCAGCTGATAATAAAATAAAGTCAATCCTAGAAAAAGATCTGTGTCTATCTGAGAAAAAAGTAAAGTCCAATTCTTTTGGATTATATATTCTCCAAATATCTTTTAATTCCAAATCTTCTTTCATATCAAAAAAAGTCTGTGGTAGTCTAATCCTTGACTTCGCCAAACTCTTTTTATCTATTTTAGAGTCAATTACTCCATTCCAATCTCCCATGATTAAAATAGATCTATAGTCCCATTGCAATATTTTGGAATGCAAAGTTTTGTAAAAATGATCCTGTTGTTGATTAGGAGCATAAATTCAGATCACTAGAATTTGGCCACTTACTGTATGCAGTTCAATTGCTATAAACCTACCACCTTCATCTGCTTCTATAAGTTTAGCTGACAGTCTTTTATTTATATAAATAACCACACCATTCTTTTTTTCCAGATTTGAAGCTATGAAATGTGTTCCTAGTTTTGAATTTATCAAGTATTTTTGATCTTGTGTTCTGACATGAGTTTCTTGTAAACAAATTATATCATTATTAAATTGTCTCAAATATGTGAATAATTTCTTCCTTTTCTGTGGTGAATTTAATCCATTCACATTCCAAGATAGAAACTTAATCGTCATGTAGACTTTTTTGAAGCGATGAGCAGAATTGCCGAATATCTTCCGAAGTCTTCGACTTTGCTCCCCCCATGGCTTCACATTCTTGTGTAGTACTCTTGACTCCCTTCTTATATTGTTGTAACTTGGGTCTTTCCTGTTGTTGCTTTTCTTTAAGTTGCTTAGAAATTGCTCGAGTTACACTCTGGTCTTTAGCTTCAGCCATCCGGACTAGGTCCAAAGCCACATCTCTTGTAGTCACAATCGGAGAAGGCTCTAACAGGGGCTCCTCCAGAAAACCTCCTGTAGCACCCTGTATTTCTGCTGCCTCTGGTTCCACCTGCTTAAGCTGCTCTTCCATCTCTTGCTGAAGTTGCTTCTCCTTGTCACTCTCCTTTATCTCCAACACAGTGGATGTACGTGGGGATGGTGAGCTCTCTTTAAGAACCGTAGAATAGAATTGTTCTGCCTTCTCAACAGTGTTTAATCGATATCTTTCTCCATTATACCTCAAAATTATGCCAGTTGGAGCATCCCACCGAAATGGAATTTGTTGTTTTTTTAATTCATTCACTAAAAATCCAAAATCTTTTCTATCTTTTAACATCTTGGGTGGTAGCTCTTTATAGACTCCAATCTGAGCTCCCTCCACTTGCACAGCAGAGAGAAAAGACTTTTGCAGAATATCATTTCTCATTCTTCTGTCTGTAAAATATATCACCACATCTCTAGGCAGTTGTCTTTGTCTGGCCACCCACGAATTCACTCTGTAAATTTTGTCCATTTTGTAAAAAATCTCTTCAGGGTTAATTTTTAACAACACAGCCAGAGCATCAGCACAAATCTGTCTCAAGTCTTGTCTATCGTTCTCTTTTATACCTCTAAGCCTTATGGCGAATTCCATGGACCTGAACTGCATCATTGTAATTTCGTTTTCAACTCTCTGCATTTTATTATCAGCATCAGAAATTTTATAGTCAGTGTCCTTCATTTTAACATTCATTTCTGATTTAAAATCTTCCAGCTTAGCATCCGTTCTGATAATTGCTTCTGACAGACCAGACACCACAGTCATTAATTTATTAGTCACCTTGTCATATTTCTCTTGCACCACCTCTTTAATTTCATTAATCTCCTGCTTAATTTCCTGTTGTGACTTTTGAAATTTCTCATCCAAAGCCTGAGTAATAAAATCCTTTAAACTTTCAAAATCAAACTCTTTTTTCTAGCTCTGCTGGCTGAGAGGCTGCTCAGATTTATGTGTGGGGGATCCCCCCCCCCGCCGCCTTCCCTTCCTGTTTAGGCTTGGAAGCCATTCTGCCATGTAGACTAGCTTTTCTAAAAAAAGGAGATCCTTTTTCCTTTTCCACCACCACAAAGTCCTCTAAAAAATTCCCCCAGGTTTAATCAAGTTGGGGATAAGATTTAAATTGAAGCAAGCTCAGGCTTATTTTAAAAGAATTTTTCCTCTTTTCTTTTTCCTCCTTGTTACAGACAGCGCAACTTTGTAGCTAGTTAAAGTAACATTACGAATCCACTCTCACTTTCAGCTTGTTAACACTGAAGCCGGGCGCCATTTTTCAAGCCGCTTTCACTCACTCACACTTCTACTTTGAATCAGAGAATCACAGAAGTAATAATACTTGCAGTTTCGAGGTTTGGGGGTTCAAGTTGTTATCTCCCCCTGGTTATTGGAGTTAATTTTGTTAAAATTGAAAGGTTGCTGCTGCCGGCTTGCTCTGCGCTAGGCAGAGTCCTCCCACGCCGTCCGGAGTCTCAGCGAGTTGAAAGGGAGCCGCGCCTGTTTCCTCCCCAGTAACAGCTGTCTGGGGGCTCACAGGGGCTCAACCTGCTCCTCTCCCACTCTCTTCCTCAAGTCCTTCAGAATTGGGAATTTTCAAGCCGCTTCTTTGGATCGAAGCGGCTCTACAGGCAACGGGGCTGGCGGTCCAAAAACGGGACCGTCTTTCATCGGCGGCAGACAAACCGGAAGTCGCTTTCATTTCTTGATAGGTTCAACCTCTTTCTTTGTGCAATGACAGTTGCTGTCCAGGCTACAGGAAGATGAAAATAGAAGGGAAGCCATTTTGCTGTTACAATTGCCTTCCATGTGCAAAAGGGAAAATTTCAAACCAGATGGGTAAGAGTTGTCTTGTGCAAGACTAAGTTATTCAGTCTTCTTAACTGTGATTCAAAATGCTAATATTTAAAACCTCCTGGAACTGACTAATCTGGTGACGAAGTCAATGATATTGCTACATAAATACTAAAAGTGAAAAGATATTTCACAGCATCTAAAAATAAATATCCAATTTGATTTGTTCTAATTTTTTCTCCAAATTATGACTTCTGATTAATGCTTATTTTGTAAGATGACAGATCTTCCGTTGATGTCTGTGTGTAAAAGTGGAAAAAGATAAAACTGGGATCCATTTGCTGATTTTAGGAGCTTAATTCCTAAAATAAAATACCATGAAATATATATTTCTCCCCTCCTCCAAAAACTAAACATGTTTTTTCACTTTGTTTAGGAAATACCTTAATGATAAAAATATTGTTATTCAATTCATTATTAGATTTTACAATAAGAGAGTCCGTACAACCAACCAGAAATAAATTTCAGAAGATCTGGCATATTTACAAAAAGGCACTAAATATAAGCAGCCATTACTTAATAAAATGAATCCATGTACTAAGAAAGTATATCTGGAGTGAAGGAGAAAAAGGGCCTTCTCTATGATGGCCCCCTCCCTTTGAAAGATCATCCACACAGAGATGAGACTGGCCTCCAGTTTGACACTCATTTGAAAGGCCCTAAAACATGGTTCCACCAACAGACCTGGGGAACCCAGACTAGGATGGAGTCCTTAAAGAGGCTCATTTGAAGTGTGTTGTTGCCGAGGTATGTGGGTTCCTGTTTTTAATTCATTCATATTGGACTTTTTATTGTCTTTAAGCTGCCCAGAGTCACTGAGAATGAATGGGCAGCCATATAAATTTTTAAATAAATAAATAAACCCTGTTAATTAATTCTCAATCCCACTATCTCAGTATTTTGGGAAATTGGCCATGATGTTTTCTTTTTCCAGATGCAGTTGATTGCTTCCAATGTCCAGAAGATCAATATCCAAACAAGGCTCACCACTGACTGGAATGTACCCGGGGGAAAAGGTGGCAAAGCAGCATAACACAATGCTGCCCATTCTAATCATATGAGTTGATACAGAACGGAAGAATGGTTGCTTGTTTTGAAAAGCACATTGATCTTAAAAATGGGGGCCTGACCTCAAAGACCTAAGGATCTATCCATTTCTTCTGGCTCCATGGGTTCAAATGATTCCCAGATATTGGGGCAAGACTCTTCCTAAGGCATCACCCCCCACCTGGACCTGTAATAAGGCCGACTGCAACCATGAACATATTTCAGCAAGTTTTGTCTGATAAGATGCAAATTTGATTTGAAGTCTCATCTTTGAATCTTATTCCAAATAGTGAACAGTGCTTCAGATGAACCATGCAGCATGAACAACCCCCCAACTCCCCCTGAAACCCATCCAGATCCAGTTCAGTAAACATGGGGTGGAACAATCTAATGGGCACATTCTCCCTGAAGTGGTGGTAGAGAATTTCATAATAATAAGGGCACGAGCTGACTATGATAAGGGAATCACAAAGATAGCCCTCAATTCCATATCAGAGAGCTACAGGAACACCAGATCCAGTGTGTGGCCATTGCCCTATTCAGGCTCTGGATGATCTGGGATAGACCTATGGCTGTCATGATGTCCTTTGACTTCTGACCTTCATTGTACTCCACTCTTAGAGAAGGCCGATTGAAGTCTCCCATGAAATGGGAGCATCTACTGGTGAATTTCAAAATAAAAATAGATACCAATAAAATTACATTAATTGGGGCATCAGTAGGTTAAATGTTTTTGAATATTTATTTCAAAGAAAAACAGTAAACTAGCTCTGTAAGTGCATAGTGTAAACTACAGTATAACTAAATTACACAAGAGAATGTAGTATATATACCAAAAATAATTCAATAACAATTTAATCTGATACATTGGGTTAAGTGATGTAGGGCTTGATCTAATTTCAGACAAGTTCAAGCCTCTGTTAAGAGATACCTGCATTCTTTCTCTTTCTCCCTTCCTTTTTCTTTTTTTTTTCTCTTTCTTTCTTCGTCTCTTTCTTTCTTCTCTCTCTTTCTTTCTTTCTTTATCCCTCCCTTTCTCCTTTCTCCCTTTCTGTGAAGAACCCCAGAAGGTCTTTGGTAGGAGGAAGAAAAGCCAGACATTTTGAAACGTTTTGTAGCTTACCCTGAGCAAGGATAGCTAGTGCAGGCACTTACAATAAGCTCTCAACTCAAGTTCAGTGAATTTAGGGATCCCCAAACAGTGAGGATGAAGTGTGAGTAAAAGGGTTTACCCTTCCCTCCCTCCCTCCCCACCATCTCTCTTTCTTTCTTTCTCCCTCCCTTTCTCCTTCTCATCTGTCATTCTTAGAGCTCCACTATTGATTAGCTTAGCCTGAGCAAGGATAGTTAGCAGCCAGCCTATTACAATAAGCCCTCAACTCAAGCTCAGTGCACGTGGGAATCTCCGTAAACAGTGAGGATTTCTTTGTTTCTTTCTCCCTTGCACCCCCCCCCCCCACAGCCCGCTTTTGCTTCCAGGGGGCTGCAGGGAGTCTTGCTACGCACCCCCACATGGCCCATTTTGGCCTTAGCAAGCCTCCCTGCAGCCCCTGGAAGCCAAAACGGGTTGCAGGAAAAAAGCCATTTTTTCCTCACTCGAGTATAAGCCGAGGGGGGCTTTTTTCAGCATAAAAAATGTGTTGAAAAACTCAGTTTATACTCAAGTATATACGGTATTTGTAGTTTAAATATTAGCATTTTGAACCATGTTTAAGAGGACTGAATAGTCTTGCGCTGGACCACTCTTACCCTTCTGGTTTGAAATTTTCCCTTTTGCACATGGAAGGCATCATAACAGCAAAATGGCTTCCCTTCTATTTTCATCTTTCTGTATCCTGGATAGCAATTGTCATTGCATACATAAAGTGGCTGAACCTATCAAGAAGTGAAAGCAGGTTTTATTACAAGGTGTAGGAAGTTGGCACCCACCCCTTTCCTGGAAGAGTGAAAAATTTTAGGAAATATGAAAAAGGCAGAATATTATATTTCCCTGGATGAGAAATGGAGAAGCATATTTTACAGACAAAGCAGCTCCCACCTTCCTGCCCCCCCCCCTTTGTCAATGGGCCATTAAGGCCTGGGCCAGTCTATTCTACATAACAAAGATCTGACTCCTTCAGGCAGAGCCATAGTAGGAATTGCCAAAGATCCAACAAAGATAGGATTAGCCCTCTACACAATAGCAGCAGAAACTCACCACATGTGACCTGGGAAGCACATGTGACCATCAGACAGCAAGGCTAGCTAAGACCCCAACCCCTGGGAGTCTGACAACCAATCAGGATACTCTTTCGGGGCCCCAAGAAATGCAGAGCCAGAGAGAGCATAAAAACCCGAGGATTTACTGTATCTGCCCTTTTCTGTTCAGCAACTCAAGCCATGTGATCCTGTCCACCATTAAACCATCTTTCCAAGCAGTCTCCATGTTTCCAGTGTCTGTTTCCCCACTTGGAGCAGAATCTAGAAGGAGATTTCTTCCAACAAAAGCATGCATTTTTCTTCATAAAATTCTATCTCAGTATGGATTTTTCTTTTACATAATAAATGTTGGATGTGGATGTTCAAAAATCTCCTGCATTTGGAGAAATTATAGTGACTTACAGGTAATGAGAGATAGAATCAAAGGTGAAGGTGGTTAACCTAAGAATTGGAAAGGTGAAGATAGCATCATTTGGCCAGGCAAAAGTCAAGATCCAGAAGAAATTAGTTAGAAATAGAGATGTATATATTTTCTTTGAGTTTCAATTTCTTTCTTTCCTTTTGCCCCCCAAAGGACCAGGGGTTCTGTCTCAACTAGGGTTAACATGATCATTGATATGTTGGCAGATCTGCTGGCGCTGCGAGATGCCCTCCTCTCGCGGCGATGGCCTTCCACTTTATCGAAGGCCTACCTTAAGGACGAGCTTTGGAGCCCCGCGAGGTGGCATGTTTTAAAGCGGGGATTGAGGGTTTTTTTAATTAGAGCTTTTAATATTTTTTTAAGGGGAACTGGGAGGGCGACCAAGGGGGATGGGGGGGGTAATCCACCAAGGTCGGGGCCGAGCCCGGCACGGGTTAACGGTTTGGAGGGTGCGGGACGAGGGATTGGGGAGGGGAAGGCGGGCTATCTTAATGAGGGATGTACTATCAGCACGGTGGATGGGAGGGGCAGATATGGCGGGAGCAGGGGACCATATCATGTGTCGGGGGTGCGCACTCGCTACTTGAGAGCAATTGCACGCCCTGGTCCCCAAGGCTCCTCTCGGATACTAGGTGGCACAGTTACTCAGGACCTGGGCCTCCAGCTGATGCTGTGCAATGCCAGGTCCGTGGTAAATAAGGCCCCCCTCATTTACGATCTTATTCAAGAGGGGGGAGCGGACCTGGCGGGTATTACAGAGACCTGGTTGGGCCCGGAGGGAGGGGTCCCTCTGGTTGAGATGTGCCCACCAGGCTTCAGAGCATTCCATCAGCCGAGGGCCCAGGGGAGGGGCGGGGGATGGCGGTTATTATTAAAGAAGGTCTTGGTCCGAGAGAGACCACTGTGTCACAGATTGCTGGATGTGAGTCCCTCTTTGTGAGATGGGGTCATGGGGTTCAGATGGGCTTGCTGCTTACGTACCTGGCTCCCTGCCGCGTAGCAACGGCCCTGCCCGAGCTACTTGACGTGATAGCCACGGTGGCAGTTGATACACCCAGGCTTATGGTCATGGGTGATTTCAACTTGCCATCCATTGGTGAAACGTCGGAGATGGCTCGGGAGTTCATGGCTTCCATGACGGCCATGGACCTGACCCAGTTAGTTCATGGCCCCACTCACAGGGGGGGGACACACTCTGGACTTGATTTTTGTCTCTGGCCAGTGGTTGAGTGGTCTTATTATAGGGGATATAGACATGAAACCCTTGTCATGGGCAGATCACTTGCTCCTTCGTCTGGACCTTCGAACCGCTACACCCCGCCGCAGGGAGGCGGAGCCAATTAGGTGGGTCCGCCCCAAGCGCCTGATGGATCCTGATAGGTTCCAGATGGAGCTTGGGCCATTTCCTGAAGATCTGGCACACGACTCGGCCGAGGACCTGGTGGCTGCCTGGGATCGGGCGGCTGGTGGGGCCTTGGATCGAGTCGTGCCTTTGCGGCCTCTTACCCGGTGTCGATCCTTCGCGGCTCCTTGGTTCACCGAGGAGCTGAGGGAGATGAAACGCCAGAAAAGACGCCTAGAGAGCGGTTGGAGGGCCAGTCTCGCTGAATCTGACCGAACACTGGTAAGGTCGCATATTAAGACCTACTTAGTGGCGATAAAAGTGGCAAAGTTTAATTACTTTTCCACTCTTATTGCATCATCAGAGAATCATCCGGCCACCCTGTTCAGGGTGACCCGCTCCCTGCTCCACCCGGGAGCGCGGGAGGACCGCTTGGAAGGCAGGGCCAAGGATTTCGGACAATATCTGTATGACAAAATCTCTCAGATCCGGGGGGATTTGGACTCTGACTGGGTAGATTCGGGCAGGGTGGCAAGGAATAGTCTTGAGAACGTTATCTGGGAAGAGTTTGACTCTGTGACCCCTGATGACGTGGACAGGATTCTGGGGAGATTTAGTGCGGCCACATGTTTACTGGATCTGTGTCCCTCCTGGTTAGTACTGGCTTCCCGGGAGGTTACAAGAGGCTGGCTCCAGGGAATTATTAACGCTTCGTTGAGTGAGGGTTACTTCCCCACAGCCTTGAAAGAGGCGGTGGTGAGGCCTCTCCTCAGGAAGCCTTCCCTGGACCCGGCAGTATTAGCCAACTATCGTCCTGTCTCCAATCTTCGCTTTGTGGCGAAGGTTGTCGAGAGTGTGGTCGCACGACAGTTTCCGCAGTACCTGGAGGAAACGTCTTATCTAGATCCGTTCCAGTCGGGTTTCAGGCCCAGGCACAGAACGGAAACGGCATTGGTTACGTTGGTAGATGATCTCTGGAGGACTCGGGACAGGGGTTGCTCCTCTGTTCTGGCCCTGTTAGACCTCTCAGCGGCTTTTGATACCATCGACCATGGTATCATGCTGCACCGGTTGGAAGAGTTGGGGATGGGGGGCACCGTGTTACGGTGGTTCTCCTCCTTTCTCTCAGACCGGTTGCAGTTCGTGTTGGCAGGGGGGCAAAGGTCGACCTCGAGGCCTCTTATATGTGGAGTGCCTCAGGGGTCGGTCCTCTCGCCCCTTCTGTTCAACATTTATGTGAAGCCGCTGGGCGAGATCATCTGTGGCTTTGGGATGAAGTACCATCAGTACGCTGATGACACCCAGCTGTACATCTCATGCCCTCGTCACCTCTCGCCTGGACTACTGCAACGCTCTCTACATGGGGCTCCCCTTGAAGAGCACCCGGAGGCTCCAACTGGTCCAGAATGCGGCCGCGCGGGTAGTCACGGGAGCCGCATGGCGCTCCCATACAACACCTCTCCTGCGTGAACTGCACTGGCTCCCAGTGGTCTTCCGGGTGCGCTTCAAGATGTTGGTTATCACCTTTAAAGTGCTCCATGGCATAGGACCTAGTTATCTTTGAGACTGCCTGCTGCTACCGACGGCCTCCCATCGACCTGTGTGCTCCCACAGAGAGGGCCTCCTCGGGGTGCCATCAGCCAAAAAATGTAGGCTGGTAACCCCCAGGGGGAGGGCCTTCTCTGTGGGGGCACCTACCCTCTGGAATCAGCTGCCCCCAGAGATAAGGAGAATCCAAGACCTTGGTGCCTTCCGCCGTGCCCTTAAAACCTTCTTTTTCCAGCAAGCCGGGCTGGCCTAACACTTTTTAAAATGTTTTTAATTGTCTGTTATTGTTTTTAATCATGGGGCCAAATTTATATATATATATATATCTTTTTAATTGTATTTTAATGTTTGTAGTTTATGTTTTTACTTGGCTGTTCACCGCCCTGAGTTCTCAGGGAGAAGGGTGGTATACAAATTTAAAAATAAATAAATAAATAAATAAATAAATAAAGATATGGGATTCCCCATTTCTTTTTGCTTCCCAGCCATATTAGACAAGTAAACACCATGTAGGATACGACCATGTTTAATGTAAGAGTCCAGTCAAAAGCATAAACTATCTGGGGTCCTTTTCCAATGAAAGAGGCATAAATTCAACCTCAAACTAAGACCCATTGACGCTTATCTTGGGCCAAATTATCTTGGCAGTAATAAGATCACATTCTTGTTCATAGATAGCACAAAATAAATTTTTAGTACTTTTGAACCTCATCTTTGAACCTGAGTTCTTGCCCCTGACAGCTAATTACCGTTTTCTGATGGTCATATCTTTCAAGTATTGGTGGAAAAAAAGAAAATTAGCAGCAACAATTTTATCCTTCTTTACTGGCTTGATACTTGGTACTCTTTACTTACTGATAGATGGTCTGCAGAAGACATGTAGAGGACATTAACATTAGAAAACAAACCAACAGCAACTTTATAAAGAAGATGAAGGTTCGGGATATTTCAGTGGTTATTTTGATAAGTCAGTCAGTTCAAATGACTGAATTATTTCCAATCGTTTGGAAATAAGGACTCTGAGGCTGAGCAAGAAAGAAAAAGATAGATCCCAGTAGTTGTAAATGATTTTCAGAAAACTAAAAAAAGAACTCAATAGTTTGAAAGAAGAACAAGTCAATCTCCTGAATCTAATAGGGATGGCTTCCCAGATACAATGATTAGCAAAATGGAAACTGTGAGAATCAGGATTCAAGGAAAGGGAAGACTAGAGAAGAAAAACTATGTTTGACAAGGCTGAAGAAGAATAGGAAGACAACGGATTAGCTGAAAGGAAGAGATCAAAGCAATTTCTTGAATATCTGTGGAGTGATGAGTTATTATATCAGAATGGTGATCAGAATCCATATAGCGATTTTTGTTTCAGCAATAATAACATTCTATAAATATGACTCCTCCTTTAAAATTAAAATAACTTCAAATTGCATGGAATCTGGAAATACAATTTGAACCAAATCAGTGTCACTGTTTATTAATTAGTTAAGGATTTTCCAAAAAGTACCCTGTTATATTATGGAACGTCTGCAGCATATGCAATAGTCATTAAACTGTACCCTTTAAATTCAGCCTACCTTGAAATCCTATCAAAAACAGACAGCAGCAATTGAATTAAGTTATTGTTGAAATCTATATTGATGAAAACAAAATGGGAAGGGAAAGAAAGTGCAGAGTTTGAAATCTGAGCAGGAAATACCTGGTTAAATATGGCAGGCCAGATGATGTCCTCTGTAGAAATGACAACTAGCTTATCCGGAGAATTGGTTGGGTCAATCTTTCCAACTCTGACTTTAACAAAGCTCTTGTTTGGGAAGGTGACCCAGTTGATAATATCAAATCCAGTGTTCAAGTCTCCATTTTCATTAAAGGAGACTTGCTGTCCTGCAGTGTTATTAAAAGAGATGGTTTTCAAATAGTGGTGGAGCTAAACAGAAGCAATGGCAGAAAATTAATGGGAAAAAAGGAAGGAAGGATAGCAGTGTAATTAAGTTGTAGGTCATCCATTTACTATAACTGGACATATCAATAGATGCCTACACCTTCTTATCTTTCTTGGTGACCTCAATCTACCTCTTATTAATTGGACCCTAAACAAATGTAGAACCGAACCCATACATGCAATCCTGTACAATCCTGTTACTAATCTGGGACTGGATCAACTAGTAACTAACAATACTAGACTCAACAACTGCCTTTTTCTCATCATCTGCAACAGTTTAAACTCAATTTATGGTCTACAAATAAAGGAACCTTTTTCCAACAATGACCACAGCATGATTGACTTTTGTCTCAATATACGTCCTTACAAAGATTATCATAATGATGGGATCCCCAATTATAGCTTTAAAAAAGCCAACTATGATCTCATAGACACCGACCTCTCATCTCTTGATTGGCAAATTCTGTTCATTGGCTGTAATACTGCCAAAGACTATTTTAACATTTTTTTCCTTTGAAATCAAAAGAGTCATTAAACTATAAGTACCAATAATAACCCCCAATACCAGAAAAAACAAATTTCCCATAACAATAAGGAAGCTTCAATCAAAAAAAAAAAATCTCTGGTGAAAAAACAAAACTGGCTATATAGCTAACTTTAAAAGCCGCTACAAAACCTTATGCCGCCAGAATCAATTACCACACTAAACAAGAGGAAAACCTTCTACACACAAAATCTACCCACGCTTTCTATAATTTTGTAAACAAGAAACTTAAAGACTCGAGATCCATCCCACCCCAAAAAGGACCTAATGGTAAAGACTGTAATGATGAAGCCATTAAAGCCAACCTCTTTAACACTTTCTTGGTTCAGTCTTTGTAAACAGCAATGGCTCATGCCCCACATTTCCTAGTTGTACCACAACTAATTGCAACGATCTACTACATATCGATTTTACAGAAGATAACATTGAAAAGGCACTATGCAGCCTAAAACCATCTCTATCTATTGGACCTGATGGATTACGTGCCTACTTCTTAAAAAAACTTTCCACTACCATAGCAGAACCTCTAAGCATAATCTATGAAAAATCTTTCAGGACCAGCTCCTTGCCCAACCTATGGTCACTAGTCACGTTCACCCCTATTTTCAAAAAGGGTGAGCCCAGCCAAGTTGAATATTATAGACCAATCTCTTTATGTTGTATCAGCTGCAAAGTCATGGAATCAATCATAAACCAATCCATTACCCTCCACTTAGAGACAAACAACCTACTCTCTAACATACAATTTGGTTTCAGGAAAAAATTATCCTGTAATCTGCAACTCCTACACTGCAAAAAACGTATGGACTACAGAACTCGATCAGGGCAAAGCAATAGACACAATTTACATTGACTTCTGTAAAGCCTTTGATTCAGTGGTACACAACAAACTACTTCTAAAACTAAAATCTTATAGCATTTCTGGATCCCTGCATAAGTGGATAGCTGCATTCCTATCAAACAGGCAACAAGTACTCAAAATTGGGAGTGCCCTATCAAACCCTGCATCTGTTAACAGCGGTGGCCCCCAAAGCAGCATTCTAGGACCAACACTCTTCATACTATACATAAATGACCTTTGCGATCATATTATAAGCAACTGCATTCTCTTCGCTGATGATGTAAAACTATTCAACACCACCGACAATGCTGCTAAGAGACTTTGACTATGTGTCAGAATGGTCAAACAATTGGCAACTTCAAATCTCAACCAAAAAATTGGCAAAAAAAAAAACAAAAAAAAAACAGAACCCAAAATATAAGATGGGTGAATAAGACCTCATAGACAACCCTCACTCTGTCCAGGACCTTGGATTACTCATCTTTAATAATCTAAGTGCCAGAGCTCACTGTAACAGCATTGTCAAAAAAGCATTAAGAGTTGTTAACCTAATCTTGCGAAACTTCTTCTGGTAATATTATACTGCAAAGTAAGGCATACAAAACCTTTGCTAGACCAATTCTCAAATACAGTTCATCTGTCTGGAACCTGAACTGCATATCGGACATTAATACAATTGAGCAAGTCCAGAGATATTTCACAATTAGAGTCCTCCTCTCCTCTGTACACAACAGAATACTTATGCCACCAGGTTTGAAATTTTGGGCTTAGATAATTTAGAACTACTCTACCTTCAGTCTGACCTAAACATAGTGCACAAAATTATCAGCTACAACGTCCTGTCAATGACTACTTCAGCTTCAACTGCAACAATACACGAGCACACAATAGATACAAACTTAAGGTAAACTGCTCCAAACTTGATTGCAGAAATTATGACTTCAGCAACAGAATGGTCAATGCCTGGACCATTCCAGGCAATGGAATGCACTACCTGACTCTTTGGTTTCATCCCCTAACCCCCATAACTTTAACCTTAGACTGTCTACTGTTGACCTCACTCCATTCCTAAGAGGCCTATAAGGGGCGTGCATAAGTGCACCAACGTTCCTACCGTCCCTGTCGTATTGTCCCCATTTATTCCTATCCATTTCCTGTATTAATAATCACATTTATACTTATATCCGTTATCTTATACATGCTTGACAAAATAAATAAAATAGAATAAAGTAAAAATAAATTTTATTCCTCCAACACTCATCCTGGTTTCTTCTCTGCCACAGAGGTTTGAAGATCTGATAACCACATAGATTCTGCAGTATCTAAACCCTTTCCTCAACATTGTTATAGGTTTGTTATCTATTCACCATTGCAAAAAATTTTAAATCTTGGAAAGATGAGGAAAATGGAGAGATAGGAGACTTAAAATATTTATTCCAGTGTTTTCATTGGCCATACCCTTTGTTCTGCAGCTCATGGAATTACAGAGAGAACTGCAATGGGAAATGTTCATTCATTCTCTAATTACCTGCCATGCTTTTTGAGTCAGAAACGTTTCTCTCCCAACTTCTCTTATTCTGTGTTTCAACGTGGGGGAAAGCATGGCTTGTAAAGCATGTGCCACAGCATAGACTGTATTATAGATGCTGTAACTCTGCCCAGTCAGGGTGGTGTCAAACACAGACTTAGGTACATTCTCCAACTTCTCTTCTCCAGTGCACAGCTTCCCAGCATCTTCATCTAAATTATCTTTAGGAAAAGAACATTCAAAAACCTGTTCCCAAAACACTCTAAATAAATGGTCTTCCTCTACTGAAGTTGGCTTTATCATCTGAAGGAATTTATTGAATCCAGGGATCTCATTGGAAGAAACTTCAAAAGTTATAGCACCATGGAAAGCATCCATATTCAACATTTTGAGAAGGGAAACTGATGTAAACTCCATCTGAGCTACCATTATCCAAACTTTATCTTTTCTCTTGACTGGTACCTCTATCAAGTCTCCAAAATAGGGCACCATTGTAATAGTGAAAGTGTAATGGTTTTCACAATATATGAAAATCACTTTGGCAGTGCTCTTCATGACAGTCATGAATAATTTACTGAAATCATTCATTATACTTTCAACATGATTGGTAAATGTTGGCTGGACTGTTTGTTGAATGAAGTCAAAGCAGATGCCTTTCTCAGAAAACAAAGTAACAGCATTTTGTATTAATTGTTCACCACTCTTTTCAGGTTGGAAACTCAGTCCAATCCATGTCCACTGTAAATACATCAGAAGCTGGAGAAGACCTACAATCTCTTGGTCACCATTTGGGAAAAATCGATGATAGAAAACACCTTGTGTCTTGCCATCTGTCGCTGGAGAAGATCCATAAATGAGCTAAACATGGGAGAAAAAGGGAACATGGTTTTCCAAAATGAAATATTCATTCTTATTTTTGAAAATTCTATTCTTAATTTATTTATTTTTGTTACAAATATTGAAAGTTATCTATTCATGTTCAGAAAGAATTTGCAGAATTTTTATGCAACAGCTCTTAATGTAGTATATGTTCAAAGGGAGAGTCATCAGAAATGCATTAATTCAGGAAATTTTTACCACAGGCTTTCAGGTCTAAAGCTTCTAGATCCTAACTAAGAAAGGAAACCCATATCTACATTTCACTAGTTTTCTCCTCATAGGAAATAGAAGAAGTTTGAAGAAATAAAAATCATGATGTCTTAATCTTAACCTATGAAGATAAGATAGGACGAGCAATTGAAGAATATAGTTTGGGTAAAATATGTACCGCATCCCTCTTCCAGCTTTGCTTAATTTTTATCTCATAATCTTTAAGCATCCTGATATGAATGCATACCAATATGGATGCTTGTATGGATATAATTTGCAATCCAAGAAGTACTGAATAGGCACAATCATTTAACCCCTTCCTATTTAATTGTTTCATATTTTTTTTGTAATCTGCCTCCTACTATCCATTGTATTCTATCTGAATTTCAGAAAAGTACACTACAGATCAGAAGTGTACTACCAAGAGCCTTGGTAGTACAGGGGTTTAAGGCACCCTGTTATTAAGCTGGTTATTAAGACCAGCTGCCTGCAATTACTGCAGGGTTCGAATCTCGCCAAGGCTCAAGGTTGACTCAGCCTTCCATCCTTTCTAAGGTAGGTGAAATGAGGACCCAGTTGTGGGGGCAATAAGCTGACTTTGTATAAATATACAAAAGGATGAAGGCTATTGCTGAGCACATTGTAAGCCGCCCTGAGTCTTCGGAGAAGGGCGGCATATAAATCAAATTAAAAATAAATAAATAAATAAATAAAAAAAGTAGAAAATATACAGCTCCCTAGCAACCAACATTGGCAACCAACATATTTCAGAGGTCTGAAATACAACTAATGCTAAATCTTTGGATGCGTTCCTCATTTTCAGAATTTGGCAGAGGCAAAAATAGTATCTTATGCTTTAAAGTGATTTAATGCTATCACATTCAAGTTGATACAGAAACCCTGATAAAACATTCTAGTGGATGAAATTGCCCATGTCTCCCTGGGATTTAATAATCCATTGATTACTCTAATTTCAGGAGGAGGAGGAGAGGAAGAAATATATAATAATTATAACAACATTCTTAAAATATCACAACACTCTGTATTTAACAAATATTAGCAAGTATATGTAATATGTATTATAGTAAATCAGTCAGCTATTTATCCTTTACTTCAAGTAGTTTTCCTAAATACTTAATGAATTTTACAGTATAGTGAAACAGCTATCTTTGGATAAATTATAAGGTAAAATAAACAGAGCCTTTTATTTGAATTTCTGTGCAATTTTGATTCACTTGTAGCAAATCACTACATTGTTACTTAAGTAATCATGAAAAATTCATGGAGAGGAAGGAAGGAAGGAAGGAGGGAAGGAAGGAAGGAAGGATTTTCTGTACTATAAAGATCAAGATAACTATTCCTATTACTTCATCAAGTCCATGAATCTTTTACTTCATTATTTAATTATGGTAATAAAATGGATACAATAAATGAATTGATATTCCTATAGAATTTAATAAAAAACAAGTCAAGAAATCAAATATATTAATTGATTCAGATTCAGATTCTTATTGAGGAATACATCTAGCAGAGTACCAAAAATATAAATTTCATCTACAAACTCATAGTTTGTTCATTCCTTTTTGGGTTGCCACTATATTTCCAGATCACAAAATGTAACGTAAACGGGGGGGGGGGGGGGAGTTTATTTGTTGCTGTTTGTTAAAAATAAATTTAATAAAAGTAAAAAAGGGGGGAGTACTTTTAGACTTGCAAGATTCTTCTTTGTAATCTTGTAATGATGTAATGTAATTCAGGATTCTGTTTCCTAGTCTGGAGAAACTTAAGAGCCAACATCAACCTTGGAAACTGGAGAGCATTTGGTCTCCTCTGCCTTTATGTTCTAAAGAATGAAGTTTGTGTGGTGGATTTAATCTGTTGACGTTTTCTCAGATTACACTTCTGATTTAGGCCCAGATTACTTTTATCAGAATGTTGAATAGATAGAATAGAATAACAGAGTTTGAAGGGACCTTGGAGGTCTTCTAGTCCAACTCCCTGCTTAGGCAGGAAACACTACACCACTTCAGACAAATGGTTGTGCAACATCTTCTTAAAAACTTCCAGTGTATAAGCATTCACAACTTCTGGAGTCAAGTTGTTCCATTGATTAATTATTCTAACTGTCAGGAAATTTCTCCTTTGTTCTAGGTTGATTCTCTCCTTGGTTAGTTTCCACCCATTGCTTCTTTTCCTACCCTCAGCTGCTCCGATTGCAGCTCTTCCTCCTGCCTTTATCCTTACAATCTTTTACACTTTGTTCAAGAACAAACCTTACCTGAGGCATCTTACAGATATTCAAGGTGTTTGCCATGAAGGGAAAGATGGAAGACGTAGGTCCTGCAATCACAGAAACTACCCAGTCCTTGACATCACACTTATAGTTGGGTATGAATCTGTCCCGTGTTGAGAGAAGCTCCATTGAAGCCAAGTAGGTCCATCTTGCCATGAAATAACTATTAGAGATTTGAATACCCAGACTGATGTTGGATAATATATTACTGTCTTCATTTATCTCCTTTACAGCAAAAACCAAGGCCAGGATATGTTGATAGTTCTGAAGGAAATATCTGTGATGAGAGATATATTACAAATCATATTTCTTTTCCTGAAGAATGTGACATTACACAACTACCAAATATAGCAATGGAAGAATATGAAAACTGATCACATCATTGTATAGTAGTGGAAATATTTTGCAAAGATTTTTTCAGTGTCTAAAAACATTTTTTATGAAATGGAAAACGCTCTTAGGATTTTCACTGAGAAACAGATGAATTTCTTGAAAGAACATTCATAATCTTTTAAAATGTATCTGTAACTCTTAGACATACTTCTAGTCTTTTAGCTTTAACTCCTCCAACTTCTTCTTGCATGGTTTTTTTTTTTTTTTTGGTGGGGATAGTCATGAAGGATGTGCTTTGAAATACAATTGAGGGCAAATGATATATATGATTCTCCTGGGGGGTGGGGATCATGATAGACCTTCAGAGGACTATTATCATAAGAAAAGATGTAGAGGTTTCATTAGGAAAGACTGACATTTGTACTCCATGCATGCTCAACAACTGTTTTGAAAGTCATTCAAAGTGCTGTACAGCACAACTGTTCCCCAATATTAAGTGAAACAATTAAACGATTAACACGCAGTTAGTTAAAAAGGATGATTTGATAGTAGAGCACAGATGATTCATTTAAACAGTAAGAAAATGGAAAAAATGACTGAGGTGAGAGCTATCATAAGTGTGTTTGTGTAAAATATTTGTTTGCCCAGTAAGAAATGTCAGTGTAGTGAATCTATATTGGTTTTAGAATGAAGGAACTAACAGTGAGAAACAGAATAAATAATGTGTGCTGCAAGTAATACCAGTAATCAGCTATGCCCTATTCGAGAAAGAGATTTGGTTTAAGATATACTACTGTTAAGAAATGAAAGTCCTTACACAATCTCATCAATGCGTTCTTCAGATAGGTGCCTTGTGAAAGCAACTGGATCAGATACCATGTAGAATTGAGATAGTATCCCAGCTGTTATGAAATCCCCTGGCAGAAAATACTTGTGCTTAATAAGGGGAGATTTCCCCATATCGCATGCTTTAGTACAAAGAATAAGGCATGTAATTCCTGACAGCAACACTAACAATATTGCCATCACGTCCATGGAAAATATCATCTTCTTCAAGAGAACATTTTGAACATTAATATGAACCAGATCCACCTGCAACCATGAAACATAAGAGGAAAAAAAATCTCAGTAATCAGACTAGCCTGTATAAATATCCTTTCCTAAAGAGCAAATTGCTGCAGATCACACATTTAATAGCACCTTTCAATCCTGAGCTGTTCTTTGATGTTTGCTCTCAGAATTCCTCAAGGATTTGAGAAGAAGCTACTCTACTTCAATTCTTTGGGTATACAGGGGAAGTCAAGGGCCAGTCAGTGAAGCTCCTCAGAGATTTTCAGTAGAAATGAGAATGAAGATATTTATGGTCTGGGAAAAGATGCTCATAACTGAAAATTTTATAGGAGCTAGAGAGAAAAAAAAAAGTAAATGCAAATCAACAAATGCTAGTTCTGTAGCTGTAAAGATTTAATTCTTTGGAACAATAGAACTACCCAATTTTCCCCTGTTAGGAAGCACATTAAAGTGTGACTTTTCCAAAACTCCCCCCCCCAAACAAATGGATTCATCCAAAAGACTCAAAAAGAAATAGGATCCCAATCACATTTTTTATTATTTTGAGAGGTCTTTAAGCACTTTCCTTATTGCATTTGTAATTTATTTTTATCATGACATTCCTGTTTAATATTCCCAATGGGAGTACATGGGAACACTCCATAATGCCAAGTAATAAATAAGCAAATAAAAAGAAATATCATTGTAGACAAATTTTTAATTAATCCACCTTTACAGAGTGAATCAATTTCAGAAGAGAAATTCTTAATATTAAGACGGCTCTATTATTCAACACTGTATTGCAACATAAATAATAAATAGTAAAAATATCACTTGGTTCTTTTCACTGATTTCAAATGATTTTTATTCCATATCCTCAAAATCACATGATTTAAACCATTTCTTTTCATGTTTGATGACTGACATGAGCCTCCACCTGCTCAAACAAATCAATTATCCACCATTGATATTTTGTAGCCCTGCAAAAATATCTTTTTGATCACAAAAGAGGGGAAATGGGAAATCATCCTTCCTCTTTAATTGTGAAATTTAAGTGATTTTGTGATTTTGTGGAGGCGATCAAGGCACAAGGCACATGAGAGCCTGGTTTAGCTCAACAGACAGAAGCACTGTAATTTAACACCAGCTGTCTGCAATTAAAGTAAGATCGAATCTCGCCAGGCTCAAGTTTGACTCAGCCTTCCATCCTTTCTAAGGTAGGTAAATTGAGGACCCAGTTTGTGGGGGCAATAAGCTGACTTTGTATAAATATACAAAAGTATGAAGGCTATTGCTTAACGCACTGTAAGCCGCCCTGAGTCTCCGGAGAAGGGTGGCATATAAATCAAATTAAAAAAAAAAAGTCAGTGGCTTTTACAATCCAAGCCAGCGCTTCTTCTCCTGCTCCCCTTTCCTCCCCCTGAGCGGTGTATAACTTGAGATCTAGCACCTTGGATCCTCTCTTTTAAACTCTTCCCAGCTGTCCTTTTGTTCTCCGCTTCAGCTCCAAGAGCTGCAACCAACCCCCATCACATCACATCCCTGGCTGGAGGGGGGCTCAGGAGAACTTCAGCCAGGTGGCCAGGTGACCCTCGGAGACGAGACCCCCTTCCTGGTTCCCTTAGCCTCTTTGAAAGCAGCTGTGCAAGCCCAACGCAGCCCAGTCTAGCCAGCCTCCTTGGTTGGCAGCCGGGGAAATGGGATGGGGGGAGAGAATGTCCAAGAAGACCCCTGGGCTGCCCCGCCGTGCTTCTCCTGCCCCCTTGCCCTCCTTTCACACATTGCCTCGGTCTGCAGACAAGACCCCTCCCTGAGGTGCTATCCCCCCGATCTCCCACAATCGAGCCTGAGAAGACACAAGTTGTTGGCCTTTGCCCCACATACCATGTGAGCCCCACTCATTTCCCTTTTAACCTGCTCCACATGGGGCATTGCCTCGGCTCAGGAGTCGGACTCTGGACCCTCCTCTGGGGCATCCTTCCACCCAACTGATCCCTGCCAACTTTATGGGGGTGGGGGGGAAGAAAAGAAAAGTTTCCGGGCATTGGGGAGCTGCCACGTGTCAGGTTCCACAGAAAAAATACCAGACAAACAATGTTTAGGTTTAAAGCTTTTATTTTCTCTGACACTCACTGACCACCCAAGCAATAAACAATGCAAATAAAGGATTGACAGAGCTAACATCCAGTGCTTCCCACCACCTTTAAACAGTTCCTGCCACCACACCCCCTCTACTATACGCATGCCCCATCACCCAGTGCTCCTGGATGTGCTGAGTCACTCTGAGTCATTTCACAGTTGTAAGTTGTGTTCCTGAGGCATGCCTGCCACTGGAGATATTCTGAGGTAGTTCTGGAAACCCTGCAAGGGACATGACAATGTCCAGCTGTTTGCAACATGGTTGCCTCCCCTGGGATAGGCCCATGTTGATTCCCCCCCCCCCGAATGACGACTCCGAGGCGAGCATTCCGGAGCTGACATGCGGCCCCTCTACCACAGAGACAGTATCTGGAAGAGAGAGAATATGGTCAGGTGGTTTGGGCCCCCCCGGTTTATCTGGGTAGTTGTGGTGGAATTGGGCTACCAGTTGAGGTGCCCTAACATCTGTATCGGGAACCTATGAAGCCTCTGCGAAGGGGTAGCCTTTCCATAGGACAAGGTATTGCAGCCACCTCCTATGCCACCTGGCGTCTAGAAGTTCTTCCACTTCGTAGTGCTGTTCCCAATCTACGTTTATGGGTGGAGGTGGCTGTACGGGACCCCTCCTTATGGGTGACGGCTGAACTGGCTGGATCAAGATGCAGTGGAAGACTGAATGTGTTTTCCCCAATAATTGAGGCAATTTTAACCACACCATGATGGGGTTAATCACCTTCACAATAGGAAATGGTCCAATGAATTTAGGGCCAAGTTTCCTACAGGGCACAGATAACTTTAGGTATTTGGTAAAAAGGAAAACCATCTGCCCTGATTGACATTCAAACATCCATATCACCGGACAACCAGGGCATGAGTTTTTTTTTTTTTTTTTTTGGTTTTTTTTTTGAGATGTTTTGTTTTCAAGAGATCAGTCAGCGGGAGAGCTACTTGGGCAAAGGACAGGATGAACTGGTGATAGAAATTAGAGAACCCAAAAAAACTCTGTAGCTGTTTACGAGTTTTTGGGGCTTGCCAGTCGAAAGCTGCCTTTACCTTCGAGGATCCATTTCAACACCCTTAGGTGAGATACAGAATCCAAGATAATCCAGCCATGGCCGGTGGAATTCACATTTTGGAAATTTTACGTATAAGTGCACTGCTAGTAGCTTTTTTAGGACCTGACGCACTAGGGAGACATGTTCCTCCATTGTCCTGGTATATATCAAAATATCGACTAGGTAGGCAAGCACTCTTTTGTATAAATGTTCATGCAACACCTCATTGATGAGCTGCATGAACACAGCTGAAGCTTCCTGGAGGCCAAAGGGCATATCTCTGAATTGATAGATGCCCAGGGGGCAATTAAAGGCTGTTTTCCATTCATTCCCTGCCCATATTCTTATCTGGTAATACACCTCCCTTAGATCTAATTTAGTAAAAACATGGCCCTCTGCCAACCGGGCCAATATATCCTTCATCAACGGGAGAGGATATAAGTGCTCTATTCAGACCGTGTTAATCCCTTGGAAGTCAAAATAAAGGTGTAGGCCCACATCTTTCTTTTCTCAGCAGGACCTTGCTGACGGAATGAATCCCCTTTTTAGATGTTTTTCTATGTATGCCCTGATCTCTGTCAGTTCCTGTGGAGTCATAGAATACATTTTGGGCTTGGGTAGTTTAGCCCCAGGGAGGATCTCAATAGCGCAATCCATGGACCATTGAGGTAGGGTGTTACACTCTCATTCGCTAAATACCTCCTTCAGGTCTGCATATACTCTAGGGAATTCTCCATCACCTGTTTATTTAACATGGGGTGGTGCAATACTTTGTCTATCTGGTCTTGGTTTTTGGGGTTTCTCCTCATGGGATGGTGGGTCAGGGCCAATCCCTATCTACAGGTGGCGAGAGCCAAAACTCCCCCCCCCCCATATCATTGGCCCCTACTTATCTAACCATGCTAGGCCAAGTAATATCTCCTCCGTAATGCTCGGGATGACGATAAACTTCAGTGTGTCTCAATGTTGCCCTATCTCTGTGACTTGCATGGCTGGTCGACCCCTCAACAATGATCCCTCCATTTGCTCAAAGTGTATTGGCTTTCCCAATAACCTAAGGCCTACCCTCAAACTGGCGGCTACTGTAGCACTCATCAAACAATGAGTACACCCTGAATCAATCAGGGATGTACAGTTCCGTCGAACTGCACAGAATCTTAGCTAGAGGTTCTCCCAAACTCCTGCAAATCCCCAGCAGCCCACCTCTGCATGCACTTTCATAACCAACAGGACTCATAAGATGCCACTTCTGTGTATTGATTATATCTCATCACATGGCAACCAAAGAGATCACCTAGCAGACTCATTTAGCTATTGAAGATGAACCAAGAAAGTATGATTACTGCAAAACACCACACAACAAGAACCCAGGGCAGGATCTCTCTCCAAATCACCACTGATTGGAATATACCCAGGAAAAGTTGGCAAAGCAGCATAACATAGTGCTGCCCATACTAATCCTGTGAGTTGATACGGAAGGGTAGAATGGTTGCTTGTTTCAAAAACCACATTGATCTAAAGAATGTGGGTGGGGGGAGCAGCTCACAGACCTAAGGATCTATCCACTGCTTCAGGCTGCATGGGTTCAAATTATTTCCAAATATTGGAGCAAGATTCGTCCAAAGGCATCAACCCCCACCTTGACTTGCAATAATTCTTGGCTCCAACTGAGAATTATGTTTCAGAAATTTTGTCTGATAGATGCTAACAAATAATTTCACATGCCCATGCAAGGATTTCTCTGGATCGCCTACATCCAGGAGTGCAGGTGGCAATCAAAACAGGGCTACAGAATGATATATTGTCAGAATATTCATGAAGTGGGATAGACATGGAAACAGGTCAGCCAATGTATAGGCATAGCAACTAAGTCAGCCAATGAGGGCTGTTTGGGAGCTGAGACTGGAAGGAGCCTGGCCATGGATCTGTAGCTCTGAGGTCTGTGCTGAAAACTAAACTAGTCTGGTCCTGTCTCTCTGCTGAGAATTTAAATTAAAACTAGTCTGCTGTACTCTGCTTGTGTTTTGCTTGTAACTGCTACCATGTTGGAAGAATCTGCTGTTGGAATTGTACTTGCAGCACCGCAGGCGCCGGCGGCAGCTCCTTTAGGAGCACTAACCCCCGTGATCTCGTAAAGCCACTAGAGCAGCAAAAATCAGCTGTTGTAGCGGCTCGGAACTTTCCCCTCGGGAGAAGAGAGGAAGGCGAGCAGGCAGGTGTGGGTAGAGCTCCCCAAGACCTCCAGGACTAATTCTGGGGTGCGGAGGGTGAGAGCTCCCCAAGCACCTGAAGAAGCTCCGGATCCGGGACGTTTCTGTTTTAACAGGACAAGGTGCCGCAACCACCCCTGCCAACTAAATGATTTTACATCGATTGGATTTTAAAGCAGGCAGAGCAAAGACAGGAGAAATCACAACTGCAAGTACTAAACTTTAACTCTAATAAATTACTACTTCCTTCGGAGTTTGAGATGGGAGAAAGCTTAAAAAAGATGGCGCTGAGTTGCTTAAGGGTGTGAAAATGAAAGTTAAAAGAGAAAGTGCTTGTTAACGCTCATTAATGCTTGTTAAAGCTGTCAGTACCTTTTAAAAGACTTTGTTGGAGAATTTTGAGGATTGGAAATTAAAAAATACAATATTGACTTATTAATAAGCCATAATAATTATTAAGGACTGAGATTAAGAAGACCTGTTGGTTCTGCTGAGGGGCTGGTGAGAAAGTGCAGTTTGGAGATGGCTGCGAAGCAAATAAAAACTGTTGTGACTAAAAGTGCGGGGACTTCTCCAGCTCAAACATCAAAAATGCAGTCTTAGTTAGCCCCACCAGATACACAAACATTGACACTAGAAATTCTTCAGGGAGCTTTAAAGAAACTGTCCACTGATTTGGAAGAAAAAATCATACTCCGTTTTGAGGAAAAAATTAAAGAAGTGTCTGAGGAACTGCTTGAAATTAAAGAAACAATTCAAACCCAAAATGATGCAATAAGAGATGATATTGTTGAAGCATTTAAGGGACTGGTGGGTCATGTTACATCATTGGAAGAAAGGGTGGATGAAATTGATCAGTTTAATTTGAATGTGGAAGCTAAATTGGAAGAGGCTCAAAATATATGGAAAAGGCGGAAGCAGAACTCATAATGACATAATACAGAGCGATGGAATGGGCAGTGAGGGTCAGAGGCTTGAAAGAAAATAACCAGGAAAATCTCAGAGAGATTTTTGCAGAAGCCCTTGCTCAGTTTACTGGAGAATCTAAAGCAGAGTGTGACTGGCAAATAGACAAAATTTATTGTGTTAATTCAGGGATTGCCAGACAGAGACAACTACCAAGAGATATTGTGATCTACTTTGTTACAAGGAGAACAAGAAATGGAGTTTTACAAGTTTCTTATAAGAAGAAACTTCAAGTGGCAGGACAGGAGGTTTCAGTAATGAAGGAAATCCCCCCCAAAATGCTGAGATCTTGAAAGGACTATGCATTTTTAGTTGATGAACTTAGAAGGCGTCAGTTGCAGTACAGATGGGAAGCTCCAGCCGGATTAGTGGTGAATTATTTGGGTGAGAGACATCGTCTCAACTCAGTTTGGAAGGCAAGAGATTTTTATACTACCATACTAAAGGCTGGAAATCCACCATCTCCAGAAGTCAGAAGAAGGAAAGAAGCAGGAGAGGCCAGAAAGGGGGAAAAGGAAATTATGCAGGCACAAGCTCAAGGAGGTGTTTTGACTACTCAACAAGAATCATTGCAACTTTCAGAGGAAGTTCAACTTTTGGATTTATTTGAAAAAATGGAAGACCCCAAGGACCAAAGAAAAACTCGAACAACAACCAGACATAAAGAACAAGAATTAAAGAAGCAACAAAGCCAGATAATAACCCAAGAAATTCCAATTACAAATATGGAAGCTGTGGGAGGAGCTAGACCGAAGAGGAAATTCCAGAAGGACTTCCAGTCGGTGCTCCATAAGCTTTCAGGGGCCAAGGATGGCAAATAAATTTTTGACCTGGAATGTTAATGGCTTAAACTCACCACAAAAGAGGAAGAAAATATTTCACTATTTGAAACAGTTTAAAAATGATGTAATTTGTTTGCAAGAAACACACATTAGAACAAGTGATCAGAAATACCTAATAAATGCTAGACTGGGCAAACATTTTGTTGCATCAGCTCCTGAGAAGGAAAATGGTATAGTTATATACCTAAGAACAGATTTAATGGCTAAATTAATTGAAGTAGATCTACAAGGAAGATATATAATGATTGAGTTATTAATAGAAGGGAAGAAAATACTTTTAATGGGAGTATATGCACCTAATCAACAACAAGACAAATTTTATAAACTTTTGCATAAAAAATTAATACAAATGGATTACAAATGATGTATAATGATGGGTGATTGGAATGGTGTATTGGACACTAAAAAAGACAAAAAAACTCTTTCGCCGAACATTCAAACACGGGCTAAATTGCCTAAATCTTTTTCTGACATGATGGATGATATGGAGTTGAGAGATATATGGCATGAACGAAGCTTTAAAGAACAGGATTTTACTTTTTTTTTCTGATAGGCACCAATCTTTTTCCAGAATTGATTTTATACTAATTACAAATGATTTTCTTTCCAGGGTAAAGAAGACGAAGATATGTCCAAGAACTTTAACAGACCATAATCGCCTCCCCTTGATGTCCAGATGTACTCAGTGAATGACCTTCGTGCCCTGCGAGATTCCCCCCTCTCGCAGGTTTGGCCCTCTTCGTTATCGAGGGCCTTTCTTGATGACGGGCGTTGGAGCCCCGAGAGATGGCATGCAGCAAAGAAGAGTTTGAGGGGTTTTTTAAGTGGGTTTTTTAGTGGGTTTTTAACAAAAATTTTAAGGGGTTCGGGGGGGATT
This sequence comes from Arizona elegans, assembly GCA_022577455.1. Classification (NCBI taxonomy): domain Eukaryota; kingdom Metazoa; phylum Chordata; class Lepidosauria; order Squamata; family Colubridae; genus Arizona; species Arizona elegans. The sequence continues at coordinate 47,715,551 of JAKOOJ010000010.1, forward strand.
AGGGTGGGTTCTGGGGGAAATCCACCAGGTTCAAGACCAGCCTTAGTGAAGGGCTGCGACATTAGGGACGTAGAACCGGAGGTCGGGGAGGGGGTTGGAGTTCGATTTGAAGAGGGCTGTTCCATCAGCATAGTAAGTGGGAGGGGCAGATATGGCGGAAGCAGGGGACCACATCATGTTCGGGGAATGCGCACTCTCTATCTTAGAGCGATTGCACACTCCGGTCCCCAATGCTTTTCTCGTTCCCCAGGCTGTCCAGATTCTCAGGGCCAGAGCCTCCGGCTGATGTTATGCAATGCCAGGTCCGTTGTTAATAAAGCCCCCCTCATTCACGATCTTATTCAGGAGGGGGAGGCGGACCTAGCGGGCATTACGGAGACCTGGTTGGGCCAGGAGGGGGGAGTTCCCCTCGTGGATATATGCCCACCAGGCTTCCGTGCATTTCATCAGCCGAGGGCTCAGGGCAGGGGTGGGGGGGGTGGCGGTTATTATAAAGGAAGGTCTGGATCCAAGGGAGACCACTGTTCCACAGATAGCCGGATGTGAGTCCCTCTTTGTGAAGTGGGGTCGTGGAGTACAGATGGGCTTGTTGGTCACGTACCTGGCTCCCTGCCACGTGGCAACGGCCCTGCCCGAGCTGCTTAACGTTATAGCCGAGGTGGCGGTGGATACCCCCAGACTTGTTATTATGGGGGATTTCAACCTGCCATCTATCGGTGAAACGTCTGAGGTGGCTCGAGAGTTCATGGCTTCCATGATGGCCATGGACCTTACTCAGTTAATTCATGACCCCACTCACATAGGGGGACACACTCTGGACTTAGTTTTTGTCTCTGGTCAGTGGTTGAGTGGCCTTGATATAGGGGATATAGCCATCGAACCCTTGTCATGGTCTGACCACTCGCTCCTTCGACTGGACTTTCTAACCGCTGCACCCCGCCGCAGGGAGGCGGGACCGACCAGGAGGTTCCGCCCCAGGCGCCTGATGGACCCTGATAGGTTCCAGATGGAGCTTGGGCCATTTCCTGAGACTCTGGCTCATGACTCGGCTGAAGACCTGGTGGCCGCCTGGGATAGTGCGGCTGCCGGGGCCTTGGACCGTGTCGTGCCTTTGCGGCCTCTGACCCGGCACCGAACTCACCTAGCTCCTTGGTTCTCCGAGGAGCTTAGGGAGATGAAGTGCCGGAAAAGACGCCTGGAGAGTAGTTGGAGGACCAGCCGCTCCAAATCCGACCGAACACTGGTGAGGTCTCATATTAAGACCTACCTAGTGGCGATAAAAGCGGCAAAATCTAGCTATTTTGCCGCTCTTATCGCGTCATCAGATAATCGCCCGGCCGCCCTGTTTAGGGTGACCCGCTCCCTCCTCCATCTGGAAGTGCGGGATGACCCCTTGCAGGGCCGAGCTGAGGATTTTGTGCAGTATCTGTATGACAAAATCGCTCAGATTCGGGAAGGGCTGGCCTCTGACTGGGTATGTCCGGATGGGATGACTGAGGCAGGTCTTGAGAGTGTTATCTGGGGGGAGTTCGATCCTGTGGCTCCCGAGGACATGGACAGGGTCCTGGGACGGCTGAACGCAACCACATGTTTATTGGACCTGTGTCCCTCCTGGTTGGTACTGGCTTCCCGGGAGGTGACACGAGGCTGGCTCCAGAAGATTGTTAACGCTTCTTTGAGTGAGGGGGTCCTGCTGGCTGCTTTGAAAGAAGCGGTTGTGAGGCCCCTCCTCAAGAAGCCCTCTCTGGATCCGGCTGTTTTGGCCAACTATCATCCAGTCTCCAACCTTCGCTTTGTTGCGAAGGTTGTTGAGAGTGTGGTAGCGCAACAGCTTCCCCGGTACCTGGATGAAGCTGTCTATCTAGACCCACTCCAGTCCGGCTTCCGGCCTGGGCACAGCACGGAAACGGCATTGGTCACGTTGGTGGATGATCTCTGGAGGGCTCGGGATAGGGGTTGCTCCTCTATCCTGGTCCTGTTAGACCTCTCAGCGGCTTTTGATACCATCGACCGTGGTATCATGTTGCGTCGGTTGGCGGGGTTGGGGGTGGGGGGCACCGTTTTGTGGTGGTTCTCCTCCTACCTCTCTGACCGGTCGCAATCTGTGTTGACAGGGGGGCAGCGGTTGACCCCGAGGCACCTTGCTTGTGGGGTGCCACAAGGGTCAGTCCTCTCGCCCCTTCTGTTCAACATTTATGTAAAGCCGCTGGGTGAGATCATCCGTGGCTTTGGGGTGGAGTTCCATCAGTACACTGATGACACCCAGCTGTACATCTCCACCCCAGGCCACCCCAACGATGCCCTTGAAGTGATGTCCCAGTGCCTGGAGGCCGTGCGGGCCTGGATGGGGAGAAACAGGCTCCGACTCAACCCCTCCAAGACCGAGTGGCTGTGGCTTCCGGCGTCCCGATATAGCCAGCTGACGCCATCGCTGGCTATTGGGGGCAAATCATTGGCCCCCACGGAAAGGGCTCGCAGCTTGGGCGTCCTCCTGGACGCACGGCTGTCTTTAGAAGATCATTTGACGGCCGTGGCCAGGGGGGCTTTTTATCAGGTCCGCCTGATACACCAGTTGCGCCCCTTTCTAGATCGGGACTCCCTACACACAGTCACTCAGGCACTCGTCACTTCCCGCCTGGACTACTGCAACGCTCTCTACATGGGGCTCCCCCTGGGGTGCACCCGGAGGCTCCAGCTGGTCCAGAACGCGGCCGCGCGGGGGATTATGGGGGCGACGAGGCGCTCCCATGTAACACCTCTCCTGCGCGAGCTGCACTGGCTCCTGGTGGTCTTCCGGGTGTGCTTCAAGGTGTTGGTGACCACCTTTAAAGCGCTCCATGGCTTAGGGCCGGGGTACTTATGAGACCGCCTTCTGCCACCAATAGCCTCCCACCGGCCAGTACGCTCGCACAGAGTGGGCCTCCTCAGGGTGCCGTCTGCCAGACAATGTCGGCTGACGACTCCCAGGGGGAGAGCCTTCTCTGTGGCGGCGCCCACCCTCTGGAACAACCTCCCCCCAGAGATACGTACAATAACAGACCTCCGGATTTTTCGTCGGGCCCTGAAAACCCATTTATTTCAACTAGCTGGGCTGGCTTGAGTTAAATTTTAAATTGATTTTAAATTGGGTTGTTTTAATTTACGGCCAAAATATTTAATTATTTTAAACTGCTTTTAAATTTTGTATGTATTGTTTTTTACTTTGGCTGTTCACCGCCCTGAGTCCTATTTGGAGAAGGGCGGTATAGAAATAAGAACAAATAAAATAAAAAAAATAATCCGGTGTGGATGGAATGAGAGCTTGGAGAGGGGTCTAGAAGATCTTGGAGATTGAATGAAAATTTATTTCGATATGAGGCAAATGTGATAGAATGTAAAACATTAATGAAAGAATTTTTTGTCTTAAATATGCATAAGGGTACACCTGTGGAAATGGTATGGGACGCAAGTAAAGCATATATGAGAGGAGTTTTAATAAGTTTGAATAACTCCTACAGACGTAGACAGGGGAAAAAACGGAGGGAATTGGAAGAGGAAATAAAAAAGAAGGAACAGGCATTAGTAGATAAACCAGATGACAAGAATATAAAAGAAGCCATTACAATATTGCGAGGACAGTTTAATATGTTCATGTCAGACCAAGTTGCAACGAACTTGCAATATGCTAAACATAATACTTTTTGCAATGCAAATAAACCAGGCAGGTGGTTAGCATACATGTTAAGGAAAAAACAAAAATCTCATACAATAGAAAAAATAGAGTATAAAGGTAAAGAGGTATATCAACAGAATATGATTAAAAAAGCATTTCTAGATTTTTATACGAGGTTGTATGCTGGTGATAATATACAAGGTAATGATATAGAGAGATATTTGCAGAAGGAGAATATTCTTGCAATTACTGATGAACAAAGGGAAAGATTGAATGTATTAATAACCACTGAGGAAATTCTTCTGGCAATCAAACAATTAAAAAGTGGAAAGGCTCCTGGCACAGATGGTTTGACAGCAGTGTATTATAAAAATTTTCAATTAGAAATGGTAGAACCTCTTAAGGAGTTATTTGCTAAAATACAACAGGGAGGAGAGGTGCCACCATCCTGGAGAACAGCTTTTATTTCCCTGATTCCGAAAGAAGATCAAGATCATAGTCAACCCAAAAATTACAGACCTATATCATTGCTTAATACAGATTATAAGATCTTTGCAAAAATTTTGGCAAACAGACTAATGTCAGTTATGCAACAAGTGATTCATAAAGATCAAACTGGATTTATACAAGGGAGACAAATGAAAAGTAATGTAAGACAAATTGTTAATATACTGGAGTATTTGGGGAAGAACAACCAAGTCCCTGCAGTGCTTATATTTTTGGATGCAGAGAAAGCGTTTGATCGATTGAATTGGCAGTTTTTAGTGAAAGTAGCACAAAAGATGCAGTTGGGAGAGCATTTCATGCAATCTATTAAGGCAATATCCCAGAAACAAACAGCACAAATAATAGTTAATGGTAGTCTCACAGAAACTTTTAAAATTGAGAAAGGAACAAGACAGGGATGTCCCTTGTCTCCACTATTGTTTATTTTAACTTTGGAAGTATTGTTGAATAAAATACGGGACTCGGATAACATACAGGGTATTAAGATTAGGCAACATGATTATAGATTACGAGCATTTGCAGATGATTTGGTTGTAACTTTAACCCAACCAGTAAATTCAGTTACAGGTTTAATGGATATAATTAGGCAATATGGTCAAGTGTCAGGGTTTAAAATAAATATAGGGAAAACAAAGATGTTAGTTAAGAATATGCATACAAATCAAAAAGAAGAACTGGAAAGAGTAACAGGATGCGAGATAGTGAAAAAGGTTAAGTACTTAGGAATCTTTATTACAACGTCAAATGGGAAATTATACAAGTATAATTATGAATTGTTATGGCATAAAATACAGATAGAGATGGATAAATGGAAAAAATTACAACTGTCCCTGTTGGGAAGAATAGCAGTAGTTAAAATGAATGTTCTGCCCAAGTTTCTATTTCTCTTTCAAATGATACCAATACTTAAAAAAGCTGCAAATTTGCAGGAATGGCAGAAAGGCATCAATAGCTTTGTTTGGGCAGGGAAGAGACCGAGAGTTAAATTAAAAATAATGCAGGATACACGTGAAAGAGGAGGTTTGAAATTGCCCAATCTAAAATTGTATTATGAAGCAGTTGCTTTGTCAGCAATTAGTGACTGGATTAATTTAACAGATGAAAGAATATTGAATATTGAAGGGTATGATTTGCTATATGGTTGGCATGCCTACTTAGTTTATGAGAAGAAGGTGGATAGGACTTTTAAAAGTCACATATTAAGGAACGCTCTCCTGCGTGTTTGGAAAAAATACCAATACAAATTGAAAGGCAAGATACCCATGTGGGTAGTACCCAGACATGCAATAGAAAATATAAGTATAGAACAAAGACAGGATGTAATTACTTATAAAGAACTTCTGATTACAGAAAGAAATGTACTACAGTTAAAGCCTCTGAATGTATTGAGAGGGGAAAGGGCAATTCAAACCTGGTTTCAGTATGTACAGCTGCAGAATAGATGGAAAAAAGATCAGAAAATTGGTATTACACAAAGTGAAGAAACTTTGATAAAACAAATTAGGGACCAGAGTCAAATGCACATAAAAAGGTTGTATAATATGGTTGTAGTGCGGGAATAACGAGAGGCACAAGCAGGCTAGTAACAACAGCTCTTTAATTCAGGGTGAGACTTCAGCAAAGCAACACAGGCAACAGCCCTCTTTATATACTTTTCAGGAGCAACCAAGAACCAATCAGAAATCACTGTACATTTGAATTTCCCGCACAAAATGGATATATACATAACACCCCTCCACTCCCAGAAGGCACTTATTCTATCTATTTACATATTTACATACAAAATCACGCAGGTGACCAGGGCGTGTCTTAATCCTGGTTGACCTGCGCAGTTCAGTTGTTGGCGAGGCGTCGAGCCGGTTGGAGGGACCTCCCATCTCTCCCGTCTCCGCCAATGGAACCTCCTGGATTTCTCCGGAGGTGTGGTTATCTCCGGCTGGGAGTGTCGGCTTGCTGGGGCGGCGCTGGAACTCAGGGTTGCCAAATAAGTATTCCGGCTTACTCGGGCTTGAGGTATCTGTGTCAGGAAGACCTTGAAAGTTAGGACATGAGTTTTCATTTTGTAAACGTTTACGCAATTGATCTATATGCCTCCTCCAGATTTTACCATGCCCTATATCGACTGTATATGACTTTGGGCCGGTAATTCCTACGATGGTTCCCTCTACCCATAAGGGACCATTGGTGTAACTTCTAGCAAAAACTGGTGTTCCTACTTGGAATTGCCTTAGTCCTCCCCCTTCCCCTTTGAAGCTATCGGGGGAGTAATTGGGATGCAGTCGGTCGAGAATGCATCTTAGCTTTCGGCCCATTAAGAGCTCGGCTGGGCTGCGGTCCGAGGTGGGGCACGGGGTGGCGTGCTGTACCACTAAGAACTCATCTATTCTAGCCTGCCAGTCCCCTGCATCAAGCCGGGAGAGAGCTTCTTTGGCCGTTCTTACAAATCTCTCTACAAGGCCATTAGAAGCTGGATGAAAAGGAGCGGATAATGCATGTCTTATGCCCAATTCGGCTAGGTAGCCTTCAAATTGAGTTGCCGTGAATTGGGGCCCATTGTCGGATACCAGGGTGTCCGGCAACCCATGTGTCGCGAATAGTTTTCTGAGTACTTTGATTACGGCCTCAGAAGTGGTAGATGGCATTAGGACAATTTCGAGCCACTTAGAATATGCATCTACAATAATAAGAAAGTTCTGGCCATGGAACGGGCCAGCGAAATCAATTTGAATCCTCCCCCATGGCCCTTTTGGTTTTTTCCCATTCACGAACAGGAGCTATGGGTGGATCTGGGCGGGACTCCTGGCAGGGCCTGCACTTCCCCACCCACTCAGTGACATCTTGATCGAGATGTGGCCACCACATGTGAACAATACCAGGGTGTCCCTCATGCAACATTTCCAGAACTCTGTGCCTTAACCACGAAGGAATGACTACCCTGTCTCCCCACAACAAACAACCCCCCAACATTGACAGTTCATTTTTTTTGTTAAAGTACAATTGAAAGTCACCACCATCCACCTTGGTAGGCCAACCCCTCGTAACCCAGCCCATTACAGTGCGCAAAACAGTCTCTGGCAGAAACCCTCGCCACCTCGTTTGAAGAAATGGGGCCCGGGGAAACAATGTCAAGCAGTAAAACTGGGGCTTCCAGGGTCGGGTTGTCCAACAATTCGGGCAAGGGGCATCGGCTGAGGGCGTCAGCATGGCCCAAGGTTTTGCCCGGCCGGTGGAGCAGTCTGTACGAGTACGCGGCTAAGAAAATGGACCATCTGGTCATCTGGGGGGAAAGAGCAGCCGGGGTCGGTTTATCTCCAGCCAAAAGTCCCAAAAGAGGCTGGTGGTCCGTAATAAGTTCAAAAGTGTGGCCAAACAAATACTCGTGAAACTTCTTGACCCCAGCTACAGCCGCTAGTGCCTCCCTATCTAGTTGGCTATAGTTTCTTTCAGCACTAGACAAAGTGCAAGAGTAATAGGCGATGGGCGCCTCTAACCCGTTCGGCAGTCTATGGCTTAAAACCGCGCCTACACCAAAGGGGGAAGCGTCACAAACCAATACTAGAGGTAGTTCGGAATTGTATTGGATGAGGAAACTGTCCTCAGACAAAAGTCTTTTTACAGCGCTGAATGCGGCCGCTTCTCGCTTGCCCCAAACCCACGGAACGTTTTTTCCAAGGAGCCTGTGCAGAGGCTCCGCAACGGTGGCTTTGTGTTTCAGAAACATCGTATAGAAATTGAGAAGGCCCAGGGAAGCCTGCAGTTCGGATTTTGACTTGGGGGTGGGCGCGCCTTGGATGGCCCTAACTTTGCTTTCTGTGGGGTGAATGCCCGTGCCGTCGATTCTGTAGCCTAAGAATTCCACTGATGGAACCGCTATCTTGCATTTTGTTCGCTTGAGTTTATGTCCCGCTTCTCTGAACCTCGTTAGGACTTGTCTAACCCTCTGGCCTAACTGAATCTCGTCTTGGCCACTAATCAAAACGTCGTCGAAATATGGGACGACGCCTGGGAGGCCTTGTAGAAGGTGCTCCATTGTGCTTTGAAAGAGTCCTGGGGCGATGCTGACCCCAAACTGAAGCCTGGTGCATTTAAAGGCACCTCTGTGAGTTACTATTGTCTGTGATTCTGCCATAGCGTCATCTACTGGCAGTTGCTGGTACGCCTGCGCAAGGTCTAGTTTTGCGAATAGCTTGCCAGGCCCCAGGGAATGTAGTAGATGGTGGACAATCGGAACCGGATAGGCGCTCTGCTGCAACGCCTTGTTAATCGAACATTTATAGTCAGCGCAAATTCTAATTGAGCCATCTGATTTTACGGCCGTGACTATTGGGGTTTCCCACTTAGCGTGATCTAGGGGAACTAGCACCCCTTGCTTAATGAGCTTGTCGAGCTCCACATCAATTTTTGGCTTTAAAGCAAATGGAACTCGTCTTGCTTTCAGTCTGATTGGCGCTACGTTGGGGTCTAAATTAAAGGATATAGGGGTCCCCACGTACTTGCCTAGAGTCTCTTCAAAAACATCCCGAAACTCGTGGAGCAGGGTTTCTTTAAGTGATGATCCGCTGATGCTGTGAACGCCCGTGAAGCCCATGCCGAGGGCCCGGAACCATTTCATGCCCAGTAGACTTGGTAGGGGCTTGCTAATGACGGTCAGGGGCAGCTCTTTCTGGAACTCACCATAGGTGACCCGGAACGTGCCCACGCCTTCAACGGGAACTCGGTTTCCCTGGAAGTTGAGTAGGCGGATTTTCTGATGGGACAGCTGGTTCTTCTGAAGCTTGGGCAGGAGTGTCTTGAGTGTTGACCAGGACATGATCGATAATGTAGACCCGGTGTCGATTTCCATTTCGCACGATTTGCCTTCGATTTCTACTTTCGTGTAGACTTTCTCATCGTCGGTTGTGCTGGCTTGGCCAATTCTCGTGCTGTAGGTCTCCCGCTTTTGAGGTTTGCGCCGTTTTCTCGCGCCATCATCTTTGATTGGCTGTTTTGAACGAGCCGGTTCTGGTTGGTCGCGGTAGTCACATGGCTTTCGACTACGCGGAAATTGAGCTCTGCAAACTCGTGCTAGGTGGCCTTTTCTATCGCAACGCCTACAAATGGCTTCTCTGTATTTACACGAATGTCTCTCGTGATCCCCGCCACAGCTAGGGCAGTTCTCGTGGCGGTGGCTTTGTTCACTCGATTTCTTTTCTGTATGGAAGATGTCCTCGTCCAACTCTTCCTCTATGCTGGTTCGCACCTCTTCTCTGTGGACGGGGGCTGTTTTCGGCCCGTCTTTGCTTGAACTGGGTCGCTGCAGCGCTTCCGAAGCTTTCGTTGATGCCTCGTGTGCTCGGGCTTTGTCTAGCGCGCCGGCTAGTGTTAGGTCTGGCTTGGCTAGAAGACGCCTTTGTAACCGGGTATCTCGAACCCCGCAAATCAGTTGTTCAAGCAACGTGTCGTCTAAGTCTCTGTAGTCACAATGCATTGCGGCTTTTCGAAGCGCGGCCACATAAGCACTGACCAGCTCTCCTTCTTTTTGAACTCATTGCAGGAGTTCGTAGCACTCAACGAATTTAGATGGAACTGGAGCGTAGTGGGCTCTCAGGTTGGCCTGAAGGACGTCCCAGGGAACCGTCTGGACTGGGGTTGGCTCGCAGAGGGATTCGGCCATCTCGAATATGTCTGGCCCACAGTGGCTTAAGAACAGAGCCCTTTTTCTGTTTGCAGAGAGCCCTTGCATTTCGCTCGCTTCCAGGGAGCACTCGAACCTGGTCAGATACGATCCCCACTTCTCTCGGGTCGGGTCGAAGGGTTTTGGCGGAACGTAGGCAGACATGCCGTGTCTCCATGTTCGCTAGTCACCCTGGCTGAAACTCCAAGCTCTTTTTGATTTGCCTCTTGTGGCCTCTATCCCACCTTCGTCGCCAATGTTGTAGCGCGGGAATAACGAGAGGCACAAGCAGGCTAGTAACAACAGCTCTTTAATTCAGGGTGAGACTTCAGCAAAGCAACACAGGCAACAGCCCTCTTTATATACTTTTCAGGGGCAACCAAGAACCAATCAGAAATCACTGTACATTTGAATTTCCCGCACAAAATGGATACATACATAACAAATATATTGATAGAAATAGACTTGGAGACAGAGTTAGTTAAAGATGGTATGATAAAATGGGCACAAAATTTTGAGGAACCAATAATGATGGAAACATGGGAAAGGATCTGGGTAAGAAATGTAAAATTTACACAAGCTCAAAATTTGAGAGAAAATTTTTATAAAATGTTTTATAGATGGCATTTGGATCCCCAAAAGTTAGCTTGTATGTACCCAAACTTACAACCCAAATGTTGGAGATGTGATTGTGTTGATGCTACCTATTTTCATGTTTGGTGGACTTGTAAAAAAGTTAAAGCATTTTGGATAAAAATATGGTGGATTATTCAAAATATTTTTTTAAAAAAGGATAAAGTTTACTCCACAGTTGTTTTTGTTAGGTATAATTACAGATTGTATGGCTATAGAGACTAATTTGATTTTGAACTAAATAACTGCAGCAAGACTCTTGGTGGCGCAGTACTGGAAGAAGGAAGATTTACCTACTATTCAAGAATGGACATTAAAAGTAGTAAATTTAGCAGAAATGGCGAAAATTTCAGCATATCTAAAGGACCAATCAAACGAGAAATATATGTTAGAATGGAGAAGATGGATTGATTATATTCAAGGCAAATATCGGACTAAAAAATTTCAAATAGCTTACGAATGATCCAAGAGATTTTATAAAGTACTTAAACTTAGTTTAGTAAAAGGGGAGTTAAAAGTTCAAGAGGGGGATAGAAGGCTATAGATAATTATCTTATGCTAGTTTATGATTGTCAAATGTCATACCCTGTATTTTGCTCTGGGAAGCGGGGGGGGAGGGGAAGGGGAGGGTTGGAAGGGGAGGAGGGAGGGGGAAGGGGAAATGTTTGTAAAACTTTTAAAACTTTTCAATAAAAAAAAGGAATTATATATTTATTCATGTGTTATGTATATAAAGAGAAGTTAATGAATCCTGCTCCATCAGTTATCTGTGTGTGCTTTCTGGATGTGATTTCTGCAACAAACTCTGACATGTGTGCAGATGAAATAAGGATGGAGAAGTATTGAAAGGGCAACATCTTTTCTGCCACAATATAAAACTTAATAACAGCTCTAGCTCACATTTGGTAGACTAAGTCATTTGTGAAGTCCCAGTTATGCACTAGACATCTCTTGTTTCCCTTAATTCAGTGAAACATGGGTAACAATGAATTCTATGAAAGAGGATAGGTTGCATGGGTGCAATTTGGTTCAAAGCCTCCTCTTTCTCACTTTCTCCTCTTCCTCCAAGTTTGATGTTTCTGGACAATGTTGTAGAAATGCTTTGACATTTCTTCTCCTGGGATGTTTTTTCAACTTTCCAATTCAAGATTGCATCTAGGAATTCTGCATTCCAGATCAACATCAACAACTTCATATAAGAACTGCTGTGAGTCCTCCTCCAATTCCTCTTGTGCATTCTCCTCCTCCTTTTCCTTTGTCTTAGTCAAATCTTAAAATAGGTTGTGTGAATCTGAAAACAGTAACTGTGAGAATGACCTTAAGGGTCCTAATGGATGATAATTTAAATACAAGCTAGCAATGTGTGGCAGCAGTCAAAGAAACTAAATGTTTGTTGTATAAAAAGCTAAATGTTTGTTGTATAAAGAAGCATAAAATTGGTTGCAGGACTTCGGTTTGGTTAATCTAGAGAAAAGGATTAGGGGAGAGATGCTAGAACTATTCCAGTATTCGAGAGTTTGCCACAAAGGGTGTGTGTGTGTGTGTGTGTGTGTGTCAATTTATTTTCCAGCACATCAGAAGGCAGGACAAGAAACAATGGATGGAAACTAATCAAGGAGAGAAGCAACCTGGAATTAAGGAGAAACTTCCTAACAGTGAGAACAATTAACCAGTGGAATAGTTTGCTGACAGCAGTTGCCAGTGTTTCAACACTGGAGTTTTTTAAGAACAGCCTGGATAGTCAATTGTCTGGAATGGTGTATGATCTCCTGTTTGAGCAGGGAGCTGGACTAGAAGACTTCCAAGGTCTCTTCCAGCACTATGCTGATTGATTGAGATATAAATATTTATGCACAGTTTTGCTGAGCTTTGGCATTTACTACTTATTATGGTTTAATTAGTTGCATCTGTTAAATGAAAATTATATTGGCAAGCAGGTATTATTATGTAGATGTCACTTTGCTACAATATTTAAATGCAATTCCTAACCCTACAAATACATTTATTTTTTTGAGCCACGGTGGCACAGTGGTTAGAGTGTAATACTGCAGGCTACTTCTGCTGGGTGCTGGCTACCTGCAATTTGGCAGTTCAAATTTCACCAGGCTCAAGGTTGACTCAATCTTCCATCCTTCCGAGGTGGGTAAAATGAGGACCCAGAATGTTAGGGGCGATATGCTGACTCTATAAACCACTTAGAGTGGGCTGGAAAGCACTGTGAAGTGGTATATAAGTCGAAGTGCTATTGCTATTGGTATTTATATCCTCTTTTCATTCCTCTGAGTTCACTTTTAGTTGTTAACTTATCCCCAAAGTTTTTCTGTGATCTATGTATTTCTCACCCATTTCCTCTTTTCCCCCTTATTTTTGGGCTATTATTATTTTTTAAAGTAGAACAAAATGAGAAAAGAAGTTCAAACTTTATCACATTTCCTCCTCCTTACCTTCCCCCTCCCTCCTTACCTTTATTTTTCTCATTAGTATGTCACACCTCAGGTTCCTATGGTCTCTCTTTTCTGTGACAGCTTTCAATATATCTTACGGCAGGTATACTTTTCTATTTCTCACAAAAATCCACCTAGACTTACTTACTGGCTTACTTATTTACTTACTGATTTATTACATTTATTTGCCACCTATCTTGCTGTGGGCCTATTCTAGGCAGCTTATGATAACAAAACAGAAGGAAAATGAAAAGAATGTAAAAAGAACAGAAGTAAAATAATAAAACCATAAAATAAACAATGACAAAGGAACACAGGAAAATAATACATCGATATGAAAACCAAAAAGATGGATGGGTGGAGAGCAGAGACAAGCAGTGGAAAGGTGGACTCTGCCATCAATCTACCTCCTGTGTTAAACTCCCATTTGGTCCCAAGCCAATTGGCAGAGTCATGTCTTAAGGCTTTTATGAAATGACAGGAGGGGGTGGGTGGATCTTACCTTATAGGGTTAAAAGGTTCAAAAGGGTAGGTGCTGCAGCAGAGAAGGCTCCTCTTCTGGATCCCGATAATCAGAGTTCTTTGAACAATGGGATCCAAAATAGGTGCTCTCTGCTGGCACAAGCAGGACAGACTTATTCTAACAGGATAAGGCAGTTCATCAGAGAGCCTGGACATATGCCATTAAGGACTTTAATGGTCATAACCAACACCTTGAACTGCAGTCAGAAGTACATTGGTAGCCAGTGAAGTTTTTGGAACAGAGATGGATCATCCTTGAGGACCCAAAGACTACTGCTGCTGCTGCACTATGCACCAGCTAAAGCTTTTGAGCAGACCTCAAGGGTAGCTTCATGTAGATGGAGTAGTCCAGATGAGAGATAACCAGGGCTTGAGTAACAAAGCACAGGGAGTCATGATCCAGGAAAAGGCACAACTGGTGCACAAACTGGAACCATGCAAAAGCTCCCATGCTTACACCTGCCATCAGCTCTTTGGGCTGGAGTTGTGACTTCAGGAGAACTCCCAGGTTGCAAACTGGGTTTGAACAGATAATGCAGTACTAAGGATGACAAACTCTCAGATCCTGGAGTTCCCTGTACCCAAAGCCACTCAGTTTTGCCAGGGTTATATAGGAAACATGGTATAAGAATTGCATTCAAAATGTTATATTTCACAAATGCATATTTTTGGTTTAAAAAACCAAAGAACTAGTTTTGAATCAGTTCTTCAAGATGGTCAGTAATGAGGCAAATGAGGATTCTGTCACAATTTAGAGAGGAGCAAGTAAATTAGTTTCATTTCTTTGTCAGCTGTTCCTTTCTGTTCAAATTAGGCCTCAGAATAATAATGTAACATTTGGGGGGAAAGATGCAACCCAGTAATCCAGCTGCAGAAGCCAAAATGGAAAAGATCTCCACAGCCACCATGTATTTTCCCTTGGTGCTCAAATAGGTGGGAACAGATGACACCCAGACACTGCAAAAGACCAACATGCTGAAGGTGATAAATTTGGCTTCATTAAAGCTGTCAGGTAACTTCCTAGCAAGGAAGGCTACTGAGAACCTGACATCAGTCAAGAATCCCAAGAAACCAAGAACAATATAAAACATAGTGGTTGAACCTTCTTTACATTCTAGGACAATTTCTTCAGCCATGGAGTGCATGTCAGAATCTGGGAATGGGGGGGAAATTGCCAACCACACTGCACAAATGGAGAATTGTGTCAAAGAGCATGAAAGAACTATAGCATTGGCCAGCCTTTTCCCCACCCATTTCCTCATTTTTGATCCAGGCTTGGTGGCCATGAAAGCAAGGACCACTATGATTGTTTTCCCCAATATACAAGAAAGAGCTACAGAGAAGATGATGACAAAAGAAGTTTGTCGCATGAGACATTTCACCTGATCTGGTTGCCCAATGAAGAGCAAAGTGCAGAGGAAGGAGAGGAGGAGAGCAATGAGAAGAATGTAGGTGAGGTTCCGGTTGTTGGCTTTGACAATGGGGATGTCCCGATGCTTAATGAAGATTCCCAGGACCATAACTGAGATGAAAGAAAAGAAGGAAGTAATAGCTGTCAAGCTAATTCCCAGAGACTCTTCATGAGACAAAAATGTGATGTCTTTTGGAATGCAAAGGTTGTGAACTTGGTTTGGGTACTGATCTTCTGAACATGGGAAACAGTCATCTGCATCTGGAAAAGAAATTATTGCAGTCAAGTGTTTAATGTTATAGACAACAACCCATTACCGAATTGGTCATCATTTCAGAGATATTTCCTTTCCTGACAGTGAGCATTTGAAAATTAACTTCCTTCCTTCCTTCCTTCCTTCCTTCCTTCCTTCCTTCCTTCCTTCCTTCCTTCCTTCCTCCCTCCCTCCCCCTCCCTCTATCCATCCATCCATCCCTGATACATGAGGCCCTGGTGTCCTTGAGATTTTTCTATGCTAACCCCTTTTGTAAGACATATTCAATTGGTCCAGATCCAGTGATTAATGGGCCCAGTGAGGTTGGGGAGTTGTTTCATAGGATCTGCTTTATGGGCTTGCCAAATCCCTCACTGTTACTGGAATAGAGAGGTAGCAGAGGGCTTGGATTGATTTGAATAGGGTCAGGCCCATGCAACTTTTTTCATCCCATTGAACCAGCTTGTTCTCTGTGCTTGATGGAGGATTTGAGAGAGTTGAAAAGAGTCAAGAGACATCTAGAGCATTGCTGGAGAAAGACGAGGATGAATCAGAACAATAACAAACTAGAGTCACTATTAAGTGTGTATCATTTTTCAAAAAGGTATTGCTGAACACAAACAATTCATAACTTTGGTTCAGTCTCCCACCTGCCCTTTTTAGGGAAGGTTGTTGAGCTGCAGCTCCTGAAGATCCTTGATTAAATGAATTATCTGGATCTGGTTCAGTCAGATTTCTGGCTTGGATATGGGATGGAAATGGCCTTGGTCATTCTTTTGGATGATCTCTGGAGGGAATGGGTAGGGATAGTATATCCATCCTGGCTCTTCTTGATCATGGTAGGATTTGAGCTGGCTTTGGGAATTGTGAGAGGGAAAAAAATACTTCTGGTCTGGTTTACCTCCTCCCTCTTTGACCCCTTCCAAAGGGAGCAAGAGGTCCAGCCTGCAACACCAACTATGGGGTGCTATATGACTCAGTGCTTTCTCTGTATCTTTTTAGTATCTACATGAAGGTGCTCAGTGACTTCATTTGTCATCACAAATAAAGTGTATCATCAGCATGCTGAGGATACTCAAGTGCATATCTTCCTCTTGGGCAAAGTAAGTGATGCTGTGCATGTTCTTTCATAGCACTTGGATGTTGTAGGGGATTAGATGAAGAAAACAGGCTTCAACTGAACCTTGGTTATTTTGAGTGGCTATGAGATTGAAGGCTCCTCTATATCCAGGGGTTGGCCATTTTTGTTCTGGATAGTATTGCACTGCCCCAGCAGACCTATTGTGTAATTTGGGGATTCCCCATGGACTCATGATTCCTGCTTGAGGATCAGGTGTCAGTCATGTTTAGAAAAGCCTTCACTGAACTTCATCTTATAAGCAAAAGCACTTAGACTTATATATCACTTCACAGTGCTTTGCAGCTCTCTCTAAGCAGTTTACAGGGTCAGCATATTGTATATCCTTATTTTACCAACCTCAGAAGGATGGAAGTCTGAGTCAACCTTGAGCTGGTGAGAATTGAACTACCAAACTGCTGTCAGTCATCAGTCAGCAGAATTAGCCTGAAATCCTGCATTCTAACCACTGCGCTACCACGGCTCTTATGCACCAGTTGTGGCCTTTTCATCCCTACTCTCTCTAACTTGTATCTTGGTCATCTCCCATAGGCAGTGGTGGGATTCAGCCAGTTCAGGATGGTTCAGATGAACTGATTGTTAAATTGCTGGCTGGCCCAGCCCCTTCCTGCTCCGCTCCTTCCAGGAATCTCCATGCATCCCATTTTGGCTCCAAGGTAAGTGTAGGGAAGCCTGCTAGGCCCAAAATGGGGCATGGGGGTGCAGCCCATTTTTGCTCCCAGGAGGCTGCAGGTCAGCCTACTAGGCCCAAAATGGGCCATGGGGGCATCCCCAGCCTGTTTTTGTTCCCAAGGGGGTGCAGGAGGCCACATGCTGCCTGTCACACCTCCCGCCATGCTAACCCAGCCAGTCATTAGGATAGGGAACCGGTTGTTAAATTATTTGAAACCCACCAATGCTCATGTGGCTTGTTGCAATGCAATCTATATGGGGCTACTCTTGAAGAGGCTGTAGCAGGTGCAGAATGCAGCATCACAAACAATATTGTGTACCCCAGGGTTCCACATATAACACCTCTGCTATACAAACTTCAATTTTTCTCAGTTGCTTTTGGTCCAATTCAAGGTATTTGCTATTACCTTGAAAACCCTTTCGCTGATTACTTGAGAAACCATCATCCCCACAATATGATCCCATCCCACCTAATCGGGCAGGGAGGGTATATTGCAGATTCTGTCATTTAAGGAATTTTGGCTGGCAGGTCGCAGGTAGAAAGCCTTTTCTGCTGCTTCTCCTACTCTGTGGAACACCTTACTCTGAGCTGTGAGGTCGGTCCTTGGTCTTCATCAGCATTGAAGTTGAAGACTGATATGCAACCCTGGGTGTCATGAGGGCATTCTTTTCACCTTCATATTTTAACATTTAATGCTGCAACCCTACTTTTAAATTTTGTTTTTAACTTTATTCTTACTTATATCTTTATACGAAGATATGCTTTTATGCATATAGTCTTGTGAAAAGAAATCAGCGGTGTCATGATAACAGTGTTCCAATATTTGAGGGGATGTCACAAGGAAGAGGTGCTCAATCTATTCTCCAAAGCACCTGAAGGCAGGACAAGAAGCAATGGATGGAAACTAATCAAGGAGAAAAACAACCTAGAACTAAGCAGAAATTTCCTGACGGGGATAACAATTAATCCAGTAAGTGCTTCAACATTGGAGGTTTTAAAGAAGATATTAGATAACCCCTTGTCTGAAAAGGTATAGGGTTTCCTGTTTGAGCAGGAATTCGAACTAGAAGACCTCCAAGGTCCCTTCAAACTTTGTTATTCTGTTATACTAACAAATTTTTTCATTTATTTAGGAGTTTTTTATTGCAGCCTATTCACACATGGCAACTCAAGGCAGCTTACAAGAATATAAAAACCTTATATAAAAACAATAAAACTAATAAAAGAGATAATTATATAATACATTAATAAAATAATATAATAAAATAACCCCCACCCCCCAACTCGGTGACAACATATCATACAAACGGGCTCCATCCCACTCTGGGTTCCCGCTGGCAGAACCAGGTCTTCAGTGTCTTCCGGAAGAGTGTTAGAGTGGAGGCCATTCTGATCTCTGGGGGAATGATGTTCCAGAGAGAGGGAGTCACCATGGAGAAGGCCCTTCTTCTGGGTTCCACCAGATGTATCTCCCTAGGGGATTGGACCCACAACATTCCTTTCCTCCCTGCTCTGGTGGGTCAGGTAGATGTGATTGGCAAGAGACGGTCCCACTGATAACCTGGTCCCAAGCCATTAAAGGTTTAAAGGTGACAACCAGTACCTTGAATTGCACACAAAAGCAGATCGGCAACCATTATCTAGATCCGTTCCAGTCGGGCTTCAGGCCAGGGCACAGCACGGAAACGGCATTGGTCGCATTGGCTGATGATCTCTGGAGGCCTTGGGACAGAGGTTGCTCCTCTGTCCTGGTCCTATTAGATCTTTCAGCGGTTTTTGATACCATCGACCATAGTATCATGCTGCGACAATTGGAGGGGTTGGGAGTGGGGGGCACCGTGTTGCGGTGGTTCTCCTCGTTCTTCTCTGACCGTTCACAGTTTATGTTGGCAGGGGGGCAGAGGTTGACCTCGAGGCGCCTTGTTTGTGGGGTGCCGCAAGTGTCAGTCCTCTTGCCCCTTCTGTTCAACATTTATGTGAAGCCGCTGGGCGAAATCATCCTTGGTTTCGGAGTGAGATTCCACCAGTATGCTGATGACACTCAGCTGTACATCTCCACTCCAAACCACCCCAATGATGCCCTTGACGTGATGTCCCAGTGCCTGGAGGCTGTACGGATCTGGATGGGGAGGAACAAGTTCAAACTCAACCCCTCCAAGACCGAGTGGCTGGTATAGTCCCGGTATAGTCAGCTGGGTCCATCGCTGACTATTGGGGGCGAGATCTTGGCCCCCTCAGAGAGGGCTTGCAACTTGGTTGTTCTCCTGGACGCACGGCTGTCTTTGGAAGAGCATATGACGGCCGTGGCCAGGGGAGCCTTTTATCAGTTTCGTCTGATGCACCAGTTGCGTCCCTTTCTGGACTGGGATGCCCTGTGCACCATCACTCACGCCCTCGTTACATCCTGTCTGGACTACTGCAACATTCTCTACATGGGGCTCCCCCTGAAGAGCACTCGGAGGCTCCAGCTGGTCCAGAATGCGACTGCGCGGGTAGTTATGGGGGTGACTTGGCGCTCCCATGTAACACCCCTCCTGCATGAGCTGCACTGGCTCACGGTGGTCTTCCGAGTACGATTCAAGGTGTTGGTGACCACCTTTAAAGCGCTCCATGGCTTAGGACCGGGGTATATACGAGACCGCCTTCTGCCACCAACAGCCTCCCACTGGCCAATACGTTCCCACAGAGAGGGGCTCCTCAGGGTGCCGTCGGCCAAACAACGTCGAATGGCGACAACCAGGGGGAGAGCCTTCTCTGTGGGGGCACTGGCTCTCTGGAATGAGCTCCCCCTAGAGCTTCATTTTAGCCCCGACCTGCGCACCTTTCGCCACGCCCTGAAGACTCTTCTATTCCAGCAAGCCGGACTGGCCTACTATGAATTTTTAAGGTGTGTGTGTAAGTTTTAAATGTTTAAAATTTTTGAGCCATTTTATATATTTGATCTTAATTGGTTTTAAATTTTGTAATTCTATGTGTTTTAATATGGCTGTATACCGCCCTGAGTCCTTCGGGAGAAGGGCGGTATAGAAGTCAAATAAATAAATAAATAAATAAATAAATAAATAAATAAATAAATAAATGAATGCAGCTCCTGCAGGAGGGTAATACATATGCACATTGAGGTCTGCAGAAAACCATGCAGGCCCCTGCATTTTACACCAACTGGAGCTTCCGGATGCTCTTCAAGGGCAGCCCCATGTTGAGCACATTGCAATAGTCAAGACAGGAAGTGACCAGGGCATGTGTGATAGTGAGTAGGGATTGTTGATCCAGGAAAGGGCATGACTGGTGCCCAACTCACAGTTGTGTAAAGGCCCTCCTGGCCATGACCGCCACTTGCTCTTCGAGGAGTCACAAGTCCAAGAGAACCTTCAGATTATGCACAGGGTCTGTCTGGAGTAGTGCCACCCCATCCAATTCTCCCTGGGCCAAAGAACCCCAAACCCAGAGCCACTTGGTCTTGCAAGGGTTTAGTTTCAACCCGTTGCTCCCCATCCAGCCCCTAACAGCCTCCAGGCACTGTCAGAGGGAGGACACAGCATTGCTTAACTCACCACGGGCTGAGACATACAATTGAGTATCATCAGCATATTGATGATATCTCAGTCCATGGTGATGGATGATCTTACCCAGTAGCTTCGTATGAATGTTGAACAGGAGCAGAAAGAGTATGTCAAACCCTGTAAACTGTCCAGATTCACTTAATTCAGATGATGGTATAGAAATGTGATGAATACATAAAAACATAATGTAAATCTAAATTATTGTTTGTTTCCCAAAATACACTATCAAGAAATTATGCTTGCTTAACTAACTGAGATTTCTCCTTTATCATTTATTTTCAATCTTTCTGAACTGCAATTCCCAAAATGACAGTAGGTGCATTCCACCCAATCTTGAAATCTCTTTACTTTTATAGAAACCATAGATGAAAAGATTTATTTTTATGGTCTGGTTTATCTTTCCCAGAGTAAAAAAACATGGCATGATATTTGAAGAGACTCCTAAGTAATCAACATCTCTCCTGTATTGTAGACACATTTGTAAAGAGACAGTAAACTATTGTTTATAATTAAAGAGTAATATAAGGCATTGCACAAAATACATAGCATTGAAGTCTCTACTTTAGATCTCTTACCTGTCTTCTTTGAAATTTTTCCTTCTGGGCATTTAAGGCAATCATAGCAGCAAAAGGGCTTTCCTTCTATTTTTATTTTGCTCCAACCTGATGAGCATGGAGGATTGCACATAGAAGAGGGCTGTAGCTATTGGACATTAAAAAATTGAGAAATTATTACTTAACGTTTCAAGAATTCTTGCATCTGAAGAATTGGATTTGACTAGTATTTAAGGCTTATACAGTGGTACCTTGGAATTCAGCTGCTTTAAAACTCATTGAATTCATTGTTTGGTTGATACTCAATGAAGAAGCTAGAACTTGTTGATATCAGCTATCTTGTGATTCACAACCTTATTGCTTATGAGAACAATTTGTTTGGTACTCATCATTTTTAGTACTCATTGTGCCTCTCAGAACCAATTAACAATGACTACAGAGTTACCACTGTATTAACAAAGTTTTGTCAAACAGGCCAGAAACACACAGTGGGAGAAGCAAGCAGCCTTAGTCATCTTACAAACAACACTTAAGATATGAGAAATGCAACTCTATTGCAAAAATATGATGTTGGGTAAATGTTTACCAATTAAATAAGGACCCAGGCTGAATGGTAGGTTGACCATGTTGTACGAAGCATACACCCTTAAGTAACCATGTGAGAGAAACTGGTATAATTTAGGAAGTGCAGCCATATTGATTATTTGTAAGAGTTTTTTGTTATTCATATAATCAATCACTATGTTCTTTGCCACAATTGGTGGGACTGCAAATAGAATCCCCAGAAAGGATTCATTTCTAAAATAAAATTATGTCTTAATGCCTCCAAGGATGTTTTATACTGTCTACTTGAAAGAATGTTTAATTGCTTCTTTGGAAGAATCCCCCTTGATAGAAATCTCTCTTCTAATCACTTTTTTACATACTGTAGGCTTTTTTATTTTAGGGTAATCATGTTCAAGAGTCACTTTGAGAAAAGAGTCATTGTTTGCCTGTAATTCCTGAAAGAACTTTCTGAGCATTGAAGCAGTAAGTAAAAATAAAATAAATTATTTACTGTGGTTGATATTGGTGCAAAAACTACCTGGTTAAACATGGTGGGCCAGATTATCTTCTCTGCAGAAAGAGTAAGGAGATTTTCAGGGGGAGTCACTGGAGCTATGTTTCCAATTTTGATTCGATGAAATTATTGGTTGCGGAAGGTAACCCAGTTGATAACATCAAATCCAGTTGCTAGTTCTCCTCTTTTATCAAAGGAAACCATGTCTCCAGCACTGTTGTTAAATGAAACAGCTTTCAGATACCAATGAAACTAAATGGAAATCATTAAAAGAAATTTATAACAATTGGAAGCAATGAGCAAGTATGAATGTAGGATCTTTCATAAATTAGGTGTTGTTCTTTTAAGGCAGACTGATCAACAAATATAATATGAGGAATGTTTTTTGTTATGGGGTATGGCAAGAGAAACTTGAAAACCTGCAGGAATTTCCTTCTAAAGCAGAATTAGTCTCTCTCACACTGTCTTCTTTCCCGGGACTAAATTGGCATTTACTTTCTCTTAGCAGTCCTTCTAATGACTTTGGCATCCTTTCTAAAAAGCATTTAGGTATTTAGAATTCCTTTAGTATTCCCTTGCATGTTGGAAGCAATATTATCATCTATGTCAGCTAGACCAATAATATTGACTCTTAATGGCACCCTGGTTACTTGCTGTTGCTCACAAGGTCTGGTGTACTAAAACACTGTGAGCATTTGATCTATGAAGAGCCAACAAAAAATTTCTGTGGTCTGTATATTGATCACTCTTCAATGCCATCCTTTCTTTTTATCTTATGTACTGTATCTTATACTCTTCTCTTCACTGTGGAATCAAAATGCAGGACCCCAAGCAAATAATCACCGCCCTGAGTCCTTCGGGAGTAGGGCGGTATATAAATCTAATAATAATAATAATAAAAATAATAATCAAGACTCACTACACCTCAATGTCCTTCCTTCTTTCTTTCCTTCCTTCCTTCCTTCCTCCCTCCCTCCCTCTCTTCCTCCCTCCCTTCCCTCCTTCCTTCCACATCTCATAATCTTCTCCTGATTATGGAATCAAAACTCAGAATCCAAGCAAATAATCAAAGATCATTACAGAATTCATTGTTAAGTTAGGACACTGAAAAACATCCATCCAGAAATTAGTGGAAGGAACTTCTGCAGAGAACTGATATTTCAAAAACAAGGGCAAAAATGATTCATAAGCAATTACATAATAGATCTCAAGTTACTTCCAGCTCTTTTGTTATTTAAACAAAACAATGGTCTTAGAAGAAGCATTTGCATCATAAGTGTGAGGGATCTCACAAAGAACGATGGTTCGTTGAGGGCGCTTCCAAGAAAAGGTCAGCACGCAAGGATGCAATCAAATTAAGTCTTTATTTAGAAGTAAAAGTAGAGTAAAATAAGTTCCCAGGCATGGAGGCATCCATGCCTGGATTGAGCCCATGGGTCAGTCCCATAGGAGAGTAGAACAAGAGCAGGGAAAAAGAGCAGGGAGCAGCCCCTGTGCAGGGATTCTTATAGGGGCCCCTGGCCCCTCCTTTACCCATGTGTGTGAGGGGGCTGAAGGGCCATTAACTCTCCCCAATGGGGCTGCAGGGGCTGGAGCCCCTTGACCCACCAGTGGGATCAAAGGTGCCTCTTTGCTCCCATCTGGTGGCCTTTGAAGAGAGTGCCATGGCTGGCACAAAACACCTAACAATAAGATTAAGAGGTTCCTAGTGGAATGTTTTGATAAAACTATCACAAACCACTGTGGGATACAAGGACACATTCCTTATATCCTATTAAACATTCCCATTCATTTGGAAACTGATTTACCCCACACTCCTTCCAAAACTTCTATTGAATTAACATTTGATCTTGCCTCCTTCTCATTGTGCATTGTTGTACCCTATGTTTAGTGTTATCCGGAATTATTATTTGAAGTTCTGACATATCACATATGAGTTAGTTCAGCTTCAGAATGCTCTTATTAGCTATACAATTCCAAAATCCTAGCTGAACATTTATATAACTGGCCCTTACATAAAGGGGTATTTACATTCATGTCATTTTTACCTGCCACGACTGTTGACTTACAGTCCTGAGTTCCCAAGCATTTCCTCTTTTTCTGCTCTTAGATGAAAGCATGGCTTGCAGAGCATGGACCACTGCATAGACAGCATTGTAAATGCTATAACTTTGCCCAGTTATAGTAGATTCAATCACAGATTCAGGAAGGGTCTCCAGTGACTCTTCACCAGTGCATTGATTGTCATTGTCTTCATCTAAGCCAGCATTTGGGAAAGAACATTCAAATGCATTTTCCCAAAACACTCTTGTCAAACTGTCCTCTTCTTCTGAAGAAGGCTTTCTCATCTGAGTAAATTTCTTAAACCCTAATATTTCCTTTGAGGAAACTGCCAACGATAGTGCACCGTGGATGAAATCCATGCCCCTGTATCTTTGAAAGGGGACTGATGTGAATTCCATCTGTGCTGGCATGACCCAAACGTTATCTTTTCTCTCCATTGGCATCTCTTCATATTCTGATACAAATGGCAACATTCTAAGAACAGCCATGTCCTGACTTTCGCCATATATGATTACAACATTGGCAGTACTTTTCATAATAGTCTTATACAGCAAAACATAACCATTAAGTTGAATTTCAATATCATTTGTTACGGATTCCTTTGACAATTCTTCCATGAAATCAAAACAAATGCCTTTCTTAGAAAATATATGAAGTCTATTCTGTATGAACCTCTTCCCATTTTCAGGGCGCTGGACAATGAGCCCAATCCATTTCCACTGGAAGTGAAGCAACAATTGAACCAGCCCCATAATTTGAAGGTCTTCATTTGGAAATAATTGACGGAAGAAAGCAGCTTGTATGTTGTCATCAATCTCTGCAGTTGAACCATACATGAGCTAAAAAAAGAGAAGTAATTAGAGTATATACTTCCAAATCACTTTTGTCTATTTTAAGGATCTTATTTAAATATTAATGTTCTCCAGGAAAGGACAGAATTGATTACTATTTCCATATTCCAACATAAATTCTATGGTAATTGTTTAAGGTTTCTTCAATAAACAAAGCTCCAGAAATGTAAGAACTTCAAGAATGAATATGAACCTCTGGATTATGCTATGCTTACACGTTTCCATGACATGATTTACCCTGTAGATTAGATATACACAACTTTCTATCATTTTGAATCATTCCTCTCACCCCACCCTGGATGAAATAGATTTTGATGTTTAGCTTGATTGTGATTTTAACTATATGAGGCGATGTTATCCCTTTGTTTTGAATGTTTCTGACACTAATAGATTCATAAAGATAAAAGAAATCAAGTTAGAAATACTGTATTTAGATTTGACTCCTTTCTTTACGGGATGGCTCTTACCTGTGGGATCTTATATATACTCAGAATGTTTGACACGAACTGACCAATGAAAGCATTATGTCCTGCAATCACAGATATTACATTGTCCTTGAGGTCACATTTGTAGTTTGGGATGAATCTTCCCTTTGTAGAGAGAAGCTCCAAGGTAGCCAGATAAATCCATCTTGCTAGGAAATAGCTATTGGAGATATGGATACCGAGGGTGATGTTAGGCAAGATCCTGGAATTCTCATTGATTTCTTTGACTGCAAATTCCAAAGCCAAGATGTGCTGGTAGTTTTGCATATTAAACCTGAAATGAGTTTTAGAATAACAAACAAATCTGGAATGTATTTATTTATTTATTTATTTTATTAAATTTTTATACCGCCCTTCTCCTGCTGGACTCAGAACGGTGAACAGCCAAGAATAAAAAACATCCAATACAAAATTTAAAATTATTTAAAGAATTAAACAAATTTTGGCCCAGATTTAAAACATCCCAACTAAAATCCATTACAATTAAAATATCTAAGGGGGGTGGTTACACCAGCCCAGCTTGGTGAAATAGAAAAGTTTTGAGGGCACGGCGAAAAGCACGGAGATCTGGTATCCTACGTATCTCCAGGGGCAGGTCGTTCCAGAGGGCAGGTGCTGCCACAGAGAAGGCCCTCCCCCTGGGGGTCGCCAGCCGACATTGCCTAGCTGACGGCACCCTGAGGAGTCCCTCTCTGTGGGAGCATACTGGCCAGTGGGAGGCTATTGGTGGCAGAAGGCGGTCCTGTAAGTACCGTAAGAATTGGCTGCATTCTAACTGTATCACACAAGTTTAGATTGTGCATAGCATGAACACTGGTAAAAGTGGATGCACTAGCGTCAAACGAACCATTTGTTTAAAATATTCAAGGAAGAGGTCAAAGCAATATAACAATCCATATGCATTCAGGCAGCCCAATTGCAAAATGTCATAAACATCAATAATCAGTGGTTTGTTTTTTTCTTAATTTGGAGGTCCATATTTAATTTTACTTCCTACCCCAATTTTCTACTTTCCTTATTCAATACAATGGAAATATCTGAGGAATATTGGATATAATATCTGCTTGTATGACTAACTGCAATCATGAACACCTTAATATATCGATGATTTGAAGCAATGCTCAGCAGGAATGTATTTCATTTGAACTTCATCAAGTTATAGCCATATGAAAAAAGTGTATAAAAATTAAACTGATACCTGCTAGAATGGTACCAAAGCCATAGAAATAAAAATACATTGGAAAATAACTTGTGTAAGAGATGGATATTGAAGCAATATTATTGAGAAATAATAGTGAAGGATAGGCAATTTAACATTCATCCTCCATCCTAATTCAATCATGTCACAGGTTTTAACTATTTTCTGTACTTGCATTACTGAAAAACAGGAATTCCATACATTAAATCACCAAACAGTTCATCTGATGGATTTCTTCTGAATGTTATTTCATCAGATATCATGTAAATTTGAAAAGAAATGCCCACAATGACCAAATCTTCTGAATGATATCGCTTGTGCTTAATGAAAGACTGATTTCCTACAGAACATTTAGCAAGGGTTATATCAGCTTCTACATAGAAGGACAATATTGCTAGATCCAAATAATAATATCATTTTGCAGACCAATTTATCTCTCAGCCATCTGTTCACTCCATGAGAATTAGGCATTTGAAATAGGACAGCCTAGAGATACAATGTTCCACGAGGCTGCTTTAAAGTACATGTTTACCTTTTAAAAAATCAGAATGACAGGACTTTGTCCTCTAGCTGTACCCTTGGAGAAAAAAGAATATTGCATCTTTATTGCTGTTGAAATACATTACTTTTAATATTTTCTGTAACTCCTTAGAGATTGAAAATAAGAATGCATAATTGATAATGATTGTACAGGTCTAGACATGCTCAGGTGAACAAACCAAATTGTGATACACAGGGTATTGTAACCTGGAATTAAGGACAAAATAATAGTGATGGGGGACAGAGAGAACTAAATGAGAAATATCAAAAGTTTTGTTCTCCAGGATCTGCAGTTGGCTTCCAACTGAGAAAACAGCTGAAATCAAATGGGAATTTCAGTCATGATTAATTAAAAAGCAAATTAAATTGCTTTAAATGAAATTTGGATCTCACTGTTAAGAAGCATCTTTCTCTTCAGATATTCTAAAAATAATATAATTAATCAAAATACTAGTATTGTCTGAATTTTGTTTGATATGCCTGTTGGTCACCAATGTGCTTATTTGTGTATTATAATACTTATAATATTATCATTAGCACTGCATACATAATTCTACAATGCAGATTTTCCCTTTTGGGGAAATCAGTAACAGAAGTAGGATAACTTCTACTTCTTGGCACATTTGGGGCATTTCTTCCTCTTCTATATGGGTCTTTGATTGAAGCCCAATTTCTTTCTTATTTTCTTTCCTTCCTTTCTTTCCTTCCTTCCTTCTGAGATAGACACTTATAGACACTTTATGTGTATATAGATACACATAAATATAAATGTACTATACATACATAGATTTTTTCCAAACTTTGCTGTTTCAGTAAAAGATAATATTTGTAACTAAGGGTTGAACTGTCTGGACCTTAGTACTCTCTGAGCTTGATTGTTTTCTTGAAGATTTTTCATTGGATTAGTAGATAACATCATCTGTACCACAAAGGAGTGGGGTTTGCTCTCATTGTATCTAGTGGCTTTCCTGTCAGAGTGATCTTTGTGGTTCCTTGATTAAGCTGTTGTTTAATGTTAGCTTGTTTGACTGATTACTAGTTTCTTGATTGGACTTGTTTACTTGATTGTTGATCTTTCTGTTGATTGCTGGTGAGGAGGTATTTTGAACTATTTTTGAACTTTTCAACTCTCAGTTGAAACTGGTTTCCCATTTGAACCTATGGTTAAGTCATTCCATGTGTTCTGACATGGAAATTAGCATGAAAATTAAGGCACTTCCATCATGTCTTCTGATGATAATTGCTAGTTGGTGTTCATGGATGTGCTCTACTAGTCTTCTGACTTTTGTCCTACACAGGGCCTGTTACAGTCCTTACACTATATGTTGTATATACTATATGTTGTATTTCTACTCTGGGACAGCTGGGTCTTTTGATTTACTTTGGATACTTTAGAGGGCTTTAATTGGTTTATATGCTTCAGTAAATCCATGTGGTTTCCCCTTTGCTGTATATTATTTACTCTTGTAAGTAATTGTATGGGGTTTTTTATGAAAAATATTTTTTTTTAATTTTTTAAAAACGTAAACATAAAATACATCTTTTAAGAACGAAGTCTTGATCCGGTCATGAATAGGTACATTCGCTTAAAATTCTTTAATAACTCTTTCCAACATTTCTTCCATTACATCTTTTAGCATAAAAATCAAAACACAAATTTTTAACATATATTCTAACATCTTAATCTAGACATTTACCTTATTATTTTATCACCACAAATCTTAATTTCCAAATAAACACAACTCTATTTTTATTTCCATTTATAAATCAAATTTCTATCTATCCTCCTTCATTCCTAGACCCATTTCATCAAATCTTTAAATCTTAAGCTCTATTAACTTACACCTAATTTTCTTAAACTTATCATCTATTACACTTTTCATTTTACACAGAATCATTTCATACTCATCTCACTTCATTTTAATTATCTTCCAACATATTCTTCTTCACCCCATATCTATTGTTTTATCAAATTTCCAGCATTTTCATATTTGAACAAATTTCCAGCATATTCTCCTCTCCATATCTCCAACTATTGTTTGGCTGATTCCCAGCATATTTTGTTTTGGCTGTTTTCCAGCATATTCTCCTCCATACCTCCAGCTGTTGTTTGGCTAATTCCCAGCATATTTTGTTTTGGCTATTTTCCAGCATATTCTCCTCTATACCTCCAACTATTGTTTAGTTGATTCCCAGCATATCTTGTTTTAGCTGTTTTCCAGCATATTCACCTACTTCTATAGTTGCTTTATCTCCAACTATTGTTTGGCTATTTTTTTTTTTAATTTGATTTATATGCCGCCCTTCTCCAGAGACTCAGGGCGGCTTACAGTGCATTAAGCAATAGCCTTCATACTTTTGTATATTTTTATACAAAGTCAGCTTATTGCCCCCACAACTGGGTCCTCATTTAACCTACCTTAGAAAGGATGGAAGGCTGAGTCAACCTTGAGCCTTGGAGAGATTCGAACCAGCAGAAATTGCAGGCAGCTGTGTTAATAACAGGGTGCGTAAACCACTGTACTATCAAGGCTCTTTTTAACATATGTTTTCAACATATTTGTCTATTCTTTCACTGTTTCCCAACATATTCTTCCTGGGTGATTCCCAGCATATTTCTAAATGTTTACCATTTCCAACATACATTAAGATCAATCTTAATTTACTACTTAAGTCTGTGTATCTTATTTTACCATCCAACAATACATTAAACATTCATATTTAATCATATTTACCATTCTCCATTTTGTTTACAATTTAACATTGAGACATATTGCATCTAACATATTTATGTATATTCTCCACATATTCTCCTATAAGCTAATAAATTCTCTTAGGTTTTTCTTGTATTCATATATGCTCTTATTCTTCTATAAAAATATCATTTTTATGTACCTTTGCATTAATTTCCTATTTTAATTACCTTGTTTTATTTTCCATCTTTATTATTCTATAAACACCTCCTGTTTAAATTCAAAATTGATTTAAACATAACATTTTCATTTTCAATCAGTCTGTTTTATATCCTAATTTCACAACCAAGTATGTTTTATTTCTTCATTTCCTTATCTGACCATAGATATTCCATTTACAAGTAATTGTATGTTGTGTTAGTTATTTGTTTTATGAAATTTACATTGACAAGTAGATAATATTATGGAAATGTCAAAACTACTGAAACATTTCAATCCCTAATCCTAGAAATACTTCTACATATATCCCCTTTTCATTTTCTCAATTCTGTTTTAGAAATTTACCTGCTGCCAAAAGATTTACCATCATTTATACAAGTTACATCTTTTTTAAACATTCTCAAACCAACTTATGATACACAGCGTATTGTAACCTGGAATTAAGGACAAAATAATAATGACGGGGGATGGAAAGAATTAAATGAGAAATGTAAAAAAAATTATTCTCAGACTATTGACTCTGGAGGGCCATGATTTACAACTGGGTGGGCAAGCCTTCTTGTGGTATGAGAAAAACAAGACCCATGGTTACTTTCAAAGACATTACATAAGGAATGCAATATTGTTAGAATGGGAGAAAATTGGAGAATGTTATTTGAGGATACCAGTTTGGCTTTCAACAACGGAAGCATTGATCCACCCAAACATCATTAACATGGGAAATATTGTTAGATATAAAGAGATTTCGAATGAAAAGGAGGAACTTAAAACTAAACAAGAGCTGAGTGATCAAGGGATCGACATGGCATGGTATTCACAAGTGCAGATACATTCTAGATATGAGAAAGTTGCTAAATATGGTTTCTATAAAGAATTAACAGAATTAGATAAGATGGTAACAGGGACAGAAGAAAGATTGATAAAAAAGCTGTATAATTACTTATTGGTCATTAAACTGTAAGATGAACAAATGAAGGAGACAATGATACCATGGGCAAAAAACTTTGGTTACACAATAGAATTAGATAAATGGCAGAAGTTGTAGGACAGGAACTATAAACTAATAATGTCAACTGCATATAAAGAAAATCTGTATAAGATGTTTTATAGATGGCATCTTGCACTGGCAAGGTTGGCAAAGATGTTTAAAGACAAGTCAGTTAAATGTTGGAAATGCCACCAGATATCTGGGTCATATTATCATATGTGGTAGACATGTGTAGAAGCAAAAAAAAAAAAAAAAAAATTGGATAAAAATACAAATGGGGTTAGAAAAGATGATAAAGCAGCACATTGACTTAAAACCAGAAATATTTTTGTTGGGGATTTCACCTGAAACTAATAGGAAAGGAAATGCATATTATATTATACACGTATTAACCGCAGATAGAATTGTATTTGCACAAAACTGGAAAAGCGGAGAGATCCCTACTGATGAGAATGTGATTAGGAAAATATTAAAATGTGCAGAAATGAATAGATTAATGCTTGCTATAAAGGAGAAAGGACAAACTGAACATGATATGACATGGGAGTTATTTTATGAATGGTTGGAAAACAAAAATAGAAGTTAGAAATAAATGGAGATCAGTGAAATATAGAAAACATGTTAAGATAGAGAAGCAAACAATAGGATGACTCTTACTAATACGACTATTAAGATTATTATATTTAATGTTATTATTATATTCTTATTAGAAGATATGTTAAGAGGGAGAAATAAATAGATGTTTTATGCTCATTATTTTTATTGTAAGATTAGAGAATCAATATCAATGTAATGAATACTGTTGTAAATTTTGATTGTTATTGCACAGATATATTTATACCAGATGACAGACTGTTTAATGGAAGATGGAATGTTTAATAGAAGAATAGAATAGAATAGAATTTTTATTGGGAAAGTGTAATTGGACACACAAGTAATTTGTCTTGGTACATATGCTCTCAGTGTACATAAAAGAAAAGATACGTTCATCAAGAATCATAAGGTACAACACTTAATGATAGTCATAGGGTAGAAATAAGCAATCAAATCAAATTAGGAAACAGTCAATATAAATCATAATGATACCAGAAACAAGGTTACAGTCATAGAGTCATACGCAGGAGGAGATGGGTGATAGAAACGATGACAAGATTAATAGAAGTGCAGACTTAGTAAATAGTTTGACAATGTTGAGGGAATTATTTATTTAGCAGAGTGATGGCATTCAGGAAAAAACTGTTCTTGTGTCTAGTTGGTGTGCAGCGCAGTTTAAGTCAAAAAATTAAAAAGAAAATTAAAGTAAAAAGTTTTGTTCTCCAGTATCTGCAGTTGGTTTCCAACTGAGAAAACAGCTGAATTCAAATGGAAATGTCAGTCATGATTAGTTAAATAACTCCTCCTCCTCCTCCTCCTCCCTTTCCTTGTCAACTATTAAAATAGGTTGTGTGAATCTGAAAACAGTAACTATGAGAATGATCTTAGAGTCCTAATGAGCTAGCAGTGTGCAGCAGTAGAACAAAATGAGAAAAGAAGTTCAAACTTTATCACATTTCCTCCTTCTTACCTTCCCTCTCCCTCCTTACCTTCATTTTTTTCATTAGTATGTCACACCTCATGTTCCTATATGTCTCAGTTTTCTGTGACAGCCTTCAATATCTCGCATGGCAGGTGTAATTCTCTATTTCTCACAAAAAGACACTTAGACTTACTTGCTTACTTAATTACTTACTTATTTATTACATTTCTTTGCCACCTATCTTGCTGTGGGCCTACTCTAGGCAGCTTACAATCATGAAACAGAAGAAAAATGAAAAGATTGTAAACAGAATAGAAGTAAAATAATAAAACAATAAAATAAACAGTGGCAAAGGAACACAGGGTAATAATACATCAATTCACAGAGAAGGTTCTTCTTCTGGATCCCGATAATCAGAGTTCTTTGAACCACGAGATCCAAAATAGGCCCTCTCTGCTGTCACAAGGAGGACAAGCTTGTCCTAACAGGATGAGGCAGTTCTTCAAATAGCCTGGACCTATGCCATTATGGACTTTTAATGGTCATAACCAACACCTTGAACTGCAGTCAGAAGCACATTGGTAGCCAATGAAGTTTGTGGAACAGAGATGGATCACCCTAGAGGCCGCAAAGACTACTGCTGCTGCTGCACTATGCACCAGCTAAAGCTTTTGAGCAGACCTCAATGGTAGCTTCATGTAAATGGAGTAGTCCAGATGAGAGATAACCAGGGCTTGAGTAACAAAGCACAGGGAGTCATGATTCAGGAAAAGTCACAACTGGTGCACAAACTGGAACTATGCAAAAGCTCCCGTGCTTACACCTGCCATCTGGTCTTTGGGCTGGAGTTGTGACTTCAGGAGAACCCCCAGCTTGCAAACTGGGTTTGAATAGATAATGCAGAACTAAAGATGACAAACTCTCAGATCCTGGAGTTCCCTGTACCCAAAGCCACTCAGTTTTGCCAGGGTTATATAGGAAACATGGTATAAGAATTGCATTCAAAATGTTATATTTCACAAATGCATATTTTTGGTTTAAAAAACCAAAGAACTAGTTTTGAATCAGTTCTTCAAGATGGTCAGTAATGAGGCAAATGAGGATTCTGTCACAATTTAGAGAGGAGCAAGTAAATTAGTTTCATTTCTTTGTCAGCTGTTCCTTTCTGTTCAAATTAGGCCTCAGAATAATAATGTAACATTTGGGGGGAAAGATGCAACCCAGTAATCCAGCTGCAGAAGCCAAAATGGAAAAGATCTCCACAGCCACCATGTATTTTCCCTTGGTGCTCAAATAGGTGGGAACAGATGACACCCAGACACTGCAAAAGACCAACATGCTGAAGGTGATAAATTTGGCTTCATTAAAGCTGTCAGGTAACTTCCTAGCAAGGAAAGCTACTGAGAAGCTGACATCAGTCAAGAATCCCAAGAAACCAAGAACAATATAAAACATAGTGGTTGAACCTTCTTTACATTCTAGGACAATTTCTTCAGCCATGGAGTGCATGTCAGAATCTGGGAAGTGGGGTGGGGGGAATTGCCAACCACACTGCACAAATGGAGAATTGTGTCAAAGAGCATGAAAGAACTATAGCATTGGCCAGCCTTTTCCCCAGCCCCCTCGGTGGTTATCCGGGATGGCTGGAGATGAATTTCAGTTTAATGTCAGGTGTGCTTCCTTCAAAGTCCAGGAAAGAATGACCCAAACTCCATGATTTATAGAGAAAGGTACTTTTACTAGAAGATGAAGTGAACACAACCAAAGGAAAGCTGAAATTAAAGCAATAGGCGCGAAAAGTGCATATAGAAAGCATCCCCTCCCACTGTCCATCATAAATCATCCAATCCAAAGGTCTCCCAGGGTCAGGTGGAAGCACGTCTGGCAGCGTCATCAATCAGGAATGCCACGATGGTTGACCCGATAGCAACTTCAAGGATTCAGTTTCGTTTCTCCAGCACGCTTCCCCCCAGGCCCCCTAGCTCTCCCCCTCCCCGGTTTCTATGGCAGCCAAAGCAGTAAAAGCGGAGGCTGACAGCTTGGTTTAATTCACAAATCTAAATCACAAATCTAAATCACAAGTCTGAATCACAAGTCTGTACAGACTAACTTACAGGTAACTTCCTAGCTAGCCAGACCAAAAGTCCATCTTTACCTTCTACTAGTAAGTAATTCTTCCCTCAAGGGAACATCCCTTAGGGTAGGATCTAGCATTTTAGATAAATATACCCACTAGTCTTTCCTACCCACCTCTGGGTTAAAATCCTCAGAATCCATCCCCTTATCTAGGCAACACTAAGCTAAAATAACATAGTTAACTATTCACCAGGTTGTTCAATATCCAGGCTATCCTATAAATCTCCTTAACTTCTCAGCATTCAAAACCATTCAAAATGCACAGACATAAAGACATAAAAGAGGGTGATAAAAAGAACACCTTCAAAAAGTAAAAAAAATCACCTAATAGAGGTACTCCAGGTCTCTACTCCAAAAAATATTTGTTTCACAAAAAGAAATAAAATCAAAACTCAGAGCAGGACAGGAAATATATCTGCATAGCTTCTATATGCAGTCAAAAACAATGCTGTAGGATCAAGTCACCCATTCGCCCCTCCTTTCTCTCAGACAAACTCGGCAAAGGAAAAAAAAATGTGTAAAAGGGAAAACAAACCGCACCTCCCCCTCCCTTTCCTACTTCTCTTGTTCAAAACAAAAAGAAAGGGGAAATATAGGGAGGAAAAATACTACTCCTGTCTCCATTCAACATTGCAAATACCTCTTTCTCACTTCTCCATAGGATCTCTCTCATCTCTCTCTTTCTCATTCGAACACTTGCTATTACCTTCATAACAACAACAAACCCTTGCCACTTACTATTCCATTATACAAAAGGAGATCTCTGGGGGGGGGGGGGGGGGGTTCAGAGCACAGGCATTCACAAGTGTCAGGATCACCTTATCACTCCTGGGTGAGGGCTTTCCACACACACTCACATTTGTACTGCAATCAGACCTTTTAGTGTACACTAACATACACACATGCTTTCTCCCTGCCAACTAGTCAGCATAATTATTTCAGGGAGCTTTATTATTATTATTATTATTATTATTATTATTATTATTATTATTATTATTATTATTATTATTATTATTTTACAAGCCATTGAGCTCTATTGCCTAAACAACTTTTATTACACACAGACGCCTTCACACATATATACCATTTAACAACATTTGCAGACTTGGAATAAAACCTGGGAAGGTTACACCCCTTCAGATTCCCATTTTTTCCATCCCTGACATCTTGTAGCTTACTCCTCAAGCAGTGGAAAACCTTAGGATGTGGTTTCTAATCAAAAACATGATTTCGGGCCCTAACCACCACCTGTTTTCCACAGCTCCAAGCTCAAGCCAAGAAGTTCACTTAATGTTCCAGCACACACATATCACTATCACAACAGAAATCACATCACATTAATCAAAGACAAATTATTCGCATTTAACCTCAGGTAGGAAGAACAATACACCTTTCCTTCTTTACCCTCATTCTTTCAGGGTTCTTTCAGAGTTTTCTGCCTCATTCAAGAATGAGAAAGATCTGTATACCACTGCAGTATTTCTATTCCTTCCACCCATAACAGCATCAACATAGTAAAAGGGATAGGAGAGACATAGATTCCTTATGTTTCCTTCAGTAAATTTATCAGGATCCTTAACAAATATTCCATATCGGGGCCCCATAGTTACTGATCTATTTATAGCTAAAGCCGATACTTCCCTCCTTGAACTCCTTTTCCCTTAAAAAATCCACTCAACACGCTTAGCCTCTGGCCACTCCAGTCGCCCAGAAAATGGAACCGCAGAGGAAAGCTCAAGTTAGCATGTTCAACGTGAGTACTAATCACGTCTAATGCATCTCAACATCCACACAGCACCAGACATTCAAGGAGTCAGACCACCCCAGCGAGACACCCCGTAAGTACCCCATACTTATACTCACTCTGGGTCAGTGCACTGTATTCCTGGTCCCGCACGGCTCAGACTTCCCTGCTCAGTTGTTCAGGTCCCTGTCACATCAGGTTAAAGAAGAGCAATTCCCTCTGGAAAAGAACTACCTGGTCCAGACCGCTAAAATCAGCGTGGGTATCCACCGGCCCTTAGGTAAAAATTCCACTCCAGAAGGACGTCCTCAAGTCCCATTCGGGCGCCAAGCTTTTGCAAAAGTGTTCTCCCATGAAAGAGAGAACGTCTGACCACTTCGATTACATGGTTTAAATACAGTTTTCAAGGTACAGGAATACAATGCAAACGCCCCCACAGGGTATTGTTTTCAGGTCTTATATAACATTTTTGGCTCCTCTTCTCATGTTCTGCCCTGGAAATTCCCGTTAAGAATACCCTACAAAAATATCCCAAACAGATGTACCCTGTTGATTGGTATCGTTATTTGTGGACTTCCCCTTCTGGAATAGGCAGGCCCATTTCGGGATGTACCAAAACATTTTATTTCCTTAAAAATATGCATCATATGTCCTGTATGCATCATATATCCTGCAAAACAAGCATCACAGGAACAACACAGTTTCCTTTCTCATGTCCTCACTACCAAGTTATATAATCAGGTTATATAAAGGTTAAATATGGTGTTTAAAATGGCATTACTCAGGTTATGCTTTTTACAGGAATAATCCATTTTTCTCTCATTAGTCCAGTAAGGGGCTGAGGAAACCTCCATCATCCACCATCACTTGAATTCCAGCAAGATTCCAAGGAACCTTCCAGCCCCTGAAGCTACCCCACTCTGCTACTTTCTCTCCCATGTAATGGTTTCTCCAGGCGCCAGCTTGGAGGACGAGGAAGAGCCAACTCTGGGGACTTCAGAGAGGGACGAGGAGGAGCGTTAGGAGGACCTGGAGCAGACGGTTGGGAGGAGGAGATGCCAGGAATGTTGGGGGGGGGGGGTTTGGTCTGCGAATGAGAGACCAGATGAGTAGCTGGCAGCTGCAGCCAGGAAGCATGGCTGACTGGCCAGCAATGCTGGGTGAAGAGGAGACACAGCTACAGCTGGTCAGTGGCAACAAGGAAGAATAGCTTCACCCACTGGGTCCCAGGGCACAGAGCTGAGTGGAAGGAAGTGCAATGGAGGTTTGCGAGGCTACTCACAAGGAGGCAGCCTTGCCCCTCCTAATGATCTTCACTGGCTGGTGCCTATTTAGCCCATTTAAGGTGTTTGAGGACTGAGGGCTGTCGGAGACAACCATTCACATTACTACTCTTTGTGTGTGCTCTGGACTCTCATGGAAACCCTTGACTTCTTGTGCCTGGACTCTTGGACTCTGCAACCTACTGTGTGCCTTGACCCCTGGACTTGTCTTGACTCCTCTGTGACTGAATTCTTGAACTTGGTGCTGTTTTCTTGGAGCTTTGACAGCTAGACTTCTCATGCTTCAACTCCGTGTCTCCATGTTGATTTTCCTTGTGCTTGGGCTAGGTCCTGTCACTGTTCTTTGAATTTTTATAATTTTTAATTTTTTTATATAAAAGGAAAATATTTTAATTTTTGGTTATTAATTACACTGTTAAATATTTTTAAATAACTGTTTTAACATTACTTAATCTTTAAAACATTTATACAAAAGAAAAAAATATTTTTTATTATTCCACTTTTAATTGTTTTTATTATTTTTTTAACATTTCTAGATCCTTAAGAATTTAAAAAATCTTCAAAGAAAGATGGAACCCAAAGACTAATAAATTTCACAAAATTAGACAACCTTAGAAATTCTGCTAAAAAACCCCCCCGATCTTAGAAATTTTGCTAAAAAGACCCTGATACTGAGAGCAATTGAGAATTTACAATTTTTATAATTTTTATAAACCTACATTTTTATATCCTTTTATAATAACTGCGAGTGGAGGAAGATTATTTTTAAAAAACTGCATTAAACCAAACTTTTTTTTTTTAAAAAAAAAGAAGGGACGCTTCATTGAAACTACTATGAGCATTTACAACAGCTATTACAAGAAGTATAACATAATCATGGAAAAACATATAGTCATGGGGAAAAAGTCTAACACTGTTGTGATTTGCAAAATATGTGGCATGTATATATTCATACTCATAAAAGACCCAAATAATATCTGTACAAATGTTAACTAGTTGAAAAACCTGAGGAAAAAGTTAAAGGTCTAGAGGAAAAAGCAAAGGGTTTAGAGAAAAGTCTACTCCAGACATATCAAACTCAAGATCCACGGACCAGATCCAGTCTGTGATGTGGTTAGATCTGGCCTGCGGGGCCACCCTGGAGATGGCAAGGGGCCGGGCCCCACTGCCTCGGCCCTGGCCCACCCCAGCCCGGTCAGGTGTTCCACCTGGGCGGCAAGTGCGTGGGGGCTGGCAGTGCCTGGCATCAACTGCAGCTCATTGGCCCCTTTGCCACTCATTGGCCAGCAGATGGCAAGTAGTGTCCAATAAGCCATGCTCGGCACTGCCCAACCTGCACTGCACTTGCTCACCTTAGGGCCCCGCAGCCAGGCCACCCCTGACTCGATATGTGCCTCCGGCAGCAGCAGCAGCCACGTCCAGCAGGAGACCTGCCATACCTCTGCAGCCCGGGAAGGCCGCGAGCCTGGAGGGGAAGCTGCAATTGCAGTCCACCGGGCGCCCAATGAGCCATGCTCAGCACCATCCCACCTGCATTGCACTTGCGCACCTAGGGGCCAGCAACCAGGCCATCCCTGCTGTACTACCTGCCTCACCTCGCCCTACCACAGCAGCACTGGCAGCAGCAGCAGCCCCATCCAGAATGAGCCCCACTGCCCCTCCACTCTCCTCCAGCCCAGGAAGGCCATGAGCCCAGAGGGGAAGCTGCTATTGCAGCCCACCAGGCATTCAATAAATCGTGCTTGGCTCCACCACACCTGCACCACACTCGTGCACCTTGGGGCCCTGCAGCCAGGCCACCCCACCCCACCCTGCCACCTGCCTCACCTCACCTTGCCTCACCCTGCAGTGGCACCAGCAGCAGCAGCCCCATCCACGAGAAGCCCCACTGGCCCGCTGCTCTCCTACAGCCTGGGAAGCTTTGGAGTGATGGTGGCTTGCTGCTTTTTTCCTCCATCCATCCAGGTTCTCACCTGTATAAAATATATAATTTCAGTTGTATCAAAGAGGGCTGCAATCACTTGCTTTTTCTCCATAGATGCTGTGATGTTGCTAAACCTGCTCAAAACATCCAGACTCACAGCATCCTGAGCCCCCAGAGTGGATACCTAGAGTGCTCACAACTGCTCGCCTCATGCAGCACATGGGACTTTGAGCTTTCTGTGCAGTCTCATACTCCATATATACAACATCTGCTGCAGGGGTGAAATCTAAATTCTTTTGCTACTGGTTCTGTGGGCGTGGCTTGGTGGTCATGTGACTGAGTGGGCATGACCAGTTTGACGTCACTCACGTCACTCACTGTTAGAGCCAGGAGCTCCATATTCTGACACAGAAGCACATTCTGTCTTTCACAGAATGTCACAGAAGCCAGGAGCTGCACAAAAGCACATTCTGCCTTTCTGAAGCCCCCACCGCTTTGAGTTTCCCTCTGGCTTGACTGCCCAGGTGAACCTCGGAGCCTTCTCTTGCCCTGCTCTTCATCCCGGAGGGCCGCGCATCCCCCCCCCCCCCCGCCAATCCTCCGTACAAACCGCCCACCCTGTTTCTGCAAAGGCAGAGCCTCCCCCTTGGAGGGCGATCCAAAGAGGGGAGGGAGATGCTGCAGAAAAAGCCACCTTCCACCCAGGCCTCCTCCTGCAGCCAAACGCGCCCAGCCGTCTCTTTTTTTTCCCCACTCCCGCACATCAATAGAGACGCATAGCTGTAAAGCCTGATTGGGGAAAAAAAATAAAATCAAAGCATAATCACAGCAATTCACACACACACACACACACATTTGAAAGCCGCTCTTTGAACGGATGTCGGAGCGCAAAAGGGGGCGGCCGGCTATTGTTCCCCACTTGCCTGAACCTTCCACACACATGAACGCTATTAGAAAGTTTGCATTTCATGGCTACCACAGACCCTAAGAAGGACTCGCTCTCTTAACCGGAAGATAAAGGGGCTTCAGCGAAGCGCCGCGCACCGATTGCCGCCTTCGCGCTTTGCAAACCACCTGTAATATTTGCAAAGGTTGGACCCGGACTCTCCAAAGCGGATGCCTCCTTTCATTTTAAGTCCATTTGTGTGTGTGTGTGTGTGTGTAATGCAGCCAAGCCCCGCCAGCTTGGCCAATTCACTTTTCCACAGGCAGGAAAACCTTAGCCGAAATTGCCTTTCCTTTCATAATGTAACCCGAATACCGCTGTGAAAAGGGAGGGGGGAGTCGGGGGGGGAATGTGCATGCCTGGGGTGGGGGGGAGGAGGATCCTGGTCCCCGAGATTTATTTATTTATTTATTTTGTTGCATTTCTATGCCGCCCAACTCCCAAAGGACTCTGGGCGGCTTACAACAGAGAATAAAACAATGCAACAATATCCTATACAAAAGTTAAAAGAAGACATTAAAACAGTAAAACATTAAAACGTTAAAACACATACACTCCAATTTGTGGCCGGGTCTCGCAAGATCACTATAACAAGATCAACAAGATATTTGTATCTGCCGTGCAGCAGGCTTTTTTTTTTTTTTCCCCCTCCTTCGGGCACACGCGCACAGACTTCCCAGTTCTTTGCTGTGCCCGGGAAGGAAGGTGTCGGGAGTAGCCCAGCGCTTTGTAATGCTTCGTGCTTAATTCCCACCCACTCCCACATGCACATGCACACACACACACAGCCTTGGTCTCTGTTGTTGATATTTAGGCTTACTGGTCTTTTTAACGATCACGATTCTTTGCAAATTGAGAGACGCTCCAGCTGTCCTTGGACTGTGACTCCTTCCCCGCAGCCCTGCCATGCTTGCCTGCCTTCCACGTGGGCTTCTGCTTGCTTTATTATTTATTTATTTATTTATTAATCAAATTTCTATACCGCCCTACTCCCGAAGGACTCAGGGCGGTGAACAGCCAAGATAAAATACAGATTATACAAATATTAAAAAATCCCTTAAAATTATTAAATATTTTGGCCGAAACACAGATTAAAACACCCAATTTATAAAATCACGAATTAAAAATTTAAAAGAGGAGAGTTAGGCCAGGCCAGCCTGCTGAAATAAAAAAGTTTTGAGAGCACGACAAAACGTGAGCAGGTCCGGGATCCTCCGTATCTCTGGGGGGAGCTCGTTCCAGATGGTAGGTGCCCCCACAGAGAAGGCTCTCCCCCTGGGGGCCGCCAGTTGACACTGTTTGGCCGATGGCACCCTGAGAAGCCCCTCTCTATGGGAGCGTACTGGTCGGTGAGAGGCTATTGGTAGCAGAAGGCGGTCTCGTAAATACCCCGGTCCGATGCCATGGAGCGCTCTAAAGGTGGTAACCAAAACCTTGAAGCGCACCCGGAAGACCACCGGGAGCCAGTGCAGCTCGCGCAGGAGGGGGGGTCACATGGGAGCGCCACGTCGCTCCCATAACCATCCACGCGGCCGCATTCTGGACCAGCTGGAGCCTCCGGGTGCTCCTCAAGGGGAGCCCCATGTAGAAAGCATTGCAGTAGTCCAGGCGGGAAGTAACGAGAGCATGAGTGACCGTATTTAACGAGTCCCGATCCAGAAAGGGACGCAACTGGCAAATCAGGCAGACCTGATAAAA
The DNA here is from genome assembly GCA_022577455.1 of Arizona elegans. Lineage (NCBI taxonomy): Eukaryota > Metazoa > Chordata > Lepidosauria > Squamata > Colubridae > Arizona > Arizona elegans. The sequence goes on from JAKOOJ010000010.1 coordinate 47,757,899, forward strand.
AGTCCCCCTGGCCACGGCCGTCATGTCCTCTTCCAAAGACAGCCGTGAGTCCAGGAGGACACCCAAGTTGCGAACCCTCTCCGTGGGGGCCAGTGACTCACCCCCAATAATCAGTGATGGCACCAACTGACTATATCAGGACGTCGGAAACCACAGCCACTCGGTCTTGGATGGGTTGAGTCTGAGTCTGTTTCTCCCCATCCAGATCCGCACGGCCTCCAGGCCCTGGGACATCACTTCAAGGGCATCATTGGGGTGGTCCGGGGTGGAGATGTACAGCTGAGTGTCGTCAGCGTACTGATGGTACTTCACCCCGAAACCACAGATGATCTCACCCAGCGGCTTCACATAAATGTTGAACAGAAGGGATGAGAGGACCGACCCTTGTGGCACCCCACATACAAGGGGCCTCAGGGTCGACCTCTGCCCCCCTGTCAACACGGACTGCGACCGGTCAGAGAGAAAGGAGGAGAACCACCGTAGGACGTTGCCCCCCACCCCTAACTCCTCTAGCTGGTGCAGCATGATACCATGGTTGATGGTATCAAAAGCCGCTGAGAGGTCTAATAGGACTAGGACAGAGGAACAACCCCTGTCCCGAGCCCTCCAGAGATCATCAACCAACACGACCAATGCCGTTTCCGTGCTGTACCCAGGCCTGAAGCCCAACTGGAATGGATCCAGATATGACGATTCATCCAGGTACTGGGGGAGCTGTCGCACTACCACACTCTCAACAACCTTTGCAATGAAGCAAAGGTTGGAGACTGGACGATAATTTGCCCACACTGCCGGGTCCACGGAAGGCTTCTTGAGGAGAGGCCTCACCACCGCCTCTTTCAAGGCTGCAGGGAAGACACCCTCACTCAAAGAAGTATTTATAATCCCCTGGAGCCAGCCTCGTGTAACCTCCCGAGAGGCCAGCACCAACCAGGAGGGACACGGGTCCAGTAAACATGTGGCTGCGCTCAGTCTGCCCAGTATCCTGTCCACGTCTTCGAGCGTCACAGAATCAAACTCTTCCCAGATAATACTCACAAGACCTGCCTCTGTCCTCCCCCCTGAATCTACCCAGTCAGAGTCCAGGTGTTCCCGAATCTGAGCGATTTTGTCATACAGATACTGTACAAAATCCTCGGCTCTACCCTCCAAGGGGTCCTCCCGCGCTTCCTGGTGGAGCAGGGAGCGGGTAACCCTAAACAGGGCAGCTGGGCGATTATCTGATGACGCAATAAGAGCGGCAAAATAGTTATACTTTGCCACTTTCATCGCCACCAGGTAGGTCTTAATATGAGACCTTACCAGTGTTTGGTCAGATTCAGAATGGCTGGCCCTCCAACCACTCTCCAGGCGTCTTTTCTGGCGCTTCATCTCCCTCAGCTCCTCGGTGAACCAAGGAGCCAGGCGAGATCGACGCCGGGTCAGAGGCCGCAAAGGCACGACCCGATCCAAAGCTCCAGCGGCCGCCCTATCCCAGGCGGTCACCACCTCCTCAGTCGAGCCGTGTGCCAGAGCCTCAGGAAATGGCCCAAGGTCCGTCTGGAACCTATCAGGATCCATCAGGCGCCTGGGGCAGTACCACCTCAATGGTTCCGCCTCCCTGCGGCGGGGTGCGGCGGTTCGAAGGTCAAAGCGAAGGAGGGAGTGATCTGACCATGACAAGGGCTCGATCACTACATCCCCTATCTCAAGATCACTCAACCACTGACCAGAGACAAAAACCAGGTCTAGCATGTTTCCCCCCGTGTGAGTAGGGCCATGAACTAACTGGGTCAGGTCCATGGCCGTCATGGAAGCCATGAACTCCCGAGCCACCTCAGACGCCTCACCGACGGATGGCAGGTTAAAATTCCCCATGACCATAAGCCTGGGGGTGTCAACCACCACCGCGGCTATAACGTTGAGCAGCTCGGGCAGGGCTGCCATCACATGGCAGGGAGCCAGGTACGTAACCAGCACGACCATCTGCACCCCATGACCCCACTTCACAAGGAGGGACTCACATCCAGCCGTCTGAGAAACAGTGGCCTCCCTCGGACCAAGACCTTCTCTAATGACAACCGCCACCCCCCCCCGCCCCTCCCCTGTGTCCTTGGCTGATGGAATGCGTGGAAACCGGGTGGGCACATCTCAATGAGGGGGACCCCCCTCCTGGCCCAACCAGGTCTCCGTAATACCCGCCAGGTCCGCTCCCCCCTCCTGAACAAGATCACAAATGAGGGGGGCTTTATTTACCACGGACCGGGCGTTGCACAGCATCAGCCGAAGGCCCAGGGCCTGAGGGTCTGTGCAACCTGGGGAACGAGAGGAGCATTGGAGGCCGGAGCGCGCCACCGCTTGGAGCCAGCGGGTGCGCGCTCCCACAACCTGATGTGGCCCCCTGCTCCTGCCATATCTGCCCCTCCCACCCACAGTACTGATGTAATGTCCATCCACAACACAAGCTCTAACCCCCTCCTTGAACCCGGTTCCCGCACCTCTTGTGCCGTGCTCTTCAGCCGGCTCTGGCCTCCTCCCCGACAGGTTCTCCCACCGAGCCCACCCCCCTCCCAGAAACCTTTAAAACCTTATCTAAAAATTTCCCCAAAGAACCCCACAACCCCATCCTCGCCGCATGCCACCTCTCGGGATTCCAAAATCCGTCATCAACGTAGGCCCTCGATAGTGAGGAGGGCCAAACCTGCGAGAGGGGGGGAGTCTCGCAGCGCAAGCAGGTCAGCAGCCGTAAACATTGCACAAAACAGAGGTGGAGAGTCAACTGGTCAGGGCTTCACCAGATCGTCCAATAATACTGGGTCAAAGTAGATCTTCATATCAGGAGCTGGTTCACTGCCCTCTCACGGCAGTGAAGGGGGCCAGTGGCATCCCCCCACGTCTGGAGGATAATTATCCCAGTCACCCTCTCACAGTGACTGGGCCAGATGACACCGACAATAAAGTCACAATAGTCCATCCTTTCATCTGGCGGATGACAAACAGCCCCCTCAGCACCTGCACACCATTTTGCCCAGTTCTCCTCCAGTTTGGGGTCGCACAAGAAGCCAGCAGTTTGTAAAGTTATTAAAGACAATGGTGATAATTCCACAGGCACAAGTTCTTCCTTGGGGCGAGAGTAGGGATAGCAGACAAAGAACCCAGTCCAAGTCCAAGGGTGGGTGGCCATCAAAGGCCAACACCCACCCATACCTGGGGGAAGAAGCGGGGGAGGAGAAGCCACCCGAGGTGTCCAATAGAGCCCTGGTCAGCCTCCCGCCTCTCCTGCCCCAAATCTCCCCAAATCCCCAGTCTCAGCACTGATGACAAAAACCCCGGATAATAGGGGTCATGGCTCAAAAAAGAGCAGATGGTAATCCTGAGGGCAAGGCTGTCCGTATTCCCCCAGCCACCTACTGCAAGCTCTTTCCTCAGCCGGATGATCCATGGCAGCCATTGCCTTCCGCCACCACCACCGCCATCGCCGGCTCGCAACCGGCACCCTGGGCTCCCCATGGCACCTCCAGGACTCCCTAAAAACGTCCGGAGAGCGTCCCAGATATCCCTGGGCCACCAGGGTGCCAGGAAGGCAGCATGGAAGGCAGGCAAGCATGGCAGGACTGCAGGCCATGGACTGGTTCGGGGGCGTGGCCAGCCAGCCATTGCTCCCGGTTTAGCGAACTAGCCTCAATCTCCGCTACCTACTCACCCGAGCCAGTCCGAACCGGGAGCATTTCACCCCTGATCTGCTGTGAAGAAGAACTGTGTGCCTATACTGATATTTACCGTATTTTTCGGAGTATTAGATGCACCGGAGTATAAGACGCACCTACCTTTTTTGGTTGTTGTTTTTTTTTAAGTTTTTTTTATTTTTTAGACAAACACACATACAAACATACAATGTATTTTCTTTGAACAAAGTATTTGGCTGGTTCACAAATTTAAACAGTGTTTAGTCATTTCAATTAAATTTACAATTTCTATATTTCCTTTTTGCCATATTTATTCTTCATCTTTTTTTTAAAAAAACCAATATTACCCTTCATTCTCATCTCTAATCTTAATCAAATTCAATTTTTCCCTTCTATTCTATATTATACCCCTTCCCATTGTCATCTATTTTTATATCCATCCTCACATTGGTTAATTATTTAATATTACAATTGTTTAATACAAATTCAACATTTTTATATAAATCAATTAGTTATATAACTATCTTTTTGTATATTAATCAATATGAACATGAATATTCCAATTATTTCCATGCAATCCAATTTCTTACAAATCAATTAATTATATTTACCAATAATAATAAACCAAATAATTTTCCCCATATATTCCTCCAAACCACAACTTAACCATTTCTGCTTTCAACACAATATACAATTAATAGTATCTCAATTATTACAATTCCCTAGTTAAATAGAGCTTTTTTTCTTTTGTGTTTTAAAATCTTGAACTCTCCTCTTTTGCCCTAAATTTCCCATTGTTTGCAACTACCTTTTTTGGTGAGCAAAAAGAAAAAGAAATCTCTCCCTGCCTCATTTTGTCACATTGCAGGAAAGAGCCTGCTTTACTTTCAGTTTTGTTTTTACAGCATAGCTGGGGAAAAAAAGTCTGCTCTAGCACTCTTTGGAGCTAGTAGCAGAGCCCTGTGCAAAACAGCTGAGAGTAAATCAGCTGAGAGTCGGGAGGCCGATCTAATCAACTTGTGCTAATTAACCTATGCTGAAGCTGAAAGCTGTTTTTTCTTGCTGTTTGCTTGCAAGGAGGTAACTGCTGCGAGGCACAGGCCAAAGGATGGTGGCCAGTGGGTGGCAGGGCTACATTCGGTGTATAAGACGCACCTAAATTTTCACCCCCTTTTGCGGGGTAAAAAGGTGCGTCTTATACTCCGAAAAATACGGTAAACCCCTCAAAATGGCCAAACGGAAAGTGGAAAGAAAACGGAAAGAAAACAGGTGCTTTCAAAAGAGGTGGGAGGCAGAGTACCTAACGTTCGCACATGGGAAATTTAGATTCTGCCTAGCTTCTCTGCTATCACTATCTCTCAATAAAAGTTCCTTTTGAAATGCTGCCTGTTTTCTTGAAGGGATAGATGAGGCAGGGCCTTACAGCATGATTAAAGTGTGCAGTCTTGTGTCCAAACCAAAAGCAAGCATTTTTGAATGTAAGACTAAGCAGAAATATTGTTGCTGATCAGATATGTGAGCTTGCCACTGTTTTACAAGTACAGTTGATAGAAAAGGGAAAAGATTTCATTGCATATTCTCTTGATGTGGATGAGAGTACTGACATCACTGTCAGGGCACAGCTGACAATCTTCATCTGTGGAGTGGACTCAGGTTTATGCATTAAAGAACAACTTTTGGATATAAAATCAATGCATGGTACTACCACAGGAAACAACATATTTGAAGCAGTATCTAAATGTGTAAATGACATGAAACTGCCCTGGGACAAACTTACGGGACTGACAACGGATGGAGCACCTTCGATGTGTGGGGAAAAGAGTGGATTAGTGGGAAGGATGTGAGAGAAGATGAAGAGCAAGAATTGCACAGGTGAGCTGACAGCATATCACTGCATCATATACCAGGAAACACTAGGCAGCAAAGCCCTGAAATTGGAACATGTAATGAGCACTGTAACACAGACAGTTAACTTTATAAGAGCCAAAGGTTTAAATCACCGTCAATTTAAGTCTTTTCTTGAGGAAATACATTCTTTTTTTTTCTTGGAAATTTTTTTTATTTTTAAACAAAACTTAAAACATAAAACAATTATCATCCATTACAATTACAGAAAGTGTATTGATCGGTTACAAATCTTTTGTGCTTAATCCTCTATCCAACATTTTCTTATTTAACAGTTTATTCCATTATTATTCTCATTTACCAATTATTTAACAGTAAATTGTCCTCTATATGGGGAAAAAAACCTTTTATATGTTTTATTATCTTATCTATTTCATATTTCATTTCCATTCTTTCTTGTCTAACCATTGATAAAATAAATCCCATATCAAATAATATTGTTTATCTTCTTGTTCCCTAATTTCAAATGTCAATTTACTCATTTCAGCACACTCCAAAATTTTCTTGATAACGTCGTCATCCGTGGGTATCTTCTCACCTTTCCAGTTTCTAGAAAATACAATTCTAGCCACAGTTAAAACATTCACAATTAAATATCTCATTTCTCTATTGTATATTTCTGGTAAAATCCCCAATAAAAATATCTCTGGTTTAAAGTCAATATGTTTCTTTGTCATTTTTTCCAACCATTTGTGGATTTTAGTCCAATATCTTTTAGCTTCTGCACATGCCCACCACATATGGTAATATGAGCCCGGAGTCTGATGACACTTCCAACATTTCTCCGATTTATTCTTGTACATTCTGGCTATTCTCGCCGGGGGGTAAATGCCACCTGTAAAACATCTTATACAAATTTTCCTTATATGCTGTTGACATTGTCATTTTATAATTCTGCAACCATAATTTTCCCCATTTCTCTAAGTCAATCACATGACCCACATTTTTCCCCCATGCAATCATTGTTTCTTTAACTTGTTCTTCTGTCAAATTTACTTCTAATAAATGACTGTACAATTTTTTAATTACATGGTCATCAGAACCTGTTAAGATTTTATCTAAGTTTGTCAAGTTACTATAAAAACCCTCCTTTTTAGAATCTTCATCATATCTAGACTGTATTTGCATATATGAAAACCAATCCATTTCAAACTCTTGTTCTTCTAGTTCTTGCTTTGACTTAAGTTCACCCCTTTCATTTAATAATTCACCATATCTAACAATTTGTTCCTTCCTAAATGTTATTGCATGTGAGACTGCTTCAATAGGTGATAACCAGACTGGAATTTTTAAATAGTAACATTGTTTAATCTTCTCCCAGTTTAATAACAAAGACTCTCATATCATATGTCTTCTGAAATAACCCTGTACTTTTGTACTTTTATACCACATAAAAGCGTGCCAACCCAACAGTAAATCATGTTCTTCTAAAGTCAACAATCTAATATTCCTTAGCGTTATCCATTCTTTAATCCACATCAAGTTACAAGCTTGATAATACAATTCCCAATCCGGCAAACCAAAACCTCCTCTTGATCTAACATCTTGCATCAATTTTAGTTTTATCCTTGCCTTTTTGCCCTGCCATATATATTTTAACACCATTTTATTCAAATCTTCAAAATATTTTTTCCCCAACTTAATTGGAATTGTCTGAAATAAGTATAAAAGTCTGGGCAGTATATTCATTTTAATAGTTGATATTCTCCCTATCAATGATAGCTGCAAATTCTCCCATTTTGTTAGATCTGTCGCTATCTGTTGTTTAAGCTTATCATAATTATTCTCCTTAAGAGTACCACATCTTGCTGTCAAATGTATTCCCAAATATTTAACCTTTCTAATTTGATTTTAAAAACACCCTGAAGAGCAAATGCAATTAGGATTCAATATAGAAGTAACTCAGCGGCAGAATTGAGCCTGAATTTAAGTTAATTTTCCTAAAATATAAACTATTCCTATGTGTGGATATCAGTGGAAAGTTTTACCTTAAACTTGACTGGACTGGACTGGAAAGGAGACTTACTTTTTTATCTGCTTAAATATTAAATTTTTGATGTTGACTGAGATTATTAATTTTGGAATTAGATTTGTCATTTTGTTTTTGGCAGACTTTTATTTTTTAACATTGTTTCTGCTATATTGCTAATTGAAAGGAGAAGTGAAAGTGGAAGAAATAAGAGACATTGCCATCTAGTGGATTGAAACATTGTATTTTCCTTTTGTTTTGTTTTTTTAACTGAGGGGAAAGGGGAAAAAAAGTAGCAACTGTGTTATTTTCCAAGGTCAATTGGCTAATTTACAGATAAAATTTAAAAAGGACATCAAAGAATGTCTACAAGTCTGTTTATACAGGTGTCTTGCTGAGAAAAGCATTGTTGAAAGGCGATTAAAACTGGAAAGAAGAAAATAACAGCAGCTCTGGAAAAGAGAGCTGTTAGATTAAGTGTGCACAAGAAAGAGATTCTGAATGTTACACAGTTGTGGACTTTTATATTAGATGGAAATTCTTTCCCTTTCTAGTTCTACCTTTCCACTTCACTTATATTTTCATTTTTAAAACATTGGAACAGATATATACATATATTTTTCTCCCCTTTTTTTTCTTTTTCTTTTATTCTTTTATTCCTTCACAATAAGTGTTTACTTAATTGGATTAAGGCACATAAGAGCCTGAAGATTTTTTTTTTATCTTTTTAATTTACTGATTGGAGATTGTTATTTGAATTTGTTTTTGGCTACTTTACACAATTGGATTAAGACATACAAGAGTCTGAAGAAACTTTTCCTTTTTCTCTTTTGGCCCTTTTTCTTTTTCTTTTTTCTTTTTTTACTTGCTGATTGGAGATTCTTACCTGAATTTGTTTTTGGCTATCCCAGATGATTGGATTAGGGCACACAAGAGCCTGACGAGTGTTGGTTTTTTTGGGGTACTTTTTTTTCTTTGCTTTGCTTCTTTTTCCTTTTCCCCCCTTTTTTGGTCTCTTTTCTGTTTTTTCTTTTTTCTTTTTATCCTTTTGTAATCTACCATCTACAAAATGGATTAGGGTTGAGAAGAACCTGAAGATATATTATCTTACTGTGTCGAGTTGGATTACTTATAGAAATGAGCAAAAAAGCAGCAGTTATTAGTTCTGCTGGATCGACCCCCTCTTCATCACCAGCGGGAGGACAACAATCAATACAGACAATGATTCAGCAGGAAAAAGAGAAAGAACATGAGAAAGAAAAGGATGCAACAATGCAGATGATTTTGCAAGGAATACAAGATATAAAATCCAAAATAGAGAAAACAGATGAAAAAGTGGAGAATATACAACAGATGATGAAGAAATATGAAGACAGACTTGAAAAAATTGAAGAAAAAGAGGAACAAAGAGATAAAAAAATCAGAGAGATGGATAATAGATTAGAAGAAGTTGAACGTGATAGAAGCGGCTTAGGATGGGAGATGGATAAATCAGAATTTTACTTAAGATTCCAAAATGTGGAGGAAGAAAAAGGAGAAAATTTGGCGGAAAAAATGATAGAAATTCTTGCAGGGGCTCTAGAAATTTCTAAAGAAAAAATGTTTGATGGCGTTGACGAAATATACCAAGTATGTACTAGATATGCAATGAGAAATAAACTACCAAGAGAAGTCCACATAAGATTTACCAAAAAATCAATTAAAACACAAATATTGCAGATAGCAAAAGAGAAGGCGTTGCAATACAAGGGCAAGGAAATTACAGTGCTGAAGCAAATACCGAGAAGAGTAAGAGAGCTGAGAAAAGAGTATCAATTTTTGACAAAAATACTGCTCCAGAAAGGAGTGAACTACAGATGGCTGATACCAGAAGGATTGGTGTTTACATGGCAAACGCAAAGATTTAAAATAGATTCAGTTGACAAAGCTAAAGCATTCCTTGTGGAATATATAAGAGAAAAAGATGCTGAGCCAAGAAAGGAAGAGACACTGCTCCAACTACAAGAAGAGGATCTCCTGATGATGGGAAAGGAGGAGAGCGCATTAGAAGGCGCAGTAGGAGGTGCTATAGAATACAAAGAACGTGAATTGAGACCTAATAGATCAACAAAACCAACACACAAAGTATAAACATGGAGGAGAAAAAGTTAATTACAATAAATATAAATGGACTTAACATAGCAACTAAAAGAAGAAAAATATTTCACAAATTGGAGAAATTGAAAATGGATATAATCTGTTTACAAGAAGTGCATATTAAAAAGCAGCATGAATTACTTTTGGTACAGCCTAAACTAGGGAAATTATTTGCTTCAATGCCACAATGTAAGAAAAGAGGAGTGGTTTTGTATATCAAAGATACAATATTAGCGGAAAAAATTTATGAAGATGGAGAAGGACGAATTTTGATGGTGGAAATGACAGACAACAACAGGAAAATATTGCTAACAGCGATATATGCTCCTAGTGACAATCAAGAAAACTTTTATAGAAAATTACATTTGAAATTAATAGAGCTGGACTACGACAACATCTGTATGATGGGAGACTTCAATGGAATAGTAGATGAGAAAATGGACTATAATACACAAAAGACAACAAAACAAAGTAGGAAAACTTTGCCGAAATCTTTTTTTAAGATGATAGAGGAAATAAATTTAAAAGATATATGGAGAGAAAGAAATGTAAAAAATAGACAATATACTTTTTATTCCAATAGACATTTATCATGGTCCAGAATAGATATGATATGGTTGACAATGGACTTGACCTCGAACATAGAAGAAATAGCCATAGAGGCTAATACTTGGGCAGATCATAATCCAATGATGATGAGATGGAAAGGACAAAGGAGAAGGTCTAGATGGACTTTAAACACTACAATATTAAAAGAAAAGGATTTCCTACAGAACATGGAGAAAGAACTAGCTTTTTTTTTTCAAAGAAAATAGAAAAGAGGATACTTCACTGCAGAATCGATGGGATACCATGAAAGCTTATGCCAGAGGCCTGATTATTGACTATACAAGGAAAAGAAATATTAAAAAAAGGCAAGCATATAAAATTCTAGAGGATGATTATAAGACATTGGAAAAAGAACTGCAGAAGTTCCCACAAAAAAAAGACATTAAAATGAAAATGGACATGATTAAACATAAAATGGGATTATTAGAGAAAGAAGAGCTAGCACAAAAAATCAGGAACGCTAAACAGAAATATTTTGAAGATGATAATAAACCAGGCAGATGGCTAGCATATACATTGAAAAAAGAAAGGAACTCAAGGAAAATAACACAGTTAATAGATGATCAAGGACAAATTAGATTTGGAAATGAGGAGAAGAACATTGTACAAGACTATTATAAAAAGCTATATGAAAAAGAAAAGATAGAAGAGGAAAATATTAAACAATATTTACATAAGGCGAATTTACCTCAGATTCCAAAAGATGTTGAGATGATGTTAGAAGGGAATATAACAATGATGGAGTTGACAGGCGGAATATTATAAGACTTTGCAGGAATCACTGAGTCTCCCATTACTAGAAATTATGAACGAAGTAATGTTACAGAAGGAAATACCCAACTCATGGTTAGAAGCATATATTACACTTATTCCAAAAGAAGATACCGACCTACAACAAGTCAAAAACTATAGGCCAATATCCTTGCTAAACTCAGACTATAAAATCTTCGCTATAATACTAGCAGAAAGACTTAAAAGATATTTAAATAATTTTATACACCCGGACCAAAATGGATTTCTGCCAAAAAGGCAGATTAGAGACAATTTGAGGATAATTTTGGATACATTGGAATATTATGATGTGCACCCAGAAAAGCAAATGGCTTTGATGTTTTTAGATGCACAGAAAACCTTTGACAATGTGAACTGGCAATTTATGATACTACAATTGAAACATATGGGCTTTGGAGAGAAATTTGTCCAAGCTATAGAAGCTATATATTATAAACAAACAGCAAAAATAATGATGAATGGAGAGCTGACAGAATTTATTGAAATACAAAAAGGAATGAGACAAGGTTGTCCATTGTCACCATTGTTGTTTGTGTTAACATTAGAAGTACTAAACAGAAATATCAGAGAAGAAAAAGGAATAAAAGGAATGAAAATTCAAAATCAAGAATACAAATTGCAAGCATTTGCTGATGACCTGGTGTTTATCTTGGAAGAACCACTTCAATCTGTAAACAAATTGATAGACAAAATAGGAGATTTTGGGAAAGTGGCTGGTTTGAAAATAAATAAAGACAAAACGAAGATGTTGACAAAAAATATGTTAAAAAAACAGAAAGAAGAATTGGCGGAAGTATCAAGGATGCAGGTCACGAATGAGGAAATACATTCTGAACTTGGTGATCTGCCCTATCACACAGAGGTGCAATGGCTAAGTTGAGAAAAAGTGCTCATTAGATTTTTCGAGTTGTGTAAGGAAATCTGTCAGTTCATGGAAAGTAAAAGAAAAGACTCAACAGTACTGCGGGATGAAAAGTGGCTGTGTGAATTAGCTTTTCTGTGCGATAATAACTATGTATGATGCAGAGAAAGCCTTTCAAGTTAAGCTGCGACTGTGGGAGACTCAGATGCAGCAAGGAAACTTGAGTCACTTTCCCTGTTGCCAAACAATCATAAACCAAGTCTCCACCGCTGTGTTCTCAGATGCTCATTTTGCTGATCACTTCACATGGAGTTTACACATCACTTTGTTGACTTTGAAGCACAGAAATTCAATTTTGGACTGCTCAGTAATCCATTTGCAGTTGACATGGAGAAAGCACCTGTAAACATCCAGATGGAGCTGATAGAACTCCAATGTAACAGCACACTTAAGGCAAAGTATGATTCTGTAGGGCCTGCACCAGGGGTGGGTTCTACTTACCTTTACTACCGGTTTGCAATGGGATCACGCGCACACGCTCGCTTCACTCACATGCGCGCCTTGCTTCTGCACATGCGCAGAAGCTTCTGCACATGTGCAGATCGCTGATGACGACATCCGGGGCGGTGGGTGGGGCCTCCCGCCGGTTTTACTACCAGTTCTTGCGAACTGGTCCAAACTGGGGGCAACTCACCACTGGCCTGCACAGTTCACCAGGTTCATGAAACAATGCCCCAACTCTGCCTACAAGCTACTCGAATGCTCTGCATGTTTGGTAGTACATACCTGTGTGAGCAATTTTTCTCTGTGATGAGGGTGAACAAAAGCACACACAGAAGTTTTCTCACTGATGCACACCTCCACTCTATCCTGAGAGTTTCCATAGCTCAGAACCTAACCTCAAACATGGATGAACTTGTAGGCAAGAAAAGATGTCAAACATCCAGCTCAGACAAACTGTCAAGAGAGAAAGAAATAGCTTATGTTTTTTCTTTGTTTTAAAATTGTTTTTGCAGATTTGAAATATTTGTTCAAATTTGAAATGTTAATCCTGTTTGGCCCATGTCTTGGACATAATACGCTCCTGAACTAATATGATACAATAGTCTTACATGCAACTGGCCCTTTGAGGGCAACCATAATGCTGATGCTGCGAAAAGTTTGCAGGAAGCAGTTTCCACAAAGTCCAACTTCTGCCTTGAAAGATCTCTGGAGAGGCCGGTTTGGCATCGCTGTGACATAGTCGTAGGGAGCGGGGCTCAGCAAACCTAGGCTGAACTCTCCTCGCTGGGGGGCCCTTAAAGGGCTAAAATCACCTTGTAGTGGTGACGAAGAAAGGAGGGATGCCTTGCAGATCGCGGAGAGTGACAACTCTCCTGCTTGATCCGAGGCTCACTCTCCTGTCCAACAATGAGGAAGGAGATGGCCACTGGGAAGCTGGGACAACCTAAGAAAGAAATGTGCTGGAGCAGTGTTTGAACAGTAGACTGGAGCTGAGTGAGATTATTTTCAACTTCTTTACTAGAGATTAAACCCCAAAGAAAAGAAACTCCGAAAAGACAATTCTCCAAAATGTTTAAAGCTGTTAACAATTACTTAGAGGAAGATTACAGACCCAAAAGAAAATGAAACCTAAGAGAGGATATAATTTTTAAAATATAGAATTACTGGATTTGAACATTTTATTGGCAACATCTTGAAAAGGCATTTTAAAATGCTGAAAACATTGGGCTGATTATTGGGAAAAAGTGAAAGAAATTATCTGAAGAAATCAACGCTGTTAGATTGAGTATCACGTTGAAATTTTAGGTGATGATGCCATCTACCGGTGAAAGAAAGGAAATACACTATATTTTTATAAGGCTGGGAAGACCTTGGAATAATCTTTAACACTGAGTGGAGGTAAACACATCTGGAAGACTGTGTTTTTTGCTGTATACTGTTTGATACCTATTTGTTTCACGACTAAGGAAGGAAAATCTCTGAGACTTTTAAAGATTGCTAAGTAGAGTGGTTCACAAACACTTGGAACTATTATTGGAATCAAAGAGCTGGTGAGGTGGCTGATGAAGACGAGGGAAAATCTGGAAGGAGTAAACTGACTGGTGGAGGACTATAAAGAATTATAAATATTGCGTACTTCGAGGAATGACTCTGGGACTGAGTGAATAGTTGTAAGACTGTTTTTTTGATGTTACAGATAACTAAGAGTGTGGGATTTTGATAGATTTGTGAGTAATTTTTGGACTTATTAAAATAAGATAAAATGCTTCAACAGGAAATAACAAGCATATTTCAAAAAGTAATGTCATTGATGTTTCAAAGTATCTATGAAACTATAACAAAGAACCATAGGGAGATAAAGGATCTGATGTATGATATAGATGTGAGACTAGAAAATGTTCAGCAAATAACAATGAAAAATGAACAGGAAACCCAGGAAACAGAGGAGAGAATAGAAAAAAACCGAGGAAGGGAAAGAGCAGACAAAACAACAAACGAAACCAAAAGATAAGGAGAAGGAAGAGATAATCAAAACAGATGAAACAGATCAAGCTGACAATATATTTAGAGACTTAAAAATAGAATTGAACAAGCAGGTAGACATTCTTGAAGTGAGGACAGAGACACTCACAGGCATAGTGAAGATCCGGCAGCAAGAGGTAGAAGAGGGAACACTTAGACCAAGAAAGAATGATACAGGGAGACATAAAACTTCAAAGGAGGAGTATGGAAAGCATGTCAAAAAATCAATAAGAATTGATATACTAAAACGAAAGAGAGATGACGGGTAGAAATAGAATACTCACCAATATAAGATATGTACTATCAAGATTTAGAATAGAGGTAGGAATTAGAAAGAGGGAAAATATTGTTATGTATACTCTTTTATAATGTTTTAAAATTAGTATGTAGAGGGAAGGATCAGAAGCTGAAAGATGATTGTATTATATACCTTTAAATATCATTATTAAGGTTACCATGGTTATTAGCATTGAGTAATATAACATAACATTGAACAACTAAATGATGAGGGATTATATACAAGGTGGAGTAAATATTACAATGTTAACAACTTTAATTGCATATTTATAATGTTACAATAATAATAATTAACAATAATTAATTACATTATGACTAATGTAATTAATATAATTAAAATGGATAAGAGATGAAGGATAGAAATAGAATACTTATTAACGTAAGATTGGCGTTATCAAGATATGAAATAGAGGTAGAAATCAGAAAGGGAGGAATACCACAATGAATATTGTTATATAACATGTTAAAATCAGCAGGTAGATGAAAGGATAAGAAGTTGAAAGATGACTGTGTTCTGTATAATGTTATTGTCCCCCCCAATTGGGGGGGACAACGCGGGAGTAGCGGAGGTGAAGGCAGCAATACCTGGCTGGTGTAACCTACCAGCACGTGTCCTGGATCGTGGGAGACGCTGAAGAACCCATGTACCTCTTGGCTGAACACAGGCACAATCATGGCCAACTCAGAAGCCGGGAGCACATGCAGATACACGTTTCCATCTGGCAAGCCCGAGGCTGAGACTGGACAATGTGGCCAGGCGCTCCCACGGCCCAGCTCAGTCGGGACTGTGGGCACCAGGAGCATCCTTGACTGACCTTATGGGACCCCCTAAAAGGGCAACCCATGTGGCTACCACAGTTGGGCCCACAAGGTCCCAGGGGCAGAGACTTCATCCAGGATTTCAACAACCAGATCCCCCTCCTCCAGTCATAGGCCAGAGACCTGCAGTCCCAGGGCCTGCTTGGGGTCCTGGTTGGGTCCCTCCACAAGTGGCATGGGGACCCCCCACCTCTGCAGGGATCTTTCGATGATGACCCAGACCGGGTGGCATTATTCATCAGTCAAGCCATTAGCCACCTAGACTATTACACCCGACTATATCCATAACAATGGGCGATGGTGGGTGTGGTGACGACTGTTCTGGAGGGCGAAGCTGCAGAATGGGTAGCCAACCTGCACTCGGAAAATGTCAAGGAGTTAGCAGACCCGGGCACCATCGTGGCAGCCCTGGGCAATGGGGATGGAGCGCTCAGGAACATGGCAGGGCAGAGCTGGATCCGAGTCATGATTCCGGTTAGCTAGCCCAAAACTCAGGGTGAAGCGAGACTCAGATAAAACCCAATTTGAGCAGGCCACTGGAACTCAAGTTTCCTTGTTAGGAGCTGTGATGAGAGGCACTGACCCTACAACCCATAGGGATAGGGGGGAACAGGATGTAAGTCAACCAGTCAGTAGGAGACAGCACAGCCACCAGAAACCGAATAGTACTGCATCAAGGCCGGTTTTCAGGGACCACGTGCCAGTTATGCCTATGGGGCCATGGCCTTCGCATATGCATTGGGGTCCGCCTCCCATACAGGCATCCTTTGATGGCAGTTCTGATTGGGTGGCCATCTTCCTGAGCCAGTTTATCAGTTATCTGGATGTCTATGGCCGTTATTACCCATCCCAATGGGCACTGGTCATTGCTATCACAGCTGTTCTAACGGGAGAGGCAGCTGATTGGGCTTTTCTTGGAGGCGCTGTGAGTGAGATTCGAAGACGAAACCATGGCACAAGTAGCAGAGGGGGAGATCGTGGCACTCAAACAAAGGGGACGTCCTGCTAAGGACTACGTCAAAGTCTTTCGTAAAACTGCCAGCCAATTGCGGTCATGGCCTGAACGTCTTTTGGTACACCAGTTTCACATGGGCCTAGACCATGATCTTCCACAGGCGTGTGTTTATCGTGGTTTACACCCCCCCCCCCTCGTCTCGCCGAATGGTTTTGGGCGGTGGTAGAATTGGATGTGGGACTGAGAGAATTCCGGGGCCGTGAAGATACTGGACCAGGTCAATTTTGACAGGGTATGGATAGACCACCATTGACTCATCGTTTACAACCACCTGTACCTGTAACAACTAGCCATGCTGGAAGGCCCTCTTTCCGGTGTTTCCGTTGCAACCAAGAGGGACATCTAGCTATGGAATGTCCTATACCACCTCCAAGGATACCTGGTTCCAGTCCTGTGATGTTGGGGGATAGGGCTAGAGACCGGTCAAGGCAAACCCCCAAACGATCCAAGACAGCCTCTCAGACACTACCTACCGAGGCTGAGACTCCCACAGTGGTCATTGACAGCATGCCAGGTCCCAGGAAAGCAACCATGACACCTTCTGGTGAGAGTGAGGAGGAGGATCCTAATGATCCAATGGTGAGCGAGCCTATTAGACCTTTTGTAATACCAGTGACAGTAAGAAAACTGTGTACATTCCTAGGAGTGAAACAGGGTGCATTGATTGATTCCGGATGCACTAGGTGTTTGATACGTAGGGCGGTGATTGAAGAATTGGGAATTTGTATGGTGAAGTTGAAACAACCCATCAAGTTCGAGCAAATGGATGGTTCCACTCTTGGCGGTGCACCTGCTATGCATGTTACTGAACCTGTCTGCTTAGAAATAGGAGAACATCAAGAGGACATTAGGTTTATAGAGATTTGGACTGACCACAAAAATTTAATAGCTCGCCAGACTTTGAGAAAATTAACCCCAAAACAGGTGCGGTGGGCGCAGTATTTTTACCGATTTAATTTCATCCTGAAATACGTACCTGCTGCCACAATTCAACAGTAAGAGGGAAGATATTTTATTTTATTTATTTTATTTATTTCGAATTTATATACCGCACCTTCTCCCTAGGGACTCAGGGCAGTGTACAGCCAGATAAAAACATACAATACAAACATTAAAAAACAATTAAAAGGATATATATTAATTTGGCCCCAATTTAAGATAACAAACCAATTAAAAAATTAAAAATATGTTAAAAAAATATGTTAAGCCAGCCCGGCTTGCTGAAAAAAGAAAGTTTTAAGGGCACAGCGGAGGGCACTGAGGTCTTGGATTCTCCTTATCTCTGGGGGCAGCTGATTCCAGAGGGTAGGTGCCCACACAGAGAAGGCCCTCCCCCTGGGGGTCACCAGCCTACATTGTTTGGCTGATGGCACCCCGAGGAGGCCCTCTCTGTGGGAGCGCACAGGTCGGTGGGAGGTCATCGGTAGCAGCAGGCGGTCTCGAAGATAACTAGGTCCTATGCCATGGAGCGCTTTAAAGGTGGTAACCAACACCTTGAAGCGCACCCGGAAGACCACTGGGAGCCAGTGCAGCTCACGCAGGAGCGGTGTTATATGGGAGAGCCAGGTGGCTCCCATGATTACCCGCGTGGCCGCATTCTGGACCAGTTGGAGTCTCCGGGTGCTCCTCAAGGGGAGCCCCGTGTAGAGAGCATTGCAGTAGTCCAGGCGCGAGGTGACGAGGGCGTGAGTGACTGTGCACAGGGAATCCCGATCAAGAAAGGGCCGCAACTGGCGAATCAGGCAAACCTGACAGAAGGTCCCCCTGGCTACAGCCGTCAGATGTTCCTCCAAGGACAGCTGCGTATCCAGGAGGACTCCCAGATTGCACACCCTCTCCGTGGGGGCCAAAGACTTGCCCCCAATAGTCAGTGATGGAGTCAAATGACTATATCGGGATGCCGGGAACCACAGCCACTCAGTCTTGGAAGGGTTGAGCTTGAGCCTGTTCCTCCCCATACAGATCCGCACAGCCTCCAGGCACTGGGACATCACTTCAAGGGCATCGTTGGGGTGGCCTGGGGTGGAGATGTACAGCTGGGTGTCATCAGCGTACTGATGGTACTTCACCCCAAAGCCACAGATGATCTCACCCAGCGGCTTCACATAAATGTTGAACAGAAGGGGCGAGAGGACCGACCCCTGAGGCACTCCACAAATGAGAGGCCTCGAGGTCGACCTCTGCCCCCCTGCCATATAGCGGTATCATACAAACCATGATACCTCTGGGACAAGTGGCAGGGCAGGTACATGGAATTGAACCCACAAATCCATGGCTTATGGCTTTACGGGATGAATTAAAACAGGATGAGTGGCTTCAGAGCCACACTCTGTCAGTTATCTGTAGGGATGGCCTTGCTTGGAGGGGCAATAGGCTATACATACCCCTAAAGCTCAGAGGACCTGTGTTAAAATGATGCCATGACATGAAAGTCGCTGGGCATTTTGGGTTCCTCAAAACACTGCACCTCACAAGGCGCCAATTCTGGTGGCCGAAAATGCGATCCCATATAGAGGAATATGTACGTGATTGCACGAGTTGCACCTTAAACAAACCACGACAGGGGAAACCCTTAGGTGTGTTACAAACAGTAGCCGAGCCCAACTGGCCATGGGATGAAATAGCCATGGATTTCATTGTAGACCTTCCGGACAGTAACAGCTGTACAGTAATTTGGACAGTAATCGACCTGTTCTCCAAACAGGCACACTTCATCCCATGTCTCGGGCTTCCTTCAGCCCGTCAGTTGGCTAAACTGTTTATACAACATATCTACCGGTTACACGGAGTACCACGTCGCATAATCTCAGATAGGGGGGTGCAATTTACCGCTCGTTTCTGGCAGAATTTCATACAACTGATAGGCTCATCACAGGGGCTGAGTTCAGTTTTCCACCCCAGCACCAATGGTGCGGTTGAACGAGCTAATGCAATGATAGAACGATATTTACGAAGTTATGTGTCATATCAACAAATGGATTGGGCTGGGTTAATACCGTTTGCTGAAGTAGCCTATAATAACACGGTGCACCGCAGTACATGACTTACTCCATTCCGAATAGTAACTGGACAGGATTTCCCTCCTATCCCAGAACTGGAACTACAGTCTTCTGGGACAGGGTCATCGATAGAACCAGCTGGGTGGGTCAATAAGATTCATGAAGTGTGGCTGCAAGTTAAACAGTCATTACAACTAGCAGCCCAGGAATATAAACAGCAGGCAAACAAGAGAAGGACCGATCACAGACCATTTCAGGTTGGGGATCAAGTGTATTTGTCCACAAAATACATAAAATTTAAAATACCCAGTAAGAAACTAGGCCCAAAATACATTGGCCCCTTTACAGTCACCAAGGTAATCAACCCCGTCACAGGAGCCCTGAAACTCCCATCCTTGTTAGGAAGAATTCACCCAGTGTTTCACAGCAGCCTATTAAAACCCGCAAAAAATGTTACCCCATGTGATACAAAGCCTGGACCGGTGTGTGATGACCAGTATGAAATAGATGAGATCCTAGACTCTCGGTGGTACAGGGGTAGAGTGAAGTATCTGGTAAAGTGGATGGGATATCCAAACACAGAGGCATCATGGGTAAGGGAGGAGGATATCAACCCCGACAGGCTGTTAAGGCGGTTCCACCGAAAACACCCTCACAAACCAGGGGGAAAAATCAGTAATCTCTCTCCTTTATTTATTACAGGTGGACTCCTGGTAGAGGGGCTGCCTGTCGAGCCATGTCCGCAGCTCAACACATGAGCAACAAAATGAAATAGAAAAGCTGAAAAAGCAGAAGCCGGGTGGACATGAGGGCAAGCAACAGAAGACCGGCCTGGTGGGGGGAAACTGCAACGAAGACGGGACACATATGGTGGTGGTGGCACAGGGTGATAATAAACTGAACTTACAGCTCTGGCAAACAACACTAGGAAGTGTGAATGGGTGGATCGCTTCACCCCGACTGCAAAACAGCTGCGAAGACTGAAAGAGCAGCAGCCACGTGCCTAAGGCAATTGGAGAGCAATTAGAGGGGCGGAGCATTGCCTTGAAAGCCGGCGCTGAGAGGCAGAGGCTCTCAGCGCCGATTTTGTATTGTTAGAACTCAGCGTTACTTGTAGCCGGCTTGTAGCTGAAATAAACCCACTTCTGGCAAGCATTTCATCCATGTTTCAGTTTAATTCAAGGGCTCAGCACAAGTGTGGCCAGGCGGGCTGAGATCGGTCTTATCCAAGGCTTCCCCCATTCCGGCTGCTACTGCAGAAATGGCAAGCAGGGTGGAGTCAGCAACGGCATGCACTCTGGACATAACAACTGGTAAATGGGGGTTTCCCTCCCCCCACCCACCTGAATGACAACCGCGATGCTTTGAGGTTGACAGTATGCTGGTGCAGCAATTTCAAAATGGCCTGGACTGCGATATCCGACAGGCTTGCATATACCAGGGTCTCCTGCATCGACTACAAGACTGGTTTCACACGGCCATGGACTTGGACACCGGGTTGCTTTTGGTGCAACCTCTTCGGTCATAGGGTGGCGGAATGTACAATGCCAGGTGCACAACAGCTATCAAAAACCCCTGCGCCTTCAGGAATGCCTTGGAAGAGTTCGGGTCGACCCCGCCAATCTCCCGAACGGACTCAAGAGGTAGTTCACACAATGCCAGTGAACACCATCCTGATGACCCAGCAGGAGGGTTCCCCAGCAACAGCAAAGGCACCACTGGTGGCGTACGACAGCGATGACAATGAATCCGAGGATCCAATGGTAATCGAACCAATTCAGCCTTTCACCATCCCAGTTATGATAAGGGAGTTACACACACAAAAAGGGGCCTGATATGGGGCATTACTTGACTCAGGGTATACTCGGTGTCTCATCAATCAAAAGATAGTGGATGAGCTGGGTATAGGGGTAAGAAGACTGGCGAGGCCCATTAGTTTTGAGCAGGTAGACGGCCCAATTCGGGGGTGTGCGTGTGTGTGCTGGCTACCCATGTCACGGAGCCGGTCCGGTTAGAGATAGGGAAACATTGGGAACTCATCCGATTCATTGTAGTAGCCACAATGAATGAATTCCTGATATTAGGCTTAGCATGGATGGACAAATGGGGTCCCACAATATGGTGGGAGGGAGGGTTCCAGAAACTACGGATAACCACTGGCCCCAATCAACCACCACATGAACAGGGGTGGGCGGAGGGGTCTGGAACCTGTGATAAGCCTGTGTGTCAAGCCACCCAGGACCCCACATTCCCTCAGGTTTATGCTGATCTGGCAGATTTATTCAGTGAGGCAGAATGTGAGAACTTGCCCCCTCATAGGCCCACAGACTGCGCCATCGAGTTAATATCTGGGGCAAGGTTACCAAAACCCCGGATGTATTCGATGAGGCCACAAGAAATGACCGAGTTAAGAAGGCATATAGATAAGAACCTGGTGAGAGGTTTTATTAAGCCCAGTAGGTCCCAGTTAGCTGCACCTGTACTGTTTTGGGGGAAAAAAGATGGCGGGTTACATCTTTGTGTTTATTTCCGGGGTCTCAATGGCATTTGCATGGAACATCTCTACCCCTTACCATTGATGAAAGACCTGTTAGCGACCCTTGCGAAGGGCTGGTTTTTTACCAAGTTAGACTTACAGGAGGTGTATTATCGGGTCAGAATCCAACCAGATGATGAGTGGAAAAACGTGTTCAACTGTCCGTTAGGGAGCTACCAGTTCCAGGTGATGCTGTTTGGGCTGCAAGGGGCCCCGGCGGTGTTCATGCAGCTCACCAATAAGGTGCTGCATGAACACCTATACCGGGGGGTCCTTGTATACCTTGACGACATTTTGATATACACCACCACAATGGAGGAACACACTCGATTAGTGAGGCAGGTGCTTCAGAAACTCCTAGGGGCCAAGCTGTACGTGAAGCTTTCCAAATGTGAATTCCATCAAACTGGGTTGGATTATCTAGGCTACCGTATTTCTAGCCAAGGGGTGGAGATGGATCCACATAAAGTGCAGACCGTTTTGGAATGGCAAGCTCCCCGGACTAGGAAGCAATTACAGAGCTTCCTAGGTTTTGCCAATTTCTATCGGCAATTCGTTCCATCTTTTGCACGGGTCGCCTTGCTGTTAACTGACTTACTACAAACAAAGAAGACCAATACCAAACCCTGGCCAGGCCAACCCCTTTCCTGGATGGTGGAATGTCAATGGGCATTTGAGGCATTAAAGGCCCTCTTTGCACGGGAGCCCATATTAAAACATCCTGATCCTGAACAGCCATTCGTTGTTCAGGCCGACGCCAGTGATGTTGCAGTGGGTGCAGTTTTATTACAATTGAATACCGACGGCCGTTTACAACCCTGCGCCTATACGTCTCGGAAGCTAATACCTAGGGAAAGGGGTTGGGCCATCTGGGAAAAAGAGGCCTTTGCGGTAAGGTGGGCACTCCTTACATGGCGGCACTTGCTGGAAGGGGCCCAACAGAGGTTCGAGGTGTGGACGGACCATAAAAATCTTGAGGCTTTACAGACACCCAGACGCCTATCACCAAAACAGGTCCGATGGGCACAATATTTTCAAAGGTTCCGTTTCACCCTCAAGTATGTCCCAGCCGGGAGGAACTTCCTAGCTGATGCATTATCACGTATGCCGCATGTTAAGGAATTCACAGAGCAACCCTTGAGTAGCAAGGGTGTGCACATGAAAGTGATTGAGAGTAGTTACGAAATAAACACAGCCAACACACAGATACACTGAGTTGTGTTTACTAGGAAATAGTAATAAGGCACAGTCCAATAAACAGTCCAGGTCATACACAGATAAGCAGTAGATAGTAAAACAATAGTACAGGGATAATCCAATAACAAAGTCTTCTTATCAGTCATTGTAGTCATACACAATAATCAGTTCTTCTGTATTTGCAAACAGTAGCAAAACACAGCAAAGAGCAGTAAACAGAACACAGCAAACAGCAAAGAGCAGTAATGATCAGCAAAGAGCAGTAACGATCAGAAAAGAGCAGTAACGATCAGCAAAGAAAAACAAACCATGTTTCTAGCTCCCTCTTAAGGACATTGGCTACAGAGCTAACCAATCAGGACACAGTATGATGCAATACAGCAATACAGCAGTCTTAAAGCTATAATGATGGTTTATATATTGCCAACCCAACAAGTTAGGTAAAATCATTTCCTAACACTGCAGTACCATAGCCACAGGGAGGACGTGGTACAGGCTATCATCCCGCCATATCAACAGGTAGGCTGGGTGGCCGGGGCTGACATAGGGGAATGCCTCACTGAGGAGCTAAAAATGGCGTTGATAAATGACCCATGGTTGAAGAGGAATCAAGGGCTGTACACGATGCGAAATGGAGTAGCATGGAAAGGGGACAAAATATATATCCCAACGGCCCTTCGGGACATGGTCCTACAACGGTGCCATGACGTCAAACCGGCTGGCCACTTCGGGTTTCTTAAAACCTTACATCTCGCCAAAAGGCAAATCTGGTGGCCTCATATGAGGGCAGAGATAGAGGAATATGTCCAGAGCTGTCCGATTTGTGCCATGATGAAAGCACGACCCGGAAAACCACTCAGCCTATTACAGACAGTGGCTAACCCTGTTCGTCCATGGGAGGAGATCGCCATGGACTTTGTGGTAGATCTGCCTGATAGTAACGGGAACACGGTTATATGGACTGTAATAGATTTATTTTCGAAGCAGGCCCATTTTATACCCTGTGGGGGAATCCCTTCAGCATGGAGACTAGCTAAGTTATTCATTGAACATATTTTTTTTTGAAATATTTCTTAAATTTATTTTTAAACATCTTAAACATAAAATACATCTTTTAAGGGCAAAGGTTTGGTCCGGTATTGAATAAGTACAGTTGCTCAGACTTCTTTAACCAATTTGATTCCAAATTTCATCCATTTACATCTTTAAAAAGTAAATCAAATCAACAATTTTTTTTATCATACATTCTAACATCTTATTCTAAACATTTAGCATTCTATTGTATCACCATAAATCTTAAATCCCAAATAAACACAGCTCCTTTTTATATACAATCTTTCATTTCCAAATAAACACCATCTTAATTTTTTTCCATTTTATCAATCAGAGTTTCATATATGTTCCTTAATCATAAGACCCATTTCATCAAATCTATGTTTTAACCTCTATTGAATTACAATTTCCTTTATCTTGTCATGAAATACACTTCTCATTTTACATAGAATCACTTCAAGATCAGTTCACATTATCACTCATTCCACGTTTCCATCCATAATTTTATCTAGTTCCCAGCCTACTTAATTTTAATTGTTTAATTGTTTTCCAGCGTATTCTCCATTACTCCTAGATCTATTATCTTGCTGGTTCACAACTGAATTAGCTGTTTTCCAGCGTATTCTCCTCCACTCCTCTCGCTGATTACCAGCATATTCTCTGCCACTCCTAAATCTATCATTTAGCCGGTTCACAGCAAACTGTTTTCCAGCATAATCTCCATACCTCCCGCTGATTGCCAGCATAATCTCCTCCACTCCTAAATCTATTTGTCGCTGATTACCAGCATGCTTTCCTCCGCTCCTAACTCTATTTATTTGGCTGGTTCACAGCATTTTGATTTAGCTGTTCTCCAGCATAGTATCCTCCACTCCTTTCGCTGATTGCCAGCATAATCTCCTCCACTCCTAAATCTATTTGTTGCTGATTACCAGCATGCTTTCCTCCACTTCTAACTCTATTTGTTTGGCTGGTTCACAGTATTTTTATTTTAACTGTTCTCCAGCATAATATCCTCCACTCCTTCTGATGATTACCAGCATAATCTCCTCCACTCCTAATTCTATTTATTTGGCTGGTTCACAGCATTTTGTTTCAGCTGTTCTCCAGCATAGTATCCTCCACTCCTTCCACTAATTGTAGCATAATCTCCTCCACTCCCAAATCTGTTATCGCTGATTACCAGCATGCTTTCCTCCGCTCCTACTTCTATTATTTTAGCTGTTTATTTTAACTAATTCACAGCCTATTACATAAATTACTTTTCTAACATATTCCTCCATATCTCCCGCCAATTTAAAATAGAAACGTGTTGCAGCAAATATCTTCTCACATATTATCTCTTAAATTATAAATTTCCCTTAAATTCATCACATTTCATATATACTTATTTTTCTATGAGAACGTTTTTATCCATCTTAAAATCAATTTTCTCTAGTTGTTAAATTTGTGAATAACTCCTGTTAATATTCAAAATTAAACAGCCTAAAAACTTGGCTGTTTCAACAAATGGGATGATTCTGATTCTTGGGTTTTATTATTTATTTGTCCCTGTTTTAATTGGTTTTTAATTAGGATTTTCCTTTATTATTGTATGTTTTTTAATTTGTGTTCGTCGCCCTGAGTCCTTTGGGAGAAGGGCGGCATATAAATATTTGTAAATAAATAAATAAATAAAATTCATTTAAACATTTAAAACATCATATTATCATTTAATCATTTATGTTCTTGTTTCATGACCAGATTAATATATGTTCTTGTTTCATGACCAGATTAATATATGTATATTTATATAGTCAAATTTAGAAAGGAGTAAGGATTATAGGAGATTTAAGCATTTAATCATTACATTTCCATGTTTAATCAAAATATTTTATTTTTCTTGTCTCACAACCAACTATATTCTATTTCTTCTTTTTCCCATCTGTCTAAAGCTGTTCCTTTTCAAGTTCAATGTTATCAGAATTAAAAACTCTATAAAGTTTTGGTCTTTGTAGCATCTATTCCATATATGGTATCATCGTCCCTTGTTTTTATTGCCACGCCCTTTCCTTTTGTTGCTGCACCTGCTAATTCAATTTTAAATGTTCCATTTTATTTCTTCTTTCTTTTCCTCAATAAAACCATCAAAAGGCATGTCACGTGTAAATGCCTCACCCACACAAGCAGGTACACATGGCTCAGGGCTGCAAGGGTTAACTCACACAATACATACATTCACCTCCCCCCTAGACTACTCCTTACCTCAGACTCCGCCTCCCAGGTACTTAAGGTTGTCCCACGCTGCTCCAGATGTTCTGCCTGATAATTGCTGTAATGGGAAGATCAATGTTAATAAACGGCTACCTGATTAAATATTAATGAGTCTATGTCTGTTATTGGGTCTGATCCTTGAGATTAGCAACAAGATGGTAGCAGAGGATGGTTTAATGACCCAATAACGAGAAGATATGCCTGAAGGATTAATCGCAACTGAAGAAAAGAAGAAGCCAAACACCCGAGCACGAACCAAAAGGATGGCGGCACAGCTGTCCCCTCATGGCAACCTCCCGGTGGGAACGCCAGAGAGATCCAACGCCAAGGCTGGCCCTGAAACCGCAACAATGGACAATAGAAAGGGGACCGGAGACCAGATCGGCCAAGAAACCGACGCACAAGGAAGCAACAAACTCTGACTCAACATACTGAGACTGCTGAGATCGCCTACGGCCAATGAGGACCTCGTCGCGAACCTCCAGAGCCTGATCCAAGACCATGGAGCAGCGAGAGGAGACCACGACCAAAGCCCAGAACCTGATGACCATGGCTCGGTAAGAAACTCACCCCCAGCCGAAGCCCCAACTGACAACGGAGAACCCAATCTCGTGCCAAATTTTGAATGGTGGCCATCTTTGTACAAGCAGCCTGCCAAGATGGCTGACCACCGACCAATCGAAGGCCGAGATTCAAAATGGCCGGCGCGAAAAACATGCACCCCCCAAACCAGCGAGGAAGATGAGCCCTACGGGGATGAGGGGTCTGACCCAAGCCTCAAAACATCCCCAACCGAGCGGCAGATCGAACAGGCCATAAGGACCCTCACCACCGCCTTCAGCTCAGAACTAAAAATCCCTAAGAACAAACAGAAAGTGCAAAAGGGGGCAAAGGGCGAAGGGGAGAAGCGCCGAGCCACCCACGCGAGGGATGCGGACGCCGATGCCAGCCCACCGACATCGCTGCACCCCCCAAGAATGCAACACCACCCACCGCAGAGGCCGCAATCGCCGGAGCGCAGAGGCCGGACCAGATACTCACCGCTGATGCAGGACCACCCGAGCAGACTGGACCTTCATCCGGATGACATCACGACGACCCGATCACCTTCGACTCACCGCTGGACTTAAAAAGTCGAAACCGAGGCCTACCCATCCGAGAGAGACCTCTACGCGGGAGCTGCAGCAACGAGAACCTCCTCCCACGACTGCAGAGCTGAAATGGACTTTGCGCATGCGCAATTCCGCCTAGAGGAAGAAAGAGAAAAAAAGTGCAGAGAGGACTTTTTAAACTCCCAGCAAGTATCCCCATGCTGTATTGCAGCTATAGACACATTCAGAACCATGGACAGCCGCCTGCTGTAAGTAACTTAACAAATAATACAGGGAATTTGCCAAATGATTTCCCAAAGTTAAAAATGGATGGGTCTAACCTCCTGGAGTGGAGCCAACAGCTCCAGGTTGTTTTTTTGAGGGAAAATATATTGTTCTTTATTACTAACCCCCCAGAAAGGCCATGGACCTTTGAACTGGACTGCCTGTACCACAAGGCTTTTTACTTACTAATCTCCAGTATTTCTCCCACCATATACCCCAGTATCAAACATTACTTAACAGTATCAGAATTAATGCAGAAAATGTTTGGGCTTTTCTATAGTGAGAGTGTGGCAACCACAACCAGAATTTCAGAACCAGAAAAACAGAATGATGTCTGTTATTGGGTCCGATCCTTGAGATTAGCAACAAGGCAGATTAGGAATCCCCAGAGTCAAGTCTCCTTGGTTGTTTTCAAAGTAATCCAGTTTAAGTGGCTAAATACATTGTTTCTCTTTCAAGTCAAAAGCAATCCACATTTTAGACTTTCACTTCATCACGGCAATCCTCCATTTTATCCATTATATAATTGTCCGCTTGTCTTTTCTTTTCCTGAAAAAAGTTTCAAAGTTTTATAGCTTTACAGCAAACAGTCATTCCAAATCGGTCAGTAATAAAAATAACTCCTTAATGGGTCTTTTCCTCCTGTTAATTGCTTTAATAAGTCTTCTTGCCCCAATAGTCCGTAGCCGCTGTTTAAGGCTAGGGGCTCACTTGTATAAATCCATATTTCGAGCGCTGTTCCTGCCTGGGTTAGGTCTCATTTACCC
Source organism: Arizona elegans (assembly GCA_022577455.1). Classification (NCBI taxonomy): domain Eukaryota; kingdom Metazoa; phylum Chordata; class Lepidosauria; order Squamata; family Colubridae; genus Arizona; species Arizona elegans. The sequence continues at coordinate 47,786,675 of JAKOOJ010000010.1, forward strand.
GGCTTCCAAATTCTTCGCTCTTTTTTCCTCTTTCTTCCTCCTGCACAATGCTTCTCCGGTTGGCCCCGGCTTCGAGGTAGCCTCCATGGCTGCCGCTCCCCCGCCGCCAGCGCAGAGGGCTTCCTCTGACCCCGAGGAACCTGCCCATTCCTCTCGGCCATCCAAGGGGTCCCTCTCTTTCCCCCTGTCCCTCCAGGATAGGGTAGGTTCACAGACCTGTCGGCAACGGCTCGACAGTCGGGGATTACGCGGGGCTCATTAGAGCCCCGCCATTTCCCCGACTGGATCACCGCGGCACCAACCGGAAGTCCCTTTATTCATTGAACATATCTATCGCCTCCATGGAGTACCTTGATGTAGCATCTCAGATAGAGGGGTTCAATTTACCGTCAGATTTTGGTGTGATTTCATCTGGCTGATTGGTTCCACCCAGAGACTAAGCTCTGCATTCCATCCTAGCACCAATGGAGCGGCTGAAAGAGCTAACACCATGATTGAATGCTACTTGAGCTGCTATGTTGACTACCAACAGAAAACCTGGGCTAGCCTCCTTTCCTTTGTGGAGGTGGCGTATAATAATGCGGTACATGAGAGTACTGGATTCACCCCCTTTCTGGTAGTTAACGGGATTGAATTCATAGCCATACCTGAGTAGAGCAATGACCCCCAAAACCCCAAAACCCCGAAGGAGTGGGCCGATACAATATCGGATGTCTGGGGTTCAGTCAAAAAGGCATTACAGAAAGCAGTTGAAATGTATAAGAAACAAGCTGACAAAAAACGGGTAATGCCAAAACCCTTTAAGGTCAGGGATATGGTATACCTCTCAACCAAATATATCAAATTAAGGGTGCCCTGCAAAAAATTAGGACCAAAATACCTGGGCCCGTTCCCGATTATTCAAGTAATCAACCCTGTAACAGTAAAATTGAAGCTCCCATCCCTTCTGGGCCGCATAACCCCCGTATTTCATAGCAGTTTGCCAAAGCTCATAGAATCCCATAAAATGAGACCCATACGCCAGGCCGGGCTATCAATGTAAAGATTTTAATTGGTTTTAAATATGGGATTTTAAATTTGGGGGTTTTATAATTGAGCCAATTATTTAATAATTTTAATTATTTTTAAATTTTGTCTGTCTTTGTGCTTTTTATCAGGCTGTACACCGCCCTGAGTCCTTCAGGAGAAGGGCGGTATAGAAATAAAATAAATAAATAAATAAATAAATAAATAAATAAATAAATAAATACCAAGCCTTCCCGGAGCCGTGGGAGGGGATCACTATGAGATAGACAGCATTCTTGATTCACGATTGCATCGGGGCAAACTCCAGTATCTGGTCTGGTGGAAGGGTTACCCAGTCACCGACGCATCCTGGGTACCTGGCAGGGATGTGAATGCCAACAGACTCTTACGGCGATTCCACCACCGTCATCCAGACAAGCCGGGGGGGCGGCACAGGGCACATGCCAGAGCACGCAGGCTAATGTATCTTTGTTCTGTCTTCCAGGTGGACCCCTGGTAGAGGGGAGCTGCCTGTCGAGCCCAGTCCTCGGGGTCACCACAATTGGGGGGGACAACATGGGAGTAGCGGAGGCAAAGGCAGCAATACTTGGCAGAGGTGTAACCTACCAGCACGTGACCTGGATCATGGGAGATGCCGAAGAGCCCATGCACCTCTTGGCTGAACACTGGCCTGGAAGGCCGCCAGGGAAATAGCCTGACATACTCCTTAGTCATCTATGCCAGATGTTAGCTGCTGGGGGGGAATGCTCTAGGATAATTGGGTAATTGATGGTTGGGTAATTGGATAATTAGGAGGACACAAGCCGGATAATTGGGGGTGGAGAGTGGGGGATAAAAACAGCGCTGGAAGGCGGCTGCTCCCAGCGCTGACTTCACATGTCTTATTGCATTTTCACCGAGTTCTGTGGCTTGCCTGTAATGGATGAAATAAAGACACAGCTCCAGATACCATTGTGGTCATTTCGTGTTGGCTTTATTGTAGTTCCAGCCAGGTCAGCCCTGACAGGCTGAGAGTTATTAGAAAGATGTGAGTATGACTAGTGTAAGGTGATCAAAATTGTCAATTTTATTATTATTATTGGGTATCAAAATTAATACCCAGAAGTCACACTGTTCATGTATTTAATATATACATTTAAAAATAAAAATAAAAATAATTAAAAAAAATATCTGGGGACTTTCGGCAGTGATGTCATGCGGTGTGGGCAAGGGAGAGTTTGACAGCTCCCGTAAACCCAGTTAATCCTTGTATAGGAGCCCCATAAAGGCAGTTCCAGACCTGGAGAGTCCGGAACATTAAAAGGGAAGGTTTCAAGCTTCGGATGAGGCACTAGTGTCCTGGAGAGTGAAAACCAGACCCCTTAAATCCAGCAGGGAAAAATCTGCCCGTTAGGCAGTTCGAAAGCGATGGCGGCCGCCTCAGAGAGGAAGTAAAGAGTGATTTCAGCTACAGCGATCGAAGGTGGAGGAAAGAAGAAGAGAAAATTAGTGAGACGTCAAAAAATAAAATTGGTGTTGAAAAGAGAGTCGCGGAGAGTATTTAAAGAGGCGACTAAGGAGAAGGGCACTCAGTGGGAGACGATCAAAAGAAGTTAACAACATAGCGGAAATAGTGAGCAGAATCAACAAAAAAAGATACAAAGTAATTACCCTGAACTTTCTGGATTGATACAGAGGAGACGGTGGAGAAGAGAGAGAATAATTGTAAAATGGTGACTTTGCTTTAACTGATACTTTTGTTGGGCGATTTTGGAACAATTTATCTGATTCGGTTTTGGAAAGGAGATTCTGGACAGAGCCAGAGAAGTAAGTAAAACAATTCAACACTGTGGATTTATAAATAACAAGAATGACAACAAAGTTTGAGACTGTGTAGGACTGGAAATAAGGAAGAACTGAACGGTGGTGTGAAGAGTGGGGGGGGGGGAATCTGAACTGGACAATCTGATGCAATAAGGAATGGAAGGAGCGGAGGAAGGTGTTTGAAAAAAAAACTCTGGTTTTGAATTTGATTTAAGTAATCTTAAGTAATTATTAAGTAATTATTATTAAGTAATATTTCCAAAAGAATTTTGTAATTGGGAAATATATAGGAGCCTAGATAGCTCAGCAGACTAATGCATTGTAATTTAACTCCAGCTGTCTGCAATTAGTAAGCTCGAATCTTGCCAGGCTCAAGGTTGACTCAGCCTTCCATCCTTTCTAAGGTAGGTAAATTGAAGACCCAGTTTGTGGGGACAATAAGCTGACTTTGTAAAAATATACAAAAGTATGAAGGCTATTGCTTAACGCATTGTAAGCTGCCCTGAGTCTCCGGAGAAGGGCGGCATATAAATCAAATTAAAAAAAGTGGGGATCTGTTTTGCTGATTGTATGAACAAGAATTATAGGTGTTATAGAAAGGAGTAAGGATTATAGGAGATCAGACAGTGGTGAAAAAGGGATTAGTTCAAACAGTACAGTGTAAAGAGGGGGAGAAGAGGTATAACAGCTGATAATTGTTGTTTGAAAGTTATATTTGTGAGAGGTAGCGATATTTTAATTGAGTACTAACGTGGCAAAGTAAAGTAATACCTAAAAATTTATGATATTGTGGAGGAATTGGACCAAAAATATAATAATGTCAACAACAACAACAATAACGAAAACAGGGGGGGAAAGCCTATAGCAAACCCAACTGTGACGCCCTCACCTACAATGCAGCGTTCGATTGAATCCATGCTGGGAAAAGAAAAGGATAAGATGGCGCCAACTATGAGCAGCATGCAAAATATGTTACAAACAATTCAAGAGACCTTATTGAAATCGCAAGAAAAAATGGCAGATCACCAAGAGGAAGCTAGAAGATATCACCAAGAAATTAAAGATGAATTAGGAGAGTTAAAGGATGATTTGAAAAGTATGAAAGAGAAGATGGAGAATATTCAACAGACAGTAGCAGAGCATGAGCATAAAGTAAAAAAAAAAGAAGATAAAGTAGACCATCTAGATTTAAAGTTAGAAATGGCAGAACAGAAAATACAACAACAAAACAAAGAACTGGCTGACTCAATTACTTTCCTAGAAATGGAGAAAGCCTCCTTCTTCCTACACGCCTACTACCACCAATAGCCTCCCACCGGCCAGTACACTCTCATAGAGAGGGACTCCTCCGGGTGCCGTCAGCCAAACAGTGTCGACTGGCGGCCCCTAGGAGGAGAGCCTTCTCTGTGGGGGCACCTACCATCTGGAATGAGCTCCCCCCGGAGATACGGAGGATGCCGGATCTGCGCTCCTTCCGCCGTGCTGTGAAGACCTTTTTATTCCATCAGGCGGGCTTGGCCTAATCTCTTCCCTTTTTAAATATGTAAATTTTAATTTGTTTTTAAATTATTGGGGTGTTTTAATCTGTCGGGGCCAAAATGATTTAATTTGATTTTATCTGGTTTTTAAATTTTTTGTATCTATGTATTTTATTGTTGGCTGTTCACCGCCCTGAGTCCGGGAGTAGGGCGGTATACAAATCAAATAAACTAACTAACTAACTAACTTCCAGAACATTACTGAAGAGAGAGAAGAAGATTTGGAAGAGAAAATGAGTGATATAATAGCGGAAATAATACAGAAAGATAAAATAGAAGTAAAAGACTCGATAGATGAAGCATACCGAGTACACAACAACTACATTAGAAGGCATTGACTGCCACGGGAAGTACATATCAGATTTTGCAAAAAAAACAATAAGGAATTGAGCTAGGCTAAGATCCGATATTGGGACAAAATTCAAATATTATAATTCTAAATCTTTGGACAAGACAGAAGTGCCTCTTCTGTGCCAAGGTGTTGTTTACTGTTTATTGCATCCCAAATGTCATGCATATCCCCAGATAAGAAGTGCTGCTTCCTTTACTGCCCTTGAGGCGTCTTCAAGCCTCTTATCTCTGTTTGTTATGTCTTGAGCTCTGGAGCAGAGAACCTGAGTATGTGAGAAGAGGACTGTTATTTCCTTTCCTAGAGATAGATGAAAGGGCAGCTTCTACGTGTGAAAAGTATCACTCTCTGTAATGACTCTGCCTTTACACTGTATAAATACATGGCCAAAAGAAGCCATCAGTGTTCAGACTTTTTGCTTGTCTTTGGACTGTTTGAACCATGCACAATAAACTCTTTCCTGCATTGAAGAGCTTGGCCTGGTCCCGTTTCTTTTCCTGCAACAGAATGAAGTATATAAAAAATCAAGGGATGGAAAAATAACGTACAATGGGAAAGAGATTATTATCTTAAAGCAAACTCCACAAAGAGTATGGGATCAAAGACAGTTATATTACTTCCTGACATCTAAATTAATTCAACACAAAATAATGTTCCGTTGGATCATGCCAGAAGGAATCCTTATTACATGGCAAGACAAAAAATTCAAAATCGACACAATAGAAAAAGCGCAGGAGTTCTATAAAAATTATCTAGAAGAAGAACAAGAAAGTAAGGAAGAAATAGAAGATAAAAGTCAGGAGGAGGAACAACAGGAAGATATAGAAAGAGAGGAAGAACAAAAGAAAGCCCAAGAAAAGGAACGAGAAGAAAGAGAGGGAGCAAAAGGAAGAGTTAAGAGAGAGACAAGAAACACCAAAAGGCAAGTACAGTAAGAGATGGAAGAAAAAATATCTCTATTCTCAGTGAATATTAACGGCCTAAATGCTCAGGAAAAGAGAGCCCAGATATTTACAAAATAAAAAAAATTAGACATGGATGTGATCTGCCTACAAGAGGTCCATATAAAGAAAGACTTTCAAAAATTGTTGGAAAATAAGAAATTAGGAAAACTATATGTTATGTAAATAGGTTTGTTTGGCGGGCAGTTTGAATTAACTGACCCTCAGCTGATTGGCTGACCACCAAAGCTGCAAGGAATATAAAGGGAGCTGTTTCCCTAGGTCAGTCGCTGGGTTCTCACCCTAATAAACAGAGCTGTTGTCACTCACTGCCTGGTTTGCTGCGTCCTCATTCACCCAACTTAACACTATATGTGTCAGCCTCCTCTGGAACCACCTGTGCTCCGCCGAACAAACACCACACGCACACACTCAAAGGTGGAGCTATCCGGTTTAATCGTAGCTTACACGGTGGTCATACAGTAAGCGCTGAAGTTTTCTCATGAAAAACAAAGTCGGAGACGCCCGATTCCTCCACTTAACTGGCTTTATAGAACGCCCCCAAGCGCCCCTCCCTTGCTCAATTGTGCATTTAAAGTGACCGCGCTATTTAATCCTTCAGTTACTTCCGGATCGCGCTGTCCCTCGCATTGAAGGGCGTTTGTTTCCTTTGACATCGTTTTATTGACCCTGCCCCCAGATTCCCTATCCCGTCCACCACCTGATATCACCGTGCCCTGCTAAACGCTACAACACCCCCCTTCACCGTGTCTCTGTTCTTCTGGCTGTCACAGTCCCTGGGATCATGTGTCGAGGGAATGGCTGACACTCGACATGCGCCCCCCCCCCACCAGGTCTCGTCCTGTAGGGACATAAAAACATTCGGTTATTCTCATTAAGTGGAAAAGTGTCCACCTGGTTTGTTTGGATATGTTTCATGGAATTGTTCGTTTTCACCCATATGTGTCACTCTCTCAACAAAAAAAAAAAGGAATAGCAGTGCATATAAAAGAAAGATTAAAATCAGAATTGAAATATGCAGATGATGAGGGAAGAACTTTGATGATCAAATTAGATACTGAAATGAAACAATTCTTATTAGTAGTGATTTATGCCCCTAATACAAACCAAAAAGATTTTTATAAAGAATTACACGATAAAGTATTAGAACAAGAAATAGAAAATATATGTATAATAGATCACAACGCAATAGTTGACACTAAAAAAGATTACTATAGTGATAATAAGAGCAAAAAAAAAAAGAGGAAATACTACCATAAGAGTTTTTTAATATGATATCAGAATTAGGTTTAAAACATGCGTGGAGAGAAATCAACAAAGAAGAAAGACAATACACATACTATTCCCACCCGCACCAATCGTGGTCCAGGATCAATATGGCCTGGATGACAGCGCAACTGCAATTGGAGATAGAAAAAATACATATTGGAATAAATGAATGGGCGGACCACAACCCTATAATAATACATTGGAAGGGACAAAAAAAATACAAAAGGTGGACTCTAAGCCAGTATTTATGTAAGGAGAAAGAATACAAACAACTAGTGGGAAAAGAGATAGAGATCTTTTTAAGTACACACAAAAAAGAACACACCTAGCCCCAAAATCTTTGGGATACTTTGAAAGCTTACATTAGAGGGGTGTCAATTGCATATATTGCAAAGAGGAACAAACAGAAAAGATACCAACAAAATAAATTACAGGAAGAACTCCAAAGAGTAGAAGAAAAGCTATATAAAGATCCGCAAAATAAGAAATTTAAAGAGGAATGGAGAATAACTAAACATAAATTAAATTTGATTACACAAGAAGAAATTGCCTTGAAAATAAAGGCAGCAAAACAAAACTATTTTGAGCATGCAAACAAAATAAGTAGATGGCTAGCCTATAAATTGAAAAAAGAAAAAGAAAAAAGAATGATACAATATTTGAAGAATGAAGAAGGGGAAGTATGTTACAAAACAGAAGATAAAAAAAGAATAGTACATAACTTCCTCTCTAGATTATATACTCAGGAATAAAAGAAGGAAACTGAAATACAGAGATATATAGAGGAAATAAATGTTTGCAAGCTGACAGAGGAACAGAAAGAGACATTGAATAGACGAATCTCCGAAACTGAATTTGGAATGGCAATAAAAAAACAAAAAAATAATAAGTCCCCAGGCCCAGATGGATTACCGATTGAACGGTATAAAAATATGATAGAACAGACAGGAAAACTTATGTTAGAAATATTTAGTGAAGTATTGCAAGAGACAAAAATACCCAAATCCTGGTCAGAAGCTCTAATTACATTGATCCATAAGGATGATTCAGACCCACAACTAATACAAAATTATAGGCCTATCTCTCTATTGAATTCTGATGACAAAGTATTTATGTCAATAATTGCGGAAAGACTAAAGGTGATTCTGAACAAACATATACATTTGGACCAAAGCAGATTCCTGCCAGGACGGCAAATCAAAAATAATAATAATTATTATTATTATTTATTAAATTTCTATACCGCCCCCTCTCCCGAAGGACTCGGGGCGGTGAACAGCCAGAATTAAAAACACACAATACAAATATTAAAATACATTAAAACAAAATTAAATTATCTTAGGCTTCTACAATTTAAAACCCCGTTACCCATAAAATTCACCCAATTAAAAATTTTTTTAACCCAGCCCGGCTTGCTGAAATAAAAAAGTCTTCAGGGCCCGGCGGAAGGTCCGGAGGTCCGGGATTAGTCGTATCCCTGGGGGTAGCTCATTCCAGAGGGCGGGTGCCCCCACAGAGAAGGCTCTTCCCCGGGGGGTCGCCAGCCGACATTGCCTGACAGACGGCACCCTGAGGAGACCCTCTCTGTGGGAGCGTGTTGGCCGGTGGGAGGTTATCGGAGGCAGAAGGTGGTCTCGTAGATAACTGGGTCCTAAGCCATGGAGCACTTTGAAGATGAGAACCAGCACCTTGAAGCGCACTAGGAAGACCACTGGAAGCCAATGCAGCTCGCGCAGGAGAGATGTCACGTGGGAGCGCCATGTCGCCCCCATAAGTACCCGCGCGGCTGCATTCTGTACCAGTTGGAGCCTCCGAGTGCTCCTCAAGGGGAGCCCCATGTAGAGAGCGTTGCAGTAGTCGAGGCAGGAAGTAACGAGGGCATGAGTGACCGTGCATAAGGAGTCCCGATCCAGAAAGGGGCGCAACTGGCGTATCAGGCGAACCTGATAGAAAGCCCCCCTGGCCACAGCCATCATATGCTCTTCTAAAGACAGCCGTGCATCCAGGAGGACACCCAAGTTACGCGCCCTCTCCGTGGGGGCCAATGTCTCGCCCCCGATAGTCAGCGATGGCACCAGCTGACTATATCGGGACGCCGGCAGCCACAGCCACTCAGTCTTGGAAGGATTGAGCTGGAGCCTGTTCCTCCCCATCCAGACCCGCACCGCCTCCAGGCACCGGGACATCACTTCAAGGGCATCGTTGGGGTGGTCTGGGGTGGAGATGTACAGCTGGGTGTCATCAGCGTACAGATGGCACTGCACCCCAAAACCACGGATGATCTCACCCAGCGGCTTCACATAAATGTTGAACAGGAGAGGCGAGAGGACCGACCCTTGTGGCACCCCACAAACCAAGTGCCTTGAGGTCGACCTCTGCCCTCCAGCCAACACAGACTGCGACCGGTCGGAGAGATAGGAGGAGAACCACCGTAAAACAGTGCCTCCCACTCCCAACCCCTCCAACCGGCGCAGCATGATACCATGGTCGATGGTATCAAAAGCTGCTGAGAGGTCTAATAGGACCAGAACAGAGGAGCAACCTCTGTCCCGAGCCCTCCAGAGATCATCAACCAACGCGACCAATGCCGTTTCCGTGCTGTACCCGGGCCTAAAGCCGGACTGGAACGGATCTAGATAGACGGTTTCATCCAGGTACTGCGGGAGCTGTCACGCAACCACACTCTCAACAACCTTCGCCAAGAAGCGAAGGTTGGAAACTGGACGATAGTTTGCTAAAACAGCTGGGTCCAGAGAAGGCTTCTTGAGGAGGGGCCTCACCACCGCCTCTTTCAAGGCGGGAGGCAAGAACCCCTCACTCAAGGAAGCATTTATAATCCTCTGGAGCCAGCCTTGCGTAACCTCCCGGGTAGCCAGCACCAACCAGGAGGGACACGGGTCCAATAAACGTGGTTGCGTTCAACCTCCCCAGCATCCTGTCCACGTCCTCGGGAGTCACAGGGTCAAACTCATCCCAGATAACCGTCTCAAGACAGACCTCGGACAACCCGCCTGTACCTACCCAGTCAGAGTCCAAGCCTTCCCGAATTTGAGCGACTTTATCGTGCAGATAATGCGCAAAATCCTCAGCACGACCTTTATTTATTTATTTATTTATTATTTAAATTTCTATACCGCCCTTCTCCAGAATAGGACTCAGGGCGGTGAACAGCCAAAGTAAAAAACAATATATACAAAATTTAAAAGCAGTTTAAAATAATTAAATATTTGGCCGAAAATTAAAAGAACCCCAATTTAAAAACGATTTAAAATTCACTCAAGCCAGCCCAGCTAGTTGAAATAAATGGGTTTTCAGGGCCCGACGAAAAATCCGGAGGTCTGTTATTGTACGTATCTCTGGGGGGAGGTTGTTCCAGAGGGTAGGCGCTGCCACAGAGAAGGCTCTCCCCCTGGGGGTCGCCAGCCGACATTGTCTGGCGGACGGCACCCTGAGGAGGCCCACTCTGTGCGAGCGTACTGGCCGGTGGGAGGCTATTGGTGGCAGAAGGCGGTCTCATAAGTACCCCGGCCCTGAGCCATGGAGCGCTTTAAAGGTGGTTACCAACACCTTGAAGCGCACCCGGAAGACCACCGGGAGCCAGTGCAGCTCGCGCAGGAGAGGTGTTACATGGGAGCGCCTCGTCGCCCCCATAATCCCCCGCGCGGCCGCGTTCTGGACCAGCTGGAGCCTCCGGATGCACCCCAGGGGGAGCCCCATGTAGAGACCTTGCAAGGGGTCTTCCCGTGCTCCCAGATGGAGAAGGGAGCGAGTCACCCTAAACAAGGCAGCTGGGCGATTTTCTGCCGACGCGATAAGAGCGGAAAAGTAATTACACTTTGCCACCTTTATCGCCACTAAGTAGGTCTTGATATAAGACCTCACTAGTGTACGGTCAGATTCGGAGCGACTGGCCCTCCAACTACTCTCTAGGCGTCTTTTCCGGCGTTTCATCCCCCTCAGCTCCTCGGAGAACCAAGGAGCTGGGCAGATTCGGCGCCGGGTCAGAGGCCGCAAAGGCACGACCCGATCTAAAGCACCAGCGGCCGCCCTATCCCAGGCGGCCACCAGGTCTTCCGTCGAGTTGCGCGCCAGAGTCTCAGGAAATGGCCCAAGCTCCATTCGGAACCTATCAGGATCCATCAGGCGCCTGGGGCGGAACCACCTGATCGGTTCCGCCTCCCTGCGGTGGGGCATAGCGGTCAGGAAGTCAAGTCTAAGGAGAGAATGGTCTGACCATGACAAGGGTTCAATAACTATATCCCCTGTATCTAAGCCATTCAACCACTGACCAGAGACGAAAACCAAGTCCAGCGTGTTTCCTCCTATGTGAGTGGGGCCCTGAATTAACTGGGTCAGGTCCATGGCCATCATGGAAGCCATGAACTCCCGAGCCACCTCAGATGCTTCACCGATGGACGGCAGGTTGAAATCCCCCATGACTAAAAGCCTGGGGGTATCAACCACCACCCCGGCTATAACATTGAGGAGCTCGGGCAGGGTCGCTGCCACGCAGCAAGGAGCCAGGTACGTAACCAGCAGGCCCATCTGCCTCCCATGGCCCCACTTCACAAGGAGAGACTCACAACCGGCTATCTGAGGTACAGTGGCCTCCCTAGGATCAAGACCTTCCTTTACAATAACCGCCACCCCCCCAGCCCTACCCTGGGCCCTTGGGTACACGGACGATAGTAGATATACTAGAGTATTATGAGGTATACGCAGAGAAACAATTTTCACTGGTTTTCCTTGATGCGCAAAAAGCCTTTGACAATTTGAACTGGAATTTCATGATACAATTAATAAAGAAATTGGATTATGGACAAAAATTTGGACAAATGATTGGAAAAATTTATTCAAAACAGACAGCAAAGGCATTGATTAATCAGGATATGACAAAAGGCTTTGAGATAACAAAAGGAGTAAGACAAGGCTGCCCACTCTCCCCACTTCTTTTTATTCTAGCACTGGAGCCACTCTTAAATAGAATTATTTTTTTTTAATTTATTTTATTTTATTTTTGAACTTGTATACCGCCCTTCTCCCTGAGGACTCAGGGCGGTGAACAGGCAAATAAAAACATCAAATACAAATATTAAAATACAGTTAAAAATATGTATAAATTTGGCCCCATTAATTAAAACAATAAACAAAAACAAAAAACAATTAAAAACATTTAAAAAGAGTTAGGCCAGCCCGGCTTGTTGGAAAAAGAAGGTTTTAAGGGCACGGCGGAAGGCACTGAGGTCCTGGATTCTCCTTATCTCTGGGGGCAGCTGATTCCAGAGGGTAGGTGCCCCCACAGAGAAGGCCCTCCCCCTGGGGGTCACCAGCCTACATTGTTTGGCTGATGGCACCCCGAGGAGGCCCTCTCTGTGGGAGCGCACGGGTCGATGGGAGGTCGTCGGTGGCAGCAGGCGGTCTCGAAGATAGCTAGGCCCTATGCCATGGAGCGCTTTAAAGGTGATAACCAACACCTTGAAGCGCACCCGGAAGACCACCGGGAGCCAGTGCAGCTCGCGCAGGAGCGGTGTTACATGGGAGCGCCATGCTGCTCCCGTCACTACCCGCGCTGCTGCGTTCTGGACCAGTTGGAGCCTCCAGGTGCTCTTCAAGGGGAGCCCCATGTAGAGAGCGTTACAGTAGTCAAGGCGAGAGGTCACGAGGGCATGAGTGACTGTGCACAAGGAATCCCGATCAAGAAAGGGCCGCAACTGGCGGATCAGGAGAACCTGATAAAAGGTCCCCCTGGTTACAGCTGTCAGATGTTCCTCCAAAGACAGCTGCGTATCCAGGAGGACGCCCAGATTGCGAGCCCTCTCTGTGGGGGCCAAAGACTCGCCCCCAATAGTCAGTGATGGAGTCAACTGACTATATCGGGATGCCGGGAACCACAGCCACTCAGTCTTGGAAGGGTTGAGCTTGAGTCTGTTCCTCCCCATACAGATCCATACAGCCTCCAGGCACTGGGACATCACTTCAAGGGCATCGTTGGGGTGGCCTGGGGTGGAAATGTACAGCTGAGTGTCATCAGCGTACTGATGGTATCTCACCCCAAAGCCACGGATGATCTCGCCCAGCGGCTTCACATAAATGTTGAACAGGAGGGGCGAGAGGACCGACCCCTGAGGCACTCCACATATAAGAGGCCTCGAGGTCGACCTCTGCCCCCCTGCCAACACGAACTGCGACCGGTCGGAGAGAAAGGAGGAGAACCACCGTAACACGGTGCCGCCCATCCCCAACTCTTCCAACCGGTGCGGCATGATACCATGGTCGATGGTATCAAAAGCCGCTGAGAGGTCTAACAGGACCAGAACAGAGGAACAACCCCTGTCCCGAGCCCTCCAGAGATCATCGACCAACGCGACCAATGCCATTTCTGTGCTGTGCCCAGGCCTGAAACCAGACTGGAACGGATCCAGATAGGATGTTTCCTCCAGGAATTGCGGAAACTGTCGCGCGACCACACTCTCAACAACCTTCGCCAGAAAGCGAAGGTTGGAGACAGGACGATAGTTAGCCAATATTGCCGGATCCAGGGACGGCTTCTTGAGGAGAGGCCTCACCACCGCCTCTTTCAAGGCCGCAGGGAAGTGACCCTCACTCAACGAAGCGTTGATAACACCCTGGAGCCAGCCTCGTGTAACCTCCCGGGAGGCCAGTACCAACCAGGAGGGACACGGGTCCAATAAACATGTGGCTGCACTAAGTCTCCCCAAAATCCTGTCCACATCATCGGGAGTCACAGCGTCAAACTCCTCCCAGATAACATTCTCAAGACTATTCCTCGTCACCCTGCCCTGATCTACCCAGTCAGAGTCCAAGTCCCCCCGGATCTGAGCGATTTTGTCATACAGGTATTGTCCGAAATCCTCCGCCCTGCCTTCCAAGGGATCCTCCCGCACTCCCAGATGGAGCAGGGAGCGGGTTACCCTGAACAGGGCTGCCGGACGATTCCCTGATGACGCAATAGAGGCGGAAAAGTAATTGAACTTTGCCGTCTTTATCGCCACTGGGTAGGTCTTAATATGCGACCTTACCAGTGTTCAGTCAGATTCAGTGCGACTGGCCCTCCAACAGCTCTCTAGGCATCTTTTCCGGCGTTTCATCTCCCTCAGCTCCTCGGTGAACCAAGGAGCCGTAAGGGATTGACACCGGGTCAGAGGCCGCAAAGGCACGACTCGATCCAAGGCCCCACCAGCCGCCCGATCCCAGGCAGCTACTAGGTCCTCGGCCGAGTCGTGTGCCAGATCATTGGGAATTGGCCCAAGCTCCGTCTGGAACCTATCAGGATCCATCAGGCGCCTGGGGCGGATCCATCTAATTGGGTCCGCCTCCCTGCGGCGGGGTGTAGCGGTACGAAGGTCCAGACGAAGGAGTGAGTGATCTGACCATGACAAGGGTTCCACGTCTATATCCCCTATAACAAGATCACTCAACCACTGGCCAGAGACGAAAATCAAGTCTAGAGTGTGTCCCCCCCCCCGTGAGTGGGGCCATGAACTAACTGGGTCAGGTCCATGGCCGTCATGGAAGCCATGAACTCCCGAGCCATCCCAGACGTTTCACCAACGGATGGCAAGTTGAAATCACCCATGACCACAAGCCTGGGTGTATCAACTGCCACCGTGGCTATCACGTCGAGTAGCTCAGGCAGGGCTGCTGCCACGCGGCAGGGAGCCAGGTACGCAAGCAGCAAGCCCATCTGAACCCCAAGACCCCATCTCACGAAGAGGGATTCACATCCAGCAATCTGAGGCACAGTGATCTCCCTCGAACCAAGACCTTCTTTAATAATAACCGCCACCACCCCTCCCCTCCCCTGGGCTCTCGGTTGATGGTATGCTCTGAAACCTGGTGGGCACATCTCGACCAGAGGGACTCCTCCCTCCGGTCCCAACCAGGTCTCCGTAATACCGGCCAGGTCCGCTCCCCCCTCCTGGATAAGATCGTGGATGAGGGGGGCCTTATTTACCACAGACCTAGCGTTGCACAGCATCAACCGCAGGCCCAGGTCCCGAGTATCTGAGCCACCTAGTATCCGAGGGGAGCTTTGGGGGCCGGGGCGCTCAATTGCTCTCAAACAGCAAGTGCGCGTCCCCAACACATGATATGGCCCCCTGCTCCCGCCATATCTGCCCCTCCCCGCCACCGTGCTGATGGTATTACCCTCATTGGGATAGCCCTCCGCCCCCTCCCCATTCCCTCGTCCAGTGTCCTCCAAACCGTTACCCCCGTGCCGGGCTCGGCTCTGACCTTGGTGGATTAACCCCCCCATCCCCTTTGGTCATCCTCCCGGTTCCCCTTAAAAATTTATTAAAAACCCTAATTAAAAAACCCCTTAATCCCCGCTTTGAAACATGCCACCTCTCGGGGCTCCAAAGCCCGTCCTTAAGGTAGGCCTTTGATAACATGGAGGGCCATCGCCGCGAGAGGGAAGACCAAGAAATAAAGGGCCTGAGAATTAAAAGTGAGGAGTACAAAGTCCAGGCATATGCAGATGATATGGTTTTTATAATTGAGGAACCTTTAGAATCCGGCCCCAAATTGATTAGAAAAATAGAAGAATTAGGTGAAGTAGCAGGTTTAAAAATTAATAAGAATAAATCGAAATTACTAACTAAAAATCGTACAAAAAACCAGGAGACAGAATTAGAAAGGATTATGAATATCCAAGCAACAAAAAAATTTAAATATTTGGGAATTTGGCTCACGGCAAGAAGTTCCTCAATTAAAAAAGAAAATTATGATAAATTAACTGAGCAAATTAGGAAAGATTTGGAAAACTGGACAAAGTTGCAGATCTCATGGATGGGAAGAGTGGCAGTAATAAAAATGAACATCTTGCCTAAAATTTTATTCCTCTTCCAGACTATTCCGATAAAAATGGGAAAAAAAAATTTCGACTTATTAAATAGATTGACCACAAAATTTATTTGGCAAAGAAAGAAGCCTAGAATTAGGTTAAAAGTATTGCAAGATACCAGAGAGAGAGAGGAGGAGCCGCTCTCCCAGATTGGGAGACCTATTATCAAGCAGCAGGATTAGTTTGGATAAAGGAGTGGATAGAATTGGAAAATAAAAGACTGCTAATATTAGAAGGACATGATTTAACTATAGGGTGGCATTCATATTTGTGGGGAGAAAAACAAAATACTTATGATATTTTAGAAGACACACAATTAGGAATTCTTTATTAATAATTTGGAATAAAATTAAAAAACAACATTATATACAAATCCCGTCTTGGATCTCCCCAGAGGAAACTTTAACACACCCAAATTTAGTAGACTGGACAAAATTAATTAAATATAGAGATATAATAAACAAGAGGGGAATATTAAAAACCAGAAACGAATTGGAACTGGACTTAGGACGAGAAGTGCAATGGTGGACATATCTACAGATAAGTTCAAAGTATACAGAGGATATAAAAAAGATCAAGTTCGACTAGAAGAAACAGAATTAGATAAAATCATATTAGGGAATGAACAAAAACTAATAAGTAGATTATACAAGTTTCTAATACGGTATAAAATGGAAGAGGAAACAGTGAAAGACATGATGATCAAATGGGCAAAAAATATTAACCATGTGATAGAATTAGAAAAGTGGGAGAAGATGTGGAAAATGAACATGAAACTGACAATCGCGACGGCATACAAGGAAAACCAGATGAAAATGTTTCATAGATGGCACCTTCCACCAGCCAGAATTGCGAAAATGTTCCCCACCAATTCCCCGAAATGTTGGAAATGCAAGACTGGCTATGGAACATACTATCATCAATGATGGACCTGCACGATGGCACAAAAATTTTGGAAGAAAATTAAAACTTGGATAGTAGAAATAACTCAGAATCCAACAGAGGGAAAACTGGAACAGTTTCTGTTAGGAATTTTGATAAAAAATTATACTAAAGAAATACAGTACCTTATATTGCATATATTGACAGCAGCACATATTGTATATGCGCAATATTGGAAGAAAGAAATATTACCAACGGAAGAGGATTTAATTAAAAAAATCCTGGGGACTTCCGGCGGTGACGTCATCACGAACGGGTGAGGAAACGGAGGCTCCGTCTCTGATACCCAAATTTCCTCATTAATTGCTCTTTAAGGGCATTCCCGAACTTGGAGGGATCGGGAAACGAAAGAGGAACTCGCGAAGCCCCCTGGTGTTGCGCTGTCATCAGGGAGGTCGAGCAATCAACCTCTTAAATTGGTGGAGAAGAAGTCGGCCTTATCGGCGGACAGGAGTGATGGCGCCCGCCTAGATCGAAGCAAAAAGTGGAAGCAAATCCGAGTGACTGTCAGATAGATCACCTACAATAGAGGCGGTAAACAGGGGACGCGCGATCGAATCAGAGGAAGACAAGTGAGTTACAACAGCGGCGATACAAGAGGAGAAGGAAAAAAGGGGAAACAACTACAGCGCGGAAGAGAGGAACCCATAGAATGACTAAGCAAACATAAGAAAAGGAGAAATAGCGCTCGAAGCGGTGTGAGTGCGGACTTTCACAGCTGAGCAAAGGGAGCAGCCTGTGGACTCTGTGGATATCCCCAGCATGTGTAGTAAGGGCAGAAACAGGAGTCCATGCGACTGGCACTAGGGCCTTGTTGAAGACTGTTTATTATTGGTTGAGAATAATCGAGATGGAGGAAGGGAGTTTACCAAAATTAGCGCTAATGGAGCAGATTATCTCAAGTAATAAAAATAACTGGTTATCAAGAGTTCTGAAGCAGGTATCTAGCTCTGGTATCCCTTTAAATTGGCAGCAGTACGACTATAGGCAGATCCGAAATTGGATTGCACAGAGATTTAAGGACATAAGTGCCCAATCGGATATTGCACAGGTGACAGCAGTAAAAGTTTGCCCCTGGTTATCAGCCAATAAACAAATTTTCAAAATAGAAAAATATTTAGCTATGCCTTTGTTTCCCGTCCTGAGAAGATTCTTTACAAAACTGAGGTTGGACCAACTTGGAACAAATATGCTCTGGGGTAGATATAAGGGTATTCCTGTAAGGGAAAGGGTCTGTCTATGTGGGACGGGGGAAGTCGAAACAACGTCCCACGTAATTTTTGCTTGCCCCCTATATTCAGACCTGAGGGAACATCAACTGGGCAGGATCTTTTATACCAGCACTCCTAAGCCTAAAGAGCACTTTTTGCAATATTGTTTGTTAGGTTCCAACTTGCAGTTGGTAAAATGGATTGCTAAATTTGTGGTAAAGTTGATGGGAAGGAGGACAAAGTTGGTGCAGCAAAATGCGGTAGATTGTAAGAATGATCACTTGATCTAACAATGTAATTTTAATAGCAGTTAACACTGATTGGGTAGATGCAGGGGCGACATTATAATATAAATTTAATTATATTTAAATGGTACTTTAAATTATTGTATTTTATCCCAATTTTATTTTAGATCGTATTTTATTCTAATTGTATTTTAATTGCGAGTTATTCCAATCTTACTTAATTTGTTTTACCAAACCTTTGTAATGATTTGTCTTTGTAATTCTGCACTTGATATGGCCCAAAGGGCTAATCAATAAATAAATTGATTGATTGACTCTGTGGATACAGACAAGCCGTTTGAACCTGGGAATTATAACTGATTCAAACCCCAAAATATCGGAAAACTGAGTGCAGAGACTGAAATACCAGACTAAGTGGTGAAATTCATGGATACAGAAGACCTGTCTGGATTTCGGACTTTGGATTTACAAATAACTTTGGACAATAAGAACTTAAGTAAAAAAAAAAAAGATTTGAAAACTGAATTCAGAGATCCGATTACTGGGAGAAGTAATAAAAAAAAAAAACACTGAGACGGACACAGATCGCGTTTTTTATGACTGTGAAAGAACGGATTGAGAGAGGTAAAGCAAGAAGACAATAAAGACTAAAGAAAATAAAAATTAAGTGAATTATTAATTTTGAACTGTTTAATTAGTTAATAAGTTTAATATTTAAAAGAAATATATAAGTTGATAATATTTTTATAGCTATAAATTGTATTGTGAAATTGTGGTTAGATAAGGAATTATTGTTAAAGTGAAAGGTTGATTTTTATACAAAATAGATGAGTTGACTGTATGTCTGAGATAGACTGATTGAAAAAGGGGGTAATTGGAAAGATTGCTAATTAGAAAATTAAGAAAATTAAACTAAAATCTTGATTGATAAGTAAATTGATTTATACTGTGAATAAGAATTAATTGCTCAATTGGGATAACTGGCAATATAATATATATATAGCACTATATATAAGCTGTGCGGTGTATAAGCAGTGTTTGGAGGGGAAAAGAGATACTAAGGAATAACTTAATAATTGATGTTAAGGTTGGAAAGCTTTACACGAATATTGAAAATGTCTACAACATCCACCATAACAAAGACAGGGAAAAAACCTACAACCAATACGTTAGTAATGACTCCTACCCCCTCACAACAAAAAACAACAGATAGCATGATGGGGAAAGAAAAAGAAAAAGAAAAACTGGAAATGGCACCAAATGTAATACAAGATATGTTTCAAAAGATCCAGGAAACACTGCTCCAAACACAAGAAAAAATAGCTGAAAATCAGGAAGAAATGAGAACGTTCCATGCAGAGATTAGAAATGAATTAGGAGAAGTCAAGGAAGATATCAAGACCATGAAGGATAAAATTGGGGGCATTCAAAATTCTATAGCAGAAAATGAACAGAGAATTAGGAAAACGGAAACAAAAATAGATCATGTGGAATTAAAAGTAGAAGCTATGGAACAAAAAACCCTACAACTAAATAAAGAAATGTCAGATTCCTTGGCCATGCTCGAAATGGAAAAGGCCTCATACTTCTTGCGTTTTCAAAATATTCCAGAAGAAAAAAATGAGGATTTAGAAGGGAAGATGGTGGAAATTATCGCAGGAATGATACAAAAAGAGCCAGAAGAAATAAAAGGACAATTGGAAGAAACTTACCGTGTACAAACAAATTATATAAGAAAACACAGACTGGCGAGAGAAGTCCATGTCAAATTCTTTAAAAAATCAATCCGAGATGAAGCCTATAAGAAATCTAGAGAAGAAACGGTGATCTATAATGATAAAGAAATTATAATCTTAAAACAGATACCCCGAAGAGTAAGAAATTTATGACAACAATATCAGTTTTTAACACAACTATTGATCAAATACAAGATAATGTACAGATGGCTGCCAATAGAGGGGATCTTAATTACGTGGGAAGACAAAAAATATAAAATAGACACTCTAGAAAAGGCAAGAGAATTTCATAACACACACTTTAGACTAGAAGAAGAACAGGAAAGCAAGGAGGAAACAGATAGTAAAAGTCAAGAAGAAGAACCAATAGAAACAAATCAAGAAAAAGAAATAAGACAGAGGCAAGAAAAAGCGAGAGAACAGAGAGAAGGTACAAAAGCTAAGGCACGGATGGAAACAAGAAACACAAAAAAAACAGATACGATAGGCAATGGATGAACAGATCAAACTATTTTCGGTAAACATTAATGGCTTAAATGCCCCAAAGAAAAGGAATCAAATTTTCACAAAATTACAAAAATTAGAAGCAGATGTGATATGTCTGCAAGAAGTACACATTCAAAAAGATTATCAAAAAATCCTAGAAAACCCCAAATTAGGAAAACTATATTCATCTCTGGCCCAAAAAAAGAAAAAAGGAGTAGTGATTTACGTAAAAGAAAAAATACAATCTAAACTAGTCTATACCGATGAGCAAGGTAGAGTGGTGATGGTTGAACTAGAAATAGGAAAGAGGAAAATGTTAATTGTAGTGATTTATGCACCTAACCAAAAACTACAGGTTTTTTTTAAAGATCTACATATAAAATTAGCAGAATTAGAATATGATGATATTTGTGTAATAGGGGATTATAATGCAATAGTAAATGCAAAGAAGGACTACAAAACTGGGGAAAAAAACAAAAGAAAAAAGAAATACTTCCAAAATAATTCTTTATTATGGCTGAAGAACTAAACTTGGCAGATGTATGGAGGGAAACACATGAAGAAGAGGCCCAATACACCTTTTATTCCCATCCTCATAACTCCTGGTCAAGACTGGACATGGCATGGATGACCCCAAATATCAAAATAGAAGTAGAAAAAATTGAGATAGGCACAAACCAATGGGCAGACCACAATCCACTATTCATAAACTGGAAAGGGGAAAGAAGACGTAAGAGATGGACAATGAACCAAAGATTATGTAAAGAAAAAGAATTTAATTTGATGTTAGAAAAGGAAGTAAAAATATTTTTTCAGATAAATAAAATAGAGGAAACCTCTTTACAAAACACATGGGATACTTTAAAAGCATATATAAGGGGCCTAGTAATAGCATATACGAGGAAAAAGAATAAAGAGAAGAAAAAACAATTAGATAATTTAGAGAAAGACCTAAAACAAATAGAACAAAAACTCCATGAAAAGCCCCAGAACAAAACAATAAGAGAAGAATGGGAAATGATTAAGCATAAATTGAATTTGATAAACCAAATAGAACTAGCCCAAAAAATAAAAATGGCAAAACAAAATTATTTTGAACACGCAAATAAAACGGGCAGATGGCTAGCCTATAAACTGAAAAAAGAACAGAAAAAAAGAATGATATACCAATTGAAAGACGATAAAGGAGAAATTCAACATAGTAAAGAGGCCAAAAAAGAAATGATTAAGAAATTTTATGCGAATCTATATAATCAGGGGAAAATAGAGGAAGTCAATATAAAACAGTACATAGGGAAATCAGGAATGCCAAAAATCACAGAAGAACAAAGAATAACTCTCAATAGGCCAATAACCAAATTAGAATTAAATGAAGTACTGAAAAAGCAAAAAAACAATAAAACACCGGGACCCGACGAGCTACCGGTAGAAATATACAAAACAATGCAAGAAGTATTGGGAGGGAATATGTTGCGATTATATAATGAAGCTATGGAGAAAGCCAAAATACCAAATTCATGGACAGAAGCCATAATAACAATCATTCCAAAAGAAGATACAGATGTCCAGTTAATTCAAAACTACAGACCTATTTCATTATTGAATGCTGATTACAAAATATTTGCAGCAATCTTGGCCGAAAGGATTAAATCAGTATTAAATACATATATACACCCAGACCAAAATGGATTTCTGCCGGGACGCCAAATAAAGAACAACATGAGAATAGTACTTAATGCTCTAGAACAGTGATGGCTAACCTTTTTGCCATCGTGTGCCAAAAGTGGGGGGAGCGGGGGGGGGTCGCGGGTGCAGGTGCCCACATGCATAATTAAATGCACCCCCCCTTCCCCCTGCTTTTGGCACGTGATGGCACGGTGGGCCCAGTAGGCCCATTTTTCCCCCTCCCCAGACTCCAGAGGCTTTATAGGAGCCTGGGGAGGGCAAAAACAGCCTTCCCCATCCTCCCGGAGGCCTTCCAGAAGCCGGAAACAGCCAGTTTCCCGACTTCCGGTGGGACCGGAAGGTCTGAAAATCAGTTGGTCAGTGTGCACATGCGCGCTGGAGCTGAGCTAGGGCAACATCGCGTGCCCACCAATATGGCTCCACGTGCCACCTGTGGCACCCGTGCCATAGGTTCGCCATCACGGCTCTAGAATATTATGAATCACACCCGGAGAAGCAGGCAGCGTTGGTTTTTCTTGACTCCCAAAAGGCCTTCGATAATCAAAATTGGAAATTTATGATTGAACAACTACAAAATATGCAAATTGGGGAAAAATTTGGGAAAATTATAGCAGAAATCTATACCAAGCAATCAGCAAGGATAATTATGAATGATGACATAACAGACAAATTTAATATAACAAAAGGAGTCAGACAAGGCTGTCCACTTTCCCCCTTACTATATATTCTATCATTGGAAATCCTGTTGAAAAAAATTAGAGAAGACCAAGGAATTGAAGATTTAAGGATCAATAGAGAAGAATACAAAGCTCAAGCCTTTGCTGATGACCTAGTGTTTTTGACAGAAAATCCTATGGAATCTATACCTAATTTGTTCCAAAAAATAGAAGAATTTGGAGAAGTGGCCGGACTAAAAATCAATAAAAGTAAATTGAAGCTAATTGTAAAAAACCTTATGGAAATCCAAACAAAAGATTTGATAGATAATATACAAATCCAAACAACAACAAAAATAAAATATCTAGGAATCTGGTTATCTACAAGAACATCAGCAATTAAAGAAAACAATTATGATAAATTACTAGAAAAAACAAAGAAAGACTTAGAAAAATGGGAAAATTTACACATTTCATTCCTAGGAAGAATTTCGGCCATCAAAATGACTATATTACCTAAATTTTTATATTTGTTTCAGGTCACCCCAATTAAAATAGATAAACCGTTTTTTGAAAAGCTGAATAAAATAACATCTAAATTTATATGGCAAGGGAAAAGGCCACGAATAAAATTTAAGCTGCTTCAGGATACAAAAGATAGAGGAGGAGCTACACTCCCTGACTGGGAGGTATATTACCAAGCAGCAGTACTATCGTGGGTCAAAGATTGGATAGAATTAAAGGACTCTAGAATTTTAACAATTGAGGGACACGAACTCCAAACTGGCTGGCACTCCTTTATGTGGGATGAGAAATACAAAACACATTCATATTTTAAAAGACACACAATAAGAAACTCATTATTACAAATTTGGCTTAAAATTAAAAAAACAACATTATATGAAGATACCAAATTGGCTAGCACTGGCAGAATCAATTAGGCACCCAAATTTAACAGATAAGACAAAAATAATTAGATATAAAGATATAATTGACTATCAAGGCAAATTAAAGACAAAACAACAATTGGAGACAGATTTACACAGAGAAATAGACTGGTGGACTTATACTCAAATACAATCCAAATACAGAGAACATATAAAAACATATGAAATTTATAATCAAAAACAAGAAATAGATAAAATTATATTAGATTCAGAAAATAAATTAATTAGTAGAATTTATAAATTTCTTCTACGCTATAAATTGGAAGAAGAGACAGTTAAAGAAACGATGATTAAGTGGGCTCAAAACATCAAACACACAATACCTTTGGAAAAATGGGAAAAGTTCTGACAGGTAAACCTAAATTTAACGAAAGCAACAGTGTACAAGGAAAACCAACTGAAAATGTTTTATCGGTGGCATATGTCTCCAACCAGATTGGCAAAAATACAACCTAAAAATAGCCTGATTTGTTGGAAGTGCAAAAAGGCACAAGGGACTTTCTATCATTTATGGTGGACGTGCTCGGCAGCAAAGAAATTTTGGTCTAACATCAAAAAATGGTTGGAACAAATAACAAAAACACAGATTGAAAAAGAACCAGAAACATTTCTATTAGGAATCTTTAACAAATCATACCCTAAGGATATCAAATATCTCACAATTCACATATTAACTGCTGCAAGAATAACCTACGCAAAAAATTGGAAGCAAGAAAAAATACCAAGTGAAACAGAAGTAATAGGGAAAATTTTAGAATGCACTGAAATGGATAGGTTAACCAAAGAATTACAAGAAAGAGAAGAATCAGACTATTATAAAATATGGAATAATTGATATAATTGGTTAAAAATCAGAAATATACAAAAAATATAGGGGAAATATTACCGATTTAAATTTTATATATATATATATATATAATAAAAAATGTTGTTAGATTAAGGAGAGGTGAAGGAATATATCATAAGTAGAATTGTAGAACGTCACTCTGAAAAAATGCTTAAGAATAAATTACACTCTTTTTGTGTATATGTTGTATAAATGTTTGTTGTGTATATGTTACGTATGTCTTTTTTAATATTTATATTCAATAAAAACTACTTTTAAAATAAATAAAAAAATCCTGGAATGTGCAGAATTAGATAAATTAACTAAAGAAATTAAGGGGAAAGAAGAATCAAAGTATTATAAGGTCTGGAGTAGATGGTATGAATGGTTGAAAAATAAGGAAATAAGTTAAATGAATGAAGAAAGGAGGGGGAAAATGTGTATGATCTTTTGTCAGTAAAGAAGAAATGATATAAAGTAGAAAATGAACGTCAAATAAGTTAATACATAAATATCTGTAAATATTGATGTATAGAAAGAATAGACCGCTGTATATAGCTGAAAAGAAAAATATTTTATACATATACATATACATATACATATACATATACATATACATATATACATACACACACACACACACACACACACACACATATATATATATATATATATATTCTTTCTTTGTGTTACTTCTTGTTGTATGTATATGTTGGTTTTTAATGTGTTTTAATGTGTTTAAAATAAAAAACTTTTTATAAAAAAATAAATAAAAAAAATTAAAAATCTCTGGAGCGGAGGAGGGAGTGGTGGGGGAGCTGCGTGAGGGAAGGCTGCCCCAACAAGCCACTATCCTTACCACACACGATTGGAAATGGGGATTCCCTTTCAAGAAATGCTGCTCCCCGGTCTCCTCCTCTTGCTCTCCAGAGATCTGTCAAGGCAAAAGTTGGAAACTGCTCCCTGCAAACTTTTTCCCCCACACTTCCACACTCAGCATTGTCCTCTGCCTCCTGCTTTGTAGGGAGGGGGCACTGGACAGGGAAACACCGATGCCTGGGATTGGGAGAAGAATGTCTCCTTTGGTGTGCTGTGTGCATGCACACACACATACACCATTCCAAGCTTGGAGACTTTTATCCACATCTGAGCTAGCAAACTGCCAATCATACCTGGGCTTGGGGAGAAGGCCCTCTCCTTCCTCTGTGGATAAAAGTCCCCAAACGTGGAATGTGTGTATGTGTGTACGCGCACGCACTTGGCTGCCAGCAGTTTGGGGAGGCGAGGAGCTTGTGGTGCACTGAGTTGCCCCCACATCAAGTTATTTATTTATTTATTTATTTAATATAATTTGTATGCCGCCCTATCTCCGTAGGACTCAGGGCGGCTCACAACAAATAAAACAAACCCAATAAAACATAAAATACATAAATATGCATACATAAAATACATAAATGTATAAATATATAATTTAAACATATATTAAAACCCATTAAAATGATCAAAAAACCCCTCAGTCCAGGCTGGGCGATGTGAACAGCCATGTTTTTAATTCGCGGCAGAAGGTGCGAAGGTCAGGAGCCAACCGAAGCCCCGGGGGAGTTGATTCCAAAGAGTGGGCGCGCCCACAGAGAAAGCTCTACCCCGGGGGCCGCCAGCCGACATTGTCTAGCTGATGGCACCCGGAGAAGGCCCTGCCTGTGAGAATGCACCGGGCGATGGGAAGCCGTTGCTGGCTTCAGATGGCCCGACAAGTATCCTGGGCCTAAGCCATGTAGGGGTTTATAGGTCATCACCAGCACCTTGAATCTCACCCGGAGGGCCACTGGTAACCAATGCAAGTCGCGCAGGAGAGGTGTAACATGGGAGTATCGGGACCCTCCCATCACAACCCGCGCGGCCGCATTCTGTACCAGCTGAAGCCTCCGAGTGGTCCTCAAGGGCAGCCCCAGGTAGGGAGCATTACAGTAGTCAAGAAGGGAGGTGACTAGTGCATGAGTAACTGTGCGTAGAGCATCTTGGTCGAAATAGGGGTGCAACTGATGCACCAGACAAATCTGGGCATACGCCCCCCTGGTCACGGTTGTTATATGATCATCTAAACTCAACCGTGAATCCAGGAGGACACCCAAGTTGCGTGCCCTGTCTACAGGGGGTAAAACTTCACCCCCTATAGCCAACGATGGAACCTCTCCTTCGGATCGAGATGCCGGTACCCACAGTCTTGGCAGGGTTGAGCCAAAGCCTGTTCCTCCCCATCCAGACCCGTACTGCTTCCAGGCACCAGGACATCACGTCGAGGGCATCACTGGGCTGGTTCAGGGTGGATATAAAAAGCTGGGTATCATCAGCGTACTGATGGTACCTCACCCCGAAACCACGGATGATCTCCCCCAGCGGTTTCATATAAATGTTGAACAGAAGGGGCGAGAGAACCGAGCCCTGAGGCGCCCCTCATGGTCGATCTCTGCCCCTCTGCCAACACCGCTTGCATCTGACCCGAGAGGTAAGAGGAGAACCACTGTAAAACGGTGCCTCCCACTCCCAACCCCTCGAGGCGCCATAGCAAGATACCATGGTTGATGGTATCAAAAGCCGCCAAAAGATATAATAGGATCAGAACAGAGGAATAACCTCTGTCTCGAGCCCTCCAGAGATCATCCACCAGCGCGACCAATGCCGTCTCCGTGCTGTATCCGGGCCTGAAACCCAGTTGGTACGGATCGAGGTACTCCGCTTCATCCAGGGCCATCGGGAGCTGACGTGCCACCACGGTCTCAACTACCTTCACAAGAAAGCGAAGGTTGGAGACTGGACGGAAATTACTCAAAACAGCTGGATCCAAGGCAGGTTTCTTGAGGAGGCGCCTCACCACCGCCTCCTTCAAGGCGGCAGGAAAGCTTCCCTCCTCCAAGGAAGCAGTTATCACCACCTGGATCCAGCCGCATGTCCCCTTCCAAGCTGAATAAACCAGCCAGGAGGGGCACGGGTCCAATACACATGTGGTCGCACTCAGTTTCCCCATTATCCTGTCCACTTCCTCTGGGGTAACAGGATCAAACTCTTCCCAAAGAACAAGACCCGCCTCCTCCTCCCCGTCTGACTCTGTCCAGTCAGAGTCCAAGCCATCCCGAATCTGAGAGATCTTGTCCAGCAGATGCTGGCTAAACTCCTCGGCTCGCCCTCGTAAAAGGTCTTCCCTCACCCTCTGATTCAAGAGGGAGCGGGACACCCTAAACAGGGCAGCCAGGCGATTCTCTGCGGATGCGATGATGTTGGAAAAAATAGCAATGCTTCACCGTCACCAACTCCACCAGGTAGGCCCGTGTGAACGACCTTAACTGTGATCGGTCAGATTCGGAACGACTGGCTCTCCAACAGCTCTCTAAGCCTCTCCTACGTCACTTCATCCCCCGGAGCTCCTCGGTAAACCAAGGGGCTAACTGGGATCTGCGTCATGTCAGAGGCCACAAAGGAACGACCCAGTTGAGGGCCCCAGCAGCAGCCTCATCCCAGGCATCCACCAGGGCCGTGACCGGGGCGTGGGAGAGAGAGAGAGGCATCATCCCAAGCTCCGTCTGGAACCTCTCTGGGTCCATCAGGCGCCTGGGGCGGAACCAGGTGGTCGGTCCCGCCTCCCAGTGAGGAGGGGCGGTGCACTGGAAGCCCAGTTGAAGGAGATAGTGATCGGTCCATGACAGGGGATAAATAGCAGATAATCCCCCACCAAGCTCCACCCGCCACTGCTCCAAGACAAAAACAAGATCGGGCGTGTGGCCCCCCACATGTGTCGGGCCCTGAATAATCTGAGTCAGGTCCATGGCTGCCATGGAAGCCATGAACTCCCGAGCCACCCCTGACGCCCCACCCAGGGATGGCAGATTGAAGTCCCCCAGCACAATAAGTCTGGGAAACTCCACCACCAGCCCCGATAGGGCATTGAGTAGCCCAGGCAGGGCTGTTGCTACGCAGCTGGGAGACAGGTATGCAATCAACAAGCCCAACTGCCCATGTGGGCCCCAATTCATGAGGAGGGTCTCACACCCGTCTATCTTAGGAGCAGTGACCTCCCGCGGACTAAGGGTCTCCCTAATAACAACTGCCACCCCCTCCCCTACCCTGGGCCCTTGGTTGGTGTACTACCCGGAAACCTGGCGGGCAAAGTTCTGTCAAAGGGACACCTCCCTCCAGGCCCAACCAGGTTTCCGTGATGCAAGCCAGGTCTGTGTTTTCCTCCTCAATCAAATCCCGAATGAGGGGAGCTTTGTTGACCACAGACCTGGCATTAAAATAGACCAACCTGAGCCCAGTGCCCCCCTCTCTCAAACCCCCAGTAGGTCGGATGGAACCAAGAGGGTCGGAGCACGTCACCGCTCGAAGATAGCGAGGGCGAGCTCCCAGATTTTGATACGGCCCTCGGTTCATCCATCTGCCGCCATTTCCCATCGCAACCAGGATCAATGCTCCCACCCTCTCCCTCTGGGTGGCTGGCAATCCCAGCCCCGATCCAACCCCACCGGCCAACAGTAGCCAGTGCAACTTGTTCTGTCCCAACCCAGCCAACCCAAGTCAGCTGCGCCCAGTGAGTGGCATCGAGCCAGCCACGTCGAGTCAGCCACTCCCACCCAGCCATGCCTACCCAGCCACCTGACCGCTGTAGGTTGTCATAGTCTTACATGCAAGTGGCCCTTTGATGGCAACCATAATGCTGATCTGGCCCTCAATGAAATTGAGTTTGACACCCCTGGTCTAGCTATTCTGACACTCAAAAAACAAAATGAGAAACCCCAATTAAAGCAAGACTGCAACCAAACTGAATACAGTAAGGAATAATTAACTAACACAGAAAATGAACTTTTAGACATAGACCAATGGCAACATGTCATTCATAGAAGGAAAAAAAATCCAACCCAGTACAGTACAGTACAGTCCCATTTGGAGCTAAACAATCAATTTTATAACCTCCCTGTCAGGGTTCCAAGTAACACTCCCAATGAAAGAAGACTCTGAGGCTTGAAGTTCCTCAAAGTTCCATTTTATTAGAGATGTCATATTGGCACATCCAATGAAAAAGATGGCTTCCAGGCCTGACAGGCCACCCCCATCAGAAAAGCGTGTCCTGAAACGAGAGTAACATAGTGGTTAATTCAGCATACTAACTGCCTCTCCCTCCCCCAGGGGGACCCTTTGGCTTATCAGGGGATTTATCATGGAATTGTTTTACTAGCCTGTCTGCTTTGACATTCCAGCTTTTAACCCAAGTAGCTTCAGACAAAAGGTACCCTTTCTAATGCACTAAATATTGCAATCTACCTCTATACAACCTAGAGCAGGGGTCCTGCGGCTCTGGAGCCACATGCGGCTCTTTGGGCCCTCTGCTGTGGCTCCCTGTCCCATCACTGGTTGGCCCCGCCCCTCGCCCCTCTTATTTCTCTTTTGGACTCCAGCCCGAAGCAGCAGGAAGCGAAGGCTGCCTTACGCGTAAATGTGGCTGCCTTACGTGCAAATGTGGCAGCGGCTCGCTTAAGGAGGGTCTTCCCACGCGTGTGCATACTCCCGGCTCAACCACAGCCAGCCAGGGCATCACGAGAGTGGGAGGAGGAGGAGAGTGCAGGAGCAAAGCTGCCCTGTACCTACCTTCGTGCCACATTTGCACGTAAGGCAGCCTTCGCTTCCTGCCGCTTTGGGCTGGAGTTCACACCCTCCGCACTCGGCTGAAGAGCTGCCAGGGGTGGGGGATGAAACAGCAAGGCGATGGCTGGAGCATTAGTGCAGGAGAAAAGCCGCATCCTGTTAAGACCCTTCTTAAGCGAGCGGCCACTTTGGTGCTCACTTGGGGAGGGTCTCCCCATGCATGCGCATGCTCCCGGCTCAGCCACGGCTGGCCAGGGCATCACAAGAAGAGGGGGGAGGAGGAGGACAGTCACCCAAAGGGAGGGGGGAGAGAGAGAGACACTCATATATACAGAGAGAGTGGAAGAGAGAGAGACATAAAGACACATAGAGTGATACATAGAGAGGGGTGAGAGAGGGGAAGAGAGGGAGAGGGAGAGAGAGACATACAGAGGGAGAGAGACACGGTGGGAGAGGGAGACAGTGGTTTTGTGGCTGGGTAGGCGTGGCTAGGGGGGTCATGTGACTGGGTGGGAGTGAGTGACATCTAGTTGGCCATGCCCACCCAGCTTTTGTGGCTCCGGTGTTGTTTTTTTTCTGTGGGAAACAAGTCCAAGTCGCTCTTTGAGTGTTTAAGGTTGCCAACCCCTGACCTAGAGTCTAAGACCTTTTTTACTTCATAATGGGTTTCCCTTTGTACTACAATAGGTTTGGGAGGTGATTGAGCCTGTGGTCTTAACCTGGAATTTATGGCTGCTTCAGCAAGCTACAGTGGAAAACTGGATGTTCTTTCCCTAGAATGCGGGGGTGGTTAAACTGAACTGTCACTGGGTTAATTACTTTCACTATTGGGAATGGACCTAGGACCTGGAAGGGGGTCAATCTGGTGCTACTGTGCACAGCATTGTTGTAAGCCACTTCTGCAAAAGGCAGCAGGTCCGCCCAATTTTCCTGCTGGTAATCCACATAACATCTGATATATTGTTCCACCATTGCATTCACACTGTTAGATCGGCGCAGGAATGGAAGACGTGACCAGCTCGTTACATAAGTAACTTTTATTAAGAACAGAAACAGTAGCAAGACTGCCCGTGTGCTGCCGGAGCTCTCCTTATATTCGCTCCCGGCAGACGCATCGCCCCTTTCCAGGGATTCAAATCTCCCGCCCGATGGCTAGCAGCCAATCAGGGCGGATGTCCTTATAAGGACATAACACTCCTCCCCCCTTAGTCCGAACTGTCAATCTCGTTCACAAAAGTCACGTAATCGCGCAGGTACGTAGGACGCCTCGGCACCCTAGCTGACCTGCGCAGTCCCACTTCTTCTCTGTCTCCGGCCTGGACGGACGGGGCTCTTTCGTCTCCTGGTTCCTCCTCCGGAACCGGGCTTGGTTCGGCTGTCGAGTGAGCGGGGTCACCCCCAGCGCCTCCGGCCGGACCGCAGACCTTGGATGGCTGGTTCTGATGGTCTTCCTCCTGGCCTGTGGATCTATTGCCTCATCTCGGTCGCTCGGTTCCGACCCGGGAAGAGCGTCTGAGCCTCGGTAAGTCCATTGCTTGCTCTTCCCTGGTTCCCCGGGCACTGTGGTTCGGTCGCGGTCCGGCTTGCTGCCGTTCGGGTGGTGGTTCCGTTTGGTGCCCTCGGGCCCGGTCCGCTGTCTGCGGGTTGTGCTGGCTTGTGTTGTGCTGTCCGACCTCGCAGGGGTGGCGTTGGTCCCCTCGGTTGGGCTGGCGTAGGTCTCCCCCGTCTGGTTGGCGGTGGTCGACCTGGTCGGGATGTTGTTGAGGGGCTACCTCTGCGGGGCGGCGGAGGTCTCCCCTGCCGGGGTGGTGTAGGTCTGCCTCGCCGGGTTGTTGTCGGCTTTCCCTTCCCCCTAGACCCTGGTCTACCGTCAGGTGGTGCCTGGGGTCCTCCTGGTTGGGTTGTTGTTTCCAGGTTGTCTTTTGCAATGGGCAGGGGTCCCTCTCGCCGGGGAGTCGTGTGCCACCCTCGCCCATGGGTAGTGGGGTGCCCGTCTTGGCTGGGTCCCGGTCTACTCGCCTGGAACTGTGGTCTCCCGGGCTGGGCTGGTGATGGCTGCCGTCACTGGTTGGGTGCGCTGCTCCTCCTCTGGGCAGGTCCCGGTCTACTTGCGGGCTGGGTTGGTGTTCCCTGGCCCTGTTGTGCCGGGTGCCCACCTGGCTGGGTTGGTGTTGCCATCCCCTGTGCGGTTGGCCCCGGTCTACCTTGCTGGACTGCCGACGTGACAGTACCTGGTAGTGGGCTGGGCCGACCTCGTCGGGATGGCGCTGTTCTGCCTCGCAGGGGTGTGGTAGGCCTACCTCGTTGGGGTGTCGTAGGCCTACCTCGCCGGGGCGTTGTAGGCCTACCTCCTCTGGGTGTGGTGGGCCTACCTTGCCGGGGTGTTGGAGGCCTACCTCGTCGGGGTGTTGTAGGCCTCCCTCGTCAGGCTGGTTTTCGTGTGCCCCCCCCACCTTTTTCGGAGTTGGTCGATGTGCCGTCTACAGACCTGTCCATCTTCCAACTCGACGGTGTAGGATTTGGGGCCGGTTGTGCTGGCAATCTTCCCCCTCAGCCACTTAGGAGAGCCGTTGAAATTCAGCGCGAAAACTGAATCTCCGTTGCTGAAGGCGCGAAGCCGGCGGCTGGTGGTTGCGGTCACTTCCGGGCTGTATTGGGGGTGCAGCCGGTCCAAGGGTGACCTCAACCTTCTGCCCATCAGCAGTTCGGCCGGGCTCTTGTGGGTGGTGGCATGTGGCGTGATGTGCTGGGTGAGGAGGAAGTTGTCTATGCGTTCTTGCCAGTCTCCCGGGCCCATCTTGGTGAGGGCTTCTTTGGTCAGTCTTACCATGCGTTCTGCTTGTCCGTTTCCAGCCGGCCTGTAGGGGGCAGACAGGGCGTGGCGGATGCCCAGTCCTGCCAGGAAGGACTCCATGGTCAGGGATGTGAGCTGGGGGCCGTTGTCCGAGACTAGCACGTCCGGTAGTCCATGTGTGGCGAACAGACGGCGCAGGGCTCGGATCGTCGCTTCAGTTGTGGTAGATGCCATGGGCACCACCTTGAGCCACTTGGAGAAGGCATCTACCACGATGAGGAGGTGTCGTCCTTTCATCGGGCCCGCGAAGTCGATGTGTATCCTCGACCAGGGGTTGCTGGGGGTCTCCCACTTCGCGACTTCGGATTGCGGCGGTGCTGGGCAAACTTCTTGGCACGGGTCGCATCTGGAGACCCATTGCTCAATGTCTTTGTCCATGGAGGGCCACCAGACGTAACTCCGTGCCAGGGCCTTCATGCGGACGATGCCCGGATGCCCTTTGTGCAGCGTTTCTAGCGTCCGCCGTTGCAGAGTGCTTGGGATCAGCACCCTGTCTCCCCATAGCAGACAGCCCTTTATGGTGGACAGCTCCTTCTTTTTCCTGGCGAACGGGCTGAATTTCTCCTCTGGCTTTTCCGATGGCCACCCTCTGAGGATCCAGGACTTCACTTGGCGGAGTGTGGGGTCCTTTTGGGTGTGGACAGCCACATCTGCGGATGACACAGGACAGCTGGCGTCGTCATCTATATGGAGTAGATGGAGCGTGGGGGCTGGGTCTTCGACTGGATTCTTTGACGGGCATCTGCTGAGCGCGTCGGCGTTTCCTATGGCTGTGCCTGGCTGGTGCACGAGCCTATAGGCGTAGCCGGCTAGGAAGATGGCCCATCTCATCATCCGTGGGGACATGAAGGTCGGGGTGGGTTGGTCGCCTGCGAGGAGTCCCAGGAGTGGCTTGTGGTCGGTGACTACGGTGAAGCGTCTTCCGTAGAGGTATTCGTGGAAGCGCTTCACTCCAGCCACGATTGCCAGGGCTTCTTTGTCCAGCTGGCTGTAGTTGCGCTCCGCACCGGACATCGTCTTAGAGAAGTAGGCAATTGGGGCTTCCGTGCCGTTGGGCAGTTCATGGCTGAGGACTGCCCCCACCCCGTATGGAGACGCATCACAAGTCAGCTTTATGGGCAGCGTCTCGCTGTATTGGATGAGGACGCTTTTGGACGTCAATAGTCCTTTGATGGCCCGGAACGCTGCTTCCTCTTCCTGGCCCCACTTCCAGGAGACCGATTTCCCCAGCAGGCGGTGGAGCGGCTCAGCAACTGTGGCTTTCTGTTTTAAGAAAATGGCGTAGAAGTTGAGCAACCCAAGGAATGCCTGAAGTTCCGTTTTGTTTTTTGGGCTCGGAGCTTCATGGATTGCTTCCACTTTTGATTTGGTGGGGTGGATGCCTGTGCTATCAATGAGGTAGCCCAGGAACTCGACTTCCTGTACTCCTATGATGCACTTGTCCCGCCTGACCCTCAAGCCCTTGGCCTTGAATCGCTGCAGGACAAGCCTGAGCCTTTCAAGGAGTTGAGTTCTTGAGTCACCGGAGATGAGCACATCGTCGAAGTAAGGCACCACCCCTGGAACGCCTTGGAGAAGGCGTTCCATCATGGATTGGAAGATGCCGGGGGCAGCGCTGACTCCAAATTGGAGGCGGTTACATTTGAATGCCCCCCTGTGCGTGACAATTGTTTGAGCCTCCGCCGTTTTTTCGTCTACTGGCAGTTGCTGGTAAGCCTGGGCCAGGTCCAGTTTCGCGAAAATTGATCCAGATCCCAGGGAATGCAGCAGGTGTTGCACCACTGGGACTGGGTATGCGCTCTGTGCCAACGCCTTGTTGATGGTACAACGGTAGTCGGCGCAGATGCGCACAGACCCATCATGCTTCAGTGGGGTCACAATGGGGGTCTCCCATGAAGCATGATCGATCGGTTCCAGGACGCCCTGGGCGATCAGCTTATCCAGCTGCTCGTCTACTTTGGGCCGCAGGGCAAACGGAACTCGGCGGGGCTTGAGCCTAATCGGGGTGATTCCCTTGTCCAGATTGAAAGAGATTGGCCTCCCCACAAATTTCCCCAGCTTACCATCGAAGACTTCCTTGAACTCTTCGATGAGGTTGTCGAGTTCGTCCCTGCGAATTTGGTTGATGCCTTCGATTGAAAGCCCCAGCGGCTTGAACCACTCCACTCCTAGCAGGTTCGGTCGGCTGTCCTTTACGACGGTGATGGGGAGCTTGCCTTCGAACTCTTTGTAGGTGACTCGGATGTAGGCTCTTCCTAACACTCCGATGGGGTTTCCCCCAAAGTCGACGAGCTTGGAGTGTAGTGGCTTCAGCTCTCGCTTGGTGATGCTGGGATGCAGGCGCTTCAGCTGCTGCCAATCCATGATGGAGTAGACTGAGCCAGAGTCTACCTCCATGTTGCAGGGTGCTCCTTCCACGTGGATGGTCACGTGGAACTTGGTGGCGTTGTCTGAAGTCGTGTGTGCGATGGTCGTCTGGTGGACCGCTCCACTCCGGGGAAACTCGTCGTCTCTGCGTCTGGAAGGGCCAGAGGACCGTTTGGATGATCTCTGGTACTCCTTCCGATTCTCGCGGGGACGGTGGCTGGAGGGCTCTGGGGCTGGTTCCTCGGCTCTGCAAGCTTCGGCGATGTGACCCCTTCTGTTGCAGCGTCGGCAGGTCGCATCTCTCCACTTGCAGGTCGCCCTGGCATGGTCCCCTCTGCAGCTGGCGCAGCGCTCCCCCTTGTAGCTCTGTTGGGCGGTTTCCCGCCTTGGGGGTCTGGATACTTTGTGTACGGTGGACTCCCCCTCCGACTCGGATCCAGCTGTGGAATCCTCTGTTGATGATTGCGCTGTGGAGCGAATCTTGTGGATTCCCTTTGCTCTGCTTACTGCGGCAGCTGCTTTCTCCGAGATTTCGGATGCGGTGGCTTCCTCCACCACATCCTTGAGCACGAGTTTTTTCCTGCTCAGGAATTTCTTCTGCAGGCCTCTGTCCCTCATGCCGAAAACCACGTGGTCAGCGATGGCATTGTCCACGTGGTCGAACTCACAGCTGGCTGCGATCTGGCGTAGGGCAGCCACGAATTCCTTGATAGTCTCACCTTCCATCTGGTCCCTCTGATGGAAGGTGAAACGGTTCGCCACCGGTGTTCCTGTTGGGGCATAGTGGTCTTCCAGGATTTGCAGCAGGTCTGCCCATGGCACTTCTTCGATGTCTCGTGGTGCTACGAGATCGATTGCCATATCGAGGACCTTGGAGCCGCAGTTGGCCAGGAAAATGCCCTTTTTCCGGTCATCATCAGCATCCCTGATGTTGTTGCCTCTCAGGTATTGCCGGAATTTCACTACGTAGGATTTCCACTTGTCCTTCCCTGGGCAGAAAGGAGCAAGGGCTGGCAAAGTGACTTCAGCGGATGCCATGTCTTTGGAAATGCCTACTGTAGTTTCAGGTGCCGGAGTCTTGGTCTTGTTGGCTTTGGCGCCACGAGGTTCGTCTCTTGGTCCTAGTCCTTCATCGCCAGTGTTAGATCGGCGCAGGAATGGAAGACGTGACCAGCTCGTTACATAAGTAACTTTTATTAAGAACAGAAACAGTAGCAAGACTGCCCGTGTGCTGCCGGAGCTCTCCTTATATTCGCTCCCGGCAGATGCACCGCCCCTTTCCAGGGATTCAAATCTCCCGCCCGATGGCTAGCAGCCAATCAGGGCGGATGTCCTTATAAGGACATAACACACATGTTGCGCCGCTTGTTCGTACTCAGATGGAAAGCCGAGCTAAGTCCTTATGTGGACCCGACCGATCTCAGGAACTCTCTCCAAAATTTTGTTGTAAATTGGACTCCTCAATCCGAGATGACTCGATGCGGTATTCCATGTAGTCGATAGATCTGTTTGATTAACATCTTCACCAGTTTTTTCGCGGATGGTAATCACAACGCGGATGATGCTGTTGTGGCTTATGGCATCTTGGCATCGGTCTGGCTTTACGGGTGGTAGTGGTCCGATGCCTATATTTAGTTTTCTATAGCCGTCCTCCCACGTGATGGTTGGTCCCCATTTGTCTAGCCACGCGAGCCCCAGTATGATCGATTCAGTCATTTTTGGAGCTATGACAAATCGAAAGAGTTCTCGGTGACGGCCCATTTCTAGTCTGACCAGTCCTGTGACTCGTGTGGCAGGGGCTCCACCGACTAGTGTCCCACCAACTTGCTCAAAATGGATGGGGCGTGCTAGGGGTCTCATACATATGCCTAGCTGCTTGATTATGGGGAGACTGATTAGGCGCCTGGTGCAGCCGGTGTCTATGATGGCCTCTACTTCCCCTTGGGCCCCTGTTTCTGGCACTACTATCCAGGTTTTGATAGTAAAGGGGTGGATGGCTTCACTTACCATCAGGTCGTCATCATTGCTGCTTCCCTCGGCAAGGGTCGGAAGGGATTCCTCAGCTGGAGTTCCCTCACCTTCAGTGGGAAGGAGTGGAACCTCCACAGCCTGCTTGATGATTCTTCCTTTATTGGGTGGTCTCTGCAGGCTCTTCCTTGCCCAGGGTGTGGCTGGAGCCTGGGCTTGGGGGACTGGGGCCGGAGCCAAGCATTTGGAAGCCCGTTGCACGAGCTGGCCACACTGGTAGCACTTGATTCTGAAGACCTTGGGACTTGGGGGGGGGGATTAGAAGATCTTGTGGAGACTGGAGGGGTTGGGAAGAGCTGGGCTATGACTGGCCTATCACCCCGGTCTGTCTCCCCCCTCCCCCCTTCCCCTTTTCCCACCGCGGCCCGGTTGTGGGCGTTGGTTGGGATCATTATCATCCTGACTGGACCCTTCCCGCATCTGGACTCATTACCCCTTAAAATAACTACAGCTGACCCCCGCCTCCAGCTATACCATCAGTACCATTGTCATCTGTACTACCTTGCTGTGAGGAGACGTTTAAACCTGGGCATGGGAACCGAGGGAGTCACTTTTGTTGCAGCTGTCACCAAAGAAGATCTGCTGTTACCAGCCACCGTGAGAGGGTGGCTTGGTCACTGCTTTCCCAGGGCAGCGGCCTGAAACTCCTCTCCACTGTCGTGAGAGGACAGTGGAGTCCGGTTGACCCATGCTGAAATGGTGAACTTTCTCTCATGGACCTTTTAATCAGCACCATTGAATCCTTGGACTTGTTCGTCTTTCCCAGACAGACTATAGGATGTATTCACCGGCTGAGCTCTTCGCGCTGCGAGACTCCCTCCTCTCACAGGCCTGGCCCTCCATGTTATCGAGGGCCTATCTTGATGACGGATTTTGGAATCCTGAGAGATGGCATGCAGCGAAGAGGGGGTTGAGGGTTTTTATTATTATTATTTAAATTTTTAATGAAAATTTTAAGGGGACCCGGGAGGAAGGGAGGGGGTTGTAAAAGTGGACCTGGGGGGGTCCAGATAGCTACTGAGCGGGGTGATAGGTTGATTGGCTGCATCAGAGGGGTCGGGAAAGAAAACTTATCCGGGGAACAGGGGGGCGACAGGAAGGGCAATGTAATTGAAATAATGAGTGGGAGGGGCAGGTATGATGGGCGCAGGGGGCCACATCATGTGTCGGGGGTGCGCACACGCTGTTTACGAGCAATTGCGCACTCTGGCCCCCAATGCGTGACTCGTGGCTTCGGTTGTGCAGAGTCTCAGGCCCAGGGTCCACGGCTGATGTTGTGTAATGCCAGGTCGGTTGTTAATAAAGCCCCCCTCATTTGTGATCTTATTTTGGAGGGGGGGTGTGGACCTGGCAGGTATTACGGAGACCTGGTTGGGCCAAGAGGGGGGGGTCCCCCTCATCGAAATGTGCCCACCAGGTTTCCGTGCATTTCATCAGCCAAGGGCCCAGGGTGATGGATCCCGAAAGGTTCCTGACAGAGCTTGGGCCATTTCCTGAGACTCTGACACACGACTCGACTGAAGAGCTGGTGGCCGCCTGGGAGAGTGCGGCCGCCGGAGCTTTGGATCGCATCGTGCCTTTGCGGCCTCTGACCCGATGCCAATCTCAATTGGCTCCTTGGTTCTTCGAGGAGCTGAGAGAGATGAAGCGTCGGAAAAGATGCCTAGAGAGCATTTGGAGGACTAGTCAATCCGATTCCGACCGGACACAGGTGAGGTCTTATATCAAGACCTACCTAGTGGCGATAAAAGCGGCGAAATTTAACTATTTTTCCGCTCTTATCGCATCTGCAAAGAACCGCCCAGCCGCCCTGTTTAGGGTGACCCACTCCCTTCTTCGGGGTGGGGGTGCGGGAAGATCCCTTGCAGGGTTGTGCTGAGGATTTTGTGCAATTCCTGCATGATAAAGTCGCTCGGATTTGGGAAGGCTTGGACTCTGACTGGGTGAGTCCAGGGGAGGAGACGAGGGCAGGTCTTGAGAATATTATCTGGGAGGAGTTTGATCCTGTGGCTCCCGAGGATGTGGACAGGATTCTGGGTAGGATTAGTGCCGCCACATGTTTATTGGACCCGTGTCCCTCCTGGTTGGTACTGGCCTCCCGGGAGGTTACACGAGGCTGGCTCCAGGGAATTATAAGTGCTTCTCTGAGTGGGGGTGCCTTTCCTGCCACCTTGAAAGAGGCGGTAGTGAGGCCCCTCCTCAAGAAGCCTTCCCTGGACCCGGCTGAATTAGCCAACTACCGTCCGGTCTCCAACCTTCGTTTTGTGGCGAAGGTTGTTGAGAGCGTGGTGGTACGACAGCTTCCCCGACACCTGGATGAAGCTATCTATCTGGACCCGTGCCAGTCGGGCTTCAGGCAGGGGTACAGTACAGAAACGGCATTGGTCGCGTTGGTGGATGATCTCTGGAGGTTTCGGGACAGGGGTTGCTCCTCTGTCCTAGTCCTATTAGATCTCTCAGCGGCTTTTGATACCATCGACCATGGTATCATGCTGCAGCGGTTGAGGGGGTTAGGAATAGGGGGCACCATTTTGTGGTGGTTCTCCTCCTTCCTCTCCAACCGCTCACAGTTTGTGTTGGCAGGGGGGCAGAGGTCGACCTCGAGGCACCTCGCATGGGGAGTGCCGCAAGGGTCAGTCCTCTCGCCTCTTCTGTTCAACATTTATGTGAAGCCGCTTGGTGAGATCATCCGTGGTTTTAGGGTGAAGTGTCATCTGTACGCTGATGATACTCAGCTGTACATCTCCACCCCAGACCACCCCAACGATGTCCTTGATGTGATGTCTCACTGCCTGGAGGCCATGCGGGTCTGGATGGGGAGGAACAGGCTCAGACTCAACCCTTCCAAGACCGAGTGGCTGTGGCTTCCGGCGTCCCGATATAGTCAGCAGGTGCCATCGCTGACTATTGGGGGTGAATCTTTGCCCCCCACAGAGAGGGCTCGCAATCTGGGCGTCCTCCTGGATGCACAGCTGTCTTTAGAAGAGCATATGACGGCCGTGGCCAGGGGGGCCTTTTATCAGGTTCGCCTGATTTGCCAGTTGCAGCCCTTTCTGGACCGGGACGCCTTGCGCACGGTCACTCACGCCCTTGTCACCTCCCGGATGGACTATTGTAATGCTCTCTACATGGGGCTCCCCTTGAAGAGCACTCGGAGGCTCCAACTGGTCCAGAATGCCGCCATGCAGGTGGTTATGGGCGCAACTCGTTGTGCCCACGTGACACCCCTCCTGCGCGAGCTGCACTGGCTCCCAGTGGTCTTCTGGGTGCGATTCAAGGTGTTGGTCACCACCTTTAAAGCGCTCCATGGCATTGGACCTGGGTACCTTCGAGACCATCTTCTGCCATCAATAGCCTCCCACCGGCCAGTTCGCTCCCACAGAGAGGGTCTCCTCAGGGTGCCATTGGCCAAGTTATGTCAGCTGGCGACACCCAGGGGGAGGGCCTTCTCTGTAGGAGCCCCAGCCCTGTGGAATGAACTGCCCCCGGAAATATGTAAGATCTCCGACCTCCGGGTATTTCGCTGTGCACTGAAGACCCTGTTGTTCTGCCAGGCCGGCCTATCAACATAATAATTTTAAATTAGGGTATTTTAAATTTCTGGGGTTTTAAATTGAGCCAAATTTATTTAATAATTTTAAATTTTTAATTGATGTTTGT
This sequence comes from Arizona elegans, assembly GCA_022577455.1. Classification (NCBI taxonomy): domain Eukaryota; kingdom Metazoa; phylum Chordata; class Lepidosauria; order Squamata; family Colubridae; genus Arizona; species Arizona elegans. The sequence goes on from JAKOOJ010000010.1 coordinate 47,827,766, forward strand.
CTTGTGTTTTTAAATAGGCTGTACACCGCCCTGAGTCCTTCGGGAGAAGGGCGGTATAGAAATAAAATTATACTTATACTTATACTTATACTTATACTTATACTTATACTTATACTTATACTTATACTTATACTTATACTTATACTTGTTAGATCGGCGCAGGAATGGAAGACGCGACCAGCTCGTTACAATGTAACTTTATTTAGAACAGAACAGACTGGCTGCGCGCTGCCAGAGCTCTCCTTATATTCGCTCCGGCAGTCGCACCGCCCCTGACAGTGATTCAAATTTTCCCGCCCGATGGCTGACAGCCAATCCGGGCGGATGTCCTTATAAGGACATAACACTCCTCCCCTCTTAGTCCGAAAACAGTCAATGTTCATTAATAAAAGTCACGTAATCACGCAGGTACGTAGGACGCCTCGGCACCCTAGCTGACCTGTGCAGTCTCACTTCTTCCTCGTCCCCGACCTGGACGGATGGGGCTCCTGTGTCTCCTGGTTCCCTCCCCGGAACCGGGCTCGGTTCTGCTGGCGAGTGTGCGGAATCACCCTCAGCGCCTCCGGCCGGACCGCAGACCTTGGATGGCTGGTTCTGGTGGTCTTCCTCCTGGCCTGTGGCTCTCTCGCCTTGTCGGGGCTGCTCGGTTCCGACACGGGAAGAGCGTCTGAGTCTCGGTAAGTCCCAGGCTGTCACTTGCTCCTCCCCGGTCTCCCGGGGGCTGCAGTCCGGCTGCGGTTCGGCTTGTTGTCATCTGGGGGGTGGTTTGGATCGGTGCCCTCGGGTCCGGTCTGCCAGCGGTGGATGGTGTTGGCTCGGGTCGTGCTGTCTGACCTTGCAGGGGTGGCGCCGGTCTCCTTGGCCGGGCTGGCGTTGGCCTACCCCATCGGGTTGGTGGTGGACGTCCTGGTCGGGATGTTGTTGTGGGACTACCTCTCCAGGTCAGTGGAGGTCTCCCCTGCCGGGATGGCGCAGGCCTCCCTGGCCGGGTTGTTGTCGGCTTTCCCTTCGCCCTAGTCCCTGGTCTACCACAGGTTGGTGGCTGGGGTCATCTGGGCTGGGTTGTTGTTGCCGGGTTGTCTTCTGTGCTGGGTGGTGGTCCCCCTCGCCGGGGTGTTGTGTGCCACCCTCACCCATGTGCTGCGGTGTGCCCATCTCGGATGGTCCCCGGTCTACTCGCCTGGAGGGGAGGTCTCCCTGGCAGGGCTGTCGTGGGTTGCCTTCACTGGTGGGGTGCGATGCTTCCACCCTGGGCAGGTCCTGGTCTACTCGGGGGCTGGTTTGGTAGTCCCTCGCCCTGTCGTGCCGGGTGCCCACCTCGCTGGGTTGGTGTTGCCATCCCCCATGTGGCTGGCCCCGGTCTACCACTCTGGACTGTCGGTGTGATAGCGCCTGGTAGTGTGCTTGGCCGGCCTCGTCGGGGTGTCGTAGGCCTACCTTGCAGGGGTGTTGTAGGCCTACCTCGTCGGGGTGTTGCAGGCCTACCTCGTCGGGGTGTTGCAGGCCTACCTCTTCGGGGTGTTGTAGGCCTCCCTCGTCAGGCTGGTTTTCTTGCGCTCCCCCCCACCTTTTCCGGAGCTGGTCGATGTGACGTCTACAGACCTGTCCATCTTCCAGCTCCACGGTGTAGGATTTCGGGCCGGTTGTGTTGCCTATCTTCCCCTTCAGCCACTTAGGAGAGCCGCTGAAATTCAGCGCGAAAACCGAATCCCCCTTGCTGAAGGCGCGAAGCGGGCAGCTGGCCGTTGCGGTCACTTCTGGGCTGTATTGGGGGTGCAGCCGGTCCAATGGTGACCTCAACCTTCTGCCCATCAACAGCTCGGCCGGGCTCTTGTGGGTGGTGGCATGCGGCGTGATGTGCTGGGTGAGGAGGAAGTTGTCTATTCTTTCCTGCCAGTCGCCCGTGCCCATCTTGGTGAGTGCCTCCTTGGTGAGCCTCACCATTCGTTCCGCTTGTCCGTTCCCAGCCGGCCTGTACGGGGCGGACAGGGCATGGCGAATGCCTCCATGGCCAGGGATGTGAGTTGGGGGCCGTTGTCGGAGACCAGCACATCCGGTAGTCTATGGGTGGCAAAAAGGTGGTGCAGGGCCCGGATCGTCGCTTCCGTTGTGGTAGATGCCATGGGTACCACCTCGAGCCACTTGGAGAAGGCATCTACGACGATGAGGAGGTGGCGCCCTTGCATCGGACCCACGAAGTCGATATGGATCCTCGACCAGGGGTTGCTGGGGGTCTCCCATTTCGCTGTTTCGGCTTGTGGCGGCGCTGGGCATACTTCTTGGCACAGGTCACATCTGGAGACCCATTCTTCGATGTCTCTGTCCAGTGAGGGCCACCAGACGTAACTCCGTGCCAGGACCTTCATGCGGACGATGCCTGGGTGCCCTTTATGCAAAGTCTCTAGCGTCCGCCGTTGCAGAGTGCTTGGAATCAGCACCCTGTCTCCCCATAGTAAACAGCCCTTCATGGTGGACAGCTCCTTCTGCTTCCTGGCGAATGGGCTGAACTTTTCCTCCGTCTTCTCAGATGGCCACCCCCTGAGGATCCAGGACTTCACTTGGCGGAGTGTGGAGTCCTTTTGGGTGTGGATGGCCACATCTGCGGACGAGACTGGACAGCTGGCGTCGTCATCTATATGGAAAAGGTGGAGCGTGGGGGCTGGGTCTTCTACAGGATCCTTCAATGGGCATCTGCTCAGCGCGTCGGCATTTCCTATGGCTGTGCCTGGCTGGTGCATGAGCCTGTAGGAGTAGCCGGCTAGGAAGATGGTCCATCTCATCATCCGCGGGGACATGAAGGTCGGGGTGGTTTGGTCGCCTGCGAGGAGCCCCAGGAGTGGCTTGTGGTCGGTGACTATGGTGAAACTCCTCCCGTAGAGATACTCGTGGAATCGTTTCACTCCTGCAACGATGGCCAGGGCTTCTTTGTCCAGCTGGCTGTAGTTGCGTTCTGCACCGGACATGGTTTTAGAGAAGTATGCTATTGGGGCTTCGGAGCCGTTGGGCAGTTCATGGCTGAGGACTGCCCCCACCCCGTATGGCGACGCATCGCAGGTTAGCTTGATGGGGAGCGTCTCATTGTACTGGATGAGGACGCTTTTGGAAGTCAAAAGTCCCTTTACAGCTCGGAATGCTGCTTCCTCTTCTTGGCCCCACTTCCAGGATGCCGCTTTCCCCAGCAGGCGGTGGAGTGGCTCAGCAACTGTGGCTTTCTGTTTGAGAAACATGGCATAGAAGTTAAGCAACCCAAGGAATGCCTGAAGTTCCGTTTTGTTTTTGGGGCTCGGAGCTTCGTGGATTGCTTTCACTTTTGATTTGGTGGGGTGGATGCCAGTGCTATCTATGAGATAGCCCAGGAACTCGACTTCCTGTACTCCTAGGATGCATTTATCTCTCCTGACTATCAAACCCTTGGCCTTGAAGCGCTGCAGGACAAGCCTGAGCCTTTCAAGGAGTTGTGCCTGTGACTCTCCGGAGATTAGTACATCGTCAAAGTATGGCATCACCCCTGGAACGCCTTGGAGAAGGCGTTCCATCATAGATTGGAAGATGCCGGGGGCAGCGCTGACTCCGAATTGGAGGCGGTTGCATTTGAATGCCCCCCTCTGCGTGACAATTGTTTGTGCCTCCGCCGTTTTTTTCGTCCACTGGCAGTTGCTGGTAAGCCTGGGCCAGGTCCAGTTTTTGCAAAAATTGAGCCAGTTCCCAGGGAATGCAGCAGATGTTGCACCACTGGGACTGGTTATGCGCTCTGTGCCAACGCCTTGTTGATGGTACAACGATAGTCGGCGCAGATGCACACAGACCCATCATGCTTCAGTGGGGTCACAATGGGGGTCTCCCATGAGGCATGATCGATCGGTTCCAGGATGCCCTGGGCGATCAGCTTATCCAGCTGTTCGTCTACTTTAGGCTGCAGGGCAAATGGAACCCGGCGGGGCTTCAGCCTAATCGGGGTGATTCCCTTGTCCAGATTAAATGAGATTGGCCTCCCCACAAATTTCCCCAGTTTACCATCGAAGACTTCTTTGAACTCTTCAATGAGGTTGTCGAGTTCATCCCTGAAAATTTGGTGAATGCCTCCGATGGATAGCCCCAGCGGCTTAAACCACTCCACTCCTAGCAGGTTCGGTCGGCTGTTCTCCATGACTGTGATGGGAAGCTTGCCTTGGAACTCGTTGTAGGAGACTCGGATGTTGGCTCTTCCTAAGACTCCGATGGGGTTTCCCCCAAAGTCGACGAGCTTGGAGTGTAGTGGCTTCAGGTCTCGCTTGCTGATGCTGGGTTGCAGGCGCTTCAGCTGGTGCCAATCCATAATGGATTAGACTGAGCCCGAGTCTACCTCCATTGAGCAGGGTGAACCTTCCACGTGGATGGTCACGTGGAACTTGGTGGCATTGTCCGAGTTTGTGTGGGCAATGGTCGTCTGGTGGACCGCTCCGCTCCAGGGAAATTCGTCATCCCTGCGTCTAGATTGGCCAGAGGACCGTTTGGATGATCTCTGGTAATCTTTTTGGTTTTCGCGGGGATGGTGGCTGGCGGGCTCTGGGGCTGGTTCCTCGGCTCTGCAAGCTTCAGCGATGTGACCCCTTCTGTTGCAGCGTCTGCAGGTCGCATCTCTCCACTTGCAGGTTGCCCTGGCATGGTCCCCTCTGCAGCTGGCACAGCGCTCCCCCTTGTAGCTTCTTTGGGCGGTTTCCCGCCTTGGGGGTCTGGATACCTTGTGGACGGTGGACTCCTCCTCCGACTCTGATCCAGCTGTGGACTCCTCGGTTGATGATTGCGCTGTTGAGCGAATCTTGTGGATTCCCTTCGCTCTGCTTACTGCGGCAGCCGCTTTCTCTGAGATTTCGGATGCGGTGGCTTCCTCCACCACATCCTTGAGCACGAGTTTCTTCCTGCTCAGGAATTTCTTTTGCAGGCCTCTGTCCCTCATGCCGAAAACCACGCGGTCAGCGATGGTGTTGTCCACGTGGTCAAACTCACAGCTGGCTGCGATTTGGCGCAGGGCGGCCACAAATTCTTTGATGGTCTCACCTTCCTTCTGGTCCCTCTGATGGAAGGTGAAACGGTTCACCACTGGTGTTCCCGTTGGGGCATAATGGTCTTCCAGGATCTGCAGCTGGTCCATCCATGGCACTTCTTCGATGTCTCGTGGTGCTACGAGATCGATTGCCATGTCGAGGACTTCGGAGCCGCAGTTGGCCAGGAAGATGCCCTTTTTCGGTCATCATCGGCATCCCTGATGTTGTTGCCTCTCAGGTATTGCCGAAATTTGGCCACGTAGGATTTCCACTTGTCCTTCCCTGGGCGGAATGGAGCAAGGGCTGGCAAAGTGACTTCAGCGGATGCCATGCCTTCAGAAATGCCTACTGTGGTTCAGGTGCCGGAGTCTTGGTCTTGTTGGCTTTGGCGCCACGAGGTTCGTCTCTTGGTCCTAGTCCTTCGTCGCCAGTGTTAGATCGGTGCAGGAATGGAAGACGCGACCAGCTCGTTACAATGTAACTTTATTTAGAACAGAACAGACTGGCTGCGCGCTGCCGGAGCTCTCCTTATATTCGCTCCGGCAGTCGCACCGCCCCTGACAGTGATTCAAATTTTCCCGCCCGATGGCTGGTAGCCAATCCGGGTGGATGTCCTTATAAGGACATAACAATACTTATACTTATACTTATACTTATACTTATACTTATACTTATACTTATACTTATACTTATACTTATACTTATACTTGATGGTCCCGGACAGTGTGGGAGGTGGTGTTGTGGTCTGCCAGCAGCCTGCGGACCTGGCAGCGGAGTCGGACAGTGAAGAGGCTGGGGAGGACAATGGGCCAGTCCTGGAGTCAGGGGAAGGCCAGGACGAGGGCTCTGCGTCGGAGGCAGAGATGGGGCCAGAGCCATCTGGGAGCGATGCGCGGACTCTGGAGCCTCCAGAGGTGGACAGCAGAGAGGCAGAGGAACAGGAGGAGCCTGTTCCTAGTGCATGCATGCGAAGAGCTGCCAGAAGGCAAGAGCAGCTGAAGAAAAAAGGACAACTCGGGAGTAAGGCCAGAAGATGATTGGCCACTCGAATAAGGCTTATAAGAGCAGCAACGAGCCATTGGGTTCTTTGTAGAAAAGCAACGTTGATTCCCGTGCTTCTTGTCAGCGTCTCTTGAACTTTGTGGGGTTTTTGCCAAGAAAAGCCTTTGGCAGGTTGCCAAAGACATCAAAGTTTAGTGATAAGGCCGACGGACTGGTTATTAAGAATTTTGTTTTGGACTAAACTGAGAATGAATTAACTCTCAGCTGCTTTAATAAAAGAAGTTTGTTGAGGACTGAATTGTGTTTAGTAATCACTACTTGGGCCTTGGTCACAACAGGCGGTGCTGCTGGCAGCTTCGTCGGGTTTCAGCGACCCAGAGGCCTTCTTGCGGGTTTCTCCGTCGGGGGTGAATTTTCAGATCCATGGCCATGGCGGTATTGTACCATGCTTGTATGTGCTCTGGTACTCCCTTGATGCCACAAGCTTGCCTAAGGTCTGGGTCGAGGGCTTCCTTAAAGTGGTGGACCAGTAGGTGTTCTGACCAGTCTCTCAGCTTCCCAGCCAGTCTCCGAAATTCCCAGATTAGCTCCTTGGGGGCTCGGCCAGCTTGCTTCAGCGTCTTAATCTGGGACTCAGCTTCTACTCTGTGAGCCATGTCTTCAAACCGGCCTCGGAGCAGTTGGACTAATTTGTCAGCATCGTCCAGCTTGGGGGCTTCCTCATCATGAAGCTCCACTACCCAGTCGGCTGCCTCTCCCTCATTCATGCCATCCACTATGGCTGAAATCAATTCCTGATCCGATGGGTATTGATTTCCATATTGGTCAATGTAAACCAAAACTCGGTTGAGGAAATAGGCTAGCTTCCCTGGAGTCCTGTCAAAGGTTGCCCTGAACTGTGTGTGTGTGTGGGGGGGGGGGGACCTGCTGGCTGGGCTGGTTGCTGAGCCAGTTGCTGAGCTTGCGCGGGTTGCTGGGCTGGCACTGGCTGCTGGGCTGGAATCTGTTGTGTGGCCACAACCAGTTGCTGGAGCTGCACAGGTGGTTGGGCTGATACTGGCTGGGGTCCCAGGACCGGTGGTTGGAAGTGCGCTGGCTGATAGATGGGCGTGGGCTGCAGGATTGGGGCAGGTGTCCATTGGTATTGCATCTACCCCTGGCTGGGGTAAAATGCCCATCCAGGAGGGATCTGGTCTGCCGGAGGTAGTCTGTAGGCTGGTTGCTGGGGTAGAGTACTTGGCCCCAGTAGCGGTCCTTGCAACACCATACCGGGTTGGTTCAGTAAGCTCTGTTGTTGCACCATTCCAATCCCTATGGTCAGAGGTGGGTTGCTACTGGTTTGGACTGGTTCGGGAGAACCGTTAGCGGAAATTTGACGTGGTTCCCCAAACCGTTAGAGACCTTTGGCTGGCCATGCCCCCGAACTGGTCCCCACTCACTTACCCTGCTTGCCCGATGCTCGCCCGCCCCGCCCAGCCACTACTTGCAGAATCTAGCCCCGTACTTCTGCTCGGGGCTCCTGGCAAAGGTAAGGCCGAAGGGCATGGGCCGGCAGGTGGGCGGGGCAGGGAGACCTGGTGGAGGGGTGATACCAGCAGCAGGTGGTGGACTGATGTGCGCGGGGAGAGAGGGGAGCACATGGGAGATCGCGGCACCAGAGCTCTTCCCGTGCGTTTCCCTCAGCTGGCTTGGCCTGCGAGGGAAGCATGCGGGAGATCCTAGCTGCAGTTTACTTGTGAGCAACATTGGCCGGGAGAGGCAGGGGGAAAAGCCAATGGTGCTCACAAGTAAACTGAGGCTCCTAAGGGGGGTCAAGCCTCCCCGCCCACAACATCTTCACCTGAGGGCATTGCTGGCAGCCACTTCCTGCACCTCCCATCCCATGCTCTTCCCACTGCTGCTCGGCCTCCTCGATGCACGGAGGCAGGAGGCGGTGGTTTCTTTCGCTGCCTGTGATCTGCTGGTTGCCTCTAATCTGCAGTTTACTCATGAGCAAGTTTACTCATGAGCATGGTGCTCACCAGTAAACTGCAGATTACAGGAAGCTGGCAGATTGCTGGTTTACTCGCTCTGCTGCTCACCTGGCAGAGCGCAGACTGGCAGCTCCAGGTCATCTCTCAGCTGTTGTGTGCAGGGAAAAACCTTGCAAAGTAAAGAAAAACTTATCATGAGTGCAAGAAGTTAGTTGCCTCGCACTCCCTGCACGCAACTGCTGAGAGACAACCCGTAGCTGCCACTCTCTGGTAAAATGCACGTCTCACAGTGGGGTGCAATTTGGGATGGCAGGTGGGGCAGGGGACGGGGGGGAGCTCGGCAAGCTTTGCAGCTGTGTGGCTACAAAGGTTGCTGTGCCAGCTCCCCTCTCCCTGCCGGCCAGCGCCTCCCGAAGCCGCCAGCGTTGCATGCAGCCGCTGCGCTGGGACTGATAAGGGCAGCAGCAGCCCTCTCCTGTCTTTCTCTAGCTGGGCGGGAAAAAAAGGAGGGGGACTTCACAAACAAAAGAGAATCCTCTCTTTTGGCACCAGAGCCAAAGCTAAAAGAAACTGGTGGGGAGAAAAAGAGGGAGGGTAGGAACAGGGGAAGGGCAATTTTTTCATTGTTTTAAGTCTGTAGCAACATCCTTCCCAGCTACTGCTTTCTCTGCTCAGCAGCAGAGCTTTTTCTTTTTTTAACCTTTTTTTTAAGGTTATTCCCCTTCTTCCTGGGAGAGAGAAGAGCGGGGGTGGGGAGAGAAAAAGAAGGCAGCGTGGGATGGTGGGGGGTGGGAGTGGGGGGCATCTTAGTCCCGGCCAGTTGCTGCTTCCTTGGGTCCCCTCAACTTTTCAGTCCCAGAAAGCGACTGAAAAATGCCCTCCTCCATGCACCATTTTCTGTCCTTGCCTCCTTCCCTTTTTTATTTGGTTTCCCCTCCCACCCTGAAAGGAATTTCAAGCAAAAGGAAGTGAGGCGGGGGGGGAGAGGATCCGGGAGTGGGAAGGGATTGGGAAGAATGAGAACGAGGAAGGCTTCCTGTTAGATTGGCGCAGGGAAAAGAATACACGAGCAGCGAGTGGTCCGTTCAGCACTTTATTAAGATGGAAACAGAACAGCCGGCTGTGCTGCCGGGCTCGCCTTATAAAGGGAGTCGGCAGGCAAGCCGGCCAATGACAGATCTTCAAATCTTCCGCCGGTGGACTAGCCAATCCGGCGGGGATGTACATATAAAGACATAACACCCCTCCCCTCCTAGTTCTTAGTCCATCACTCCATTTGCCACGTACGTGACGTAGTCGTGCAGGTAGGCGGGGCGCCTCCCCGTCCTATCTGACCTGCGCAGATCACTTCTTGCCTCGTTGTCGACCTGTGCAGACAAGGCTCTTGTCTCTCCTGGTTCCCACCTAGGAACCGTCTGGAACTCGGCCATCGAGTGTGTGGGCTCCGGCCCAGCACCTCCAGCTGGGTTCTCGGGACTCTCCGGCGACCCCGGGGAACGATGCCTCGGCTGCTGCAACTCGCCGCTGATCAGGACTGGATGCCCAGAACTCGGTAAGCCGATGGCTCTTTTCCTCTCTGTGTCAACTTGCAAAGCTTTCAAGTTGCCATGAGCAGGAGGGAGGGAGAACTGAAGTGAATTCCATACATTTTTTCTGACCGCAATCAGTGGCTGGGTTTCGGTGCTGGGGCGTCCGCCCTCGTCTGGGTCCTTGGTCTCGGTTGTCGCTGCGGCTGTTGTGGTTGTCGTTGAGGGTCCCCGCGCTATGGTGGTGGTAGCTGGCCTGCCCCGCTGGTGTGGAGCGGTCTGACCTTGCCGGGGTGTTGGAGGCCTCCCTCGTCTGGGTGTTGTAGGCCTACCTTGTCGGGGTGTGGTAGGTCTTCCTGGACTGGGTGTTGGAGGCCCACCTCGTCGGGGCGCCGCAGGCCTACCTCGTCTGGTTGTGGTAAGCCTACCTCATTGAGGTGGCGCAGGCCTACCTTGTCTGGTTGTGGTAAGCCTACCTCATCGGGGTGGCACAGGCCTACCTCGTCTGGATGGTGTAGGCCTACCTCATCAGGTTGGTTTTCGCCATTTCCACCGCTTTTCCTTCACCTTTTCCGGAGCTGGTCGACATGGCGTTTGACGATCTGCCCATCTCTCAGCTCCACTTGGTACGACCTCGGGCCCGTTGTTCGGCTGATTACGCCCTTCAGCCACTTCGGAGGCTCGTGGAACTTTAGAGCGTAGACGGGGTCTCCCTCGGTGAAGGTGCGCGGCGGCCGGGTTGTGTTCACTGGTTCTTGGGGGTTGTACTGGGGGTGTAGCCGGTCCAATGGTGTCCTCAGCTTCCTCCCCATGAGTAGCTTGGCTGGACTTCTGTGTGTGGTGGTGTGCGGGGTGATGTGTTGTGTGAAGAGGAATTTATCGATCCTCTCCTGCCAATCCCCAGTGCCCATCTTGGTGAGAGCTTCCTTGGTGAGCCTCACCATCCTCTCAACCTGTCCATTTCCAGCCGGTCTGTATGGGGCAATGAGGGCATGGCGGATGCCCAACTCGGCCAGGAACAATTCCATCGGCTTGGCGGTGAGCTGTGGCCCATTGTCCAACACCTGGATGTCTGGAATGCTGTGGGTGGCGAAGAGTCTGCGCAGGGCCCAGATGGTTGCCTCAGTGGTGATGGTGGGCATTTGGATGACTTCCAGCCACTTGGAGAAGGCATCCACCACGATGAGGAGGTATTTGCTCGCCATAGGCCCTGCAAAGTCGATGTGGATGCGGGACCAGGGGGCACTAGGTGTCTCCCATTCTGTGGGCTGGGCTTGTGCTGGTGCTGGTCTGACCTCCTGGCACAGGGCGCATCTGGAAACCCATTGTTCGATGTCCTTGTCCAGGGAGGGCCACCAGACGTAGCTTCTGGCCAGCGCCTTCATTTTTACGATGCCCGGGTACCCAATGTGAAGGCTCTCCAAGGTCCTCTTCTGCAGCAGTCTCGGTATCACTACCCTGTCGCCCCAGAGTAGGCAGCCCTTCATGGTTGAAAGTTCTTGTTGCTTTCTTAAGAAGGGGCTGAATTCCTTGCCCACCTTTTCTGTTGGCCAACCCCTCAGGACCCAGGACATGACTTGCCTGAGGGTCTTTTCCTTCTTCATGTGGGCTGCTACGTCCATGGAAGATACTGGGCACAGCAGGTCTCCGTCAATGTGGAAAAGGCCGAGGGTGGGTGCGGGGTCTTCCACCGGCTCCTGCGTTGGGCACCTACTGAGGCCATCCGCGTTGCTGATGGCTTTGTCGGGTCTGTGCGTGAGGGTGTATGAATACCCGGCAAGGAAGATGGCCCAGCGCATCATTCTGGGCGACATGTATGTCGGTGTTTGCTTGTCACCTGCAAAGAGTCCGAGGAGGGGCTTATGGTCCGTGACGATTTCGAATGCCCTCCCGTAGAGGTATTCGTGGAAACTCTTGATGCCAGCCACAATGGCCAAGGCTTTCTTATCCAGCTGGCTGTAGTTGCGCTCCGCTGCTGCCAGAGTTTTAGAGAAGAAGGCGATGGGGGCTTCCGTGTTGTTGGGCAGTCGGTGGCTGAGGACAGCCCCGACCCCATATGGAGACACATCGCAGGTCAATACCAGCGGCAGCGTCTCGTGATATTGTATCAGCACACTGTCCAAGGATAGGAGCCCCTTGACGTTCTTGAATGCGGTTTCCTCGGCTCTACCCCACTTCCAAGGGGCCGCTTTTCCCAGAAGGCGATGGACTGGCTCAGCCATCGTGGCTTTCTGTTTGAGGAAAACGCTATAGAAATTTAGCAATCCTAAGAAAGCCTGAAGCTCTGGCTTGTTTTTGGGGGCCGGAGCTTTGTGAATTGCCTTAACTTTAGATTTAGTGGGGTGTATGCCAGTGCTATCTATTAAATAGCCCAGGAACTCGACCTCCTGGACCCCAATGATGTATTTGTCTCTCCTCACACGCAGGCCCTTCTCTTGGAACCACTTCAGGGTGAGCCTAAGCCGTTCCAAGAGTTGAGCTCTGGAGGTGCTGGAGATTAGTACATCATAAAAGTACGGCACCACCCCTGGAATGCCTTGTAGAAGGCGCTCCATCATTGATTGAAAAATGCCAGGGGCTGCGCTGACTCCAAATTGGAGGCGGTTGCATTTAAATGTGCCCCGGTGGGTGACAATAGTCTGAGCCTCCGCAGTTTTTTGGTCGACTGGCAGTTGCTGGTAAGCCTGGGCCAGGTCCAGTTTCATGAATATGGTCCCACTGTCACTGCATTTTTATATTTACCAGCTGAGCTCATTATTTCTGGACTGTCAGACTTTCCATAGCTTGCCAAAATTTCTTATCAGTAACTGATACTAGGCATGTCCGCATTCCTTCACTTGCTTCTTCACACTTTTCTTTGTTCTCTTGCCAAGAGAAGTCCAGCTGCTGAGATGTAGCCAGTAGGAACTTTACCAAAATGTAACAATTTAATTATTTTAGATTAGTAAGATGTTTTATTTTCTTCTTTACAATAAATATGAGGTTAATTAGAAGATGTATTCCGGTTTTATTTTTCAAGAGTATACACAAGGAAAGTGCCACGATCCAGGCAATTACCCCAGGAAGGTAACGGGGCTAATTGCATCTGACACCCACTCCTGAGTAAATGCAACAGATGTTGCACCACTGGAACTGGGTATGTGCTCTGCTGTAATGCCCGGTTAATGATGCATTTATAGTCGGCACAGTTGCGTACAGACCCATCATGCTTCAGTGGGGTCACAATGGGGGTCTCCCATGCAGCATGATCGATCGGTTCCAATATGCCTTGGGCAATCAGTTTATCCAACTGAGCATCTACCTTAGGCCGAAGTGCAAATGGAACCCTGCGAGGCTTGAGCCGAATTGGAGTGATTGAGGTGTCTAAATTGAAAGAGATGGGTTTCCCCAAAAATTTACCTAAGCTGCCATCGAAGATGTCCTTGAACTCTCCGAGGAGCTTGTCGAGTTCATCCTGCCAAATTTGATGAATTCCTCTGATTGAGAGCCCTAGAGGCTCGAACCACTCCACTCCCAGCAGGGTCAGGCGGCTGTCCTTGACGATGGTGATGGGTAGGTCGCCCTTGAAGCCATGGTAGCTGACACTCAGTGAAGCTCTCCCCAGGACCCCAATGGGGTTTCCACTGAAATCGACGAGCCTTGCATGTAGCGGCTGCAGTTAGCTCTTTGAAATTCGCAGTTTCAACTTTTTGAGCTGCTGCCAGTCCATAATGGAGTAGATTGAGCCCGAATCTACTTCCATGGCACATGGAGTCCCTTCCGCGTGCACCGTCACAATGAAGTTCGTGGCATTGTGGTCATTGGTGTGGGCAATGGTGGCTTGGTGGACCGCTCTGCTTCACAGGTACCCGTCTCCCTCGCGCCTTGGTTGGTAGGACCGTCTGGATGTCCTCTGGTGATTGTGGTTTTCCGGCTTGGCTTTCTCCTGGACTGGTTCTGGAGCTCTGCAGGCCTCTGTGATGTGGCCTGGCAACAGCGGCAGGTCACATCTCTCCACCGGCATCTGGCTCTCACGTGGTCGCTGTTGCAGCTGGCACAGCTCTCCCCTTGGCCGCCATTTTGAGTGGTCTCGCATCTGGGTGGTCTGGAGACTTTATGGACCGCCATTTCCTCATCCAATTCGGATCCCGTGGTGGATTCCTGAGTTGAGGTCTGGGGAGCTTTCTTAATTCTGTGGACTGTCTTGGCTTTCCGCATCGCTGCCGCTGCCACCTCTGATGTTTCTGCGGCTGTGGCCTCTTCAACTATGTCTTTTAGCGAGACCTTTCTCCTGCTCAGCAACTTTCTCTGCAGGGAAATGTCCCGCATCCCAAAGACGATGCGATCTCGGATGGCGTTGTCCACGTGGTCGAACTCGCAGTTGGCAGCCAACTTCCGTAGTGCTGCCACGAAGTCCTTTATGGAATCGCCCTCCTGCTGACTCCGTTGGCTGAAGGTGAATCTGTTCGCCATCGGTGTGCCAGTTGGGGCATAGTGTTCCTGGAGAACGTCTTGGAGGTCGCTCCACGCCATGGCCTCGATGTCCTGGGGTGCCACGAGGTCGATGGCCATCTCCAGGACTGCCAATCCACAATGTGCCAGGAACAAGGCTCATTTGCGGTTGTCCTCCAGGTCTTCATAGCCGTTGCCGGTCAGGAATTGGCGGAACCTAATCATATAGGCTTTCCACTTCTCCTGATCGGGGTTGAATGGTGCCAGCGAGATTTATGGTGCTGCCATGGTTCTAGTGCTATCAGCTTTAAGTGACTCCAGCTCCGTGACTTGCTCTGTTGAGTCGGGCTGGGTGGCGATCATGCCACGAGGTTCTTCACTGTGGTTCTTGAGATCCTTCATCATACAGAAAGCAGAAATAGGCGTCAATGAGTGGGCAGATCACAACCCTCTTTGGATAACATGGGGAAGCCGGAAAATAAGGCCTAAGTGGAGATTGGACATAGGAGTTTTTAAAGATGAGCCATTCTTAAAACACCTAAAGAAAGAGATGGGGTTCTTTTTTCAGGAAAATAACAGGGAGGATGCATGCCCTTTCAACGTATGGGACACAGCGAAGGCTGTGTTTCGTGGTTTGGTGATTAACTATATGGCAGGGAAACGAAAGAAGGAAAGGGCTGAGCGTAATAAATTATTGGATGACCTGGTAAGAAGTGAGGCTATGTTACAGCAGGATCCAAGCAATATAGGATTTAAAATGAATTTGAAAGTAGCACGACACCAAATTAATTTATTAGATCAACAGGATTTGGAGAAAAAAATAAGATGGATGAAGCAAAGATACTTCGAAAGGGCAAATAAACAAGGGAGATGGCTCACTTACCGTCTAAATAAAGAAAAGGAAAAGAACAGAATTCATAATTTGAGAGATGGGAAAGGCAATTGGATTACAGGGGAAGAAGGGAAGAAAGTAATTGCACAGGAATTTTATACTAATTTATATTGTAAGGAAGATAAGTCTGAGCAGGAAATAAAGAAATACTTAGAGGAATCAGACATACCCAAAATACCAGGCTTATCTAGGGAAGTATTGGATGAAGAAATTACGGAGGGGGAAATTGAAAGGGTCATGGGAAAACAAAAGACAGGGAAAACTCCCGGTACAGATGGCCTACCGATTGAATATTACAAAGCACTTTGGGAAACATTAGGTACGCATATGACTGAACTATTTAATGGGGTAATTCGGGAGGGACAGACCCCAAAATCATGGACAGAAGCACTAATAACTCTTTTGCCAAAGGACGATAGCGACCTATCTCAGATTCAGAATTATAGGCCCATTTCGCTTCTTAACGCAGATTATAAATTATTTGCAGCGGTTTTAGCAGAGAGACTCAAAGGGTTTCTTAACCAATTTATACATGAAGACAAAAATGGTTTCTTACCAGGCAGACAGATTAGAGATAACGTAAGAATAGTCATGAATGTTTTGGAATATTACGAAACCCATACTGATAAACAATTGGCCCTGGTATTCATGGATGCACATAAGGCCTTTGATCGTGTGAACTGGAGTTTTTTAATAGGTTTACTGCAACATATGCAATTTGGAGAAAGATTTATTCGGGCAATCCGTGCAATTTATTCGAAGCAGACTGCTAAAATTTCAATTAATGGTGATGTATCCGGTCAAATTGATATTGAGAAAGGAACTAGACAAGGGTGTCCGCTTTTCCCGTTGCTATTTATTCTGTCATTAGAACCCTTATTGAGGGAAATTAGACGTAATATGGGGATAAAAGGTCTTTATATCCAAAATCAACAATATAAGGTGCAGGCTTACGCTGATGACATAGTATTTATATTAGAAGATCCGTTGATATCGGGACCGTGTCTGACCCAGGAAATAGAAAAATATGGTAAAGTGGCGGGATTAAAAGTCAATAGGGAAAAAACTAAAATTATTGCCAAAAATTTAACAGTAAAGCAAGGGAAAGAATTAGAAGTGAATTTGGGGTTCCAAATTGTAAACAAACTAAAATATCTAGGCATTATTATATCAGCCAAATGTTCCACGATCAAAGAAGACAACTATCTGAACCTTCTCAATAGAACAGGTCAGGATCTAGAGAAATGGAAGAGCATGCAGATATCCCTACTAGGTAGAATAGCAATTATAAAAACTTATATACTTCCGAAATGGATATACCTATTCTACACAGCACCAGTTAGACTGGATAACAATTTTTTTAAAAAATTAAATTCCTATGTCCTTAAATTCATTTGGCAAAATAAAAAACCCAGAATTAAACTTAAAATGCTTCAAGAACTTAAAGAAAGAGGAGGATTTGGTGTTCCAAAATGGGAATACTACTATCAGGCCGCAAATTTAGTCTGGATCAGGGATTGGATATTGCTGAGAAGAAGGAGGTTGTTGATTTTGGAAGGTGAGGGGTTACATCAAGGATGGCATTATTTTCTCTGGCAAAATAAAATCCCAAAGCACAGGTGCCTTGCAGGACATTATGTGAGGAATATTCTAATTGAGTCGTGGAGGAAAATTAAGGGTAAATTTTACTTTTCAGTCCCCTCCTGGCTGGTCCCACTCGAAGCTATAACGTATAGGCCTCTATATAACAAAGAAAATCACCTCTCTTACCGGGAACTTTTGGACCCCCATGGTAGTCTGAAAACAAGAAATGAGTTGGAGTTGCAGGGAAGACAACTGGATTGGTGGGCTTATGCCCAAATTTGCTCGAAATTTAAAAAAGATAGGGAACAAGTTGGTATTAATTTGAATCAGCATGATCTGGACAATATCATTCTAGGAAAAGAGGATAAAATGTTATCAAGGATATATAAACTTCTAATAGACGATTGGATAGGGGATGAAATAGTTAAAGACTCTATGATTGCCTGGGGGAGAAATATTGGCTATCCAATTGATTTGACCAAATGAGAAGAAATCTGGCTCAAACATATGAAACTCCTGTGGGCAACATCATATAAAGAAAATGTGTACAAGATGCTGTATAGATGGCACCTTCCACCTGCCCGTCTTTCTAAAATGTATTCAAATCTCTCACCAAACTGTTGGAAGTGTGGGGAGATCGGCACCTATTTCCACATGTGGTGGACCTGTTCCAGGACGAGGGAATTCTGGAAAATCATACAGGCATGGATTATGGAAATCACAGGTTATAACCTAATTCTGAAACCATAGTACTATCTACTGAACATTAGGCCAGATAATATAGGCACAAATATATGGTGACTGTGTGTATTTATCACCACGTCAGCAAGAATATGTTTTGCCCAACATTGGAAGGGGAAAGACCTGCCGGCTGAAGATTTGATTTTGGAGAAAATTTTGGATTATGCGGAAGCCGACAGACTGACTAAAGCATTGCGAGATCAAAAGGACTCCGTATATTTCCAATGTTGGGACAAATGGTATGTTTGGTTGAACAACAGACACCCAAAAAGTCAAGTATAACCAGGACTATGCTTAATATTTGTTAAATTTGACTGAAGCCTACATACCGTAGAAAGTGTAAATATCATGTAAAGTTTCTGTCGCGATCGTTTGTTTGACTATTTCTTTTTTGTTTGAAGTACTGTTTTAAATAAATAAATTAAATTATTAAAAAAAAAAGAGATCCTTCGTCGCCAGTGTTAGATTGGCGCAGGGAAAAGAATACGCAAGCAGCGAGTGGTCCGTTCAGCACTTTATTAAGATGGAAACATAACAGCCGGCTGTGCTGCCGGGCTCGCCTTATAAAGGGAGTCAGCAGGCAAGCCGGCCAATGACAGATCTTCAAATCTCCCGCCGGTGGACTAGCCAATCCAGCAGGGATGTCCATATAAGGACATAACACTTCCCAGCTCAGGGAAGGCTCGGAGTCCGGAATCCAGAGTGCGCCTTTCCCCTTTTCTCTTGCTGCACTTTTATTTCCAAAGCCCCCCCCCCCCCTCTCCAGTCCACTCTCTTTCCCTAAAAACGGAGCTCTTGGTCCGAAGTAACGAAAGCAAGATTTAAAGGAAACAAAGTTGAGCTAGTTTGTAAGGAAAACAAGTACTGCCAAGGTTCAGTGCAAGCCATACTAGTATTCCAAACTAATGAGTCTTAATGTCAGGTTAAAATGGGTAGTACTTCCATTTAAAGAAGAAAAGCATAGCCCAGACTATTGCTATGGTTTTTTGCTCCTATATTCTGTTGTTTAGGTATAAATTTTGTTAATGTAGAAATTTTACTTACAGCCTATTAAACAACGGGGCTAGCTGTCTGCCTGCAATCACGTGTATCTATTAGGAGTAAATCCCACTGAAAGAGAGTAGCCTTACTGCCAAGTAAACATGCATAGGCTTTACGTAGTTGAGAGATAGGGTATCAATTAGTATCAGGTGTATTACAGAGAGAAATGAGAACTTCTGTAACAACAGATACTTTGTGCCTAGACCAGGTGTGTGTGAGAGAGATGGGGTGGGGGGAGAGAAAGAGAGAGAGAGAGAGAAAGAAAGAAAAAGACAAAAAGAGAAAGAAAGAAAGAAAGAAAGAGGGAAGGAGAGAGATAGAAGAGAAAGAAAGAGGAAGGAAGGAAGGGGGTGGGGAGAGAGAGAAAACTGTGCTATTATTTTTAATTGTTCCATTATTTATCATGTGTTAATATTTTACACTGTCCCTACACCTACAGTGATTTTACTGCCTTTCTTTTGCCCAGGGCTACCACATATTTTTCAGGGATTTACATGCATTCAATGTCTATAGTCCAGAGCATAAATATGTGTGTGTTTATTTTGTACATCAGGTTGTATAAGTCCATCTTAATATGCTATTCCTGGTATCTGATGTTTTGTATACATACAGAGAAAGAAGCACTCTTGTGATCTTTGACTTTTAGGCTTGCTGTCAAACATAGTTTTAGGTTGCTTCTCTCTTTGTTCAGTTTCCATCCATTGCTTCTTGTTTTGCCTTCTGGTGCTTTGGAAAATACATTTGCCCCCCCCCCACCTTCTTTGTGGCAGCTCCTTAAAAGTCTGTTGCCTAGCACACTCTTGGGCAAAGCATGTGAGCCATTTCCTCCTTTCAGTTGGCCACGCCCACCCAGTCACATGACCATCAAGCCACGCCCACTGTCACATGACCATCAAGCCATGCCCACAAAATAAGCCATGCCCACAGAACCGGTAGTAAAAACATGTAGAACCCACCCCTGCCTATGGTGGCTGTCACTCCAGTAGCTCGGGCCCGGTGCAAGTGGCTGTGGAACGACCCACTGTGCACCAAATGAAAGGCGACAGATGTCCCACTTAGTGGTGCTGCGTCTTCCTGGCTCAGGAAGGTGAACGTAGGTTGAGCCATGGTCCATTTGGGCTGCTCAATCCCCTTGGGTTGAGTGGGGCTGGTCACTCGGAGTTGGCCAAATTGCTCCAGGAGCCCGGCTAGCGACTGGCTGTGCGACGGCGGCAGGAATCCCCATTCTCTGTAGTGTTCGTGGCACAACTGGCCCGGTGTCCTCCATTCGAAGGTTGAGATCTGCTCCGCTCGGCTTCCACCCATTTGTGGTTCCGACAGTGCTGCTCCAGTGACCACTCCTTGGAGTGGCACGGCTCCTGCAGCTTCGCCCCACAGGTTTAGATCCAGTGGCGCGGCTCGCTCAGGCGCTGGTTCTTTGGGCGGGGCACTCAGCTGGCATTCTCTTTCTTCCGCTTCCACCACGGCTTGAGAAGGGGAGTAGATGGTCTCGACAGGAGTCGCTGAGCCAGTCCCCATGGTTCCCTCTGTGGCTTTCTTGTCTTCCTCCATTTTCCCTGAGTCTTCATGCAGCCCGGTTTCTGGTCGATGTTCAGGGCTCAGAACCCCGGACAGCACCCTGGTATCCTGGGAGCTGGTTGAAATTTAGAGGAGATTCAGGTTAATGTTAGGGTTCCAAGTAACACCCCCAATGAAAGAAGACTCTGAGGCTTGAAGTTCCTCAAACTTCCATATTATTAGAGATGTCATATTGGCACATCTGGGGAAACCCGAATCTGAAAGCTTCCAGGCTTTCCCCACCCAAAGGAAAGTTCAAGTCCCTGCCCAACACCCACATGTCCATCACATGGTTCAATCAAAGCACCGTCCCAACTGGATATGCTTCCAAGTTCCAGCCTTCCAGGTGCAGGGCAAGATGTCCTTAATTCTCTGAGAAAGGAATTTTATTGTGACTATATATCACCCTGGCTCCATACAATCCCCCCTCCCAGTTTCCCACAGTAGTAAATGTGGCAAGCCTGAAGATCCAATGAAAAAGATGGCTTCCAGGCTTGACACTCCCCTTGGAAGAAAGCATGTAGACACCTGGAGAACTGTACAAATGACAGGGAAAAAAGTAGACCAGACTTCCTCAAGAAAAAAAAAGGTGGGGTGTGTGGCCAGCGTCACGGAGATACGACACGAACTTCTGGGCTCTGGAGGAGCGTCGGCATTCCAGTCGATTTGGGGGTCCATAGTGGACCGTAGCCATCTCAGAGGGATGGTGCAGAATGGGGGCATGGGCTGGTGTGAGCAGGGAAATCGCAGAATGGAATTTGTATTGCTAAGCAATTTAAATACCCAGACAACACAATGTTTATTAAGCACTAAGAAATGTATTAAATAGAAAATTAATAAAATATATTTTTTAAAAATATCTTTTTTGGATGACTATACAGCCAAAACATATGAAGTTATTCAGGCGTTGGGAACTAAGCTTGAATTAAAAATCAACACATTGGCAAAGGAACTCCGTCAGGAGATACAAGGTTTGACAGGAGATATTAAACAGGTGAAGGACAGAGTGGACCTTATGGAGCACAAACTGGAGAAGCAAGAAACATTTTTTGAAGATGAACTGCATGAGAGAGCTCTTTTGGAAACCCAATCTAAGGCACTTCAATTAAGATTTAGAGCAATCCCTGAATGATCTGGAGAGGATACTAGACTAAGAATGATAAAAGCCTTGGCCCAGTTGATTAATTGTGAAGAAAAGCTTCTTGATCTCGAAATTCACAAAGCCTACAGAGTAAACTCGAGATTTTCTGCTATGAGAAAATTACCAAGGGATGTCTTAGTCCATTTTGTAAGAAAAATAATGAGAGACTGTGTTCTGGATTGTCACTTTAAAACTAAACTAAGAATGGAAAATGTAGACATAATTGTTTTGAAGGAAATGCTTGTAAGAATTCTGAGAAAAAGGAAAGCCTACTTAATAAATAAAAGATGGAGGAATTTATATCTGCTGGGTTAAAAAAGACTAATGGAGTGGTTTTATATATAAAACCCCAATTTGAACCTAAGCTACTTTTATTAGATGAATATGGCAGATTTGTAATAGTGGAAATTGAATTTAATGGAATAAAATCAATGTGCCAAATGAGGGAAAAAGTAATTTTCTTTAGTATCTTATGGACCAACTTCTGCCTTTTTCTTTTTTTATTATTAAAAAGTTTTTATTTTATAAACAAGCATACATACAATATATAATCAATCAATCAGTGTATCATCTGAATACATCTTTTGTCCTCTTACTCCTCCAATATTTATCATATCTTGATATTATCATTTCATTTCTTATAACATTTTCCCCACATTTACTTTTATATTTGTACCTTTATCTATTCAACAATTTTATCCCCCCTCCCCACCCCACCCCCCGACTTCCCAGAGCAAAAACAGGGTATAACATTTAACAAGCAAAAGCTAAAATATACTAACCTACTACAAAGTTTAAAACTCCCTCACACTCTAACTCCTCTTTTACAAATTCATCAACCTCCCTTTTGTAAATTCTCAAAATCAATTGGGTTAAATTCTTTCTTCCCAAATATAAAAGCCTTTTTCTTGGTATGTAATCCAATAACTTTAACAATATTACAAGCATTAACAAACACTGATAAGTTTCATTTTCATCCCTCAAACACCTTTCTTTTTCAACAATGCTTCCTAATAAGATTCTAAATTAAACATTTATCCTCTTTATTCCTTCATAAACCAATTGTCAATTTCAAACTATTCAGCATTAAAAATTTTAAATTAAACATTTTAAAACTTTAAACATTTTATCACCTATACCTTTTAAAATAGTATAATCTTATATTAAACATTTTAAAAACCTCTTAATGCATCAATAAGACCTTCTTAGTTCATTTCTCAAAATATAAATTTCAGAACCTTCAGGAAACTATCCCTTAATTTTTTAATTAACCATTTCTATATTTTTTCCAGTCCTTCTTCCTCAATCAACATTGCTCCCTAATAAAGTTCTAAATTAGACATTTATCCTCTTTAATCCTTCATAAAATTAAACATTTTAAAACTTTAAACATTTTATCTCATATACCTTCTTAAAATACTATAATCTTATGATAAACATTTTAAAAAACTCTGAATACATCAATAAGACATTAAGTCATTTCTGAAAATATAAATTTCAAGCCCTTCAGAAAGGTATCCCTCAAATTTTTAATTAGCCATTTTAATACCTCGATAACTCTTAAAAAGCTATCATTTTTACCTCGATAACTCTTAAAAAGTTATCATTTTTATATCCAAAACCAATTGTAATAACACACTTCCTTTATATTATTATCTTAGAATAAACTTTAAAAATACAAATTTGATTAAGCTTCTCAATCTATTGCCAAAATCCTCCCCTCAAAAAATTAATCTTCAGTTCTTTCCTTCTTTCTGTATTTTTTCCAGTCCTTTTTCTTCAATAATTCTTTCTTCTTCAGCATTGCTCCTCCTCCTGCTTTTATTTTCGAGAATTTTAAAATTTGGATTTGAGGTTGATGTCTCTTTAAAAGTTTTTGTCTTCTTAAAGTTATTTCATTTAATTTGAAACCCCCATAAATCCCTCTCAAGTCCTCCTGATTAAACTCTTCCAGATTCCTTTGCTTTTCCCTCTTGGTTTGGAAAACATCCTTTTTATCCAAAGTCACATTAAACTGGATTTCTGCCCCATCTTCTTCCAACAGCTCACTACTGTCTAACAAGCCTTGAAATGATACTATATTCTCCTTTGTCTCCATGTTTTGAGTCAAAACAGTTTCCTCTTCCTGAGACCTTCCATCAAAAAAACCTTTAAGACTTTCCAGTAAAGCAGTGGTTTGTGATTCAAAAATTTCATGTATTATAACTCTTATTGGTGTATTTGCTGGTGTATGTAATAATAGTCCTTCGGCACTTTCAAAGGTACCAGCCATTTTTTTTCAAAGTCCAATTATTCACACAATTTAAAAATGTAAATTAGTTAAAATCAATTCCATAGTCTTTTGCTTTCTGCTTCCACTTTAAATTCACACAATTTAGAAGTATAAAGTAGTTGGAATCAATACCATAGTCTTTTTTTTTTATTGCAAAAGTTTTACAGTTACATTTTCACCCCATTCCCCCACCCCTCAACCCACCCCAAACTCCCCAACCTCATCCTCCCTAACCCTCCCTAACCCTCCCCTCCCCCCGGACTTCCACAGAATATACTCACATCAGAACCCCCCCCCTTTATATAAAACTTGAACCCCTCCATCCCTCATATAATTTTTCATCTTCACTAAGTTAAAATATTTCTATCTTAACATAACATTTTCAATTAAAAGCTATTTGATACTTCCTGGTTTGGTATTTGTTCTGCACGTAATCTATCCACTTTTTCCATTCCCATTCATAAGTCTCTTGTAAACAATCTTTTAAGTATGCTGAAATCTTCGCCATCTCTGCAAAACTGGCCATCTTCAAAGTCCATTCCTCGATAGTGGGCAAAACTTCATTTTTCCAATATTTACCTATCAATAATCTCGCTGCTGTTATCATATGCAATATCAACTTTGTTTCACTCAATGTAAAACCCTTAACTATACCCAGTAAAAACAATTGAGGAGAAAATTGAATTTTTTTCTTCAAAACATTCTGCATAACCCACCAAATTTTTATCCAAAAAGCCTTAACTTCCTTACAAGTCCACCATATATGATAATATGTAGCATCTAAACAATCGCATCTCCAACATTTTGGCTGAACATTAGGGTACATGCATGACAATTTCTTAGGATCTAAATGCCATCTATAAAACATTTTATAGAAATTTTCCCTCAAATTCTGTGACTGTGTAAATTTAACATTCTGAACCCAATTTTTTTCCCATGTTTCCAACATCACTGGTTCTGCAAAATTTTGTGCCCACTTAATCATACAATCTTTAACCAATTCAGTTTCTGAATCCCTTTCTAACAAAACATTATAAAGCCTTTTAATATGCATTGGACCTTTCTCTTTTATATGTCTAACCAATTCTTCCTCATGCAACATAATACCAGTTTTTTGGTCCTCTTTCCATCTCAGTTGAAGTTGATTATATTGTAACCAAGTTAAATTAATCCCTTCATCCAACAGTGTCTCTAATGTCTTCAACTGCCATCTGCCCGCATCTGTAAAAAGAACCTCTTTATATAAAAACCCCCCGAGTGACATTATATTTGTATTCCAAATAATATGACCAAGATCCAGCCATAGCGGTATTTTATAATCCCATTTGAGTCGGTGCTTCTTCCAAACTCTCATCAAGGAGTCTCTAAGTATGTGGCTTTTAAATACTTTGTCCACTTTATTTTCATAAAATAAATAAGCATGCCATCCAAATTCAAGATCAAAACTTTCTATATTCAGTATTCCAGTCTTTTTCCTTCCAAACCAATCACTTGTTTGAGATAAAGCTGCTGCTTCATAATATAACTGTAGGTTTGGAAGTTTAAGACCTCCCCGTTCTGGAACATCTTGCATAATTTTCAATTTCACTCTCGGTTTTTTCTCGTTCCAGACAAACTTATTCACTCCACTTTGCCACTCTTTCAATTGTTTATCGCTTTTAAGCACCGGAATCATTTGAAACAAAAAAAGAAATCTTGGCAAAATATTCATCTTAACTGCTGCTATTCTTCCAAGTAGAGACAGCTGCAGTTTTTTCCAAGTCTCCATATCTTTCTGCACATCTCGCCACAACACCTCATAATTATTTTGAAACAGTTTCATATTTGATTCTGCAACCTGAACTCCTAGATATTTAACCTTTGGTACAATCTCAAAACCTGCCCTCCTTTCAAGTTCGTGTTTGCGATCTTGTGTCATATTTTTAACTATCATCTTAGTTTTTTTCTGGTTCAATCTAAAACCTGATACTCTACCATAATCTTGTATAATGTCTTTCATCTGGATTATTGATTCCATCGGCTGTGTTAGGGTAACAACCAGATCATCTGCAAATGCCTTTATTCTGTAATCCTCTTGCCTTATCACTATGCCTTTCAAGATATTAGAGTCCCGTATTGTATTCAACAAGACTTCTAGTGTTAAAATAAATAGCAATGGGGATAACGGACATCCTTGTCTTGTTCCTTTTTCAATTTTAAAGTCTGTTGTCAGACTTCCATTAATAATAATCTGTGCCTTTTGCTCTTGGTAAATTGCTGAAACCGCCTGTATAAATTGGTCCCCAAAGTCCATCTTTTTTAAAGTCTTTAATAGAAAATTCCAGTCCACTCTATCAAAGGCCTTTTCCGCATCCAAAAAGACCAGCACTGCAGGCATCTGTTTATTCCTCTCAAGATATTCCAATACATCTATTACTTGTGTTACATTGTCCTTCATGTATCTGCCCTCAATAAATCCCGCTTGATCATCATGGATCACCTCTTGGATTACTGGCATCAACCTGTTGGCTAGTACTTTTGCATAAATTTTGTAATCATTATTCAAAAGAGATATTGGTCTATAATTCTCTGGTTTTTTAGGACCTACTTGCTCTTTTGGTATCAAAGAAATATAAGCTGTTGTCCATGATGGGGGTATTTTACCCCCTTGTTGAATGTTACAAAATAAGTCTCTGAGTTGTTCCACCATTTCTGCTTGCAAAGTTTTATAATACACTGCAGTCAGACCATCCGTTCCAGGAGCTTTAGCTGTTTTTAATTGTTTGATTGCTACTATTATCTCCTCCTCTGTTATAGGATAATTCATTCTTTCCTTTTGTTGATTAGTAATTTTTGTGACTCTTTTATTATCTAGATAATTTTCTGTAAATCCATTCTGCATATCATCTTTGGCATATAATTTGGTATAGTAATCTACAAAAGCTTCTTTAATTAGTTTTTGTTGAAAAATTTCTTTCCCTCCAATATCAATACTATCAATAGTCCGTATGCTCTGCTTCTTCCTTAATGTATAGGCCAACCATCTGCCCGGTTTATTGGCGTTACAAAATGTGTTGTGCTTCGCATATTGTAAATTTGTTGCAACTTGTTCCGCCATAAACATTTGGAATTGATCTTTCAAAAGTTTTATAGCACCACGTATTCTTTCATCTGTTGGATTTTTAATAAGTAGCTGTTCTTTATTCTTTATTTCTGCTTCCAGTTCAGATCTTTTCTTTTGCCGGTTCAGTTTATGTTTAGAATTCATATGAATGAGTACCCCTCTCATATAAGCTTTACTTGCATCCCACACAATTTCAATTGGGGTACCCTTATTCAAGTTTATTTCAAAAAATTCTTTCAGCTGCTTTTTAAGTTCTGTTATATTTTTTTCATATCTGAACAAGTTTTCATTTAATCTCCATGATCGTCTCTCAATCTTACCCATCTCAATTTCTATCCATACCGGGCTATGGTCGGTCAAAGTTCTTGGGAAAATCTTTGTTCTTTTTGTCTTAACAAGTAAATCATCTGATAACAAAATAAAATCAATCCTAGAGAAGGATCTATGTCTATCAGAAAAAAAAGTATAGTCCAGTTCTTTTGGGTTATGTATTCTCCAGATATCTTTTAATTCCAAATCTTCTTTCATATCGAAAAAAGTCTGTGGTAGTCTAATCCTTGATTTCGCCAAACTCTTTTTATCTAATTTGGAATCAATTACTCCATTCCAATCTCCCATAATTAGAATAGATCTATAATCCCATTGCAGTATTTTAGTGTGTAAAGTTTTATAAAAATGATCCTGTTGTTGGTTAGGAGTATAAATTCCAATCAAAAGAATTTGGCCATTTACTGTATGCAGTTCGATTGCTATAAACCTACCATCTTCATCTGCTTCTATAATTTTAGCTGTCAGTCTTTTATTTACATAAATGACCACACCATTCTTTTTTTGCAAAGTTGAAGCTATAAAATGTGTTCCTAATTTTGAATTTATCAAGTATTTTTGATCTTGAGTTCTAATATGGGTTTCTTGTAAACAAATTATATCATTATTAAATTGTTTCAAGTATGTAAATAACTTCTTCCTTTTCTGTGGTGAATTCAACCCATTCACATTCCAAGATAAATACTTAATTGTCATCTTCATCTTTTTGAAGCGACAAGCACAATAGCCGAAGATCTTCCAAAATCTTCGGTTTTGCTCCCCTCATGGCTTCACTTTCTTGTGTAATACTCTTAGCTCCCTTTTTGTATTGTCTTTCCTGTTGTTGCTTTTCTTTAAGTTGCTTAGATTTTGCACGAGTTATACGCTGGTCTTTAATTTCAACCATCCGAGCCGGGTCCAGAATTGGGGAAGATTCTAACAGGTGCTCCTCCAGAAAACCTCCTGTAGCACCCTGCATTTCCACTGGCTCCGCCTGCTTAGACTGTTCTTCTATCTCTTGCTGAGGTTGCTTCTTATCACTCTCCTTAATCTCCAACACTGTGGATGTACGTGGAGATGGTGATCTCTCTTTAAAAACAGTAGAATAGAAATGTTCCGCCTTCTCAACAGTGTTCAACCAATATCTTTCTCCATTGTATTTCAGAATTATACCAGTTGGGGCGTCCCACCGGTATGGTACTTGTTGTTTTTTCAGTTCATTCACTAAGAAACCAAAGTCTTTTCTATCTTTTAACATTTTAGGTGGGAGTTCTTTATAAACTCCTATTTGAGCTCCCTCCACTTGCACGGAGGAAAGAAAAGATTTTTGCAAGATATCATTTCTTATTGTTCTGTCTGTAAAATATATCACCACATCTCTAGGCAATTGTCTTTGTCTGGCCACCCAGGAATTCACTCTGTAAATTTTGTCTATTTTGTAAAAAACCTCTTCAGGATTAATTTTTAATAACACAGCCAAAGCATCAGCACAGATCTGTCTCAGGTCCTGTCTATCATTCTCTCTAATACCTCTGAGCCTTATAGCGAATTCCATGGCCCTGAATTGCATCATTGTAATTTCGTTTTCAACTCTCTGCATTTTATCATCCACATCAGAAATTTTATAGTCAGTATCCTTAATTTTAACATTGACTTCTGATTTAAATTCTTCCAATTTGGAATCCACTTTAACAATAATTTCTGACAGGCCAGACACCACATTTGATATTTTTTTAGTCACCTTGCCATAGTCCTGCTTCACCACATTTTTAATTTCATTAATTTCCTGCATAATTTCCTGTTGAGATTTTTGAAATTTATCATCTATTTCCTGTTGAGATTTTTGAAATTTATCATCCAAA
Organism: Arizona elegans; assembly: GCA_022577455.1. Taxonomy (NCBI): domain Eukaryota; kingdom Metazoa; phylum Chordata; class Lepidosauria; order Squamata; family Colubridae; genus Arizona; species Arizona elegans. The sequence continues at coordinate 47,856,221 of JAKOOJ010000010.1, forward strand.
GCCTGAGTAATAAATTCTTTTAAACTTTCAAAATCAAAGTCTTTTTTCTGAGTCAATTGAGCAGGAGGAAGCTGCTGTTCATGTTTGTGTGTGGGGGATCCCCCCCCCTGCTGCCTTTCCTTCCTGCTTCTTAGAAGCCATCCTGCCACGTAGGTTAGATTTTCTGAAAAAGGAGATCCTTTTTCCTTTTCCACCACCACAAAGTCCTCTGAAAAAATCCCCCAGGTTTAATCAAATTGGGGATAGAAACTAGACTGAAGCAAGCTCAGATTTTAAAAAAGAATTTTTTCCTCTTCTCCTGTTGCTCCTTATTACAGGCAGCGCAACTTTGTAACAGATCAAAGTAACTTCACAAATCCACTCTCACTAGCTCGTTAACTCTGCCGCTGGGCGCCATTTTTTTTTTCAGACCACTTTCACTTGTTCGTACTTTCTCTTAAATCAAAAAGTCACCAAAGCAATAATACTTGCAATTTCCAGGTTTGAGGGTTCAAGTTGATATTTCCGTTATTTGTTAAGGTTGGTTTCAATCAGTTTAAATGTTTGCTGCAGCCGGCTTGCTCTGCGGAAGGCAGAGTCGTCCCACGCCGTCCGGAGTCTCAGCAAGTTGAAAGGGAGCCGCGCCTGTTTCCTCCCCAGTAGCGATTCTCTGGGGGGTCACAGGGGCTCAACCTGTACCTTGCCTACTCTCCTCCTGTGATCCTAAGGATTTCTGAGTTTTCAAGCCGCTTCTCGGTATCGAAGCGGCTCTTACAGGCGGCGGGGCTGGCGGTCCTTAAGAAGTGACCGTCTTCACCAGAGGCAAGCAAACCGGAAGTCCCAATACCATAGTCTTTTTCATTTCACTAGCACTTTAAATCCTTTTTCTTGCTGGGTAATCCAGTAGCTTTTACAATGTTACAGCTTTAACGATCACTTTCACTTATAAGTTTCGTTTTGCCGCCCTTAAGCGCCATCTTTTTTTCTTTGTTTTAAACGGAGTTAAAGTTTAATACTTGCATTTTCTGTTCTCCTGATTTTGCTCTGCCAGCATCCAGATTCAAATTTTCTCATAATCCTTAAAATTGCACTGCTGGTATGGTCGCGACCCCTTGTTCTGCATAAAGCAGAATCGTCCCGGATCCGAAGCACTGAAGGGCTTTCAGGGAGCTCTCACCCTGAAAGCCCCAAGCTTTTAAAAAAAAGCCTGGGGGTCTAGGGGAGCTCTACCCAGACCCTTCTGCTCTTCTCTCCCCCTTTTTCCCTGAGGGAGAGTTTCAAGCCACTAGAACAGCTGATTTTCGCTGTTCTAGCAGCAAACGGAATCACGGGGCTGGAGCTCCTGAAGGAGCATCCGTTCGGGGAACGCGGAGCCACTTCTGAGTCCAACTTCTGCCTTTTTCATATGAAAATTGGTTTATGTTGGGGGATTGGAATGGAGTGACTTTGCCACTTTGGGATAGAACATCTACTAAGGGGATAAAACCCTCCCAGGGTAAATTACCAAAGACATTTTTTGAGATGATAGATAATTTAGTGCCAATAGACTCATGGAGGCAAAAAAAAAAAGAGGCTCCGCAAGAGAATATACCTTTTTTCAAAAAGACACAAATCCTTTTCAAGGATTGATATGATATGGACCTCTAAAAATTTAGCAAATAGAATTTTGAAAGCTGATACCTTACCTAAATCTTTATCTGCTCCTAATCCAGTTGTTCTGGTATTTAGAAAAAAGATTTTGAGTTATAGATGGAGATTAAATGAATCTATTTTGCAAAAGGATACAATTGTAAAGCACTGTAAAAAGAAACTACATGAATATTTTGGTAATAACTTAGGTAAAGGGACAGATTTAACAATTGTCTGGGAGGCTAGTAAAGCAGTTATGAGGGGTTACTTTATTGTTGTGGCCCGCCAGCAGCCAGTGGAGCTGGCAGCAGGGTCAGACAGTGAGGAGGTTGGGGAGGAACATGGGCCAGTCCTAGGGGCTGGGGAAAACTCGGACAAGGGCTCTGCGTCGGAGGCAGAGAAGGAGATAGACAGCAGTGAAGCAGAGAAACAGCTGGAGCCCGTTCCCAGTGTGCGCATGCGCAGAGCTGCCAGAAGACAAGAACAACTCAGAAAGCAGGGTCAACTTGTGAGTAAAGCCACACCTTGGAGATAATTGGCCCCTCCCACAGGAAACAAAAGAGGAGTGAATGGGGAGGGGGCTTTTGCAGGAAACAATTCGTTCGGTAGTTTCAAGAGTGAAAAGTTCTGTTCGTGACTCTAAGAGACTCTGTGCCAAGTTTTGCCTTACTCTGCGTTTGGAAACAAGTTACATGGCAGCTTGCCAAGCGAGATAAAGTGTGTTGAGAAACATTCCTTTGAAAAACTGTTTGGACAAACCTTGCTGACTGTGAATGAAAGTAATTCACAGTCGGGGGGGGAAGGGGGTCAGCATCGCGGCAATACGACGTGAACTTCGGGGCTCTGGAGGAGCGTTGACATTCCAGTTGATTTGGGGGTCCATAGTGGAACACAGCCGTCTCGGAGGGATGGTGAAGAATGGGGGCATGGGCTGGTGTGAGCAGGGAAATTGCAAATTCCCTGTAGTGCCGGTGAAGAGCCTTCGACTCTGCGACTGGAAAGACAGCCATTGGGAGCTATCACAAAGCTGGGGCGGCCACACACAGAGAGAAAAGAGACGAAGGCGAGGTAGATCATCTGGGTGAGATTAAATTTACTGTCTTGAAAACAAGACTCCTATTTTTATTATACTCCCGGATTTTAGAAAAAAGTTAAAACTGAAGAAGAACGGCAAAAGTGAAAGGGGAGGAAGCGGATGTCTGGCTACCTCCCCATTTCCGGTGCTAGTGGCCATAAATAAGAGACAATTTTTAAAAAAATGTGAAAATGAATTTGGAAATAAACGGAAAGCAGATTGGATAGAATGATTTTTTGTTAAAAAATGGACAAAACTTTGGAGTTTTAAAACTTATAGTGGAAAAATCTAAGTTAGACTAAACAGACTTATGATCAATGGGAGTGAATTACAGAGTCATCTAGTGCCATCTAGTGGTGTAAAAGAAATTACTGGAAAATCAACTGAGTAAAAGAAAGAATGACCTTGAAAAATGTTTATAAATAGTGAAATAGACTTTGAAGATGATTGCTTTGTGACTTATTGGGAGTAAAAGAAAAAAGAAAAAAGCCACCAGCTGCATAATAAATAATAAATAACTTTATTGTCATTGTACATGTATACACAGTATACCCATACAACGAAATTCACTTAACACCCAAAGACCAGGTCCAACACACATAATAATCCCCAAACACACTCCCACCCACAATTCCCCACCCCTAAACCACCCAAACATCCACACAGCAATTATAGCTCTGGAATAAAAACTATTCAGAAAATGTGTGGTCCGAGTTTTAATTGTTCTGTATCTTCTGCCAGAAGGCAGCAGTCCAAAAAGATTGTAAGCAGGATGGGAAGAGTCTCTGAGAATGTTATGCAACTTTCTCAAACAGCGAGATTTGAAGATGTCGTCCAGGGCTGGTAGCTGGAGTCCGATGATATTCTGGGCAGTTTTAATGGTTCTCTGTAGAGCATTTTTGTCCTCTACAGAGCTGCTCCCATAACATGCAAGAATGCTGTATGTCAGGACACTCTCAATGGTGCTGCGATAGTAGGACAGAAGTAGATGCTGAGATAGATTTATCTTCCTGAGCATTCTCAGGAAGTACAGCCTCTTCTGTGCCTTCTTCACAAGCATGTTAGCATTCATAGTCCATGAGAGGTCCTCCGAGATATAAATGCCCAGAAATTTAAAACTACCCACCCTCTCCACCTCCTCACCATTTATGTACAATGGTAAATGTACATCTCTCTTCCTCCTGAAGTCAATTATAAGTTCTTTAGTTTTTGTGGTGTTAAGTGTGAGATTATTTTCATTACACCACAATGTCAGCCCTTGTACTTCCTTCCTGTAAGCAGACTCATTGTTCTTATTAATGAGCCCCACCACTGTTGTGTCATCCGCAAATGTAATAATTGTGTTGGGGTTATACAATGGGGTGCAGTCATGTGTGTACAAGGAATAAAGGAAAGGGCTTAGCACACAACCCTGGGGGGCTCCTGTGTCAGGGTGCTGATTAACCCCATTCTGCCTTTGGGATAATCACACCTTGATTAAGAGGGGCTGATCGAAACCTTTCCTTGCCAGCATACTTTAAGAAAACAAACCGGAAGATATATCTTCTAAGAAAATTTATTTTTATTGTAAAGAAAATAAAACATCTAACTATCTAAAAAAATTAATTGTTACATTTTTAATAAAGTTTGTGCCGGCCACCTCTCTGTGGTCGGACTTCTTGGCAAGAGAAGAAAGAAAAGTGTGAAGAAGGAATGTGGGTGGAGGACATGCGCAGTTTAGCTTACTGATAAGAATTCTTGGCAAGCTACAGAAAGTCTGATAGTCCAGAAATGAGAGCTCAGCTGGTAAATAAAAAAACGCAGTGATAATCCCCTTCTTTTGCCAGTTGAGCGAATATCAGGTACATCATCAAATAAGGCACATCTTCTTACGCAGATACTCGTGTTGAGCTGCTGGAAGTGATTTGTTGAGAATAACAGCAATTTGATCATGTGTAGACACATACTGTCAGCCTCCTCTGGAACCACCTGTGCTCTGCCAAACAAACACCACACGCACACACTCAAAGGTGAAGCTATCCGGTTTAATCGTAGCTTACACGGTGGTCATACAGTAAGCGCTGAAGTTTTCTGATGAAAAACAAAGTTGGAGACGCCCGATTCCTCTGCTTATCTGGCTTTATAGAACGCCCCCAAGCCTCCCTCCCTTGCTCAATTGTGCATTTAAAGTGACCGCGCTATTTAATCCTTCAGTTACTTCCGGATCTCACTGTCCCTCATATTGAAGGGCGTTTGTTTCCTTTGACATTGTTTTATTGACCCTGTCCCCAGATTCCCTATACCGTCCACCACCTGATATCACCGTGCCCTGCTAAACGCTACAACACCCCCCTTCACCGTGTCTCTGTTCTTCTGGCTTGTCACCGTCCCCGGGATCATGTGTCGAGGGAATGGCTGACACTCGACATGCGGCCCCCCCAACCAGGTCTCTTCCTGTAGGGACATAAAAACATTCGGTTATTCTCATTAAGTGGGAAAGTGTCCACCTGGTTTGTTTGGATATGTTTTGGAGACGAGATAACCTACCCTTCAAAATAGGAGAAAAAGTGTATTTCTCCACAAAATATATCAATCTGCATATGCCCAGTAAAAAATTAGGTCCAAAGTATATAGGTCCCTTTCCCATCACCAAAATAATAAATCCTGTAACGGTATCTTTACAACTACCCCCCTTACTGAAAAGAATACACCCAGTATTCCACAGTAGTCTCCTAAAACCAGCAGCCAAAATAAGAGAGACAGGAAAACGTCCAGGGCCTGTGACAGGAAGTTCATACAAAATTAAAAAGATCCTCGATTCTAAGATATATCATGGGAAGCTTAGGTATTTAGTACATTGGAAGGGATACCCTATATCAGAAGCAACATGGGTGAAAACGAAGGATATAGATGCTCCACGATTACTAAAACAATTCCATGAAACATATCCAAACAAACCAGGTGGACACTTTCCCACTTAATGAGAATAACTGAATGCTTTTATGTCCCTACAGGAAGAGACCTGGTGGGGGGGGTGGGCGCATGTCGAGTGTCAGCCAGTCCCTCGACACATGATCCCGGGGACTGTGACAAGCCAGAAGAACAGAGACACGGTGAAGGGGGGTGTTGTAGCGTTTAGCAGGGCACAGTGATATCAGGTGGTGGACGGTATAGGGAATCTGGGGACAGGGTCAATAAAACGATGTCAAAGGAAACAAACGCCCTTCAATACGAGGGACAGCGAGATCCGGAAGCAACTGAAGGATTAAATAGCGCGGTCACTTTAAATGCACAATTGAGCAAGGGAGGGGCACTTGGGGGCGTTCTATAAAGCCAGATAAGCGGAGGAATCGGGCGTCTCCGACTTTGTTGTAACAAAACCTTTTTTCACTAAATGTTTTATGTTTTGATAACGGATGTCAATGTGTCTGGACCTAGAACCTGTGAAATGTGATTCAGAAATATAAACCACCGATTCATTGTCTTCCATCACTGTGATTGGTCGGATCGGGTGTGTCCAGATATCTGTGACTAAAGCATCAAACCAAGTTAGAGAATTACATGCATCTGAAACACAAGCATATTCAGCTTCAGTAGATGAACAAGAAACAAAATTCTGTTTACGTACTTGCCAATAAACAGGACATCCATTTAAGAACATCATATAACCTGAAGTACTTTTATGTGATTTCTTATCACTTGCCCAATCAGAATCTGCATAACAACACAATTCTGCATAATCAGTATGTGTTGGTTCTAACAATAATTTCATGTGTTTAGTGTATTTTAGGTATCTCAATAATTTCTTAATGCATGTCCAATGAAACTGTTTTGCCTTACCTACGTGTCGAGATAAGAGATTAACACTAAGTGCAATGTCAGGTCTGGTCCAACTACTAATGTACAATAGTGACCCAATAACTGAACGATAAAGTGTTTGATCCTCGAACTCAGGACTTGGTTCATGTGTCAAGTTGTGAAAATCTGTTTGCATGGGTGTCTTTGTTGTGTTAGCATCCTTCATGTTGCAATGATGCAAGATTTGTTCAATTTTATCCTCTTGTGAAAGACTAAACCCCTTCTGTGTTTTTTCAATCTGAACACCTAAATAAGTGCTAATATGACCTAATGATTTCAATGTGAAGTATCTCTGCAAAGCTTTGGCAAAAATTTCACTCATTTGCTTATTTGGACCAATATAAACAATATCATCAACATAAACAAGAACTATCTCATATGCATTGTTAGATCTTTTTGTGAACACACACTCATCAGTTTCGGACTTAATAAAGCCCATTGAATTTCATTTGTCAGTAAGACATAAGTACCACATTAAACCAGACTGTTTCAGACCATAAATACTTTTGTTTAGAAACCAGGTATCCCCTTCTTGCTGTCAGAATCCTGGAGGACTTTTCACATAGATCTCTTCATCTAGGTCTGCATGTAGATAAGCCGTGTCAACATCGAACTGGAAAACTTCTAACCCAAGAATAGTTGCAGTTGCTAAAGCAATTTTTACACTCTCAGTTCTGACTGTCGGTGAATAGGTATTTGTGTAGTCCTCAGGATAACGTTGAGCGAAACCCTGAGCTACAAGTCTGGCCTTGTACAGTGACTCACCATTTGGCTTCTTTTTGATTCTATAGACCCATCGAGTGCCAATGACCTTTTTGTTTGCTGGAGGTTTTGCAGGTGTAAACACTTTAAGTTTCTTTAGACTGTCCATTTCAACCTGCATTGCATCATACCATTTGTCTTGCTCTGAATCAGGAAGCTGCTTGATTTGTGTGAAATTATCAGGTGGAAGTGTAACATTGCAAATCAAAGGCAAGGGTGCTTTTGTCAGTTGCCAAGAATATCGTTGTGTAGGGATTCCTTTTGTGACCATCTTGGAATGTCTCGGAACAACAGTCAATTCTTCTTCAGCTTCGTCCTCGTCCTCACATTCGTCGCTAGCATCAGCATCTGCGGCTTGCGAAGACGGAACATCGGGTTGAGAAGAACCAGTGGAATCTTGATCATCAATCTGCGTGGCATCAGCAGTATCATCTCTAGGAAAATAAACTCCAGGATCATTGGAATGAATCCTGGACCAGTCAATATCTTCCTCAAAATTAGCAGATTGGGAAATCACAATTACATGCTTAGAGTCAATAAATTTGCTCCATTTTGAGTTATCATCAATACCCATAAATCTCAGTCTCTTTGCTGCTGGACCTCCTTTTCTTCTTTGAGCTAAGGGAATGTTCACCATAGCATATGAACAAAAAATATGGATGTTTTTAAGATTGGGCTTGTAGCCATACAACATGAAGAAAGGAGTCTGATTCATTACACTGCTCCAAGTACGGTTGACAATGTAATTTGCATATTTGATAGCTTCACCCCAGTATATCATATCAAGATTGGCGTCTTCTAGGAGACAACGCATCATGGTTTGCAGTACCCCTTGTCGTCGTTCTACGACTCCGTTGTGAGCCGGTGTGTCAGGAGCCGACGTCTGATGAAGAATTCCATTCTTACGCATCCAGTCCTGGAAACGCTGAGCCATGAATTCAGCACCACGATCACTCTGGATTCTGGCGATGCGAACTTGGTGTTGGGTAGAAACAAGAGCAGCAAAGTCTTTAAAGATCTGAAAAGTCTCAGATTTTTCTTTCATAGGATATACATATCCATATCTAGAGTAATTATCAACAATTGTTAGAAAATATTTTCTACCAGCAATTGATGGTGGAAAAGGACTATGTCAGTGTGAACCAAATCAAAAATGTGTGTTGACAGGCGTGTAGCGCGTTTGGGAATGGCTGCTGCTTTGGATTTGGCCTTTTTGCAGACAGCACAATCCAAAAACACCTTACACCCCTTTAGATCCAAACCTTTTGCGAACTCCGGCATCTTCCTAAGAACATGGAAACTGGCATGCCCCAATCTTCTATGCCATTTATGGATACACCTAGAATGCAAAGGTTTACCAGTTAGTGAATTCTCAACATTAACAGTTTTATGAGGAACCTCAGGCTTGCTCTGAGCAACCTGTTTCCCAATTTTCTTTTTGTTGGCTTTAGGAGCCTTTGGAATAGCAACAGGATCTCTCTCTGGAGCATCTCTCTCTGGGCCTGTGCTCTCCCTTTTTGGAGTTTGTATACTTGCCTTTGTTTGCGGTTTAGGCTTTGGCTTTAAGTAATAAACACCACCAATTAATATGGTTTCAGCAACAATATCTCCATCTTTAACTATGTAACTTGCTTTTTCAAGGTGGTGAACCTGGAACTTTAATGCTCTAGACAAATGACTCTGGCTAAGCAAATTACTAGTGGTTGTTGGTATGTAATAAACATCAGGAATGAATGCATCGAGCTCTTCAACATAAACAGTTCCTTTTCCTTTGACCTGACAAGGATGATTGGAAAAAGAATAAAGTTCACGTAGTTCTGGTTCAGGCTCGTGCATTTCTGTAAAAAGTTCCTTTCTGTAGGTAACATGCAATGCTGCACCACTGTCCAAAGTCCACAGGAGTCGTCTGTCGTACTCTGGTTGAGGTTGTGGATCATTGGTTAAAGCCAATGTGGCGAGTGGAGTTTGTGGATCATGCCGGGGACCACGACAACCTTGTCTTCCGCCTCTGCCTCTGCCTCCTCTGGAATCTGTTCCTCTGGGCTGGTACGAGACAGGAGCTGGAACTCATTGGGGACAATCCCGGGTGGCATGTCCCACACGATCACAGATGTAGCATCTTGGCATCCTTGGAACGAAGGCTCTTCCTCGGAGGGGATGCCTCGCTGGAGCTCTTGATGCGGGTGGTCCTCTCAAATGTGGCGTGGCTAACATGAGTGCTTCTTCTTCAATTAAAAGTCTGCACACATGGTCCACTGTGTGTTGAGCAATAGGGACTTGGTTAATCTTTGCAATGGCATCTTTCCATTCATAATTCAATGAATTAATGATAATGCTGATCATTTGAATATCTTCAATAGGATAGCCTCTTTCTCTTAATTATTTTCTCAGTCCTTTCAGTTTGGTCAAATGTCCTCCAATTTGTTCACCAGGTTTCAATCTCGAACCATGGAACTCAGACATGAGCAAACATGAAGATTCAATTGAAACAGGCTTGTAGCAATTTTCCAATTGGACCCAAATTTGTTGGGCTGTTGCATCAGGCGAAAAGGTAACCTGCAGTTCAGTATCCATGGACATCGATAATGTTGTGCAGGCTTTAGTTTCTAAGTCTCTTATTGCAGGAGTCCATGGCTGAGCAGGGGGATTAAAAATCATACAGTGAGTGCCTTCTCTGCAAAGTAACAATCCAATCTCACTGACCCAGGCCTTGTAATTCTGTCCTGACATCTTTAATTTGGACTCACCAGCTAGTGAAGCAACAGAAAATGCCTGGTGAGGAACATGCATTTGGTATGCTGGCTGTGCTGGTAAAAATACCTGTGGTATTTGCTGTGCTTGTTGTGGACCAACAAATGGTCCTGGAGGCACTTGTGCATGCGCTTGTGGCTGCGGTTGCTGCACTGGAATCTGCTGTGTTCCAGCTGCCATTTGTGTTTGAGCTGCAATATTAGCATGACCTGCTGGAGACGCAGTTATTTGCCTTTGCTGCATTAACCTTTGTTGTGTTCCATCTAAAAGGACACCAGCACCACCAGGGGGTGCTGAAGTTTGGGCCTGTGGAGACACTTGTTGCATTGCAGCCTGAATATCTGAATGAGTTAAGGACATGTTTGCTAAAGTCTGCTGCAATAGTTCAAAATGTTCATGTAGACTGTGATGCCTTTCAGCTTTCTCTAGTAAATTACTTTCGCCAGCAGATGGTGCTGCACCTTTAGTTTTGGGCAGCTCAGATGATCTCTTTGCATACGTGGCACTTGTAATTTTAGAATAGGAGTGATTATGTAAGACATATGACGTGTGCACAGCTGTCTGTTCTGATTGGTGTTGCGATCATCCGGTGGGCTCCCCATGAGAAGTCCAGATTAGAGAAGACACAGGCACAGGTGTTTCTCGGGATGAGAGAGCCTCGAGCTGACTCCAGACCTCTCTTTTATTAAGCAAGGGTATAGGGCGTATCACAAGACATGATTACAGCTATACATTCTCATATTACATTCGTGATTAAAAGGAAAGTATTCAGTTACTACATATTTAGCCCATATATGGGCATAAGTTTCATATCCTACAATCCCTACAGTAAATCATATGATTTCTAGGAAAGCAATACCTAAAGCAAAAACAAAACTTAAACAGTCTAATGGTTCATGATCTCCAAATTATTTCGGTGCCAGGCTCCGCATATGTGTTCCAACCAACCAGTCTGATCTACACATACACCATGGCTACCTCATTCCCACATTTCCATCTGTTTTTGTTTTTTGCAACAGGGTTAAAGGGAATTTTTCAGTTTCGTCCCTGTTACTCTCCGTTCTGGGGATATTGAGTAGAGATCGTCGTTCAAGGTTCAGCTGTGTTGTTGTTATGATGTTTTCTTTACGTTTGGCAAATATGTTTGTCATCATAGCAAATGAAGCAGGAATACATTGGATACTACAACATACAGAAATAAGCAAAGCAATGATCATGAGTACAGTAGACAATATGTTCTTCAGCCATCTGGTTTCTGCAAATGTTTTTAGCTCACCCATCCTTTTATTATGACGAACAAAGTTAGCGGAAAAGTGGCCAGGAGATGTCAAGCGAGGTACGTTATCAAGTTTCTGAGTTGTATTCCAGTTATACATTTCCACAAATCGCTCGCGCAAATTGTATTCCCATGCCGGTAGAACGAATGTATTCTCAGGGCGGGTGCCAGGCAGTGGAAGAATTTTTGTGCAGGGACTGTAATGTCCGAGAGGTGTCTTCCGGGGATCCAAATGGTGCGATCGTTGTACTGGACAGCAGCGTATCCACGGCCCCAGGTAATAAGGTCAGCGGGCCCTTTCCATGCAGGATTGGGTGGTTGGCGGAAATAGACCTTCGGTTTTGGGGTAGCTGATGGGGAAGCAGAAAAATGACAGGTTGCAGCCGATGTGGGAGGCTGTCCAGTCAGGTTAAGAAAGTTCAAAGTATATAAGTTCTCTTTTGCGCATGCTCCAAGATGGCGACCCGTCTCTAGGCTCGCTGTGATAGAGATGGGGTGTTTTGGCTTGTGAGGGTTCCCGCAGGGTCGTTTGACCATCTGGGACCCCCTGCCCGGCAGGCGTGCTTTCAGCCGGTTGATTGAGAGCCTTTCGGGCTCTCTAAGGCGCCGATAACAGCGTGGCACTGACGCTCCAACGAACAGCTGTTCGAGGCCGCCATGAGAAGGGCGGCATTTGCGATCCATGGGCGGCGGCGGCGGCGGTGGTGGAGGAGATAGAACAGCTTTCGGCTATGTCTGGATGGCTGGGGCGGTGGCTGCGGTGGGGACGCTGGTGTCGTCGCGGACTGCACCCCCCCCCGCGTCGGAGCAGTGGAGGTAGACGCTGGGGGGAAGGAAGAGGGCGTCGAAGGAGGCGAGGGCGAATGGAAGATGTTGGTGCCTGCGATGATGCCAGCGCCCCCGCCGACGCCGTTGCAGCAGCCGTTGGGATGGCTGGAGTCATGTAGCCGAGGAAGAACACGAGGGGGAGCCCCCATCTTTGAACTTTAAACCTCGGCAACTTCAGGCCGCCATGGGGCTCTGGGGTAATACCCAAATTTTATCTCCCATGGTGAGGCCTCCTTATAACCATCTTGGGGGGCTAGGACTGGGCATATAGGATGGTTGGAAGACCGGAAGACTTCGGGGGGGGGGGTTAATGATGGTGGAGGGGCTGTTGGAGTTACTGCGCAGCCCTGGTTAACCCTCTTCCCCCCCTCCCCCCCGTCCTTGTTGGGCCATTATCAGGCCCTATGACTAACATGCTTGCCCTGCCGGTTTCTGCTCGATTGAGGTGGCTCCCATTTATTTTCCATCTATCCACTTGCCCGTACTATCCATCTATATGCTACCTGTATGAATATTGTGGACAGCTTACTTTCTTCTGGAGACTTGGACCTGGCTCTGTTTGTTATCTAGCACGCTGGCTGTATGGAAAATGGCAGCTTACGGGAGGACGAACGGAGCCGGTTTCTATCATTGTTTCACCATCGATGGGATGTACCATCTCGCCCATGGCTAGTTGGCCAACCATCGTGAGAGGCTGGTTGGACGATTACCCTCGAATTGGTTGGAACATTGGACTCCCCCACTGCCGTGAGAGGACAGTGGAGACTCTCCCGTTTTATGGTTAACCTGCCTTTTTCAGGACAATCTGGACTATCAGGAGCCCTGGGCCATACCTTATCACTACCTCAGAGCTTAGATGTACTTAAGGGTACAGCTTCTTGCATTGCGAGATTCCCCCCTCTCGCAAGCTTGGCCCTCCACGTTATCGAGGGCCTACCTCAATGACGGGTCTTGGAACCCAGAGAGGTGGCATGCGGCGAAGAGGGGGTTGAGGGTTTTTTTATGTAAATTTATGGATAAATTTTTAAGGGGACCTAGGGTGGGGGGAGGTAAAATTGGAACTAGGGTAGTGGGTTCGGGGGATAACCCACCAAGGGGAAGGTCAGGCCTTGCCACTATATGCAGCAGGGGGGTGGGAGTTCCGGAGGAAATGGGGGGGGTCGAGCTTGTCCAGAGCGTGTTTTTACCATCGGTACTGTGAGGGGGAGGGGTAGATATGGCGGGAGCAGGGGGCCATATCATGTTAAGGGAGCGCGCACCCGCTGTCTTCAAGCGGTAGCGTGCTCCGGCCCCCAAGGCTCCACTCGTTTTCCAGGTTGCACAGACCCTCAGGGCCCGGGCCTGCGGCTGATGTTGTGCAACGCCAGGTCCGTAGTAAATAAAGCCCCCCTCATTAGTGATCTTGTTCAGGAGGGGGGAGCGGACCTGGCGGGTATTACGGAGACCTGGTTGGGCCTGGAGGGAGGGGTCCCTCTGGTAGAAATGTGCCCACCAGGCTTCCACGCATTCCATCAACCGAGGTCACAGGGGAGGGGCGGGGGAGTAGCGGTTATTATTAGAGAAGGTTTTAGGCCGAGGGAGGCCACTGTTCCTCAGACGGCCGGTTGTGAGACCCTCCTTGTGAAGTGGGGTCATGGGGTTCAGATGGGTTTGCTGATCACGTACCTGGCTCCCTGCCACGTGGCAGCAGCCCTGCCCGAGCTACTCAACGTTATCGCCGCGGTGGCAGTTGATACCCCCAGACTTATGGTCATGGGGGATTTCAACCTGCCGTCCGTGGGTGAGACGTCTGAGGTGGCTCGGGAGTTCATGGCCTCCATGACAGCTATGGATCTGACCCAGCTAATTCATGGCCCTACGCACATGGGGGGAAACACACTGGACTTGATCTTTGTCTCTGGACAGTGGTTGAGTGATCTCGAGATAGGGGACATAGTCATCGAGCCCTTGTCATGGTCGGATCACTCTCTCCTTCGCCTTGACCTTCGAACCGCTGCACCCCGCCGCAGGGAGGCGGAACCGATTAGATGGTACCGCCCCAGGCACCTGATGGAACCTGATAGGTTCCAGACGGAGCTTGGGCCAATCCCTGAGGTCCTGGCTCACGCCTCGACTGGAGACTTAGTGGCCGCCTGGGATAGGGCGGCCGCTGGAGCTCTGGATCGAGTCGTGCCTTTGCGGCCTCTGACCTGGCGCCGATCTCACCTGGCTCCTTGGTTTACTGAGGAGCTGAGGGAGATGAAGTGCCGGAAAAGACGCCTAGAGAGTAGTTGGAGGGCCAGCTGCACTGAATCTGACTGGACACTGGTAAGATCTCACATTAAGAATTACCTAGTGGCGATAAAAGCAGCGAAATGCACTCATCTTGCTGCTCTTATTGCGTCATCAGATAACCGCCCGGCCGCCCTGTTTAGGGTGACCCGCTCCCTGCTCCACCAGGAAGTGAGGGAGGACCCCTTGGAGGGAAGAGACGAGGATTTTGTTCAGTATCTGTATGACAAAATCACTCAGATTCGGGAAGATCTGGACTCCGACTGGGTAGATCCAGCGGGAATGACGGAGGCAGGTCCTGAGAATGTTATCTGGGATGAGTTTGATTCTGTGACCCCTGAGGACGTGGACAGGATTCTGGGTAGACTGAATGCGACCACATGTTTGTTGGACCCGTGCCCCTCCTGGTTAGTGCTGGCTTCCCGGGAGGTGACGCGAGGCTGGCTCCAGGGGATTATAAATGCTTCATTGAGTGAGGGTGTTTTCCCGCCGCCTTGAAAGAGGCGGTGGTGAGACCTCTCCTCAAGAAGCCTTCCCTGGACCCGGCAATATTGGCTAATTATCGTCCAGTCTCCAACCTTCGCTTTGTAGCGAAGGTTGTTGAGAGTGTGGTGGCACGACAGTTTCCCCAGTACCTGGATGAAACGACGTATCTAGATCCGTTCCAATCGGGTTTCAGGCCTGGGTACAGCACGGAAACGGCATTGGTCGCGTTGGTGGATGATCTCTGGAGGGCTCGGGACAGAGGTTGTTCCTCTGTCCTGGTCCTATTAGATCTCTCAGCGGCTTTTGATACCATCGACCATGGTATCATGCTGCACCGGTTGGAAGGGTTGGGGGTGGGAGGCACCGTATTACGGTGGTTCTCCTCCTTTCTCTCCGACCGGTCGCAGTCTGTGTTGACAGGGGGGCAGAGGTCGACCCCGAGGCCCCTTATATGTGGGGTGCCACAAGGATCGGTCCTCTCGCCCCTTTTGTTCAACATTTATGTGAAGCCGCTGGGCGAGATCATCCGTGGTTTCGGGGTGGAGTACCATCAGTACGCTGATGACACCCAGCTGTACATCTCCACCCCAGGCCACCCCAACGATGCCCTTGAAGTGATGTCCCGGTGCCTGGAGGCCGTACGGATCTGGATGGGGAGAAACAGGCTCAGACTCAACCCATCCAAGACCGAGTGGCTGTGGTTTCCAACATCCCGATATAGTCAGCTGGTGCCATCGCTGACTATTGGGGGCGAAGCACTGGCCCCCACGGAGAGGGTTCGCAACTTGGGCGTCCTCCTGGATTCACGGCTGTCTTTAGAAGAGCACTTGACGGCCGTGACCAGGAGGATTTTTCATCAGGTTTGCCTGATTCACCAGTTGCGTCCCTTTCTGGATCGGGACTCGTTACGCACGGTCACTCATGCCCTCGTCACCTCCCGTCTGGACTATTGTAACGCTCTCTACATGGGGCTCCCCTTGAGGAGCACTCGGAGGCTCCAACTGGCGCAGAGTGCGGCTGCGCGGGTGGTGATGGGAGCGACGTGGTGCTCCCATGTAACGCCTCTCCTGCGCGAGCTGCACTGGCTCCTGGTGGTCTTCCGAGTGCGCTTCAAGGTTCTGGTTATCACCTTTAGAGCACTCCATGGCTTAGGACCTGGCTATTTGCGAGACCGCCTGCTACCACCAATAGCCTCCCACCGACCAGTACGCTCCCATAGAGAGGGGCTCCTCCGGGTGCCGTCGGCCAAACAATGTCGACTGGCGGCCCCCAGGGGGAGAGCCTTCTCTGTGGGGGCACCTACTATCTGGAACGAGCTCCCCCCCGAGATACAGAGAATTCCGGATCTGCGTACCTTCCGTCGCACGCTTAAGACGTTCTTATTCCAACAAGCCGGCCTGACCTGAACTTCTCCTCTTTTAAATGGAAATTTTAAATTTGGTTTTAAATTATTGGGGTTTTAAAATGGTCAGCCAAATTTATTTAATTTGTTTTATCTCTTTTTTAAATTTTGTATTTATATGTTTTATCATGGCTGTTCACCGCCCTGAGTCCTTCGGGAGTAGGGCGGTATACAAATTTAATAAAATAAAATAAAATAAAATAAAATAAAATAAAATAAAATAAAATAAAATAAAATAAAATAAAATAAAATAAAATAAAATAAAATAAAATAAAATAAAATAAAATAAAATAAAATAAAATAAAATAAAATAAAATAAAATAAAATAAAATAAAATAAAATAAAATAAAATAAAATAAAATAAAATAAAATAAAATAATAAAATAAAATAAAATAAAATAAAATAAAATAAAATAAAATAAAATAAAATAAAATAAAATAAAATAAATAAGCAAAGATTGAGTTTGTTTTGCATGGCTGAGAGGCCGAGGCATTTTTCCTCTTTCAATTTATCCAGGGCGTTTTTGAGGGTCTGATTAGCCCGTTCTGCAATAGCCTGGCCTTGAGAATTGTAGGGTAAGCCAAATTTGTGTGTGATGGACCACTTGTTACAAAAGTCTGCAAAGGCAGTACTGGTGTACGCAGGTCCATCATCAGTTTTAAGTTCAATTGGGCGTCCCATCGATGCAAAAGTCCGAATACAATGATTTATTACATGTTTGGTTGCTTCTCCCCTTTGTGGGGATGCCATGATGAATCCACGGAAACATGCAAATATTTCCATGGGGCAAAGGAAAGGTATTGAGTCACATCCATTTGCCAGATTTCACAAGCTTTGAGACCTCTAGGGTTTACACCCATAGGGATAGAATGAGCTTGTTGACTACAGGTAGGACATTGTTGTATGATGGCAGTCGCTTCGGCTGCCGTGAGACCAAATTGTTTCGCCAACACTTTTTTATTTTGATGAAAATAAGCATGACTGTCCCATGGTGTGATGGGAGACATAACCATGAGTGCAGTTGCAGCAGCATCGGCTTTGTCATTTCCCTCCTGGAGGGGGCCTGGGAAGGGCTGATGACTTCTTATATGGGTCACAAAGAATGGCTGAGTTCTGTCAGAAATAAGTTTCTGTAAAGTGAGCATTAAGGTTAACAGATCAGAATCTAACGCAGGAGACAAATAGGAATAATAAATTTGTTTTATAATTTGAGTAACGTACAGACTGTCCAGGATTAAATTGAAAGGCGTATGAGCAAAGTGCTGAAAAGCCAATATAGCAGCGGCAAGCTCAGCCCGCTGCGCAGATGTTTGGGGTGAAGTAATTTTGGTGTGCCATTGCCCGTCAAAGTTCCAGGCACAAGCACCATATGTTTTGCTACCATCTGCAAATACCGTAAATGTATCCGGAATCGGCTGGGTTGCCATGAGAGATTGCCACACAAACGGGACTGCTTTTAGAAGAGCCAGCCGTGGATCCAAAGGAGGATGACATGAAATTTCCCCCTGCCATTGTGCCAAAGAATTTTGTAAAGGATCCGAATTAATGTACATGACTTCCCAATCCGCCAATGAACAGGGAAGATACAGGGTGCTGGGTTCAATTGCCATAAGGGCTTTAGAGCGAAGGCGTCCTTTTTGGATCAACTGAGCGAATTGAGATGATTTTGGAGTAATTGTTTTACGAGGTGTGTGCGGTAAATGGAGCCATTCAATAATTAGGAGCTTGTCAGTTTTTTGGGTGAGTACCGCCGTGGGTAAATTTAGAGTGTTAATAATTATTAAAGTAATAGGCGTGTCCATCTCACAATGATCGACCCATCGCTGTTCCATGGTTTTTTGTATTAACTCTACCACATTCAATTGTTCTTGGCCCAATTCAATCCTGTCTCCCGGTTGTTTTCCTTTTTTCAGGGCGTCAAAAAGAGGCGAGAGTGCGGAAGTAGAGATGCCAAAGAATGGACGAGTCCAATTAATGGCACCTAAATATTGTTGTAATTGCACAAGAGTAGTCTCAGAGGGAAGCTTTAGCACAGGAGTAAAGGGAGCAGCATGAGAAGAGAGCAATTTATGACCTAAATATTTAAAGGGTGAATGAGTTTGGATTTTTTCCGGAGCCACATGCAAACCATACACCTTTAAATGGTTCATAATTGTTGGTAATTTTTGCGCCACCGTGCCCGTAGGGCCCGGGGCTGCAATCAAAATGTCATCCATATAATGGTAGACAAGAAAGTGTTTGTAAAACTGTCGAATTGGAGCTAGAACCTTGTCCACATAGTACTGGCACATGGTAGGGCTATTTAGCATTCCCTGTGGCAGTACCTTCCACTGAAACCGTTTGGTGGGCTTGATGTTGTTAGGTTCCGGAATAGTGAATGCAAATAATTGTCTGTCCTCCTGATGGAGTGGAATAGAGAAAAAGCAATCCGCCAAATCTATGACAACCAGATCGAAATCTCGAGGGATTAAATTTGGATTAGGCATCCCACATTGAAGGGGCCCCATAGGTCGAATTACAGCATTCACAGAGCGAAGATCGTGAAGGAATCTCCATTTTCCTGATTTCTTTTTTATAACAAATACAGGGGTGTTGTAAGGACTTAAGGAAGGTTCTATATGCTCCAGGGAGAGCTGCTCCTGTACTAAAGAATGTAGCATGAGGAGTTTTTCAGAAGTTAGTGGCCACTGGTCCACCCACACCGGGGCGTCAGTGGACAAGGAAAGTTTAAGCGGAGGGATCGTAGTCATTCTAAAAGCAACTTTGCATTAAATTGAGAGAGAAGGTCCCTGCCCCACAAATTTGTATGTAGTGGTAAGATCAAAGGTTTGATGTTAGCTGTGCCTGCAACATTTGCCGCAGACGCTCGAAGCCAATTTTTACTTATGCGAGCCGGTTGGATTCTGCCCACTCCTCTTACAGATGGAGAATTTTCAGTTGGCCAAGAGGAGGGCCATTCTTTCGCTCTGATCACCGAAACATCAGTGCCAGAATCTAGAAGGCCAGAAAAGGTTTTACCCTTAATGACTACCTTTAATGTAGGCTTAGTTTCGGTTATAGAGGTGGTAACGGCTAAAATTTCTGCGTTATCTGAATCTTTTGACTCAAGTATCATTTTGGCGACTACATCCCCAGAGGACAGATTTTGAGGCAAGGTGGAAGATAGGTGAAGTTGGAATTGCAAGGGAAATGGCGATGAGAAAATAGTAGGAAAAACCGAAATGCCTTTTAGTTGGGCATTCAGGTGAAACTCAATCAGGACAGAGACACTATCATCAAGATGCAAAGAAGGTGTAACAGAAACAGTACACAAAGCATACGGTAAGTCAAAGGAAATTGGATATTGAATTGTCAATGGTGCAGAGGTTGGTTGATCCTGCACAACCTTTGGGACGGGGCTAGTTGCTGGCCCCAAATCTAGTTTCCCTGGTCAGAGGGTTTTGATCGACATTGGTTTGCCCAATGGAAACCCTTTCTGCATTTTGGGCAGACTGTTTTTGGCCTGACGTCACGATTTGAATTTGAGTTTTGTGCCTCTCCACCACCAGGTGCTCGGCATTGAGATTTGAAATGACCAGGTTTTCCACAGTTAAAGCAATTGCCAGATGGTTTTTTCTCACTCCCCTTTTGGATTGCTGAAGCAAGAAGTTCAGCATGATAGGCGTGCGTGCCAACGGCACGACAGGCGGTCAGATATTGAGCCAGTGAGACGCCTGGTGTATTGACCAATGGGGAGAGCAGGGCACGACAATCATTGTTTGCGTTTTCATAGGCCAATTTCATCGTAATTTCATGCCGTGCGTCCGCGTTGGTGATTTGACGCGAGAGAGCAACTTGCAGTCTCTCAAGAAAATCTGAATAGGGTTCATTTGGACCCTGAACAATTTTTGCAAAAGATTGTTTGGATGTACCAGGGTCGTCCACTTGAATAAGAGCCTCGAGAGCAGCTTGAGAAGTTAAGGTAAGAGTAGGAATTGGTAAAGCGTATTGAGCAGTAGGAGGCAGAAACCGTCCCTTGCCACAGATCTCATTAACTGTGACGGGGGGGTTCCTAGCCGCTAAGAGGGCTGCATGGCGCTGGTATTCTGAATGCCAAACAACATACTGAGTCCCTGTTAGGATCATGCTAAACAAGTTCTTCCAATCAGCAGGAATCAGGAGGTGGGTGTTTGCCATGGTTCTCAACAAGCCTTGGGTATAAGGTGCTTGGATACCATACATCATACAGGATTGTTTGATGTCCCTTATCAATTTAATAGGGAGCGGTTCCCATTGCAGAACTTGCGCTCCTCCCTGGTTTACAAATACTAAAGGAAAAGCTGAAATCATTTCATCACCTTCTAATTCTCCCTCTCTATAGGCTCTCATCATAGCGGATTGTACAGCGCCTACAGCAGAGGGGGAAGATGCGGAAGCAGAGGGTTCAGAGGTAGACAAAGGAAACGTCTCAGGGGAGGGGGAAGCGGGAGCTGTAGGAGGAACGGAAGGCTTGGATTGAAAGGGGTTGGGTTTAGCGGAAGAGCCATCATATGGCGGCGGAGGTTCGGGAGACTTATCAGTGTCCTGAAAACTTTTCTCATGCATCATTAAACACTCTATGACCAATCTCCAGAGCGCAAGAACTTTTCCAGGGGCTTGGGGAGATTCGTGGAGCCAGGTTCCCATCTGTTTCCACGTTTTCACTTTTAAAGAGCCCTTTTCCGGATAAACCGGATAATGTTGCCAAATGTATTTTAGAAGGTAAATCAAATTCTTTTTTGATATCACGGGCAGGACTTTCCCGTTATTTTTTAAAATAGTAATATTGGTCTTGGATATCTCGCCAAGCTCTTGCAGGTGCTCTGCCTGCTGCTTGGAAAGATCTCCTCCCATACTCACGAGAGATTATCGTCGTGTTTCAGGTGAAATCGGGGTGCACAGCCTCTTCCAGGCGATGAGAACGGGAGTTCAAAGAGACGTATAGCCGCGAGGGTTATCACGTCGGGGTCACCAGTTGTTGCGATCATCCGGTGGGCTCCCCATGAGGGGTCTAGATTAGAGAAGACACAGGCACAGGTGTTTCTCGGGATGAGAGAGCCTCGAGCTGACTCCAGACCTCTCTTTTATTAAGCAAGGGTATAGGGCGTATCACAAGACATGATTACAGCTATACATTCTCATATTACATTCGTGATTAAAAGGAAAGTATTCAGTTACTACATATTTAGCCCATATATGGGCATAAGTTTCATATCCTACAATCCCTACAGTAAATCATATGATTTCTAGGAAAGCAATACCTAAAGCAAAAACAAAACTTAAACAGTCTAATGGTTCATGATCTCCAAATTATTTTGGTGCCAGGCTCCGCATATGTGTTCCAACCAACCAGTCTGATCTACACATACACCATGGCTACCTCATTCCGACAGATTGGCCTGACACAAAATCCACCAGGGGGTGTGTCTTTGGCTCTGAAGAAGGAGCCAAAATGGTGCTTTTAGAGATTTTGAAGTCATGAGATTCTCCCTTATCTTGCTCAAGAATAGATAAATCCATTTTTGCCTGGGATAGCTCATGTTCATAAAATTTTATATGGTCATGATAAGCTTTTATAGCTTTTTCACGCTGGGTGAGCTCAGAGCTTTGAGGAGAATAATGAATTATTTCTCTCTCTGCGTGGGAGGAAAAATGCTCGGCAGTTTGTGAATGCTTTGGCCTTGCACCAAGCGTTACAAATTCAGAAGGTTCTGGGAGGATTGTTTGAGAGCATGCATATTCAGAAGGAGATGCTTCTGAGCTCAGTTGTAGCACGTTATCTTCAAAAGCAGTTTCTCTCTTATCTCTCTCCTGATGCCTTTTTAAGAGCATTTCGTCTGTTTCTTCTCCCACAGCTTCTTGTTCCAGGCGTGTGGCTGAAGCAAGGGACTGGAAGTTTGAAAATCTTCTTTCTGCCTCCTCTTCATTGGAAAGATCAATCAAATCATTTACGAAGAGTGGTCTTAATTTCAATTTTCCTTTTTTCTTCTTTTTCGGCATCTTAGCAGACAATTAATTAGCGTTCCTCAGTCGCAAAAAATAATCATCTGTCTAATTAGCCTAGAGGTCTTATCAAAGTAACAAGCAAGGAAAAAGCCATAATTTTAACCGCCCTCTGCTACCAGTGTGTCAGGGCGCTGATTAATCCCATTCTGCCTTTGGGATAATCGCACCTTGATTAAGAGGGGCGGATCGAGACCTTTCCTTGCCAGCATACTTTAAGAAAACAAACCGGAAGATATATCTTCTAAGAAAACTCATTTTTATTGTAAAGAAAATAAAACATCTAACTATCTAAAAAATTTAATTGTTACATTTTTAATAAAGTTTGTGCCGGCCACCTCTCTGTGGTCGGACTTCTTGGCAAGAGAAGAAAGAAAAGTGTGAAGAAGGAATGTGGGTGGAGGACATGCGCAGTTTAGCTTACTGATAAGAATTCTTGGCAAGCTACGGAAAGTCTGATAGTCCAGAAATGAGAGCTCAGCTGATAAATAAAAAAACGCAGTGATCCAGATTGTGGGGGCAATAAGCCAACTTTGTATAGAACACCACCACTTTGGGGGGGAAGCCCTAATAAGCAGGTATATACAAAAAAGTATGCAGGCTATTGCTATAATGCATTGTAAGCCGCCCTGAGTCTACGGAGAAGGGCGGCATATAAATTGGACTAATAAATAAATAAATAAATAAACACTGCAAGCTATCGCTAGGTCTATGTTAGCAGATTCTGGTTTGCCAGAAACACTTTGGGGTGAAGCCATAATGTGTGCTAACCATGTTTTAAACAACGTAGTCAATTCATCTACTGATGAATTACCATTTAAACTTTGGCATGGTAGAAAACCTAATCTAAGCTATCTACATACATTTGGTGCTCCTGCTTGGATTCATATACCATCGCAAGTAAGGCGAAAGGGACAACAAAGAGCAAGGAAAATGTTTTTTGTTGGGTATGATTTTAATGGTTTTTATAGTTTTATAGTTTTATTGGGTACTTTTAAAGGAAGGATTGGACTGTATGTGTTTTATTGTTGTGAGCCGCCCTGAGTCCTTTTGGAGATAGGGCAGCATATAAGTCCAAATAATAAATAAATAATGAATGAATGAATCTAACCACAGATCATTTAGATTTTGGGCGCCAGGAACCACTGGCGTTTATTGTAGTGCTAGTGCAAAATTCCTGGAGCATGTAGGTTGGGATAAGCTTGAGCAAGCTGATTACAGAAATGAGGATAATGTTATTATTGATAATCAAATGTTCAATAATACCCCTGAAGATGAAATAGATGATGTAGAAACTACTGTAAAAAGAGAAGAAGGTTTAGGGGAGGAATTAGATGAAATACCAGTTATGAGTCCTGTATTACCTAGAAGATCTACTAGGGTAAGACATCAGCCTGACAGGTATCAAGCAAGCGTGGTTTGTCAAGTAAATATAGAACCTTCTAACTACGATGATATCAAAATGTATCCTGAAAAGGATCAAATAGCTTGGAAGGAAGCTATGGATAGAGAACTTAAATCGTTAACTGAGTTAGATGTATATGAAAATGTTCAGTTACCACTAGGAGAAAGGTTAATTGGTTGTAAATGGGTTAATAAGTTAAAGAAGGTGCTGATGGAACTGTAACCCATAAAGCACGATTAGTCGCTCAAGGTTTCACTCAGTCTGAACAAGACTAGGATAAAGTTTTTGCTCCCAGTTTAAGAGCAACCACATTGAGAACAATGTTAGTGTGGGCAGCGAAGAATGATTATCAAATTACTCATATAGATGTTGAGACAGCATATTTACATGCACCTTTACATCACAATATCTATATGAAAAAGCCATTAGGTGTAAGAACGGATGAGCGAACGGATTGCTGGAAATTAAAAAAGAGCCTTTATGGTTTGAAGAAATCAGGGTTTGAGTGGAATAGATGTATAGTTAAAGAACTGAATGCTATGGGTTTTATGGAAGGTGTAGCAGATAAATGTCTATTTAAACAGGAGAAAGATGGTATTTTTTTAAAAAAATTGATTTATATGCCGCCCTTCTCCAAAGACTCAGGGCGGCTTACAATGCGTTAAACAATAGCCTTCATACTTTTGTATATTTTATACAAAGTCAGTTTATTGCCCCCACAATCTGGGTCCTCATTTTACCTACCTTAGAAAGGATGGAAGGCTGAGTCAACCTTGAGCCTGGTGAGATTTGAACTTGCAGTAATTGCAGGCAACTGATGTTAATAACAGTGCTTTAGTCTGCTGCGCTACCAGAGCTCATAATTGATTTGATTTCATTTTTACTCTTGTTTACAGACGATATTGCTATTGTAACAAAAACTGAACAGGAAGCAATAGAACTTATTTTTACGTTACAGAATAAATTTAGAATTAGAAATCTAGCTAAAATCAAACACTATTTAGGTCTTCATATTGTGAAAACCAATAGAGGGTACAAACTGTCACAAGCTAATAAGATTAGCCAATTGTTAAAACGCTATAATATGGAACTATGTAAGCCAGCGAAAACACCTATGAGTCAGGATTTCAAACATGGAGATATACAAAGTCCTGTATTCAGCAAGGAGATTTATCAATCCTTGATTGGTAGTCTATTTTATATTAGTAATTGGTCTAGGCCAGATATTTCCTATTGTGTTAATCAATTAGCTAGGTATAATGCAGAACCAACTGAGAGGCATTGGCAAGCTGCAAAGCGAATACTAAGATATTTAAAACAAACAATGCATTATGTGTTATATTTAGAACCTAACTATGATCTTGTACTAACTGCATATGCTGATGCTAGCTTTGCTACTGATTTATCAACACAAAAATCGACATCAGGTATTGCAATAATGTTAGGGAATTCATTAATTGGATGGAAATCAATCTGGCAAAAATTAGTTTATCAACAATGGAGGCTGAATTTTCTTGTCTGTCTTTAATGTGCACAGAACTAATATATTATAAACAACAGATGATAGATATTGGTTAAACTGTAAATGATCCAATTGTAGTATTTGAGGATAACCAAGCTGCTATTAAAATGGCAATGAATTTGGCTGTGAAAACAAGATCTAAACACACTGATATTAGGTACTTAAATGGAAGGCAAAGTATACAGAGTAAGATGATACAATTGGAATATTGTATGTCGGAGAATAATATTGCTGATAATTTTACTAAACCTCAGGGTGCGATTAAACATAGAATACGTTGTGAAAGTTATGGGCTAAAATTGTAAACCATTATATATTGTCCTGTCCAAAGGGGAGTATGTTAGGAAATTGTTATTGCCCAACTGGTTGGTCAGGAAATATATAAACCAACATTGTGTGTTTGTAGCTAAAAGTATTATGTAGCTTTAAAAACTGTATTGCATCATCATGCATCCTGATTGGCTGAGCTCTGTAGACAATGTACTTAAGGAAAGCTGAATTATGGTTTGTGTGGACACTACACCATTTTACCTGCTGATATGCTGTAACTCTATATTTGATCTCTCTGCATGATCATTGCTTGATCATGGCTATTTATTGTTTTTTCTAATATTTATTGACTGTTTTTATATTGAACTTTGTTCCTGATTGAAACTAAAGAAGATCTGTTTTATTGTATTTTTCTACAACTGGTAAGAAGACTTCATATATGAAAATATCCCTGGACTGATCTTTATCTCAGTTTATATGTGTATGACTTGGAATGTTTTTGGACTATGATTTTGCTTTTTCCCTAAAAGTAAAATATTATCAAAACCCAGTTTGTTTGTATGTTAACTGTTATTATCCACAATCATTCTCAGTCACTTTCGTGCGTAAACTCAAAGGGTACTCTGCTCAATAACCCACAACATTGGTTGTGAGCCAAGAATATCCTTAACAGTGTCTCACATCAGAGATCTGCAGTAGAAGTGGTTGTCTATCGATGGTAGATGTTAATGGTGTACTATCAGTAGTAAATGCTGGAATGATGGTCGTTCCTGTGTCCACCTCAAAACGGCTGAAGAATTGATTTAGCTGCTCAGCCAAAGAGTCACTACTGCTAGACAAACTATTTTTATTGCTTTGTCCCGTGATTTGTCACAGACCTTGCCATACTCAACCAGAGTCTGAGTTCTCAAAAAGATGTTCAATCCTCCGTCTATATGTAGCTTTAGCGTCCTTGATACCCTTTTTCAATTTAGCTCTTGCCTCACTATACTGTAGCGCATCACCAGAATGGAAAGCAGCATTTCTTGCTCTTAATAAAAGACACACTTCTCTATTTATCCAGGGCTTGTTGTTAGAGAACACCCGTACTTGTCTGGTGGTAGTGACAACATCAATGCAGCTTTTAATATAAAACAGTACTGTTGAAGTGTAAGTATCAATATTGTCCTCCTCAAACAGTGCCCAATCAGTGCTCCCAAAGTAATCCTGAAGTTGCTCCGATGCACCCGCTGGCCACACTTGTATTTCTCTAATCAATCGTCTAATTCTGTTGACAAGAGGTCTATATGATGGGATCAAGAACACAGATATATGATCTGACTGTCCCAGGTGGGGTAAAGGCATAGTCCTGTATCCGTGCATGATGTTACTATATACCTGATCCAAGGTATTTTTCCCTCTAGTGGGACAGTCTACTTACTGATAGAACTTAGGGAGGACAGTCTTTAAATTGGCTTGATTGAAATCACCTGCAATCACCAGCATTCCA